>OZ010798.1:272860677-274243177 GCA_963932465.1 Maratus speciosus
CATACTTGTTGCAAAAATAGCTATTTGGTCTGGAAATGTCTCCCTTTTCAAATGTGTTTGACCAAAAATAGGCTAAAGAGCTTGTCTTCCTACTGAGATTGTATCGAACTGTGAAGTTATGAATATGGACACCAATTTTTGACATTGATCTTTTCTTTTGATAACTTTACCTTAAGATAAAAAAACGCGAAATCCTTCGATCAAGTGGTTTATTAATTTATAAAGGTTTAAAGTTAATTTATTCATCGCAAAACCGATTGTAATGAGTAGATAATTAAAGTGAGCTATAATCTTGGATTAGCGTATTTAAAGCTTTGATCTCTTCCGTTAAATTTTTATAGCTTTTGGTATGTAACAAATATTGCAAAACCATTTTTGACAAATACAGAAATAACTATTTTTAATGAACTTCTAGAATCTAATACGGATCCAAAAATTTTCTTTTCAATAGTTCTTGGATACAAGCTTTAAAACTACACGCCACGAGGAATTCCAAATTATTAAACCTTTTTCATAGTTCCTAATTTACTTGAGATTGTTTTATTCCTAAAATGCATGACTTCTGATTTGGTATCCTGAGGTAAAGTTAGCAGAGGAAAAAATAAAATTCTATGTTCATACGGAAAATTTGTTTCCCACAAATTTTGAGTGCAAAGGAGTCCTCCCCAAATATTTTTACCCCCCCCTTTTTTTTTAGAATAATTTGATTAAAATGTGCTCTCCCACGTTGTCGGCTGTATTTCTAGATTACATTTTATATCCTACTAAATACTTCCTTGCTCTTGATATTCAACGGCTTTTAGCAGTCGAGTCTAATATCATTATCGACTTTAAGTCTGTCCCACTTTTCATGGAAATTCGAACGACCACAAACAGCATGATCATGGATTCATGCTCATGGATTGATAACAAAGATCTGGAGTATTTGACGTTGGATAATGTTTATCTGATTAAACATCTTTTTAAGATTCTAGTGTCTTGAGTAATGCAGCACGTAATAGTCAGAGTCGACAGCACAAAAACCTATGTTATCAAGCACAAGAGAAAAAGCTATTTTATGGAAGAGTCGAAGTAGGGGAATCTAATGATCCATGTCTGCCGGAAGTGAAATGGTGCATAAGCCAAAACTTACCACCAGTGGTTGACTCATAGGTTAATCCATTGTTTGTCTTACAAAGGTATGAAACAGGAGGATAGTTGTAGGACAAACACAATGATAAACCTACAAGTCGCCCACTGGTGGTAATTTTTGACTTGGCTTATGCACCACTTCACTTCCTGCAGACATGGATCGTTAGATTCCCCTACTTCTACTCTTCCATAAAAATAAGCCCTTTTTTACCCGACTGAAAAGTAAGGGTTATGTGTTTCACGCGTATCTGTGTACATGTGGGTTTCTTTATACCCTCGAAGCATACCAACGACTGGATGGATTTTAATAAATGAGGTCTCTATCAATTCGTCTTAACGGCTCGATGGTTATAGGCTAGGTGTTGTTTTTATAAATTCAAAACGGCGGCCGTAAAATACAAAATGGCGGTAGACGAAAAAAATTACGCACCCTATTGAGTGGCATATCATTGGATAGGTCTTTCAAAATGAAGACATGTTTCATTGACTATTTACAGTCAGAAGCTTCGTTTAAATATTACACAACCTGGAAGTTGTGTATGTAGGATCTCTTGCTTAACTGCAACTCTAACCATCATAGACATCTATAGATCTCATCAAAACAGTGTTTATAGATAAGAAGTAACAATTAAACAACAACTTAAAAGTCATCAATACAAGTAAATAAAAAATAAAAAAAATAGGTAAGTAATATAAACAAGTAATATAAAAAAAATATTTTAAGTCAATTCCTACTTAGGTCAATAAGAGAATTTTTTTTTCTCCCATTCTTCTTGCCTCTTGAATGGTGCTTAAAATGCCTTGATCAAGAAGAGGGCTCTCTCGGTCTTAAAATACCTTGAACAAGAAGATGGCTCTCGATTATTGAAAATTACTTTGGACTGGATTAAAACATGATTAACATAAAGTGTCATCCACTACAAGTTTTAAAAAATTTATTTGAGCTTGATTGGTTGAATAATAAGTATTTAATTAACGATTGAAAATTTGAACAAGAATATATAGCGAGAGTGTGGGCTAATAGTAGGAATTGAAAAAAAGAAAAGTTTCAGATTGATGAGAAATAATTTATTAGTTCGCTTTTACGCAGTCGGGTTTTTTGGATTTTTTTAAATTTTTTTATTCTCTCTTGTGCTTGATAATATAGGCTTTTGTGCTGTCGGCTCTTGGAGTAGAAGTGTAATTTCGTTTGGAAGATTAATTATAACATTCTACTGCCCCTCCCCCCTTTAAACTACACTTAAGTCCTCCGACCTCATCTTAAAGGGGGTATACGACTTTTATTTCAAAAGAAATTTGGTTCTTCAATAGTACACATAAAAGCGTAATAGTCTAATAGACTGGAAAGTGACTGCACAGCCAATCGCCTCGAGTTCACGGCTGAAATTTTAAAATTGAAAGCTATTTTCATATTAAAATGCAATTGGTCTGCCAAGTCATATCTTTGGGGGGGGGGGGGGAAACCACCTTCGGACTCTATTTTAGTGGTGAATCATAGCTTAGCATTGTTTTCCTGCACCCAAAGGTATGAAAATATGGAGGACCGTGAGCAGGGAAAACGCAACATTAAACCTACGAGTCAACCGCTAAAATCGGGATTTCGGGTGTTCTCCACCAAGATGCGACTTGGCGGGCCAATTGCGTTTTAATGACTCTAGTTTCAACTAATCCTAAAATTTCAGCCGTCAACTCGATGTGATTGCCCGTGCTGCCGCTTCCCGGTCTATAAGCATTTTAAAACGAACCGTACAAAAAAATATTTTTAACTAGGCTAGTTATGACAGGTATTCTGTATATAAAAAAAAAGGTAATTGAAAGGATACTACTATTTAAGCTGATTATTGCAATGCTAAAAACTCTTTTTAATGTTACGAAAATTTTCTCTTATATTTTTACTTAAAATATTAGCGGATTTAGGGGAAAGTAGGGTAATGACGCTCAGAAGGGCAATCCCGCTCACCCAATATCTCTAAACGGAATAGAATTGAAAACGTGCGATCGGTACCAGCACCTAAGAAATTCATCGTAAGTTCCCAGTAAAGATATAGTTACCGTCGGAAGGAAAGTATTTTTGTCCTCGCGTTATTAATCTGCGGTTGTTTTATTATAAAATTCTACAACATCTAACTTGAAGGTAAGTGTACAATCTTATTTTCAAATATTAATTTATTCATTATGTCTACAAAATATATACATTTAGCTGTACTTTCATAATTTTATTTATTTTTGTAGTGCGTTGTTATGGTAATTATAATGCATTAAAACCCAACATGGCGATAACGGGTAATGCCGCTCGCGTGGAATTCCAGAAGTGTTGCCAGTGGGCAACTTTTGTTAAATTCAAATTTACTGATTAACACCACTTTTTTTTAAATAGTAAAATTCCCCTGTTTTCGCCTTAATATGTCATTAAACAAGGAGAATTTTACGATTCTAAAGTGGTGAAAATCAAAAAACCTAAATTTAAAAAATGTAGCCCACTATATGTGTAATACAATATGTGTGCACAATGTGTGTAAAGTAGTCGCAAAAAGTCTGCAATGGTGTGAACAGCCCACACAACTACATATGTGACTTCTGTCTGTCTTAAATGTTGTATTCAGACTCTGAGCGCAATTACCCTACCATGTCGGGCATTACCGCTCAATGGATGGTTATTTAAATAAAACGATAAAAAAATTTCCTTAAACTTTTATGCAAATTAGTTGATTGTAAACTGTTCCTTATGCTTTGGAGTTGTACTTCGTTAATAAAATATTCATTTTTTTTTTTGTCTAAATTTGACTAGCTATTCATGTTTTCCCTTAAGTGAGGCCATTCCCCTACTTTCCCCAATAGATTGTTAGTTTTATAGATGTATATTTTGACTAAATTTGTACTTTTAAAATAAAGTTGAAAGTGTTACACATTTTTTAAATTCCGCTGTGTTTACCCCCCCCCCCCCCCCCCACCTTTCCCTGGTAGCTTGAGCAAATTGTTAAATTTCGTTGTAATTACGTGGTTAAAAATGGGTAATATTACGCTGAATTTAGAAAAGCACGCTTTTAACATTTAAAAAATTAAACCACTAGTTTCCTTTTTAATCGTCGTTTAGATTTAGGACGCACTTTTAGTTGCGACTAGCATAATAACAGGAATAGTGTACGTTTTGGTTAAAAATACTCGAATCTTTCATACTACTTCCGAAAACTTTTTGAAAATTTGCCTTATTGATTCGAAGATAAGTCTTATGCGAATTAATTTGATATATTAACACTTTGCGGTCTGAGCTATTTCAACCGCATATTCTCCCTCTGGACTGAGAGTATTCGGTACTTCTCAGGATTTTTTTAAAAATACTTCTACGGAAGGATTTTTTGTTATAAACTTCAAAGTGTTATTATTCATAATCAAGAAATTATTTAAATGTACTATAAATTAATATTTAATGAGAATTTATTGAAAAAAGCATGTTTTTATATTTTTAAAAGTTCCGCATAAGAAAATATAATCTTTTAACATAAAATTTTACATAGACTTGAATAAAATTTCCCAAATGTTATACAAATATCTGAAAATAGGTTTCACATGTTTATAAACATTATTTAGTAAAATTTCGCTTTTGTGTGGTGCATTTTAAAGCACAAAGAGCAACGGTACAAGGTCCACAATAAGTTCGAATTAAGCTCCGATTCTGGATATTTTCATATACGGGCTTCTGTTTAGTACTGCAGCGCATTTTTTTTTTCTTTTTTCAAAATAAAAGGTTCGTAGATAATATATGAAAAGACAGCGAAGGTATATAGTAGGTATTTTTATAGCTGGAAGAGTTAAATGTTGACCCCCGAGAGACTCTCGGGCTTAGTTCGCTTCACCGAAAACGGCACACCGAGTCACACTCGGGCTTAAACCTCGGTGTTAATAGATTTGGTCCAATTAGTTTGAACCATAATGACATTAAGAAATTTTTTGTAGAGGAGACCGGGGGAATGATGCCACTCGGGGTTATGACGCCACCCCGCCTAGTTTAAAAACTAAGGGCAGTTTGAGATAGAGAATGCGCCTCCACTATAGCGGCCGACAATAGAAACAGCGCCTAGAATGAGAATGATTTTGTTGTACGTCGTTCGCTTGTTCTAGTGAAAAATTTAGTTTTCATTTAGTTGCTTCTTATTTTGGAGCTTCAAATGAGTAGAAATAAGCATCTTTTATTGCAACCTTAGGTACTTAAGATAATATTAACCGTAATCTACATGCATTCGCCGACATTTTGATGCAATTTGTTGAACAAGTTCGGTTCTTCTTTCGGCTTTGCTGGGGGGATTTCCGCTATATTATCCATTTGGGGCAATGCTGCCACCATGGCCCAATATCCTGTGTAATCCCGCTACTGTACAGAGGTTGAAAGAAACTTTTTTTTATGTGTGCTTACTCTACAGTTATGATTATGGTTAAATTTATACAGATACTAAAGATCATGATTCAGCTTTAGAATTTTTACTATTAAAAAATAAACTTTTTTTGAGGTGAAAAAATTTAAATTCCCTTAAAGTGTCGCCATTCCTCCGATCTCTCCTACACAACATAATTACTTTAACATACAGACCTAATTAAAATGCACAATTTTTTTTCTCTCTCTCAATAGTACTGATTGGTAAATATAAAATACGAAGTGATGTTTTCCAACTGAGTAAAAAACTTTGCAAGTTCTACTTCCGGGGGGGGGGGGGGAGGTGGTCTGGGAGACCATCAACAGTAGTTACGGTTTAACACGTTGCTTGCCACGGTGACTGACACTGAACCTGAAAAATTTACAATGTTTTAGGTAATTTTTTTAGAAAGTATAATCCTGTAATAAATAAAAGGTAAGTAAATTTTAAATAAATTTTCAGTAATTACTTAAAAAATATAGATAGTTTTATATCATATTTTAGACCGTCAGTCATCAGTGAATGACGTGTTTTAAACAGAAAGTTCAGTGTTGGTCACCGATGACTGACGTGGAGTTTAACGTGTTAAATAAGCAAAGTACTAAAACTTTGGAAAAGGCTTTTTTTTATTTTAGGTAGTTCGGACACTTGTATCTTGTCAATATTACATTTGTCATTGATGACCATTTATTTCGGAAACTGTTCCAAGAAATAAGCCTATATATATATATATCTTTTTATGTACTTTAATACAGAGATTTCTTGAAATTGGCTGCAGTTATGATTTTTACTGCAAACTACAAAAAAAAAACTTCATTTAAAAATGAGACCAAATTACAAAAAGCTTGTGTTTAAACTATGTAGGGGAGACCGGGGGAATGGCGACACCTTAAGGGAATTTAAATTTTTTCACCTCGAAAAAATGTTTATTTTTTAATAGTAAAAATTCTAAAGCTGAATCATGATCTTTAGTATCTGTATAAATTTAACTGTAATCATAACTGTAAAGTAAGCATACATAAAAAAATATTTTTTAAACCTCTGCACAGTGGCGGGATTACCCAGGACACTGGGGTAATTCCGCCACTGTACTGGGATAATGCCGCCACTCTTTAATGACCTAGTACATGCATCAAATGGATACTAGGAAACACACAACCTACTGAAAATAGTTAGAAAGCAATGCAATTGAGCAGAATAATGGTTAAGCTTACAATTTACTTCGTATTGCAAAAGTCACTCTGCTGAATCGGCTCCACTACAGTGAAATGAGGTCATTTCTCATTCGATTTGCATGGCGGCGGCATTACCCCGAGAGGACAATATAGCGGAAATCCCCAAGCAAAGCCGAAAGAAGAACCGAACTTATTCAACACATTGCATCAAAATGTCGGTGAATGCATGTAGATTACGGGTCATATTATCTTAAATACCTAATGTTACAATAAAAAGTGCTTATCTCTACTCATTTTAAGCTCCAAAATAATAAGCAACTACATGAAAACTACATTTTTCACTAGAACAAACGAACGACGTACAGCAAAGTCACTCTCACTTTAGGCACTGTTTATATTGTTGGCCGCTATAGTGCAGGCACATTCACTATCTCAAACTGCCCTTAGTTCTTAAACTAGGTGGGGTGGCGGCATAACCCGGGTTGGCGGCATTCCCCCGGTCTCCCCTACATAAGAGAAAAACGTATTAAAATTTTCTAAAGGTGTATCTTGTATAATTTGAGATTTAAAAAAAAATTAAATTGTCAGAAAAAAGCAAATAAAGTTTAATGTTATAAGTCATACATCAATAAATTTAGTGCATTCCACCAACATAGGAAATATTTTGGCCCTCTTTTTCGAGTGGGGCGGGGGTCTCTTAAAACTTTCTTTTGCAACTTTGAAATAACTTGCATATGTATAAAATGTATAATTCTTGCATATGTATAAAATATTCGACAATTTAACATTTTAAGTTCGAAAAACAGTTTTTTTATTAAAAATTAGCAGAACTTAAAGTTAGTAAGTTTTAAAGATTGTTAACTTTAAAATTGTAGATCAACTTGTTCAAAATCTTAAAGAAATATTTTTAATATTCATTACTTTAATATTTATTATTTTTAAGGGGGACAGTACACCTTTAACAGTCTCGGAACGAAATTAGTCCTGCGTAACACATCTTTATTTTAAGAGCCCACTTCACACACGGGAAAAAAGGAAAACGTTAATGTTAAGTCTATTGGGGCGTTATTTTAAAATTTCTCGCTTTGATTTTAATATTATTGAATGGTGTTTTTTGCATAGGATAGCTGAGGACAATCTACAGCCAGGCTAGTTTTTACTTTTTATATTTTGGTTATAGTTTTTTTATATACTCAATTTCAGAACCTATTCACTCCGGTTCCGAAAGTAAAGGTAATTTTTTTAATATCTAAAACCAAAATCGAAAGAGTAAAAACTAGCTCGGTTGTAGATCGTCTTCAACTATCCTATGCAAAAAAAAATCGATTTAAAATATTAAAAAGGAAGTGAGATATTTGAAAATAACGCTCCCATAGACTTAACGTTAACACTTACATTTTTTTCCCGTAACAAGTGTGGGTTCTCAAAGGTAACGTAAAGATTTTTTTTTTTTTTTGTAACTGTAAGGAAACGGGAAAATTTATCATTAATTTTAATAATGTAAAACCAAAAATAATGAGACTGTAAGGTAAAATATAGCATTTTATAAAAGTCTGCTAGCTAGCAAATTTATTTACTAATACCTACTATTTTCTAATAATTTATACTTACATGGACATTCAAAAGTATTCTTTTATATTATGGCCTATGTGGGAAAAATCATTTGCGGTGTATTTTAATGATGTAAAACAATTTTAAACACAAAATTTATGCACCTTATTTAAGTGCACAGGTACGTGTACAGGGGAATTCAAAAGTATATTTCGTTATATTATGAACTATATAGGTGCAGCTTTACGGTCGCCAGTCGCCACGTGGCGACTAAAGTTTTTGCTGTGGCGACTAACTTTCAGTGTCTTAGTCGCCAGCGATCAATTTCCAGTGTTCCCAATCCCCGTCGCGGAATTTTGATTTTTTTTTCTTTTGCAAATAGAAAAGCACCTGCTCTTTTTACTGGCCAAGGTCAAGTATGACCTTGATAAAAGTCTGGGAATTTTTGGGATTTTAGTTACCGTCGTGAACGCTGCCCCTGTGATGTACTGCTTTCATACCGAACATTATGTTCGAATATAATTCTGAGCATGTCCGCTCCAATACAAAGCTTAGTAGCTGCGAAGCTCGGCACATGAGCGCGCTAATGGTAAAGCTTCTCCTTTGGACACCAGCGAAAATAATCATTTCTTCGAAGGTTTCGTCTGAAGTCCAGAGTTGAAATAAATACTTCTTTACTGCAGATCGGCTCATGAGACAGTCCAAAGTTTCCGATGCGATCGAAATTATTTAAGGGCTTTGAATCATGGAGTCGCGAGTATAGAGGATTCCGAACTCTGAAGAAAAAAGAGCAAAAAGAAAAAGAAACTCGCACGAAAAAATACTTAACGCGAGATATATTTTTGCTTTGTAAATGTTTTCTGCACGTGCGAGATTTTCATAGAAGGAATTTTTATCACGAGTTTTGTGAATTTAGCCCCTCTGAAATTTCTTATCACTATCTTATTCCATCTAGATCTAGAGTGTAGAGTCCTGCATCGGGTCGGGTGCGCTGCATTTTTTCGTTTTATATTATACTTTTTTAATATCAAAGTTTCAAGAATTTTAGGATTAAGTTAAACATACATATTTGTTGTGTCTAGTCTATGTTTTGTTGTACAACTGTATTTATTAATTAAACTATTTTGAATTTTGAATTCTTGAGGGGGTTTTTTTTTGTTGTTGTTTTGTTAAGTTTTTTCCATATAAACACTATTGTTTTATGAGTTTGTTTCACAATGTGGCCACTAGATTTTGGTTAGGAGCCAAAGTGGCGACTGGATTTTTGGGGTTTATCCGCCACTAGCTCCTTAAAATTTTTGGGAATCTGCACCTATACAATGCATGCAAAATTTAGTTCCGCAAGGAAATACATATACCACAGCTGAAAATTCCCTTTTATCAATTTCCTCTAACAAGGAGAATGCTACGTGAAATCTTTTGTGCGGCCCTGTGAACGAAGTATAAAATTTATACACAACGAGTAACATGAAAAAAAAAAAAATGAGTTAAATTTAAAAGCGCATACCGAAATTGAAAACGCACTTCCCGCAATTGTTGCTCAAAGACAGCATTTTAAACGATTTCTTTTGTGTATCCCTGTAAATGAACCGTAAATGCTATGAATGCCCTATTCTACAGTAATCATCTTATAGTGGACTTTAGTGATTTATATCAATTTCAATACATTTGAGATAACATAATGTCATTAAAATACACTGCTAACGATTTTTTTCCTTTTGACCATAATGTAATAGAATTCTTTTGAGTGTCCCTGTAAATGAATTATTAATGCTACACACTTCATATTCAATACCGAACATGCCATAGTAAACACAGTTAACATATATCAATTGTATGAAAATCAGAGTATATTTACGCGAGTAAGAGCGAAGACAGATTAGACAGACGGCCTAACAAACAGAATTCATAAACACTTTTCAACTATCTTTCAAAATGTTAAAAACATGAATTGCAACCAAATAATCAGGCGTGATTTTCAAAATAAAAATTAATTACCTTCAAATGAATGTTTTCAAAAAACAGTTTACTTTTTTTTTACTGCTTTTAAAAAGTTTCCTTTATATTCAAGTTTATTAGTGTTGCGTTAATGCACAATGATTAATATTCAAAGCGAATTATTAACAGATTTGCAATGGTTAAATTATGGTGAAAATATTTCCATAATTAACATACGACGCATAATATCCATTCTTTCTATTCTATTTACAAACTACATGATAATCTATCAAAACTGTTGATGCTGTAATTTGTAGTCTTTTCCTAAATAACTATAATTAAACGCTAGCTTCAGCTTTCTACATCAGACGAGGCACTGTTGATTATTTGTGTTTGGAAAAGATTGAATTTTATTCACCTATCAAACCGTGGAGATTAAAACTTGTCAATATGCTTTTAGTTGGTGATTAATGTTTAGAACATAAATGTTTTTGTTTTCTTCATATTTAGATAATCTTTTATAAACTTTTAATATTGTGTTAATATTCGTAAAACTGCAAATAAAATAGGGGAGGGTAGTACACAGTGAGACGAAAACCATTATTACTTAAGGAATGGCAACGATTTTTATTCTTTTGAAAAAATGTATGCTACATATTTAAGCTACACAAATACGCTACACATTAATGTATAAAAGGTTTTTAAAAAGTTATTTATAAAAGCATAGAAGCAGCATAACGGAGTATCGGAAATTGTGGTACACAGTCAGACAATGCATATATTTTCACTAGCAGGAATGACCGAGCTAAGCTCGGTCAAAATGAGCTTTGTGTTTATCTCGATATATTATTCCCACTAAATCATTCTTGCTGTTTTAGATACAATTAGCTTGACCCTGAGACATAGTGACCCAAAATGACGCACTAATCGAATTTTTTCGAACATGCGACCTAATACAATGCTCTTCTCCAGCCTGAAAACGATGGAATACAAAATTTAGTGAAAATCGTTAGTCATATTCTAAATAAAATAAGCTTGACCCACGTTGATTCAAAAAACCACTAACCGAAATTTATCGAAAGTGTGAGCTATTTCAATGGTATTTTTGTTCTGTGAAACGGTATAACAAAAAAAAATTGTCAAAATTGTTTGAACATTTTTGAGATGGATGCCGTTAGCTTTACACCGACCCATTATCACCAAAATGACCCACTAATAGAATTTTTTGAGCATGCGACCCAGCCCACTAGTTTTATATTCTCCAGAAACGGTGTAGTACACAGTTTTGTCAAAATCTTTTGAGCCGTTTTTTTAGATAAAGTTAGCTTCATCCTGATCCATTAGGACCCAAAATGACCCATTCATTGAATTTTCTCGTACATGTGACCCTGCCCAATGGTTTTATCATGCTCGGAAACGGTATTATACAAAATGTCTTCAAAATGTTTTGAAGCACTTTTTAAATACAATTAGCTTGACCCTGACCCATTGTGAGCCAAAATGACCCACTAATCGAATTTCCTTGAACATGCGACCTAGCCCAATGGTCTTCTCGAGCCCGAAAATGATAGAATACAAAATTTAGTCAAAATCGTTTAAGCTGTTTTTAGATTCAATTAGCTTGACTCTGGCCCATTGTGACACAAAATGACCCACTAATTGAATTTTCTCGAACATGTGACTTAGCCCAAACGTCATCTCATGACCAGAAACGGCCGTATACTAAAAAAAATTGTGAAAATGTCTTGAGCCGTTTTTAGATGTAATTAGCTTGAGCCTGACTCATAATGACCCACTAATCGAATTTTCTCAAACACGTGACCCATCCCAATGGTCTTTTTGTGCCCGAAAACAATAGCTTACAGAATTTCGTCAAAATAGTAGAGCCGTTATCTAGATAAACTTAGCTGGACCCACGGTGACCCAAAAATGACCCACTAATCGAATTTTCTTGAACACTTTATCCATCCCAATGGTCTTTTCGTGCCCGAAAATTGTTAGATACAAAATTTAGTCAAAATCGATTGAGCCGTTCTCTAGATATAATTAGCTTGACCCTGACCCATTATGACCCAAAATGACCGACTAATCTAATGTTCTCGAACACGAGACCCATCCCAATGGTCTTTTCGTGCCCGAAAACAGTAGGGTGCAAAATTTCGTCAAAATCGTTAGAGCCGTTATCTAGATAACTTAGATTGACCCACGGTGACCCAAAAATCACCCACTAATCGAATTTTCTCGAACATGTGACTTAGCCCAATGGTCTTCTCGTAATCCAAAACTGTAGAATATAGTGTTTAGTGAAAATAGTTAGAGCCGTTTTTTAGATAAAAATAATTGACCCACAGTGACCCGAAAATGACCCACTAATCGAATTTTCTCCAACACGTGACCCATCCCAATGGTCTTTGCGAGTCCGAAAATGGTTAGATACAAAATTTAGTCAAAATCGATTGAGCCGTTCTTTAGATATAATTAGCTTGACCTTCACTCATTATGACCCAAAATGACCCACTAATCGAATTTTCTTGAACGCGAGACCCATCCCAATGGTCTTTTCGTGCCCGAAAGCAGTAGGGTGCAAAATTTCGTCAAAACCGTTAGAGCCGTTATCTAGATAGATTGACCCACGGTGACCCAAAAATGACCCACTAATCGAATTTTCTTGAACATGTGACTTAGCCTAATGGTCTTCTCGTAATCCAAAACTGTAGTATATAGAGTTTAGTAAAAATCGTTAGAGCCGTTTTTTAGATAAAAATAGCTAGAAACACAGTGACCCAAAAATGACCCACTAATCGAATTTTCTCGAACACGAGAGCCATCCCAATGGTTTTTTTCGTGCCTGAAAATGTTTAGATACAAAATTTAGTCAAAATCGATTGAGCCGTTCTCTAGATATAATTAGCTTGACTCCGACCCATTATGACCCAAAATGACCCACTAATCGAATTTTCTCGAACATGAGACCAATCCAAATGGTCTTTTTGTGCCCGAAAATGATTAGATACAAAATTCAGTCAAAATCGATTGAGCCGTTCTCTAGATATAATTAGCTTGACCCTGACACATTATGACCCAAAATGACCCACTAATCGAATTTTCTCGAACATATGACCCACGCCAATCGTCTTTTCGTGCCCGAAAACAGTAGGGTGCAAAATTTCGTCAAAATCGTTAGAGCCGTTATCTAGATAAACTTAGCTTGACCCACGGTGACCCAAAAATGACCCCCTAATCGAATTTTTTCGAACATTTGACTTAGCCCAATGGTCTTCTCGTAATCCAAAACTGTAGAAAATAGAGTTTAGTGAAAATCGTTAAACCGTTTTTTAGATAAAAATAGCTAGACCCACACTGACCCCAAAATGACCCACAAATCGAAACTTCTCGAACACGTGACCTAGCCCAATAGCCTTCTCGTACCCGAAAATGGTTGGATACAAAATTTGGTCAAAATCGATTCAGCCGTTCTTTAGATATATTAGCTAGACCCTGACCCATTATGACCCAAAATCACCCACTAATCGAATTTTCTCGAACACGAGACCCATCCCAATGGTCTTTACGTGCCCGAAAACGGTAGGGTGCAAAATTTAATTAAAATCGTTAGAGCCGTTCTCAAGATAAAATTTACATACACACACTTAATTTTTGCTCGCATTACAGTATAAGATAAATCATACATTTTTACACTCTATCAATAATTTTCTGCAGTTTATGATTTCTAATTAATATTTCCAGATTTTCAAAATATTAAAAATATGAGTCTCGGGTGGACAAGGGCAGACCTTGGGGACCTTCATGCAAATTTTCAGCCTCTTACGTTTAGTAGATTTCTCTAGCCATCGCACGGCCACACCCACACAGAGAAAGAAAAAGAGAGAGAAAAATCTTCTTTTATTAATAAATAATTTTTAACGCCAGAACCACATAGTAGGTACACAATGAGACACGTCTCACCATGTACCACAACTGTGTTTCTCGCTGTGTACTTTCGCTACGTTGTAACAAAATGGATGCCACATCTGTTACATCAATTTCATCGTTTTGTCGAAATAGTCTATTATTAGATATAGCTAGGTTTGGTGAAGTAAATATATGTCATATTGAAAGAACTAAACTCTAAAATAGACGTTTATGTAACTTTAACCACTATAAAATAAAGAATTATTTACTATTTTATCGGACGAGTAACTGAAGTGCCGAAACTACATCCACGTGTTGCATAAGATGAGGTCCTTATGTGTGTGTGTGCTAGCTTGAAGAAAAACTACATGTCAAAGTTGACTGCTGTCTCACTGTGTACCATGTCACACTGTGTACTACTCTCCCCTATACAAATAAGGCGAAAATGATATCGTAATTGGGAAGATATTTTACAAATATTTTTTAGTTTACTTTTTTGCAGTTTTTCGAAAAGATATAAATTTTCATATTTAACCTTTTTCTTCTCAATATATTGCATTTCTTATACACTGCTCAAAACAATTAAAGGATATTGCAGTTTTAGGTGGATTTTGTATCTGGTAAACTGTTTAGCTGATTGATACATGGTCGACAGACATAGTAGGTTATATGAGAATAAATTACACATGTTTGGCAGAAAAAAATGCATTTTATTGCGCATTTGTGTACTAAAGGAAAAAAACACAATTTGTGCATATGAGAAAAAAAGAATAAGAAAAGGTGTTTTCTTCAAAGAAAATCATTTTCAGTAGGGGGTATGGTTTCCACGGGCGGCCAGCAACGTTGAACACCTTTGAGGCATGGACTCAATGAGGCTATTAATGACGAGTTGGGGTATTCTGCCCCACTCTTCCAGAAGAGCTCTTTCCAGTTCTTGGAGAGTTTGTGGGGGTTGTTGGCGGCCAGAAACTCGTCTCCCTACAGCGTCCCAAACGTGCTCGATTGGATTCATATCTGGAGATCACGCTGGCCATTCCATTCGAACGATTCCTTCCTCGAAAAGGAAATCCTCCACCAGGTTTGCACGATGTGGCCTGCAGTTATCGTCCATTAAAATGAAGTTATCTCCGATTGCTGCAGCGTAAGGGACTACAATAGGTCTGAGGATCTCATCCCTATATCGGCGACCAGTCAGAGCTCCATCTCGAATGATGTAGAGGTCAGTGCGCCCGTCAATGGAGATGCCACCATGCACCAAAACTCCTCCACCGCCAAATCTGACACTTTCGTGCACGAACGCAGGATTATTCCTACTGCCACGGTCCCTCCAGATGAAAATACGCCTATTATCCGGATGCACAGAAAAACGGGACTCGTCAGAAAACAGAATTTTGCTCCATTCATTTCTCCTCCAGTTGACATGCTCGGTTGCCCACTCCCTGCGGTCGCGACGATGCCTTGATGTTAATCTAACACATACCATCGGTCGGCGAGCATACAGACCTACAGCATGGAGCCGGTTTCGGACAGTCTGAGTTGAAATCGTGGTGCCTGTAGCCGAGCGAAGGTGTTGTTGGAGAAGAGTAGCGTTCATGGTTCGGTGTCTCCGAGCTGTTAACGCTAAATACCGATCTTCATTGGGCGTTGTTGCCCGTCTACGACCTTGCCCTGGTCTTCGGCCTGCACATCCACTCTCCAAAAAACGGTTCCAGATCCTGGAAATGACACTTTGTGACACTCCAATGGCTTGCGCTACTTCGGCTTGAGTTTGGCCCCCTTCTAACCTACCAACAATTCTCAAAGCTTCTGAATCTGTCAAATGACTTCGCTGAGACATCGTACTCATCGAAACAAAGCAATCACTGAATGCCGATCATCCTTGTCTTCATTCTCTTTTATCCAGTTGAAAGTCAAATTTCATTCGCTGCCGCTGAAGCGACGTTTTTGACGTCGAACTCAAAATTTGCATACTCCACAGTTTGAAAACCAGAAAAATTTGCATTTGTGATTCTCTTCTTCTATTTTCGGCAAAAAAAATTTCGTTTATATCTTTATTTTATATAAAACTTCAAATATCCTTTAATTGTTTTGAGCAGTGTACAATAACAATGCATATTAAAATCAAGTCTTTTGAAAATATTATTTGAACTTTTAGCACAAAAAATGAAATGTTTAAACAAGCGTTTGCAGGGAATTTTGTTATTAGGATGCTTTCACTTTCGGAACCGGTTTCGAAAATGAAATTAATCCTGATAGTTTAAAAAGAAACAAAAAATCTGCGAACGAAATCGAAAAAGTACAAAATGGCCTTTATAGATCGGCCTCAGATATCCAATAAAAAGAATCATTCTAACATATGGAAATGCAAACGAAATAATAAAAGAAAATTCTCTAATAGGCAGGGCCCGACATAGACTATCTAGGGGCCGGGGCAAGCACCCTTCTGGGGGGCACCTCCTTCTAGCTATACACAAAAATTGTCCGTGAATTGTGCTTAAGGGGTCTCAGGACTCTTAAAGCTTTAAAATTTTCGAAATTTTAATTTTTTTAGATGTTAAACTCTTATCTTTTTCTGAACATTTTGATATAATTCTTTCCTTGAAATTCCTATTAGAACATAAGTTATGATTTTTAGAATTATACCCGCTCAATAGCTGAAGCGGCGTTTCCAAAACTTTCAAGTCATTTTTCTCCAATTGACGTTTTTGGCCGCAACGCGCATGATATCTCAAAAACTTCTGAATATTTTTTCATGAAATTTTCAAAACGTATGTTTCATATTAGTCTGTATAAACTGAACCTAAAATTTCTTTTTTATCCTTCAAATAAATATTTTTTAGGTAATTAAACTGTTGAAATTTTCAAAATTTTGTATAAGCTAAATACAACTTTGTATTAAAACTATAAAAATGCTTTAAATACAAATTTATTTATGTTCAGGGTAATTATTATAATCTGAAGTATAATTTGGCATAAAAACTTTCATTCTAGTTGCAAAATTTATTTTGAAATCGTGCGCGTAAGCTGTTATACCAGTTTTCTACTCGACAAATGCCTGACAGTTTGGAGCCCCCCTGTAAATACTAATTCTGCATCTTGCAATTTTTTAAATGCATGAAACGAAAGAGTATACTTATATCTTTTAATCCCAATAAAAATTGTGTTTTTAAATCATATACATTTTAAGATAATAAATGTTGAAAAGGGTCTTTTTTTTTTTTTCAATTTTTCCAATTTTAATCCTGAAACTCCTTAAGTGACTAGACTAAAATACACAAATATTGTCTAAATACGTGGATAAGTCAAAAATTATCCTCAATGTACTTATAAATTTTATTGAAATACAAATAGGAAAGCAACATTAACATCCTTTTTCAATATAGTCCCCTTGCTTTTCAATGATCTTGGTCCATCCTTTCACAAGCCTCCAGATGCCCTCAGAAAAGAACGTTTTCGGCTGAGCAGAGAGCCACGCATGCGCCGCGTCCTTTAGTTCTTGGTCCGAGGTGAATCGACGGCCTTTTAATGCCTCTTTGAATGGACCAAACAAGTGGTAGTCCGATGTGCTCCTTCATCAATTATCACTCGTCTATCTAACAGAACCATGCCACATGCACGCTCAATGTTGTCATCACTTGTGGCCATACACCGTCGTCCGGGGTCTTCCTCATGCGTAACACTCGTGGGGCCATTTTTGAATTTGTCAATCCACTCGTAGACACTTTTCGGCAAGACATTTTTCCCGTATTGTGTCGAAAGTCTTCGATGATTGCGGCTCCTGATGCACCTTACGAGCACAAAAACCGAATCACTGCTCATTGCTCCTCTAATGGGGCGGCTATGATCTATCTACAATAAAGGGAACACAAATGGAGGAATTACAATCGCACTTTCATAGCAGGACCACAAAAGCTTAATATAAAATAAACAAGGACAGAGGTCAGTATGAACAATCTAAGAAGAATTATGTCAAAATTGCGGATAATTTTTGACTTACCCTCGTACATAAATTTTGTACCAGGTACTAATCACATCTGTATACGGGCTATCAAAAGAAAGATGGTCACAACTTTAAAAGAAATACTATTAGAAAAACTAATAGAAACTAGTCAGATATGGTAATCCCAAAACTTCATTTTATCTCATTTACTTCCATAATACTTCCTGAAAATGAAACATATAGTCCAAGAGCTGGCAGCACAAAAACCTATGTTATCAAGCACAAGAAAAAACCTTTATTTTATGGAAGAGTAACAGTAGGGGAATCTAATGATCCATGTCTGTCGGAAGTGAAGTAGTGCATAAGCCAAAAAAGAATACAACTAGTGGTTGACTCGTAGGTTTATCATTGTGTTTGTCCTACAAACAAAGATAAGAAAACATAGAGGACTGGGAGCAGGAAAACACAATGATTAGCCTAAGTGTCAACCACTGATGGTATTAATTTTTGGCTTATGCACCACTTCACTTCCGGCAAACATGGATCATTAGATTCCCCTACTTGTACTATAGCGCCTAGAATATATAGTGTGGAAATCGGCTATCACTGCAATACTTAAAAAAGCGCTAAAATATTGTATCCCTTAAATATGAAATGATACTCCTGCAATATGCAGATCGCAGCGACATCTGCAGGATATTTTCTACAACTGCAAGAAATTGCTAGTCTATACAATGTAATACTAGTAATAGGAAAATCCCGCAGATGTCGCTGCGATCGACACTTGAAATTTTAGCAGTATCGTCGCACATTTAGCACTGTTTGGATAGCATATTTCCACACTAGGCATTCTAGGCGCTGTACTTCTAATCTTCCATAAAATAAAGGTTTTTTTCTTGTGCCTGATGAGATAGGTTTTTGTGTTGCCGGCTCTTGGGCTAATAGCAGCGCAATCGGTTTGGTTATTTACACCAAAATCTAATCAGCAACAACTTGTGTCAAGTTGTAGCTGAATCTGAAGTTTGATGAAAATCCGTCCATTAGTTTTTGAAATAGAAATATTGCGGGAATCGTAAAAAATTCTGCATAGCAGCGCCACCTTTTGGGCGATTTACTCTAAAAACTAATCAGGACCAACTTCTTTCGTGGACTAACTGGATCTGAAGTCTGATGAAAATTCATGCATTAGTTTTTGAGATACAGTTATTGCAGAAATCGTAAAAAATGCAGTCTCGCAGCGCCATTTTTTGGGCTATTTACAACAAAAACAAAACAGCGCTAATTTATATAAGAGACTAAATGAATCTGAAGTTTGATGAAAATTTGTGGATTAGTTCTTGACATAGAGCTAGTGCGATAATCATGAATAATTCGGCATAGCAAGGGCCACCTGTTGGGCTATTTACACCAAGAAGTAATCCGCGCCATGTTATATCAAGGATTAACGGAATCTGAAGTTTTATAAAAATCCTTGCATTAGTTCTTGAGATATGGGTATTGCGGAAGTCGTGAAAATGCAGCATAGCAGCGCAACTTATTGGGCGATTTACACCGAAAGGTAATCAGCACCAATTTATATCAGAGTCTAACTGATTCTGAAGTTTTATTAAATTCCGTTCATTAGTTCTTAAGATAGAGCGCCCACAAAATTTGTGTCACATACATACAGACAGACTCGCATACAGACATTTTGTAAAAACATGTTTTTGAGTTCTCTGCCTCCTAAAACGTGTAAATCTATCGAAAACTAGAATTCGAAAATTTTCATGAACCCAATACTTTATTCTTGTAAAGATAGAATAAAGTAAATATGATAGATTGAAGAGAATATTTATTTCAAACATTCCGTGGCTTATTTGCGCATGTAATAACATGTTTAAAAGAATCTAAAAGTGGGACCCCCACTGCCTTCGGCAGTGTACACCGAGCGTGCAACGCAAGCTCCGGTTTGTTTTGATTTTATATTTTAAAAGCAAAAGATCAGCGTAGCCCGTCCCGTGGTAATAACCCTTATACTTAAAAGCAGTGTTAAATAAATTTATCTATTTAAACGAAAATTTTTCCAGGCAAACCTAAGGGCTTGTAAGAAGTGTTTTCTTGACCCTTTTTTAACCATTTAGAAAAATGGTTATTGTCCTCGTCAGGGTAGGAAATCAAAAGCAAATCTGAAGCATTTTATTGGTTGAATCCGCATTTTATTCGTTTTCTGATTGGTCTATACAGTCTGTATTTTCCCTTTACTTTCAACAGAGATTGATACTTCTGTTGCCACTATGACAAAAAAGTAATAAAAACTACAAAAAAAATTAATAACTCAGAAACAAATTGAGATACAGCTTTCAAACAAATTGCATTTAAAAGTACATTTTTTTCTCTATACGACGGTGTAAAAAGTAATATTGTGGGATGTTTAGAAGTTTAAGAATGTAATTTCATTTAAAATTGGTGGTCAGATTTCTAGGAAATCTGACGATGGAAAAGCCTTTTCCCGAACAACCAACGAAATGCTTGGATAATACGTAAGTTTCAGGAAATCTGACGAGTCGCAGGCGGTTTTTGTCGCTTGCAATTTTTACGTGTAATAACACTATTAATGTTTAATCCATGGCGTACGTAATGTATGATCAACTCCGTGCGATTTTTTATGTCTTAAATTTTAGTCTTTGAAAAAATCATTTTCCAAATGGTCGTTGCAATTTGTTAAATTGCATTATCGATATTTAATTTGTTGGTAAAAGCATGAGCAAAAATCCTCCCGCGTATTCACGTTCTGAGCAAAGCACCCGCATATTCACGTTCTGAGCAAAAGTCACCCGCATGCTCACGTTCTGGGCAAAAGTCACCTGCGTATTCAGGTTCTGGGCGAAAAATTCGTAGATTTTGTTTTTGCGAATGTTTCGAGATTTTTATATGTGATGTAAATCAAGAGTCCAAAGAACGTGTAAAAAGATTGCGTTAAAATGCTACATTTAGTTTCTTTTATTTTAGGAAAAGTAGTGTCGTGAGGAGTCGCAAAGTGGCTTCCAGTTCCGAATTTTTTTGAAAGGGTTAATATTCATATTTTTAAAAAGGGATTGTACTGTCGTAGAGATAAAGAGTTTTCATATTACCTGAGTATTATTCGCTTTTCTGTATCTCGAAAAGTCTGGCACAATATGAATTTAAAAAATAAGAGTGGGGACGGAACGTGAAATCATTTATTTGCGGGGGGGGGGGGGAGAGAGAGAGTTAACCATCTCGCTGCGTAAGTAATTCTTCGCGATGAGAGTCTTTTACCGAATTTTTAATCGTTTATCACCGGTTCTTTAAAGCAGAAATTTTTCAGTATCGCAATCGAGGAAAATGTCTTGATTAAATCAGACAAAGTTTTTGCTAAAATATAATTGGTGGGAACAACCAAATAGCATTAAGTTGCGGGAAAATGCATGCCCGAGCATAGCTCGGGCTGCGCAGCGAGAGGGTTAAGCTTGTTTTTTGTTGTTGCTGTTGTTTTGATCGGATTGTAACCTTTAAAATAGAAAGGTACGAAATTTAATAGTGTTTTCGGGTTTCTTTTATATTTTAAACGATTTCGACGATGCGCGCTTCGGAAAAAAAAAAAAGAGTTTAGGGTTTTTTACTGCTTTCGGGTTTTGGAAGGGTGGTCGTTCTGGAATGCACCGTTACGACGCTTTTGTCAGCCAGCTTTTATAATTGAGAGTTTTAATTAATATCCCGGATAATTATGAAAAGAATGGTAAATCTGAGCCTCTGATGCATCAGGACCTGCTTGGACTACCCTCACCCAAATTTTCAGACCCCTGCGCGCAGTATTTTTCCATAGCCATTACAGACGCGCAAACCTCTTTCTTTTATTAATAAAGATGCGAAGCATTATCTCTGCAGTTTTCCTCAATAAACAATGCACTTTCGACAGTTTATTTTTGGATATCATTGAATTTATTTTTCCTTCGAATTATGAAGTTTGAAAGCTTCCTTATAAAAGCTGTAAGTAAACTTTTAGTTGGTGATTAATTTTAAGAATTTTAAAAACATTTCTTCTCCAAGCTTGAAAATAAAATATCTTTTATAAACTATTAATAGAAAGCTAATATTTTACACACAATTAATAGGCTAACTATGAAACTAGGTCGAATATATTCCTATAATTAATCCGCGATTCATGATTATCCAAGTCATCATCCAAGTTTCCATTATCTTATTTACAAACCGAATAATAATAATCTGTTAAACATAAAAAAAATGAAGATTAAAAGCTTTCTCCTAAAAGCTGTCAATACGCTTTTAGGTAATGATTGATGTTTAGAATTAAAATGCTTTTTTTTTCTCCTGATTTAGAAAATCTTTCAAAAATTTTTAAGACAGTGCTAATATTTTACACATAATTAATAGGTTAGTAACGATTAATTAACGACGAAAACATTCAAGTGATTTAATCCTCGAAGTTTAATTATTTCTCCGTTTATTGGGTAATTTCCGTTACAAAAAGTACTAAGGTACAGTCGTGGAAAAAAAGAAAAAGTAAACACCCCCTACTAACTCCTCAACAAATTATCGTAGAAGAAAGTTACTGGTACCGAACGATTGGAAATAAAGTCTACTTTTAAACTATTTATATAAAATTTGCTTAGTGGGTCATCTACATATTAAAACGAATCCAAACTTAGTTTTTTTCAATAGCAATATTCAATTTTAACGAGATATTTCAAATCTTCGGTACAAACTATGCCTAGACACCGAATTTCAAGTCATTTGAATGATAAGTTTTTCAATTATAAACATTCAAAATTTAGTGCTTCTAATATTAAATTACATTTTTATATTTTTATTTATATCTCCAGAATTATGCTCCTAATGTGCTAATTTTTTGTGTTGCAATAATACTAATATACCCAAACATAAATACGCTGAATTTGCAATTTTTATAACTTTATGATATGAAGTATGATTTACGAAATTAATACTCGAAAAAATTATGAATTACAACCTACAATTTTTTTGATGGAATTAGATTTATTAAGTCCTGCTTTATGGAAATCCAAAATTTCACATTTTTCTTCCAAGTAGTTTTCAAATTATGCTTAAAAAACGGCAAAAGGATGGTTTAAGGGGCCGTCTATAATAGGAGCGACTAGATATTTTGAAATTTCTTCTTGTGTCGTGTAATCTAGCAGGCGTCATTGACTTCTTAAGGTGCCTTGATCAAGATGAGGGCTCTCTCGTTAACAATCGAGTTCCGAACTTCAATTTGGATACAGCCCTTAAAATACACTCGTTTTAAAATAATTAATTTCTCAGAAACTTATGGTACGAATTGCATAAAAATTTATTTTTAGTCTAATTGAACGGTGTAGAGTTTATTTATGCTGTCAGAATTGTGTACTGCTATTGAAAAAAACAAAGTTACGGTTCGTGTTAATATGTAGATGGACTCCTAAACAAATTTTATATACATCATTTAAAAGTAGACTTTATTTCCAATCGTTCGGTACCAGTAACTTTCTTCTACGATAATTTGTTGAGGAGTTAGTAGGGGGTGTTTACTTTTTTTTTTCCACGACTGTACCTATTGCAGTCGTTCGGAGGAAAACGATTCCGGAAAATTTCGGTATATTTTCGCCGACATCCAGATCACAAAACCACCCTCTGTTCAAATACTGATTTATATACAGGGTGATTCAAAACTTATCGTTCAAATTTCGTAGGGAAGTAGGGAATACGTCAGGAAACCGCAAGCGTATGTAGAGGGCGCTGTGTGTTCCCAACCTTCCACTGCGTCCCAATCATGTTTTGGTTTTCCTAAAGCTAGTATTATTCCTTCTCCTATTTCCACTCCTCATTTGGGCTTCCACGAAGCCTTTTACATATTTAAAAGAAATCATTCAAAAATCTCGTTAATAATCTCGTTATTCAACGTCTTCATTATCTAACGCTTAGAAACTTTTCGTTTAATTTTGTTCTTTCCGGTTCTTTTAACCTTTATTTATATTTTAATTGATTTGTTATTTACTTTTTATTTCATTTTTATTTTATTTATTTATTGTTATTTTATTTTATTCTTTGTTTTTAACTTTCTTCGTTCATGAATTTTTATTATTATTTTTTTTTTTTTTCACCAGAATTCTTAAACGTCATTAAAGAGTTTTTTGTAGTTTTGAAAGATGTAAATGGCATCGTGAAAGTCCAAATGAGAAGTGAAAATAGGAGAAGAAATAATACTAGCTTTAGGAAAGTCAAAACAATGATTGAGACGCAATGGAAGGCGCCCTCTACTTACGCATGCATACATTTACGGACATATTTTCCTGTATAAAATTGATTTCCTGACGTATTCCCTATCTCCCCACGAAATTTGAATGATAAGTTTTGAATCACCCTGTGTATGTCTCTGAATTTCATATTTTGGCAAGGCACATATTCGTAGCGCAAAATGGAATATCTTCATGAGTCACAATCTTCTGTAGCAAACATGAGATGAAAATAAACCCAGCATCGGTGAAATGATATACAAATATAATACTTGTAGTTACATCTACAAGTATTCCATCTTGCTATCCATTCGCTATCCATCCCATCTGTCCTTGCATCCTCTCCCCCCCCCCCCCCCGGGATTGCACTTATACTCTAAAGCGAAAGCTGGGTTCCCGGGGCGGTCATCCCTGTTATCCCTGTCCTTGCATCCATTTACTTGTAGTTATGACTACAAGTGAAGCCACAGGAGATTGTGACTTATGAAGATATTCCATCTTGCGCTGCTAATATGCAACGTTGCCAACGTAGTAATGTAGGAGGCGCCAGGATGGGTATCGTCTGAGTAGCTCAGTTGGTAGAACGTTAGTGCACTGTATACCAATGACTCGGGTTCGAGATCCGGTTTGAACACTTTTCCATTCTGTTGACTTTACGCTTAGTTAGCAATTCACAAATTCATCAAACGAAAATATTCAAAAAATATATATTAAATATGCAACAGGACCAGCTGTAGAAAAGTTCCTGTGATTTACTATTATTAATATAAGTTTTGAAAACTAAGAGAAATAAACATTTAGCTGATTTCTATTACTTAGCTACATAACAGATTTCGCTTTTTTAACACTTTGCTACCCTGTCACGAGTATACTCGTGTTTTAAAACAAGTATCCTGGAAAAAAGCCTTGTCCTGAATACTTAGTTCTGTCTATGTCACCTATTCCCCTGCATAAAATTTCTATTAAAAAGAATATGCATTTATAGATTATTTGAGAATGTTTTGTTAGACTTTACACTATTTTTTATTAAATTTACATATTGTCAGATGTTTATAGATGCATACATTCTAAAAAACGCAATCAAGCGTTTAATATCCCAAAAGCATTCAGAAAACGGTGGGGTTCGTATACTTCCAAAACACAGATTTAGTATTAAATTGCCGGACAACAAAGAGTTAAAAAATTATAGTCGGTAATTTAAGATTTACTCTAAAATTCTAACTCTATCCACAGTAGTAATATGTAAAAAGATAAATTTAAAAAAATTAAACTCACTTTTATTCAAAAATTAGAATAAATAAATGAACAAAAATATTACAACATGCCCTATAAAATACATAAGACTCCAAAATGGCATAAAGCAAAAATAATTTTAAAATGAATTAATAATTAAGGTCTAATTCATAATTAAGCATTCTATAAAATTAATTAATTAATAATGTCAATTATTTGCTTGATTCCTTTAAAATTAAACATTGAGTTGTATCATCACACATTATAGCATATTCAAATTTTGTAAAGCGTCATAAGATAATTTCGCCACAAAATTTACGAAACATTTGTTCGAAAATAAAGTTTATTTTTATGCCTAATTGATAGAAATTTCAACATTGATGTCATTGCACACACTGTGTAACTGTCGTGTATAACATTGATAAATAAAAATTTCAACATTAATGACATTACTCACACTGTATCCCTTTAAGACCCAACCCGCACGATCGTGCGGGTTAGACATTCATATAAACTTTTGCTTTTGAAACAGTCGTATGTAATAAAAACCCGAATCGAACGATCGTTCTGGTTTGCAAAAAGAGTGAAGTATCATTTTTTATCAACAGATGGCGGTTGTACATGTTTTACTTTTAGCCGGCATGACTAACTTTGTTTACAAGTACAACGGATACAGCTCATCATTTTATCTGCCGTAAAAAGGTAATTATCAGTATATTTCTAATTATTTGGATAAATATTTTTGCTTTAATGTCTAAATAAATGTAATATAATAAACATTAATTATACACTATTTATGTTGCTCGTAGAACTCAAGATTTCGTCATCCGCACGATCGTGCGACTTGGGCGTTACATTAGTCGGTGCCTACTGTAAAGGTAAGAGCTTCCTCTTATGTTCATTTTGTTTTCTGTTTCAATAATATTGGTGACAGCCACAATAAAAACGAAGTATGTTGTTATATTATGTTTACATGATAATGCCACATTACTTTCTTGGGTGTTGTCATGGATGAATCATTTTTTTCTTTTTTTTTTTCAATTAATTTTACTTTTTTTTTTCTTTTCAATTAATAAAATTTTCTAATACATTTCATTATTTTTTATGGAATACTTTATGGAATATTTATTTATATTTTTTATGGAATACTTTATGGAATATTTATTTATATTTTTTATGGAATACTTTTAATTTAACAAAGCAAAATAAAATACTTTTTCAGGTGTCTAAACGGAAAAGAATTCTCACACAAGAAGAAATATTGCAATTGATGAATAAATCAGACTTTGAATTTAGTGATCTCTCGGATGATGACGAGGTTGCGGACAAAACATTTGAAGCAGATTTATTAGAAGGATAGTCAAGTTCAGATGAGCTCTATGAAGACAAAATTACAAATATTTCTAAAGAAATGACAATTTTGGATCATTCTTCCTCATCAAAGTCTTCTGAACTCATTCCCCAAAGTTCTATCTCCAAGCCAGTTTCGGCAAAGGCTAAGAGAATGAAAAAAGAAACAAAAAACTATATAGTAGGATCTTAAGAAATTCATTTCTGTACCCCATCCTAGACCTTTAGATTTCATGCAATTGCAGGCATGTCTTTCATTTCTTAAATTTTAATTTAAAAAGATAAAATCGATATCACAAAAAAAGCTTTAAAAATATGGCTAACATTTTTAAATTAAATAAAATCTGAATTTTTTTTAAGCCGATAAGTACATCTCCAATATTATTTTTTTTTCTTATTTTTAGGCTTTAGAGCTAGTAAGGATTTCATTGCAGTATTTCAGCCAATACATCCCAAATCATCTTATAAGTAATGATTTCACAGGAAAAGCCCAATCCGTACGATCCAGGCCCGTAGCTAGACGATGCTTCCAGGTCGGGCAAATGTTTTTCCAAGTGGGGCAAAATTACTTCTTCATTTTTTTAGATTTTTACTATCCTTTAAAAATATATATTACGTATTCAGATTTAGTATAAGTTTGTAGCTCTTCCTAAAGTAGTTGGAAAATGATATTCTTTCATCTTGCTGTCAATCCATAAACTAATTTTTGTAAATGTACTATATAATATGGATTTCCACAAAAATGTTGGATGTTGTTGATGAATGCTACAACAGCGTCACCATCCAGTTGCCTGTAGACACCCCCCTCCCCCACCGTTGTCCGTAGGAAAATCTGGATACTTGCATTTTTATGCTTTATTAATAATAAACTAATAATACAATATTCCAAGAAATTCATTTACAGTAAAACCTGTAAAAATTGATTCGCAAAGGATCGAAAAAATATTCTGTTTTAGAAAGTTTTCATCTTATGAGGTATAACTGCAGTGTTGAACTTAGGCATTTTTTTCCAGGAGAAATTGCTGATGCTCCCGGAGTGGTAGACGGAATGAAGCTTTTAGGGTGGGAATTGCACTTTTACAACTTTAATAAGCACAAAATTAGAAAGTTTTACAGTATTTATAGAATTTTATATGATTTAAAATTTAATATAAAGAACGCCTTGGTAATTACGTTGATAGATTCGTCACTTATTTACAAAGCAGGTAACCCTCTCACAACTACACGTTAATATATTTTCACGGATTTTTTACACATGCTTTAAAACCATAATATGTGTTTATAACTTATAACATTTTCAAACAGTTTGGACAATAGAAAAAAAAAATCACTGCCGGCTAAGCTTGCAAGCACAGATAGATTTCGAACCTAAGTACTAATTTCATCAACAAAAACTAAATCAAGATGAGAGATAAACCCAGTTTAAAATTTTTATCTGGTCGCTTTTGACGAGTTTTTAATTTCCTTTTTCTGTAAGAGTTGTTTTTATCAGAATCATGTTAGAACCATAATTTTTTCTTCAATCCCGATTTTTTTCACCCCTTGAGAATATTTTTAGTAATATCACCCATTCGTAGATTTCATCTTATCTGAAACTTCTTACTACAAAAGTTATAGATAATATTAAGAAGATTTATATAATAAATTTAAACCGTGTGGTGATTGTTTCATTAAATGAACCATACACTGGATTTTAATTTCTGACATTTTTTAATTGATGCACGCGCACGTTTAATAATACAACCCTGTATACAGCACCTCTGAGCATTGTCAAAAATTTTCATCACGACAATGATATTCTTTTTGTTGCCTTAGTGGTAGTTTACCGGAGATGTGAATTTTTTTCTTCTACAACACCTTCCTTTTATATTTTAATTTATTTTATTATATTTTTCTATTGTTATTTTCTATTATTTTTTTTGTGTGTGTGTGTGTAAGAGTTGGTCTACCATACACTTGTTAATACAAAAGTTGTAGATAATATTAAGAAGATATATAATAAATTTAAGAGGATTTGATACCTTGTGAATTGACAAAGTTATGATTTTTTTTTCTTCTTCACACCCCACACCCCCTCCCCCCTCTCTCTCTCTTTTTTTTTTTTTTGTCTTTCCTGTAAGAATTGGTCTTATCAAAAACTTGTCAATACAAAAGTTGTAGACAATATTAAGAAGATTTATAATAAATTTTAGTGGATTTCATATCTTGTGAATTGACGAAGTTAGGATTTTTTTCTTCTTAAAACCCTATTTTTATTCGCTCCTTGAGGCCATTTTTAATTATATCAAAAATCTGTCTCACATAAATTTTTGGCCCTTTTCCTAGAAATAATAATAAGTTTAAACGGATTCGATATCTATCATAATTAAGAAATGGTGGTTTTTTTTCTGCTTTCACAAAAATCCTTTCCATTTCCATTTTCTGCGCCTTGATTTCATGTATCAGTGTAGAAGACATTTGTGCTGAATTATGGAAGTTATCGTGTCTATAAAGAAGTGATATATATATAGAGAGATATATAGTAGATTAGATTGATAGATAAAGTTTTCAACTCGGTCGTGGTTTTGGGCTCTAGGGGTCATGATCGGCATAGATCTGCAAAAAGTTTTCAGAAATTCCTAAATAGGGGAGGATGTAATAGGTAGTGTTTCTTACGAAATCTACCTAAAATAGGGGTGAACAACCTTTTTTAGAGAAGGAATAAAAATGTCTGGGTTGTCGAGGGCCACATCAGTAACACTGTGAAAATTTTATTTTAATGAGGTGGAAGGGAATCTGTGGCCTATAATCAGATAAAAATGAGGATTTCAGAGGGAGGAGGAGTTTTACCCCATTAGGTTCCCCTATCCAGTCAACATACCTAATTCAGTTGGCAATTTTTCCGCGCCCATTCAATGAAATTCGCGATTTTTTCACACCTGATTACCAGAGTTCGCGAGTTTGTCCCCCCCCCTCCCCCAATTAACGAAATTCGAGATTCTTGATTGAATCTGATGAAATATCGAATTTTTTGCGCGGTAAATTGACAAAATTCCCGATTTTTTTCTGGCGATAAACTGACGAAATTCGCAAATTTTCCGCAGCCGATCACCGAAATTTGAGATTTTTCCGTGCCCGATCAACGAATTTTGCGATTTTTAACTGTCTGACGAAATTTGCAATTTTCTCTTGCGGCAAATTAACGAAATTTGCGATTTTTTCTCGCGGTTAACTGACGAAACTCCGGATTTTTCCGCAGCCGATCAACGAAATTTGCAATTTTTCGCTCCCGATCGACAAAATTCGCGATTTTTCCGTTCCCGATCGACGAGACTCGCGACTTTTCAAGACCCGATCGGCGAAAATCGCAATTTTCTGGTCTTGATCAACGAAACTCGCATTTCGTCCGTGCCCGATCAACGAAACTTGGTTTTCCCATGCCTGATCCACGAAATGCACCTTTTTTTCTTGCCCGATTGGCGAAATTCGAGTTATTTTTCGTTTAGCAACTGATGGAATATGCAACGTGGGAATTCCCTATGCTAATACTTCATTAAGCGGCCGGCCGATACCATACATATCAATAAAAATAGCAAATAAAGCCTTTGTGCAACAATATTAAAAAGCAGAAAAACCAACGTTTAAAATGCACAAATAATATATGAAAAGCAGCAAACAGCTGTTTCGAATCTACTAGCGAGATTCTTCTTCAGTGCAAAAGGAACAGCGTGCTAGAAAAAGCAAGGCTGAGCAAAATCATAGACAGAGACGCGCTGGCTTTTATACCCTATGCGGGTGGCGAAGGCGCCGAAACAACCAATGAGAGAGAAGCAGTGGAAACGACTGGGTGGACAAGTAGCGACATCTACCGGAGAAGTAGAGAAAAGAAACCAAAAAAGGGGAATTAAATTAACGCTTTCCAAATACTTGGAAAATCTGGAGTACTAGATAAGTCATTGACTAAAGAGTGAGAATTTTTAATGATATGGTAAGCTTCCCAAAAATCAAGATCAAGGTTAGAAGAACATTTTTGGATAATGATGGCTGAGGAAAAATCGAACCTATGTTGAGAAGACCAAGAATGTTGAGCAATAGAAGAACGTTTGAGCTCCTGATTTTTAACATAACCTTCATGCTCTTTTAAACGAAATCTAAGAGCACGTTTAGTCTGACCAATATAAGAAAGACCACACTGACAAGAGATCTGATAAATGCCCCAATTATCTAGGCGATCAACGGGGTGTTTGAGATTTGAAAAAGGGATTTTATTAACAGGAGAAAAAATAACTTTAAAATCAAACCTTCTTAGGATTTTAGCAACTTGCTGACTGATTTTAGGAAAAAATGGTAATACAACTGAAGTATTAGAGTTGGAATTAGAATGCTTTTCAGAATGGTCGGATTTCGTCAATTTCTTATAAATAGAATCGATAATATTAGAGGAATAACCACGATCGACAGCAATAGCTTTGAGGTAATTAAGTTCAGCACTAAGTAACTGAGGAGTGGAACAAATATTAGTAGCCCGAAAAACAAAAGTATTGAAAGCAGCGAATTTCTGGTTAGGGGGAGGTGGGAGACTGACAGCAAAAGGTTTACGAAAGACGGTAGTCTGAAAGCTATTTTCACAACGAATAACAAGGACATCCAGGAAAGAAAGACAGTTATTGGTCTCAATTTCAGAGGTAAATTGAATGCAGGGATCAATGGAATTCATAATAGAGAGAATATGATTAATATCCGAATTCATTTCAATCAGGACATAAACATCATCGACATAACGAACATAGAACGGAAATTTTAAGATTTCAAAAAGCTTGACCTCAAAATAGTGCATATAAATATCGCATAAAATTGGACTAAGAGGATTACCCATAGCCAAACCGTCAATCATACGGAAGAAATTACCATTGAAAACAAAAGTATTTTGCGACAAGCAAGCGCGAGTGAGAAGTATAAGTTCCTCGATTTCAAAATAAGAGAAATGGAATTCACAAAGCCTTTTCTTGAGGCAATCTAAAGCCCCCTCAACCGGAACGTTTGTAAATAATGATTTAACATCAAAAGAAACCATCATGTGACCCTGCGGCTTAAAATTATGAAGTTTTTTAACAAAATCAAAAGAATTCTTAACAGTGAAACAGTTACTGCTCAGAAGTGGGGAAAAAACAGAAACTAAATATTTGGCAAGCTTATAAGAAGCTGTACCGATACTAGAGACAATAGGTCTAAAAGGAATGTCAGGTTTGTGGACCTTAGGTAAAGCATAAAACCTGGCACAATGCGCAATAGACGGAATAAGGGACTTCTTAAAGTTAGCAGGAATAATGGAAGAAGACTTAATGACAGACTTAATAGAGTTAATTTCACTAGTGGAAGGGTCTTTGCGGATATCCACATACGGACCATCATTAATTAATTTATGGGTTTTTTCCAAATACGTAGATTTGTCGAGAAGAACAATCTGACCACCTTTGTCGGCCTTAGTTACTGAAGAAGAATCTCGCTAGTAGATTCGAAACAGCTGTTTGCTGCTTTTCATATATTATTTGTGCATTTTAAACGTTGGTTTTTCTGCTTTTTAATATTGTTGCACAAAGGCTTTATTTGCTATTTTTATGTATTTGGCGTTAACGGGCGCCTTTATTCTTCTGTAATTTTTTTTTTTTTTTTTTTTTTTTTTTTTTTTTTTTCGCAATGTCTCAAATCAATAGGTTTTGTAATTTACGATTAAAAAAGTACAGGTTTTTGGAACACTTACATTTCCTACTTGATTGTAGGCGTAAGAAGGTTATTCCTAAATTCATTTCCATTCGTTGTAATTTATTTTCTTCAAATAGGATTGAGAAGGTCTTATTTCGTTCTAAATTAGCTCTTTTAAGAGCTTTGATTCAAGAGACTCGCCACAAAATTGCTCATATAGAGCGCGAGTTATATTCTTTACATATCAGCCTCGCTAATTCTACTCCTGATTTTCAGTCCATTGACAGAAGGTCATGGAGCAGAGTTCTCACAGCTTCTTCTGTTCATTGTTCGGTTTTAAAGAAGAAATTTAATGCGCTTTGTGGAAGTTCTGTCGCTAATAACTGCAGTAATTTGCCTCTTGTTAACCAAAATGCTGTTGTCAATCTTTCTAGTGTTCCATTAAGTAACAATCAGCTCGATGCTCTCAAATTGAATAACAATTTTTCGGTCTCTGCTATTCCTTCTTTACCTAATCTTATTGCTCCTATTGAAAGAGCCTTTAAGCATAGCGCTCTATCTTCTTCTCAAAAAGAGTCTATTAGGCATCTCATTGCCAATACTGTTGATTTCAATTCTAATGTTTATAAACCCAATCTTAAACATCCTGTTAAACAATGTCTGAAAAATTTGCGTTCTGATCCAAACTTAATTATTACTAAGGCCGACAAAGGTGGTCAGATTGTTCTTCTCGACAAATCTACGTATTTGGAAAAAACCCATAAATTAATTAATGATGGTCCGTATGTGGATATCCGCAAAGACCCTTCCACTAGTGAAATTAACTCTATTAAGTCTGCCATTAAGTCTTCTTCCATTATTCCTGCTAACTTTAAGAAGTCCCTTATTCCGTCTATTGCGCATTGTGCCAGGTTTTATGCTTTACCTAAGGTCCACAAACCTGACATTCCTTTTAGACCTATTGTCTCTAGTATCGGTACAGCTTCTTATAAGCTTGCCAAATATTTAGTTTCTGTTTTTTCCCCACTTCTGAGCAGTAACTGTTTCACTGTTAAGAATTCTTTTGATTTTGTTAAAAAACTTCATAATTTTAAGCCGCAGGGTCACATGATGGTTTCTTTTGATGTTAAATCATTATTTACAAACGTTCCGGTTGAGGGGGCTTTAGATTGCCTCAAGAAAAGGCTTTGTGAATTCCATTTCTCTTATTTTGAAATCGAGGAACTTATACTTCTCACTCGCGCTTGCTTGTCGCAAAATACTTTTGTTTTCAATGGTAATTTCTTCCGTATGATTGACGGTTTGGCTATGGGTAATCCTCTTAGTCCAATTTTATGCGATATTTATATGCACTATTTTGAGGTCAAGCTTTTTGAAATCTTAAAATTTCCGTTCTATGTTCGTTATGTCGATGATGTTTATGTCCTGATTGAAATGAATTCGGATATTAATCATATTCTCTCTATTATGAATTCCATTGATCCCTGCATTCAATTTACCTCTGAAATTGAGACCAATAACTGTCTTTCTTTCCTGGATGTCCTTGTTATTCGTTGTGAAAATAGCTTTCAGACTACCGTCTTTCGTAAACCTTTTGCTGTCAGTCTCCCACCTCACAGGTATTCTTCTCATCCCCCTAACCAGAAATTCGCTGCTTTCAATACTTTTGTTTTTCGGGCTACTAATATTTGTTCCACTCCTCAGTTACTTAGTGCTGAACTTAATTACCTCAAAGCTATTGCTGTCGATCGTGGTTATTCCTCTAATATTATCGATTCTATTTATAAGAAATTGACGAAATCCGACCATTCTGAAAAGCATTCTAATTCCAACTCTAATACTTCAGTTGTATTACCATTTTTTCCTAAAATCAGTCAGCAAGTTGCTAAAATCCTAAGAAGGTTTGATTTTAAAGTTATTTTTTCTCCTGTTAATAAAATCCCTTTTTCAAATCTCAAACACCCCGTTGATCGCCTAGATAATTGGGGCATTTATCAGATCTCTTGTCAGTGTGGTCTTTCTTATATTGGTCAGACTAAACGTGCTCTTAGATTTCGTTTAAAAGAGCATGAAGGTTATGTTAAAAATCAGGAGCTCAAACGTTCTTCTATTGCTCAACATTCTTGGTCTTCTCAACATAGGTTCGATTTTTCCTCAGCCATCATTATCCAAAAATGTTCTTCTAACCTTGATCTTGATTTTTGGGAAGCTTACCATATCATTAAAAATTCTCACTCTTTAGTCAATGACTTATCTAGTACTCCAGATTTTCCAAGTATTTGGAAAGCGTTAATTTAATTCCCCTTTTTTGGTTTCTTTTCTCTACTTCTCCGGTAGATGTCGCTACTTGTCCACCCAGTCGTTTCCACTGCTTCTCTCTCATTGGTTGTTTCGGCGCCTTCGCCACCCGCATAGGGTATAAAAGCCAGCGCGTCTCTGTCTATGATTTTGCTCAGCCTTGCTTTTTCTAGCACGCTGTTCCTTTTGCACTGAAGAAGAATCTCGCTAGTAGATTCGAAACAGCTGTTTGCTGCTTTTCATATATTATTTGTGCATTTTAAACGTTGGTTTTTCTGCTTTTTAACATACATATCAATGTATTGTATCGGCCGGCCGCTTAATGAAGTTCGCAATTTTTAATTGACTGATGAAATGTGCAAATTTTTCCCGCGACAAATTGACGAAATTCACGTTTTTTTTCCCTGCTACCTATGGACAAAGATTAATATTTTTTTCCAGTTAGACGAAATTCGCGATCCACAAGTTAACCCATCGAAGGCCACTTTTGGACCGCGGGCCATAGACTGTGCATTACTAACCTGAAAGTCTTCTTACAAGCATCTTTCCACTAAATATCAATAGTTTCCCACGAATCTTGTGCATAATGCTTGAAACCATTATGTTTATGGCTCATAAAAATTTCAAAAAGTTACGACAATAAGAACTATTTTTTTAAATATTAAATGTCTGATGAGAAAAAAAAAATCCGCGCAGTTTAAAATTCCGAATCCGCTATTTTTTGTTGAAATACGGAAAAAATGTATAACATCCTTTAAAGAGCGCACATTTTACTTTAAAATGTCGCATTCGGTATAAATATTGCGGAGTCACCGAAATGAGGTTCGTTTTGATTTTTTTTTTCAAAATAAATTTTTTAAAAATCGGATTAAAGAAATAAACTCATGCAAATTTAAGGTCAATATTATCACATCACGGGCGACAATGGGCTGGTCAGCAAGTATCACACAAATAAAAACTATCATGGTAATGTATGTCAATATAATTCATTATTATGGTTTCCATTCGAACTCTCTATTCTCTAACACAATCACGAAAACATTTTTATGATTAAATTCCATAAAGTTACAATTATTTTCATTCTGCACTCTCAGAAATAAAACTCTCACTTTTGACGATTCAGAAATCCTTGAGCTGTATTTCGTCGTTTTTGACGATCATTTCCTATCAACATCACGTGACTTTTAAAGAAAGGTAAACTCTCAAATATTTGACGAAAGTTTTGCCTCAATCACGATCGACTCAATGCATTTTAAAGAAACAGTTGCTGTACCTCCTCAAATCCTGGGATTTTAGCAAGCATATATTTGCTTGTTTATGTTAGTCCTGTAGTAATTTATTTTAAAACAGCACTTTTTAGTGCCTTTCAGAAAATACTGAAATGTAGGTGGTTATTGTTTCTTCATTAGTTATTTTTTAGCTATTAAAATTTTTAGGAATGCTTATTATTATTTTTATTTATTTATTTATTTATATGTTGTTCGTTATGTTTTAATTCGAAAAGAATAAATTTCCCGTGTTCTTCAAAACCATTCAAAAACATAATTTGGTCAATAAAATTTCAAACTTCCAGGATATCTTTTTTTTTTTTAATTTATTTAAGAAGTATATTCTGTTTTCAGTCAAATTAAAAATAAACATAATTGATCTCTCTCCCCTTTATAAACAGTAAAATGTTAAAATCTTATCCCTCTACTCAAAGTGATAAAATCTCACGCAATATCCATTTCACAATTCGTTATGTATGAGCAACAAATTAACCAGACCACATTCTAACCATTCATTGAGCAAAGAAAATTTCACTAATAAATTATTTAGTTAAGCCATATTATTCATTGACCATGAGAAAACCATAATAATAAATTAACCTTACTTAAAACTTTGAGAAATTATAGCAGCACCGATAAAATTACAATCTACCTTATAAAAATATAAACATGCATCAGAATTCATTAGATCAATCTAAAAGCAAATCTGTACAAGTTCCCAATAGCCAGCCAGGTTGGAAGAGCAACGGTCTCCCTTCCCCGAGGGATACGAGAAGTGAATTTTTTCTTCCCCTGTCAATGAGGAGCTTCCAAACTGTTCGATAGATGGCGCCACCAGCGAACTTTTGACGAAATTTATATCGTCAAGCAAGTGAAGAAAGTAATTTCATCAATTTGACGAAATATTCGCTCCGAACATTCCCCAGAAAACTGTTTCGTCAAAAACAAAGAAAATTTCGTGAAATCTGAGTATTCATTTCTGAGTGTGTGACCCCACGATAACAAATAGCGTTTTCTGTTTTCTATACAGACAAAGTATATTTCAGAAAAAAAATGCAAAATGGTGTTATAAGCCAATTTTTGAGGCTAGGAAAGGTCATCTGAGACACTATCGCTTAAAGCTCAAAATTCGATGTATTTGTCAAAAAATGAAAAATGCTATTCTATTCTAAACTACTTCAATAATCTTGCATGCGAATGTCATGCCTTAATCATAAAATTCCTTAATCATCGATGCCTTAATCATCGTTCGCATAAATCCGCGAACGCATTATAAAGTTTCACAAAGTCGAGTGAACAAAAATATTTTTCTCAAACAGCCGTACGTGATTATTGTTTGCAAACAGCAGCTATAAATTAGAGAAATACCAAAATAAAAATGAGTATTTCATAGCTTAAAAATATTAATGCTCGTTTAGTATTTTTTTAATTTTTCAATTTATCTTACCGCTTCGCAATCTTTCATTTATTTCCCCTTTTTCTTACAGAAACTATGCAATACTTGGATATTTATATCACATATATAGGAAGAAAGGAAGAAAACAAAAAAAAGTATAATAAATAGGGTGATATAATAGGTTAAAAATAAAAGGTTGGGGGAAGCACCATAGAACAAACACTTTCCGCTTCGCAATCTTACATTTATTTCCCTTTTTTCATACAGAAATTATGTAATATTTGGATATTTATATCGCATATATAGGAAGAAACGAAGAAAACAACTAAAAAGAGAATAAATAAAGTGATATCTTCGTTAAAAATAAAGTGTTGGGGGAAGCACCATAAAAAAAAAAAAACACTTTTTGTACTCATAAAAAGAATAATTTAATTCAGTAATATTCGTATTACTAAATTACATTTAAATCATTTAATTAATATAAAAATATTATATTCAAATAGTTTTATATGGCATTTATAATGACTATTAAGCACCTTTACTCTGAAAAACCCTTCCTAGATATTGCAATTCTGTGTGATAATGATTTTACAAACTTTTATGAGTTGCAACAGTGTCAAGAAAGGTGTCTCAAAGAACATTTCCCACTTTTGTTGAAAAGCCCCCCAAAGCAATATAGTGAAGTTAACAATGACAAAACCACATGATTGTAACACATGATAGTTGCATGTTTTGTGGAACTGAAAATCTAAGCATTTGGTTTCAACCTTACCTGATTTAAATAAATTTAACGTATGACAGCTGTACAAAGAAAACGATTTTCGCGGACATAAGAACCAGTTTGAGAAAAAGAGTTAAGAGGATAATCTCTAAACCCTATTATTCTTGCAGTTTGACTCTTTCGGGAGGCGGTAATGTAAATTTCTGCAAAGGAACAAAACCAAAAATTTCCTACAGATCTTGGAATGAAAGAAAAAAATGTCTTTACAATTGATTTTTTTGTTTAAATTGTGTTGTTTGAACAGAGAAGTTTTAGGAATGGGTGTCTGTTAGGTTATGGTCTATTCTAAAAAAAGTTTTTTTTTTAAAATGAGGCAAAAAAAGTTTGGAAATTTAATGTGTCCATCAGGGATCAGGATGTCAAGTCAATTGTGCTAGGTCGGGCAAATATTTTTCCAGGTCGGGCATTGCCCGACCTCGCCCCCACCTAGCTACGGGCCTGGTACGATCGTGCGGGTGTGGCTTTCACAGAAAAAGCCCAACCCGCACGTTCGTGCTGGTACTCTCCACGCTCCAGGGGGTGACGAAAAATTTTTAAATTATTTTTTTAAGTGTCATTAGGGTCAGTATAGAGTTAATAACCAGAAGAATGTAATATTTAAATGTGAAAATGTTTCGGGTCTTAAAGGGGTATAAGCGTCGTGTGCATTGGTAAATAAAACCTATTTAAATTGAATTATCCATCTTGATTCCCTGTTTTATAAATCCGATATTATTTATAGTATTTTTTATCTGTATTCTAATAAGTGCAAATGGTGCAAATTTAATATAACTTCGATTTCAATATCAGGAATTTTCATTCTAAATAATTTTAAGAATTTGGCATTTCGCAAAAATTCTGCAGTCTCACTCAATAATGAAATGTACAAACACATGGTTCAAATTATAAAAGATGTCCCTGATTCTTCTTGAACAGTAACTCTCATAAATTTCAGAAAGAAACAAGAACTAAAAGTCATGCGTCAAGCATAGATTATAAAACACTTTACAATTCTAAAAGGATATCATTAAGAATTTCATTTTTAACTAGAATAACATGAGATATCTAACTAAACAACATAAAAAACACATAACTCAGTAAAAATCTATTTTCAGCAATTGTTATCCATATCCGGTAATGTGTGAGAAGTCTTTTGTGCGGCCCCGTATACGATCTATGGGAATTATACGCACCACCAAATATACTCAACATTAGATCAGTTTAAAAAATGCATACCAGAGAGAAAAACACACTTCCAATAATTACCGGTCTTACTCTGATATTTAACCTAATTCTTTTGTGTGTCTCTGGAAATGAATAATAAATCCTATGCACTCTATAATCTATAGAAACATGCAGTGTACTTCAATGATTTCGTTATGTTTGAAGTATCACAACATCATTAAAATGTACAGCAAACGGTTTTTTCCCATAGACGTAACGTAATGGAGTGCTTTAGTTCTTACCTGCAAATAAACAATAAATTTTACTTATTCCACTCTTCTAAAAAAGCATGTTGTAGTTCATCTCAATGATGTATATCAATCTCATTAGGTTTTAAATGTCGTAACATTAATAAAATGCACCTCACACAATTTCCCCCCCATAGACCATAATGTAATGGAATTATTTCCCAGTAAACAAACTATAAATGCTACACACATCATTTTCAATACCGAACATTCAAAACTAAACCTAAATCATACATAAAAATTTCATGGTATTCAGACAGTATTTACAAGAGTTCGAACACCGACATACAGCAGATAGAAAAACCGAATTCTTAACCACTTTTCAGCCATGTTGTAAAGTGTTAATAACAATGTAATTGTCAATCATTTTATATTGTAAGTTGTTTTGCTAATCACATACCATTTAGAAATTACATTTTTTCACAAAAATATGTTTTGTAACGTCGAAAATTAAAATGAAGCTATGTTGGTCTACTTTCTTTTCTTTTGGCTGTTTTAACATCTGATGAAATATTTTTTTAGTAACATTGAAACATTTTTGTTATTTTACTTATGCTTACAAACAAATTTAGAAATCTAAACTTTCATTATATTATACTCGGTTTACAAAAAATTAAAAAAATTCTACTAATTATATTTTAAAAATATAGACTGATGTCTATGCTGTGCTGACGTGTATACCTGTACTTCACGCACATAGCACTTAGAACAACGGCTATTTTAATAGCGGCAAATTTTAATAGCGTCAATCGGGCTACTTTGGTCCATCCCATAAAAAAGTTTTTATTCTTTGTATTGAACAAACAATACAAGATAATTTGGAATTTTTTCCCTTAAAATATACTTTATACCTACTATAGGGTATTTGAATAGTTTGGGGGTAATTTAAATTTTTTTAGTGACAACATTGGATGTGTTCGTAAACAACTGTTTTCGTGTGTAAATTTTAACTCTCCGAACTTTCTATAGTGAAACAATCTGGATAAGAGCTACAAATAAGATAAGTGTTAAAATATTACCTTTAGTAACCTGTAACCTATGTGTGATCATAGTTTTTCCTTTAACTTTTTATTTTGAAAGAAAATTTTTACGTTTTCATAAAGCTAACATGAAAATTAGTATTTCGGGACTACTTTGTGCCAGGCCTTTTTTGGTTCGAAAATAGCCCCGATTACTTAGAAATGCCTTTTATACAACCAAATCTCTTAAAACATGTTTTAAGGAACATTTTTTTCAAATGTTATTGTAGCAAAATGTTACATTAATTGTTTTTGTTCCAGTTGCCGAGAATAATATAACGAAAACTGTTTCTCGTTTCTCTCATATTAACAATTTTTTTATTGTTTTTAAAAGTTTAAAAAAGGGCATTTGTTTTTCGAGTTTGCAGTGTTAATTTATTAGCAAATGCTATTGCAAGGGGGTTTCAATAAAAATGTATTCATTTACATATGAAATGTATTCATTTTATATGAGACTAAGTGAATGGACCAAAGTAACCTCCAGCAGGGGCTACTTTGTTACAAAACTTTAAAAATAGATAAAAAATAAAAAATAATAAAATATTTCCTCTTTAAAACCATACAGTTTGCTTCATTGTTTCCTGTTAATTGTTGCAACTGCATTTCGACGTTGAAAAATCACATATAATATTTTTTAATAATGGAAATGTGAGTGGAACTAGGAAAAAGTGGCCCAAAGTACCAAAGACGGTACTTAACCCTTTCAGGGACAAAGCCTTTTTAATGCTAAAGCGTTGAAATAAATGAATGGCACCGGGATTTATCATCAGATTTATTTGGAAAAAAGAAAAAGGCTATATTTCACATATATATTAAAAGTAAAATAATTTGCTAAAATTCTGGTGCCAATGTAGCGTTTGGGAATTAAAATTAAGTGGTTTCATAAATATATCACCGCCCCTGTAAGGGTTAAACCAATTCAAAGCTCAATTTTTACGAAACTTACCTAATTTTAGTGCTATTGCTTCAACTTTGGCAGTTATATTTAATATGTTAGCCTTAAAACGAAACTTACGTTACCATAAAAAAATACGATTTTCATTCTCATTTTTTACATAATTTTCATCTAAATTGACCTTTGGATAAGTTTAAATAACAAATCATGTCAACTTTACATTTAAATATTTTCTAATGTTATATTACTCAAGTTACTGCAGTAAATGGTTCTAAATATAACGTAAGTTACCATGGAATGACCATATATATTTTAAGGACTGCGAAACAAAAGAAATCTAAAGTTTAATTATATTATACTCGGCTCAGAAAAATTAAAGAATTTTTTTTTAAATGAAGTTTTAAAAATAATTTTGAAACAGTGCACAATTCAAAAGTTCGTCTCATGAAAATGGCCATTACGACATCGGCTATTAGTATTAAAAGCAAATTTCAACACGTGCAATGCGTAATAATCTTACGTGTTCGTGTTCGCTAGTAAAGTCTGTAATGTCACCACGTATATTCTTTGTAACGTGCAGTGAGGTATCTTCATGGTGCAGTACCTGGCTATACTTTTTTCTGAAGGCTCGGGCAGGGCCTAACTTATTTTTTCTGTACAGAGCCGGGACTGGTTTCATTCCTAGTCTTCAAGGCCCAAAATTTTCAGTCCTCGTTTTGGCCCAGCCCGTATGAAAATCATTGTCTCAGCGTAGCCTGGTCCATTCAAAGGTCAGTTACATTAGGCCTGGCCCAAAAAGTTTTGCAAAAAATGCATATTTTTTTAAATCGCCATTATTCTACACTTAAACATTAAAATTTATTCTTTTTAAAAGAATAGTAGATTTATACGCTTATTAAAATATAGCTCCATTGAAATATAGTAAAACGTGTGAAAAAGAGTCTGCCTATGACGGAACCCTGTTTAAAACTGAAAAACGTGTTGATCCATGCAAAATTAATATACTAATAGATAAGACAACAATATATAATACATTTTTACTTTCTAAGAAGGGAAATTGTCTATAACGCATTTTTTTTTTCTTTTCTATGCAAGATTTTTAACACTTCAATACATGGAATATGGATTAACAATATTAATGATAGCTGAAACATTTACATACAAGAAATAGCGATTCATTAAAAAATAATAAATATTGCAGCCTGCGGCACTTCTATAAAAATGAAGATTATAAACATGAAAAAAAAAGTTAAGATAAATATTTTTGGTCAGGACTTCTCGTAAGAGACAAATTTTTAACCAAATCGACGTAAAAATCAATATTTTGTAGAAATTCACTCGGGCCGAGATTTGAAATTTTATCCGGGCCAATAGTTTATTTTTCTACGGGCCGAGCCAGGCCCGGGCCGAACTTTTATTTTTTGTATCGGGCCGGGATCCTGACTGGAAATTTCGACCCGTGCAGACCTCTAGTGTCTGGCAATGGTAATCTTTATTTCAATAAGTACAAATTGTACAAAGTTAATATACCTTTGATTTTAACCCTTTCGATTCGGGCGTCTCTTACACAAATTTTATTTGGTTGACACCACTTTTTTAAAAGAAGTTTCTTTCAAGTACACGATTTCAAAAATGCTCTAATTAAATAAGAGAAATTTATTTTCCTTTATTACTAGTACCAAAAACAAATTTTGCAAAGAAAAAATGACTAGTCAGACTAGACATACGAGGGAAAAGGGTTAATATATGGAATTTTCTTTCAAAATAATTATAAGAATCTGACATTTCGGAAAAATTCTGCTGTCTCAATCTATAATGAAATGGATGAAGACATTGTTCAAATTATAAAAGAGGTTCTTGAATACTAACTTTCATAAATTTCAGAAAGAAAACGAAAACTAAAAGTCACGCATCAAGCATAGATTATAAAACACTTTACATTACTAACAGGGTATTATTAAGAAATATCATTTTTAACTGGAATGAAATATCTAAATAACAACATTAAAAAAAACACATAACTCAGTAAAAAATCTATTTTCAGCAATTGTTGTCCATATCCGGCAATGTGTGGTGAGAAGTCTTTCATGCGGCCCCATATACGATCTACGGAAATTACGCACACAACCTAATATACTCAACATTAGATCAGTTTAAAAATGCATACCAGACAGGAAAACGCCTTTCCAACAATTATCGATGTTACACTGGCAGAGCCGAAACTAGGAGGTGGGCAGAGGGGGCATGTGCCACGGGCGCCAGAACGAAGGGCGCCAAATGAAGAATTATGCCTTTGGAATGGATCTTTTTCTTTTGATGGACTGATGTCTTCCATTATTATGAAACAGCCATTATAAATGAAGTGTTAGGTGAAGAAGAAAGAGCAGCCGTAAAAAGTTAGAACTCTGATTTTCTGGTCAGAATGGAAAAAAAAAATGGGCATAATGTTTTTTGAAAAAAAATTATGCCCATTTTTTCCCCCATTCTGACCAGAAAATCAAAGTTCTAACTTTTTACGGCTAAAAAAATTATGCCCATTTTTTCCCCCATTCTGACTAGAAAATCAGAGTTCTAACTTTTTACGACTGCTCTTTCATCTTCACCTAATACTTCATTTATAATGGCTAATAATGGAAGACATCAGTCCATCAAAAGAAAATAACTTGGTTAAGCGGGACTCGGATAATCGGGACTCTATACTGTATATTGCATTTTTAAAATGATCTTTAGAATATTTTTGTTGGTGTTCAGAGGGGGCAGTCATGACCTCCCCCTTGAATCCGCCATTGTAGATTACGTAGTTCAGTATTACATATTTCAAATTTTGAAATAAGTAGGCTATTAGAAAATTAGTAAAATTCTCTTTGTAAATATACTTTGCGGAAGAAGGGATGGGGCGGCAAAATCCATGTTTGCCCCGGGTGCAAAAAAGGCTAGTTTCGGCCCTGTACACTGGCATTTAACCGATGGGTCTTTGTAAATGAAGGATAAATCATATGCACTCTATGATATAGATAACATGCAATGTACCTCAGTGATTTCGTTATATTTGAAGTATCCGCAAACGATTTTTCCTATAAACATAACCTAATGGAATAGTTTTGTGCGTGCATCATCTTTCATACCCAACATTCTATACAAAACCTAAATAATATATGAAAAAATCATGGCAATAAGAGTGTATTTACGAGAGTTATAAGAACGCGGACAGACGGCATACAGACAAACCGAATTCTTAAACAATTTTCAGCTATGTTGTAATGTGTTAATATCAATGTCCATAATTGTAAGTTGTTTTGTTTTTCATATGCCATTCAGAAATTACGATTTTTCGCAAAAATATACAGGGTGTTTATAAAATCCCGGACCCATTTTGATGTTTAATAACTCATAAAATAATAAGGATAGATTAAAATTAAGAACATAAATGGTTAGATAGACTCAAAAAGTTTCATGACCCTTGTCAATGAACTTCAGATTAAAATATTTGAGTAAAAATTAGAATCAGTGAATTTTTTTTTAACTTAGATGAATTACGCAACCTAACGTAAGGGTTCCCAGCAATAATACTGCAAAAGTTCGTGCACTTTCATGGTGTGGTGGGCCAGTGCAAGAGATAAAACGGAGGCCCATCAGAATTTTATCTGATGATTTCCGACAGCAAAGTTGACTGAAGCTGCCCAGCAGTGGAAGACCATTAGCCAGCACTTCTCCATCATTGCCAGCACCTATCTTGCTGCTGGCCAGTAATGCTTCTTTGCTGGGTTAACTGTAAAAATTAGAGTTCGGCCGAAAATTCGGTTTCGTTTTCGTTTTCGACCCAAAATCTGAGTTTCCCCGGAAATTCTTTTCGGCAAAAATGCTGCCTAAATTTCGGCTGGACCAAAATTATCTGTATTCCTAAAATCTCGTTTCTTCCTTCTGGAATTTTCCCAGGTTCGAGTCTTGGCCCCAGCTAATTTTTCATTCCAGTTGGGTTTATTGTATTTAATTGTATTTATAGACTGCCTTAATGGCACTGTATGTGTACCTTTAACATGTTGAGTGCCACGTCAGTCACCGGTGACTGACTTTTAACTTTCCGTTTAGGCCTCGTCAGTCAACGATGACTGACACTTATAGATTGTGTAACGGGGAACTTATTTCGTGGCCCAAACGGAAAGATAGACAAAATAGACTTGGCATTCAACGTGTTAATAATTAAAAAATGGAATTCAGACGTTTATTTATGTGCTTTAATAAATTACTCATTGATATGAGCTGTATCGGCTCAAATGAGACACTCTTTATTTATTGCTATGAACTACACTGTTTATAACTATCAGATGTGACTGACTCAAGACGTGAGTACAAGTTATAAAGCAAGCAATGCATATATGACTAAACTTTGAAGACGCTTTTCACGTGTTCATTAAAATCTGCAACCTTAGCAGTAATAGAAAATTTTTAGTTTGAAACCGCAGAAGTTTTTCGAATACTCTTTGAGAAAGCTCTATTAGTGTAAGGTGCCCTATTATCGTCCCCCAGTCACTTTTAGGCCCTTCGAAGTTGTAATTTTCAGTGAAAATCTAACAAATTTGGATTTTACATGGACTAACTACCCACGCACATAGAATCATAGGTAAATATCGCACAAAAAAATTTAACAATGCGAAAAATTGTTTTTCCAAAACGATCTGAAAAATGCAAAAGAAAAAATTGTCCCAATTTCGTCCCTCCAAAAAATCCAACACGCCGAGGCTTAACTTATAACTAAATCAAAATTTATTTCTAAATGAGTAAGTAATTTAATTTACATTAAAGTAAGGTACAAAGACATGCACTAATTATCAGTGGAAGAATAACATAACGAAACATTAGCATAGCTGCCAATCTCCCGATTTTTTTCATACCAATGCAGAAATACTTGCTTTATAAAATCGCAGTTTTAACTCAATAAAATAAATAAAACACATTCCATTTCAAAAGCAATTATCACCTATTCTTCTCGAAACGTTTGCGGTTTTTAGCAAAAAGACGGGGAGATTCAACAATGGAAAGAGGAGGAGCTCAACTTTAAGGGAAGATTTTATTCCTTCAGAATGTCCATCCGATTTAGGCAAGGGGGCCGGCAGCACAGACAATCACCTCATAGAGTTCACGGATGAAATTCTAAGATTAGATAAATCTCGATTCGCATATTAAAACGCAATCGGTGTGTCAAGCCCTATCGCTAATTTACAAACCCTCAAGCTTTGGACACCCTTGGCGAAAGGGAAATGTAGCCAAATAATTTGGCGAGAGAAGATCAGTGCGCGCTGGAATGGAGTGAGAATTTGAGAATGAATCAATGAATTGACGAGAGTTTTGAATCCCGAATGTGAAAAGGGAACGGTGATTTTGTTGCAATGTGGTATTTTCCGCAATAAATACTTCTCGGAATGGTATGTATTTTATTTATGTTAAACATATTATTGAATATAACTTTTCCTAATTTATGCCGATTTTTTTAAAAATAATGTACTACTTTTAAAGTTATTTTATTTTTACGATACTTGCTGCGAGTTGATTTAAGCCTAACATGTCAAGTGTTTTCAAAATGCTAAAAAATTATTTGAATTGTAAAATCCAGTTCGAATTTTTCTGTAATCAAATATTACAAAATATACATCAAGCTGTTAAAATTTTTAAACATACAAATACAAGTTTTATTTTAGTTTATAATTTAAAAAGATATAAAAAAGATTGCATTCGAATTACAATTCATTACATCTTTTATCTGTAGTAGTTATGTAATTAGCATTTAAAATGAAAAAACTATCTACAGCCTTCTCCGATTCCCTCTCCTTTAAAACAAAATCTGTTGCACATCTGCATACTAAAAAGATTGATGCAAAGTATCCCTAGACTGTATTTTTATAAATTGTCCAGTTTGTGTATGCATGACTTGTTTATATAAATTGTAAGTCTTCAATTTGTGTATGATGATTTGTTTGGAACAGATGTCTTATTATCCCGGGGTCTGCCATCTTGGATTTTTTTCTTGGCGTGAATTAAAAATTGGGTACTTTTCGGTTAGCTGGGCGCCAGTGTTATATTTACATTTATATAGACATATATATGTACATATATATATACCTATGTATGTATATATTTATGTGTGTGTGTGTACATATATATGTACATATATGTGCATATATATGTATATATGAATGTAAATATAACACTGGCGCCCGGCTAACCGAAAAATACCAAAAATTGTTTTTCAATTAATAGTTATAATTATTATATTCTAATTTTTTCAATATTATATTAATCTATCAACAATATTTAACCATTGGTGACGTTTAATACTTGGCGAAAAAGGAGTTTTCATGCAAGAAAAAAATCCAAGATGGCAGAACCCGGGTTAATAAGACATCTAAGCCATTTGTTTTTATTATTTTCTTAATTTTAAAACCAATTTTTTTCCAGATCAAAATTATGGACTTTAGACGAGTTGTTGTTGACTCTGATATTCAGCCAGTTGAAAGCATTCAAATGGCTTGAAATGCAATTGCTTTTCTTGCCTTTAAATGTCTTTTTGCTAGCTCTTAGGCGACCATATGGATGTGTTAGTTGACCATTCTACAGAAAGCTGTTTTGAGGATGATGCAAACTGTTAAGTCAAAGTTTTCTTTAAGTAAATCAGGTCCAGCTAAATATTTTTTCGTACGTATCCTGTCATTTTAAACTTTGTGGTAAGTACTCAATTGTTATAATTAAATATAAAAAATAACCTATGACAGACGTCATACTTAAACTTTTACATCTTAATCTTTTATGATTTGAGTACATTACATTGACTGTTTTTGTTTTCTTCATTTATTACTGCACATTATGTATTTACAGTTCCTAAAATTATGAAATTTAATCCCTAAGTGTGAATGAATTTTGAAATGCATAATCTAATACATTGCATTCAAGCTAATTATCTTAAGATCAAATTTTATAACATTCTAGTTTGTTAAAATTAAAATAATAAAACTTTGTAAAAAAATCACCATAAAATAAAAACAATACATAGAACGCGTTTTGAGCTAAAAATATTAACAGCTCGTCATAAACTAAAGTAAAACACGTGTCTGTAAGGGGACAAGAACTTTAGCTGATGACGAGCTGTTAATATTTTTAGCTTGAAACGCGTCCTATGTATTTTTTTTATTTTATGGCGATTTTTTACAAAGTTTTATTATTTTAATTGCTACATATCGCCAGTTTTCGGTGTGTTTCGCTATATTCTATTTTGTTCTGGTAAAAATTCCTTTTTTATTGGTCTTTGATTATCTATCTCAGGTATTGTTACTTATCTGAATTTTTGGTGTTTTTCAAAATGGCCACCGGTTTGTTGTCTTAATCTTTGAATCAGTGTTTTATATATATTAAAAAAAAAAAAGAAAAAAAAACATTTGATATTGGTAGGATAGTCTATTATTTTATAATTAATAAAGTATATTTTAAAATGATTATATGTTTTCAAATATTTGATTATTTCAGTTTTAAAACTGCAGGTATTAGTGTGCCAAATGAAAAACAATATCTTCTTCAAAGCTGTTAACTTGACTAGTCTTTGTATATGAATTTAAAAGTACATCAGTGTGTTATTATAGTCTATGAAAATATATTATAAGCATTCCTTCTAAAATAGTTTAATAATTGTTTTGATATTTGTTTCCTCTGCACCTCAAGAATATTACTATAGTTATTTTAAATAGGTTTTCACAGCTGCAGTTTTAACAACTAAACTAAAGGAAGCCATATTTGTTTTTTCTTAGTGTAAACAAAAATTTAAATATCTTGTATTGAAAAGCTCTTATAATTAACATAAGTATTTTTATTATTTCTCATTAATATTATTTGTATATTCTATTCAGTTATAAATATTTTTGGCTTAAGAATTGTTTTTATTTAAGCATTATTAGGTCTTACTATAGTTATTTTAAATGAGTTTTCACAGCTGCAGTTAGCAAGTAAACTAAAGGAAGCCATATTTGTTTTTTCTTAGTGTAAACAAAATTTTTGAACTGGAAATTTAAATATTTTGTGTATATTGTATTGAAGAGTTCATATAATTAACAAGTATTTTTGTTATTTCTCATGAATATCCTTTGTATATTCTATTCAGTTATAAATATTTTTGGCTTAAGAATTGTTTTTATTTAAGCTTTATTAGATCTTACTATAGCTATTTTAAATAGGTTTTCACAGCTGCAGTTAACAAGTAAACTAAAGGAAGCCATATTTGTTTTTTCTTGGTGTAAACAAAATTTTTGAACAGGAAATTTAAATATCTTGTGTATATTGTAATGAAAAATTCATATAATTAACAAGTATTTTTGTTATTTCTCAAGAATGTTATTTGTATATTTTATTCAGTTTTAAAAATTTTTGGCTTAAGTATTGTTTTTATTTAAGCATTATTAGGCCTAACTTTATCTTCATAAAGATAAGTCTTCATCATATTCTTTTGAGAAACTCATTTTAATGTTACTTCTCATTGTTAAATTTTAAGTAACATAAATCTTCATTCACTGTTTGTTTTCCTGAAATATTGAAAATGCATAAATGGTCTCCTCTTACTGTTTATCATACTATAAACAATAAATATAGCCCTTTTTTACATTACATCATACAGAAAATATAGTTTATTTTTTAAATTATATGTTGCAGTTCACTTGAAAGAAATCTTTTTATTTTTGACAAGTTTATATATATATATATAAAGTTTAAAATAATTTAATCGATAAAATGATTTCTGCTTAATCCTTTATTGTTTCCTTTTTTATTTTGCTTGCTTTCCATATCAAATATAGAAAATTATGTTTGCTTGTATGACAGACAACTTATTTAGAAATATATTATTAAATTTTATTTTTAATATTTTAATTATTTGAAATAATTAAAGTACATATGTACAATCCTTCTCCCTCCTTCCAATAAATTGATCTTATAGCTTTTAAATGTATGGTGCAATGCAACAAATTACAAGAATTTAAGCTCGTACTCAATAAATAATTCTTAAGAAAAGTATTGGGACAATTTATTTATTGTAAATTACTCGAAATAGGCTAAACAATTCCTTTAATGCTGGTTCATTAAACTTAGTTTTTTTGTTGTTTTTTTACATGCAGTTTAAAAACAGATTAGACCATTACATATAACACCTGCTTTAAGCTATATTAGTTCTTCAATGTCTTTTTCCTAATTATATTATGTACAAATTTGCCATTCATTTCTACTATTAAAAAATACCACGTTGCAGAAAAATTTTGCTGTTTTTGAGGCTTGTCGTAGCAGAAAGTTTACGAAACTTTTGCCACAGGGCTATGTAAGGTATGTGTAAGGATCGACTGAAACTGAATTTCGGTAAGCTTCCTATTTTTGGCCAAAAACGAAAACATAATTTTTTTAAAGGTATTAATACATACATAAATATATGAAAATATGAATTAATTGCCGAAACGTCAGTGAAGGCTTACTGTGGAGACACGAAAAGTTTTGGTTTCTGTTAGTCTGTCTGTCTGTTCCGCGATAACTGCCGCAAAAAGCATCCGATCGGCTTGAAATTCCCTGGGCATGTTGATGAGGTACCCGGACTTAGCTGTATAGTTTTTGGTTAAATTTGGTTCATTCGTTCGGGAAATATGGAACATTTTATTTTTCTCTAAAATGCTTTTCTATGGCAAGTCAGACGATTTTCAGATTTTCATTTGTTGAAAGAAATGGCTCATATGAAAAATGGATTTAAATGGTAAATATTTTATGCTGAAATTTTTAAATAAGATTATTAAATTATTCCAATTAGTTTGAAATTTTGTCAATATATTTGCGAGATTTTTTTAATTAGGTTTATAATATTGGAAGGAATTTTATGCATGTTTTCCAATAATATAAAGGATTTTGTTTTATCAATTTGACATAATGCATATTTCATTTTTTTCCTTTTCTTTCATCTGTTGCCTAGCAACGTATTTGGTCCTAATAATATTAGTATAATTGCGTGTATAATGTTTAAGTAAAGCCAACGTCAAAACGGATGAATTAATGCATTTGTATCTTTGCATATAGATGGATTTTAGCCCAGAAATAAGAATAGGCAATATTTCATTTATTTTATTTATTTTATTCAAATATTTTGCTTAAAAATACAAAAGTTCATTATTTTCATAGAGAATAACGTAACATTTTTCCATAACATTTACAAATATTTCTTTAATTGTTGCCAAGAAAATCAAAACCTGGAATAATGTTTTCTTTTAAACAATTTTCAATTGAAATGTTTTGTCGTGAAACAGGAAAATGAAAAATAAAATTAAGAATAGAAAAATTAATATGGCGGCATATTGGAAATAAAAAGAAAACTCTCGACTCTCGAGTATTTATACGCATAGCAGGTGGATTATGGTGTTATTACACGAGGGGTCAAAGACGCTTCAGATTCCAGGCGTCTCCATGTATTCCTATGGCTCCAGGGGAGTCGCTTGGAGAGCGAGCGTCTTTTTTCTGTCGGAGCATCTTTGACGCCCGAAACGAGGCGAGTCGCCAGTAACAGCCAATCATATGCTTGGAAATCTGATAATAGAAAAGCCTTTTCCGGAACAGCCAATGAAATGCTTGGAAAAGACGGGCCGTGAGGCGGCTGTTGTCGCTAGACGCCTGGGATTCCAAGCGTCTCCGACTCCTCGTGTAATAACACCATTAGACGTCATTTATCGAAAAAAAAAGATGCTGGAATAAAAGGATCTTGGGTAAAATAAAATTAACTATTATTCACGGAGGAAAGAGATAGATGGAGATGCAGTATGCCGTAAAAACAGTTTGCAATGTGATGTGCGTTTTCGCTCAGATTTAAATGCCCTCATTCGGCCCAAACAAAACAAGCACGTGGAACGGGGACCGAATTATTTGACTTCATCCGTGCACTTTTCCTGTAAAATGAAAATGATCTGCTTATATTTAAGCAATAAGCATTCTAAGGTAGCATTTCATTGTATTATGAATTAAAAACTGTATTACTAAAAATATTATTATGGTTTTTTTTTTTTTTTTTTTTTAAGCACGTCGTTGTGTTGTTCCGAATGTAGCGGATTTTAGGGTTACATTTTTGGCGTCACTTCAAGATTTATTGTCTGTGTACGGTTAACATGAATATTTTATTTTAAATTTAAATTTTATTAATTTATAAAAAACGTATGCTTATCCTTATAAATCACAGCGTAAAAAAAAAATCTAAGATATACTATAAGCATCCGCACAATCAATAAAAAATTACGAATGTAAATTTAAATAGACTACGGGGGGTTCAGGGGGGCAGAGCCCCCCTGAAGAAATGCAATTTTTGATTTAAAAAGTTACCAGTATAAGTAGCTCATCAGAATTTCAGAACATCAGTGTATAACCACTTGTTTAACACTTTTAATTTCTGAAACTTTACGAAGTATCTTGTATGCTTATAAATATTTATGTAATTTGAAAACTTTAAAAAGCGATTTGTAGGAAGTTGAATATTACGCAATGAGTGTTAAAAAACAATGACTTGCAAAGATAACGTTGAGGCTTCTGATCTGCAGATTTATTAGTTAAAATCCATCCTCCCTTTGGGATGTTTCGAGGGTATAAGGAAATCCACATACCCAGATACGCGTGAAACACATAACCCTTCTTGGCAGTCGGGTAAAACAGGATACATTCAATAAATGAATGAATATATCACTGAAATAACATTGGTGATTATAACGTAACAGGAATAGAAATTCAAATTTTGAAAATTCTATTCTATTATTTATTGATATAAAGAGTAGAAAAATATATCTGAAATTAAAAAACACCAAAACAATCAACAATGCCAATCTAACATGATATCATTCAATGTATATATATATACTAGTAAATCTGCAGATCAAGAGCCTCAACGTCATCTCTGCAACTCATTGTTTTTATCAAACTTTGCGTAATATTAATCTTCCTACAAAAACAAAATTTAAACTATTTAAATTACACAAACATTTATAAAAGGAAAAAAATATTTCGATGGTTTCAGACATTAAAAGCGTTAAATTAAACACGTTGTTATGTAAGGATATTCTGAAATTCTCACGAGCTACTTATTCTAGTAATTTTTATATAATAAAGCAAATTTCTTCAGGGGGGCTCTGCCCCCCTGAACCCCCCGTTGTGTAATTTATTTTGCATTTGTAATTTTCTACTGATTGAGTTAATGATTACCCTATATCTTAGATTTCTTTTTACACTGCGATTTATAAGGATAAGCAATAATTCGGTCAAGCATTTTACGTTATCCTAATATCCATACAGCAGTATTTACTTGCCTGCTAACCACAAATACCTGTATCTAATGGATAAAGAACTTTTGGAAATGTAAACTGAAACATCTAATTTAGAAATCTAATATCTTTATAAATTTTGTTTATAAAAAAATAATTTTGATTACCATTCTGCAATATTTATATCTAAGATCTAATCTAAATATCAAAAAATGTACTCGATAGCATTAACTTACTAAAATCACCCTAAAGTAGGGGGGCTTCTAAACCTAACAGTTAATAATTCATCATCGTTAAATAGATAAACATGATTTGGCGCCTTTAAGTATTTTTTGTGATTTTCTTTTAATAGTATCTACATTTAATTTAAAATCGTGATGTTACAAATACCGTTGAAATTTGACGCAAACCTATGTTCAGGTCAAATTAAGAAAGGTTAACTAACATTTCATTTCCCTTAGCCGGACTTTCTGTTTCATTTTTCGTAATAAGGATTATTTTAATAATTTAATTTATTTTACACTCTACAAGCTGTTACACGGACGTTGTTCACGTAGCATTAAAATAGAGATAAATGCATTAAGTAAAACATTTCACTCCCCACCAGACATACCAAGTCTCAAGCTTTTTGCACATCACTATTATCTTAGAGAAAATGTTCTTTTAAATCGCGCAAATGTTTCAATTAAATAAAGTAACATTTTCTGTATTAAAATACTGGTATCCAGAACGCCGGAGGCTTGGCAGCTCTGCTCCTCTTAATAAAAACATATATGATTAACCAACACTTATCACATTTTATAGGAGACAACACGGAATTTCTTATTTGTATGGCCTTACATATATCTCAGTCATAAAAATGTAAAATTTTGTGCCAATTAATGCACGCAATTGCGAAAATGAAATCGCAAAGAATGAGAAAAGGAAGGCCAAGTAAAATCGTGTAAATCGAGGAATCTTTCTTCGTAGTGCTGGGAAAATACTGCTACAAAAACTATTTTAGGTGGTATTTGGTGTGAAATGTTTATATGTATTCATTCCTGTCCTATATAACCTTTTTTTTATTTTTTATTTGCTTATTCCATTTTTCTTTTGCACGTGAAAATTTTACAAATTAAAATTAACTCTTTGGGAGAAATTGTTATTCATTTTTTTTTGGCAACAATAAAGTTTATAAAATTTAACAGAATAATGTCAGTTTATTCTGTATGAAAATATCGAACTTTTTCATTTATAATCAAATAGTTGAATACATAAATGAAAATATTATTCTATATAGTATATAAATACTATTTTCATTTCTGCGTTTAAATAAATCTATATGCAAATATCTATACAAAGGCATTCATTCCTTTTGCTTTGATTTGACTTCGAAAAACCATACATACTTTCACATTTATGATATTTTTAGATGAGATGCTGTTGCTACGCAACGGTTAAAAGAAAAAATGAAATATAAGTAAATTCATAAAATAAAATGTTTTATATTATTCGAACACATGTATAAAATTCTATCATAAGTTATACACCTAATTTAAAAGCTCTGACAAATGTTTTGACAAAATTGCAAACTAATAAGAATAATTTAATACTCTTATTTAAAAATTTCAGCATCCAAAATTTACCATTTAAATCTATTATTCATATGAGCGATTTCTTTCAACAAATGAAAATTTGAAAATCGTCTGACTTCCCATAGAAAAGCATTATATCACAAAATAAAATGTTCTGTATATTCCGAACGAATGAACCAAATTTAACCCAAAACTATACAGCTAAATCCGGGGAGCTCATCAACATGCCCAGGGAATTTCAAGCCGATCGGATGCTTTTTGCGGCAGTTATCGCGGAACAGACAGACAGACTAACGGAAACCAAAACTTTTCGTGTCTCCACAGTAAGCCTTCACTGACGTTTCGGCAATTAATTGCCGAAACGTCAGTGAAGGCTTACTGTGGAGACACGAAAAGTTTTGGTTTCTGTTAGTCTGTCTGTCTGTTCCGCGATAACTGCCGCAAAAAGCATCCGATCGGCTTGAAATTAACTGGGCATGTTGATGAGGTACCCGGACTTAGCTGTATAGTTTTTGGTTAAATTTCGTTAATTCGTTCGGGAAATATGGAACATTTTATTTTGCTCTATAATGCTTTTCTATGGCAAGTCAGACGATTTTCAGATTTTCATTTGTTGAAGGAAATGGCTCATATGAAAAATGGATTTAAATGATAAATTTTTGATGCTGAAATTTTTAAATAACATTCCAATAAATTATTCCAATAAATTATGTCAATATATTTGCAAGATTTTTTTAATTAGGTTTATAATATTGGGGGGAATTTTATGCATGTTTTCCAATAATATAAAGGATTTTGTTTTATCAATTTGACATAATGCATATTTCATTTTTTTCCTTTTCTTTCTCTGTTGCCTAGCAACGTATTTGGTCCTAATAATATTAATATAATTGCATGTATAATGCTTGAGTAAAGCCAACGTCAAAACAGATGAATTAATGCATTTGTATCTTTGCAAATAGAAGGATTTTAGCCCATAAATAAAAATAGGCAATATTTCATTTATTTTATTGAAATATTTTGCTTAAAAATACAAAAGTTCATTATTTTCATAGAGAATAACGTGACATTTTCCCATAACATTTACCAATATTTCTTTAATTGTTGCCAAGAAAATCAAAACCCGGAATAATACTTTCTTTTAAACAATTTTCAATTGAAATGTTTTGTCGTGAAACAGGAAAATGAAAAATAAAATTAAGAATAGAAAAATTAATATGGCGGCATATTGGAAATAAAAAGAAAACTCTCGAGTATTTCTTAATATAACAAGATGAAAAGTTTTGAGTAAGTACGCATAGCAGGTGAATTAGACGTCATTTATCGAAAACAAAGATGCTGGAATAAAAAGATCTTGGGTAAAATAAAATTAACTATTATTCACGGAGGAAAGAGATAGATGGAGATGCAGTATACCGTAAAAACAGTTTGCAATACGATGTGCGTTATCGCTCAGATTTAAATGCCCTCATTCGGCCCAAACAAAACAAGCACATGGAACAGGGACCAAATTCTTTGACTTCATCCGTTTTTTTTTTTTTTTTTTTTTTTTTTTTTTTTTTTTTTTTTTTTTTTTTTTTAAGCACGTCGTTGTGTTCTGCCGAATGTAGCGGATTTTAGGGTTACATTTTTGGCGTCACTTCAAGATTTATTGTCTGTGTGAACATGAATATTTTATTTTAAATTTAAATTTTATTAATTTATAAAAAAAAAACTTATGCTTATTCTCATAAATCACAGCGTAAAAAAAAAATCTAAGATATACTATAACCATCCGCACAATCAATAAAAAATTACGAATGTAAATTTAAATAGACTACGGGGGGTTCAGGGGGGCAGAGCCCCCCTGAAGAAATGCAATTTTTGACTTAAAAAGTTATCAGAATAAGTAGCTCATCAGAATTTCAGAACATCAATGTACAACCACTTGTTTAACACTTTCAATTTCTGAAACTTTACGAAGTATCTTGTATGCTCATAAATATTTATGTAATTTGAAAACTTTAAAAAGCAATTTGTTGGAAGTTTAATGTTATGCAATGAGTGTTAAAAAACAATGACTTGCAAAGTTGACGTTGAGGCTCCTGATCTGCAGATTTACTAGTTATATGTGTGGTCCGAGTTGGCTCTGTGTGCCTTTGACCGAAACTTTTTATTTTCATATAAAATAAAATGTAATTCATCTACATTACACATATGATTTTCTAATGATATGAATTTCAAGTAATTAAAAAATGTTTTAGATATGCATACCTCAATGTATCTTTTATTATGTAAATGATCATTTGTTATACTAGAACTTTCTCAAAGAGTATTGGAAAAACTTCTGTGGTTTCAAACTAAAAATGTTCTGTTACTGTTAAGTCTGCAGCTTTTAATGAGCACATGAAAAGCACCTTCAAAGTTTAGTCATATATGCATTGCTTACTTTGTAATTTGTATTCATGTCTCGAGTCAGTCATGACTGATAAACAGTGAAGTTTATAGTAATTAATAAAGAGTGTCTCATTTGAGCCATTACAGCTCAAATCATTAAATAATGTTGAAAATTTCTGAAGGAAGAAATGAGATTTTTGGAATACTAATAGTTTCGATACAGCAGCATTTTCGGAGAAAGTCCGATTTTTGAATGAAAATTAATTTTCAGTTGATCTCTAATTATGTGTTTACAGTTCCTTAAATAAGAAAACTTTTTCCTATAATGTAATTCAACTTTGAAATATATATTCTTATAAATTTAATTAAAGTAGACTAATTATGTTAATATCTCATTTTGCAATCTTTTTTTTTTTTTTTTTTCTACTGGTATAAATTTCTTTTCTCATGATTTTGGTCTCAAATTATCTGAGCTATTATTGTTATTTATTTGAATTTTTGGTGTTTCTGAAAATGATTATCGGTTGTCTTAATCTTTAAATTGGTGTTTACATTTGACATTTTTCAAAGGGCACTGCATGCTGCTCTTTTTAGATATGGAGAAGGCACCCAACCCTTTTCCCAGTATCTGCTTTGCACTATTTTTTCCCTTCCCATGTGGACTTTAGAAACCAGAGTTACCACTTTCTATTTGAAAACTGCCCCTGTCCAGAATAGCATGCATTTCCTAAATTCATCAGGATTTCTCTCTTTAAGGCTATGCTTTCATTACAACACAAATTTAAATTAATAGAAGATGTTAACATTTTGGTCCTGCCGTTTTCCTATTGTATTTAATACTAAATTATCCTTTTATAGCGAATTTTCGCAATGTTAAGGGGCCGCTGCACTGAAACTCCCAGAACTCGAAATCCCATGTTAACCTATGGGAAAACTTTCAAGCGCGATGACTCATTACCTAATATAATTATTAAAATACCGTTTACACCATCAGAAAGTAGACGTCAGATGCAGATGATGTGCATTTTTAAAAATTGTCTACGTAAATTTTAAGTATCTTTAAGAAGATGATAAAATTTAATCAAATGGAAATTGCAAAGTTTATAAGAATTTTTTACGTACTTAAAATTTACGGAGATAATTTTTTAAAACATACATCATCAGCATCTGACGTCTACTTACAGTTGGTGAAAATGGTATTATAATAATTATATTAGGTAATGAGTAATCACGCTTGAAAGTTTTCCCATAGGCTAACATGGGATTTCGCGATCGGGGAGTTTCAGTGCAGAGGAGCCTTAAGAAACAGCTATAGCAAAATTTTCTCCAGTTGACCACTGAATTTTTTTTTTCTAACTTTTCTACAGTTGTGAAAATAAGACTTTGACTCTAATTTAATAAAAAAAAATGCATGCCAGCCAGTGAAACACGGTGCAAATCAGTGATAAGTCTGATTATTAAAGGGTAGAAACAACTGCATTCTTTCCGTTTAACGATACAGTTTGCAGGTGTGATCCAGTCCACTCATCAGTCAATTCCCTCATAAAGTGAATATCCTTTATTTGTTTGCCTATATATTATTATTTTGATTCTGTTTTATAAGTAAAAATGTTCACAGATAATTTTAAAATGAGTATAATTTACGTATAATTTTTTTTTAAGTTTAGCCAATTGATATTTTTAATGTTCCTTATTTAAAACCATATACAGAAGATATTTTCGGGATCCTGTCCATTCACTTTTTTTTTTTAATGAACAGGGAGGCTGTGCATGTAATCTCTGTGGATATATCTTAATACATTGGTTATAATTATGTCCCAGACACTGAAAAAAATCTTGATAGCTTTATAAATGACATTTATTCATTTAGAGGTCTACACAGGCCAGATTTCTAGACCCAGCACGGCCCAAGCGAAAGCTTCCCCGGTATGATGTAAAAATTAAAAGTTCAGTCCGGTCCTGGCCCATGCAAAAAAAAAAATTAAATCAGACGCGGCTCAATTTCTACAAAAAATTCCAGTTTTTCTTAACATACAATCAGGGTTGGGTTTTTTGAGATGACAAGCATCAAAAACTGGTTTAAACTGTCAAAAACCGCCAAATACATGTAACACACTAAAACTTTTTAACAACAATAGGTAAACATTAAATAAGTCAAGGATTTATGCGATCTTTTATTTAAATTTATTGTAATTTAATAATCAAAAAAAATTATTAATTGCAATAAAATATTTTTATTTTTTGGAATTTTCAATCAGAAGAAAATCATTTTGTACAATTAAATAATCTGGGTCAATTTTACCACGCAGCATGCTGCAGCACACAACGTGTTTAGCACATTTATTTACACCCAGATGATTTCTGAGTTTAGAGTGTATGAAGCGTTAGAAAATAGTCTGTCTCTTAATTGATGCTGAGCTAGTAGGACTTGATAGCAAAAGCATTGCTAGATGAGCAAGTTTTGCAGCAGGCTCAAAAAGCTATTGCATTTAATGATACCTTTCCACCAAGAAATGGGGTCCCTCCTATAGCACTGAAATAAGAAGACGGGAAAGGGGTTTCTTTAGCTTCATACACAATAATATGGGTAAGCATCCATGAATTCTCTCTGTAGCTCAAGCGCGAGCTGAATCAACTGATAAATCAGTCAACCCTTGCCCCTGATGGTTGGGATACAAAATATAAGCCAAACAATGATATGGTTTCTATTGTGCACTTTTTCAATATGGGGCTTAAAGAAATTTTCTTTTAGAAGACCGAGCCAATTTTGTTCAGCTTTAAAATCAAAAACATTTTTATATATTTAAAGAAAGCATGTTTTAAAAAGATTTTGACTTTAAGCTTTTTTTTTTAATTACTTCTCTTATTTTGTAAATGTTTAAGATTAAGAATCCAATTTCAATTTTGAATGAAATGGTTATTGCCTAGACTAGAATAACATTGATGCACATTATCTTGTTATATATACAAAAAAAATCTGCATTTTTCAAAGTTTTTTTTGTATAAAAAAAAGTCTAGCTAATGCTTTAAGCTCTCAAAAGTAAGAGAAATTAAAACGATTTTAAGTAAGAGGAAAAATGTACAGCTCAGGTGAGCTTAATGTCTATTTTTTTTAAAAATACAGTTTTACAAAAAATAAAAATTTTAGCCTGTTAAAAAGTTGTGCTTAACAATAATACTTTACTATGTACTAATTATTGATATACAGTAATAGTGAATTTAAAATATTACATGTAATGTTGTCATGTGTGACATTTAATGTGAATTTTTACAAATCAATTTTGTATTTGAGGTTTTTGACATGATGGTTTAAACCCGACATGAACTGACACACGTCAAAAACCTGCCAACCCTGCATACAATTAAGATTGAGATTCTTTTAAAGAATACTATACATATTTATAGGAAAATTTTACAGCATATTTTAGATTATATGTGTTCACAAGACAGAAAATACACAATAGCAACAGCAATGTTAGACGCTTAGACATTCATGAGAAAATTAACGCAATTTAGAATAAAATAAAAAAATAGGGTTAAAAACATCACAACTTTTGAAGCCGTATAGTAAAAAGTAGATTCTTGAAAATATTTCTCTGTAATTAAGGCTCAAATACAAAGAAGCAACTTTCTGACACATTACTGAATTCATTTTTGTTCGCTGTTCAGAAACACGTAAAATTGACAGGTGTTCTTATTCAGGAACTATGTAATCAAATGGCGTTTTCTATTTTTAGCCAAAATATTGTCAAAGTTGGAGTTTTGAATCGAATTTCTGTACGTGATAGCATGGGAAAGGAGAAAAACCTGTTGTTATGTGACAAAAATCTCATTTTACTTGATAAGCAATTTATTTATTTAAAAAATGGAAATTGCTATTTGATTCCAAATCGCCTGAGTAGTCAGGCATGTCAATTTTATAACTTTTATAGTTAAAAATGCTGCCACTGAGCCCTGCAAAGTTAAGTTTGTGTTTAACGGAAAATGCGACTTTCTCCAAAATCCAAAACCCAGGATAATCACCATAACATTCCAGCAAAGTTTGAATAAACTGCTACTGCCCCTTTTAGTTTCACTTGATTTGGAAATAGGCTGTGGGGGGAACATACTTTTTTTGCATTACATTTTTGACAATATCTAAAATTAAAACAAATATTTTTGAATACGGTGTTACAAGATCTTTCCAACAATACCCAACATGATACACACATGCCGAAAAAAAATAAAGTTTTTTTTTTTAATTTAATATATATATTTTTAAATATTTGTGAATAGCTAAAAATCTATAAATATGTGAACACGATTAACTTATAATGGCTCCATTTTCTTTTTTTAAGTATGGTACCCTAAAAAAATCAATGAAAAATAGATCTAAGAATTTAAAATGTTGTGACTGGGGAAGGGTGGCACAAAGAAGAGGAAACTGAAATTTCGAGAGGGAATTTAAATGACATTTTTATCACAAGCGGTAATTACTGAAAGGAGGATTTAGGAAATTTTGAAGAATTCTTGCCCTTGTTGGGAATAAATTTCACTTACTAACCGTAATTTCTGGAAGAAACGCCGCATGTGAAATTTCCGCAGTAATCGCGAATGACATGCTAAACAGAAACATATTAATAAGCTGAATTAAGAAATTATAAAAATGAAATTATTAATTAGAAATAAATAATTTAAATACAAAATTCGAAATTATTAATATGATTTAAATAATATAAATACGAAAAACTACACTGAAATTGCACAAAATCTGCAGCTTAAATTTTGGCATATGGCACGGATGATAAATTGCATCATTACCTTGGTATATCACGAATGATTCTGCAACAAAAAAAATTAATTAAACTGAATTTTAGAAACCACAAGTACCAAAATATGAAATTATTAATTTGATATAAATAATATAAGTATGATATTCAAAATTGATAATTCATTATAAATAATATTTAAAACAAAAAAAATCCCGTTGAAATTGAGTAAGCTTTTCTATACACTGAAGAGTGTCATGAGAACGATTGGGCGTTAGCAGTCTCAACTTTATCTCAAGTATCTTAAATAGCGTGTTCGAACGGGATAAAATGACATTTATTTTCACCGTGCCATATATTAAAATTATTTACAAATAGATAATAAACGTATTAATTTTAATATTTAGTGCTATGTACAAATAAAATAACATTATCACATCCCATTTCGTCAATTGAATAAGATATGAAAATTCTCATTTTAATCATTTCTAAAAGAATCTGTAGATCGGAAATACAGACTTTTTTTAAAGGGGGAGGGGGGATTAAAAAGAAACCTCATGCAACAATTCATCGAGATCCAGTAATTTTAAACGGAAAAGCATAGAATTTGCTGGCATATCTATCAAAGTGATTTGAAATCGAATACGTTTTTCCATTTTCGATAAATGTATTATATCTTAAGTTATAAACGATGGCTATTTGATGATGACCTTCCCTGAGTTGTCTTATCTGGAAATTCAGTTCAAAAAATCAACTTTCAGCATTTTCTAAATGTTTTTTCCCTTATCAAAAACTGAAAAATGTTATTAGATTTTGTTAAGTATTAATAAATGCACCAATAGTTTTTATACGATTAAAATTAAAAATGACTTATAGTGAATACAACCGTTATTTATGTGTGTATGCGTGTTTTATAATAAAGTTCTCAAAAACAAATCAAAACTTTTTATTTAATTCCAATCAATCTGCAAGAAATTTCATGATTTTCTCCCTTCTTCTATCACTCTGTTTGGAACAGTTTAGCTGTCACAATCTCAAAGAAATAAATATAGATTTCAATTAGAAGATTTTGCTTTAAAAGCATTTATACATGAAATGATTACCAAGGAAAAAAAAAAAAATACTTACCATCACTGTGCTGCTTCTTAAATACAAGATATTTTAACAATGCAATTGAATCTGTTTTATTTTATGGTCGTTTCTAAGAATATTTGGCGTTATTGTAGATATTTTTAAAATACTTCTTGCATGAACATTTCAAAGTTGTATTTTATATTTATTTCAATCACTTGGTACAGAATTGAATCCTGCATTGGGTCGCGTAATCGGATAGTACTCAAACCCGACAAGTTCGGGTTGGGTTGGCACGTTTTATTTGTTTTGTTTTCCCCCCGTTGTGAGTCGGGTTGGTTTTAAAGGTTCAGTTCAGGTTGGAATTTGATTCGTTCGAGTTAACTTTTTTTTTAAAAAAAAGAAGATGCTAAATATTTGTTTAAATGGTAAAAGCCAAAATAACTTGATACAAGAAATATAATTGTAGACTACTTTTTCGTAAATGCATTAAAATATGATTAATTTTCCTTCATTTTAGATTTGGATTTTAATATTTTTGTTGAAAAAATTTGTTCTTGTCGGGTCTCAAGTTGACTTTCAGCAGAGATTTTGGATTCGGATAGGATACAATCCGGACCTTGCAGATCAGAGTAGAGTCCAACATTTGATCTTGTAACCTGATTTTACCTGCTATTGTTTTCTTATGGATAGAGGGGGGGAAAATAGGATTTTTTTCTAGAAAATACATTTTTCACAAATAGAATATTTTCTTAGAAAATATGGAATATTAAACATTTTAAAAATTTATATCCACTAATTTGTTTTATGTAACCTATGAATATTGTTTTAAATCATTTTCATAGGATTTTTACTTAAAATGTACACATTAAGATCTGCACGGACCTTTTTAATCTCTTTTTATTAGACTCGGGCTGGACCATGCTCGAGCTTAATTTTTATCTGCAGACTTGCCGGACCAGGACTGGAGAACTACTTATTTTTTTTTGGGAGGGTCGTGTTAGACCGGCAGGTTTTTGCGAAAATAACAGTGAAATTTTCCTTTGTTCGACGAAATCTTTAGAAGTTTATTTCATTTTATTAAATTATAGAGAAATATATTTTAAAAAATCTTTATAGAGCTTCAAAATTATTTTTTCTTAAATGTTTTTCTTCCATTTTAAACTACATTATTTTTTCTAATGAGTCATGGTGACTCATTAGGAAAAAAAAATGTAGTAATGTCCATTTAAATGAATTTCTCTGAGTAATCAATAATGTTGCCATTCCATATTTCACAGCTTGTGGACATACTAGTTTAAGCTGCAACTGCAAAATTTTTACATGAGTATGTATAAAATATATCTTAAATAATTTTATTTATAGGATAATGTTGATTAAGAAGTTATCTGATTTTCTATCAAAAATGGAGTCTGGTTAAGACTCTGGGCTTGATTTAGTTGATTTTTCTTGGTTGGGTGGGTCAAATTTTTAGCATAAATGCTAAAAGTTTAGCCCAGGCAGGGCCAATATATTTTGATCGTCTGGGTCTGAAAATTTCTGCTCGCCTACATTATTTAAAAATCTCATTAATATTAAATTTCTCATCTTTGGTATCTGAATTTTTGGGAGTGAAAAAACCGGGAATGGGTTCATTCTTCAAAGGTTTGCAAGGGCCAAAATTTTAAGTGCTGGTCTCGGCCCAGCAAGTATGAAGATTATTGCCTCAGCATGGCCTGTTCCATGCAAAAATCAGTAAAATTTGGCCCTTCATGAAAATTTTTGCAAAAAATGCATAAATTTTTAAATCGCCATAATTCTATAATTAAACTTTTAAAAATATTATTTTTAAAGAATAGCAATTTCTAGGCAATAAAACATGTGAAAAAGAGCCTGCCCAGGAATGTAAAAATCTAGGCGCCAGCGGAGAGTCTCTCACCACTAAATTTTATTTGCTATTTTTTGTCTAATTTTTTTGTAAGAATGGTAATAAAATTTAAGCGACAAAACCTATTAAAATTTAGTGGTGAGAAACTATCTGCTGGCACCTAGATTTTTACACCCCTGAACCTGCCTATGACGGAATCCTGCTTTAAACAGAAAAATGTGTTGATTCAAGCAAAATGAGTATATAATAATATGTGAGAAAAGAATATAATACATTTAAACTTGCTAAGAAAAGAACGTGTCTACAACGCATATTTTTTCTTTCCTAATTAATTTCGTCTTATAGAAGATTTTACTGTATAGCATTTTTCAGATTCTTAAGTCTCCAATACATAGAATATGGATCAGAGCTGCCCTTAGCGAAAACGAGGCTGTGTGCAAGAATTGTTGCAAGGCCCCCTTCTACCGATGTTTTCAATTTAGCATATTTTTTATTAATCTGCCTGAAATTTTGAATAGTAATTTTTGCTTTATTTAATGATAGACATTCCGTAATTAATGAAGTGAAGGTAACTATTCAGAAATTCTGCTAGCTATTTTGAATTAAAAAAACAACTAAATTGGCCACACAACACAATCACCTTTTGAAAATGTTCGCATGACATATACACGACAGCACAAACAGGATTATGCTTTTATTTTTGCTTAATAAATGAAGGTGAAATATATATATAGAGAGAGCTACTTTTTTAGGTGCATTCGTAATAATATAAATACATAGCACCTATAATCATTTTCTGGTCAGATCGTCTGTAAGCATATAACAACGCAAAAATTATCCAACCAAATGGTTTAAAATTGAATATATAGAATCGTTGCACAATTTTGTCGAGTCATTTCAAATTTTTATGAAAATTGAATCAAAACTGAAAAAGATATTAATAAAAGTTTTCTTCATTCTTGAATTAAATACTATCCTAAGTCATTAATTCAATGATATCCCATGATAGGTCATGATATTCTAGGTTGCCATGGTGATGACATCCTATTTAAGATCGAGTCCTATTATTTCCGTACTGCCGAACTTAATATATATAATCGTAATAAATTTTGTATTTGTGCCTTTTTTCATAAGAGTGCAACAGCTATTGCACCAAAATCTGAATATTTATGAAACAGTTATCATACGAACGCACCACATTTGCCACATTTGACGTACAATTTCAGACTTGTTTAATTTGTTACTGAAATGATATAAATGTAGATAGATCTGAATAATATAAGGAATTTTTGTTTAATTTCAGATTAATTTCGTGTTAACTATCAAGTTTATTGGAAGTATAATGTTAAAATAAATTAGTTTATAGCAATGTTGATAAAATTGAGTGCAATTACAAGTTTTAAATTCAGGTTCCCTTATAAATTATGTATTTTTCATTATTTAATACTTAAATAATGAAAGAATATGCTTCTGTTTCCATTAATTTGGTTTCTGAGATCGTAAATGTGGCAATAAAATAACGTGAATAATAACTTTTGATTGGCTAAGACCGGGACTGAGCTTTTAGCTGTTACACTGGGTCAAGATAGCATATCTCTGGCAAGGTCTGAACCAGGGTCAGAAAATTTCGGCCGCTTCAATCCTCTAGTATATTTATGTGATATTGGTAAACAGGCGATCAGTGTGTGAAAATATTTTCCTTTAAAAATATAAAATCATACAAATTCGAGGGTTTACACTACTGGAGACAGTCGGGCCCCCAACACTACGTTCATTTGGAAAAATTTTCATTTAAATCATTCAGCATTGATTTTAGGTATATGTAAAGTTATCTCGAGTTATGCCGGTCTTTTATTTAAAAATACATTTAAAAAGAGACCGGGCGTACGCAATAGGCTTAGTGCAAGCTGCCGAAGGCAGCGGGGCCAACAACTCTAGGTTTGTTTGGATAGATTTTCATTTAAAAATATAAAATCATACACATTCGAGAGTTTACACTGCCAAAGGCAGTGCAACCTCCATCATTCGGCTTGTTTAGACAGATTGTCGTGTGAAAATATAAAATCCTTCAACACTGATGAGATATTTTAAGCTTATGATTACAAGACTGGACAACGCTGGGGGATCAGGACTAGGGATTGACCGAATCAGCAATTTTGCCGAATACCGAAGCTTCGGTCAAAGTGTACACCGAATATTCGGTATTCGGCAACCGAATACTTAAAAATTTTTAATACACATTTTTGCATATATTAGCTTTTTTAATAAACTTTAATTAAAATTAAATTCTTAATAATTTAATTCAGTTACATTTTTATTCTTAAATCTAATTACACAAAAAAATTTAATGACTTCTTTCAACTCACAAATTCATTAACCCATCACTTATTTTTTATTATTTTATCACTAGTCAATATCCAAATTAACCCAATGAAAGTATTAAACTGTACAGGCTATTATTAAGGATAAGGATTCTCAGAAAAACAAAAGTTCATTCAAATAAAAAGAAACAATGTTGTCATTAAGCTGATTTACTGATTGTCTAATTATATACATATTGAATTGGAATGTTCTCAAATACAAAAGGTATCATATCAATTTGTACATTTAACTATTTTCTGAGAAATTATTGATACATATTTATATTTTGATTAATATTTATCACTGTGGTGATGAAGATAAATTTGAGCGATTTTAATTTTAATGGTTATAAAAGCTACAGGATAGGCATAGGAGTATACTTAGGGGCTGTGCATATATAACGTTATCATTTTAGGGGGGAGGGGGGGTCTGGCAAATGATATTGTTAGATATCCCTAGGGGGAGGGGGGGGGGTTCGTCTTTTGATATCGTTATCATTTTTGATCCAACCAAAATTTTTTCTTTTTATTTATAACTTGGCCTTTACATCAAAATAGAATGTTATCTTTTTTTAGTCTTATCTATTTTTATGAAAATACAAAGTTATTATTAAAATCATAATGATTATAAAATTATTTAATTCCAAAATTCCTATTTCTTCTGTCAGATGTGTATGCATATATAATTCGCTGTTCGAGAAACCATATGTGAAGTATGTTTCAAATGATACCTGTGTTTACTAGTAAATAAAGGAGAAAGAATGTTGTCCACCTGTTTTGGTGATAAGACGCTCTGTCTACCCCCTCCTCCCAGTGCGAGGGCAAGTGCAAGAAAACATTATTACTGTTGAATGTATTATGTAACAAAAAGCTATTATAAAATACTTTTAAATAGTAACTATTTCTTTTAAGTGTTATTTGATAAAAAGTTACTTAATATATAAAGTGATATTTTATTGAGTTCTCTTCATTTGAATCAATAAAGTATGCGAAAAATAAATGTAACCATATTTGTATATCACTCCAAGCAAAAGAAAAAATTTTTACAAATGAAAAGAATTTTTAGACATTGATAACGATATCACTACAGGGGGGGGGGGGGGTGTCGAGGGATGATAACTTATGATATCGTAAGGGGGGAGGGGGTCCAAAATTGCCAAAAAACTGATAACGTTATATATGCACAGCCCCTTATTTGATGCATGTATTTTCTTTAATATAAACCTTAGATATACAGAGATGAACTCTGATATACTTATTTGAGGTGTATATTAAAGAGAATACACATTAAATAAATTTAAATTGAAAAAACTAATGTAGAAATAATTAAAATTAAATGGTAGTGGAAAGATGCCCATATTCCTTACTTTTTTTTCCTATATCGTAGACAGTTGTTCTGATTTCACCCTTCCCTATATAGACTATTTTGGGAAAGAAAAAAAAAGTTTTTTTGTAATTAAAAAATGGCCTTTGACTTGTTTTTGTTAGTGCAGCTGAACTGTGAACTCATGCACATAATATTGAAACTCATCATTTAGCCTATTCTACTTCTAAGTAAAAGAGAATTCTTCTACTTCTAAGAAAATACTTATCTGCAATTATTCGGCCGAATCACCGAATAGACTATTCGGTATTCGGTCAATCCCTAATCAGGACGTTCATATAATAAAAATAAAAAAACTAGTTGGACGTGCCAATCCCAAAACTTTCTTTGATCTCATACATCTTATTATTTCAAAAAGTAGTTACAGATATTAATACAGTATAGGACCCCAAATCCGGAATGTTCGGAATATTCTATTTTATCTGAGTACACTAATAAAAGTGTGCTTAATTTTTTTTTTTTACATTTTATTTATGCTTATTTTAAGCATGGTACTTCCTCAAACAATAATCTTAGTATATTAAAGTCTTTATTTTAATCTACGCGATTGTTCTGATTATACACAATTGATAATTATTAATTTCCTTAAAAATTAATGTCTTAAATCAAAAAATATTAAATAAATTAAATTTACTCTTTTATGAACAGTACATAAAAGCACTAAAAATTTCTAAAAAGCAATAAGTTACTTACTTCTCATAAAGATAGGCAATAAAACAAAAAGAAATAGCTTCCATGCAGCATATAAAATGTGATTTAGCCTGCAAGTTTGAATCTAAAAGACTAAAGATTATTCTTTCTAATCTATAGCCTCCCAGACACATTCCAACGGGCCAACACAAAAATAAGCAACCAGCGATGCTGCAACTGTACTAGATATTAGTTGAATTTTGCACCTTTCTGCACTGACCGTTGTCATGTTAGTGGCAATAACTGATGTTGCTGATGAACAGATCACCCAGCTTAACACCTACTCGCACCATCCTTGTTGCCTTTCCATCATCAACTGTTGTAGCTAAAAAATGTAGCAAACTAAAAAAAAAAAAATCTAATGGGTACATGCATACATATACAGAAATTAGTTTTTGAAAAGCAAATATTATTTACTAATGAATAACTATTTATTAGCTAAGAAATGTAAGTATGCTTGTTTGAAACCATTAGACAAAAAAAGAAATAACTATGCTACTGTAGCATGTAAATATTTATCACATAATGCTAATTATGAAAAAATACTTAAAAAAATATTTAAATATTGCAATAAATTTTTGTTATTTTTAAAAAAGGATACGATATGGCAAAACAGTTCTTTTGTTTACATTACATTTTTATCAAATTTGAGGATAAAGTTATAAGAATTCACAAAATGAGAGCCTCAACATCTTAAGAATTTTAAATCAAAACATCTTAAGCACAATTATATATATTTAAAAAATAAAAGCACCTTAAACATATTAATATTTAAAAAATGAAAACCAAAATATAATACAAGAATAATGTTTAATTCAAAAGATCTACGCCGATTTTTTAAAGTACTCTAAAGTAGGGACAGAGAAACGGAAAATAGCTAATTATACATGTTTACTAAAACAGTATCATTTGTAACATTAATAAAAACCTTAAAAAAAATAATAATAATTTTGCCTCAAAGCAATAATTTATAAAAATACACATGATACCACTTAAATTCCTTCAACTATTACGAAACTTTAATAAAACTACATTTAAATACAAAATGTATAATTATATATATAAAAAAAACATCATTATATACCAAATAGAAGTCTTTTGGTTTATAAAATTGCCACGGTTATTCGCTAATTTAACAATATTTCCAAAGAATAATACGCTAAAAGAAAATTCTATCTAATCCAATATCAAAATATTAGCTTCTTCCTAATTTACAAAACCTCAAGCTTTGAACACCACCTACCTACACCGACGATGATACACGCATGCGCACGCTAATTTACAAACCCTCTAACTTTGGACACCTACCAAACGCGCATGCGCGTACTGATCTCTTCTCGCCAAATTATTTGGCTACATTTCCCTTTCGCCAAGGGTGTTCAAAGCTTGAGGGTTTGTAAATTAGCAGCCCTATCTTGGTGGAAAACATCTGAGAACCCGATTTTAGCGGTTGACTCGTAGGTTTGCCATTGTGTTTTCCTGCTCCCATTTCACCAAGTTTTCATGCGATTTTACAGTCCATCACGCGTAGCGCGATTAAGTAAAACATCAAATGATGATTGGCTGAAAAATGGTTATGTACTTGCAGGGGGAGGAGTTAGATATCAATTCAATAAAAACGTACACCAGCGACTTTGTTTAATGATTGAAAGCTAGTTTTGCTTGTGAATTATATGGTATGGTGGTTAAAGCACCGTACTTGTAATTTTAGCTAGCAGTTTGTGTCCTTGTCCCGTGTCTTAGATTTTTAAGAGTTCTGTTTTGATCTTTATTAAATTTGTTAATTAATGAAGAACATTTATTAACAGATAATAAAGATTATTTATTATCAGTTGCTTCGTACTTTTTTTAAATTGTCACTAAGATAATTAAATTAAATTTAAATTTTATTAGTACACAAAATAAAATTTAATTTAAAATAAACTTTAGTAATTAAAAAAAATACATATAATATAAGCTATTATTTGTTTAATAAACCTTTGAGTTCCTCTACCTCTCCCTAAATATAAAAAATTAAACTACATTATTTATGTCAATTTATCTGTATGTTAGTTTTATACAACAGTTTCAAAAGCTGTTAATAGCTTGGTAAATTTATTGATATTTTTACCTCAATTACCACTATGACAGTACAATAAACATTTTTTTTTTCTGTTTTACTTAATTTCATTCTTGTAAAATACTAGTTTAAATTATTATTAATACTATTTAAATTGTTTTTAATAACCTTTTCAGTTAAAATATTGGGTTGTTTTTCTTGTATAGAAAAAGGTATTACAAGAGTTGAAATATTTGATTGTTTATTCGATCTACTTCATATTAAATTATACTTGTACATAATTGTTTGTTTTCTTTTAAATTCATAAGTTAATAATTTTTGTTGGACGCGTTTTTTATGTCACAAGCATCATTGACAATAAAGCATATATGAATATGCAAAGTACGAAACCTCAACGAAATGAAGCATATCTTCTTCCTTCTTCCAGTGTACGAAGCTCCTCCTACAATGTCTTGGACAACCGACCAATCATCGTTCGACTTCGTCTTCAATCGCTATACACGTGATGCTTTGTAAAATCGCAGTTTTCATACCTTTGGGTGCAGGAAAACACAATGTTAAACCTACGAGTCGACCACTAAAATCGGGATTTCAGGTGTTTTTAACCAAGATATGACTTGGCAGACCGATTGCGTTAAAATATGCGAATTGAGATTTAACTAATCTCGAATTTCATCCGTGAACTCGATGAGGTGATTGTCTGTGCTGCCGGCTGCCGGTCTAAATCCATCTATAGCTATTAAAGATGAAAAGCACCAAGTCCACGTGACCACAAAAGGACCCAATAGAGCACTTCACATCACGTGACTTTTACCGGAGAACAATGAAGAGAGCTGTAGGACACACAAACACAAAAAGCATTGATAAAGGTAGCGATAGCTGTCGTACAGTAGCAGCAAAAACCTGTTCGTGACGTCACCTTGCACAGCTCTATTGTTGAAGATGTTGAATGATACGTCTATTCGGACCTTAACATTTGTGTGTTTGTTTGTAGGATGTAATGTCTGAAACTACCGAGCCGATTTCTAAGCTAATGTTGTCAAAATGCTGATGACTATCTCTTCTCCAATATATCTTATATTTTATGTTGGTACAACAATCCCGAAAAGGGTGAAGGATCAAAACACATTCTAAAATTGCAGTTTCTGTGATAATATTTCGGCTAGAAACTTGAAATTTGGTGTAGTGGTTACTTTTAAGATGTAAATGCTCACAATAAGTGGTTTCAAAAAAGTTTTAAATTTAAATGAGTGAAATGCTTAGAAAACGTTCTAAAAACATTCTAAATTATAATTTATTTGGAACTGTTAGGGTTAGAAACTTTAAATTTCATATGGATGTTACTTTTAAGACGTAAATGCTTGCACAGTATCGACATTTTAAAGGATGCAAGAGCAAAAAACATTCTAAAATTTCAATTCCTTTCTGTGATACTGTTGGGTTTAGAAAGTTTAAATTTGGTGGTAGTTATTTATAAGATGCAAGTGCTCGCTAAGAACAATTTAACACTTGCAGGGGCACAGTACTTATGTTAATTAAAGGTTGAAATCATTGATTCGCACCGGGATATAAACACAAAATTATTCGAAAATAAGTAAAAGATTTCTTTCACGCATAATTATAAAATGAAAATTTCATTTCAAAATTCCGGTGCGATTGTGGCGTTTCGGAATTAAAATTAGGTGGGATATACAGGATGTTTATAAAGTCCCGGACCCATTTTGATGTTTAATAACTCATAAAATAATGAAGATATAAACAAACTTATGGCATTTATTGATGGAATAACTCATATATTTTCCTTTTCAGGTTTGAATATCTTTACTTTTGTAAATATCGTCTGCGCGTGTGGTTAATTTCAGATAATTTCATTTTCCAGTCTAAATATCTGTGCTTTTCTAAATATCGTCTGCTTATTAATTGCATTTTTCTCTCTTTTGTTTTTGGCAACTATTGCAATGTTATGTTTACTTTTGATGTGTTTCTTCTATGTTACTTTTGTATGTGATGTTTCATTCAAGCGGATATTAAGGAAATTGCATACACCACAAGAGAAAGCACAGATTTTATGGTGGTTCATAGAAACAAAATCGATAGTGCAAGCACAGAGAAATTGCAGAAGAATTTACCAAAAAGGACAATGCAAAGGACAATGTTTACAGGAGGGGAAGAGAGTGTCGAACATTGATGACTTAAAAGCCAAAATTACAACCGCAATAGCCTCTGTGAAATCCGACATGCTTGCCGCTACCTGGCGTGAAATTGACTATCGACTTGATATTCTCCGTGCGACGAAGGGGGCACACGTGGAAGTTCATTGACAAGGGTCATGAAACTTTTTGAGTCTATCTAACCATTTATGTTATTAATTTTAATCTATCTTTATTATTTTATGAGTTATTAAACATCAAAATGGGTCCGGGACTTTATAAACACCCTGTATTATATCTCACCTCCCTTCAAGGGTTAAAAGGATGAAATGATCGGAAAATGCTCTAAATTCCTTCTATATTACGATTCATAAGGAACTGTTAAAACTAGAAACTTGACATGACTGTGACTTTTAAGGCGTAAATACTAGTAACAGAACAATTTGTAAAAATTTCGAAAAGTAAAAGGAGCGGGAGCAAAAACAATCTAAAATTGCAATTTCTGTGATACTGTTTGGTTTGCAAACTTCGCATGGTGGTTACTTATAAAATTTAAATGCTCTATAAGAACGGTTTCTAAAAATTTCGAAATTATAAAAAGTGAAATGAGCGGAAAACGTTCTAAATTCTATTTATTTGGAATTCTTAAGACTAGGTATATATATATATATATATATATATATATATAACCATTAAATAAACATTACCGACCACCAACAAAAATTGTGAAATTATGAATAAAATGACATTAACAAATACAGTTCCCCCCAACATACTTAACATAGATTCCAAAAAAATAGTAAAATACAGCAGAAATTGAATAACAGAAATGGAATGTTGGAAATTTGTAGAACTTAGACAGAATCTTCAGGTCCCAAATTCCTTAAGTTCCACAAATAAAATGTGTGGTTTCATCTTCATATTAGCCATAAATTAGGTAAAGAATATGAATTTGGGACTACCACACACATAAAACCGAGAAATAAACCATTGAACACCAATTAAGTTCAAAATGAAACAAGATTAAAAAGGAGAGAGGAAAAATGAAAAATAAAAATAAAAAATAAATTACCAAATTAAAATCCATACTGTCATAGCATTAGGCATAGCAAATACACTCATTATTTTTAATCTCATTTAAGATAGTATACATTAAAAATTAATATGATATTGTCCTGAGAAGGCTAAAATTTAAATACAAGTTAATCGTTAACTTTATTAAATATTAATGAATATGAATAAATTTAATATGAATTGATAAATATATAAATATAACTACACCATTATGCATTTAAAAGTATCGAATCAACATCCTTTATAAAATATGTATTAGCAACGTAGTTATAAATCAATTGCCCCATCTTTTTTTTTTTTTTTTTTTTTTTTTTTTTTTTTTTTTTTTAAATAAATTAACCATTGCGTATTATCCAGGCAACGCCACCCTCCTCCGTACTCTAACATCTACCCACCCAATATATATATATATATATATATATATATATATATATATATATATATACATATGAAATTATTATAAAAGTTAATTTGTTTCTTCCCCCAAACAATCGAAAGACCTCATGTAATTTAAATGCAACATAACGGCTTGCTACACAGCTAGTATCTTTATAAAGGGAAAAGAGTGAAAAGACAGTTATGAAAACCAGTCTTTAGATAAGATTCTAGGACAGTTATGAGAACTAGTCTTTAGAGGGAAATTCTAGGACAGTTGTGAGAGTTATTAGAGAAAATTCTAGGACGGTTATGAAAACCAGTCTTTAAGGAAAATTCTGTAATCGCTTGTTTAGTGAATTTCGATGTAACATTTGTAACTAGCAACGTGCATATAGCGCAGTCCTATTAAAACAGCTGTAAAACGAAATAAAAATATATCATCCAAGTACCAGAAAACTAAAAATATTGCTAGAGTTTTAAACCCTTTCTTCATTTTTATTTATTTTTTAAATAAATAAGATTAATTTGAATGATTTTATTTTATTTTATCAACTACGCAAATAGTGGTTTCGCGAAACACTTTTCAGATAGTATAGGGCAAAAAAAAAAAGAGAGAGAGAGAGAGAGAGAGAGAGAGAGAGGGAGAAGAGAGAGAGGGAGAAGAGAAAGAGGGAGAGAGAAGAAGAGACTTCTTGCAACAGTTTGAAAGAAGAAAACGAAAAAACCAGTATTGTTTCGCCAAAAAAAGCTATTCTTTTCGAGCTAATTTTTCAAAAACGTATTTTCCTCTCACTTGTGAATGATTGATGACGTCAAATTAAATACCGATCAACGATATACAAAGCTTCGAAACGGGTTTCGAAACTTAAAGTAGCCTCGGAAAACAAAATTACATCTAAAATCAAAAAAGTGCTAATATACTCAATTAGCCATCGACCTCAGGTGTCCTATGCAAAAAAAAATGCTTAAAAATATTAAAATACAAAGAAAAAATTCCTAAAGAACGTTGCCATTGGTTTAATATTCGCTTGGTTTAATAGTCGACTTCAGCAAAGCGAATAAAAAAGAACGCTAATAATACAAACAATGCTTTATTTTGACAATTTAAATTAAAAACCATTTTCAAAATTTTAAAAGAGGTACTTTTTATTTTGAAAAAGTAAAAAGTTACTCTTGTTTTGTGTTACTTAGAAATCAAAACTTTCATAATGTTTTTCCTTAATTGTAGCTCAGAGATTGAAAGGGCATTTTGTTGATTAAAGTAATACTTTTCTAGCAATAACAATATGTACAAAAATAAAATATAATTAGTATATAGAAAAAATTGTATATTTAGTCAGCATAAATGTGGGATTTTTTATGTTTATTATTTAGAATTCAATGACATGTATGTTCATTATGGCCTATTCTGTTACTTTTTACATTTCTACAGTATTTATATATGGGAAAGAAATATATAACTATACATTTTCAGTAAACAATGTTAAAAAAAAAGAACACTTTTATATAAAAAAAATAAATAAATAAATAAAGTTTTACACCAGAAATATTCTTTTACAAAATGAAATATATATTAAAGACCCTTGCAGTACTTTGATATGTTAATTCTGTAAGTTCATTCTAGAAAATAGCTGCGTAAACAACAGCTATAATAAATTTGAAGAGCCAACTGGATTGAACATGTTAGGCTGTTCTGGCATGTTAACTGCTCTGCTCAACAAACGCAAAACATCTTGACACATTTACAAATTCATTTTTTAACGGAAAGGTATAAAATTGGAAAGCCTGGCCATGGAAGCGATTTGGAATGGAACTGTTTTTTCCATTTTTTGATCAATCAATTACCTATTGAGTTATAGGTGATTTTGATCACGTGACAAACACGTTTTTCGCGCGCTTTTGAGTACTGTTTCTTCCGCCGCGTGGAAATTCGGTTCAAAACGCCCCCTTTGACACTATTGTCTAAAAGATATCATGCGTTTGCAAAAAAAGGGAAGAAACAGCTCAATTACATAGTTTCTGAACAACAACTCCAGCTAGTTTCATGCATTTTCGAAGAAAAATAAATTAAAACTTATGTCAGAAAGTTGCCCTTTTGAATTTGAGAACACCCTTAAGTGATAAGGCTAAGATACTTTACCCAAACTTATTTTCTCAAGAAATACTGCACCAAATTTCATTACCATTAACAGAGGTTATATAGATACCAATAATGCATAACTGGGAATTTTTGTATAATTTTCTGTTTATAAAAACTGTGTTAAGGGGGTTCGGGACACAAAAATCTCCAAATTTTCTTTAAAAAAAACTTTTATTGCATTAAAAATTTCTCTGTTTTTTTCTGCTTAAAATCACGTTTAAATCATGTTTCTATCTTAACTGGAACAAGAAATATTAAACTTTTGTTTTGGTTTGTTTTCAAAATCTAGTTTTCACGCAATGGTTGACATGGAAACGACTTCTTGTGAAAATGCGTTTTCCTTCATGTTGGCTTTTTTCCCCATTTCTCGTATTTAAATCGTTATAAGTCAAGAACGGTTAAAGATAAATGGTTCAAACTTGGAAACTGTCTTTTTCAACTATTTTACTTTAATTTTGATTCAGCAAATTAGGAAAAAATATTTACTTTTGAAAATGTTTTTTTTTTTTGAGTTACACCAATTTTTTTTTTAAATTAATATTTTTAAAAATGCAAAATTGCTTTTCCTTAATGTAAAATAATATTTTTCGGGTGTGAATTCAACATTACAGAGACATAAATGCTTGCCTCTCAAAGGGTTAAACTTCGTGATAAAATCAAACAAAATTTCCTATTAAAAAAAAAAAAAAATGGTGCGAGATGAAAGTTTTGCATTTTAAAGAGAAAAGTAATTCAGGTTTTAATGGGTTAATTGCAGATATATGTAGCTATTTAATTCGAAGATAAATATTAGGGAAAATTGGCACATAATTTGAGTAAAAAATAAATAAAATAAAATAAATTTAACAAATTACAACGACCATTTGGGAAATGATTTTTCAAAGACTAAAATTTAAGACATAAAAAATCCCACGGAGTTGATCATACATTACGTACGCCATGGATTAAACATTAACATTCCTGGATCCATCATGAACAAATTTTAAAAGAAATTTCAGTTTTACAATTTTCGGTACTGTAAATTTTTAAACTTTTACGGAGCTGGTCATACATTACGTACGCCATGGATTAAACATTAATATTCCTGGACCAATTTTAAATGAAATTTCATTCTTAAACTTCTAAACATCCCACAAAATTACTTTTTACACCGTCGTATAGAGAAAAAAATGTACTTTTAAATGCAATTTGTTTCAAAGCTGTATCTCAATTTGTTTCTGAGTTGTTATTTTTTTTTCTTTTACTTTTTTTTTTTTTTTTTTTTTGTAGTTTTTATTACTTTTTTGTTATAGTGGCAACAGAAGTATCCATCTCTGTTGAAAGTAAAGGGAAAATACAGATTACTGTATAGATCAATCAGAAAACGAATAAAATGAGGGATTCAACTAATAAAACGCTTCAGATATGTTTTTGATTTCCTACCCTGACCGAGGACAAAAAATCCAAGACCGACAACACTGGATGATGCTCTGTATTTAAAAATATATTTCTTTAATTTTGAGCCGTTTAATTTTTAATCATATATATATATATATATAATTCTAAAAAATAAATCAGAACGTCTTTATATGGAATCATCATATATGAAATATTATAACACAATTTATCCTTATGCACTTAACAGTGAAGTATTTAACAGACCTGTCAAAGTCTTCACATCTATAAATAACAATATTGATTATTCTCCAATTTATCCTACTCTTAATCATAATTTAAATGCTAAAACAACACGTAATAAACGCGGAAAGGGTTCATCATCAGTTGTAGTTTCCAAAAAATCTATCGCAAAACAAATTAATGATCTTCAACGAAATTACTTAGAGAATTATAACTGGTTGTTAATTCGAAAAAACATCTTTGCTATTAAAAAGAAACAGCTTGTACAACATTTAAATGTCTTTCTAAGTAAATCTTTCTCTAAACATTTCTCTGATATTTACTTTGACCTAATTATGAGTAGGGTTAATCTTTTAAATATTAATTTACAAAAAAAAAACATAAAATTCAGAACATGAATACTCAAATGATAATTACTTTTTCAAATCACATATTTAATAAAATTAATATCAATTCTATAATTAATGATAAAAATTGTTTTTTTCCTATCAATAATCTTCATATATCAAAAACCTTTAAATATCCGAATACAATTGGAAGAAAGATTTTTAACTACAATACATTTTCAAAAAATACATCTGCTGCAAGTAATTTTCCGTGTAACTGCAAAGACCCCACTCTAAAAAAATACATAAACAATGATCATGGACATATAATCACTGGAAATCTTGATATTGTTCATGATTTTAAATTGAAACAACTGATGGATTATGGTACTAAATATAGACTTCCATCTAAATTTAATGTTAAATCTATTATCAAACAGTTTACATATGATATTGATATTTTTATTTATAAAATTTCTATCTCTTATAATAAGCCTATTGAATATTTTAATCAATGGAAAATATTAGTAATTGAAAAATTAACTATGGCTTTAAAAAATAATATTGCTGATTTGGTTTCTATTAATACAAAGCATTATTTCCAACAAATTACTAAATTACAAAAAAACTACGTTATTACATATGTAGACAAATCTCCTAACAATTATGCTATTATATGTAAATCATATTATCACTAACTTCTTACAAATTCTATTTCTTCTAATAAGTCATTTCAAAAAACTAATGAAAATGTAATTGTAAATAATCGTAAAATTCGAAGTTATTATAAACTATTAAATATTTTATCTACTAATTTTAATTATCCATATTTAGTTCTTATTCCCAAATTTCATAAAATTCCTATTAAATTTAGGACTGTTACTATTGGTTGCAATACATATAATAATAAAGCCAATACACTTCTCTTAAAAATTCTTAATCAATTATATGTACTTACTACAAACAATGATAATACACATTGTATAAAAAATAGCTATCAACTTGTCAATATTTTAAAAAATCTTCATTGTGTTTATAATATAACGACATATGACTTCAAAGATCTTTTTAATAATATAGACCTATTAGATTTACATAAAATTATAAATGCATTATTTAAAAAGTATTATAAAAAACTGGAATTACCATCTAATATAGATATTGAATATTTTAAATCTTTAACTAACTTCATTATCTATAATAATTATAGATTGCAAGATAATACTTTATATTTACAGCATGTCGGTATACCACAAGGCGGTTGTACTTCCAGTTTACTCTCAGACTTATACTTATATCATTATGAACGTAATTTTACTAATAATAATCTACATTTATATCGTTATATTGATGACATCATTTTAATTGATACTGATCAATCTGCAATTACTCGATTTCCAGTTGATTATCCCACTAATTTGGAATTAACGGAAAACCTTTTATCTAACAATACAATTAACTTCTTAGATCTTAAAATTACAATAAAAGACAATAAAACAATCACAGATTTATATGACAAACGTAAAGAATTTAAATTCACAGTTAATACATTTACAAATTTTAAATCTTGTCTACATCATTCTGTATTTCGGAATATAATACTTAATCATTTATATAGAATAAAATGTTTATGTTCTTCTCCTCTAATTAACAATAATATTAAAAAACTAATTTATGATGCATTAAATCATGGTTTTCCAAAAAAATTCATATATTCATTAATATACAAGTAGTACTTTTCTTACATGATCTATTAAAAAAAATTAACACATGCGTAAACAAAATTACAAAAAAATTATAAAATAAAAAAATATCTATAAAAAAATTTAAAAATTGTAAAATAATATAAAAAAATTATTATAGGTTGGTTGGGTGGGTAGATGTTAGAGTACGGAGGAGGGTGGTGTTGTCTGGATAATACGCAATGGTTAATTATTAAAAAAAATGGGGGGTTTTGTATTATTACTATATTTTTGTTACGTATTTTATATGGATGTTGATTTGATATTTTATATGTAATTGGAGAATTTCATTAATATTATAATTAGCTTAATTATTGATTAATCTAATTTACAATTATTTGTTATTAAATTTTAATTTACTAAGGACAATATCATATTAATTACTAATAGTATGCCATTCTTATAGTGAATAATATACATATAAGTATGTTTAATATAAATATAGTTATACTGTATGCATTAAAATTGGGTAATTATTTTTATTATTATTCCTCTATTCTTTTTAATATTTATTATCGGTTTAATGTTTTTGAATGTCCCACATTCATACTTTTTGGATTTTTATGGATGTCTGAAAATAATCCACACTCTATATTTGTGCTTTTTAAGTAATGGGAATTTAAGTATCATTTAACCTTCTATATACTTCCACATGTTTTTTATTTCCTGTTCATTTTATAAATATCTTATTTATAATTGATTAAAAAATAATTTTTATATTATTTTTAATAATTATTTATATTAATTTTTACTGAATTTATTTTGTTTTATAGCATATAGCTATATGCTATATATTATCAAAGTTCTAGAATTATTTAAATTCTTAGTTTAGTTTAAATAAGTTAGCTAATAGAATATATTGTATGCTTTTAAATTTTATTAACAATAGTTTTTAAATACATTGTGTGGTTTATATTAGGTTTATAATTCTCTATATATAAGGATATGTTTGGTTTTGCTGTTTAAACAGTTATTTACATTCAAATGCTTACAAATATTTATCTTGCGACAGTTGTTTAATAAAAGTAATACTAGATGGCAGCACCAAATTTGTCTCTTTAAGATAGCTCTAAATTTTAATTTTTCTAGCTCCATTTAAGTTATAATTTAATACACCAGGGGGTATTTTTAGCTAAATTTTGACGATATTGTTAAACAGTTATTAATTAATTTAATAGTGCATTTTAAATAATGTAATTACTATCTATTTATTTTATATTAGATTAAATGTGTTTAACAAGGTATTTCAAATTTTATTTCAAAATGTATTAACTGCATCCTTTGGTATCATTTACTGTGATTTCTTAACTGTTTTATTCACCTTAATCTTTATGATATTCTGGTAGCCATGTGCGCGTGGATATTTGTAAAATACTGAAATATTAATCGGTATGGTGTTTATTATTTATATTTTATATCCTATAAATATTTAAATACATTTTATTGATTCTTCCATTTCATATTATTTGTTTCTATTCTGCTTTCATTTTTAATCAATTCACTTGATTTTAAAGGTTGTTTGGGCACAGGGGAAAATAATTTTTAGCTTTAGCTTATTTTTCCCACAGAAAACAACCATTTTGCTTATATCATTGAATTCTGTGCCCTTGATAACGTAAATCAATGTATAAGCTTTTCAATTTTTGTCGGTGTCCACTTTTTTCTTTTTCTTCCATAATAATTCTTATAATAATTTTTTTTCTTTTTTTTTTACATACTTACAGCTTTAATTCATAATAATTTGACGGTGGTAGGTTACGTTTAATTAATGGTTATATATATATATATATATATATATATATATATATTGATGGTGGTAGGTTATGTTTAATTAATGGTTATATATATATATATATATATATATTAAATAAATAAATATTAGACAAAAAAAATTCTGAAACAAATATCAGGAGGTTAAAAAGCACCGTAAACACATTGCTAATTTTTTGAAAATATATTTATAAACATATATACAAATACATAGTCGGGTTGAATGTTTCATGCCTCACACTCAACATAAGTGACATTTATGGGGAAAAAGCTACTGGCAATGTGTTAATGTATTACATTATTTTATACATAAAAATAAAAAATGAAATAATACAAGAGAATAAACATACAAAAAAAAGAGAGAAAGTAAATTCTACCTATAATTACTTTTCATTAAAACTGGTGAAATAACATTTTCATTTAAACTGATTGTGATCACTGTCGTTACATTTCGATATCGAAGAATGCAATTTTTTCCATGCGATCTCTTATTTTCTATGCATTCATTTTTTAGATTCCAAACGCAGATGACCCCCCCCCCCCTCTTTCCCATTAGTTAATGGAAATTATCTTCTTTCTATAAAAATCACTTTTGCCATCAACCCCTAAAAAAAAACAAAAAACAAAAGTCTATCGAAATGCAGAAGATTCTTCCCTTTCCCCGCCCATCCTATCTAAATTCTCTACTTTCATGGTTTTCACCAAGCACAATTCCCGCTAAGAAAAGACAGAACTCTGACCAGTCAGATGCGTTTTGCAGTGTCTACGCAAATTTTCATTAGTCCATTTCCAAATCTTTTGGCCCATTTCCAAATCGTTACTTATATATATATATATATATATAGAAGAATGACATATTCCATCTTTCCCAGATAATATATTCAGAAGTTGAGAAAGAACTAAACACGCATAATGCCTATGCTTTAATCCAGTGTCGTATCTAAGGGATCCTAGGGTTGCGATTGCCCTGGGAGCTGCATTTTAAGGGCGCCAAAAATTTGATTCCTAAAAATCTATTGTAACCACTAAGAAGGAAGGCAATAGTTTGAATTAGTCTGGGCGTTCAATACCCACTTTACGCCACTGTTTTCAGTAGACTTGTTCTTAAAACAAAAACTAACACCACTCTGCAAAAAGTAAAGATAGTAAAACACAAAACTGCATTGTTATTTAATAGTATTTAATAGCTGTTTTACTATTGGTTTTTCATTACATTGATGGCTTGTTAACCCCTTCGGGACGAGCGTCTTTTACAGAATTTTTAATCTTTTATCACCGTATTTTTCAAAACAGAAATTTTTGCCTGATTGAATCGGGAAAATGCTTAGATTAAATAAGACAAACTTTACAATAAAAATTTACTGGTAAGAATGATCACTGATTCTGAGCCCCTTACGCGGCACGTATACCGGTCGCTCGTCCACAAGGGGTTAAAGATATTAATACAATAAGTATTTTTTATGCCATATATGAATTTTTACATCAGCATCGATATTTCGCAATTGATTACAAAATTCGTTACTAGATTAAAAACAAGTAATATAAAAATTTTGTTTTCAAAGTCAATTTCTACTTAGGTCATCAAAGAAAAATTTAATATAATCCCTTAAGCTAATATTAGTTTTTGGTGCATTAAAATATCTCAATTTTTTGATTTTCTATAAGCAAGTAGGTTTACAATCGAGCTCTATGGGAATTTGGCGAAATATTAGAGATATAGCCAAGTTGGCGTCACTTTTGGCGACAAATTTTGATCGCCAAATTTGGCAATATATCGCCAAGTTGGCGATAAACTTGGCGGTATTTTTCGACAGAACAGGGTCCCCCCTGTGATAACCCTTTTATAGATATGAAGATGCATTAAATGCTGTTCAATAACCAATGGCCGCCATTTTGTTTCCAATATAAAACTAAAATTAATTAATTAAAATTTAATTAATGAATTAATACTTGAAAAATCTGTATTAACATCAATTGTCATCCAGTACAAGTTTAAAAAAAATTATTTCAATTTGATAGGATGAATAATAATAGTCCAGGCAATAGAGACCGTATAGGGGCTCTACCTAGCAAAATTCCTGGTAGTTCTGGAAAAAGGCTTACTATATGTTTTTTGGGTCGCTGAATCCGAATTTTTAACTTCCCACCAAAATTTCCCGCGGAAACCCCTCCATATTTTGTTAAAATGGCCCCCAAAAAAGGTTTTTATTAAAAATAATTTTTTATTGTTTTAGGGAAAGTATTTAGAAATTTAGAAAGTAGACAAAATTTGCAACAAATTAAATATATGACATTATGACTTAGGATGAAGGAGAAGGGGGATCTGCCTCGGAACATGCGCGCGGTGCTGCGTGAACTAAGTTGCGCAATTCCACTTAACCACTCACACGTTTACATTCTCCCTCCCATCTCCCCTCCGAACTTTCTCTATAAGGTTTACTTTAAGTTTTTTGGGTCGTTGAATCCGAATTTTTAACTTACCCCCAAAATTTCCCCCCCCCCAATAGTTGTTTTTAACTTAAATTTCTTATTGTTTTAGGGGAAAAGCATTACGAAATTCAGAAACTAGACAAAATTTGCAACAAATAGGATAGATGACATTATGACGTAGGATGAACGGGGAGGGGGAGGGCTGCCTCTGAACATGCACTGCGGCGCTACCTGCACTAAGTTATGAAGTCCAGGCAATAGGGGATTTTACCTGGCAAAATTAATACTAGTTCTGAATTTCGACTCCCTTTATGTTTTTTTGGGTCGCTGTATCCGAATTTGTAACTTCCCACCAAAATTTCACCCGGCAACCCCCAAAAAATTTATTTTTTGAAAAAATTTGGTTTTTGAGAAAAGCGCGCTGGGAATGTTCCGAGGCAGCCCCCTCTCTCCCCGTTTATCCTACGTCATAATGTCATATATCCTATTTGTTGAAAATTTTGTCTAGTTTCTGAATTTCATAATGCTTTTCCCCTAAAACAATAAGAAATTTAAGTTAAAAACAACTATTTTGGGGGGGATTCGGGGGGGAAATTTTGGGGGGAAGTTAAAAATTCGGATTCTGCAACCCAAAAAACTTAAAGTAAACCTTATAGAGAAAGTTCGGAGGGGAGATGGGAGGGCGAATATAAACGTGTGAGTGGTTAAGTGAAATTGCACAACTTACAAGGAGAGGGCCAACCTTGTTAATCAAAGACTTTGATTAATTTAATATATGTTGTAGGGTAGAGACCCCTTAGTCTCGGGTTCAACGGATTTTATCCAATGCTCCTTAGTTCTTGAGAAACCGGGGTCTAATAGTAGTACACAACTTAAAAACTTACTTTGTAACTGAAAAGATAGGTTGGTCGTAGCTGAATTGTTATGGAGTTTGCCGGCTGATCCGCGGACCGGGTTCGATGCCCAGACGTGCATTTGTTTCTGAACCTGAGACTAAGGGGTCTCTACCCTACAACATATGTTAAAATAATCAAAGTCTGTGATTAACAAGGTTGGCTCTCTCCTTGACAGTCTACGCAGCACCGCGGCGCATGTTCCGAGGCAGATCCCCCCTTCCCCTTCATCCTAAGTCATAATGTCATATATCTAATTTATTGCAAATTTTGTCTACTTTCTGAATTTCTAGCTACTTGTCCCCTAAAACAATAAAAAAATGGAATTTTTTAATAAAAACCTTTTTTGGGGGGCTTTTTACCAAAATTTGGGGGGGTTGCCGGGGGGAATTTTGGTGGAAAGTTACAAATTCGGATTCAGCGACCCAAAAACATAAAGTAAGCCGATTTCCAGAACTACCATTAATTTTGCTAGGTAAAATTCCCTATTGCCTGGACTATAAGTATTTTATTAACGATTGAAAAATTGAACAAGATATATAAATATAGGGAGAGTGTGAACTAATAGTAGGAATTGAAATGAAATAAGCATTTTTAGTTCTTATGTGCGAGAGATGTACGACAAAATGTTTATCTAATACTGCGTTCAAACTATGCCATTTAAAAATCTTAACTTATGTTTTGAAGAGGGTGGCTCAGGAACAGGGTCGAGTTCTCCATGCGTTACTGCGGTGCTTAAAAACGTTCGTTTTAGTGACATAAAATTAAGTAAGTTAAATACTCTCTCATCTGAACGACATTTAAGACGACTATCGTAAATATTTATTAATCCTATAGATGCAGATTCCCAAAATTTTTAAGGAGCCAGTGGCTCCTAAACCCCAAAAATACAGTCGCCACTTTGGCTCCTAACCAAAATCTAGTGGCCACATTGTGAAACAAACTCATAAAACAATAGTGTTTATATGAAAAAACTTTAACAAAAAAACTCAGGAATTCAAAATGAAAAATAGTTTAATTAATAAATACACATGTACAACAAAACACAGACAAATTATAACAAATGTGTATATTTAATTTAGTCCTAAAATTCTTGGAACTTTGATAGCAAAAAAGTATAATATAAATCTGGAAAAATCAGAAGATAAAGTTGGACAAGATACAATTGAATAACAAAACATGTATAAGCTAAGCAGTCATAAAAATGGGAAATATTAGGAAAACTTCATTTCTTATTTTGATTTTGTCATATAAAAGTATACATATAAAAAAATTTAGGAATGTGTGAGATTATTTTGCACTATAAAAATCTCGCATTTGCAAAAAACATTTACAGTGGAAGAATATACCTCGCGTTAAGTATTTTTTCGTGCGAGTTTTTTCTTCTTTTTGTTCTTTTTTCTTCAGAATTCGGAATCCTCTACCCTCGCGGCTCCATGACCCAAAGCCCTTTAAATAATCACTGAGACTGCAAAAATTCCCTGACTTTTTATCAAAGTCATACTTGATCTTGGCCAGTGAAGAGAGCAGGTGCTTTCTCCACTGAAAGAAAAAAAAATATATCAAAATTCCGCGACGAGGATTGGGAGCACTGGAAATTGATCTCTGGCGACTAAGGCACTGAAAGTTAGTCGCCACAGCAAAAAATTTAGTCGCCACGTGGCGACTGGCGACCGTAAGTCTGCGCCTATGATTAATCCCAGAATCATCATTAAATTATATATATATATATTTTTTTTTATCTTTCCAGTTGTTATACCATTGAATAGATGATTGATAAAGAATCCTAATTCCCCACTTTGATATTTCTCCTTTAAAGTTGGTTTCATGTTTGTTTGTTTTTTCATGTTTATTGCCAGTTTCCTAACGGAAGGAACTTAATCCGGGTACCTATGCGTGTTTGAAAGGGATGTGTTTAAAAATTCAGTGATTTTCTGAAAAAACATTTTAAAATAATTTAATATTTTCTTATGTAAAATCTTATCATTAAATTAATAATTTCTTTCATTAACCTTTTTATTTTCCTTAAGGCCTCAAATCCAAAAGGGCAACTTCCTGACATAAGTTTTAATTTATTTTTGTTCGAAAATGCATGGAACTAACTGGTGGTGTTGTTCAGAAACTATATCATCGAGCTGTTTTTTCCATTTTTTTGCAAACGCAATAGATCTTTCAGAAAATAGTGTCAAAGTGGACGTTTTGAACCGAATTTCCGCGCGAAAGTAGAAAAATCACCCAAGAGCGGGCGAAAAACGGGTTTGTCACGTGATCGAAATCGCTTATAACTCAATGGGTAATTGATTGATCAAAAAATGGAAAAAACAGTTCAATTCCAATTCGCTTCCATGGCCAGGCTTTTCAATTTTATATATTTCCGTTAAAAAATGAATTTGTAAATGTGTCAGAACGTTTTGCGCTTGTTGAGCAGAGCAGTTAAGAACAGCCTTAAGGGGGTCCGGGGCTCAGAATTCTACTTTTTTTCATTTATAGAGATTTTGTTATGAAATTTTTTTCTGTAATATATTTTAATATAATAAGAACATTGCATGCAAAAGAAATCTGAAAATTTTTAAATATTTTTTTTTTATTTAAATTGTAAAATTTTAAACAAATTTAATTTTTGATATAACTCTGGAAGTACTTACTCGATTTACAAAATTTTTACACTTTTGTGTACAGAAAATGTTTCATTTTAATTTGTCTTCAGGATTTCTTAAAATATGGATTAGGAATTTTATTTAAAAAAAATAAGTAAAAAAATGAAGTTTTTTTATGAGTGAGTTTTGCATTAATTAGTATATTTTCACAATAATGACTCAAAATTAAAAATCCTGAATACAATTTGTTGGAAATATAGCATAAAATCTCTGTTAAAAATTTCGTACCTATATCTGGGAAGGAACTTTAGATATATTCTTTTAAAGTTGACAAATCGTAAAAAATTCATTCTGAGATAAATGGAGCTAAAGTTCTCGTCAGGCGGGCAGCCGATGCATCGCTTCTCAAGGCAAAATGTGTTATATCTCTGGATCTAATGAAGATAAAAGCATGGGGTTTGCGGTATTTAACACTAAAAACTCAGTATTTCTTTTTAAGCCAATAAAAAAAAGTGCAATGTTTAAAGAATTTTTAGCCCCGGACCACCTTAAATAACCTCATATTTTTAAATTAAAAAATAAAGCACCTGGTAAGAAGGAGGCACAACATGTTGAATTGGCCTGGTCGTTCAAAACCCGCCCCATGTCAATCAGGGACGGATCCAGAGAATCATTTCGGGGAGGGTTGCTATTCCGAGAGACATATAATCTGAGTAAAAAAAATACTGAAATTCACAGCATATTTTTTGAAAGGCGACAATAGAGCGGGAGGCCGGGGGGGGGGGGGGCTCTACCGGCTCTAATTACGGGACTTTTCACGGCCTTTGGCGAAATTTACGTTTTTTTCGCGTTTTTGACCAATCCTTTGACTAAAATTGCGTTTTTAAAGAATCCTTTGACGAAATTCCCGTATTTTTCGCGATCCTTTGTCAAAATTTGCTTTTTTGCGATCTTGTGATGAAATTCGCGCTTTTCACGCGATCTTGTGACAAAATTCGCGTTTTTTCGCAATTATCTGACGAAATTGTGTTGTATCTCGATCCTTTGACGAAATTCGCGTTTTTTCGGTATCTTTTGTCGAAATTCGCATTTTTTTCGAGATCCTGTAACGAACTTCACTTTTTTTTCTGCTATCCTTTGACGAAATTCACGTTTTTTCCGCCATCCTGTGACAAAATTAGCGTTTTTTCCGCGATCCTGTGACAAAATTCACGTTTTTTCTCGGTCCTTTGACGAAATTCGCGTTTTTCCAAGATATATATTTCTTTTTTTTGGGGGGGGGGGGGGTCGGGTGATCGGCCAATTTTCCCACCCACCCCTCTTCCGTAGATGCCAGGACATATTTCCGTTTGCTTGTATTTTCCGCGAAACCTGCCATAAAAAAGTTGGATTTATATTATTTGGGGGGAGGGGAATCGTCCCGGTCTCCCCCCCCCCCCCGTGGATCCGCGCCTGATGTCAATGCATTAAATTGACTTGTTCTTTAAACAAAAAGCTAACAGTACTCTTCAAACAGTCTCAAATATTAAACACAGAACTGCCCGATTGGTTAATTGTATTTATTATTTTTTAGCCCCCGATATGCAATTTCTTTCTCCCAGCGATTAAAGTGTCGTCTCCAAAAAATAACGTTCTGTTGTAAAAGCCGGCCGTAAAACGAAGCAGATGTATCATTGTACTCTTAAATACTCTACTCCAATTTTTTAAACTTCTAAGCATCGCACATTTTCAATTTTTATACCGTCGTATTGGTAATTTTTTTTTTATCTAAATGAAAGTGATCCGCTTATTTTTAAGCATTCTAAAGCAGTATCCCATTGTATTATGAATTAAAAACTGTATTACTAAAAGTTTTCTTCTTTTTTTTCCGTGAAAAAACGTACTTGTGTTTGGGCCGACTGTAGCTGCTTTTATGGTTACTTTTTTTGGCGTCACTCCCAGCCACCTTACTGCATCTCCATCTATCTCTTTCCTCCATGGTTTATCCCGCTCGATCTGCTGTTGCCATTCACAGCCGTAATGCCAGTGCAAAAACCTTTTTCATCGGCTGTGCGTCCAACAAGCCCTTTTTGATGTTCTCTCATTGACTCGTTTCGCCGAGAACGTAATCTCAGACAGCGGCGTTCGTTTCAAAGTTTACCAGTCGAAGAAAATTACTGAAAAGAGAAAGTCGTATTGATTCTTTGGAGGATTTTCCCCGTTAGGCCTTAGGGCCTAGCCAGTGCATAAAAGCCTTCTGCAAAGTAGATCTTTCTTCTTAAAATTGCATTTCATATTCCAGAATTTAAATTAAGTTCCCGTTTATCTTCACTTTAAAATATATTCACGGATGAAAACCTATTCTCTACTTTATTTTTGTCATTCTACAAGTGAATAATAGACTATTCCTGATTTGGTCTGTCACAGATTGTGTATGCTATTAGCAAATTTATTCCTATCGCTCATCAAGCGAAGCTATTCCTGTTACACCTCTGTCGGGAATTCCTCTAAGCCCACACAACTTTGAAGAAATCCTTTACTATTTATACGCTGCCACCACCGATATGATTACGTGATATCGGTCACGCTATGAGAGGATAGTTGAAAAGAAAACCAAATCTTTCACTTAAACTTAATTAACAGTTTATTTACACACTATTTACGAATCACAAAACACTATTTACTCTTAAGAACTCAGATATAAGTGATCCGGCTCAACCTTAAATTAAACACAGTAAATACTTGCTGTGTACTGTTAAACTACTTTATATTCCTCTCATCCTACGCTAGTTAAATTAGATTTATCGGAGATCACTATTAATCTCCCAACACATTAGCTCTATACTCTAAGAGCTTCACTCCTAATCAAGCTCTATCCACGAGCTACTCTCAAACAAACTCACCCATTGAGTTCCAGGCATCAACCGTACTCTACGAGAAAGCGACTACCTCCTTTCAACTCTATCTCTTAACTGATTTCCCTTCAATGAATCATTCCTCTCCCAACAACATAAACAGGGTTTTCCTTCTGACCCCAAGGTCCGCTATTTCGCTATCTGGTGAAATCCTTTTGGCCGCCTTATCTCAAGTATGCATTTGAATAGCGGTGACCCTATTCTATTCATAACTACATTCCTTCAGCTCCCCTCTCTAAGTCACTAGCCCGGATTAAGTTTCAAATAAGGAAAAAAAAATGTTACTTTAAAATTCCCAGTACACAGACAATATACAAGCAAGAAAAGTAATATATAACCATAGTTCTAATAGTAGATGTTTCTCAGAACCTGGCAACCTCCAAATGAAAATACGTCTTTCCTGATTTTATTCGTTTCTGCAAGTAAAGAAGAGTGCAGATTCCTATAAGAATGGGACCGTGCTTCCGATTCCAATGTTTGTACTCTCAAAATTTGATTCATCATTTTAGTGCAATAGTGTTATCATCTCTTCATGATAGTAAAACGTATTTACAAAGAGATTTTTGTCTAACTACTAAGTTATAGATCACCCTTTTTAGTATGTGAAGTAACTTCAAAAATTATTAAATCTAAAAACTTTGCGAACTTAATTTCAGAATGACAATTAATATAAAAAGAAGTAGAGTGTCATGTGTAAACAGTTGATAAACTCTCATTCAATATAAACAGTAACGAAATATAGATCTCAGATAACATGAACATTAGCAGCAAGTTTGATTTTTTTTCTGACATTATCTTGCCGTGACAAATTTGAATTGAGAAATTCGCAGCAAATTCTCCGCAAGGTATACCATCCCCCACTTGCATGAGTAGTTTGTTGTGAAACTGATGGCAAGACTGTCATTAATTTACGAAAGTGACGAAAGCAAAAAATCCCTCTGTTGAGAGATTAGACAATCAGCACATACGCAGAAATTGCAGAAATTTTATTCGATTGGCACCGCTTTTTCTAAGCGCTATATTTATCAAATACCAAAAAAGACTCGTATTGAAAGATGCAAATATTACCTTAACTTGTGTATGGTGATGAAAACGATGCATACGCCTTCTGACGGTGTGTCATCAATAGATCCCTCCGAAGGGACTAAACTTATAGTGTAACAGTTGTAAACAGATAATGGGACGTGGAAAGATTACTACTATGCAGTAAGTTTGCAGTATTTTTGATTATTTGTTTGGCGTTAATTTGCAATAAATTTGATACAGCATGAATTTAACTTGCACGACAAGTTAGCTGCAAGTTCAAAGTGTGGTGACTTCGACGTTTGCGTTATCTTGCTGCAGTCTTGTTATGAACTTTCAGTCTTGTCATGCTGAGCTTGCTGCAACTTTGCAGGTTTTCAAAGCAAGACTGCTGCTAATTTTCTACAAATTAAAAATGCTATCTGGGATTAGACTTATTATACTTGTTTAAATAAATAAAGTTCATGCTTACTTTTCTCAGCAGCGCAGGTTAGCTTGTAATAATTAAACTTGACCATTAGATGAATAATACAGCACCACATTTCACTTAATATTGATATTAGGACTTCACATGATACACTAAACTGGACAGAACAGTAGACATCACCTTTACAAAACACAATCAACACTCAACTACAAAGAAGATCATAGAACATCTTAGAATGTCTGTATATTATCAAAACCTATTTCCATGGAAACACGATAGGCCTTCTAGCGGCAGAAAAGAAAAGAGATATATGAATCGTTAGATTACACAATAAAATAAAAGGAGTATTTTACAACACCATGTACAATATTAAAATAATTAGAACTGTTCCGGAGGTCATTTACAGCTAAAAGTTTCATAAATAATATTCCTCCAAGATTATACAATCTTTCTAATTTGAGTATTGATTCTATTCGTTCAGAAGCTATTTGGGTATCTGTGGTTTGTGTCACAATTCACAATTCTAGAATGATTGTGATTGTCAAGTGCAATTGAATATGATGTTCCTTTCCAATGATAATATTTTTAATATAGAGTTACTCTACTGGATCTAGTATTTATTTTCCAGAAAGTGTTTGTCAATAAATTTCATTTAAAGTTTATTTATCTTGGATTATTTATATTACACTATACACATTTCTTGGGGGTGAGTAATCTTCATATTTATTTACATTATTGCGATCTTGAAATTTATAATTTTGTACATTTTAAAATATTATTGGCCAGTTTTAAATAGAAATAATTTATATTATACTCGTTATTTGGCCAATATTTTTCTAAATGATTTCTGATTAATGGTTAAAATATGTTGAAAATTAATTATTTTTTAAATTCAAATATTACATTTAACTTCAACGTAATTGTATCTGGCCACTATATGTAACTGGCTGTAGTGTGATTTTGGGTTCGTAAATTGGAGTTATTTTAATTCAGTTTTCTTGAATTTAAATATATCAATGAATTTCCAATTTTAATTCACACCCTGATTTACTTAACTCAGAGTCACAGTAGACAGGATTTTTTTATAAATTTATTATTTAGTTTGGGCATTTTGTTGGTTGAAGTTATACTTTTCTAGCGTAGAAGCTATGTATAAAAAATAAATCGTGATCAGCAGATAGAAAAAAAAATATGATTAGCATATAGGGAAAAAAATATAAATACCAGATAGAACAGTAGTCGGATGTGGTAATTCCAAAACTTTCTTCTATCACATACATGTTAATATTTCCTGAAAAATGCAGCGCCGCCAGTTAGGTGATTTACACCAAAAACTAATCAGGACTAATTTATATCAGGGACTAACTCATTCTGAAGTTTGATGAAAATTCGTGCATTAATTCTTGAGATACAGCTATTGCAAAAATCGTGAAAAATGCAGCATAGCGGCGCCATTTGTTGGACGATTTACACCAGAAACTAAGCGGCACTAATTTATATCAGGGACTAACAAAATCTGAAGTTTAATGAAAATTCGTCCTTTAGTTCTTGAGCTAGAGCTATTGCAATAATCATGAATAGTGCAGCATAGCAGCGCCACCTATTGGGAGATTTACACCAAAAAGTAATCAGCAGCAAATTATATAAAGGACTATAACTGAATCTGAAGTTTCATAAAAATCTGTGCATTAGTTCTTGAGATATAGCTATTGCGGAAATCATGAAAAATGCAGTCTACCAGAGCCACCTGTTGGGTGATTTATACCAAAAAGTATTCAGCACCAATTTATATCAGGTATTAACTTAATCTAAAGTTTTATTAAATTCCGTTCATTAGCGCTTGAGACAGAGCTCCCACAAAATTTGTGTCACATACAGACAGACATTTTGTAAAAAAAAAAATTTCGGGATGTCTGACTCTAAAAATGTGTAAATCTGTCGAAAACCTGAATTCGAAAATTTTCACGAATCCGATACTTTCTTCTTGTAAAGATAGAAGAAAGTTAAAAAAAAAAAAAAATGTGTATTTGCTCAACGTAATTGCAGGATTTTTTATAAGTTTATTATTTAGTTTTAATGAATATCCCATCTGGCGTGTTCTTCACTTCTACATTTTTATGGTAGAAGAAACTTAGTTTGCATATATTTATGTGAAAGTAATATATATTTCTGTAAACGTTGTTAAAAAAATCCCTTTTATATGGGTCACTTCTCTGAAAAGTGGCTGTTTAAAAAAAAAAAAAAAAAAAAAAAAAAAAAAATTGCGCCCCAATAAAATTGCCTCAAAAATCTCAAAATTTAGCCTACAAATACCTTATTGCTATATTTATCAAAAAATAATATGAACCAAACTGTATCTCATAGTTCTTCTGATATTTTAATTTCAAAGCACTTCCATTGTTAAAATGTTCAAATAAATGATTGGCACCGGAATTTAAGAACAAATTTATTTGTAAGTAAGAAAAATGCTACAATTCACATACATGTTAAATAGATAAAAGTTTATAAAAAAGTCCGGTGCCATTGTGGCGCTTGGGAATTAAAATTAAGTGGTTTCATAAGCATACCACCGCCCTTGAAAGAGTTAAAAAAGAAAAGAAATTATAAATACAAGTCATACTGTCAATGAATAATATTTTCTTTTACTCTATGTCAATTGAAAAAATAAAGATAAAGCATTAACATTTAGAAAAGTTAATGTTTATTTGAATTAGTACGATATTTTTTTTGTTGTTGTTGTTATTTTTTTTTAACTTCTCCTTGTAAAATAATAAAAATTAAAAATGTATTATCTTTACTTACGGTAATTAAAAGTCTTATGAGTTTTTAAATGTCTATTTTATTGCATTAGATTGTCTTATTTTACTGTTTTGTACATATATAAATGGATTCAGATCATTCCCTCACAATTTAAATCATTCCCTCATAATAAAATTATCAGGGAATGACGAAATACTTCTGAAAACCATGTTATACAAAAGTGATTAGTCTTAGGTATATTTTCAGTTACTATATATCTTTTGAAACACATTTCTAATAATATTAACAACATAAAAAGACATTTCATTAATTTTTATTAAATTTATAATAGATGAGGGAATGACGCGTAATAAAAATACTTACATTGATCTAGTACTTCAAAGCAATATACTAACTATTCAAGAATGTTTTTGAGCTAACAACAAGATGGATACTTCACTTTACTCTTGTACAAACTGTCCTAGACATATATAAAGCATGTGCTGCTTTCTACTAAGTAAATAATGGTAAATTTATAGTTATGTGAGGGAATGACGACAAATGCTACACTGTTAAAAATTTGCAGCATTCTGGCAGGTCATTTGACCGTTTTTCGAAAAACGGTTAAAACAACCGTAATTTAACACTATTCTGAGCATATTATTGGCCATTTTATAGTCAGAATATAGTTAAATTATGGTTATGTAACCGTTTTTTCAAAAAACGGTCGAATGACCTGCCAGAATGCTGCAAAATTTTTAACAGTGTAGGGACATCATTAAAAAGTGTCCTAATTCATTCATTATATAAAATATAAATATAATTAAATGGCTAAATATGTATTTAAGTGTGTTTAATGAATTGAGAAAAAAATAATTATAAATATACGTGCTTCAATGGCAGAAAAAGCATTTTCTTTCCTACATATGTGAATGGAGACATAGTGAGGGAATGATATTTGCATTAAAAAATACATTAAATTTATCAAATTTCAATTTCAATAAGCAAATAATTACAGTTTATATGTATAACTTATAAATATTGATAGTTTAAATCACTTTTTCTTTTTGTAATTTTAAAAATATGTCTTCAAGACCCCAGGGACATAAAATTGCCACTTTTCAAAGAATGACTCATATAAAGAAAAATAAAGTTTCACATCAGAAATACTTTTAAGTAAAATTAATATATAAATATTTAAAAAAAAGAAACCTCTTTGCTGATAATAACAGGAACCTTGGTAACAGGCTGATTCTTCACTTCTGTTCTTGATAATAGTTGTTTCTATAACAGCTATGATAAATTAATATCATCTCAGGATCGTCATGAAAACGCGTAATTCTTACAATCAATGTTCTGGGGGAAATCAATTCTAGGTGTTTTGGAGAAATTTTCTGTTGAAGACTGTCGAATGCAATACTTTTCTAAAATCTAAGGAAGAAATTCAACTGAAAATAAGAGAATTTTTTGTTTGTGTTTCCAGTTTTTATGCCAATGAACGTGTGGGAAAGAGATAAATGTGACAAGTAAAGAAGGGACATGAAAAGTTGAAGTCAGAGAAGGGATGAAAATATGTTTATGTTAAATTCTTTACTTAAGGCTGTTCTCAAATCCAAAAGGGCAACTTGACATAAGTTTTAATTCATTTTTATTCGGAAATGCATGAAACTGGCAGATGTTGTTCAGAAACTATGTAATTGAACTGATGTATTTTCCGATTTTTTTTACAAACGCAATAGGTCTTTCAGAAAATAATGTCAAAGTCAGCGTTTTAAACCGAATTTCCGCGCGAAAGAAGAATAACTACTCAAGGAAGGTTGAAAAACACCTTTGTCACTTGATCAAAATGTCTTATAACCCAATAGCTAATTTATTGATCAAAAAATGGAAAATACAATTCGATTCCATAGTCAGCTTTCCAATTTTATATCTTTCCGTAAAAAATTAATTTGTAAATGTGTCAACACGTTTTGCGCTTGTTGAGCAGAGCAGTTGAGAACAGCCTTAAGTTAAGTAGGGGAGAGCTGCCTAGAAATTATAAGTTTAGCTGAACGTCTTTATTATTTTGGCTCTTTTGTCTGTCAACACTCCAATTTTCGTAACTACACGTAGATTGACACGATATTGATAAATCATATTGGAGTTCATTAAAGTATTTCCGCTGTTGAAAATGGTCAGTGTAACATGTTTAATTCGTGTATAGTGAAACACGCAAGAATTCGGATATATTACGGTCGATGAGTGCAGCCCCGTGCGAAAGAGAGGGGGCTGTAGCCCCGGGCGCGGAAATTGAGGGGACGCCAAATTTGTACTACCAACGTCTTTTTTTTTCTGCTATCGATCATTTTTGGAGGATTTTTTTCTTCTCTCTGGGGACCACTTGTTTCTAACCTGGTTGTTGGCGATTTTTTACCTTGCCAGTTTTCCCATTGTCTCCAACTCAAATACTAACAACAGCTGAAAATGGCTAGAAAAAAAGAGAGAAAGGTTGAGAAATATATCTCCAAAACATCGCAATATTGCTAACAACTATGGGTGCAGATTTACGGTCGCCAGTCGCCACGTGGCAACTAAATTTTTTGCTGTGGCGACTAACTTTCAGTGTCTTAGTCGCCAGAGATCAATTTCCAGTGTTCCCAATCCCCGTCGCGGAATTTTGATATTTTTTTTTTCTTTTGCAAATAGAAAAGCACCTGCTCTTTTCACTGGCCGAGATCAAATAGGATTTTGATCAGGGAATTTTCGTGATCTCAGTTACTGTCGTGAACGCTGCCCTTGTGATGTACTACTTTCTTACCAAACATTATGTTCGAATATAATTCTGCGCATGTCCGCTCCACTACAAAGCTTAACATCTGCGAAGCTCAGCACATGAGCGCGCTAATGGTAAAGCTTCTCCTTAGGTCACTAGCGAAAACAAGCATTTCTTCGAAGGTTTCGTCCGAAATCCATAGTTGAAATAAATACTCGTTTACTGCAGATCGGCTCACGACAGAGTCCAAAGTTTCCGATGCGATGGAAATTATTTAAGGCTGTTCTTAACTACTCTGCTCAACAAGCGCAACACGTTTTGGCACATTTACAAATTCATTTTTTAACGGAAAGATATAAAATTGGAAAGCCTGGCCATGGGAGCGATTTGGAATTGAACTGTTTTTTCCATTATTTGATCAATCAATTACCCATTGAGTTATAAGCAATTTTGATCAAATGACAAACACGTTTTTCGGCTGCTGTTGAATGATTTTTGTTCTTTCGTGCGGAAATTCGGTTCAAAACGTCCACTTTGACATTATTTTCTGAAAGATCCATTGCGTTTGCAAAAAAAAATGAAAAAAATAGCTCGATGACATAGTTTCTGAGCAACAACACCAGCTAGTTTCATGCATTTTCGAACAAAAATAAATTAAAACTTATGTCAGAAAGTTGCCCTTTTGGAATTGAGAACACCCTTAAGGGCTTTGGATCATGGAGTCGCGAGGATAGAGGATTCCGAACTCTGAAGAAAAAAGAACAAAAAGAAAAAGAAACTCGCCCGAAAAAATACTTAACACGTTGAGTGCCACCATACAGATTTGCCAGTTTAGCCTCCACTTTCATCCAGAAATTTAGTCTTCATACCAGAAATAAAGAACAGTATTTTACACTTTATTTAATAAAAGACATTTGGCGATAGCAAAAAATAAAGTATCTTCTTTCGAAATTTCCGATATCAATTTAAAACTTCTGATATCACGCGCTGGCACGGGATCGGCAGCGAAAGTGTTAACGCGAGATATATTCTTGCTTCGTAAATGTTTTCTGCAAATGCGAGATCTTTCATAGAAGGAATTTTTATCACGAGTTTTGAGAATTTAGCCCCTCTGTAATTTCCCTTATCACTCTATCTTATTTTATTCCATCTAGATCTAGAGTGTAGAATCCTGCATCGGGTCGGGTTCGCGCTGCATTTTTTCGTTTTATATTATACATTTTTAATATCAAAGTTTCAAGAATTTTAGGATTAAATTAAATATACACATTTGTTGTATCTAGTCTGTGTTTTGTTGTACATGTGTTAATTAAACTATTTTTCATTTTGAATTCCTGAGTTTTTTCGTTAAGTTTTTTCTATATAAATACTATTGTTTTATGAGTTGGTTTCACAATGTTTGGAGTTTAGGCGCCACTGGCTCCTTAAAAATTTTGGAAATCTGCACCTATACTAACAACTAACTGCAATCTTCTCTTATGTTATTTAGTTGCTTGGAATTTCTGAATTATTATAAAATTACACGTTTTAAAGTTCCAAAATAAATGCAAAATATATATTCAATAGACTTTATTTCTGTTTCTCCACTTTATCAATTTTGTGGCACCTGTCACAAAGAAAAAGTGAGGGGATGGAGGCGCCAAATTAAAACTTTGCCCCGCGCGCAGTTTTTTCTTCGCACGGCCCTGGATGAATGATAAATGCTAGAAGTACAATCGTGGGGGGGGGGGGGGTGGAATTAACAATCCTTACAAACTCTGCGATAGTAGAAGAAAGTTACTGGTACCAAACGATTGGAAATAAAGTCTACTTTTATTATATAAATTTTGCTTAGAGGGCTATCCACAAATCAAAACCAGACCAAACTTTGTGTTTTTTTTTCAACGTCAACACCCAATTTTGTCAATATATTTTAAATCTTCTGTTCAAACTATGCCTAGAAAGGAAATTTCAGGTTTATAAGTTTTTGAATTATAAACATTCAAAATTTAGAGCTTCTAATGTTAAATTACAGTTTCATATTTTTATTAATGTTTCCTAAAATTATAATCCTGATGTGATAATTTTTTGTGTACTGAAACGATGTAATTTTTAAAATTTTATAATATAAATTATGAAATTAATATTCGAAAATAATATGAATTGCAACCTATATTTTTTTTCTTGATTTTTATATTTATTATGTCCTTCTTTATGTGCAAATCAAAAGTTTCAAATTTTTCTTCCAATTAATTTTCAAATTATGCTTAAAAAACATCAAAATGATGGTTTAAGAGGCCATCTATCATTTATGATATGCAAAAAGCATAATTTGAAAGAATATGCTTCACTTATTTTATTGAAACATTTGGGCTGATAATAGTCGAAACATATTAAATAAATGAAATGGTCATATTGGCAAGAAATGATACATTAATAGAAGTGACCTAGTCATTCTGTAGCATTTGAACAATCGAGTACCGAACTTCAATTTGAATAGAGCCCCTAAAATATGCTCATTTTAAAATAATTAATTTCTCTTAAACTAATCGTACGAATTTCATGAAAATTTGCATTTAGGCTAATTGAAGGATGTAGAATTTACTTATGGTTTCAAACTTGGGTATTGCTATTGAAAAACAAGTGGGTAAGTGTGATCACAGATCGCACAGAGGGTTTCGTTTAATATTTCTTTCAAAACACTATCCTTTTGCGAAATCTGTTAGCTCCACAATTCGCAACTAGGGAGTGCACTCTATTATAAATAAACGTCTGCCGACAAAACCCCGTTTTAGAACCTATTCGCACTTATATTAGTCGAGGAAATTGGACCCATAAAACTTAAAATAGGAAAGCCCTCCTGGCCAAGTGGAAATAAAATGTGAAAGGCTATTGTGCATAAAATAAAAGAGTGGCCGAAGGGTCGTCAAATGATATATCAGATGAGGGGTTTGGGGAAAAATTGACCCCCCCCCCTCCCGGAGCCTTCAAGTGAAACTAGCTCGCTGTAGCTTAATTAGTGGCTAAGTTAGAAAAAATGCTTAAAAACGCAAGTTACAGCCCAGAGGAGTCAATAATATAAGACTTTTTGAAAAAATTATCATTTGTCGTGTGATCCCAAGCTATAAGTATTCAGCTATAAGTATGCAAAATTTCCTATCCCCAGCTTAATTAGGGCTCAGTTAGAAATAATTGCTTATAATACAGAAGTTGAAGCCCAAAGGGTTAATTATAAGACTTTTTCAGAAATTCATATTTTGTCTTATGATCTGACGCGTTCAGCTATAAATATGCAAAATTTCATGTCTCCAATTTAATTAGGGGCTCAGTTAGAAAGAATTGATTAAAAAACACAAGCTGGTGTCCAAAGGGTTAAATATAAAACGTTTTCGAAAAAAAATTATTTGTCGTGTGGTCTCAGGTGTATATCTTTATAAGTATGAAAAATTTCATGTCTCCAACTTAATTATGAGTCTCATTTAGAAAGAATTGCTTAAAATATATATGTGGGAGCTCAAAGGATTAGATGTAAGACTTTTTCAAGATTTTATAATTTGTTGCCTGGCCTCGGGTGTTCTGCTATAAATATGCAAAATTTCAAATCTCCAATTTAAATATGGTCTCAGTTAGAAAGAATTGCTTAACATACACAAGCTGGAGTCCAAAGGGTTAAATATGAAACTTTTTTCGAAATTTATTATCTGTCGTGTGATCTGAAGTTTTCAGCTATAAGTATGCAAAATTTCAAGTCTCCAATACAATTAGGGGCTCTGTTAAAAAGAATTGATTAAAACACACAAGCTGGACTCCAAAGGATTAAACATAAAACTTTTTCGAAATTTATTATTTGTCGTGTGATCTGAGGTGTTTAGCTATCAGAATACAAAATTGCATGCCTCCAATTTGATTTGGAATTCTGTTATAAAGGATTGCTGAAAATACACAAATTGCAGCCCAAAGGGTTAAATATAACACTTTTTCAAAGTTTTATGATTTGTTGTGTGGGCTCATGTGTTTAACTATAATAATTCAAAATTCCATGTCTCTAACTCAATTAGGGGCTCTGTTAGAAAAAATTGCTTAAAATACAGAAGTTGGAGCCCAAAGGGTTAAATATAAAACTTTTTTCAAAATTTTATGATTTGTCTTGTTGTCTCAGGTATTCAGCTATAAGTATGCGGAATTTCATGGCTCCAACCTTATTAGGAGACGACTTAGAAAGAATTGTTTGAAATACACATGTGGGAGGCCAAAGGGTTGAATTTAAGACTTTTTCAAAATTTTAGGATTTGTCGCTTCATGTGAGGTGCTCAGCTATAAGTACTCAAAATTTCAAGTCTCCAACATGTATAGTTTCTGAGAACGGGCTCTGTGACGGACAGACAGACAAAGGAGTGAGACGAATAGGGTTTCGTCAGATGAACGAAACCTGAAAAACAAAGTTTTGGTTCATTTTGATATGTAGATGGCCTCCTGAGAAAATTTTATATAGATCATTTAAAAGTAGATTTTATTTCCAATCGTTTGGTACCAGTAACTTTCTTCTACGATAATTTGTTGCAGAGTTAGTAGGGATGTTTTCTTTTTTTCCCACAACTGTACATTATAATGTCATTGCAGTGTTTCAAACGTTATCGGTCCGAATTAATTTTCCCAAACTGAAATGACTTTCCGAACGACCCAATATTTATTAATGACAGAATAATCATATATTTTTTAATCTTTTAAAAACATTCCAGTTTTTATACCATTGCAGGGCTCCCAAATGGTCCGCCAACTGAATACCAATAAATTTTAACAGAAAATTTTATGGTAGGAATGCGCTAGAATTAACTTTCAAAGGTGATTTCGGGGCGGTTTGTAAGAAAATTCTAAAAAGAAAATTTTTCTAAAAAAATATTGGTATTGAGTTGGCGGACCATTTGGGAGCCCTGCCATTGGATCGGTGATTGTTAAAATGAACTATGTCCATATTTTGAAGAGGTGGGCATTACCTAACACTAGCAAAAACCATGCTTTGTTTGGATTCACGAAGCATTATTTAATAAAATAAACATTTGAAAGTAACAATATTTTTTTTACATTATTCTTGCATCTTTATTAAGCAAAAACGTTATTTTATGCTTTGGCGCATTTTAATTTTAGAAATGTAAATTCAGCTCGTTTAAGATCGCCTTTTGCAGTATGTAATACACATGATCTTATTTTAGAGTCACGGGCAAATATGAGTTCTTTAACACGACCACATTTCCACATATGCTTTGGGAGCTTTTCATCATGAATTAACACTATATCGTTAACTTTGAACTGAGACGATGAATTTATGTTTTTCACTTGAAAAGCAGATCGAAGTTCTAACAGGTATTCATTTATCCACTTTTTCCAAAAGTGGTCAGTAATTTGTTGCTTATATTTATATTTTTTTATCAACAAAATCTTATTGGATTTCTCTTGCGTACAAATTGGTAATCCATAAGAAGGTGTGTTGTTACGCGTGTTTAATTAACTTTACTACTTAATATACCGAGCATTTTGGCGTGTTTGTGTATTTAAACACTATTGAAGACTGTGTAATATCGAACGACACATTTAATAAGCACACAGACAAAATACAAACGGTAAACATACTTCACAACTAAAGTTACAGTTAACAACCGGTTAAATAGTTCTAAAGGTTAAATGCAGAGTTCGGACTTAACACTATCGTTCATAGTTCAGGATAATGCCACATCTCCCCCTTTTACAGATTTAGTCGATTTGGAGGTTTAACAGTTCTTCCACTTCGAGTTACAACAGGTTGGTTGATTCTAGGGTTAAGCTGATCATTTTTCTTAGTTGAGTCTGAAGGGTTTGGTGTTCCATTTTCAGGTACTTCACTTTTAGAAATTTCTGTAGAAAGACCTTCCTCGATGTCATCATCTGTCGGACGTGGTTGCAGTTTCGCACTCGGAATTGGATGTTTTCTGTTTCGTCTCAGGATATGATGTCCTTCTTTTACAAAATATGATCTTGGTGTATCCGCATGTTTCTGTACTGTACCAACCTTTCTATCAGTTATCCACACTTTCTCCCCTGGATTTATTGACTTGGGTTCATGGGAGTTGTGTCTTTGATTATAGTACCTTTCTTGTGTTTTTATTCGATTTTCCTCTATTTCTTCTAATTTCTCCTTCTGTATGAGTTTTGGTTGAAGTGCAGTTAGTGGTATGGGTAACGTTGTTTGTAATCTCCTACCCATCAATAACTCAGTTGGACTATATCCATTCTTTAAAGGCGAAGCTCTGTAACTGAGTAGTGCTAAATAAGGATCTTTGGATTTTTTCAATCTGAGCTTGATAATTTTAACAGCAGCTTCTACAAATCCGTTGCTCTGTGGGTATCTTGGACTAGACGTGATATGTTTAAACCCATATGTTTTTGAAAATTGATAGAATTCAGCTGTTCTGGTTACTTCAAATTGTTTCCCATTGTCAGACCTAACAATATCAGGTATTCCTTGTCTGGCGAAAATTGACTTGCAATGTAGAATCACTTCTCGAGATGTAAGCCTGTCTAATTTAGCAATTTCTGGATAACGTGAATAGTAATCAGTCACTAACAAATACCAGTCTGAATGAAGTTTGAACAGATCTATAACTACTATTTCCCAAGGTCTTTGAGGAAATCATGTGGATTTCAACGGTTCCGGAGGATTTTTAGCTTCTTGTATACATGAAGTACACTCTCGCACCAACTTCTCTATGTCTTTACTGATACCTGGCCAATATACTGCAGATCTCTCCAAATCTCTACATTTACCTATCCCCATATGGCCTTCGTGTATTTTCTCCAAAATTTCATGTCTTAGCTTGCGTGGAATGATTATTCGAGTTCCTCGCATAAGTAATCCATTCTGCAAGGATATTTCATATCTCAAAGGAAAATAAGGTAGACATCCTGGTTCTAATTTATTTTTTTCCTCGTAAAGCATAGGCTGTTAACATTTTACATGTTGAATCTTGCTCTTGTTCCAATTTTACCTGTGTGAGTCTTTGCGGAGCTACAGGAATGGATTCTGTTAAAAGATTGACATAAGCTTCAACTTCGTCTTCTAATTCGAAATCTGGAACTTCCTCCTGGATAGGTGATCTAGAGAATGCATCTGCTGCGCATAAATTTTTTACTGGGGTGTGAAAAACATCGAAAGAATATCTCATTAGTCGCATTTTTAATCTTTGAAGACGAGGAGTTAAATCATCTAAGGATTTTCTTGTCAAAAGGGACAAGAGGTTTGTGATCTGTCTCTAGAAGAAACCTGGTGCCTATCAAGTAATTACAAAATTTTTCACATGCTCATGTTAGCGCAAGTGCTTCCTTTTCTATTTGTGCGTAACGTCGCTCAGTTGGCGTCAGTGTGCGAGATGCATATGCAATTACCTTCAATGTAGAGTCAGTCTGCATCTGACACAACGTCGTCCCCAGACCATAGGATGAGGCATCTGCTGTCACAATAGATTCCTTGCCAGGATCAAAAATTGCCAGCACTAGTTCGGACGACAAAATCTCTTTAAGTTTTTTCAGTGCTTCATCTTGCGATGAATTCCAAATGAATTCGTTCCTCGTGGATAATAAAGAATTCAGAGGTGCAAAAGTTTCGGAAAATCTTCGGATGAATGGTGCGAGGTAATTAGCCATACCAAGAAGTTGTTTAAGCTCCGTCTTATTTGTTGGAATTTTGAAGTTGCGTATAGCTGCAATCTTTTCTTCGTCGGGATGTATTCCTAACTCGTCGATGACATGACCCAAAAATTTTATGGTCTTGACATTAAAAACGCATTTTTGTTTATTTAGGGTAATTCCCGTTTGTTGAAGCCGTTTTAGAGTCATTTTTAACCTTTCGTCGTGTTCTGCCTGACTAGACACCCAAACAAGGATATCGTCCATGTTGCAGATAATCCCGTGAAGTCCTTCTAAGGCCTGCGACATTCTCCGCTGGAAATGCTCAGGAGCCGACGAAATTCCGAATGGAAGACGCAAAAAACGAAATCTGCCAAAGGGTGTTATGAACGTTGTGAGATAAGATGATTCTTCGTCAAGAGGTATTTGCTAGAACCCGGAATTGGCATCCAATTTCGAAAATATTTTTGCCCCTGCCAAGAGAGATAAATTGTATTCGGTGGTTGGCAGTGGGTGCCATTCCCTACGAATGCTTCTATTCAGTATTGTCAAATCTACGCAAATCCTGCCATTTCTATTTTTTTTTTCTGACAACAACGGCAGGAGAACATCAATCAGTTGGTTTTTCCACTGACTGAATTACATTAAATTCCTGCATTCGTCTAATCTCTAACTTTGTTTTTTCTAATAATGGCACAGGTATTCGCCGTGGAGGTGTAAGAGCATAAGGCTTAACGTCATCGATAAGTTCTATGTGGTAGTCACCTTTCAGTAAACCAAGTCCTTGAAATAGAGAAGGAAATTCATTAACCCCTTAATTCTCGCTCCCGTCATATTCTCGGGCTGTGTCTTTTACTCAAATTGTTTGATTCCCACCAGTTTTATAAAATAGTGAAATTAGGTATATTTTGGTATCGTTTTTACTGTCATTAAATAAGGTGAATATTTCTTTTTTATAAAAGTGGTGCTAATAAGCAATTTGAATTTTTCAACCGTAATTTAATTCGAGCGTTAAGGGGTTAACAGGATCGAAACTACTAATACTACGCACACAATGGCCTAGTATATTAGGACCTAACCTAAACATTTTTATGGCTGGTTTCCCCAACAAACACGTCTGGAGACCTTCTATAACATACATTTCTTCCAAACAATTTTTTCCGTTATACTCTATATTTTCAACAATCTTCCCCTTAAGTTTTAAAGGTGATCTATCAGGACCCAAAATTACTTTATTTGTTCTTTTAATTTGAACGTTTTTCAACACTGTTTGTGCAACATCAGAAAGAATAACAGTGTGGTCAGCAACACTATCAATTTTAAATTTAACAGATTTTCCTAATATCTTAATTGGTATAATCAAATCATCTTCATTTTCGACATTTCCCACTAAGCCAATAAAACCTGCTTCAAATTTAACTTCGTTAATCCTTTTAGTGGAGGATAAACAAGCTTTCTCCTAGTGCCCTTTCTTCTTATATTTTCTGAAAAAAGAGTCCTTGGCGGGACACTTCTTTTTATCGTGCGGTGGATATCCACACCATTTACACTTTGAAATGCTTACATTAACTTTATTATCATGAAAATTCTTTCTATTTGAAAATTGTACAGATTTCTTTTTATGAATTACTGCATTAACATATGAATTATTTACTAAAACAGACTGTTGCTTTTTGATCGATTCGGATAAACGAACTTTGTCTATCGCTGTTTGCAAAGTAAGGTTAGGATCTAGTTCTAACTTTTCACTTAAAGCCAGATCAGTAATACCAACAACTATCCGATCCCTCAATAATTCATCATTTAATGCACCATAACTACATTTATCTGCAAGTGCAAATCAGTAATGAAATCATTAACGCACTCACCTTCTCTCTGTCGCCGTCTGTTAAACTGTGCGCTCTGTTAAACGCCGCGTTCGAAAATTACGTTTCTTTTTACAATAAAATGATCATCGAATTTACTTAATACAGCCTGGAAGTTTTTCTTCTCAGCATCTGTTAAAGTGAAAGCGAGAAAAATATCTTCGGCCTTTTCGCCCATGAAATACATACGTGCCAACATGTCATTTTTGAAAACCTTACAATTTTTACGACGTATTCTTCCGTACTTAAAACAGTACATAACAAATGCATATGCATTGAAAAAAGGAATATCATTTCATAATAATATTTTCTAAAATACTAGGGGGCTCGGCCCCCTACGAGCAACGCTCGCCAACCCCCGTCCAGACACCGTAGACTCTAAATGCACGCTAATTTGATCGGCTTTAAAAAGATTTCGAAAGATTGAATTATAATTTAAAAAACAGAGGTGATCTCTCTATAAACGGATTTCTATTCATTTCTCTTTGATTGGGGAATTTTAACGCCAAATCCGTTGCGGTACTACTTGATTATCCCGTTGACCCATTTCGCCAAATTATATAAATCGCCAAACCACTCGCCAAATTATACAAATTGACATAATTTTTACTTTAAATAACGAAAAAACAAATAAATTAGTACAACATTAATTAAAATACAAATAAAACATCGAAATAAAAATAAATTGATGACGTAGACACGTGTAACAACATTTCAAAATAAGCTAATATATGAGGAATTAAGTAAACAGAGTCTTTGTCTCCTGGTATTTTTTAACAAAGTGAAAAGAAAGTTCTTTTAAATGAGACATTTTAAATTAATCGTTTTTAATCTGACGTAATTTTGACAAAACCTGACCTTCCTGTTTTTAATATTCACATGAAAATACTTGCGTTAGAAATGAAATATTATTTGCGCTTTCCTAACAAAAATAGTTGAAAAGTATCCTCTTAAAATATCAAATAAATGTCTAGCGCAATTTCTAAATTTAAACCGTTTTGCAATATTATTTTGTGTTCATTTTATGTAATAACTGCAATGTGACGTAAATATGGCGTAATTTCTCCTATTTAAGACTTCTAACGCATGTTAATAAATTTATCGTTTTACAAATTCCTTTCTCTCTTAAAATTCACGTGTAATTATAGTTTTTATGACGTAATTTTTAATAAGTTCCTGCTTTTTGTACATAATTATTTAATTCTAATTCCAAATGTTTTTTTCTGTTTATAATAGTCACGTGTAAATAAATTTTTAATTTATTTACGCGTATAATTTTTTTTTTTTTTTTTTTAAGCAAACATTATTGTTTCCGCTGTTTATACAATGCTGTTTATACTGGCAACAGTTTAAATTAATATCACTTTCTAAAATCTGTTAAAAATATCTCTAGAAATGCTGAAAATCTGAATTTAAAATAGAAATAAAACCTCAAAAAATTAATCAAAATAAAAAAATTAATGCAATCTGCACTCCGGCAAATTCTAACGCATAAAATGATCTAAAAATGATTAAATTCCTATGAACAGTTTTTGCTCCTATAAAACTTTTTTAGTGGAACGATTTTGTCCAATTTTAGCATTAAATATCTCTTAAAATAATTCTTTGATCTGAAAACTGTCTGCATCAGCGTGTTTATCAAACATTTTTGTATAATACTACCGATTTTCATATTTTTGTATGCATTATTTTCCTTAATATTAACGAAGAAAGACCTCCGGTCACAAAAAATTCAAAACCGGCGGCGGCGGCGGCGGTGACAGCGGTAGTTACTTTTTTTTAGAATAGAGAGATATTTCCTTGACCAGAGGGGATTCTGAGTAAAAAAAAAAAATTCTGAAATTCACCTCAAATTTTCTGAAAAGTTATAGCAGGCGGGGGGGAGGGGGGATGGGAAATCCACTCCCGGCACTAACTATGCATTTTTTTCGTGGCCCTTTGACAAAATTCGCCGTTCTTTCGCGATCTTGAGACACGAAATTTGCCGATTTTTCGCGATCTTGTGACAAAATTTGTCGTTTTTTTCGCGACTTTTTTTCGTGATCTAGCGACGCAATTTGCCGTTCTTTCGACGAAATTTGCCGTTTTTTCACGATCTTTTGACGAAATTTTCGTTTTTTTTTCGCGATCTCTTAAAGCAATTTGCAATTTTTTCGTGTTTCTTGGACGAAATTTGCGTTTTTTCTGCGATCCTTTTGTGAAATTTCCGTTTTTCCTGAAAACGATTGGCAAATTTTATTTTTTTCGGCATCCGTTTGTCGAAATTCGCGATTTTTTATGTCCGAATTTTCGGTTTGGTGACCGAATTTTTGAAATTTTTAGAAATGAATGCCTTAAATTTTCGGAAAATTCGGATCAGAATCACCCTTACCCTTGACGAAATTGGCGATTTTTCCGCGATCCTTTCACGAAATCGGCGTTTTTTCCACGATATTTTCACGAAATCGACGTTTTTTCTGCGATCCTTTGACGAAATCGGCTTTTTTTCCGCGATCCTTTCACGAAATTACCATTTTTCACGATCTTTTTTTCATGCACAAAACCGTACATCGTACTGCTCATCCGCACAACCATACACTTAGTACAAAATACGTACACTGTACGGCCAAACCTTATAAGTTGGCAGCTATGGAAATATATCAGAGCATCAACTTGTTCCTCTTGTGTTTTCGTATTCTAACCAGAAGCAGTTCGGAATCGAAGAAATCTCTGTTTCCATTTGGGCCACTCCGTTGGAGTCGAAAATTGAAATAAATCCGGTGGTTTTATATGATATGCCGACGCAGTTGCCATAACTGTTCGCAGAACGAAACTACAAGTTGATTTTTAACTTCGAACAACGTAGAATATGCTAAGTTACTTCTTTACTTTTTAACCGCTGCCGCCATGTGTTGTTACGCGTGTTTAATTAACTTTACTACTCACTATACCGAGCATTTTGGCATGTTTGTGTATTTAAACACTTTTGAAGACTATGTAATATCGAACGACACATTTAATAAGCACACAGACAAAATACAAACGGTAAACATACTTCACAACTAAAGTTACAGTTAACAACCGGTTAAATAGTTCTAAAGGTTAAATGCAGAGTTCGAACTTAACACTATCGCTCATAGTTCAGGATAATGCCACAGAATGTAAGGACATTAATCGTTTACCAACCAAAAAATGAGATGGTGTCATAGGTGATGGTTCAACATTTTCTTCATACAGATAACATAAGGGACGTGAATTGATCACAGCTACTATTTCTGTAAGCATTGTTTCTAGCTCTTCATAACTGAGACAGGTTTTGCCTAGAACTTTCTTCAACGGTGTTTTGACTAATCTGACCATTCTTTCCCAGAAGCCGCCCCACCAGGAAGCCCTGGGAACTATAATCTTCCATGTTATCTTGTTCTTTCTGAAATAATCAAAAATTTCTTGCTTAGAAATTCTTCTCCAAGCATCTTTTAACACCAAATCAGCCTTAGAAAACGTCTTGGTGATTGTCACTGTATATTATTTTGCAGAAACCTCTTCTAGAGAAAAAACTTCGTAATGCTAGGATAAAGGTTTCAGTACTTAGATTGGTGAATAGTTCTAAGTGTATATCTCTAGTTAGAGCACATGTGAATACGAAAATATAAGCCTTCCCAGTAACTTCAGAAGTTTTATAATAAAACGGACCGGCAAAATCTACACCAGAGGTTTCAAAAACTGGTGTTTTGATGATTCTGTCTTTCGGTAAAAAATTCCTTTCCAGGAATAGCATTAAGTTTTCGACATATCATACACGACCTTAAGACGGATTTTACAAATCTTCTTCCTTTTATTATAAAATACCTTTCACGAAGGTGAGCTAAAGTGACAGCTACACCAAAATGGTACATTCTTTCATGAGCATCCTTAATGAGTAATTTTACAAAATAAGATTTATTAGGAAGTATCAACGGATGTTTTTCCTGCTCTGTAACTTCAGAAAACTGAAGTCTTCCGGATAAAACAAGTAAGTTATTTTCATCTAATTGTGGATTAAGGTTGTATAAAAAAGAAACTTTATTAAGTGGTTTTTTGTTTAAGTGCTTCTATTTCAACTTTAAATGAAGTTTCTTGAGTTTGTTTAATCCAGTATTTTTCTGCTATTTCTATTTCTGAAGTAGTTAAAAATCCTAAAATTTTAGGGTTTTTCGAATTGGCATTATGAATAAAACGCATTATCCAAGCAGTAATATTATACACGCGATTTAAACTACTAAACTTTGCCATATCAAATACTGGCTTAGGAGTAGAGTTTGATTCGTTACACAATAGTGTTAAATTTGGTTTTGCTTTCATTTCATTAAAAGCTTCGGGATCAATTTCTATAGCCCTTTTTGAAGGCCACAAATCTTCCGGTATTGATAACCAAGGTGGGCCGCACCACCATACCTTATTACCAATTAACTTCGATAAGTTTTCCCCTCGCGTAAGCAGGTCTGCAGGGTTTTCTATTCCGGGACAATAATTCTAGTCCTTTGGATCTGTCAATGACTGAATTTCGGTTACACGATGGGAAATAAAGGGTTTCCAGTTTGTAGTAGAACCCCTAATCCAACAAAGAGTTATTTCTGAGTCTGACCATAACTTCATATTTAAATTCAAAATATGTAATACTTGTTTTAAATATTTCCACATTCTAGCGGCAACTACTGCACTGATCAATTCCAACTGTGGAATAGTTAACCTCTTGAGGGGTGCGATTCTACATTTACTCCAAACAAAACTTGTTTGAATTTCACCAGTTAACGAAATGGAACGCAGATAAGCAACTGCTCCATACCCTTTGGGACTAGCGTCACAGAAAATGTGAATTTGTGAATTCAGAAATGTTTATCACATTATGAAAATATTTTCGGGGTATTTCAAATGTTCGTAAATGTACAACTTGTGAGTGTCCCACTCGCATTTCAAATCTTCGGGTAATTTACTATCCCACTCTAAACCTCTTTGCCATGTTTCTTGCAACAAGACTTTAATACGTATTCAGGGATATGTTTAGGAAAATTTTAGGTCCTTTAAAGGACCCTTCACAAAATAATTTATCTTAAAACAGGACCCTTCACAATTTTTTTTTATCCCCAAACAGGACCCTTCACAATTTTTTTTATCCCCAAACAGGACCCTTCACAAAACATTTTAACCCAAAACAGGACCCTTCACAAAATTATTTGTCTCTTAAATACACCTTTCACAGAATTTTTTCACCTTCAAATTGAACTTTTCACAAATTTAGTCATTTAAAAATAAAATCTGGCTTGTAAGTAAGCAGTTTAACCTACCAAAGAGCATATTACTTAGCTTTTTATATATGAAGGATAGAACATGAAGACATCGATAATTTAAAATTCACAAAATTATAACTAGAATTTTCACGAAAACAGGACCCTGTGAGAAAAGTCTGGACAGACTCCTGGTATTACAAATGGATTCACAAATCCTAATGGATCATAAATTTTCAGTAACATTTTAAGCACTGTTCGCTTCGTGGGATCATCGATATAACACTCTTCAAAGGGCTGCGCATCTACTAACATCAAAACATCAGATTCAGTATTCCAAATCAGTCCTAGCACTTTTAAGATACTACCTGTGTTTTCCTCACTTATACCTAAGTTATCAGATTCCCACATTTTCCTAAGTTTAATAGAATTTGTTTTAAATTTTCTCAAATTCATCCCAGCTTCTTTAAGAATTTCAGAATATGTAGCTGATAAATAATATGCTTCGTTATCTAAATCTGATCCGGAAATTAAATCATCGACATATAGGGAATTATCTAACATATCTACAACACTTGGATGTTGATCTCGGTATTTATTTATATGATGTTTAATTGTGGCATCCAAAATAAATGGTGAGCATGAAACGCCAAATAGTACACGTCTAAATCTTAAAATTTTGAAAAAGTTGTTTGCGTCATTATCGAACCAAAGAAATTTAAGTTAATCTCGGTTTTCTTCAGCTACAGAAATTTGAAGAAAGGCCTTTTCAATATTCGCACAAAACGCAGTATTGAATTTTCTGAAATTAATAATAATTTCTAATAAATCTGGGTCCAAATTTGGGCCACTGTACAAATAATCATTTAATGATTTGTTGTTTTCTTTAGAGGAAGCATCAAATACCATTCTAACTTTAGTTGTGGGTTTATCATCTCGCAAGATAGGTCGGTGGGGCATTAAATAATCGCTATTTACAGTTTTATTAGAGCATTCTTCCACTATGTTATTTAATTCCTGTTCAATCACAATTTCTTTATATTTCTGCAATAATTCCTTATCGTTAATGAATTTTCGATTTAAGTTAATAAATCGGTTTCTAGCATTGCTATCTCTTTTATAATCTTTCCATAACAATTTAGCTTCGTAACGGTGCTCAAGAAAATGCAAATTGTTTTCAAATTTTTCGATTATATCTTTATCTAATTCAGAAATATTTTCTTCTGTATTCACCCCTAAAGTTTCTAACTCCCACAATGTTTTCAAATCATTTTGAATAGGTTTCATAACCTGAGTAGATAAGACCCCAGCTTGTTTACTCTCACTATTTTTATTTACGTCAACTGTCCCGAAGAGAGAATGCCTAAATAAATTTTCACAGACGAACAATGATTTATTTATGGGATATGTTCTATCATTAATTTGATATAAATAGTCAGCTCCTATTAATATATCAACCTCACGATTTTCAAAAAGTTCCCATCTGTGAAGACGAAATTTAGAAAGTTCTCTTAATTTTGATTGGAAGGGGAGGAATTTGTATCAAAGAATTGGTTATTAGCGGTGTAACTAATGCTTCAATTATTATACTACGTTTTCTGTCCGCCAAGTGAATTAGCTTTAGCTTTACGCCATCATAACATCATCGTTCTTCAGATTTTTTCGAACCGAAAGTATAGACAATTAATTTTTCCTTTCTAATGAGCTCAGGTTTTAATTTTGAAACTAAATTTTCTGCAATGAAAGTTCGGTGGCTAGCAGAGTCAAATAAACAATGTGCAGTTCCTGAATTTTCGCACGCTTCTACTTTTACATGAATTGTTTGCAATATTACTTCTCTACTGATATTGTTTATATTGCTTTTACAATGAGATACGGAGGAAATAATACTATCTGGATTTTTTGATACTTCCATTTTTTTATTAGAATTACAAAGTATAGTATTGTGATATGTTTTACCACTAACTTTGCAGTTTTCATTCGAAAATTTACAAAAATTAGCGATGTGAAATTTACGGAAGCATTTAAAGCATCTTCCTTCCCTTTTCAATTTTTCTCGCATTTCCAGAATGGTTAAAGACTTACAATTTTCCGTATTGTGATCAGTCTGGTTACAAAAAATACAGTTATTTTTAATATTTGTGGTTAAGGCAGAAGCTGATGGAGCGAATCTTTTATAATTTTTCTTATAATTTTCCTGCTTCTCAGGGATTGTTTTTTCAAAATAGTTTAATTGTACAGTGGCCTCGCGAGATTCAATTTCGTCTTTGATGAAAGTTATCAGCTCATTAACATCCCAGTCAGTATATTTAATACGTTTTCTATTAAATTCTAGTACAATATCTGATGGGATAAGTTTCAGAAGAACAAGTGCACATATGAACCTGATGCAACACCTAAAGAATTAAGATTTCTTATTTGAATTTCGCACTCATCATATAAATCTCTGAGCGCTTTAATATTACTAGAATTTCGTACAGGTTTCAAATTTAGTAGTTTAGTCCTGTGACTATTTATCACAAGGTCATTACTACCAAAACGATTTTTCAATAATTCTATAGCATGAGCATAACTTTCCTTAGCGGAAAGCCTGCTATAGTATTTGCAGCACTTCCGCCCAAAAGTGACTTTAAGTAGGGAAATTTATCAATCAGAGTTAAATGTTCATTATTATCAATTGCATTCGAAAATTGACTCCAAAATTCCAGCCATAAACACGAATCATCATAATATTTAGATATATTAAGTTTAGGAAGTTTTACCAAATTTTGATTCAGAATTTTCTGACTTTTTAGTAGAGAACTATTGTTACTACTACTATCACTTTCATTGTCTGAAGTATCTTGTTTAGTTTCAGGAGTAACGGTGGTATCATTTATAAATTTGGAAATTTTATATTTCCATTCAATAATATTTTCATCATATGATTCAGATTTCTCGATTTCCTTTTCAAATTCAGTACCTGGAACCAGTGGTTCAGTCTCAGAATTTAATGATTTTAAAGTTTTCATTTTATCATTCAACTGCTGTTTTAAAATATCCAGCTGTGATTTTCTATTCTCAAGCTCTAATACCTGTGTATTATTTAAATATCTTTTATTTTATCAAATATTTTCGTAGTTTAACTACGAATCGTAACTCTTTTTTTCTTAAGTGTGTCAAGATCCATAGTAAAATAATTTAATATATTAAATATATTTCAATAAATAAATATGTTCAATGGAATTTAATTTGAGGTAAATCATTCGATGATGAAATCCAGACATCAATAATTCAATCCTAGACCTGAGTCGCCAATAAAAGATTGCAGGTTCGAATCTTGTCGCGGACGCCAAAAAAATGATATTTGTCAATCAGATTGCAGGTTCGGTAATTCAAACTATTCCATAGTTTGTCGAAAAATAAGAACTTATTCATAAATCAGTTCTAAAGTATCAAATTCATAACTTCAATAAATAAACATACACTACAGCTCGAATTAATCAACTTCCTTCTTAAAAAAACTTATATACATTTATTTACATAACAATATTAAAATATTATTACTCTCATTTGAGAGTTCCATTTTTACCGACAGGCGGTTCAAATCAAATTTTTACATCTACATCGAAGTAATACCACAGCAACGACTGACAGATTTTCAAGTATCACCATGGAGGCATTCTTAACAACGTGTATATACCGGGTGTCCCAAAAAGGACTGACTGATTTTAAAATTCAATAACTTGCAAACGGTGACAGATATTTAAAAAATTCTTGCAGGAGGTTTATGCATAAGGTCAAAAGTTTTATTACAGTGATTTTCGATTTTAGTTCAAATTACAAACAATAGATGGCGCTGTAAGCAATAGTCGCTAAATACAGGCTCGATTTCTAGTCCTTTCTCTTGTTCCATGCTGAAAAAGGAGATGGAAATGTATTATCCGGGCCACGAAGTACCAAAAATCGAGCCTGAATTCAGCGTCTATTGATCGCAGCGCCATCTATTGTTTGTAATTCGAACTAAATTTGAAAATCACTGTAAAAAAACTTTTGACCTTATGCATAACCCTCCTGCAAGAATTTTTTAAATATCTGTCACCGTTTGCAAGTTATTGAATTTTAAAATCAGTCAGTCCTTTTTGGGACACCCGGTATATGTTACAATATTAAATCTTCCTTCGCAATTTCCCTTTACTATTCTAAATCACTACTCTATATTCACTAAATCTTTATTATTAAATAATCTCTATCGTTAACCCTGTTAAATTCCCTTTAATTTGATGTCTCACTTGTCTAATTCACTTAATTATTGCGCTTTTAGTATTCTTGAATTAAATGTTCCATTTCCGATCTTTCGTGTTGTAGAATGTTCGTTTTGGTAGCCATTTTATTCCAGCAGAGAATTTCCTTTCCCGCGCTTAATTCGGGGGTTTCCTTTTTACTTTCTTATTCACTCGCTCCTCTGTCAGCTCTCTTTTCATGGTGTGATATCTTTACGTCTTAACCCTTTCCGGCACACTGTGTCCGGGTCGGGATACCTAATTTTAATTCAAAACTTACGATCGGCACCAAGAATATTTTAGTAAAATTTTGCTTTTACGATGAACATTTAAAATAACATGTTTTTAATTTCTAAAAAGGTCGTTTTAAAATTCCGGTGTCAGTCAATCATTTCATCATTTTACAACAAAAACTGTCTGTGCCGGAAAGGGTTAATTGGTTTAGAGCGTGTACTACATCATTTTTGTATTTCTACGCTTAGGGAATAAAAAGCGGCTACACACGATTCTCCGGCAAAATTTGCTGATTTTTTGAAATGTAAACTGCCCCCTGATTGTGTGTTCTTTCTAAAGATTTACCTTAAGATGTAATCAAAATAATTACTAACGATTATAGATGTTGAATACATCGAACTTATCGATGGCACTGCATCGTATTTTTGTGAGAACTGCCGCTCGATGTTATTAAATAAAAACCTGTGACCAGAAATGCTTCTTTCCTTGTCTCCTGGAGAAATTCCTAATAATAATCATATCCATTGTTTTAACCATCGGCCAATCGACTGCAATCCATCTTAAATGAGAAACGACGAACGTCTGCAAAGATTAAGCTGCTCAATTGAATCGGTGAAGTTGTTGCATCTACATTCATCTACATCCATTACATCATATAATGTATAATCTTACATCGACCATCACTAATGATAGATTATCCTTATATAGCACGGCAGGGTTATGATACAGATCTTACATCTCTACTAGATCGACGTAATTATTACCAGTAGCCTTTATATCTTTATACACTGGTTATCAGAAATTAAGGAAAAGTCACAAAATGCGAATTTTCAAATACGCGAACACTCAAAAGGAAATAATATAATTCGAGTAATTACTATCTCTACAACTCAGCTAGCCCATATAACATCTCATTCATGTCACACATGGTCACAAGTGTCACAGTCACTACGGTGAAGCAAAAAAAATGGAAATTCCATACATCTCATTATGAGTCTCAAATGATCACTATTAGTGACTCCACTGAGAAGTCAATGTGACTGCTGCTTTGTGACGAGTCACCAGGTGACTTTACAATGTAGTTAAATTGTGACTCTCATGTGACTGTCATTTTGAGACTCAATTTCATAGTCATCATGAACGTTGCATTATGATAAGTTACCAAATAATATCATATTATAGTCACATGGAGACTTTTCCCAAAAGAGCACAATGGTGACTTCACAGTAGTCTCTCTGTCACCTGAAAGTCATCATGTGACTTTAATGTGACATTATTTGGTAACTTATCACAATGCAGCGTTCACGATGACTTTGAAATTGAGTCTACAAATGACAGTCACATGAGAGTCACAATGTAACTACATTATAAAGTCTCATGGTGACTCGTCCCAAAGCAGCAGTCACAGTGACGTCTCAGTGGAGTCACATATAGTGATCATTTGAGACTCATAATGAGGTGTATGGAATTTCCTATTTTTTTGCTTCACCGTAGTGACTGTGACATTTGTGACCATGTGTGACATGAATGCGATGTTATATGGACTAGCTGTGTTTTAGAGATAGTAATTACTTGAATTATATTATTTCCTTTTGAGTGTTCGCGTATTTGAAAATTAGCATTTTGTGACTTTTCCTTAATTTTTGATAACCAGTGTATATATATACGAGTATATATATATACTAGCCGCCTCTGGCGACCAGTTTGGTCTCCCTTAAATGTACGCTAAGCATTGCATCATGTTACTTTCATTCTTAAACTAATTTACTTGCTTAATCCTTCCCCAAATCCAAAGATTCTGATAAAGAAATCAAGAATTCTTTGCGATCTTGATAATATTTCATACATTTTTTGCTGTTATGCGTATTTCGTCTTTTTTGACATACCACTTAATCTCCGTAGCTGTAAAAATGAGTGAAATTTCAAGTGTTTAAACTTAGATTTGTTCATAAATTATCTAAATTAAACTTATTTTACTTAAACATGCTGTTACTTCAATGTTATTTTTTAGTATAAATAAATTAATTTAATATTTTCAAATCATGCATTTATAATTTTTTTCACTACTTAATTAAATAATGAATATATATACTTTTGTTTTTATAAATTTGATATCTGAGTTCATTTATTTATTTATTTAACTGAATAACAAACATACGACTTGTGTGCTTGACATAAAGCCCGCTTATAAGTCGGAGACAAGATAGCACAATGAAATATTAGAACACAAGAGAAATACACCCTGGGAGTTCCACACAAAGTGTGTGTGCAATGGAACCAGAGGGAATCGAACCCACAAACTCTTACGCACAAGCGATTAGCTGACTGGTGCTTTGACCACGCAGCCGCAGAGCCCCTTCTGAGTTCATAAAAATGACACTAAAGTAACGTAAATAAGAGAAATAGCAAAATAAAACCCTCGTGAATGTAAACCGTAAACAAACGTTAGAGCTGCCAATTTACATACTATGACGTCATAAGAAAATTGTCCATTCATTGTTGGAGAACCTGCTCCGCGAATGATTACCTTCATGGTTTAATATTTTCTGCTGTTCATGATGAATGAATCTCTTGTGTTTGTCTACCTTATGAAGTGAGATAGTAAGATGTCAACCAAATTTCAATTGAAGTTATCTTAGAATATATATTTATTTGAATGTAAATTAGAAACTATACTTTGATGTTGAAATGAAATATTTTAGTTTGTGTTATTATTACTGTGGTTAATTATTTATTTAGGTACTTTTCTACTACAGGAGAGCCTTGGCATTTTTTTTTTTTAAATCTTGGCGCAATTCGGGCTTCAGAAAGTGCAATACGATGGCAAAATATATAAATAGCTATGAAAACAAATCTTGTGAATTTTATTTTTGTTTATATGTATTTATTTGCATATAAACATTTTATTTATACATATATAATATATATACAATATTTGTGTATATACAAATTACGGTACTACTTGGTTATCCCGTCGACCATAAATCCATCGCCAAACTACAAGATTCAATGCCAATAATGGTTGATCATAAATGTAACATTCACTTGACTTTAAGCAAATTACACGTGTTTACGTCATCAAGTGATTTTTATTTTGATGTTTTATTTGTATTTTTTTATTAATTTAATACTAATTTATTTGTTCTTTCGTTATTTAAAATAAAAATTATGTCAATTTGTATAATTTGGCGGGTGGTTTGGCAATTTATATAATTTGGCGAAACTGTTCGACGGGATAACTAAGTAGTATCCAAATTACTTCTGTTTCTATATAAAAATATTATTGGCTTCGTTAGATTAAATAAATTGTGAACATATGGAAAAAATTGCTTATGTATATGAAATAGGATATAGCTGGAAAATACGATGTCAATTTTTGTTTCTCGCCAAGGACCTATACTGTAAAAATACCTTTATTTATTTGTCGATTTGTTTATTGCATTTTAAATAAGGTGAATGAAATATGTGTATTTTAAATGTATCCGATATATGAATTTTAAATTTATGTGTTTGAAATGAAAGTTATGTATTTTAAATGAAATGATGGCGATGGAAGAATATTTGGCGATGTATCACCTGAGCCCAACAAACATAAAAGTACTGGAATGGCCGTTTGCCATTTAAAAAGTAAAGCGGTCAGCCCGGAATTATTGATGACAGTCACATGACTTCGGCTATTATTATATAGATACACACACAAATATACATACATACGTGAAGTTGTTTTATTATTCTTAAATATTTAATATATATATATATATATATATATATAAAGTTACAAAAATTCTCAAGGCGGTTCTTAAAAAAATATTTTCTTATACAATTGTATTGATAATAAAGACCCGGCCCGAACCGCGGGCCAGCTTAGGTTCGGGTAAAATTGGGTTACCCGGCCCGATACAGGACTCTAATCTCAATTGAATTAAATATTAATAAATTTAGATGAACTAAAACTTTAACTGCATGATAAAATATAAGCACACATTAAAATCTTTTAACTAGAAAATTTATTTAAACAAAAACATAAAAGTTAGATAAGCATGAACAATATTTTTCGGCAAAGTTAAGTAACCTTTTCTGAGTTTTTTATCGTGAAATTCGGTTATTTATTCATAAGAGGCTACTTTACACACCCGAAAACAACCGCTCGATAATGTTAATCCTACGGGAGAATTATTTTTAATAATTCGTTTCTGTTTCAATATTTTTATTTTTATTTTATTTTATTTTTTTTTTTTGCATTGGATTAGCAAAGGTAAGCTGCGGTAGATCTCTACAATGGCCGTTTTTTACTTTTTCGATTTTGTTTAGAGGTTTTTTTAAAGCTGTTCTTAACTGCTCTGCTCAATAAGCACAAAAAGCTTTGACACATTTATAAATTCATTTTTTAACGGAAAGATATAAAATTGGAAAGCCTGTTTTTTCCATTTTTTAATCAATCAATTACCTATTGAGTTAGAAGCGTTTTTGATTACGTGACAGACAAGTTTTTCACTCGCTCTTGAGTGGATGTTCCACTTTCGCGCGGAAATTCGGTTCAAAACGTCCATTTTGACACTATTTTCTGAAAGATCTATTACGTTTGCAAATAAACGGGAAAAACAGCTCGATGACATAGTTTCTGAACAACGACACCAACTAGTTTCATGAATTTTCGAACAAAAATAAATTAAAATTTATGTCAGAAAGTTGTCTTTTTGGATTTGAGAACACCCTTAAGGATATTTTCTTTTCCCTTTCGAAACCGGTTCCGACATTAAAAGTATCACAATTAAAAAACAAACCTGCAAACAAAATCGAAAAATTAAAAAACAGCCGTTGTAAAGATAGATCTCAGCTACCTAATGCAAAAATAATAATAATAATAATTATTATTATTATTATTATTATCGGGGGTGGGGGAATGCATCATTTTACTCGCCAATGGCGAATAAAGTTTCTGACAGGGCGAATGAATTTTTAGGTAGTCTTCGAAAACTTATAGAGATAAATGCTGAAACTTTAATTTTTTTTACTAGTTAACTATATTTTGCAATTTTCCAAATTACTGCGATGTAAACATTTTACTAATTTCTATTCTATACTAAACTTTTCCCACAAGTAATATATTTCTTAATTTTGTAGAAAAGATATATGAAATGCAGTGAAGTAACAGTAATCAACTATTTTTGCAGTTGCGTAAATTTTGAATAACACTGTTCAACTGTACGTTGAATTTTTCTGGCTGGTAAAATAAATCCTTGGCTGGTAATATTTTCTAGAAATGCCCCACTCCTGATAATAATAATTTAAAAATAAAGAAATGCAAATAAAATATATTTTTTTTAATTCTCCCATATAATTAACATTACCAAGCTGGTGTTTTCACGTGAGTGAAGTAGCCTTGATATAATAACTAGTACACTGATATAATAACTATTTGTCAGACATTATATTCAAAATTTTAAGGTATATCAAATAATCCAGTTGTTGGGATAGATTCCAGAAATTGCACTTCTTTTGAAACTTCTTCGATTTTCTTTGGTTTTCTTCGGTATTGTGGATTCAGGAATTTCGATGGACTTTCACCTAAGCTTTCTGAAAGAGAGACGAACATTATCACATCTTTTTAATTAAAAATTATATTCTAAACATCAACAATGTGTTTGTCAGGTTTCTAATGTTAATGAGCGTGTGACTAATTAAGATTACTGTTAATTAATATTATTTTATTTATTGTATTTTATTGTATGTAAATCACGTTCTACGTACTTGGGTTAGAGAAACATTTTTTTCCTACCTTGAAGTTTGAAATGAGCTATTATATTCATATCTTCTTGTATGAAAAGATCCATTGTGTAAGCAACATACCAGTATCTCTTTTGCATACGAGAATATGGTCGCAAAAGAAAATTAGATAAAGGAACAAAAGAAGTTCTTGGTTATCTCTACTGAATAACTGGGCGAGGAAGCGAAGTGCATTGGGAAATAAGATGATTCCGTTGTTATACAGGGAGGATACAGGGACCTTAGAGGTTTTTCTCTAGAAATAGAAACAGAGAGAGTGTGTTGGGTAGTCTTGGCAGGAGTCTCATGGAGAAAAGATGGAGATTTGAGCGGTGGATTTGGAAGTGAAAGTGTTCCTGAGAAAAGACTCTTGCGGGGAGAAACGCGTATGCGAAGGGTAATGCGTATTGACAACGGAAAAAGCGTAATAGTGTTGCAAAGCTACTTAAAAACAGAAAGCTCTTCCAATTAATAATAATTATAATAACACAGGATTCCCAGCAAAACATGTATGGCAATTTCCCTGACTTTCCCTCACCAAATCTAAAAAATTTCCAGGACCAATCGCGCATAGACAAAATCTGCTTTGATATAGTAATTACCTTTAAATATATATATATATTAATTATTAGTATTAATTTAAAAATAATATATTTCAACAGCTTTAGATAGATTTTTATAAAATTAACACAAAATAATTTAATAACAAGCAGCATAAGAAAAAATAAATGTCAGCAAACTTTCCCAGCAAAACATGTCTGGCAATTTTCCTGACCAAATCTCAAAAAATTCTAGGACCAAACGGGCATACACAAAATCTGCTTTGATATAATAATCAAATCATAGCATATACATAATAATTATAAGTATTAATTTTAAAATTATATTTTAAAAAGTTGTAGATAGATTTTTATAAAATTAACTCAAAATAACTAAATAACAAATAGCATTTAAACAAAAAAAAAAAAAAAAAAAAAAAAAAAAAACAGAAATTTGTATCATAATAACGGGGTTCATAACTCTTTTCCCAGGAGAAAATTCAAGCTACTCAAATTTCAAGCACTTTTCAAGACAATTGGAAAATCTGCGGTTTTACTCCATTGGCATTTGGAGAAATTTTTCGGTCTTTTTTTAGGTCAACTTAAGACAGGTTCTTAAATCAAAATGCGTAACTTTATGACACAAGTTTTAATTCATTTTTGTTCAGAAACGCATGAAATTGGTAAATGTTGTTATTCAGAAAGTATGTATAATCGAAAGACTTTTTCCATTTTTTGGTTAACGTAAAAGACCTTTCAGAAAATACCGTTAAAGTGGACGTTTTGAATGGAATTTCTGGAAGAAAGAAGAAAAAGTAGCCAAAGGAGAAAAACCGGCCTGGCCCAAAATCGCTTATAACTCGATAAGTAATTTATTTATTTAAAAAAGGAAAAATCACTTCAATAGTCAGCTCAGCTCTGCCAATTTCGTGCCTTTACGCTTAAAAATGAGTTAGTAAATGTGTATTCAGAGTCGCCATCTAGTGAGAAATATTGTAACAATTCTCTGAAAAAACAACTCAAATTTTAACCTTTTTAAATCTTTTTCTTTTTTTCCCCCAGACTTTTTAGAAAATATTTGTAAATTCCCTGACTATATATATTTTTAATTTTTCCTGACTTTCCCTGGCTATTTTGAAATTACCTGACTTTCCAAATGTTCCATGTTTCTGGGAACATGTAACAGTAATAATAACAACAACAACACACTTCCCAAACTCGTAAAATAAGCAAAAGCTAAAAATCATGCGCCCACTATAGATTACGAAACACTTTCAAACACTCCTTAGAATAATTTAAGAAATTTTCACTGTTTAATAAGGGGAAAAATTATGTCTAAGTAACAAATTTGGAAAACTCCTTACATTGTTTGAAAACCCATAATTTCAGACATTACCACCAATAGTCGGAAAACTATCGAAATTCTTTTGTGCAGCTCCGTATATTGTTAATAGATTTGTATATACTACTAAGGGGGAGCCCCCGCTCGCTACGGCCACCAACCCCCTGCGTAATCGCTTCGCGATTCCGTTCGGTATCGCGAAGGATTCCCTATTTTCTAGCCAACTAGTTATTGTTTCGCATTTCCATTCTGGATCCTTATTTTCTATGCATTCAATTTTTAGATTCCAAACGCAGATGACACCCCCCCCACACACACACACACACACCTTTCTCATTAGTTAATTGAAATTATCTTATTTCTGTAAAAATCACTTTTGCCATGGACTCCTAAAAAAACAAAAAAAAACAAAAGTCTATCGAAATCCAGAAGATTCTTCCCTTTCCCCGCCCATCCTATCTAAATTCTCTACTTTCATGCTTTTCACCAAGCACTAAGCCCACTAAGAAAAGACAGAAAGCTCTGACCAATCAGTGAATCAGATGTATTTCGCGATATCTATGCAGATTTTCATTGGTCCATTTCCGGATCTTTTGGCTCAATTCCAAATCGTTACCTTTTCTCTATGTAGAAGGATATTACATAGTACGCTAAAATTTCTGATGTTATATCTATTTACAATATCTTCGAGTTTTAAGTTAATTTAATAGTTTAAAACCATTGTTTTTTTATTGAGTAAAAAGAACAGAACATTTTTTGGGGGGTGGGGGGGGGAGGCAGCAATAACATAGAGATGTTTTACCGTATTACTTAATAAGTTAATATTTGACAGTTACTATTAACATCTTAAGCATTATAAGCAATGTATACTGTTACAAAAAATGCAGCAATACTTGGGGTGTTTGACATGACAATTTAAAACATGGTTAAGGCGGTTCTCAAAATATTATTTTTCCCTGCTCAACAACATGAAACTTTCTGAGACATTTACGAACTCTTTTTAAAAGTCAAAGTCCGACACTTGCAACCATGATTAATAAAGTGACTTGTAATCAAACAGATTTTCCCCTTTTTCGTTAAATTAATTACATCTTAAGTTATAAGTAATTATTGTCTCACGACGCCAAGTTTTTCTCCTTTCGCATGATGTCGCGTCCGGAAACTAAATTCAAAACGCCAACTTTGATAGTATTTTCTAAAAGAACTTCTGCATTTACCAAAAAATGGAAAGCACCATTCGATTACATAATTTCTGAATAAGAACACCGGCGATTTCTTGCGTTTCCGAATAAAAACGAATTCAAAAATGTATCAGAAAGTAGCCAGTTTGGATTTGACAACAGCATTAAAAGTTGTTCTCAAGTTCCCTGCTCAACAACGCGAAACTTTCTGACACATTTTAAAACGTTAAGTCATAAAATTCTCAGGGCTGACTATTGAAGTGATTTGGAATCGAAATGAGTTTTCCATTTTTCGATAATTAGTTATTGAGTTAGAAATTATTTTGGTCACGTGACGACCGGTTTTTTTCCTTTCTGTCACTATCAAGACCTGAAATTTGGTTCAAAACGTTAACTTAAACAATATTTTTTGAAAGATCTTTTGCATTTACCAAAAAATGGAAAACGTCTTTCGATTACAATATTTCTGAATAACAACTTATCAATTTCATGCGTTTCCGAACAGAAATGAATTTAAAAATGTGTCTGAAAGTAGCCCCTTTGGATTTGAGAACACCGTTAAGAAGAATTTGACTGCTTATTTTAAAAGGGCTTTTCACTAAACAAAATAGATGTTACTACCCATCGTATACTTTATCCATAAATTTAAAGATAATATAAAATAAAAACACGCGAATAAAATAAAACACTGCGTTTAAGATTCATCTTCAAAGCCATCACCAGGAGTAATTTTTTCTCCTAAAAACACAAATCGGTAGGAAACAACCTACATGCCACAACGTCGAAAATTAAATTCAAACTGGAAGAAGCAACGGAAACATCAAATTTTTTTATCTTTCCGTTGCTTCTTCCATTTCGAATTTAATTTTTGACGATGTTTCCGTTGCTTCTTCCAGTTTGAATTTAATTTTTGGTGATGTAGCATGTAGATTGTTCCGATTTGTGTTTTTAGAAAATTTTACTCCTGGTGATGGTTTTGAAGATTAAACCGAAACGTAGTTTTATTTTACATCATCTTTAAATTTATGAATAAAGTATACGTTGGATAGCAACATCTATTTTGCTTAATTTTCGATATTACAAGGCAAAGTCCTTAATTATTTTTTTAGGACTCTTCACTTTTTTCAACCATTTGGAAAAATGGTTATTGTCCTCGGTCAGGGTAGGAAATCAAAAACATATCTGAAGCGTTTTATTAGTTGAATCCTGCATTTTATTCGTTTTCTGATTTGTCTATACAGTAATCTGTATTTTCCCTTTACTTTCAACAGAGATGGATACTTCTGTTGCCACTATGACAAAAAAATAATAAAAACTACAAAAAAAATTAATAACTCAGAAACAAATTGAGATACAGCTTTCAAACAAATTGCATTTAAAAGTACATTTTTTTCTCTATACGACGGTATAAAAAGTAATATTGTGGGATGATTAGAAGTTTAAGAATGAAATTTCATTTAAAATTGGTCCAGGAATATTAATGTTTAATCCATGGCGTACGTAATGTATGACCAGCTCCGTAGAAGTTTAAAAATTTACAGTACCGAAAAATGTAATCCATGGCGTACGTAATGTTTGCGATTTTTTATGTCTTAAATTTTAGTCTTTGAAAAAATCATTTTCCAAATGGTCGTTGTAATTTGTTAAATTGCATTTTTTTTCCATCTTAAAATAGAGTTACAAGACATAGATAACTAAATTTTCAAACTTACCGTACATATCAGTATTTGATGGCCTCAGTTTTGACTCTATATTTGCTGATTTAAATTCCGAATGTAGCTTATTCTGCCTCATATTAAAGCCTTGTAGTAGCCTTCGATCCTTATAATGCAAGTTTTCACTAAACTTATCGTCCATAATGTAAGATTCAGTCTCATCTGAAGGTTTCCTCCTACATACTGAAATTAAAGACTCATTTATCATATCATATGGCAACAGAGGGCTATCTATATCAACACATTCACTTTTGTTATCTGTATCAGAGTCCATGATATTAGATTCAGTCACATCTGAAGATTCTACAGGATGTGACGGGAGAGAAGGCTCGGTTACCATATCGTATAATAAATCAGTATTACATATAATATCGACATACTGATTATAACTCGGTTCAGGTATGCCGGCTATGTCAGTACATTCAAGTTTAGGTATGTCTGAATAACCATGATCGTGATATATGGTATGTAATGTGCTTTTCAGAGCTGGGTCCTTACAGTATGTTAACCATATTTTTAAGTGTATATTATCATCACTCACGTCGTGAAGTGCTTGTATAACATGTTCGTCAACGATATATTGAAGGGGGAAAACAAAAATTGTGTGATCGGAACTTTCTGTTTGTAGCTGATCATTACAGTCACTAGTCTGTTGTTCAAGCCTTCTGCGCTTGTGTTGGATTTGCTTATAGGCTGTGACTTCCGTTCTAAGTGTAAGAGGCGCTTCGTCTTCTTTCATGGCTTTATCTTGTATAAGAGAGGCACACACCTAAAAAAATAAAATCAACATTATTATGTATACAATATAGTATTGTAAATTGAAATATAGTATATAGTATTGTGTGTATATAGTATATAGTATTGTGTATATTGAAAAGGATAACCCTTTACTAACTACTAAAAGTCTAAAGTCTAGACCAGCGGTTCCCACCGGGGGGCAATTTGCCTCCTGGGGGGGGGGGGATTCCAAATTTCTTGCTTGCTCATTCATTATCAGTTCCTTTTGTCTTTTTGGGGAAAACTATTGTTGTAGGCTAAATATAAATGAAATAGAAGAACAAGCTAAGAAATCAGTTTTTTTATTGAATTTTTAAAATGTTCCCTATCGAAATTTAAAATAGATGTAACACCAGAATAATTATGCGAATAATCCTTTTAAATATTTTGATATCTTTTAAATTATCAAAGCTTATGATAATTTTTCTGGTGATGAATTTTGAAATTTTTCGTTACGCTTTTGATTATTTATTGAATGAGTTTTCTACTTCTATTTTCGAAGACAATTAACGATATTGGGAAAGGGAAAACAGAAAGACTGTGTTATGCGGAATAATGGCTACTTAATTTGATAAAGACGAGAATATTGAAATACTTCTTGTGTACTGTGTTATACATAGAAAGAAAAGTCAGTGTCCAAAGCTTTTCCACCAATTCTTAATAAGTTATAAGAACGCATTATAAAATGTATAAATTTATCAATTTTAACGTCAAATGTAAGTATCAATTTAAGATATTTTGCGAAAATGAAAATGCAGACCATATAACACTTTTCTTTAACATTGAGTTAAGTTTGAAAAGTAGAACAAAACTCATTTTGGCATACTTACTTACTTACTTACTTACACAATGGTGCTACAATCCATGTAGGATTTTGACCTCCCTCAATATACTTCTCCAGACCTTCCGATCTCTGGCCTTTACTTTATAATTTATAATTTGGTTTTCTGCAAGATCTTTTTCTATCTCTTTTATCCAACTCTTCCTGGGTCTACCAATACTTCTTTTTCCAATTAAATTACCACTATAAATCTTCTTTGTGCTTCGCTCATCCCTCATTCTGATTAGATGGCCTAACCATTGCATTCTTCTTATTTTTATAGTATTTATTATATCTTTTTCATTATATAACTGTTCTAACTCCATATTTGTCCTTATACGCCATGTATTGTCTTCTTTAATAGGTCCAAAAATTTGTCTTAGGATCTTCCTTTCCCAAGTGATAAGTAGCTTTTCATCTTTTTGTGTAGTGGTCCAGGTCTCACTACCATAAATTACTATTGGTTTTATAACAGTTTTATAAATTTTAAGTTTGGATGTACGAGATATTAGAGATGATTTTAGAATGTTTCGAAGAGAAAAATAGCATCTATTTCCTGCTGCAAGTCGGGTTTTAATCTCTGCTTCTACCATATTATCACAGGTGATCGTAGATCCTAAATATTTAAATTCTGTTACTTCATTAAATTGTAATTCATTATTTATTGTTAAAGCTGCTGTTGCCTGTGATTTCATTCGGTCCATTTTCATGTATTTTGTTTTTTCTTTACTAACCACGAGGCCTAGTTTTCTTCCTTCAGTGTCTAATTTATTGTATGTTTCAATCAAGACTTTCTCATTCCTAGCAATTATATCAACATCATCTGCAAATGCAAGGATTTGGAGGGAGCGATTCATAATAGTACCACCTCTGTTGTTGTAAATACTTCTAATTATTTTCTCCAGGCATAAATTAAAAAGAATTGTCGAGAGAACATCACCTTGCTTTAGACCTGAATTCACTGCAAATTCTCTTGAAAGTCTTCCCTGTACCTTAACTTTAGCTTTTGTATTTTCCAGTGTTAATTTTATAAGCTTAACTATTTTATCGGGAATTTTAAACATTTTGGCATACAGAGATGTATAATCTCACTGCATTTATAAAATTGCGTTAAAAACACATTTGTGGTAGAAGATTCACTTCTTTGATAATGAATAGTTATTGAAATGAATAGTTACTGTTAAGGCTCTGTTACACTTCCACCGTGTCAATGGGGTTCACTTTTTAAATAATGAGACATAATTTATTGAATACAGTAGCCTCCCTCTTAACCGGAACTCCGCTTTAACCGGCCGACTTTTACCAGTGCAACAGCGCTTTCGGTAAACCGAAGGCTAAATTACTCTTTCCTTTCCCTCCCATCTCCAAGATTTGCATTCTGAACACTTAGGGTAACTCTAGGAAGCTGACCATAGAGGAGAGATGGCCAATCGAATTATTTCCAAAACTTGATCATAGATTGCAACATAAATTTGTTCGTATGAAATAGTTCCATGAGTTTATTTATTGCAACGTGCACTTGTGTTTTTCGATTATAAAAATTATGTGTAATTGTAATGTTCATTTAATTTAGTGGTTGAATTTTTTTTTTTTTTTTTTTTTTTTTTACTTAGATATCTGAATGTTTTGCAGTGCGTACGTTATGTAATATTTTTACTGTATGAACTTTTAAGGCACGTATATAATCTAATCTTTAATTCTAAGCGTAAAACAAAGACATACAATGGATATTGATGCTTTAAATTGGGCGACCATCAGTCCTTCAATTTCAGGAGAGATGGCCACATGAAATCGAGGAGAGATGGCCACCTTTAATCAATATTTCAAAATTATACGGAGTGATGATTTTAACTGAATATAATTACATTTAAAATAAATATATAACGTTTATGTTTATAAATATATTAATTGATATAATTGTTTAAATTTTAACTAATATAAATATTTTAATAATAATAATAACAATAATAATAATATAAGACCTGACGATTTATTTGTTTCAGAAAATATTGAAAAACGTCGGAAACTTTCATAACAGAAGCTGATAAAGTTTATAAACTAAATTAAAGTAATAAACCTAAAATTAATGCGAGGAAGAAAAAAAAAGGCGGGGGGCACTTTCAATAGCGAAGAAAACGAAATACATTTAAAATTATCAAATTCTATAGATTCCGAGTAAATAAAATTGGATTAGAATCACTGTCTTGGTTGTGCAAAACTATATAATATCACATCCAAAAAGGATGTCTGGATACAATGCATAAGATACCTGAAGTGGTTCCACGAAACGTGTACAAATTATCAAGACCTTTGCCGAACATGCGGTAAGATTTTACGAAAAGTGAAGTATTGAAATTGTACTTCACATCTTGTTTATTCGAGTTTTATTCACTTTTTTTCCATCATATAACCGCATCTTTACAAATTGCTACATGTTTTTCATGATTAACTACATGTAATGTGTTGTTTTTTTGCAATTTAACTTCACTTTTTCTTTCTTATATTGGATGGCCATCTCTCTTCGGCTTGAAGGAGAGATGGCCATCTGCCATTTTAATTTCAATTTTGTTTAACACTTTTTGTTTTCAATATTTAATTATATTTTGCATAAAATATTATGAGTGTATGTATAAGAATTTTAAATATGCATAAATATTTCTTGTATTTGCATTCTAAGAATTTTTATTTCAATCTTTAAAAACTATGGCCATCTATCCTCGAGTTACCCTATATGTGACGTAATGTGTCGCACATGTAGGAGATGGGGATGAAACGGGCTCAATTTTTATTTCAGTCTTTCAGCTTGGCCGGGCTCGAACTCGATCTGTCTTACATTCAAAATTTTATTTATTCATGTATAGAAAAAAAAAAAAAGAACTTTTCACCCCTTAAAAATTACGTATTCCATTTCAAACCATTTTAATGCAATTTTGATCTGAATGAAGGGGAAACGGAAATCGCGTTTTTCTATTCTAGTGATATTTGCAAATTTATGGCTTTCATTAATGATGGCGAAGTGTTGATGTGGCGCCACTCAAAACAGCGAACAATGAATTTGCTTCCAGTTCGATTTTCTTTTGCGACAGTAGGATATTTTTTTACTGGGTCGTTTATTTTTTTATTATTTTTTTTTAGATATCCAACCTGAAAAGAATATTTTCTTTTGTTTTTAATCAATAAGCATTCGCTTGAGGTTTGATTGTTTGAAGTTTTTAGTCTTCTATTGTGTACGAGTACGAAAATAATGTTAGTGATTTTTCTATTTATTTTTCATCATGAACGCTGCCCATGCTGGCTTTGTTCTGCACATTTACGAAGCAATTTTCATTTGTAAGTAGATTTAATTGCCATGTATTGTTTGTTATTCTGATAGAAAACAATCGAGCAATGTTTCGCCTTTTTCTATAAAAGCATCGAATCTTTCTTTTTTTTGTGTGTCGGAGATTCTCAAAAGGTGGGATAATTAAACGTTAACTATATGTAATTTTTAAAATTTTCAAATTCAAGGCCAATTTTTTTTAATAGTATAAGGTACTTGTACCCAATATGGACAGTGCTCTCAACATGGACACCCCTAATATCTTTAAAAGTAACAATTTTGATGAGGAGATGGCGCTACATGTCCGTAAATAAAAGCAGTTGAAAAGATAATTAAGCCTGGAAAGTGCAAAAATGCGCGCTGTTCGCCATTTGTAAGGGAACTTGTTCTTTCGTGGTATGCTGATCGTAATTACAGGTAAGTTTAAATTCTTATTAGATATGGTAAAATTACTTTAAATATAGAAAAGTGGAGTGTTTTAGAAAGCTGATAAAACATATTTTCGATTGCTATTGCATATATTGCTTAAAAATGTTTTATTTGTTTATTTATTACAAGATTTGCTAAAACTATGCCCGATTCCCAATATAGACGTCTTATGTCCACTATGGAAATACAGCAAGTGAATCTTCAGATTCCCAAATTTGTAAAATATATGTTTAATGTCATCTGAACAATCCTCCAAGAAACCTCCTCTAAGAAAAAATCCTCCAAGAAGCCCTTGCAGAAAAATCAAAAGAAGCCTCTCCTCAGTAGGGTATCTGTTGGCGAAATCGCAGGTATGACTTCCTCAACAAAGGAGAGCTCGTACTGCTTCTTATGCATTATTGATGCTGTTGTAGACATGCGGCAGATATGTCCACAGGCCCGTAGCCAGGTGGGGGCCAGGTCGGGCAAAGCCCGACCTGGAAAATGTTTTGCCCGACCTAGCGCATTCCGATAAAAACATTAAAATTCCAGTTTTCCCCCACTTCTTGTCCAACCTAGAATGAAGCTCGACATTCTGATCATTTTTTCTCTCAGTATTTCCCTTTAAAAAAAATTGTGTAATACAACATCAAATTTTCATTTTTCCATGCCAGACCTTGCCCTCTACCCCTTAATTTCCTTTCTAGACTGGAAACAAAAATAGCAAAATTTTATCTATAAAGCTTTTTTCCTCTCCCTCTTTAACAGACCTGTCGAAAATTGCTCCATTGTGCGTGCCTTGCTTTTTCCCTTTGTAGAAATTATCCCATACCGCTTCAACAACAAATCGGGTTTACCTTAAATCCCTAAAGCTTCCTTTCTTTATACAATTGTCACCATACGTAATTTATCGTTAGGAGGCGGTGTTGAAACCAAAGGCTTCTGAAACTAATCTTGAAGCAGCCCACAATGCTTTAATTTGCTGTTCATGACAGTTAAATGCTTCTTTCGTGGAACTTGGTCCGATTACAACAAATTCCAAAGGACACCCCCCCCCCCCCCTTCCATGTGAAAATACAAAATATAGATAATGGAAGGTCTGTCCCTTCATCTCTTCGACTGTCTCCCATTCCACTGAATTTTTTTTTTAAATGTCGCTTCTAAAAAGAAACCAGTCATTATTTCAAATTTAAACAATACAACATGTCAGGTTACTTACGATTTTACAAATCCAAATTTATTACTTACTGATACATTTATAAAGCCATTTTTATTCTTAAATTAAAAAAATGTTACAGATGCTTTTATTAAGAAACGAAGAAACTGAATGTATTGTTTAATGAAACTGTTCTGCACTTTTTCTTAAAAGCAAATCAGTTTCCAAAGTGGTCGTCAAAGTTGCCAATATAAGCCAATTTTTGCAAGGCGACAGACTGATACAGACCATCATAAGATAAAAATCAATTACAACTCAAAGTGTAATGCATTTATTGAAAAGTGAAAAACGGCATTCGATTCCAATTCCTAATTAAAAGAAATACATTTTATTTACGTTATGCCCAGGGCCGTAGGAAAGTCTTTTGAGGCCACCCACAAACTTTTTTTTCGTGTCTCTCCCCCTCTAAGATTTTGGAGAAATATCTATATTTAATTTTGCTATCTGAGTTCTATTTTATAACAACACCAGCGGAGCTTCACTATAAAAAAAGTTAGTAAACCAGTTAGTTATTAGTCGATTTTTTCAAAAAGAAACTCAAATTAAACGAATTTAAAGTTGGGTTGAACTGCTTTCGGCAATGTGCGTACACCCATTGGGGCTATGCCGGCTCAGATCTCGAATCAAACAAATCTTGAATTAATGTAAATTTTTATTTCGACCCGGATTAAATTAAAATTTTCAACATTTTGTTCATGGTGTTACAGGAACAGATTTGATATTCTTACAACATGAATTTAATCAAAGCACTAGCAAAATTTAACTGAGAATTCCCCCATTTAGAAAAAAAAAATATGTAAAAAAATCACCGCAAAATGCGAAAGGATGCCAAAAATTGATAAAGATATTTCGAAGTTCATAGCGAGCAAAATTTACTATATTGTGCTAAAAGATTGAAACCGGATTTTTTTATTTACGAATGTTAAAAAAATTACCAGAAACACAGCTAAAAATTCTCGAAAAATTCAAAAATAGTAGAGCACAAAATTTGGCCCTTTGCAGATGGACCGCCACAAAAAACCTCCAAATATTGCACATAAAATATATATATATATATATATATATGGAAATCTTTTCGTATTCTCTCTTTTTTTTCAGTTTGACAATGCCATCCGCATGGCCCAGACAGATTTTTTTAAGCAGAAAATACTCATAATAACTTTTTTTCTGCTTTGAACGGTGCCTTTTATTAAAAATATATGTATATATATATTTAGAGATTTACTAATTCCAAAAAAATTACCTTTGGGATGTCGTTTTCATATTTTTCAGTTTTCTCCAATTTAAAAATTGTCACCCAAGTGTTCCGGATAGAAATTGAAAAGGAAAGGCTTCGGATAGACACCTTTCTGTGGGCAACGAAGATGGGTTTCTTACTAGATAATAATAAAGACATACAGAGTCTCTCTGTCCATTTTTTTTTCTTTTTCTTTTTTGGTCTGACCAGATATTTTTCTGTTCACGACAAGATTTGACAGGAAGGATACCTGTATTCCTTAAATTATGCACATCGAAATAGGTTTTTTTTATTTTTATGAAATGTTTAAATTTAATTTTCTATGCTATCTTTAGTGTTTTTTCGAGTTTCGTGCTTTTGCCCCCACATTCATAAAAGGAATCCATTTTCAATCTATCTTTCCATTTTAGCCGAATATAGTAAAGTAGTCTTCTGCGATTTTTGAATATTTCACGAAGTCTTTTATGTAATTTTTAACTTTCTTTCGCGTTCCGACGGGATTTTTTTTTACATTAGTAAAAGGAGTCAGGTTTCGATCTTTTAGCCACAAGTACAAAATTTTGTCCTCTGCAATTTTTTGCAAACTTTTTATGCGATTTTAAACGCTTTTCCCGTTTTTAAGCTCCTGTGATTAGAAGAGATTTTTCTCATATTTGAACAAATTTTCTTCTCAAATTTTCTAGAAATTTTGATCTTTGATTCGCGACTTTTTCGTGTTATGAAGGAAAAAATATTAATGCGTAAGTTTAGTTTCGAATTATGAAAAGTACAATGCAACACAGTTGACGGAACACTATTGGGACTTGATTTGATGAAACTGCATCTTTATATTGAAGGATGTTGGTTAATTTTTACGTTAGATTGGTGACTTTCTATATTTTGCGAAAAATAGGCAAATCAAAGCATTTTTTTGTGTGTGCGTGTGTGTGTTTGAACGTAAAAAAAACCCTCAGTCCACTGATTTATTTATTTATTTTATTTTATTATTTTTTTGAGAATGTAAAATCAATTTCAATCTTTTATCCCAATATAGTAAATTTTGCCTTGTGTGGCGTTTTATTCGCTTTCCGCGGTGTTTTTTATTTTTATTTTTATTTATTTATTTTTTTATTTATTTATTTATTTTTTTTTTTTTTTGTACATTGCTAAAAGGAATCAAGTTTAAGTAATTTAGTTCAATATAGAAAGTTTATCGTTTGCAATTTCTGATTTTTTTACAAACCTTTAATGTGATTTTTAGAGTATTTTTTAAAATTTCACATTCAATCTTTTGGCTCGATATAGTCAAATTTTGCTCTCTGCGATTTTTGAATTTTTGTCCAATTTTTTATGCGATTTATATCTTTTTTTTTGCCCCCCCCTCCCCCCCAAAAAAGGTTCTCTTTTGGAAAACCAACCAGCAAAGCAAGCGACGCTCCGCTAGTAGTTAAAATAATTACAAATATAATTTATGTATAATTAACATTAGTAATTTATCGAGAGAAGAGAGATGAAACGTTAAAAAAGAAACAGGTTGAACGTAAAGGGATAGGTGGCAAAGGCATGGCGCACAAATTCCTGCTTATTGGGACCCCAGCGAGATTAAAAAGCACATTTTTTTAAACATTTGAATAACAATAATGAGGTTTAAACGTTTTGAATCTTGGGCTCCAACTTTTCCTCCATTTAATAGGGACCCAAAAAGTAGACAATTTTAAAAAGTATTTAGAAATTGCAAAATTTCTTTCATCTGGGCACCTTTAAAAAAAATGGTGGCTGTAGAAAGAAGTCCGTGTCTGTTTTGGTTGAAGAAAGTAATAGTATTAAGGAGGTTTTGAAGCTGATTGGGACCCTACGAGATTAAAAAGCACATTTTTTAAACATTTGAATAAAAAAGTGACAGCTACAAGTTTTGAATCCTGGGTGCAACTTTTTCTCCCTTTCATAACCCCTCCTCCCCCCCCCCCCCCAAAAAAAAGACGATTAAAAAATTTAGAGCATGCAAATTTTCTTTCATCTAGGCACCTTAAAAAAATGGTGGCTAGAAAGGAAGCGCATTATCTGTTTTGCTTGAAGGAAGTAATTGTATTAAGGAAGTTTTGAAGCCCACTGGGACCCCATTGAGATTAAAAAGCATATTTTTTAAACATTTGAATAAAAAATATAAGGCCTAAAAGTTTTGAATCTTGATTTCCAACATTTCTTTATTTTTATAGGAGGTACCTAAAAACACAATTTAAAAAAAAAAAAAAAAAAAAAAAAAAAAAATAGAGCCTGCAAAATTTTTTTCATCACCTTTAAAAAGAACGGTGACTATAGAAAGAAAGAACAAATTTTTTGAAGGAAGTAATGACATTAAGAAAGTTTTGAAACTTATTGGGGGGGGGGGGGGCTCAATGAGATTAAAAAGCATATTTTTTAAACATTTGAATAAAAAATTTGGCCTAAATGTTTTGAATCTTGGGTTCCAACTTTTCCTCACTTTTATAGAAGGCCCTAAAAAAGACAATTCAAAAAGAATTTAGAGCCTACAAAATTTCTTTTATCTGAGCACCTTTAAAAAGAACGGTGGCTGTAGAAAGAAATTGCATATCTGTTTTGGTTCAAGGAAGTAATAGTATTAATGAAGTTTTGAACTTTTGGTTTCATCTTTTTCTCCCATTTCTAGGACCCCCCCCCCCCACACCACCACCACAAAAAAGGACTAAAATACCATTATATTTTTTAAAATAGAATTTAAGCTTTCAAAATCTCTTCCATCTGGGCACCTTTATAAAGAATAGTGGATATAGAAGGAAAGCGCATATCTGTTTTCTAAATCTGACCAAGATCTTTGACAAAAAAGTAAATTTGGATGAAAGAAATTAAAATGTTATTAAAATACATTTAAAATAATTATAAAAGTTAAAAAACATTATTCGACTCAAAGGTACAATAACTTACTACTGGGCCTCTTACTTTGCTCACCCCCCCCCCCCTCCAAATGGGGTATGGGAGACGATTCCTACGGCCTTGCCCTTGGTTATGCCAAATATTTTATTTAACTTTAATACATTTTTATTCTGTCTCTGAAGAAACTTTAAAAATTTCGTACTGACTTTAGAAATACCTTATATTTTAAATGAAAAAAAAATTCCCTAAAATTGCAATGCATATTTTTGAAGAACTACGAATAAGAGACAGAAAAAAAATGAAAAAAATAATCTGCCATCCCTGGAAAAATCTTTGCCCTACCTGGAAGTATGGTCTAGCTACGGGCCTGTATGTCCATGAGGACTGTGTGGAAATTACCGCCCATTATGAAGAAGTTTTTATTTGTCCATCCTGTGAGGACTGAGTAACAACAGATGTAAATTCTGCAGACAGATGCAATAAAGCTAAGCAAAACCAACTATATTATTTCATAATATTTTGTAGTAACTGAGGTGCTTTGCATGGATCTTCGAAGAGCCACAACCGAAAATGACCCCCCCCCCCCCGCCTTTTCTAAATTGCATGTTCTGAAGATATTTACTGTACACCCCTCCCCCGCAATACTTTAAGATATATTTCTTTTATCCCCTCTCCTCTAAAATCCCTTGGAAGACGCCCATACACCCTGTGTAGTAGGTCAATAAGAAGCCACCTGTCCCTAATATGGACATGTTTGTCCATAATAGGGACAGGTGGTTCCTTATATGGACACTTGTAGACATTTTTTGTTTTTATCATTAAAATTAAACCAGAATAATTACAAGGTCGCTAATTTTAATAATAATAGTCAACAGTCGAGGGATAGTTGTCATATATTTCTGGAGTCCTATGACGTGAACACGGGGGTTAAAAAAATCAATTTTCCTTAGGGTGTCCATATTGGGTACAGGTACCTTAGTATATAAGTCTACAAAATTATATACAAACATTAAAAGACAGCAACTATTCTGGAAAATTAATTATTAAAGCATTTAATTAGCAGTTGTGTACGTTACAAATTTTGGACATTGCTGACAGATTTTGGACGTTGCGCTTAGTATTTAAAAAATTCTTAAGACTAAGAATGTAGTAAATTTGTCCTGTAATTGTATGTGTATACATATATATATATATATGTATAATTAACTTTTTGTTATCCAGTAATAATAATAATAAAATCAAATGTTAATCTCTGATATTAAAATATTTACTACTTTTTTAGAAGTAATATCTTAATTTTATAGAAATTACACATTATGCAAAAAACATACCTTTACATAATATTAGAAGTATCCAACATGTATAATTTATTCTCTTTTTTCACAAAAAAAAAAAAAAAAAAAAAAAAAGTTATATTGCCATTTTTTAATGCACATATTTATAATTTCTTTATCAAAAGAAAAGTCTCCTCTTGCTGTTACCGGGTGAGGTGGATTTGGTGATTTCAACAAAATATCTTCATATTTTAAATTTGTGCTGTCTTTTTTAGATGGATAACGAAACCTGTTAAAATCAATGTCTGCCGGAGGAGTCAAACAGTTTATAGAAAATATTTGTTCACCATTATCAATGATGATCTTTTCAATAATACCTAACAAGTTTTCATCATGAATTAATGCAAAGTACCAGTCACCAATGTCAATCTATTTTCTACTGTGAGGAGTCAATTGTAGAAACAATATTTTTTGCACCAGCTTCATTGGTAATGCATTCTTGATTGTTTTTTACAGAGATTATAAAAACCAGATCTATTTCTTATTTGAATAGTACCAAATTTCTTTGTCGTGTGTACGGAGTGAATCTTTTGAGTACCTTTAACAGTTTTCACTGGCTCTCTTCTATACTTTGAATACTGTCAATTTCTGTTTTGTTTTTTAACCAAAGTTACAGCACGAAGTGGCTTAAATGTTTTATTTGCCTTGCATTTTGGTGTGGGAGCAAAGAGGAAAATGGAATTTTAAGGAGATGGGATTCTTAACCGTGAATTTAAAAAAAAGAACTCATGTACAATAATTTAACAAAAAAATATTTATGTTATTTTTTAAGATGTATGTTAGAACAATGGACTCTGTTATAATATATTTATTTATGTATTTAGAAAATTAAAATTATTAATGTTTAGATCGTTCCACGATTTGGACATTGTTACTAAATAATCTTTTGGGGTACATTTGTTACAAAGAAAACTTTGCAAAATACATAAAAACACGTAAGATCAATGAAGAATTACTTTTGAAATAAAAAAAGAAGTTTACTATTAATTTTAAATCATACTTTTAAATAAGCATGTCCGAAATTTCGTAACGATCGCAGCGGTCGCCATATTGATCGTTACACACATTAGTTAAGCATGCTTCAACTCAAGTTATATTATTACACGTACTAAATACACTTTATTTATACAAAACACGGTAATTATTTACGATAAAACATTATAATAAATATCTTTTTATACGTTCCAGGACACCAAATCATCTTTAAAAATAAATTTACTGAAAATAAAATCGGAGTTTCCATCGTTACCGGATTCGGACATTCCACTTTCTTATTTCAGAAAAGTGCATTTATTGCAAAAATAAACGGTCAAGTGCTAGCATTACTCGCGTACAGAGGGTTCCGTAGAATAAATATATGAATTTGTAATTGTATTGTTTAAAAAAAAAAGAAAAAAAAAGAAGAAAAAAACGTTGCTAAAAGAATACTAAGACTTTGTAAAAAACTATACAACGTAGGGTTGGGTATAACTGTATATATTCGAAAAGTGTAAATGGGTATACCATGAAAGTTCAAAGAGATATGGAACCTAAATAATATCAAATATAGCTAGTCGTATAACTCTTCTTTTAATATTATCCTAATCTGTTTATGATGAACTTAATTCGGTACAGACAATAAAAAGCAGTGCATAGTTAAACTTCATTTGGCATTTCATGAAACTAAATTCAGCGTAGTAATAACCTTTATTTCTACAGTGTAGCTTAAACAAAACCTTTGTTCAAAGTTTAAATTTGGCATTGTGCAAAGCGCGCTTCGAATTGAGGTCTAAAAGTTGCAACGCCGCCTTGGTCAGTGCAGCGTTTTCCAGATACGTGTTTAATTAGTCACTCGAGAAGTATTGAGAGATACAATCAATGCAAAGTATGGCGAATCCCACAGTATTTATGCGATTCATTCTAATTAAATCTTTCGAGGGCGATGCCCTTAACAAACGGACACCTAATTTTAATTCCAAAACAGACAAACGGCACCAAGAATATTTAATTAAAATTTTCCTTTTATCATGTACGTGAAAATAAGCAAGTTCGCATATTCTAATAAATTCGTTTATAAATTCTGGTGTCAGTTCATTATTTCATAAGTTTATAAATAGAATTAGTGTCGGAAAGGATTAAGTGGTCGCAAGACTCTTAAAGCTTCAAAATTTAAGAAATTTTAATTTTTTTAGATGTTAAACTCCTTTTTTTCTGAATATTTTGATATAATTGTTTCCTTGAAATTCCCATTGGAACAGAAGTTTTGGCTTTTAGAATTATACCCGCTCAATAGCTGAGAGCGGCATTTCCGAAACTTTAAAGTCATTATTTTCCAAATGGCGTTTTATTGGGCATAAGCAGGATACCTCAAAAACTTCTGAATATTTTTTCATGAAATTTTCAAAACATATATTCCATGTTAGTCTGTATAAACTGAACCTAAAATTTCCTTTTTATTGTTCAAAAAAAATATTTTTTTAGGTGATTTTACTGTTGAAATTTTCAAAATTTTGTATTAGCTAAATGCAACATTGCATTAAAAATATAAAAATGCTTTAAATACAAATTTATTTAAGTTCAGGGAAATTATTACAATCTGAAGTATAAGTAAGAACCAAAATTTTCATTCTAGTTGCAATATTTATTTTGTAATCCTGCGCGTAAACTGTTATGCCAATTTTTTGTTCGACAAATGTCTAACAGTTACGAGCCCCCTAAAAATACTAATTCTGTATCTTGCAATTTTTTATCCCAATTAAAATTGTGTTTTAAAATCATATACATTTTAAGACATTAAATGTTGAAAATGGTCTTTTTTTCATTTTTTCCACTTTTTAGAGTCCCGAGACCCCTTAAATTAGTATGTTTTTAACAATTTGACGTTTATTGCTTTTATACTGTTACTAGCAAACCCCGCGGCTTTGCTCGCGTAATATTTGAAATATGCCAAGTGATATTTATATGTCTAATTTTTATTAAAAGGTACTAACTAAATTTTTATTTTATTAAAAGGTAATATTTTATTTTATTAAAAGGTACTTATTACTTTTAGGAATAATTCAAAAATTACTATTTAAAACACAGTTTGATTAAACATCCTTATTACACTGCATTAGGCAGAAATGAGACTTAAATTAATAAAATGAAATAAAAATAAATAAATGATAATTTAGAAAATATTTTGAAACTTTTATGCTCAATTAATACGCTCATTTCAGTATTCATTTGAGGTTTTGAATTTTTTAGAAACCATCTTCTTACATCTTAAAATTAACCATCATGTCAAATTCCAAGTCCTACCACCTCTCTCAACATAAAGGGTTATGTTGAAACAGGAACTGTCACCATTAATTTGCCAACATTAATTTTGAAATTGGTTTGTTATTTCCTAATATTCCACGGAAACGTAATTTAAAAAGCTTTTAAAGCCCTTTTTTAGAACGTTTGTTGTTCCTGTGAACCCAAGGTGGTAAAATCACCGGCATAAAATATAGCCTGTGTAGGATCAGAGACTGTTACCATTGATTCGCAACTATTACTTTTATAATCGGTTTATATTCCCTGAAATTGCATAGAATCGTAATTTAGAACTTTTTTAGAATGCTTTTCGCACCTCCCCTTCGCTTCACCCCTTTTTAATTCGAATTTATTTTCGACGTTCCTTCGAGGGCATTTATATTTTATAAGTAACTACCATGTCACATTTAAAGTTTCTAGCCTTTTCAGTATCACAGAATTCGCAATTTAGAAAGTTTTTAGCTCCTGCAACCCTCTGGTGGTAGTGGAACAGACATAAAATATAGCTTATGTTTGAGCAGGTTCTATCACCAAAATTTGTCATCATTATTTTTTTAAATGGTTTGGTAATTTAAAAGTTTGCTTAAAAATTGTAATTTATAACGCTTTTCACTCACTTCCTTTTTTTAAATTCGGAATTTTCTTTCGACTGTTCTTAGAAAGCAGTTGCATCTTGTAAGTAAATACCATGCCATACTTCAAAGTGTTAGACCCCTCAGTTGTGCAAAAAACGCAAATTAGAACATGTTTTGCTTTTGCAACCCTCAGATGGTAGTGACAGCAACATAAAATATAACCTATGTTATAACAGGGACTGTCACCATTGATTTGCAACCATTACTTTTGAAATAGCTTTGGTATTTCCTTAGATAGAGTAGAAATTGCAATTTAGAACGTTTTTAGGACGCTTTTCGCGCATTTTCACTGCTTTTTAAATTTCCAATTTTTTCGAAACTGTTTCTTAAAGAACATTTATATCTAATAAATATGTACCTTGCCTAATTTTAAGTTGCTAGCCCCTACCGATCACAAAAATCGAAATTTAGAACGCTTTTTTGCTCGTGCAACGTCTTGGTGATAGTGATACCGACATAAAATAGCGTCTATGTTAGAGCAGGGGCTGTCAGCATGCATTTCCTACCATTGCGTTTGAAATCAGATTCATTCTTCCTGAGATATTGCCGACAAATCGGCATTTAGAACGTTTTTAGAACGCTTTTCTCGCATTTTGCTACTGCATCTCCTCTGGGGTAGTGGAAACAGATATAAAATATAGCCTATCTTGGAGAAAAATCTGCCACCATCATTTTTACACCATTATATTTGAAATAGGTTCAGTACTTCCTGAGATTGCATAGAAATCGCAATTTAGAAAGTTTTTTACAACGCTTTATGGACATTTTGACCCCCTTTTAAATTTCGATTTTTTTTGGAAATGTCCTTAGAGATCATTGATATCTAATAACTAACTACCGTTCCAAATTTCACGATTCTAGGCCCTTCCGTAACGCAAAAGTCGCAATTTAGAACGTTTTTCTCCTGCACCCCCTTTGAGGTAGTGGCACCGACATAAAACATCGCCTATGTTGGAGCAAGGGTTGTCGCCATTATTTTTTAGATCGGTTTGGTATTTCCTGAGATTGTGTAGAAACCACCATTATAACGTTTTTTAGAACGCTTTTCGCGCATTTTCACCACTTTTAAATTTCGAATTGTTTAAGAACTGTTCTTAGAAATCCTTTATATCTAATAAGTAGCTAATATTTCAAATTTCATATTTCTAGGCCCTTCGGTAACGCAAAAATCGCATTTTTAGAACTTTTTTGCACCTGCACCCCCTTTGGGGTAGTGACACCGACATAAAACATAGCCTATCTTGGAGCAAGAGTTGTCACCATCATTTTGACACCAATATTTTTTAAATCGGTTTGGTATTTCCTGAAATTGTGTAGAAACTACCATTTAGAACGTTTTTAGAACGCTTTTTATGCATTTTCATCGCTTTTAAATTTCGAATTGTTTAAGAACTGTTCTTAGACATCATTTATATCTTATAAAAAAAAAAACTATTCAAAATTTCATATTTCTAGGCTCTTTAGTAACTCTAAAATCGCATTTTTAGAACGTTTTTTGCTCCTACACCCCCTTTGGGGTAGTGGACGACATAAAACATAGCCTATCTTGGAGCAAGCGTTGTCACCATCATTTTGACACCAATATTTTTTTAAATCGGTTTGGTATTTCCTGAGATTGTGTAGAAACTACCATTTAGAACGTTTTATAGAACGGTTTTTGTGCATTTTCACCCCTTTTAAATTTCGAATTGTTTAAGAACTGTTCTTAGACATCATTTATATCTTATAAGTAACTAATATTCAAAATTTCATATTTCTAGGCTCTTCAGTAACGCTAAAATCGCATTTTTAGAACGTTTTTTGCTCCTACACCCCCTTTGGGTTAGTGGCACCGACATAAGATATAGCCTATGTTCTAAGTTGGACTAACACTATCATTTTGATACCATTACTTTTGGAATCGGTTCGGTAGTTCCAGAGCTTATCTCCTACAAATAAACAGTTTTTTCCTCTTTATAATAGGAGTATAGACTAAACATTACATTACACATATATATCATTAAAAGTTATTAACTAGGCATAGGGTACGCCGCCCCTGTCCTTGTGTATGTCCAAACTGACCGTACCTTTAAGGGTTAATATCTCGGCTAATTACCGATGATTGTTTTCGAAAATCATTATCAACAATGCTTTTATTCTTCTGGAACTATAGGTATATTCAGGGATGCTCAACAATTTTTCTGAATGGCCGTAAATCGAAATTTGTGTAAAACAGAAAAATGCTAATTACTCAAAAACTATGTGACCTAGGGTAATCGCTATAATTTTCCGGCAAGGTTTACATTAACGTCTACTACCTCTAATTTTTTCATAATTTTAGTTTCAGTAGATTCGGAATTAGATGGGGGGAACATATTTTTGCGCTACATTTTCAACAATATCTTTGAAAATATAATACCTAAAATTAAAAGGAATGTATTTTTGAGTTCAGCGTTACAAAAGCTTTCACAGGATACCCCACATGATATGCAAAGAAAAGATTTTTTTTTTTTTTTTCAAGTAGCATAATTAGCCCCTCTACTTTTTTACTAAATATATTTATGAATGTTTATTAATCTGAAAATATGTGGGTCAATGGTCTTTATTACTTGCCCGAATTTGAACTTTCCACGTTCCATAGTTTACGAGTAAAATGGCTGTGACAGACAGACAGACAGACACAGGAGTGATCTTATAATGGTTCCGTTCTTATTTTTTAAGTACGGAACCCTAAAAATCTTACAAAAACACATACAAATAATTTAAATTTTTAAAATGATTTTAAAGTTAGATAAAAGAGTTTAAAGAACTTACTTGATGCATTTTTCGTGGAAATGATAGCTTTGTGGCGTACGTTACGTTTGGACATAACAAAATACAGAATTTTTTTTTTTTTTTTAAAGTCCTTCCATCTTCAAAAAAGCAATAAATCAGCCTGCCATCTCTTAACGAAATTATCAAAAAATCATCCGTTTCCTTTATGCATTCGTTGTTTACCATTAGAACCACCTGGAAGCAAGTTAAAACTCTTTTTCTTGGTGGCACATTGGAGCAGTTAAGGCTGTTCTTAACTGCTCTGCTCAACAAGCGCAAAACGTTCTGACACATTTACAAATTCATTTTTTAACGGAAAGGTATAAAATTGGAAAGCCTGACCAGGAAAGCAATTTGGAATCGAACTGTGTTTTCCATTTTTTGATCCATCAATTACCTATCCAGTTATAAGCGATTTTTGATCACGTGACACGGCATTTTTCTCCCCTTACTGACTGGATTTTCTTCTTTCGTTCGGAAGTCCAGTTCAAAATGCCAACTTTGACAGTATTTTCTGAAAAATCTATTGCGTTTACAAAAAAACGAAAAAAACAGTTCGATGACATAGTTTCTGAATAACAACACCTTCTAGTTTGATGCGTTTCCGAATAAAAATGAATTAAAACTTATGTCAGAAAGTTGACCCTTTGTATTTGTCCGAAATTGGCCTCTTTAGCATAAAATAATAAAATTTTAAGATATTTGTACAAAGCTTTTACAATAAATTGTCATTTTCTGTCTCTGAATAGAATTAAAAAGTCAGTGTAAAAAAAAAAAAAAAAATTAAAGTCAATGATAATTAAAGTTATTTTTGAAAAGGCTTAAAGTTATGACGTGTGTCCAGTGCCCACCTTTTGAGAATCGCCCGTCTGTGTGTGTGTTAACATTATTTCCTAATCATAATCCTTACCTTATGATATGTAATTGCAGAATTCTGCGATTAATTAACGTCAAAATTAGGCAAATATTTGTATTCGGAAGGATTGATAAAGTAAAAAATGGAATAGTTGACAGTTAACTATATGAAAATAGATATAGTTAAAATTTTTATTTTGCTAAAGGAAAAAAAGATGCTTTAATTTTTGCAAATAATGTGTGAAATACAGTATGACTTCAAAAATCCGGCACCAAAGTCATTTTTCGCTCCTTTTTTTACAACTTACGGGGAAAGAAAAATAGCAGAATGAACACGTGTATTTTTCTTCTCTGAAGTTTTGTAGTTTAAATTTGTTTTTTTATTAGACAGTATGGCCTACAGAAATCGTAAAAAAAAGTTTCCTGATTTTTCCATGATTTCCCTGACTATCTTTATCAGACTTCCCTGATTTCCATTATTAACAATACACATACGGTATTTTTTTCATATATGCCGATTCCGACTTATTCAGCTTGCTAATATCTCATTTGGGAGAAAAAACATAAAAATTGCCTAATATTCATGAATTATTGGTTGATAGTTTTATAAATCCGAATCCGAACTCAAAATTTAGTCCAACAATTTCACAACGGATATAGAGGGACCAGAAAATTTCCTTATCTTCTGAAAAATATTCAATTCTAAGATTTATCTACATCTGACGGGATAGTTAATTGGATTAAGCTGTCCACCTGCTCCGGTTATGCTAATGTATCATTTAAAATTTTTAAAAATGGCTAAATTGCGTTCAATATAAGTGCTATCTACAGAAAATGAGGGCATCTGATCACCTTAACCTTTAACTGATGTGACTAAAATTTGTCACACAACTGATGTGATCCGGTCTCTCAGACCCCTCGAATAAAATGAATAAAAAAAATAACTCAAGTGGTTGAATTTACTTAAATTTTGTCCTAACAATATCGTTGTACTTCTCTTAGGAACATGTGAATTAAATTGCATGAAAAAAGTATTTCATTCATATTATTTAACTTCAGTACAGAAAAGTAAAAAGCTGTAAAAGTGTTTACAGCTGGGAGTCGCGGGGTCTGGGAGACCGCGTGACATCAGTTAAAGGTTAATTTGCGTTAAATATCAAAACTCATACCATGTTACCATGTTAATCTTTTTTAAAATATTGGGAAAGACTAGCATGTGAAAAAATATGGTTATGGTATGTAACATAGACGAATCAGTCTCATTGGAAAGGTAAAAATGCAAATATTTTCACATATAGACAAATTTCCCTGATTTTTCCAGACTGATAAACCTCCCTGATTTTTCCATGATTCCCTGATTTCCAGATTCTCTAGACACCCTGTAGAGCTAGTACGAAGTCTTTTTCAAAATCAGGGAATGTTGCTTCTAAAATAAAGCTTTTAAATTTGTCCGTCGCAGAAAAAGTAGTCTTTGATAAGAAAGTTAGAAAGGCTGCTCTTAACTGCTCTGCTCAACAAGCGCAAAACATTTTGACACATTTACAAATTCATTTTTTCGTGGAAAGATATAAAATTGGAAAGCCTGGCCACGGAAGCGATTTGGAATTGAACTGCTTTGTTTTTTTTTCATTTTTTGATCAATAAATTGCCAATTGAGTTATAAGCAATTTTGATCACGTTACAAACACGATTTTCGCCCTTCACGGACTGGTTTTTCTGATTTCTTCGGGAACTTCGGTTCAAAACGTCAACTTTGACACTATTTTTCTCAAAGATCTATTGCGTTTGCAAGAAAACAGAAAAATAGCTCGATTACATAGTTTCTGAACAAAAATACCTGCTAGTTTCATGTATTTTCGTACAAAAATACAATGAAACCTCCCTGTGCGACCACCTCCCTGAACGACCATTTTTTCATGCAGCGAAATTTATTCCCATAGGCACAATTTCAATACTAATTTTACCTCCATTCAGAGGCCATCCCAGTTGAGCACCCTCCATGAGCGACCAATTTCTTTCAAAAAAATGAAACAAAGTCCGTTTTTCCCTGGTCGCTTGAAGAAGGTTTTATTAGAAAAATAATTCCGGAGAGCGCATTATTCATCAAACTTCTAAACTAAGTTTAGACTTTTTTTTTATTCCGGCAACTTTTAAGTGTAACTCTTTGTGCATTTTTAGGCAATGAATTTAACTCTGATGACAAATTAAGAATGACGGTCAATACTCTCCTCTGCCCTATTCTGTCAGGAAACTCAAAAAAAAAAAGCAGTTTAACAAATTACAACGACCATTTGGAAAATGATTTTTTCAAAGACTAAAATTTAAGACATAAAAAATCGCACGGAGTTGATCATACATTAGGTACGCCATGAATTAAACATTAATAGTGTTATTACACGTAACAATTGCAAGCGACAAAAATCGCCTGCGACTCGTCAGATTTCTTGAAACTTACGTATTATCCACCTGAAACTTACTTATTATCCAAGCATTTCATTGGTTGTTCGAGGAAAGGTTTTTCCATCGTAGAAATCCGACGACTCATTTTAAATGAAATTTCATTCTTAAACTTCTAAACATCCCACAATATTACTTTTTACACCGTCGTATAGAGAAAAAATTGTACTTTTAAATGCAATTTGTTTGAAAGCTGTATCTCAATTTGTTTCTGAGTTATTATTATTTTTGTTTTGTTTTGTTTTTGTAGTTTTTATTACTTTTTTGTTATAGTGGCAACAGAAGTATCCAGAAAACGAATAAAATGCGGATTCAACCAATAAAACGCTTCAGATATGGTTTTGATTTCCTACCCTGACAGAGGACAATAACCATTTTTTCCAAATGGTTAAAAAAAAAATAGATTAATGAAATTGTCATTATTTGTTCTCGTCCAAAAAAAAAAAAAATTGCATTTATTTACTGAACTTCGAAGGGACTTGAAAATAAAAATTATAAAAGATAAAACCGTAAAATCAAAGCAAACCTCAATGTATTCATTTTTTAAACTCTGAAGTAATTAACTTATGTAATTAACTTTTGTTTTGATACTTAAATTTTCATATTTTTTCCTAATGTGAAAAATAAATTTTAGTAACATTAATTGTTACCTTTTTTTCAACAATTAAAATCTAGATTTAAACATGACCACTATTAGGAGACCACCTCTCGGAGCTACCAATTTTTATTGGAACGGAACGTGGTCGCTTTAGGGAGGTTTTACTGTAAATTAAAACTTATGTCAGAAAGTTGCCCTTTTGGATTTGAGAACACCCTTAAAGCCTTGTGTGATGAGTATGGAATAGGATCTCGACAGTTTATGACATTAAAAAACAGAAACTAAAAATACTGCAATTTTATACAAAATGTGACATTTCTAAGGGTTAAAAAGAAAAAAACACTCATGAAGGGGAAATTTCCATTGTTTATTAGAATTGTTTTTTGTAACAGAAAATTTCAATTAAAGTAAGTTTTTTTTTAGCCCCCGGTATGCTATTTCTTTCTCCCAGCTTATTTTGTGTCGTCTCCACGTTACAGAAGCCAACCGTAAAACAAGGCAGATGTATCATTGTACGATTAAATACTCTATAGCATTTTTTTTAACTTTTAAGCATCGACCATTTTCAGTTTTTATACCGTCGTATTGGGGGAAAAAATGTACTTTTAAATACAATTTGTTTGAAAACTGCATCTCAATTTATTTTTGAAATATTAATTTTTTTGTAGTTTTTAGAACCATTTGCTTAATATTGGCAACGACGTACTCCATTTCTGTAGAAAGTAAAGGAAAAGTAGTTGTAAAATAGTAATTATATATTTTTGTTGTCATTTTCTCATAACAACCGAAAGAAAATGTAATTAAAATACGTGCTATTTTGAAAAAAAAATATAAACGAATGATTTCTGTTAAAACATGGAGCTATTATAAACTATATTTAATTTTAAGTATCTATATAAATGTTACAAACAAATGAAGGCCTATGAATCATTAGATAGAAGTTTTTTTTGTCGAGTTTCTTTAATGACGGAATCTTTTTGCTGCATTTGTGTATTATTTCGTAATAGTGACGTCCTATGCATACTTTACTGAAGCGGATGCGTATGACGTCATTTTACATAAAATAAAACCGTGTGTTTTAAGTCTTAAAATTGAAATATGTTTTGTACTGTTTATATATACATATATTTTTTTTCATCGAGGGCGACACTAAATTCTGAGAATTTTCTGTTTTCTAGTTTTAATATTTATTTCTATATGACATAATTATCACTTGGTTATGAATTAGATTTTGAAAAACGCTTTCGACTCGGGCGTCTCTTACACAAATTTTATTCGGTTGACACCACTTTTTTAAAATAAGCTTCCGACAAATACACAATTTCAAAAGTGCTCTAATTAAATAAGGTAATTTTTTTCCCTTTATTACTGGTGCCAAAAACAAATTTTGCAAAGAAACATTATGTCCAGTCAGACTGGACATACGAGTGCAAAGAGTTAAAGGCACTATTAAGAATAGCCAGTGCCGAAACTAGCCTTTTTGGCGCCCGGGGCAAGCATGGATTTTGCCCCCCCCCCCCCCTTCTCCACTACAAAGTAAATTTACAAAAACAATTTTACTAAGTATCTAATAGACAACTTATTTTTAAATTTAAAATATATAAAACTGAACTACGTAATCAGCTTTGCCAAACAATGATTCATTAAAACCTTAAAAACGAAATCAAAAGGATTTTTTTTTTTTTTTTTTTTTTTTTTTTGTATAGGACGAAATGAAGTCGACATTTGGTAGACATTTGTCGAAATGGTCTGTACGTTTGTATTTTTTCATCATAGTAGGTTTATTGTGTAATAGATGTGTTACCTGTTATGATAAAAATGTTTAAAGCGGAATTTTCCCCGATTCTTGTGATTCCCTCTTAGAAACTTTTACTACACCTCAGCCCCCTCAGAAATGATGAGTCTAGATACGCCACTGCAGGGTGGCAAAACGCCTAGAAATACCAGAAAGACGAGGAAAAAAAAAATCATTTTGGGCGATAAAGGCATGGGGCTTTGCTTTACTAGATATGACCCCCTGTGCAAGATTTTTTACTGTACCACTACAAATGCTGTACTCTTAAAAAAAAAAAAAAAAAAAAAAAAAAAAAAAAAAAAACGGTTTTACTTGTGCATTTACCCTTCTGTTTGTTTTTATTGTCCGGGCAGTCATCGCCCATAGCAAGACGAAAAAAAAAAAAAAAAGAAAAGAAAAGGAACTCAACGCTGCTCAGCGGAAAAACAACAAACAGCTTTCATGGATTTTTTTTTTTTTTTTTTTAATAGAAAACTCAGATTGTGAGGGGTCGCTTCGCACTTGGTAGTTATCAGTAGTGAACAGTGTCCGACAATAGAGATTGACCTTGAAAAATGGTAGTGATTTTCCTACACAGGAAGTGAAAGATAGAAGGCGAAAGGCATAGACATGATACTTTTGGAATGGGAGAATGAAAAAAGCCTTTTTTCTTATTCATTTGCAATTTTGTATTGTAGATGAATCTTTTTATCTATTTGTAAAGTTTAATGCATTTGATTAAGTTTTCCGGCTGCGAGACATTTTTGTACAAATTTCGTATACATATAGATTCTTGTATCAAACGTCAAACAAAATCTTCATTCTGGCGCCCCCTTCACCTTCTGTTAAAGCGGCGCCCGGGGCACGTGCCCCCTCTGCCCCCCCCCCCTAGTTTCAGCCCTGAGAATAGCAGAAGTACTTTTGATTTTATTGGCTTAGTCTCGGCCCCCGACTAGAAAACGACTAGAACTCGTTTTCTAGTCGGGCCTCGGGTTTCGAGATCCGACTTGTACCGGTCGGGTCTCGAAACCCGGCCGGTACCGACCGGTATCCGACTCGATACCAGTCAAGGTATCGAGGTTATACTGTATAAATATGCAGATTGGAGTAACGGCGGGCGCGCCACGATTTGTTAGTACTGCAGAATATTAGGGCTCTAGTACTTTTTTTTTTGTTAGAAATTAAGCCCTGGCTTTACCATGAGAGGGGGCACTTTTCCTTTCTAAAACGAACCTTACTCTGTCGGGGCCATAATCAGACGGGGCTAAAGAATTGACACCCCCCCCCCTCCTTACAATTTCATGAGTACCCTCTTGCAAGCTCCTGTACCTGCAGGCGAAGACACGCGGTAGCTAATGCTAAACCTATGGGGAGGTTATTTTCTCATATCTCGTTTGCATTTCAACATTTTTTTTTTTCGCATTGGATAGTTGAGGTCCATCTGTACATCGCTCCTTTTTTACTTTTTCGATTTTGGTTGCAGATATTTTTTAGAATGACATTTTCATTTTCGGGACCGGTTTCGAAATTTAAAGTAACTTTATAAAAAATATCTTCAGCTAAAATCGAAAAAGTAAAAAAGGAGCGATGTAAAGATGGACCTCAGCTATCCATTGCAGAAAAAATTATTTAAAAATGTCGAAATGCAAACGAGATATTAGAAATTAACTTCGTTATAGGTTTAGCATTAGCTCGCGAGTGTCTTCGCCTGCAGAGACAAGAGCCTTAAGGCTGCTAGTCACTCAGCTTCCGAGTTCCTCTCGCTAATGTTAAGTCTAAAGACGTAAAATGTATTCGTTAATTTAAAATATCTTCTCGCCCGGTACCTTCATAGACAATCATTGTAAACAAATTTTTTCGCTCCCTCGACACTCATACACACCCCCCACAAGCATACTCATAACTTTAGCTAATATATTATGATTTCTTCTTTTATTTTGTGGCTCCCGAGATTATTTTATATGCGTAAGCGCCAGGGGCGTCGCGATGGTGGGTTATGAGGGGGGAGCCTCCCCCTCCAATATATGTGAACTTGGGAAATTTGAGCTTAGAGTTGGGAAATTCTGGATTTTTGAAACACTTTTTTTTAACTAATGGTAAAAAAATAAGAAATTTTTATTGTTTTGCTGACTACCATTCATAGTCCTGTAACAGTAAACTAGATAAATTATCAAAAGAAATAAAAAAAGCAGTCAGACTCAATTTGTCATTGTTTCTCTGTGCTACGAAAATATCATGCCTCTACCAGACCTCAATTTTCCTACTGTTGTCCATCAACAGTGTCTCTGGTAACAGTAGTTCTGTAACAGTAAACTAGATAAATTATCAAAAGAAATAAAAAAAGCAGTCAGACTCAATTTGTCATTGTTTCTCTGTGCTACGAAAATATCATACCTCTACCAGGCCTCAATTTTCCTACTGTTGTCCATCAACAGTGTCTCTAATCTATGTATTCAATTTCCCCTAAAACTTCTCAAAAATCTCAAAATATCATGACGAGGCTATTTTCATATGAAATACGGTTATGACTCGATCAGGGCCGAAACTAGGGGGGGGGGGGGGGGGCAGAGGGGGCATGTGCCCCAGACGCCAGTACGAAGGGGCGCCAAATGAAGGATTTTACCTTTGGAATGGATCATTTTCTTCTGATAGACTGAAGGCTTCGATTATTATGAAACAGCCATTATAAATGAAGTGTTAGGTAAAAAAAAATTATGGCCATTTTTTTCCCATTCTGACCAGAAAAGCAGAGTTCTAACTTTTTACGACTGCTCTTTCATTTTCACCTAACACTTGATTTATAATGGTTGTTTCATAATAATCGAAGCCATCAGTCCATCAGAAGAAAATAACTCGGTTAAAGCGGAAACTCGATTAAGCGGGACTCGGATAATCGGGACTCTACTGTATATTTCATTTTAAAAATGATTTTAAGAATATTTTAGTTGGTGTTCAGAGGAGGATCATGACCCACGTGACCCCCCCCCCCCCCCCCCTGGATCCGCCATTGTTGATTACGTAGTTCAGTATTACATATTTTAAATTTTAAAATAAGTCGGCTATTAGAAAATTAGTAAAATTCTCTTTGTAAATATCCTTTGCGAAATAGGGGGGGGGGGGGGTGCCAAAATCCATGTTTGCCCCGGTTGCAAAAAAGGCTAGTTTCGGCCCTGTGACTCGTACACAATAGAAGACAAAAACGTTCATTAAATGAACCAATAATTATAATTTTTATGTTTTTAGTTTCAGTATTTTTTTGCGGAAATATTTTTTTTTTTTACATATGGGGAAGTTGCAATCAGCTGATTTACTTTTTATCCGCCAAAACTGCCAGATTGCTCTCCAACCGCGCCCATAACCCTCTCAGCTACCTCACAGCTGCCGTTCAATGGTTGTTTGACCTCCAATGACGATTTGTGACGTAATATGAAACTGCCCTATAAATATCATTATCATTAAACATACATTTCAGTTGGAAAATAGAGCAATTTGTTTGAAGTTGGGAAATTTTTGAATTATAAGTTGGGAAAATTTTTAATTCTCCTCCCCGAAACAATATCTGTAGCTACACCCCTGTTAAGCGCTCAATAGATGGCAGCACTGAATCGATAGACATTAGTTTTAAATCGGAACGGTTATGTCTCTTGTCCCTGCCGGCGCAGACGCTCACGAGCTAATGCTATGGGGAGGGATTTATCTAATACTTCGTTTGCATTTCGACATTTTTGAATATATATATATTTTTTTTTCTTTTTTGCATTGGATAGCTCAGGTCCGTCTCTACAACGCACTTTTTAAAATTTTTCGATTTCTGTCGCAGATATTTTTTATAAAGTTACTTTCACTTTCGAAACCGGTTCGGAAAATGAAAGTGTCATTCTAAAAAATATCTGCAACCAAAAGTAAAAAAGGTGCGATGTAGAAAAGAATCTCTGCTATCTGCTATCTAAAGAATTTCTGCTCTGCTGAAAAGAATGCAAAAAAAAATTATTTAAAAATGTCAAAATACAAACGAGATATTAGAAAAAAACCCTCCCCATAGGATTAGCATTAGCTCGTGAGTGCCTTCCCCGGCAAGGACAGGAGCCTTAATCTGTCAGGGCCATAACCAGGCGGGTGCAAAAGAGTTGACAACCCCCCCCCCCCTCCTTACAATTTCATTACTGATCTGGTATCTGAAAATGATGAACGTCATGCAGAACATGTTTGGTAATAACAAAATTTGTTAAATTATCGTAAATGTATGCTAAATTGGTAATTCGTTAAAAAACGGCCTCCTATTTTTTTTTTTTTTTTCTTTTTTTCGCTCAAACAAGTCTCTATACCTTTATTATGTCTTCCAAAAAATTTCAGAACAATCTGCACAATAGTTTCGTCTGTAGATAACTTTAAAATAGGGTCGATTAATTATGAACATCCTGTAGACAAAATTTCTAAACAATCGTAATGCTAAATGTGTAATTTATTAAAAATCGCCCTCTGGTGGCGAAATTATGAACTTTTTTTATTAATATTTTTTTTTTTTTTTTTTTTTTGCTCAAACAAATTCCCATCCCTTTATTATGTATTTTACAATATTTCACGACTTTATGAACAATATTTTTGTCTGTAGACAACTTTAAAGTAGGGAGTAGGGTCGTTTAATTATGGACACCTTGGATATTCTTTTATTTTGATACTCCATGAGATTATTTTAAATGCTTAAGCACTCAATAGATGGCAGCACTGAATCGTCAAATTTTGGATTATGAACGGAATTTTAAGAATTCATACGAGTTGGAACACGCGTTTTATCTGTTTCACATTCGCATTTCGAACAACGCATTTGAATCACATGTCTATGATGTGTAGCTAAGTGAAGAAAAGATTTTAGTGTTGATATATCATCAGAAGATTCTATTTTTTCATTGCATTGAAGCTTCCCTGCACGCCATGTGTGTACAAAAAGACAAATATAAGGTAAGTAAAATTGGCAGGGCCGAAACTAAGGGGGGGGGGAAGAGGGGGCACGTGCCCCGGGCGCCAGAACAAAGGGGCGCTAAATGAAGGATTATACCTTTGGAAAGGATCATTTTCTTCTGATGGACTGATGGCTTCCATTATTATGAAACAGCCATTATAAATGAAGTATTAGGTGAAGATGAAAGAGCAGTCGTAAAAAGTTAGAACTCTGATTTTCTAGTCAGAATGGGGGGAAAAAATGGGCATAATTTTTTTTTATCCGTAAAAAGTTAGAACTCTGATTTTTTTTTTTGCAAAAAAAATTAAGGCCATTTTTTTTCCCCCATTCGGACCAGAAAATCAGAGTTCTAACTTTTTCCGGTTGCTCTTTCATCTTCACCTAGCACTTCATTTATAATGGCTGTTTCATAATAATGGAAGCCATCAGCCCATCAGAAGAAAATAACTCGGTGAAAGCGGAAACTCGGTTAGGCGGGACTCGGATAATCGGGACTCTACTGAATATGTCGTGTCAAAAATGATTTTTAGAATATTCTTGTTGATGTTCAGAGGGACCTCCCCCTTGGATCCGCCACTGTAGATTACGTAGCTCAGTATTACATATTTTATGATTACATATTTTAAATTTTAAAATAAGTCGTCTATTATAAAATTAGTAAAATTCTCTTTGTAAATATACTTTGTGGAAGATCGGGGGGGGGGGGGGGGGGGGGAGGCGCCAAAATCCATGTTTGCCCCGGGTGCAAAAAAGGCTAGTTTCGGCCCTGAAAATTGGTGTGTTTTTAAAATTTTATCCATCCTGAACACTTTAAGTGAGAAAAAAATTACACTATTCCTTTTACTAATTAACTCAAAAGGGGACAATAAAAAATCAACGATTTGGTACTACTTGCGGATTCGCCCGGAGTCCGCCATCTTGTTTCTTTGTTGATCATCGCCGATTTTAAATTTATTTATTTGGATTTATTTATTTATTTTTCTTGCTATTTATTTTTGTTATTGTTTATGTTGTTAAGTTAAGCATAAAGTTATTATAACTGACCAATAAAGAAACAAGATGGTGGACTCCGGGCGAATTCGCAACTTAAAAGATATTAATAAAAGTTTTATGCATTCTTTTAAATCCTATCATACGCAATTAATTCAAGGATATCCCTCGCATACGGCGACATTTCTAATTGCACTAGACTTCTGTTCTAGCGACCTTCAGTGCCGTTCTGATTGGTTGGCACGCTCCAGATAAAGTGGCCAGACGCCCGAGCATCGTTTGCACATATTCAGATATTTGTTTTCAGCTATTTAGTTTCTCATGCTACATAAGTTATTTTCCATTTTTAGATAATGAAACTGCTATTTTCTACTTGAAAGTATTCAAAAATACCTGTATAAAACAAACCTCCGTTATTTCCATGCTAAAACCGTTTTTTTTTTTTTGTTTGTTTTTTTTTTTTTTTTTCAAATCTTTTAAGATAAAGTCATAAAGACTGTTTCATAAATTTTAAATGTTTTTTGTATTAAAATTTTTTTAAAATATATAATTTGTAACGCATTAAATTTAAAAACGCATTTTCTCTTATAAAACGCCGCAGTTAGGGAGAATTTGCATATCTAAATCATGAAAAAATATAAAATCAGAAACTTTTTTTTTCTTTTTGGGGGAGGGAGGGAGAGTACCTTCTAACTGTCCCCTGAATTTGCAACTGAATCCTCCTATACCTCCATGAAACATATTTAAAAATTCCATATTCAGTGCTAAAAAAGAATACTTTTCAGGGTTATTTTTATTATCAGTGTTACAAAAATAAATCGATCAAAAATAACCCTGGTTTTATATAGTTTTCATGGTTTAGGTATGCAAATTCCCCCTGCAATTGCAGCGTTTTATAAGTGACAATGTGTTTTTAATATAAATTATATATATATTTTTTTTATAATTTTTAATATAAATAACATTTAAAATTTATGAAACGGTCTTTAACTTAAAATGTTTGGGGAAAAAAAACAGTTTTAGTATGGAAATGATGGAGGTTTGTTTTATACAGGAATTTTTTAATATTTTTAAGTAGAAAATAGCAGTTTCATATTCTAAAAATGGAAAATAATTTATTCAAATGAAACTTATGTAGCATCAGAAACGAAATAGCTGAAAACAAACATCCGAATATGTGCAAACGGTGCTCGGACGTCTAGCCACTTCATCTAAATCGGACCAGCCAATCAGAACGGCTCTAAGGACGCTAGAACAGATTCTGAAGTACGCTAGAACAGAAGTCTAGTGGAAATAGAAATGTCGCCATTATGCATAATGAATCAAGGTTGCCATGGTGATGACGTCCTCTTTAAGAGGGAGTTCTATTATTTCTGTATTACTAAATTTAATATATATAATTGTAATAAATTTTGTATTCATGCGTTTTTGCACAACAGTCAACAGCTATTGCACCAAGATCTAAATATTTATAAAACTAGTTATAGTACGAACGCACCTCATTTGCCACGGTTGACGTACAATTTCCGACTTGCTTTTGTTGTTTTCACAAAATTCCTCAGAATTTATCGAGCATTCGCATTTTCATACAGTATACATTAACAACATTCAAATTTTCTCCGCCACCGTATTAAGAATAGTTTTTCATGCAAAATTTCGAACACGAAATAACAGGAAATCAGGCAGACGTGCTGATCATAATATTTACATAACTCTATAGATAGAGCAAACAGTTCTAATGGAAGAATATACCGGGTGTTCCAAAAATGACGGATGGATTTTAAAATTCAATAACTTTAAAACGGTGACAGACATTAAAACAATTCTTGCAGGAGGGTTATGTATGATGTCAGGAGTTTTTCTACAGTGATTCTTGATTTTAGTTCGAATTTCAAGCAATACATGGCCAGGGGTGATTGTGACTCAGAGTGAAAAACCCTGAAAATTATCGATGCAAAATATACCAATATCAATTTACATAACAACTGATGCTGCAACAGCATGACAATCAAATGACATATTTCTGCTATTGTTTGAAATATACAATTGCAGAAAAACATAATTTGGCAAACTTATGTTAATTTCACAGAAAGCTAAATGACTTCATCAAATGGAGAGTGCAATTTATCTTGTTAAATATGCAAAGTTTGAATTCTATATTCAGTAAATGAATTTATTTTAAGTACTCATGAAACAAGTACAAATTATGTGATAAGAGTTCTCTTAGTAGATTTAATGCAAGTCATACCTAATTATTTAAAAACAGTAAAAAAAAATTGTCAAAACCAATCCAATTTTACTTGTAAGTGGCTAAATATTAGGAAAAAAAAAAAAAAAAAAAACAGATTTTTTTTTTTTAAGCTTTACTCTTACACAAGGTAAATTTCTTTTTAGGTATTACACATTACAGATATAGATATGCAATTATGGACATTTTTGTACTGAGATTGAGATGGATAACACAATACCAGGGGTGATTCTGAGTAAAAAAAAAATGTATCTGAAATTCACAGCAACTTTTCTGAAAGGTTACAGCAGAGAGGGTGGGGAGAGAATCAATCACTCCTGGTTCTAATTATGTGGGTTTTTTTTTTTTTTTTTTTTTTTTTTTTGCGATCCTATTCGCGTTTTTCAGCGATTTTTCGGCGAAATTTGTGTTTTTTCGCGATTCTTTAAAAAATTCATGTTTTTCCCCCGTGATCCTTTCACAAAATTTGCGTTTTTTCTGCAATCCTTTGACGATATTTCCGTTTTTCTAGCGATTCTTTGACGAAAATCGCGTTTTTTCCTGCGATCGTTTGACGAAATTCGCGTTTTTTCCACGATTCTTTTAAGAAATTTTTTTTTCGTTATCCTTTAATGAAATTTGCGTTTTTCTCGCGATCCTTTGGCGGCATTTCCGTTTTTCCCGCGATCTTTTGACGAAAATCTTGTTTTTTTTCGCGATCCTTTGCGAATTTTGCACTTTTTTGTGATCTTTTGACGAAATTTGTGTTTAATTCGTGATCATTAGATGAAATTTGTTTTATTTCGAGATTCTTTGACAAAATTCGCGTTTTTTTCGCGATCGTTTGGTGAAATTTGCGAGTTTTTCGCGATTATTTAAAGAAATTAGTTTTTTTCCGCGATCCTTTAACGAAGTTCGCGTTTTTCCAGCGATCCTTTGGCGATATTTTCGTCTTTCCCGCGATACTTTGACAAAAATCGCGTTTTTCTCTGCAATCTTTTGACAAAAATCGCTTTTCCCCGCGATTCCAGGATGGGAAAATCCTTCCCGGTTCTAATTATGTGTTTTTTCTACGGTCTTTTGACAAAATTCGCGTTTTTCCCGCGATTCTTGAAAGAAATTAATGTTTTTTACGTGATCTTTAAACGAAATTTGCGTTTTTCCAGCGATCCTTTGACGATATCCATTTTTCCGCGTTCCTTTGACGATATATCCGTTTTTCCCGCGATGTTTTGACGAAAATCTTAGTTTTATTGCGATCCTTTGCTAAAGTCGCGCTTTTTTCGCGATCCTTTGACGAAATTTGTGTTTATTTCGAGATTCTTTGACGAAATTTACTTTTTTTCCCGCAATCCTTTGACGAAATTGTCGATTTTTTTTCAGCGAACGATTGAGGAATTGATTTTTTTCGGCGACCATTTGTCGAAATTCGCGATATTTTTAAATGTCCGAATTTTCCACTAAACGTAACGATCTCATAAACCCGGAAGGATCGACCGAAAAACCCGGGCTACACCCGGAGCACAATCACCCCTGCATGGCGCTGAGAGCAATAGGCCAGACCCGATTTTTTGTACTTGGGGATCCATTCAATACATTTTAATCTCCCTTTTTCGCGTGGAAGAAGAGAGAGGTCGAAAAATCGAGCCTGGATTTAGCGGTTATTGCTTGCAGCGCCACCTATCGATGCTATTTGTAACTAAAACTGACAATCACAGTAAAAAAAACTCCTGACATCACACATAACCCTCCTGCAAGAATTTTTTTAATGTCTGTCACCGTTTGCAAGTTATGGAATTTTAAAATCCATCAGTCATTTTTGGGACACACGGTATGTATCAATTACCCAAAATTATCATTGAAAATATAAACGTAGACAAACTGCTAAGTAGGGAAAGTTAAACAAAAATAAAATGCACAACAGAGAGAAAAAAATCTTAACATCAACATATTGAAACCCGATATATCGATATCTAAAAAAAGAGGTTTAAATATTTATCCTTGCAATACAGGATGTAAAACAATGTATTTTTTAAAGCAAAATTCTTATTTTATAAAACAATAGATAGGTTCGTATTTTATAAACGCGTGCGCATTTATATTTAGACGTGACTTGACTATTAAACTATTGCTTTGGACCCAGAGTTTAGAAGTGCCACAAAAATTTACATGTGACTAAAAACATAAGAAAGAAAATGAACTTTTTCAAACAAATAATAAGAGCATAAAAAAGCATTAAAAAATATATGCTAATAGATGGAAAACTTTTTTTTTACAGGAGGGGTGGGGGGTCGATTCAAAGTACACAAGAAAAAAATTCTTAAGTTGTTATAATTCATTAATATTAAATTATGCATTCAAATGCATTCAACCCACCTGTTTGATTTGAAACAAAATTTAATTTGCAAGTGACTAAAAAAGAAAGAAAATGAACTTTTTCAAACAAATAATAAAAGCAAAAAAAATGCTGAATCCGTTAAGCGTTGAATAAAAATTAAAAAATATATGCTAACAGGAAGTAAACCTTTTTCTTTTCCTTTGGTGGTGGGGGGGGGGGGGGGGGGGGGTTCAAAATACATAAGAAAAAAATCTAAAGTTTTAGAAACTCTAGTAAATTTTTTAAATAATAGTCATAATAATAATAATAACAATACTAAATAGGTCTACAATGGAGAATTATTATTATTTTTTTTTCAATTCCATATTTATTTCTATACAGGACTTGATTTATGCGTAATCTATAGACCATTGCTTAGTGCTTCCAGTTTGAAAAGGTTACAAAAATGGCATTATTAATAAATCACAGATTCAGATTTATTTTAAATCCGGACCTGCCTGTATATGTAAGTAAAATAACAATAAAGGGTAAAACTTACCTTACAAATTATTTATCTCAGAAAATGAACTGGCGCTGGATTTTCAACTGGAAACGTTACAAGAATTGTTTTCGGGTAACAAAAATGAAATATTATCACAAAAATATGATAAATTTGGAATTTATCAAGCAGATAAATTAGGAATTTATCAAGCACAAATTGTAAATAATGTCTAGGTCTATACTACAATCCGCACAGACACTGCATCTTACTAAACCCTTTTTTTTCCACACTTTACAAAGAAACACGTGTAGGACTGCAATCCGCACAGAAACTGCATTTTAGATTTTACTAAACACCATTTTCTTTCCACGCTTTACAAAGAAACACGTGTAGGACTGTAAACAATAATGAAAGGAGGGTTTTCTATCCTATCAGTAAGCACACTCATTTACCTGTGGTTCTTATCTGATTGCTGATTGGCAGATATCTGCAATTTCAAATTTTAACAACGTATCCTTTTTTTTACTGTCCAAGGCTTTAATTGTTCGTTAGTAAAACTCTAAAACAAACTTACATTAGGGAAGAAACCAAATTCTATGAAAAAGTATCCCTTGGGATTTTTAAGCTTCCATCCCCATTGTTATCTGTATACTTCTTTTATAAGATTAGCTCTTTTGTTCAGAACAATAGTTTTCAACCTGTAGTCCGCGACGCACTGGTGTGCCCTGAGAAAACATGCGATGTGTCGCGAAATTTTTCAGGCTGTTCTCAACTGCTCTGCTCAACAAGCAAAAAACGTTTTGACACATTTACAAATTCATTTTTTAACGGAAAGATATAAAATTGGAAAGCCTGACCATAGAAGCGATTTGGAATCGAACTGTTTTTTCCATTTTTTAATCAATAAATTAGCTATTGAGTTATAAGCGAGTTTGATCACGTAACACGGCATTTTTCTCCCCTTATTGACTGGATTTTCTTCTTTCATTCCGAAGTTCGGTTCAAAATGCCAAATTTGACAGCATTTTATGAAAGATCTATTGCGTTTACAAGAAAACGTAAAAAACAGTTCGATGACATAGTTTCTGAATAACAACACCTTCTAGTTTCAGGCGTTTCCGAACAAAAATGAATTAAAACTTATGTCAGAAAGTTGACCCTTTGGATTTGAGAACAGATCAAGATTTTAAGCCTTAACTGGTGGTGTGTTTTGCACCCCAGAGAAAATGTATATGAGCTCTACATTTACAAACAAAATTTTTGTGGTATTTAGATACGTGAATTTATATGTATATGTATGTACACTTACAATACTTTTCATTTGTTTTTATACAAGTAAATAATTCAAAATTCACAGGGAGTTTTCTTATTTTAATTCTAAAATTTAAGGAGTGCACAAGAAATCAAATTTTGGAGTTACATATATCCCATCTCACCACTTAAGGGGGCAGGATACCTTTGTTTAAACCTACAAAATTTTCGATTTTTTTTTTTTTTTTTCTAAATACTACATATTTTGATTCCGTAATCATTTCTGAACAATATGCAAAAAAACGCATTAAAAAATTCCCATTAGTTTACTAATTGTGGCAGTTTACATAGGTTAATTAAACTTTGCGTTGCGTTTATTCACAATGATAATTTTGATACTGCGTGCAGTGTTAGAATCAAAAGAAAATTTCAAAACATATTCATGTCTGTATTTATCTACAACTTAAAACCAGAAAAAGGTGATATTTTATTTTATTTATTTATTTATTTATTTTACTTTGAAAATATATTTTAAAAAGTGAAAATTTTTAATTTTCTGTTACTTTTTTAATTTAGTCAATATATTTTTTTTTTTCAAATATTCTGGTTTTAGTATAGGGTTATAATACTATTATGTATTTATTTTCACCAATATTTCCTCTTTATATGCATATTTTCAGATTTTATCATGCGCGCAAGATTTTTCTCTCTTATTATCATATATTTTTTAACTCATCATTATAATATTTATTTATGAATGAATTTACATGAATATATATATTTTTAAGTATAAATTTAAATATGAGCTTTATATTTAAATGAAGTTTGATATTTATTTTTGACTTATTACACAAGTCTTGAAACTTGGAACATAGTGATATTTTTTTACTTTTTCACCTTTTGACGAAATTCGAGCTTCTTTCGCAATCTTTTGACGAAATTTGCTGTTTTTTCGCGATCTTTTGACGAAACTTACGGTTATTTTGCGATCCTGTGACGAAATTCGCATTTCCCCCGTAATCCTTGGACAAAATTCGCGGTATTTTTATGTCCGAATTTTCAGATTGATGACCGGGTCCCCCAGGACCCCCCCCCCCCCCCGGAATCGAATGCTTTAAATTTTCAGAAAATTCGGAACAGTATCACCCTTGATATACGGTAGTACATATTATTCTGAGATCGATTTTGTGAAGGTCGCCATACGGATCTTTTTATTTGTAGTGATTTTTTTCTATCTCAGGGAATTATGGAATTTGCTGTTAAAATCGAAATCAATTATATATGTTTCTGCAAAATTTCTCCCGGTCCTAGATCGCACTGCAGTTGAGAAAAGGGCACTTTTTTTTATTCTTAAAGACGAGTTCTGGATTCTTAAACAAGGGCGCCCATATAGGGGGGCAAGGAGGGGCTCGAGACCCCCCCCCTCTAGATTTTGGTTTTAACAAACTTTTTAAAAATATAAATCAGCTGCAAGATAGAAAAATTTAATTTGTAAAGGCAAAGCATAAAACTTGCATCGACAAGATCCGGAAGAATTTTCCGCTTTAGACGATTTTCCGTTTTAGCAGGTATAATTGTTGGGAATTCATTTTGTCATAACCATGATTTTCTTTTCTTTTAAAGCTGGATTCTGCTTTTTAGACAGGTTCTGTTTTCATGGGTTTTTAATTAGTGCTGTCGACTAGAGCTTCTTACAAAGAGTAAAGACACAAGATAGGAAACAAATTTCGTTTTAGACATTTTCTATCTTAGCGAGTGTTACTGTGTGGGTTTTTTTCCTAGAAGACGATAACACTTTTTCTGCATTAAGGAGGATTTCGTTATAGACAGGATCCATTTTCACAAGTAAAACGAATGTTGCTAAAACAAAACACTGAGAAACTAGAGACAGATTTAACAATAATCGGTCATCAATCCGAAAATTCAAACATAAAAAGTATCACGGAAAAATATCTCGAACTTTGACAATGGTCGCCAAAAAAATCAATTCCGTCGATAGTTTGCAGAAAAATTCACCAATTTCGTCAAAGGATCGCAGGAAAAGCACGAATTTCGTCAAAAGATCGCGAAAAAATGCAAATTTCGTCAAAGGATCGCAAAAATCTCGAATTTCGTTCGAGAATCACGTGAAAAACGCGAATTTCGTTAAAAAATCGCAGAAAAAATGCAAATTTCGTCAAAGAATAATGGGAAAAAAGCAAATTTCGTCAAAGAATGATGGAAAAAACGCAAATTTCGTCAAAGAATTGCGAAAAAACACAAATTTCTTCAAGAATCGAGGGGAAAAAACAAATTTCGTCAAAAGATCACTAAAAACTCAAATTTCATCAAAGGATCTTGAAAAAAGCTAATTTCGTTAAAAGATCATTTAAAACTCAAATTTCATGAAAGGATCGAGAAAAAGCGAATTTCGTTAAAAAAAATCTCAAAAACGCTAATTTCGTTCAAAAATCAAGGGAAAAACGCGAATTTCGTCAAAAAATCGAAGAAAAATCGCAAATTTCGTCAAACAAGCGTAGAAAAAAAGCGAATTTCGAAAAAGAATCGCGGAAAAAAGCAAATTTCGTTCAAGGATCACGGGAAAACGCGAATTTCATCAAAGAATTACGGGAAAAACGCAAATTTCCTCAAAAGATCGCGAAAAACGTAAAGTACCTTAAATATTTACTAAAATGCATGATAGCTTTGGAGGAAGTTGAAATTTTTCTCAGCCCCCCCCCCCTAAAATTAATCATATGGGCGCCCTTGTTCTTAAAAGAACTTTTCAGATTCTTAAAGACACTTTTTAAGAGCGTTCGTAATTATATAAATACGTAGCACCTATATTTGTCGTCTGGTCCGTCCTTCTGTCTGCATATAACAGCGCTAAAACTACGCAACCGAATGGTTTGAAATTTAATATATAATCGATGCAGAATTTTGTCGAGTCATTTCAACTTTTATGAAAATCGAATCAAAACTAACAAATAAAAGTTTTCTTCATTCTATTAAATTTTACCATACGTAATTAATTCAGTGATAGGTAAGGATTCTAGGTTGCCATGTGATTTCACGTCCTATTTAAGATAGAATCGCATAATTTTCATAGAACTGAATCTGATATACAGTAAATTCTGTCTAAGGCGGAATCGATCGGTACCGATGAAATTTTCCGCCGTAGACAATATTCCGCCTTATGCAAAATTCCCTCCTCAAAATAAATAAATAAATAAGTAAAATTTAAAAAAAAAAATAATAAATGAACAAGTTGTATATTTTTTTACATTCGTAACCGTTAGTAGCGTTCTTTAAAATTAAATTTTTAATGAAATTAAACTTTTTATTAAATTTATTGTCTTTCATAATATTGAAAAACATTATTCGAACACTGAAGAAGTAAATAGTATTGATTAGAATTGCTTCCGTTCTGGAATTTTATGAAAAATATTAACTTTAACAAATACAATCATATAGATCATCCTTAACATAGTGTCTGGCGAGACGGATAATATTTTATTGATGCTTGTTTTTACTTCCGGTTTAACAGGCATTCTTCATTAACACATTATAGTCACATTGTGTTACTCATTTTTATGGTTAAAAATTACCATATTTATCCTTAAAATTTAAATATGAGCCTTTTGAATTAACTTTATTAATCTATTAAGAAATTTAATTAAAATGTTCGAGACTATTTGATGTATATACATATCAGTTTTAAAGTTTCATGAATCAAATGCATTTCATTTTTAAAATATCATTTTACTCGCCTTATGCAAAATTTTCGGTTCGGCGAGACCTTAAAAAACTTTCCGTTTCCGCGTTAGGCAGATTCCGGCTTAAATGGCATGGATTAATGTTATTTGCTTTGGGTTCGCCGGGACTTTGAAAATTTTCCGCGTTAGGCAGATTTCCGGCTTACACAGAGTGCGACTTAGACAGAATTTACTTTATATAATTGTAATAAATTTTGTATTGCTGCATTTTTGCATAAGAGAGCAAGTGCAACAGCTATTGCACCAAGATCTGAATATTTATAAAACTAGTTACAGTACGAAGGTTCCTGATTTGCCACGTTTCACGTACAATTTCCGACTTCTTTTATTTTTAAAGGCATTATTTTAGTTTTTAAAGACGATCAGAATCTTTTTACACGAGTACGCGTAGGAACATGCTAAGAATGACAAGCAAACAGACGGGCAGATAAACGAATTCACAAGCACTTTTCAACTGCGTTTCAATCTATTTTGAAGAGTGTTAAAAATCGTCAATGGTTAACAATGGTATCCACATTAGGTTCTTGTTATGCGTTTCTTTGAACTGGAAATAACACTACAATGAGCAGCCAAAAGAAGGGTTACTTCTTATTTGCTAACCTGCCATTTATGGACAGAGCCATCCATCTTTCCATTCAGGGATTATAGTCTGAAGAGTGTGGTTATGTTTATTCAAAGAATATACATATGTGCATATGTGGAAATAATAGTACAGTAAAAAGGTGAATTCAGGGATAGTGTCATTTACTTATGTGCCATCTGCGAGCTGTGTCCGTTATTGTCAATAATTAGATGGTCTTTCTCTCTGTTCTTATTCAGTTGCTAAATCAGGAATTTTTAGTTATTGTGAATGTATTATGGATATAACATTTAATGATTCATCATGTATTGTACGTCAAAGGCAAATTTCAGACGTCAAAGAATGGAATAATCCTTCCCCTTCCCCGTTCAAGTAAATATGATACAACTGGGCATGCAGTCGTCATCTTTAATTGTCGATCGCAAAATCCCATGAAGCTTTGAATTCAGGCGGTGGTCAGGCCCTGACTATCGCACGGGTACCCGGTGCCCATGCCCTGGACACGACATTTTTCATAATTTCATCAAAATTATCATTAAAAATAAAATAATTGTGAAAAAATGTGATGTTTGAGATATTAATATCATAAATGACAAAAATATATCTCAATATATGGTTAAAAACCCATTTAGTTAAATAAATAGAAAAAAATTTTTATTGTTATTCCTAGAACCGTTTTCGAATTTTCCGGAAAACTTAATTTTTTTAGTTGAGTGCGAATAAGTGTGTAACATGTAAAAAAAATTGTTCAGTAAATCAACCAATCTAAGGGGGCTCGAAAATGCTTTTTAATTGACAAAAGTGCAATCCCCTCTCACCCCCTCCAGGAAAAATGTCTGAATTCAACACTGATCCCATGTTATTCTATAGTAAATTTGATTAGGTGATTGCTCAATACGCAATATAAATATTGAAATACGGTTTTCTTTGTCAGAATGTAGACATCAGATGTTGACCTAATACGTTTTCAAAAACGAATTTCTTACACTTTAAGCATTTTTAAGGTTGTTCTTCTGAAATCCAAAAGGGCAACTTTATGACATAAGTTTAAATTTATTTTTGTTCGGAAATGCATGAAACTAGCAGGTGTTCTTGTTCAGAAACTATGTCATCGAACTGTTTTTTCCGGGTTTTTTTTTTGCAATCACAATAGATCTTTCAGAAAAAAGTGTCAAAGTGGGCGTTTTGAACCGAATTTTCGCGCGAAAGAAGAATAACCACTCAAAAAAGGGTGGAAAAACATTTTTGTCACGTGATCAAAATCGCTTTTAACTCAATAGGTAATTTATCTATCAAAAATTGGAAAACACGGTTCGATTCCAAATCGCTTCCATAGTCAGGCCTTCCAATTTTATATCTTTCTGTTAAAAAATGAATTTGTAAATGTGTGAAAACGTTTTGCGCTTGTTGACCAGAGCAGTTGAGAACAACCTTAAACCTACGTTAGTCGCACATGTATCGCTCCTGATACAACACACGTATGCGACTGATGCACTCTGATACATATTAGAACAATAGTTATACCTCCAATGAGGAATTTGCACACATGGGGGATTTGATCATTTATATATTTTTCTGATAGTTCCACATCCACAGTTTTCAAAAATGTTCTCAAAAACGCGAAAAAAATATCTATACTATTAAATAATTAGTCCTAAAAGTAAGCTAAAATCACGTCGCTCCAAATCGGGGCGTGACTTACTATGACGTCACAGTTCACGACAGGCAAGCGGAACGGAAAGAAAAGAGATACTAAGCTTTGGAAATAAAGGTTCGAAATTTTTAAACTACTGATTTTACAAATTTGGTTCTTTCGCATCCGGATGTTATTTTGTACGTTGATTTATAAAATGTCAATAAAAAAAAAAAAAAAAAAATTAACGCTAAGTTTATGAAAAAATCGATTTTTAAACTCATTAAAAGTCTTTTCACATAGAGAGAGTTGACGGGATATTGTTAAAATTAGGAAAAATAAAGAACTGATCGCTTTTAAACTTTGACGTTGTTTTTAACGCATAATAAAGATTTTATAAATTTAAGATGAGTTGATTTTTGGTGGAGGTGGTGTGTGTGTGTGTGTGGAGGGGGGGGGGGGTAGTTTTCTCTTTTTTTCTTCAGATCAACTGTTTATTGCGTTTTAAATGCGATTTTTCATTTAACACTCAAATAAATATTATTTTTTAACATTAGATATTTGAAAGAGGGGGAAGTGCAGAGGGAGGGGAGGGTCATCCGGGGAGGAGCTATTTTCTAAATTTTGAGTACACGCCTCACGTGACATATCGTTAGTAAGGTGTATGAAAACTTATTCATATTATGCACATCCGTTGCCCCCCCCCCCCCACTTCGCCCCCTGGGGGTACTTTTGTAAATTTTTAGGTTTTTTACAAGAATTTGCAGTGCGTGCGCAGCACGTGGTGCTATATGATGCCGCAGACAGCGGGGATGTGGTTCGCGGTTTTTTTTCCTGTTGATTTTTTTTTTTTTTTTTTTTTTAAGATTATGCAGTATTGTCGAAGCACGCCTGCTACACGGTGTCATAGGCCTAAATTATTTTTATGTTGAAAAGTAAAAATTTAATATTAAAATTTTTTTGGGTAGTTTCAATATTTTTACGTTTTATAATCTCCATTAAGACATGACAAAATATTGTTTCGAAATAAATCCTTTATTTTTTAAACCTAGTCCCTAACTTAATAAAAATGTACACTTACGCAATAAAATTTTTATTTACTTCCTGAATAAAGACTAACATATTTGTGTGCATCATATCTTAGACGTTTCTACGTTTTACCTATTTAATCATCAATAAAACAGGGTTATTGCTTATTAATCTTTACAGATACAATATACGTATGAAATCTACTACAGAGTGTTTTTGTTTGTTTTTAAATACGAATGAGTACATTATAAATATGAATGTTTTTTTTTTTTTTTTTTTTTTTTTTTTTTTTTTTTCTCTTGAGTAACTATTTATCCAATCAGTTAATGTTCTAAAATAGTAATATTTAAACAAAATCAAACATAAAGTTACTGAAAAATGATCTTCATAAGATCAAAGAGACAATGTATTAGATAAATTAGGATTTTTCTTGTCATCTCTCTTCATAGCTTTAGTCCATGATTTTCTAATGGCAGGGTCTTTTGGCACGCTGAGAAACAACTTTTCGCTAGAAGTTACTGGTTGTATTAGTGCAGAGTGGTACAATACAGTACAGTAAAACCTCCTTAAAGCGACCACGTTTCACTCTAATAAAAATTGATCGTTTCGAGAGGTGGCCTCTTAATGGAGGTCGTGCAGAGCCGGATTAAGCATTTCTGGGGCCCGGGGCTACTGAAAATTTTGGACACCCTCCCTCTACTATTGGAAATCCGCTCTCCCCCACACGCAACTTTTTTTTTTAATCCTATAATACCAATTTTAAAAGTTGAATATGTATATTGTTACACAAAAACTTTTTTTTGTTATCTTTAATAGTGCTCTTAATTATTTTATTTAAACGCATTTATTACACGTACAATTCAAAGATACTTTATAAACATTAAAAGAAAATAATAGAACTATTCCAGCGTATCAGAACTGACTACATTTAAAATTATTTTAATGCAAAATTTTATTTATACAAATAAATTTAACTACATATTTCTGCATTTTTATTCTAGATTTTCTTTATTTAAAATTAAACTACTTTGAAAATTCGTGAAGAAACATGGAAGGTCTATAATTTTTACAACCTTTCGAGCACATAGATTAGAAATACTGTAATTGGGGGGAGATTTTTAAGAGATCTCTTGATCTCTGAGATAATTAAATGTGCATTTCACTATTTTTAAAAAGGGTTGGGTATATTTTGCACATTTTAGAAAGGGCAGGGTATCCTAGAAGAAACACTGTGTATGTATATATATATATATACACTGATGTCCAAAAATTAAGGGGTAGTGACCGGACGCTTTCGACTGTACACAATTTGTCGAATATCTGTGAAAATCTTGACGAATTGTCATTCAAATTCAAGGGTGTAAATAATATGCTTGACTTCACATTTTTCAGTGAAGATTTAGACGCGGAGACAATTAGGGGCAAAACAATAAATTTAATAATAAAATAATGCTTGCGATCATTGATAAGACTGAAAATTCTCAAAATGGTCTCTAGTAAATGACTATGTGGGTCCTGTCTAATGTTTGTGAGCATTTCTGGAAGCATAAGACGCATATTCGTGAAGGTTTAAATGTTTCTGTGAAAATTTTAAATATTTTTTATTTATAGCATGCAGCGTTTCAAATAAATCTAACAGTATATAACGAAACTATGAAAAAGAACAGTAGAAAATGTATACTGCAATTAAATCATGAATATATTGAATATTTCATGAGATATGAGCATTTGTGTGAAATATTTTTTAACTGTGCATTCTTGAAAGACTCCAAAATTTTTATTTCCTAATTTGGTTGTCAGCTATTTAGGGCAACTTATACAAAAAGTCCAGTCAAATATTGTGAAAACTCAGAAAGATACTGTGAACTGATTGACAAATTGTGGAAAATCTCTTATAATAAAGCTACTTTTAGAAAGCAACTCACTCTATCGCCCTTAACTATTTGAATTTTTACAATATTTGACAGGACTTTTTATATAAGTTCCAAAAAGCTGACTACCAAATTATGAAAAAAAACTTTTGGAATCTTTCATGCATGCGCAGTTAACCCTCCGTCTACCAGACGGGTCCATTAGACCCGACAGGTACATACAAAATATTCATTCAAACCAGAAATTTCTTTAAAATAAACTAAGTATATAAACCAGACAAAAATAAGGTAAATAAATAAGTTAAATAGTTTTAAATAAAAATTCTGGTGTAGAACGTTTTATTAAAACTTGAATAAAATTCCCGGTAGATCTAGGGTTAAAAAAATATTTCACACAAATGCCAAATGCCCATGAAGTTTTTGGAAAGTGGTGTTAAATTTGGTTGAAAATTGTGTTCCATAAGCAAAAAGCATTTACATTTTTAACAGAAACGATAAAACCTTCACAAATATGCGTGCTATGCTTACACAAATGCATACACAAACGTTAAACAGGACCCACATAGTCATTTGCTACAGTAACTGACAAGTTTGCGGATTTTCTGTCACATGGGTGATTGCAACCATTATTTTATTATTAAATTTATTGTTGTCCTCCTAATTGCCCCGCGACTAAATCTTCACTGAAAAAGATGGAGTCAAACATTTCTTCACATCTTCAAAGTTCAAACACAATTCATCAAGATTTTCAGTAGATATTCAACAGACCGTGTACAATCGAAAGCGTCCATTCACTGCCCCTTAATTTTTGAACTTCAGTGTATATGTATGTATGTATGTGTGGTAACATTTTCAGTTAATGTATGGGGAGAAACTAATTTAGCTGATTAGTACATAGAACGTTTAACAACCCTTATATATATGTACCTGGGTCGTAATCCAGTTTTTAGTGAGGAATACAAGGTGCTTATACATCTGATCCAAAGTTCAGATTTGTTCATAATACTAATTGAAATTAATATTTGGAAATTTTTCCAGAGAGAAACATTCGCCTTGAATACAATATTTCAAATGAAAAACAAATTTCAAATTATTTTTGCTTAAAAGGCGCAAAGACCAACTTAGTGAAAAATAGTGTAATAGTGAGAAGTTCCAGGCTGGGTATCGTTCCATGTGGTTTAGCGGTAGAACGTCAGTGCGCTATACTGATGACCCGGGTTCGATTCCCGGCATGGAATATTTTTCACTAAGTTGGTCTTTGCGCCTTTTAAGCAAAAATAATTTGAAATTTGTTTTTCATTTGAACTAATTGAAATATTTCAAATGAAATTTTCAACATACTTATTCTTCTTTGCGTGAAATATAATAATATCACGTGAAGTATTAGAAGCAGCCCGAGTCCCATCCGCATACAATCAGCTTTGAACTAAGTACTTAATACTTTGGATTGTGGTTGACATTAGATGTGGTGTTTGTTACCAATCGAAATACTACGCACTTCCATCACAATTCTTCCATTGCACTTCAAAATGCCTGCAATCTCGAGAAGTTTAGAATCATTAAAATTCTTTATTTTTTTCCTTTTTATTTGTCATTTTGTTACAACAATATTTAAATAACTATCTAAAATATCCCCCCCACCCACCAAGAAAAAATCCCTTTTTTCCTTCCCCCATCCCTCCAGTACATAGTTTAAAATATTTTTTTTTTCCTTGTGTAATGTTTCTGTATTAATAATTAAAAGAGCATCTAAATTACTCCCCCCCCCCCCTCACCCAAAAAAAATCTGCTTCTCCCCTCCCCCTAGCACATAAACTTTAAAACTTTTTTTTTTTTTTTTTTTTTTTTTTTTTTAAGCTGTGTTGCTATTTTGTAGCAACAATAAATAAACAATCATCGAATATTCTACCCTTAAATTTCCATTCCCCTTCCCCATAATAATACTTCCAAACATTTTTTAATTGAAAAATATATTTACACGTGAATATTCAGAAAGACAGGAAACTTTAAAGTAATTAAATTATTACAAGTAAAAAGCATTTTATGGAGAAAATTACATAATATTTAAAAAAGCCCAAATAATATTTCCAAGCACTTTCAATTGGAAAATCGAAAATATATTTATACGTGGTTATTAAAAGGAAAAGAAAACTTTAAAATAATTAAATTTTGCGTGAGAAAAGCATTCAATGGGAAAAAAGTATGTCATTTTTATATATTTAAAACGATTTCCTTAAAATCCAAAAGAAAAAATATTCTAGCCATTACAAAAGGCCGGGAGGCAGCGACATTTTTCACCTAATAATTTTAAACAAGCTGATTTTCAATTTTCTGATAGTTGGTTGCATTTATGACGGCCAGTTATCTGCACGAGGGATATAGGACCAGGGAGGAGTGCCCTTCGTGGGGGTCTTTCTAAGGGAACCTAACCCGTATTAACGCTTGGAAATCCAAGGTTCGAAGAAAACCACGAAAACTTCGAACGATTAGGCCGACGGGTGCGATTGGGTTCGAACCCAGCACCTCCCGTCTACCAGCTTCGAGAGCAGAACCTCTCAGCCATTGGTGGGGCCAAATTTCTGATAGATCTTACTTAATCGAACATGAAAACAACCGTCAGCTGTTGCAACAGTGGTGGATGCGGTCTTGGAAACCGAAAAACTTCCTAGCCAAAGGGAACTTAAAAGGAAGGCGGTCATAGAAGATCGCTACCATTGCCACCTGTATTCTAGGTAGCAATGCTACTGGTCGTGATAATATCATCCAATCTTTCGTAATCAAATATCTTTTTAAAACACAGAAAATTAGCATGTTTTTAGAGATTGCGGGGTCTACTGCACGTGGGGTTGGGGAACGTAGCTCGAATGGGGGCAGAATCCCCTAGTTTCGTTAGAAAATGTAACTGTGAGAAACTTTTATAAAGAAATTATTTTTTCCTCATTTAAAAAAATAATAAAAATAAATATGGCTCTTCAACCTTTTCAGAAAATTTACTTTTCTAAGTTCAACTAAGATAATGAACTAAAAGTTCTAATTGTGTGTGCTAAAAGTTTTCAGTTTAACTGAAATAAATCAATATTTCTACAAAAACACGATAAATTTTATTATATAAATTCTTCATAGTCAAACTTCTGCAATCAGGTAATCTTTTCAAATGAGAACAAATTAGCATACTTTTAGCGGAGTCTGCATGAATTTGGCGAGCGTAGCTCGTAATGGGCAGGACAGACCAATTTTATTAGAAAATGTAACTGAGATAAATTTTTATTACGAAAAAACAATTTTTCCTGATTAAAAAGAAATTCAACACTTAACTTTTAGAAAACTTACTTTTCTAGTTCAATCCGTATCTTGACAATGAATTACAAGTTCTAACTATGTGTGCTAATAATTTTCATTTTTAATGAAATAAGTCAATTTCGTTCAAAATATGATAAATCTTATTAAAGCTGTTCTCAAATTCAAAGGAACTACTTTCTGGACACATTTCTGAATTCATTTTTGTTCGGAAACGCATAAAATTGGCAGGTGTTCTTATTCAGAAACTATGTAATCGAATGGTGTTCCCATTTTTTGATAAAGGCAAAAGGTCTTTCAGAAAATACTGTCAAAGTAAGTGCTTTGAACCAAGTTTCCGGATGCGGCAGCATGAGAAAGGGGTAAAATGTGTCGTCACGTGACAAGAAACGCTTATTACTTAACAAGTAATTTATTTTTAAAAAATGGAAACCGTTATTCGATTCCAAATCGCTTCAACAGTCAGACCTGTTAATTTTATGGCCGTTTTTGAAATTTGTCCGAAAATGCGTCAGTAAGTTCTCTTGTGTTGTTGAGCTGGGAATTTGAGAACCACCTTAAATAAATTAATGTGAGCATTTTAAACAATTTAACACATACGTATTGAGTTTTGGTAAATGGTACAAAATGAAAAATGCATGAATATGGAAATTTTAATAACATAAAGATGTGTGTAAAGTTATTTAAATAATGAAATCTGTACTAATAAAAGAAAGTTTCGCACTGTGTGTTTATCTGTTCACGATGGCTAGCAAAATCTGTTCCATGTATAAGTCTGAAAATCTCGGTGAGGATAATCCAAAACAGGTCCTGATGCACCTGAGACACGTATTTTTAATTTTTAAAGGGCCGGGAACGCTGGGACCCTTTAAGTTTTTATGCCCTAAATTGCTAATAACTTGCCCCATTTCATCCGATCTTCATTTTTGGGGCTATATCTCCATTTAGTTATTCCCCCCATTTCTACCTTCCAGTTAAGATCCCAATACAGGGCCCTTTGAGGTTTTTGTGATTGTTAATAAATTGCTTCATTTTAATCCAATCTTCATTTTTGGGATCATTTTTTCATTTACTTATTCTCACGTTTCTACATTCCAGTTAAGACCTGGGGGCCTTCTATGGTTCCGTAGGGACCCCTTGAACTTCTTGTGAGCCATGCATTCCCTCCCCCTTAATTCTCTCACATTCTCAGGGCAATGTTTTAAAGTTGAATCTTGGACTCTTCTACCCGGACCAACAACCTCATAATTTTTACTGGGACCCTAGAGCCCTGTTTTAAGCATCACCCCCCCCCCCTCCGCGCATTTCTTAAAAATATTATTATAATGATTATTTCATATCTTATGCTTAATTTTGACTAATTGAAAATATAAAACGCTAAGTACTAAAACATTTTAGTACGTTTTCATGTTAGGGTTGTTCTCTCAACTATCTGTTGGCCCCTTTTGGGCCCCATATTATAGCTCCCTTAAAATTGGTCCGATTCACTAGTTTTTTTTTTTCCTTTCTGTCAACTCCTTAGGTCCTCCAGTTACTACACAAACGAAAAAAAAAAATTCTCAGACTTTAGCTACCACCAATTTTGAATATTAATCGCCTTCTTTAAAAATGATCCGAATTGCTTGCAATTTTCTTTAGCATAGTTCTAGCGTCCTCTGATTACTTTCAAAACCACTATAAAGTATCTTTATATCCAACTACATACCAGTTAAGTCCCTGGCGACTTGGGGCCTCTTGAAGTTTTTGCACCATAAATTGTTAATAAATTACCCTTTCTTAATCTGATCTTCATTTTTGGAACACGTTTCTATTTTATTCTCCTGTTCCTATATTCCAGTTAAAATCCTGGGGCCACCTAGGGTCCTGTAGGGCCCGATACGAGGCCCTTTGAACCTTTTGTGTGGCATGCATTTTTCACCCCCTAATTTTCTCGTCTTCTCAGTGAATAATTTTTAAGTTGGGTCTTGGACTCCTCTCCCCGGAACAACACCCTCATAACTTTTTTACTGGACCCTACGGACCCTGTTTTGGGCATCCCCCCTCCCCTTTTTTGCGCATTTCTTTAAAATATTATTCTAATGATTATTTCATACCCTATGCTTAATTTTGACTAATTGAAGATATAAAACGCTAAGTACTAAAACATTTTAACATGTTTTCATGTTAGGGCACTGCTCTCAACCATCAATTGGCCCCTTTTGGGCCCCTATTATAGTTCCATTAAAAATAGTCCGATTCACTAGCTTTATTTTCTAACAACTTCTTAGCTTCTTCAGCTACCACAAGAAGACAAAAGAAAAAAAAATTCGCAGACTTCAGCTACCACCAACTTTGAAAATTAATCGCCTTCCCGGGGCCCTTGGTGCAGCTTCTTTAAAAATGACCAGAATTGCTTGCAATTTTCTTTAACATAGCTCTAGCGTCCTCTGATTACTTGAAAAACTACTAAAAAGTATCTTTATACTCAACTGCATGCCAATTAAGTCCCTGGCACCTTGAAGTTTTTGCATCCTAAATTGTTAATAAATTGCCCCTTCTTAATCCGATATTCATTTTTGGAACCTTTTTTCCATTTAATTATTCTCCCGTTTCTAGATTCCATTTAAAATCCCGCGACACCCTAGGGTCCCGCAGGGCTCGATTCGGGGCCCCTTGAACTTTTTGTGCGGTATGCTTTTTTCACCCTTTAATTTTCTCGCATTCTCAATGCAAAAATTTAGAGTTGAGTCTTGGACTGCTCTCCCTGGACCAACACCCTCATATTTTTATTGGAACCCTAGGGCCCTGTTTTAAGAATCCCCCGCCTACCCAGAGATAGAAGAGGGAAATAGAATAAAGATGTTTTTCCTGCTTTTGTCGCGAAGAAAGAGGGTAGAAACACTAAAAGGATTCCTTAGAAACAGTTACTATTGGACTTGCGAAGCTTTAAAATAGCAAAAGTAAAAGGTAATGGATGTTGACACTTGAAACACGACTTTTTCTCGCTATTTCAGAATACTTTTATCATTTCAGATTTTTTTTTTTTTTTTTTTTTTTTTTTTAGAAATTAGGTAATTTTTAAAACGAAACTTTGATACAATTTAAGCCACTGCTGAGGGCCCCTCGCCAGTTGGGGCCCGGGTCTGCAGCCCCCGTAGCCCCCCCCTTAATCCGGCCCTGAGGTCATGTTTAAATCTAGATTTTAATTGTTGAAAAAAAGTAGAAATAATGTTACTGGAATTTATTTTTCGCATTAGGAAAAAATATAAAAATTTAAGTATCAAAATAAAAGTTAATTATATAAGTTAATTACTGCAGTGTTTAAAAATGAATATATTGACATTTGCTTTGGTTTTACGGTTTTATCTTTCATAACTTTTATTTCCAAGTCCTTTCAAAATTCAGTAAATAAATGCAATTTTTTTTTTTTTTTTTTTTTTTTTTTTTGGACGGGAACAAATAATGATATTTTCATTAATTTATCTATTTCTTTGAGAGTTTCCTAACAGAATAGGGTAGGGGGGTTTATTGATCGTCATTCTTAATTCGTCATCAGAGTTAACTTCATTGTCTAAAAAGGCATAAAAGGGTTTAAACACTTAAAAGTTACCTGAATAAAAAAAATAAATCTAAACTTAGTTTAGAAGTTTAAAGCCCCTCGGAATTATTTTTCTAATAAAACCTTCTTCAAGTGACAGGAAAAAACGGAATCTGTTTCCTTTTCTTCAAAGAAATTGGTCGCTCATGGAGAGAGGTCAGCTGGGATGGTCTCTGAATGGAAGTAAAATTAGTATTGAGCCTATGGGAATCATTTTCGTTCAATGAAAAAATGATCGTTCAGGGAGGTGGTCGCTTAATGGAGGTGATCGCTTAATGGAGGTGGTCGCACAGAGAGGTTTCACTGTATTTATAATATGACTTTGTGTTCTAAGTCATAATAATTTTAGAAACAGCAATATTTAAAATGAACAAGTTGAAAAGCGACACACGTAAAGAATAACAGTCGTTTGTTATCATGAACTGTGACGTCAGGTGTATTACGGAGCGTTTTCGGGATACGGGTGCGATATTAAAACAATCATAAATCAGTAATAAAAGCTCAAAATAAAAAAAATATGCAGGGTATCCTTCTTATTTTTTCATGTACTATTGTTTCGTGATAAAGTTAGAAAACGTGCAAATTCTCCATTCTAAAAGTCGGAAAATAATGCTCTTTGCACCGCAATTCCTTGATGGAGATTTTCTGTATTTTCTTTATACTTAAATTTTCTCTCGGGAGCAAAGATAATGCAAATTAATGCTTTACTCAAATCAAACACGCTACTTCCTTCACGAATTCACTTTTATTCACTAGTCCTTTGAAATCTTTTGTACTGGGTAGCCGGAGGAAGGGAAAGCATACATAAATTTAAAGAATAAGGATATAGTTTATTCCGGGTCTGACTAATGCAGGGCGTGCAGAGCAGCTGCCGGCCCTCACATTTGAGAGGCATTGTACATGTATAGCCATAAACTTTTTTGTTGGAATTTTGTTAAAAGGGTGTGAAATGATTAAAATGGCCAAAAGGGACGAAATTTCTTACAACTGCAAAGACTCAGGAAGGAAGTGCGACGCTCCTTGACCCCAAGAGTGACTGAAAGATCTGTATTTATACTTCAAAGCATGGGCGTACCCAAGGGCCCCCCCCCCCCCCCCGAAATTTTCGAAAGTGATATGAAAAAGTGCTGCTAATTTTCCTTATTTTTTTAAGATAAATCTGTAATTTTTTCTTCTGTCATACAGCAAAATAGACATTCTCGTTAACATCATATTAGTCCACATTGACATCACAGCATACCCAAAGATGGGGAGGGGGCTGATGGAATTTCAGCCCCCTCCTCTCGAAATGGTCGAAAATGAAACGATAAAATAGTGCTGAATTTTTTCTGCCTGTTTAAGATAAATTTATATTTTTTCCCCTATCCTTTAACAGACTATGCGATTCCTTCGCTTTAGTTCCATAGTAGTCCATATTGACACCAAAGAAGAGAAAGGAGACTGACGGGGATAGAGCGGTGCGCGGTAAAAAGGTCAACGGTAAAAAGGGCAACGGAAAAAACGTCAACGGTAAAAAGGGCAACGGTAAAAAGGTCAACAGGTAAAAAAGGCAACGGTAAAAAGGTCAACCGGTAAAAAGGTCAACGGTAAAAAAGGCAACGGTATAAATAATAATATTTAAATATTGAGATTATTAGTTAATGAGGTACATATATATTGAGTTATAGAAAATCGATTCAATGTTTCAAGTAAAGCAAATGCTGAACACGTGTATCGGTTACTTCAACTCGCTATATGAATAGCTTATGCAAAAGGACAGCGGCTTTTATATATTTATGGAAACCTTGACCAAGGACGGTAAGCGGACCCCCTCCCCCCCCCCCCCCCGAAAAAAAGGCTCACATTAACTAGGGGGAAATGGTCCACACATTTATGAGTAATTATATACAAGAACAGCTGCGTATTAATAAAAGTTAATTTTTCCCACTGTCAGTTTCTTACAGCGTAGGGGGCAGGGGGTACAGAGTTAATCGGTAGGTTATACAATTCTAAGATTTGGTCAAAGAAAACATAATTTTAACATTTCATTAAGGGAAGTTAAGTTTAACATGCCTTACTTCTACAAGGGGACAAGCTGGGGTGGGGGGTGGGGTATTAAGAAAATACAATTCTTTCAACTCGCTACATTGATAGTTTATATATAAGCAAAGATGTTTAATCAATAATGACTTTTCGGTGTAGTGGGGGGAGGGGAGGGGGAGGAAAAAAATTACGTACAGAGATTGTAATGGGAATAATATAAAGACGAAGAAAAAAACCATTTTCTTTAGAGGAATTTTTTCATTATCCTGCTTTTTTAGGTAAGGGACAGATTTGTGGGTGTAATAAAATAGATAAGTATGAGGTAAAATTTTGACATTGATCTACTAACATCAAAATACAGTAAAACCTCTCTAAAGTGACCACGTTCCGTTAAAAAAAAATTGGTCGCGCCGAGAGGTGGTCTCTTAATGGAGGTCATGTTTAAATCTGGATTTTAACTGTTGAAAAAAAAGGTAACAATTAATGTTACTAAAATTTATTTTCACATTAGGAAAAAATATGAAAATTTAAGTTTCAAAACAAAAGTTAATTCCATAAGTTAATTACTGCAGAGTGTAAAAAATGAATACATTGACGTTTGTTATGATTTTACGGTTTTATCTTTAATAACTTATATTTCCAAGTCCTTTCGAAGCTAAGTAAAAAAATGCAAATTTTTTTGGACGGGAAAAAATAAGGACGATTTCATTGATCTATCTATTTCTTTGATAGTTTCCTGACACAATAGGGCAGGGGAGTTAAAAGTTACCGGAATAAAATAAAAAAAAATCTAAACTTAGTTTAGAAGTTTGATGAATAATGCGCTCTCCGGAATTATTTTTCTAATAAAACCTTCTTCAAGCGACCAGGGAAAATTTGTTTCATTTTCTTCAAAGAAATTGGTCGCTCATGGACAGAGTTCAACTAAAATGGTCTCTGAAGGGAGGTAAAATTACTATTGAGTCATGGGAATAAATTTCGTTCCATGAAAAAATGGTCGTTCAGGGAGGTGGTCGCACAGGGAAGTTTCACTGCATGATATTTTACTCAGGGATTTCCCCAGGTTTTTATCCTGCACTTATGTATTGTCAAGGGGTGGGGTTGGTGTAACGGACAACAGGTGTAAACACCTGTTGTCCGTTAGTTTTGAGTAACAAAAGGGCTTAGGTTTGAGTAACAAAAATGTAAACTTGTATTGTTATTTTGACAAGCTATGCTAGATAAATAGAATAACCTTTAGGATATACTGGGAAATATCAACTCCATTCCTCCTATCCCTTTGTATTTAAAGAGAGGAAAATGGTTTGTAAACCATATCAAAATCCATTAGTGGGTTTCAACGAAACTTATTGCACATAAGAAATGAAATAAATGTTGAAATACCCTGAAAACCTCCCGATTTGTCACAAAAGATTCAGCTAAAGAATTTTTCTTTTGTATTTTTTAAAGGACTTTATAACGTTTGATTTTCTAGTTCTAGTCCTTCGCTTTTAGTCTTCGTAATTTTCTTATTTTTTATTACATTATTTCACTAATAGTAATTACTGTATAATTTCTTTATAGTAATTTCTTAATTGTATTGATTTTTATGATATAGTTTTCGTTTTTTAATTTTTATATTAATTTGATATGAAAATAATTATTTATAACAAAAGCAGGGAGAAATTTTTATTGGCAGGGTACGCTTATTTAGCGCATAAAACTGTAAAGCAATGTATTCGTTGGAGATACACGAAACATAAATTAGACTACATTCTAATTTTTCTATCTGATCGGTAGCATTGTAACCGGAAAAAAAAAATAAAAACAAATCCTTAACTGGAAACATGTTTAGCGAGAAATGCTATCAAACCGTTATTTACGAAAAGTAATATTCACCTCTTTTAATGGTAGAAAATCTACGATTATATAAAGCAAAGTTTTTTTTTATTAAAAAAAAGTGATTTGGTGTCGTCTGGCATAAAGCAAGTTTCCAGATCAAAGTTAAATAAATCTACAATATGGGAAAATGGCAACAAAAAGATATAATAATCTACTATTTTCCAACTATTTTTCCTTCGCTTTCTACTGAAATGGAGTACTTCTGTTGCCAACGTTAAAGGAATGACGTTATAAACTACAATTTTTTTTTTCTCAAAAATGAATTGAAATGCAGTTCTCAAACAAATTGCATTTAAAAGTTTTTTTTTTTTTTTTTTTTCCTATGCGACGGTAAAAAAATTGGAAATGTGTTATGCTTAGAAATTAAAAAATTGCAGTAAAGATTATCCGTATTTAACCGCACAATGTATGCGGACGGACGGACCGAAAGACGACTATAGGTTCTACGTATTTATATAATTACGAACGCACCTAAAAATGAAATACAGCAGAACCTCGATTAACCGAGCTTCGATTAATCGGGTTTCTGTTAACCGAGCCGATGACGAAGTCTATTTTTTTTCTTTTTTTTTCTTGTGAATGAGCACTGGAAATTGAAAAAGACCACATTTTTTAGTTTACTGTCCGTGCTACAGGCTCTTCTGTCTCCAAAAGCACTTAATTTCCAAGAAATATTGCACCCTGAGATGTCAACAGCAAACAATGCTTTGTTTCCAGTGGCCGTGTGGCCTACTGAACACCAAATGAGATGTGTTATCGGACATCGAACAATTATCCCCCCCCCCCCGCCCTCTTAACTGGCAACAGTAGGGAGGGGCGACTCTCACAATAGACATTTGGGTTTCATGACATTATTCTGTTTGCGCTTTCGTTCGCGAATCCCCCGTTAATGTAAATTTAACAAATTAATGTAATTAAATTTAAAAATATCTATATTTTCTCGTGAGATTTTTTTTTCTTTTTGAAAATGCATCTTTCAAAATTTAACTTAGTACTATAGTTAAAAATTTTTCAATTTGCTTTTTAAAATTTACTACTTCGCTTCTTTTTTTAAACAATAGCTGAATTTCGAAGTGAAAAATAATTGTTCTGTTCAGTGTTGCCAGATTAAGGACTTTTTTGTCCCCAGATTGCTTATTGTCACCGGGTTTTTTTTATTTATTTATTTATTTATTTATTTTTTTAATTTATATTTTTTTTCTATTTGGTCTTTCTGAAAAATAAGGCGAAATATACCTACTACTTTAAAAAAGTTTTAAGAGTCAAATAATCTAAATTAAGGCTGTTCTTAAATCCAAATGGGCAACTTTATGACATAAGTTTTAATTTATTTTTGTTCGGAAATGCATGTAACTAGCAAGTGTTATTGTTCAGAAACTATGTCATCGAGCTGTTTTTTCCGTTTTTTGCAAACGCAATAGATCTTTCAGAAAATAGTGTCAAAGTGGGCGTTTTGAACCGAATTTTCGCTCGAAAGTAGAATAACCTCTGAAGAAAGGGCAAAAAACGTGTTTGTCACGTGATCGAAATCGCTTATAACTCAATAAGTAATTTATTGATAAAAAAATGTAAAACACAGTTCGATTCCAAATCGCTTCAATGGTCAGGCTTTCCAATTTTATATCTTTCCGTTAAAAAATAAATTTGTAAATGTGTCAAAACGTTTTGCGCTTGTTGAGCAGAGCAGTTGAGAAGAACCTTAAAAAAGTGCCCAATCTGGCAACACTGGTTCAATTATAAAGTAAATGTTAATAAATGCCTTGAAATTGTATTGCGGAATTTCTGTGTGAATTTTTGAAATTACTGTCGAACCTCTATTTTGCGAATTTTTCCTTGGAACCAAGAATATTTTGCGAATTTCTTCGTAAAATAACCTCCAAATAGCGAAGTGCATTCTCTATTTAACGAACTTTTTCTTGTGATCAAAAATTCCCTCCCCCCCCCCCCCCCCATTTCTCAAAATATATCTCGACATTTCAAACTTATTCTTTCTTTAAACACATTTTATGATGTTCAATGGCCTTGAACTGGTTTTACCAGGCGCCTTCTTTGTCAGCAGTGAGAATTCGGTAAGTACGGAGGACGAAGGCGATAATCCCTTAGAGTAACTTTAAAAAATGTGGATACAGTGAAAAAAAAAAGAAGAAATTAACCATGATGTGCTGATTGATGATTCTATTTCACTTAATTCTGAAATTGAGACCTCGGAAACACTATCCGAATTGGATATTTTCGATAGTGTGAAAAATAAAAACAATACAGCAATGAATTGTGATGAAGACGAATATGATGGTGATGGAAATGGTCATTATGCAGGAATTAACAAAATTTCGTATGATGAAATGCTAAAATCATTTGAAACAATCCGACGCGAATTATAGTTAGAAGAAAATACGCATGAAGGGGTTTTTGGTGCATTGCAAAGATGCGTGACGTATGAGAGAAAGCACTTTTTTAAATAAAAAACTCAGGCAAAATTAACAGTTTTTCAGAAACTAAATTTAAGGACGCATATGTTAATGTATGGTTAAAATTATTTGTTATAATAATAATAAATACGATAATGTCATTAAAATTCGTTAATTTTAATGTAAAACTATTTACTTTAAACAGAAAATACAGTATATTCCCGGACAAGGTTTTGTTTTCCTTGCAGATTTCAAAGATTTAAACACATAGAAAAAATGAATTGATGATGGATATTGGTGGGTGAAATAAATAAAACAAATCGATATAATTTATTTTAAAAAAATGTGATTAATTACTTTTAGTGAAAATGTTTAGTGTTTATGAATTTAAAATCTCTTTTATGTAGTTTAAAGTATTTTAAAAGGTGAATCTCTATTTAACGAATTTTCCATATAACGAACTTTTTCCCGGGATTTAGCGACTTCGTTAAATAGAGGTTCAACTGTATTACTGCAATATTCTCTAATACATTTCAGAAATAATCCAAATAGAGTAAACTCTGTTTAAGGCGGAATCGATCGGGACCGTGAAAATTTTCCGCAGTAGACAAATATTCCGCCTTAGACAAATTTTACTCTATGTCTATGGATTCGCAGGGACTGGAAAATCTTTCCGAGTTAGACAGATTTCCGTCTTACACAGAGTTTACTGTATATGTGTTAAATTTATGCGGAATGTCATTTTAGTTACTCCTGAAATGAAGATAACAAAATGAGAAGAGTCAATCTTTTCAAAACATTTATATTTCTTTAAAGAATGGAAAAGAAAAGTCTATTGTAAGAAATAATGAAGTTTAAGCAGAGTTCAGAGAATTTATGGAAAAGGGGGATTTGTATCTAAAGATCATCAGTTGTTAATACGGATGTTCACAACTGATTGACACGCAGAATTCTCCCAAGGAATAGGACAATAACATTTAGCCGGTACTTTGATAGTACTGTGAATTATATATAACAAAAAACCCATTATCTGGAAGTATACTATAATGCAAATAGTAAAAAAGGGGGTGCATTTGTATTCATGTGCGTACATAGGATTTTTGTTGGGGGGGGGGGGGGGGGCAATGAAAAGCAGTTGGGTATTTTCGGCCGCGGAAATCAGTTAGTTTAGATTTAAAAGAAAATAATAATAATAATAATTTTAACAAATTTGTTTGATGCCCGGGAAAAAGGAGAAGAGGGGAAGGGCCAAAATTCCTTTCTAGGTCGACAACAGATATGAATAAGTGTTATATTGTTAGATGTCTTTTGATTTTCAAAGGTATTACTACAGTCAAACCTCGTTAACACGAACACGTTTAACGCGAATTACTTTTAGCACGAAATGTTTCCGATAGCCCCGTTTTGTTGTATGTAATGTATTTAAGTTCGGATAACACGAACAAAAAAAGTTTCCCCTTGAGTGTTCGCGTCAACGAGGTTCGACTGTATATGTAAGCATATAGTATATTACCTATCTTTTAATTATTATTATTACTTTGCACGATCATGTTGGCCGAATGATAGATTAAAGCTTGAAAATTAAATTTTTTATCCTCCTACCTCACCCAAATACCAATGTGATCAGAATTAGTTCAAATATTATATGATAAATATGATTAAAACAATACTTTTATTAGAGGTTACTTTTTTTAAATTACTACATAAAAAAAGGATGACATAAAACCTCTTACCACAAAGGTTCTACCAATAATAAATCAAACAAATAAAATATTTTAAAATAAATGTTTCTCCCCGGCCACCCCCACCCCCTTTTTTATAGTTTCAATACAGCATTATGATTAAGAAAAATTAAATAATAGAAGTATGAATAGTTTTTAAAATAGAAATGTTTCTCGAGTAAAGTAAAAAAAGCATGAAAATAAAATTTCAATTACTTCTAAGTTTGGGATACTAAATTTTGGGGGTCCGGACAAATGTCCCACTTGCCCACACAGAAAAAGCATAATATTTTCAACTATATTGGAATCCAAATTGACTTCTTTTTTCTGACATATTCCTGAATTTAGTTTTGTTCGTAAACACATGGAATTGGCAGATGCTCTTATTCAGAAACTATGGAGTTGAACAGTTTTACCATTTTTCGATAAAGGCCGGCATTCTTTTTAAAAACGCTGTTAAAATTGGCGTTTGGAATAGAATTACGCGGGAATGGCACGCGATATTCTATATAGGTTCTATGTAAACATTATTCTATATAGAGTCTTCACCAGAAAGAATACTTTGGACAATCTTTTGCAAAATCAAGTCAACCCGAATCCCAGCTCAAGAATCAAAATCTAACTCGAATCCGAAACAAAGAAAGTCAAACCGATTCGTAGCAAAATGGTAAAAATTAAATTAATATGTAAAGAAAAAATATAGCACGAACCGCAGGTCGCGTCATTTTCGGATAAAAGCGAGTTTCCTAACCCGATGCAAAACGCTACATGTCTACACCATAGTCAATAAATTTTAATCTTTAATTTTATTTCAAATTATTTTCGTGAAAACATTTTCATTTCTGCTATGTATTCTCTAAATTGTGCTTTCTTGAGCCAAATCTTTCATATTTACTGACCCCCCCCCCCCACACACACACACACCTACTTAACTGTACCCCCTTCTACATTGTAAACATCAAGATAATGAAAATTCTTCGCTTTCAAAAATTTTCATTTGTTTGTCATCATTTCAACTCTTTTAAAATCTCTGTATGTAAAGTTTTTTTCCTTTTCATTTCATGTCTTTTCCCATTCTCGTCCCCCCAAAAAACTAGCTTTGGTCAAAGTTTCCATAAATATATAAAAGTTGATGTCCTTATACATAAGCTATCCATATAGCGCGTTGAAAGAATCTACAGTGTATATTTTCTGTTTACCCCCCCCCCCCACTCCATTCCAGGAACCTCTTAACAAACAGTCGACGTCTCCGGCATGGAATAATTTTTAATACATAGCACCTATATATTTGTGTCTTTTGTATAATGCCATGTATAATATATTGCTTTCAATAACAGGGTTACAAATACATGTTCTTACCACGTGCTTTACTTGAAGCATAGAATCGGTTTTCTATAACTGAACATATATGCACCTCAATAACTAATATATCTCAATTTTATGTTCAATGAAGTATTTATAATTATTATTTTTTAACAGTTGCCTTTTTTACCGTTGACCTTTTTACCTGTTGACCTTTTTACCATTGACCTTTTTACCGTTGACGTTTTTTCCGTTGCCTTTTTTACCGTTGACCTTTTTTCCTAAATTCGGTTAGAGCACCCCCCCCCCCCCTCCCTCCCCAAAACCAGAATTAGTCGAAAAATTAAATGAAAAAAGTGTTTTTTCCTTCCTTTTTTTAAGATAAATCTGTAATTTTTTCTTCTGCCATACAGCAAAATAGCCATTCTCGTTAACTCCATATTAGTTCACATTGACATCACAGCATACCCAAAGAGGGGAGGAGGCTGTTGGAGTTACAGCCCCCCCTCCTCTCGAAATAGTAGAAAATGAAATGAAAAAATAGTGCTAATTTTTTTCTGTCTGTTTTAGATAAATTTGCATTTTCTCCCCTATCATTCAACAGACTAGCCGCTCCCTTCGCTGTAGTTCCATATTAGTGTACAATGACACCACGAAATACCCAAAAATGTAAAAGGGGGCTAATGGGGTTACAGACCTCCCCCCAAAAAGTCGAACATGAAATGAAAAAGTGCTGACATTTTTCTTTTTGTTTAAGATAAATTTGTATTTTGAAAAAAGGGCTGATATTCCTTCTTTTTCAAATAAATTTGTTTTATTTTCTGGTATGCCACGAATTTGTTTTTCTTGTTAATCCAGTATCCTCCTCAGTCCTGCGACCAAATTTACTTGAAGCCAAAAAATCGATTTTCAAATGACTGAAAAATAGCTCCATGCTTGTTTTACTGGATAAATGAAAGCGTATTTGGTCAGTTCAAGAGATCTACAAGTAAATTCGACAAATCTAAAAGTAGTTTAATTTAAGGACTTTTTAAATTTCTCTCACAATCGGCGGGCGTCAAGATTGTGAATGCGGAAGTATGTTAATGCGCAGTAACACTACAGCTAATCTCAAGTCGATTTCGGCTAAATCGGAAATCCGGTGCGGAAGAGTTGACTGTAAAAGCAGCTTATTAACTTTCATTTTTCAGTCGCATCTCCATGCCAAAAATTTGTGTTTTTTTCACGAAATTTGCGTTTTCTCTGCGGTCCTTTGAAGAAATTAGCTTTTTCTGCGGCTTTTTGCCGAAATTCGTGTTTTTTTTTACGCACTCCTTCGTCGAAATTTGCGTTTTTTCCGCGGATCCATGACGAAAGCTGCGTTTTTTTCTCGTGATACTGTCGAAATTTGTGGGGTTTTTTGCGTTTTTGATGAAATTCAAGTTTTTTTCACGGATTTTTTGTCGAAATTCGCGTTTTTTTTTACGAAATCCTTCGTCGAAATTTGCTTTTTTTCTGCGGCTTTTTTGACGAAATTCGCATTTTTTCTCGTCTTTTTGATGAAATTCGCTTTTTCTCTGCGGCTCTTTGACAAAATTCGCGATTCTATGACGAAAGTAGCGTTTTTTCGCGGCTGTTTGACGAAATTCGCTTTTTTCCCGCAGTCTTTTAACGAAATTCACGTTTTTCTGTGGCCCTTTTGTGTGGCCCTGCTTTTTCTTTTTTTTGCGATCCTTTAACGAAATTCGCGTTTTTTCAGCTTCACTTTGACGGAATGCGTGCTTTTTAGCGATGCTTTGTCGAAATTTCGTTTTTTCTGCAGCCCTTTGACGAAATTCGCGTTTTTTCCGAAGTCATTTGCCGAATTGCACGTTTTTTTTACGCAGTCCTTCCTCGAAATTTGCGTTTTTTCTCGTCTTTTTGATGAAATTCGCGTTTTTTTTGCGATCCCTTAAGAAATTAGTTTTTTTATCGCAACCCTTTGACAGAATGAGTGTTTTAGGCGATGTTTTTTTTCGAAATTCGCGTTTTTCCGCGATCTTTTTTTTAAATTCGCGTTTTTTCCGCGATCTTTTTTTTTAAATTCGCGTTTTTTCCGCGACCTTTTTCTCGAAATTCGCATTTTTTCCGCGGCCCTTTGACGAAATTTGCGTTTTTTCGAGATCCTTTGTCGAAATTCGCTTTATCCCGATGCTTTTTGACGAAATTCTCTTTTTCCGCTGCCTTTTCACGAAATTCACGTTTTTCTGTGGCCCTTCTTTGTGACCCTGCTTTTTTTGCGATCGTTTAACGAAATTCGCGTTTTTCCGTCTCCCTTTGACGGAATGCGTGTTTTTTTTAGCGATCCTTTGTCGAAATTTGCGTTTTTCTGCGGCACTTTGATGAAATTCGCGTTTTTTCTGTGGTCGTTAGCCGAAATTCGTGTTTTTTATGCAATCCTTCCTCGAAATTTGCGTTTTGTCCGTGACTTTTTGACGAAATTTGCGCTTTTTTCTCGTCTTTTTCATGAATGTTGCGTTTTTCTGCAGCTTTTGACGAAATTCACGTTTTTCTGTTTCCCTTTGACGAAATTCGCATTTTTTCCGCTTCCTTTTGAACGAATGCGTGCTTTTTTAGCGATCCTTTGTCTAAATTTGCGTTTTTTTGCAGCCTTTTGACGAAATTCGCGTTTTTTCTGAGGTCATTTGTCGAAATTTCGTTCTTTCTGCAGCCCTTTGACGAAATTCGCGTTTTTTCCGAAGTCATTTGCCGAATTGCACGTTTTTTTTACGCAGTCCTTCGTCGAAATTTGCGTTTTTTCTCGTCTTTTTGATGAAATTCGCGTTTTTTTGCGATCCCTTAAGAAATTAGTTTTTTTATAGCAACCCTTTAACAGAATGAGTGTTTTAGGCGATTTTTTTCGAAATTCGCGTTTTTCCGCGATCTTTTTTTTTAAATTCGCGTTTTCTCCGCGATCTTTTTTTTTAAATTCGCATTTTTTCCGCGACCTTTTTCTCGAAATTCGCATTTTTTCTGCGGCCCTTTGACGAAATTTACGTTTTTTTCGAGATCCTTTGTCGAAATTCGCTTTATCCCGATGCTTTTTGACGAAATTCTCTTTTTCCGCTGCCTTTTCACGAAATTCACGTTTTTCTGTGGCCCTTCTTTGTGACCTTGCTTTTTTGCGATCGTTTAACGAAATTCGCGTTTTTCCGTCTCCCTTTGACGGAATGCGTGTTTTTTTTAGCGATCCTTTGTCGAAATTTGCGTTTTTCTGCGGCACTTTGATGAAATTCGCGTTTTTTCTGTGGTCGTTAGCCGAAATTCGTGTTTTTTATGCAATCCTTCCTCGAAATTTGCGTTTTGTCCGCGACTTTTTGACGAAATTTGCGCTTTTTTTCTCGTCTTTTTCATGAATGTTGCGTTTTTCTGCAGCTTTTGACGAAATTTACGTTTTTCTGTGTCCCTTTGACGAAATTCGCATTTTTTCCGCTTCCTTTTGAACGAATGCGTGCTTTTTTAGCGATCCTTTGTCGAAATTTACGTTTTTTTTGCAGCCTTTTGACGAAATTCGCGTTTTTTCTGAGGTCATTTGTCGAAATTTCGTTTTTTCTGCAGCCCTTTGACGAAATTCGCGTTTTTTCCGAAGTCATTTGCCGAATTGCACTTTTTTTACGCAGTCCTTCGTCGAAATTTGCGTTTTTTCTCGTCTTTTCGATGAGATTCGCGTTTTTTTGCGATCCCTTAAGAAATTAGTTTTTTTATCGCAACCCTTTGACAGAATGAGTGTTTTAGGCGATGTTTTTTTCGAAATTCGCGTTTTTCCGCGATCTTTTTTTTTAAATTCGTGTTTTTTCCGCGATCTTTTTTTTAAATTCGCGTTTTTTCCGCGACCTTTTTCTCGAAATTCGCATTTTTTCTGCGGCTCTTTGACGAAATTTGCGTTTTTTTCGAGATCCTTTGTCGAAATTCGCTTTATCCCGATGCTTTTTGACGAAATTCTCTTTTTCCGCTGCCTTTTCACGAAATTCACGTTTTTCTGTGGCCCTTCTTTGTGACCCTGCTTTTTTTGCGATCGTTTAACGAAATTCGCGTTTTTCCGTCTCCCTTTGACGGAATGCGTGTTTTTTTTAGCGATCCTTTGTCGAAATTTGCGTTTTTCTGCGGCACTTTGATGAAATTCGCGTTTTTTCTGTGGTCGTTAGCCGAAATTCGTGTTTTTTATGCAATCCTTCCTCGAAATTTGCGTTTTGTCCGCGACTTTTTGACGAAATTTGCACTTTTTTCTCGTCTTTTTCATGAATGTTGCGTTTTTCTGCAGCTTTTGACGAAATTCACGTTTTTCTGTGTCCCTTTGACGAAATTCGCATTTTTCCGCTTCCTTTTGAACGAATGCGTGCTTTTTTAGCGATCCTTTGTCGAAATTTACGTTTTTTTGCAGCCTTTTGACGAAATTCGCGTTTTTTCTGAGGTCATTTGTCGAAATTTCGTTTTTTCTGCAGCCCTTTGACGAAATTCACGTTTTTTCCGAAGTCATTTGCCGAATTGCACGTTTTTTTACGCAGTCCTTCGTCGAAATTTGCGTTTTTTCTCGTCTTTTTGATGAAATTCGCGTTTTTTTTGCGATCCCTTAAGAAATTAGTTTTTTTATCGCAACCCTTTGACAGAATGAGTGTTTTAGGCGATGTTTTTTTTCGAAATTCGCGTTTTTCCGCGATCTTTTTTTTTTTAAATTCGCGTTTTTTCCGCGATCTTTTTTTTAAATTCGAGTTTTTTCCGCGATCTTTTTTTTAAATTCGCGTTTTTTCCGCGACCTTTTTCTCGAAATTCGCATTTTTTCTGCGGCCCTTTGACGAAATTTGCGTTTTTTTCGAGATCCTTTGTCGAAATTCGCTTTATCCCGATGCTTTTTGACGAAATTCTCTTTTTCCGCTGCCTTTTCACGAAATTCACGTTTTTCTGTGGCCCTTCTTTGTGACCCTGCTTTTTTTTGCGATCGTTTAACGAAATTCGCGTTTTTCCGTCTCCCTTTGACGGAATGCGTGTTTTTTTTAGCGATCCTTTGTCGAAATTTACGTTTTTCTGCGGCACTTTGATGAAATTCGCGTTTTTTCTGTGGTCGTTAGCCGAAATTCGTGTTTTTTATGCAATCCTTCCTCGAAATTTGCGTTTTGTCCGCGACTTTTTGACGAAATTTGCGCTTTTTTCTCGTCTTTTTCATGAATGTTGCGTTTTTCTGCAGCTTTTGACGAAATTCACGTTTTTCTGTGTCCCTTTGACGAAATTCGCATTTTTTCCGCTTCCTTTTGAACGAATGCGTGCTTTTTTAGCGATGCTTTGTCGAAATTTACGTTTTTTTTTTGCAGCCTTTTGACAAAATTCGCGTTTTTTCTGAGGTCATTTGTCGAAATTCGAGTTTTTTTTACGCAATCCTTCATCCTTCGTCGAAATTTGCGTTTTTTCTCGTCTTTTTGATGAAATTCGCGTTTTTTGCGATCCTTTACGAAATTAGCTTTTTTTCGCAGCCCTTTGACGGAATGCGTGTTTTAAGCGATCTTTTTTTTCGAAATTCGTGTTTTTTCTGCTGCCCTTTGACGAAATTCACGTTTTTTTTAGATCCTTTGTTGAAATTTGCTTTTTTCCGCAGCCTTTTGACGAAATTCACGTTTTTCTGTGGCCCTTCTTTGTGCCTTGCTTTTTCTCTTTTTTTGCGATCCTTTAACGAAATTCTATTTTTTCCGCTTCCGTTTGACGGAATGTGTTTTTTTTAGCGATCGTTTGTCAAAATTTGCGTTTTTTTCTACGGCCATTTGACGAAATTCACGTGTTTAGGCAATCCGTCGAAATTTGCGTTTTTTCCTGCGTTTTTTCCTGCGTTTTTTTGACGAAATTTGCTTTTTTTTCTCGTCTTTTTGATGAAATTTGCGGTTTTCTGCAGCCTTTTGACGAAATACCAGTTTTTCCGCGGCCCTTTAACGAAATTCGCTTTTTTCTGTGGTCATTTGACGAAATTCGCGCTTTTTCGGTGGCCATTTGACAAAATTCACATTTTCCCGCAATCCTTCATCGAAATTTGCGTTTTTCCGTGACTGTTTGACAAAATTAGCGTTTTTTTCTCGTCCTTTTGATGAAATTTGCGTTGTTCTGTGCCCTTTTGAGGAAATTCACGGTTTTCCATGTCGCTTTGACGAAATTAACTTTTTTTGCGATCCTTTACCAAATTAGCTTTTTTTTTTTTTGCAGCCCTTTGACGGAATGCGTGTTTTTAGCTATCTTTTTTCGAAATTTGCATTTTCCCCGCAAGCTTTTGATGAAATTCGCGTTTTTTCTGCGGCCTTATGACGAAATTCGGGTTTTCTCTGTGCTCATTTGACGAAATTAGCGTTCCTAAGCGAGCATTTGACGTAATTCGCGTTTTCTCTGCGATCATTTGACGAAATTTGTCTTTTTTTTCGCAATCTTTTGATAAACTTCGCATTTTATCCGTAGCCCTGTGACAAAATTTCGGTTTTTTCCTTTTCGTAACCTTTAAAAAAATTGGAGATTTTTTTTCTGCGAATGATTGATGAAAATGATTTTTTTCGGCGACCATGTCAAAAATCGCGATAGTTTTTTAAGTCAGACTTTTCGGACTGATGACCAAATTTTTCAAATTTTCGGAAAATTCGGAACTAAGTCACCCCTGCCCCTCCCCCCCCCCCCCCTTGGCTATGGCCTTATTGGCAAAAATGATTTCTGTTTATAACACAATTCAACGTGTTTCGTAAGATTTAGAACATTATGGAAATTTAAGTCAGCCGTCCCCCCCCCCCCCGAAATAAAATCCTGGGTACGCCACTGCTTCAAAGGATCACACGAGCCCTTATATTCCTATATTTAGGTACGTTCGTAATTATATAAATACATAGCACCTATAGTCGTCGTTCAGTCCGTCTGTTTGTCTGCATATAATAGAGCAAAAACTACGCAATCTAATGGTCTGAAATTTTAAATATATAATTGTTGCATAATTTTGACGAGTCATTTCAAATTTCATGAAAATTGGATGTATAGTTTAATTACAGGGACAGTTAAAAGTTTTCCGTTACATTACGGCCAATGGGAATAAATTATCGCAAGTGCATTTTAATGATGTTATTACTTCCGAATGGTCTGAAATTTTAAATACAGTCGGCCCGCTTAATTGCATACAGTTGGTTCCACTGAATTGTAGGCATTTAAGCGAGGACAGCAATTAATGTTATCAGTATACGTTATCATTTGATTATACACCACAGATATGATAAATATTAATGGGCAATAATTATTTACCTAATAAATTAAGAACTATTGTATTAATAACTTTAATAAATAATTTATTATTACTCTATATATAACAATATATGTAATAAAGTATAAGGTATTATAACACTATTTACGGTACATGGTTTAATTTTTCATTATATAATTTATGTGAAAATTAAAATGGAAGTTAAATAGAAAATTTTTGCTTTTAAATCATACCTTTGAAAATAAAAGTTTCTGCATAAATTCTTTTTTATATTTCAGTTATTTGCCAATTCATCTCTCTTTTCTTTTCTTTTCTTTTTTTTTTTTTTTTTTTTTTTTTTTCTTCGCATACATAAAAAATCTTTTAGGAATTTTTTTGTTTCATATCCCGACATTGCATTTCTCCACTTCCAGCGCTAAATATTGGTCTTTTATTTTCTTGACCGTCTCGATTCTATTTTCCCCCGATTCCAGAATTTTTCAAAAAGTACCCCCAGCATCTTGAGACACTGTATGTACGACAAACTTTAAAGGAAAACACAATTGTCCAAATTCAACACTCTCATAAGTTTCCAGAATTAATATAAGTCATCTTTCACGACGATTTCTGCTCTTCGATTGTAAATATAACAAACCATTGTTACAAAAATTTCTTCCTTTTTTCCCATTCATCACTATAACAGGAATTCATAAAATCCGGATTACTACTAGTAGATTGGAGATATTTATGCAATTAACCGGGGATTGTTATGCGATAATACGAGTATATTTAACATTAGCCTTATGGGGAACGTTTCTGTTCCACTGCATTCTATGCATATAAGCGGGGTATGCAATTATCCGTTATACGATTACGTGGGACCGACTGTATATAATTGTTGCAAAATTTTGTCGAGTCATTTCAAATTTTATGTAAATCGGATGTATAGTTTAATTACAGGGACTGTCAAAAGTTTTCCGTTACATTATTTCAAGTTCATTTTAATGATGTTACAGCCTTTTGAACAGAATGAAATGGATATGGACTTATTGAAGTACACTAAAATATACATTCAATACAACATGTGGTGCAAAAAATATTAATACAACTAGTTATAGTACGAACGCACCTCATTTACCACGTTTGACGAACAATTTCCAACCTTTTTTTTTTTTTTTTTTTTTTTTTTAATTAGTGCATTTTATCAACTCTTAAAGTTGTTACCGTCTTTCTTGTGGTACCCTGTATACAGATGAGAATGATAACCGGTACGAAATTTATGAATGCATGCGTTATAAATTAGTACTAGTCATTTCAGGAGTATTCACGACAGGGCTGAAACTAAGGGGGGCAGAGGGGGCATGTGCACTGGGCACCAGGACGAAGGGGCGCCAAATGAAGATTTTGTTTGTTGATTTTTCTCACGCCTATGTTTAACACGGTATTGTTAAATTTTTCCTGTGTGGGGTATGCCAAAGCATAGAAGAATCTAAGGATGGTATGGCATAAGGATCCTGTATAAAGCGGAATTTTTTTCAACTCTTTTCGATTCCGTTTTCAAGATTTTAATGATTCAATGTTTGACAAAGCAGATTACGTAGTTCAGTATGACATACTTTATGATTACATATTTTAAATTTTAAAATAAGTCGGCTATCTGAAAATTAGTAAAATTCACTTTGTAAATATATTTTGCAGAGGAGGTGAGGAGGGCGCTAAAATCCATGTTTGCCTCGGATGCAAAAAAGGCTAGTTTCGGCCCTGATTTACGAACAATTTGTATGGATAGATAGATAGAAGGGGGCGAGGGCAGAATGATGCTTGCCCCGGGTCCGGAGTGATAGTACTCGGGTTCTGAGTTTATTAGCTCTATTATGTGACGGAATTTTCCACGGGGGGCGGTGTTAGACTAACCTCCGCATTTTCCAGGCAGGTGCCTAAAAAGAGCTGATTTTATTCGTGAATGGGCGAAAATTGCAGGTTCGATTATCCAGATACAGATAAATCGTATAGTTCCCGGTCTTTCCTATAAAAGACCTCAAATCTAAACTGGCTACTTTACTTCATTTTTGTTCGCAAACGCATGAAATGAACAATCGAACAGTTTTTACTTTCTTCTATCTATAATAGAAGATAGAAGTACTGTAACCGAATTTTTTTTTTTCGACTTCGGGTTGGTTGGTTGGTTGGTTGTTTGGAGTTTTATGGCACAAGGTCCCTTCAGGGACATGCTGCGCCAAGAAAAAAGTAAGGCGTAAAACATGGTTAAAATTTAAAAGTTACATTAAAAGACTGTATGAGATATATAAGTTATAAACAAAGTAAACTGAAGAAAGAAATGTGATGATACATGTAATAAAAATAATGTACAATGAAAGTGACAATACACAAGGTTTAAAAATCCAAAATGTAATTAAAAGACAAAGCATATATTTAAATTAAAAATCTCTTAAAGCTCTAAGGTTATGAAAAGTTAAAATTAATCCAAAAATCAAAGCATAACACAGTATAGTAATACTGCCTAAAAACAAAGTTATAATTCAAAATTTAAAAAAGTCAATAAAAAATCATGTAGGATTAAATTTTTCGAAAACAACATTTTCATCGTCATCAGAGTCATAACTGTAAGAGTCCATAGCCTCTTCTGCATAGTTCAGTAACTGTTTGGTATCCTTTACATTTGTGATTGCTGGGTTCAGGCATGATTTCTTGTCTTTTCTCTTCACAGTTTTCCACTGTGAAGAGACTTGCGTTGGAGGTTTCTTCCTTTCTTTTTGCGCACAAGTTTTTTCATTAGCTTTCTGAGTTGGGTGGATTGGTTTCACCAATTTTCTTTTATCTGGAGCTGGCGTTTGTTTAGTCTTATGTTCGGTTGATATTTTTGATTGAACTGATGATGTTCGGAGAGAATTAGGTTTCTGTAATGGTATTGGAGATGAAGCAGCCTTAGTTTCAGTCTGATGATTAGATGACTTTTTGGATACAACTGGAGATTTCTGTGACTGAGTAAGTTGATATTCTATTGTAACTGGTTCTGAGGATGGTAGCCAACGTTCCAATAATGGGGTACCATAGCATTTACTACCAAGAGAGACGTCCCGGGTTTTTTTAGGTGAAGTATTGGTTGAATGTGTCATAGATGTATTATTTGGTTGAAAAGAGCAGTCGGTCTGGGTACTGATGTGCCTTACGGATTTTGGTTGTTGTTTGAGTATACTAGAGTAAGAAACCCCGATAGTCGGGGTTCTAGAATCAACAAGTTTACGAGCTTCGGGATAGGAAATTTTTTCAGTTATTTTAATAGCAATTATTTCTTTTTCACGGATCCAGTTAGGACAAGAACGGGAGTATGCTGGATGATCACCCTTACAATTTATGCAGCGTTCGTATTTTTTACAAGATTTACCGTCGTGGCCTACTTCTGCACAACGAGGGCAGGTAACAGTACCACGACAAGTAGTGTTGGTATGACCATATCGTTGACATTTGAAACAACGGAGAGGATTTGGAATATAAGGCTGGACAGGACAGCTTAGGTAGGCTGCTTTAATTCTAGTAGGTAAATTAGGACTATTGAAAGTCAGAATGATGTGCTTTGTGGGAAGCACTTTCTCATTCCGACGAATTGTTATACGGCGTACATCGATGACATTTTGGTCTTTTAAATTTTCTAAAAGTTCTTCTTTTGTAGACAGTAAAAGGTCAGGTTCAGATATTACACCACGGCAAGTATTCAGAGTTTGATGCGCTGTAACAGACACATAGAAAGGTCCTATTGTATCAGCATTTGAAAGAAGCTGAGATTGGCTGGCTGAAGAGACCTCAACAAGCAAATCTCCAGAATGCAGTTTTTTAAGTGAACAGTTGTCACCAAATACAGAATGAAATGTTTTTGCAATAAGAAAAGGTGAAGTTCTCTTAAAAGAACTATCAGAGAGGCTATCAGTGCGTTTAATTACAAAAAAACGAGTGAATGAAGAATTCGGTTCATTTTGCTGCTCTCCACATGGGAGAGAGTTAGAAGGAAATGAATTTTTTCCATCCATGTTAGAAAAAAATAATGATTCAGACCCCGGCCGCACCACCCACTACCGAGCCCAACAAGGGGATACACAATCGTGCACCAGTGCTAACCAGGGCCCATACGGTCACAAGACATTCCTATGCCAGTCTCCACCCTTAACAAGATGGCTAGTAAATGCTCGCTCACTTGATCCCCAGCCAGTGACAAGTCAGCTGACCAGCCGATTGATGCATATGGGACCAATATGCACCTCCCGTCTACCTGAAGCAGAGGCCAAAGCAGTGTGTTGGTTTCCCTCAACTGCCAGGATCCCCCTTTCCAGGGACACGGGACGCCACGCACGGCAAACACGTGGGTGGTTTACAATTCTCCATGAGTCGATATACAGGATGACATCGGCTCATGCAGAATTGCCCTCACCTCCTAAGAGGAAACCACAATGAGAGTGAAACAAAGAGGAAAGAAAGGCAAGAGAAAAAAGAGGAAAAAGAAAAGAGAAAGATCGCTCAGGAACCCGGGGTTGCGAAGCCCGTGAATACCTAAAGAAGGTATCCCCCTGGGGGGTTTCGACTTCGGGTTTTCGACGGATTTACACGTTTAGAGATCAGAGACCCCGAAAAACATGTTTATACAGAATATCTGTCTGCCAGTCCGCGTGTCGACATTGTACCATCGAAAAGTGTATGAAGCCATGCATAGGATTGAATCAAATTTTTTATTAATGTTTTTGGTTTTGGCCAGCAGGTCCTCCTTAAAGGTGGAAATATTCTGCGGAAAGGGGGCGCTGTAATAGCGAATTTTGTGCCATTTTCATTATTGTACCACCGAAAAGTGTATGACGTTATGCATAGAATTTAACTAAATTTCGTATATATGTTTTTGGCTACGGTAAGCAGATCTTCCTTGAATTCGGAAATAGTACGCCGGAAGGGGGGGGGGTGCCTGTAATAACCAGGGCCTGACTAATGCAGGGGCATGCGGGGCAACTGCCCCGGACCCCCGATTTGAGGTGGCCCTCCAAGGGCAGATATCAGTTTTCGTTAAGGCTGTTCTCAACTCCTCTACTCAACAACCGCAAAGCGTTTTGACACATTTACAAATTCCTTTTTTAACGGAAAGATATAAAATTGGAAAGCCTGACCATGGAAGGGATTTGGAATCGAACTGTGTTTTCCATTTTTGGATCAATAAATTACCTATTGAGTTATAAGTGATTTTGATCATGTGACACGGCATTTTTCTCCCCTTTCTGACTGGATTTTCTTCTTTCGTTCGGAAGTTCAGTTCAAAATGCCAACTTTGACAGTATTTTCTGAAAGATCTATTGCGTTTACAAGATAACGGAAAAAACAGTTGGATGACAGAGTTTCTGAATAACAAGATCTTCTAGTTTCATGCATTTTCGAACAAAAATGAGTTAAAACTTATGTCAGAAAGTTGACTCTTTGGATTTGAGAACAGCCTTAAAGGGGAGCCAAATGATAAAAAATGGACGAAAGTGATCATTCTAATTTAAAGTGTTTTTCCTTTTGTGATATTTAATTTCTTCTTTAGTGATTTCATAAAGTTTTTTTTTAATACATAACTGTAATTAAAATATTGCTGTAATACCACACATCTGTTATCTGTTGCTTTCTGTTTAAAATAATTTGTCATAATATGAAATTTTATACCAAAGTACTTTAGGGCATCATGAGGAATGCAGTAACAATATAACAAGTATTGAAATGTGTTGCTATTTTTATTTAATGCCACCACTTGCCTTTCCATAGGATGGAATCCCTCAAATGCATGTTGATTGAATACAAAGATTAAGTTAAATAAAAAAGTATTAACACAAATGGCCAATAATGTCTCAAAGAACTGTATTTACATTTTACTGTGCTCACATTTATCCTTAGATTTTCCTATAACCGAAAAAACAAATGTAGTCTATAGTTTCTTAAAGTTATCTTTCTTGTGCTATTCTGTAATATAGATGTGAATAGTACTTGCTATGATATTTATGTATACATACAATAGGTTGCATGAAGTTTAGTTTTAGTCACTTCAGCATAAATTGCGAAAATTTTCAAATATAGAAGGGGACACCCCCCCCCCCCCCCCGAATAATGTTTGCCCCAGGGTCCCCCACTATCTAAGTCGGGCCCTGGTAATAACGCTTTTTGTGTAACTATCCCGATTGTTTATAGTGCTGTTGTACATCGGCGGCTCGTGCAGCGACGGGAACTCCGCGTCCTGCTAAGCCGGCTATTCGAAAACAGCTGACGTACAACAGAATAATGAAAAGTTTTGATTTTATTAAATATCATGATCGACATTAACTCGATTAATAGACTGATTAGAAGCAGAAGTTTAAGATGAAAGTGAAAATTGGTATAGAATTGAACTAATAACATTGAAATATTATTATTGTAGTTATTTTTTGAAATATTAAGACATATGAGATAGAAGAAAGTTTGTGAATTGGACATCCAACTAGTTTTTTTTTTTTTCACTTTTCGGTAAAAACGGAAGATTTCTGAGCAAATGCTGTCAAAGGTGGCGCCTTGAACCAAGTATCCGGACACGACAGCGCGGGAGAGGGGAAAAACTGTCGTCATAAAACTACAATCGTTTATAACACAAGATGTCATTCAGTTATCGAAAAAGGTAAAAAGTAAACTATTTGATGACAAATCGCTTCAATAATTATTCCTGCACATGTCACCATTTTACGTTTGAAAATAAGTCGTTTAAATAAAAAGTTTAATAAAAGTTCGGCGTTTTTAGCAGGAAAAATTTTTTGAGAACAACTTTAAGACTGTTCTCAATTCCAAAGGAGCTACTTTATGACACATTTCTGAATTAATTTTTGTTCCAAAGCGCATGAAATTGCCAAGTGTTCGTATTAAGAAACTATGTAATTCAATAGCGTTTTGTTGGTAATATTTGTTGTACCATTTGTTGGTAAAGGCAGAAGATCTTTCAGAAAATACAGTCAAAGTTGGAGTTTTGAACCAAATTCCGAAGCGCGAGAAAGGGGAAAAGCCTGTCATCATGTGACAAGAATTGTTTATAACACGAGATGTAATTATGAAAAAATGGAAAAATCCATTCGCTTTCAAATCGCTTCAATACTCACCTCTGGCAATTTTTAGCCTTTATATGTAAAAATTACTTAGAAACAGTGTGAGTAAACTTTATAATATACTTATAACTACTTAAAAGGTGACAAAGTAGTTATAAGTATATTATAAATTTATTAATAACAAGGTGAAAATTTCCTTCACGACACTAGTTGTTTAAAACAGTGTTTTGACTCTATTCAGTGTGAGTAAGTTTCGCATTGTTGAGGAGAGAATTTGAGAACCACCTTAAAATTGGAGTTTTCAATTTTAACGTATTTTCGAGATGTGATATTTCAGCTGACGCTCGTCATCGTGGATGAATTGATTACAACTCAAGAATCTAACAAATTTATAGGAAAATGCAAAAGGCTATTCGATTTACGATCGTCATCGGGGATCAATCGACTACAAAATACTTATAGACGGCTTGCACATGACGTCCCATGTCTGGCATTGCTTCATATGGCGCCCAAATATAAGGCAAATGTAGTGCTCTCCATTTGACTTATTAGACTTATTTGCCTTTTAATAATAAAAATAAGAAAGATCTAAATTAAGGCTGTTCTCAAATACAAAGGGTCAACTTTCTGACATAAGTTTTAATTCATTTTTATTCGGAAACGCATCAAACTAGAAGGTGTTGTTATTCAGAAACTATGTCATCGAACTGTTTTTTCCGTTTTTTTTGTAAACGCAATAGATTTTTCAGAAAATACTGTCAAAGTTGGCATTTTGAACTGAACTTCCGAACGAAAGAAGAAAATCCAGTCAGTAAGGGGAGAAAAATGCCGTGTCACGTGATCAAAATCGCTTATAACTGGATAGGTAATTGATGGATCAAAAAATGGAAAACACAGTTCGATTCCAAATCGCTTCCCTGGTCAGGCTTTCCAATTTTATACCTTTCCATTAAAAAATGAATTTGTAAATGTGTCAGAACGTTTTGCGCTTGTTGAGCAGAGCAGTTAAGAACAGCCTTAAACAGAAAGATAACACGCGCTTTCAACGGCAAACGGGTAGTTCTGACGTTCCGTATGTGCTCCAGATGCAATAATATCAGTCTTTGCTAATAGCAACGTGACGTCAATGCAAGCCGTCTATTGAAAAATGAAAAACGCTATTCGATTTGGCGATACCTGAATAATAATGTCTCTAAATTTCATGTTTTCACGTATAGCTAGTCGCGAATGTGACAGAAACATTCCTATTATTCAGTAAAAAGCGAAAAATAAAACACACTTAACCCTTTCAGGGGAGCAGAGCAGTTGAGAACAGCCTTAACCCTTTCATAGGTAAAGCACTTCCAATCCTAAAATGTTGAAATGAATGAATGAATAAATGACACCGGAATTTCCAGACAAATTTATTGTAAATAAGGATAAGCTATTTTTCAGATGCATAATAAACCGAATGTTTTTTAAACAAATTTCTGGTGCCAATGTGGCATTTGGGGAATAAAATTGAGTGGTTTTCATTCTGTGAAAGCGTTAAGGCTGTTCTAAAATCCAAAAGGGCAACTTTATGACATAAATTTTAATTTATTTTTGCTCGGAAAGGCATGAAACTAACAAGTGTTGTTGTTCAGAAACTATGCAATCGAGCTGTTATTTCCCTTTTTTGCAAACGCAAGATCTTTCAAAAAATAGTGTCAAAGTGGGCGTTTTGAACCGAATTTACGCGCGAATGAAAAATAAGCACTCAAGAACAGGTGAAAAAAGTGTTTGTCAAGTGATCAAAATAGCTTATAACTCAATGGGTAGTTTATATATATATATATATATATAAAATGGAAAACACAGTTCGATTCCAAATCGCTTCCATGGTCAGGCTTTCCAATTTTATATCTTTCCGTTAAAAAATGAATTTGTAAATGTGTCAAAACGTTTTGCGCTTGTTGAGCAGAGCAGTTGAGAACAGCTTTAACCCTTTCAGGGGCAAAGCAATTTCATTCCTAAAATGTTGAAATGAATGAATGACACCGGAATTTCCAGACAAATTTATTTGTAAATAAGAAAAAACTATTTTTCAGATGCATAATAAACCGAAATATTTTTTACCAAAATTCTGGTGTCAATGTAGCATTTGGTAAATAAAATTAAGTGGTTTCATGAACATACCACCGCCCCTATTAAAGGAGGAAGGTGAAAAGTTTATAGCATAAAAAAAAATCTATGTTTGAAAAAAGTAATTAGAGAGGGGATGTCTTAAATACATAAACATATAAATTATTTACATTTTATCTTTTCATTTTCTTCTCTTCTTTTAATTATATATAAAGGAATTAAAGGTTGTGAAAAAAAAAAGGCCAAAGAGAACAAAAATGGGATAATTCTGTTAAGCTATAATTATGTTTCTTTTCTATCAAAAGAAAGTTATGTTTAGATCAATAAAACAGTTCATTTCAGTGCCATTGTGTCCTATAATTATTCCACTGACTTACACCAGGGCTCGATGTCTGTGTGGGGGGCTCGTTTTATATATTCACAGAAATTGTGCGCGAATTAAGCTTAAGGCTGTTCTCAACTGCTCTGCTCAACATGCGCAAAACGTTTTGACAAATTCATTTTTTAACGGAATGATATAAAATTGGAAGGCCTGACTATGGAAACGATTTGAAATCGAGCTGTATTTTCCATTTTTTGACAATAAATTACCTACTGAGTTAGTTATAAGCGATTTTGATCACGTGACAAAGACGTTTTTCACTCTTCCTTGAGTGGTTATTCTTCATTCGTTCAAATTGGGTTCAAAACGCCCTCTATTTTTTGAAAGATCTATTGCGTTTGCTAAAAAAACGGAAAACACAGTTCGATTACACAGTTTCTGAACAACAACACCTGCTAGTTTCTTTCATTTTCGAACAAAAACAAATTAAAACTTATGTCACAAAGTTGCCCTTTTGGATTTGAGGATAGCCTTAAGTGACTAATAAACTTGATATATATTGTACATATACATAAATTTTGTACCAGGTACTATTCACATCTGGTACAGAGTATCACAAGAAAGATGGTCGCAGCTTTAGAAAAAAATACTGGTAGGAAACTAGTGGAAAAAAATGATGGATTGGTTGACGAGAATGTGTTTACAAACATTCCTATTACTTATTTGTGTATGTAATAAAATTAAGATGTCTAAAAGAAAAATTGCTCCCAATTCGTCATCATAAATGGTTTTAACTTTTCTCGTTAAGAGCTTACTTCAGTCAAACGAAAAGACGCGTTCGCTAATGCTAATCCTATGGAAGAAATTTACAAAGATATCTCGGTCGCATTTCAATATTTTTAAATGATTTATTTTTTGTATTGGATAACTGAGATTGATCTGTATGCAGGCCGTTTTTTACTTTTTCGATTTTGATTTCAGATTTTTTTTTATAAGGATGCTTTTACTTTCGAAACCGGTTTCCAAAATGAAAGTGTCCTCATTAAAAATACCTGTAAAGAAAATCGAAAAAGTAAACAACGGGCTTTGTACAGATCGATGCAAAAAAAAAAAAAAAAAAAAAAAAAAAATCATTTAAAAATATTTAAATTCAAACGAGATATCTTTATAAATGTCTTCCATAGGATTAGCATTAGCGGACGGGTTTTTTCGTTTGACTGAAGTAGAGCATTAATAATGAATTTATCTTTAAAACAATGAACTCTTAAGTTGTTACAGTAAAATTTTAATCATTAGTTTTCTGAAGATGTAGCTCATTCTTTTTTTCCTTTTGCGGGGAAAGGAGGAGGAGAGACCGCACTGCCTTCATAAATCTTTGAAAATGTTTTTGGTCACTTTTGGCTAGTTTTACCTATTTGGCACCCTTTTAACGTCTATCCTGATACTCCCAGGAGACCCGGGGCAGCTTCCCTGCATGCCCCTTCAGTAGTCAGGTCCTGCCAGTTGAAATCTTTTATTGTTTTTCTGGAATGTCCGAATATAAATTCTTAATAATCGTTTTATTTTGATGTTTAGAAAAATTCCTATTCCTGCCTGAAACATAACTAATTTCCAGTAAAGCCACTACAAGATAAGGAATACCTTATCTCGGCTGACCACCTGACAAATAAAACACCTCTAAAGGCTCCTTTTGTATTACTATATGGGAACGGAAAAATAGCCAAATTACGATTGATCAAAGGTCACTAAACAGATGTAGTACTTAAATGGAAAAAGAATGTTGGCTAAAAGGATTATAACCCCACTTTTCGAGGGTACTATCTGTTCAAAAAAGAAAGGTGAAGGTGCAGGGGCGTTCCAGGATGGAAGCAATAAAGGGGTAGGAAATGGTTTTATCAGTGACATGTCATTCACGCTCCAACTTGTCTTCTACGGTCCTCATATCGCAAATTGGAAAAGAAACCGCCAAAATTTTTCTGCTCTTCAGATATAGTAGATGCATTTCCCTTTCGGTCTTATAGCATAGCAGTTTGTCGTTGAATGGTCTGAGTGTCAGTGCGTTTCACTTGCAGTTAGTTCTCTTACCAGCGATCATGTTTTCCTGTGCGAGTTCAACTACCAACTTCTGAAATTTATAGTATAACAGCGGATAATTATTGCTATGATTGCAGTCTTCAAGTATTATTGGTATGTACTGTCATTATTTCTTTGCCTTATTTGAATTTGTGCCTAGTTGAAATTTCGCAGATTTATTTTGTACAAAATATTGCATAATCTCACAGTGTTTAAAACTAACAAAAAGAACTTATCAAACATATAGTAAATATTGTGTAAATAAGCATTTTATAATTATCAATTATTATTTCTTATTATTCTGAATACTGTCAGTTTTGTTTTACTGAGCAGCAAATAAGCCAGTGTTAAGTAACGAAAAAATATCTTAACATTATTCCGCTTCTTTTTTGCATTTCACTTTTCTTGGAGCAGGCGAAAATCTTTCATTGTGCGTTGAAAATCAAAATTTGCTTTCCAGTTGAGATATTTTAATTGCTTTCTTGTGTCATACATATTTTCAAAACAATTATTTACGGTTATAATTTATTTACATGCAATTATTTCTATATTTAATAATAATAACAATAAAGTGAAACTTAGAATTGCCCTACCCTGCTTTTCTGATAGTGGTTTATATTTTGGACAATTTACATGTAACTAAGGAACGACGCAAAGTTTTTCTTGAGGACTACTTTGTGAAGAGTAAATGTTATTTTTGTAAAATTTATTATATTTTTCTGAAAAAAACATTTTTTAACAAAAGATGAAATCTCAAATTGAAACCAAGAATTTATTAATAATTTTTTTAAAGTTCTGCTAAAGTTTTTTTTTTTTTTTTTTTTTCCTAAATCGTTTTAAAACCTGACAAAATAATAGAATTTTGTGAAGGCGCTTGTTTTATATGCATTTTTGTGAAGGGGTTCTAAATAAGGCCCCAAATTTTGCCTGTATCGATCCCTGGTAAGATATTCATGAAGATAAAAGTTTTAGAAAGATAATGTACTACATGCATGTCAATTTAATAAAATGATTTCATTGCTTTGGAGTGATTACCATGGTAGGGTCTGGGGAAAATGTCGCCAATTTATATTTCTGTGGGGAAAAAAAAAAAAAAAAAAAAAAATTAATTTTTAGGATCAACGAAAAGAACTGTTTCAAAAACGTATAGTACAAACATAATAACATGCATATTAAATTATGAATTATTATTTCTTATTGTGCTGAATATCGACAGTTTTTAATTAAAAATATGTTTGATATTATATATTTTTTGACGGAAGCTTCTATTTCTGAAATTTTGCGGGTATTTATGAAGAATGATATTTAATATGTATATATATATATATGTCATTTTAATAAATTTTCAAAAAGAAAATTTTCTTATTTCGTAATGGTTATTTTCAAAACATAAGGAAACTTCCAGTAGTTTTTTTTTTTTTTTTTCTTACAAAATATAAAATTTCAGTTAGTCACTAAATAATTTTGTCACTAAATAAATGGCACTGTTCGTATACTTCATTCTTCTTTTCTTTTTTTTAAGTATTGCAAACTTCTACTTTTAAGATTAGTTATTTATTTATTTATTTTGTAATTATTTTTGAAAATTTTGCTTCAAATTTGTAATTGTATTATATATTTAGTACTAGGGATTGACCGAAGCAGCAATTTTGCTGAATACCGAAGCTTCGGTCGAAGTGTATACCGAATACTTGAAACTTTTTAATATGCATTTTTGCATATATTAGCTTTTTTAATGAGCTTTAATTAAAATTAAATTCTCAATAATTTAATTCAGTTACATTTTTATTCTTAAATCTAACTTTTTACACAAAAAAAATTAATGACTTCTTTCCAATCACAAATTCATTAACCCATCACTTATTTTTTATTATTTTATCACTAGTCAATACCCAAAAATAACTTATGAAAGCATTAAACTATACAGGGTATTATTAAGGATAAGGATTGTCAGAAAAATAAAAGTTCATTCAAATACAAAGAAACAATGTTGTCATTAAGCTGATTTACTAATTGTCTAAGTCTAATTATAAACATATTGAATAGGAATGTTCTCAAAATACAAAAGGTATAGCAATTTGTGCATTTAACTATTTTCTGTCATATTATTGATAGAATATTTATATTTTGATGAATATTTTAACACTGTGGTGATGAAGAAAAGAAATTTGAGCGATTTTGATATAATGGTTATAAAAGCTATAGGATAGGCAAGGCATAGAGTTATACTTATTTGATGTGTGTATTTTCTTTAATATATACCTTAGATATATCGATATGAACTCTGATATACTTATTTGACGTGTATATTAATGAAAATACACATTAAATAAATTTAAATAAAAAAAAAAAAACTAATGTAGAAGTAAATAAAATTAAATGATAAGGGAAACATACGCATCTTCCTTACTTTTTTTTTTTCTCTGTTGTAGGCAGTTGTTTTGATTTCACTCCTATGTAGACTATTTAGGAAGAAAAAGTTTTTTTTTAATTAAAAATGGCCTTTGACTTGTTTTTTTAGTGCAGCTGAACTCTGAACTCATGCACATAATATTGAAACTTATTGTTTAGCCTATTCTACTGCTAAGTAAAAGAGAATTCTTCTACTTCTAAGAAAATACTAATCTGCAATTATTCGGCCGAATACTTTTAAGTATTCGGCCGAAGCCGAATATTCGGTTTGCATGCCGAACCACCGAATACCGAATCAACTATTCGGTATTCGGCCAATCCCTATTTAGTACAATGTTATTATTTATTTATTACGTAAAAGAAAAACGAAAGATATAAGAATTTGTATTAAAAAAAGAAAATATCATTTCTATAGAAAATTGCATTTTCGAATTATACAGACACTCAATTTATTATTAATTTATTTAAAAAAATAAAATTTCATGTTAAAATTATTTCAATAAATAAATGGCATTAGTTATTTAATTTTTCAAATGTAGATTTCAACTTTAAAGCTCAATTTGAAGTCGTTCTTTCTTATATAGATATTAATAAAGACCCTTTCAATATAGATAAATAAATAATAATAATACATATAATATATCTTTTAATTTTCATTTATTAACTAAAAATAAATTTAATTTGTTAATAAAGTGTCTTTCAATATGTTTTTCTTTTATACATTATATATATTTACCACTTTTCTGTTTTAATTTATTAACCAATAATAAATTTAAATGGACAATTTTTATGATTAAAATTCTGAGATATATTGCCTTTTACTTGCATCTTCAAATGTTTTAAATTTGTAACTCATTTTTATGTAATTTTTATTTTAAGATAATTGAAAATTACACTTTCTAATATATACATATACTATATACCAAATTAAATATCAATTTATAAGAAAGTTAAATTTCTAAAATAAATTCCAATAACCATTTCTACAATAGATAATTTACCTACCACTAATGAATTTAGGATTTAAAAATGAAGTTTGTAACTTCTTACTTTGATTTAATTTTTTTTATTTTAAGATATTTAAAATTTGTAGTTCTATTATTTATTTATAGAAATATTATTATTATCTATTATGTAACAACAGCAACAACAAACATGTTTCGACGGTTTTCAAAAAATATTTTTCCCCGCTGAACAATGCAAAATATTTTTATATATTCATAGAGTTATTTTTAACGTAACAGCAAGAAATATGCAGGTATAGCAATTGCTGTCACTTGGAATCGAATAACGTTTCTCATTTTTTTTTCTTTTTAGTGTTTTATGTATTGAGTTAGCGATTGCTGTCTAACAGCGACATTTTTCTGACTGTCACATTCCGAAAATCTGTTCAAAATGCAAATTTTGATGATATTTTCTGAACGAAACTTTTTCTTTATCGAAAATTGGGAAATATTTCTAATTTCTGAATAAAAGCACCAGCACATTTCATGCTTTTAACGAGGAAGAAAATGATTTTCAGAATGCGTTCGAAGGTAGCCACTACGCATTTAAGAATAGCCTTCAAGTTATTATTTTTTTTTTTTTCAATTTAAAAAGGATAACTTTTAAATGAGTATTTTTTAACACAAAACAGAGAGCTTTTACCTTTTGCAGATGTCAATTATTAATCGTTTAACCCGTTGAGGCGCCCACCTACAATTAATGAAAATTTGCGGAAAAAAAATTAAATTTTACTTTTCTAACTTTGATGGGAAAATGTCGTAATAGTGCTTTTTCTTATTTTGCAATACAATTTTTGGAAGATTCTGGTGTGAATTCGACATTACAGAAACACAATTACTTGCCCCTGAAAGGGTTAATAAAAAATATATTCAGAAGTAAAGATAAACTATTATTTTATCTTTGATGTATTATAATTTGTTAGAAAACTTTCGGATAGCCATAAGTTTAAGCAAATTGCATTTTCTTTCTTTGTTTGTTTCTTTTATTTCAACATAGTTATGAATAAAGTTTTGAAACAGTAATTTCATAAGCTTGTCGGGGAAAAGAATACTAAAAAAACTTATAACATGAAATAAAATTTTCGCAAAATTTGGATTTCATGTTAAAACGGTTATGCTAAAAATTCGTTTTCTCATGTAGGTATATATGAAAAGTAATAAAAAATAATATTTATTTTTCAAATAATAATGTCATAATGTCTTTGTTTTTTTATGTCGACTTTATTTTTATCTTTTAACAAAATTAACTATATTTTAAATTATTTATCGGTTAGTTTCGTGTTTATTTTTGAATATGAAATTATATTTTGTTACATTTTGAAATAATTTTAAATATGAAGAAAAAATTCTGTATGCTAATTTTAACTTTCTTAAGGCTGTTCTCAAATCCAATGGGTCAACTTTCTGACATAAGCTTTAATTCATTTTTGTTCGGAAACGCATGAAACTAGAAGGTGCTGTTATTCAGAAGCTATGTCATCGGACTGTTTTTTCCGTTTTCTTGTAAACGCAATAGATCTTTTAGAAAATACTCTCAAAGTTGGCATTTGAACTGAACTTCCGAGCGAAAGAAGAAAATCCAGTCAGTAAGGGGAGAAAAATGCCGTGTCACGTGATCAAAATCGCTTATAACTCAATAGGTAATTTACTGATCAAAAAATGGAAAACAAGTCGGCAGTGGCACGTCAAACACGGCAAATGAGGATCTTTCGTACTATAACTAGTTTTATAAATATTCAGATATTGGTGCAATAGCTGTTGAACTCTTATGCAAAGATGTATGAATACAAAATTTATCACGATTTTATATTTATTAAATTCAGTAGGGTCAGGTGGGGTAAAATAAGTCATGGGGTAAAATAGGTCAGTTTTGAAAATATTCTAAAAAAAATAAACAAATGAGTTTTTATTTTTGTGTTGCCATTTTTATATAATAATATTGATACTTGTCATTATTTTATATGTAAAATTAACTTCAACTTTTACTCTGCAGTTACAGTTTATAACAATTTGATATTTTTGTCCTCGAAGCTTGCATGTGTTGGTCATAAAAACTTTTGATTTCAGAAAATTTAGAGCTAAGTTCACATTTTTTAATAATTCTATTAGATAAAATACTTTATCAAGATTAATTTTCGACATTTTTAAAAATATAACTGCAAAAATAAATATTTTAGGACAAAAAAACCTGTGTGGGGTAAAATAGGTCGTTTTGCTGCAAGTTAGGCTTATCATACACAATGTATATAATTGCAATTTTTCTTTTTAAATCAATTTTATGGTGATAAATATGTTTGTTCTGATTTTAAAGTAGACTGAAACAAAATTAAAAATGCTGCTTTCAACTATAATTTAAAAGAATTGTTCCATTTCTATTTTTTCATGGTGTGGCGGCTATTGGTGGCAAAACAATGTGCACAGTTCTTTTCTGTGTGTCAGCGACTGGACAATACATAGCACCTTTAACTGTGTATAAAGGCAAGAATCTGTATGATACATGGACAAAAGGTGGTCCAGATGGAGAAATTTTTGCAGTCAGTCCTTTAGGGCAGATGCAAGATGATATATTTGAAAAATGGATTGAACTCTTTATCGATACCATATCAAAGATGAAACTTGCACGTCCAGTTTTGCAAGTCTTTGATGGTCATGGGAGCCATTTAACATACAATCAGGTAATACTCCTTTGTCTCCCACCTAACACACGCCATGCCCTAAAGCCTCTTGATTTTGGTGTTTTTGGGCCTCTAAAGTTGTCATGAAAAAGAGTTCTAAAGAACTGGTATCAGGAGAGTTGATTGCAGAACGTATCAAAAGCAATTTTCCTTTCATTGTTAAACTGTTTGAAAATCTTCCATCAGAAAATGCAGTTGGAGGGTTTAAAGGAAGTGGTTTGTTTCCCCTAAGAAAGAGGTTGTGTACAAACAAGTTCTAGAAAACTATGCTGCAAAGCCAAACCAAACTGATGTAGTTGAACCAGTGGTGTCAACTTTTAATGTAGTTGTGAATTCATCTAGGATCTCAACAACAAATGAACCATCTGTATCTTTATACAGGGAACAAGATGAATCAAGTTTAGGTTCTCCTTTTAAATATATAGAAGCTGCAATCATAAGCACATTATCACAAGCACCATCAACATCTTGCAAAGATGCAGTGAAGAATGCCCCCCAAAAAAGAACTCATGTGAAAAGAAAAACTGGTAAAATTCTCACAACTGCAACAACACTGGATAGACTTCATGCTGAAAAAGTCCACAGGGAAAATAAAACAACTAAGATGTCTCTAAAGAAACAGAAGAAAAATGCCAATTTTTCTTCAGAAGAAAATAACATGCTCTGATTCAGAGCAGATTGATAATGATCATTCCTGGATGCAAGTAATTTTTGGGGGGAAAAAACAAAGAAAATATTTCATGGCATCATACTTTCCCAAATTAATGATGCCTGCATTGTAAAAATTGCCAAGCAAAGTGGAAGTTCTCACTTTGGGTTCCCAGAAATAGATGATATATCTGAAGTTGGTGTATCACAAATAGTTGGTCCTTCACATTTCAGGTCCTTCTAGAACCTCAAATGAACCACATGGGGACAGTACTTTTTCTATAAGTCTTCTTCCTCATTCTTTTCACATTTAGGTGCATATTTAGATAAACAGTATTCAATAAATTGTGCAATAAAATCTGTTTTTAGCATGACCTATTTTACCCCACTACTGACTTATTTTACCCCACCCTATGGGGTAAAACAAGTCATAAACAACACATTTTAAATCTTGTTTATCAGTTCCAAAAATTTATTAATTCAGAAATATTTCTCTTAAAATGTAATAAGAAGTGTCCATTTGCATATTCTGAGCTGTTTTTTCAGTGGTGGAATTATTATTTTTTTTCCTATAAAGGTGCAATTGTAAAATGTGCTGTTTTCTGACCTATTTTACCCCACCTGACCCTAATACGGAAAAAATATGACTCCATCTTAAACAGGACGTAATCACCGGAGCAGCCTATAATCACGACCTATTATGGGAAATCATTGAATTAATTACAAATGATAGGATTTAAAGAAAGAAGAAAACTTTTATTAATATCTTTTTAAGGCTGTTCTCAAATCCAAAAGGGCAACTTCCTGACATAAGTTTTAATTTATTTTTGTTCGAAAATGCATGAAACTAACCGGTGTTGTTGTTCAGAAATTATGTCATCGAGCTGTTTTTTCCATTTTTTTTGCAAACGCAATAGATCTTTCAGAAAATAGTGTCAAAGTGGAAAAGTAACCCAAGAGCGGGCGAAAAACGGTTTGTCAAGTGATCGAAATGGAAAAAACAGTTCAATTCCAAATCGCTTTCATGGCCAGGCTTTCCAATTTTATATCTTTCCGTTAAAAAATGAATTTGTAAATGTGTCAGAACGTTTTGCGCTTGTTGAACAGAACAGTTAAGAACAGCCTTAAGTTTTGATTCGATTTTCATACAATTTTAAATGGCTCGACAAAATTCTGCAACGATTATATATATTAACAGACTTGCCAAGTCTCCTGATTTCGGCAGGAGACTCCTGATTTTGACATGTTTTTCCATATTCCTGATTTTTAATATATTTCTCCTGATTTTTCACATATTTTAAAATATTCTATTATTTTACAACCAAATTTTCTGTGATTCAGAGATGAAAACTCCAGTACAGGTGTTGTTCTTTAGTATGATTGACCAGTACTATTTTATGTGATAAACTACATTCAGATTCATTATAAATGATAAATCTTTAAGATTCTTTTACTGTTACAATGGTCATGTTTTGGATTATTAATAATTTGTGTCGATTAAGACTTATTTAAGATCTTCACTATAGTTTTATATATGTTTAATGGGGAAGAACCCCACATACCTGTACTAATATGTAGTTAATTTAAAAGTATGTTAAAACGTCCTAAACATCGTACATATTTTCCTTAGTGAAGTATTTCTTTTCAATCTTCAGTAATAACCAAGCCCTGTTTAAAATTAAACTTGCACTAAACATGTTTATAGTATTTAAAAATTAATTTTTCATTGAAAAAAATATCTCCTGATTTCTGAAATGAAATCTCCTGATATTTGGCTTTCAGAACTTGTCACGTCTGTATTAAATTTCAAACCATTATGTTGGGTAGTTTTTGCTATGTTATATGCGGAGCAGACAGACGAACGGAGCAGATGACGACTATAGGTGCTGCGTATTTATATAATTACGAACGCACCTAAAAAGAAACAGAAGAAATAACTTTCTTTATTTTTATTTAAATGACGATTTAGAATACTATGAAAGTAACTTATCAGGCTATAAAATAAAATAAAAAACATTTTGTTATAATAATTTTTATATAGAAGTAGTACAAAATTATTGCTATTCAGGGATCGGTCCACGCAATATTTGAGGTCTATTTAAGGCTTCTTCCTAAAAACCCATGAAATAATAACAGGCCTTTTCTCAAAATTTAACTTAATAAAACAGACTCATCCACAAAATTACTTTTAATAAAACAGACTCCTTTACAAAATTCCTTTCCATTTTTTTTTTCTTTTTTTGACTAGATTTTAAAATGCGTAATTTACAAACTAAACATGTTCAACAGAAAATAAAATTTTAGCAGAAGGATTTAAAAAAGTTAATGTTTAGTTAAAATTTTAATAACTGGATTTCATCTTTCGCGTTTCAAAATGCATTATATTGCTATATGTATTATATGCTATTATATTTCGCAAAAATATAATATATTTCACAAAAAAAAAACTTTTACTTTTCATAAATTGGGCCCCAAATAAAAGGCAATGCATCGATCGGCCCCTGCTATTAATATTATTATTATTAAAAAGGAGAAAAATAGATTGCATTATTTTCAACATTTCCCAACATATGTGTAAAGTGTTTACAGAGTTTTTTTTTTTTCTTGGGGGCTATTTTGTGAGAAGTAAAAGTTATTTATTTGAGATTATTATATTTTTGTGAAAAGTTTCACGAAAGATGAAATCCAGTTATTTAAATCGAATAAGTATTTATTAATAGTAACTTCTTTAAGTTCTTCTGGTAGTTTTTTTTTTTTTTTTTCTCGTGACCTTGCTTTGTTAGCAAATCACGCATTTTAAAACCTCACAAAATAAAAATAATTAATGAAGAGTACGTTTTCTGGAATGCATTTCACTCACGCAGAAGCTCACTAATGTTAATCCTGTAGGAGAAAATTTTAAAGATATCTCGTTTGCATTTCAATATTTTTAAATGATGTTTTTTACATTGGATAGCTGAGGTCAATCTCTACAAAGGCCATTTTTTACTTTTTCGATTTTGCTTTCAGGCTTTTTTTTTTTTTTTTAATGAGGATACTTTTACTTTTGAAACCGGTTCCGAAATTGAAAGTAGCCTAACAAAGAAAGTCTGGAAAGACAAATCAAAAAGAAAAAAAAGGCATTTATAGAGATCGACCTCAGCTATCCTATGTAAAAAAGAAACAAAAAAAAAACACATTTAAAAATATGTATTACAGTCCTCCCCACTTAATCGGGTCACGGATAATCGAATACTCCGGTTATTCGAATAGAATCCTTCGGAACCGAATTTATTCCTATTGGTTCTATGTTATTTTTCCCCGCTTAAACCAAATACCTTTTACGAATGTCCTCGCTTAATCGAATAACAACTGTCTGACCTATGTTTGAAAATAGGCTCGGAAAGCACGTTTCAGCTGGAATTTCCTCCCAACTTTTGTCATTTTCGGTTCCTTTACACTGAAAACAAATTTTCAGTTCTTTCTGCAATGATTTCGGCCGGCAGGTGTATAATGGACTTGTCAAATGATTTCCCCATCTTGATCTCCCCACCATCACATCTTGCTTCAGGCTTTAATGGCAATGCGCCGTCACTTCGAGGCTCGAGATGCTAGTTGTGATATTTTGCACTCATTCGAAAAATAACTTAATATTTACTCCTTTAAAATTCCACTTAAACAAAACAATTTAAACGATTTTTTTAAGGCCGTATAAGTAAAGTAAATTAGAAGTAGCAAAGTTTTGATCAAATTCAAATGAGCTGCGTTAAGTGTGATGTAAACCATATAAATATATAAACTGACATTAAATTAATACGTATTTACTTTATATTAGCTTTTATATTTATTTTAGTTTATGTTATTCTATTAACGATTTATTATGTTGTTAATTATTTATACCGTAGATGGTTATTTTTTTTTTTTTTTTATTACGCATTAAATATTACAGTTATAATTCCCTCTTTAATCAAATACCCCGCTTAGTCGAATATTATTTCTGGAACCGTCGATATTCGTTTAAACGGGAAGGACTGTAAATGTAAAACGAGATATCTTTTTAAAAAAATTTCCATAAGATTAACATTAGTGAGCGCGTGTTTTCGCGCGAGTGAAGTAGCCCCTACCCTCTTGAGGGAAGATTTGCACCAGAAACTTTTAATTAAATTTTACTTTTTTAGTTTTGGTGAAAAAGTTGTAAAATTGCTTTTTCTAAGTTTGAAAAAAAAAAAAATCGAAAATTCCGGTGTAAATTCAATATTACAAAAGCACAATTACTTGCCCCTGAAATGATTAAGAGGAATTTTGCGAAGGGGCCTCTTTTAGTAAAGGAATTTTGTGAAGGAACCTGTTTTATTAAATATATTTTTGTGAAGGGTGCAACTTTTGCCTAGATCGAAACCCTGTTTATTGGTTTGCCTGATCGTCTGTCTGCCCATGCTCGAACTAACGTAAATGTACTGTGATAGCAATGTAATTGATATACGTTATTGAGGTTTACCATGGCATGTTTGCTATTGAAAATGAAGTGTGTAGCATTTCTAGTTCATTTATAGGGCACTTAAAAGAATTCCGTTACATTACGGTCTACGGGGGAAAATCGTTTTAGTGTATTTTAAGGATGTTACACTATTTCAAACATACTGAATTTGTTATACAACATTAAAGTGCATTACAAGTTGCCTACCATAGAATACGATGCGCATAACATTTATCGTCCATTTACAGCAACACACAAAAGAATTTGGTTACAGTAATGCTCAATAATTGCTAAAAATGGGTTTTTAAATTTAACAAAACATTTGAATATTACTTTTGTGCATAAATTCTATAGATCGTTTTCAAAACTGCACAACGAAATCCGTTACATTATGGTCTATGGGGAAAATTTGTTTTCAATGTATTTTAATGATATTATACTACTAGTATTTCAATCATATTTAATCAAAATTTGGGTCCTCTTCTATTTAGAATGCTTTCTCAAAAATCCATTCAATAAAATAGACCCCTTCACAAGATTCATTCGCCTGAAACACCACCACAAAATTCATTTTAACCCCCCCCCCCCCCCGCACAAAATTTATTTTAATAAAACAGGCCCCTTCGAAAAATTCCGTTCCATAAAAACACTCTTCAAATTATTTTTAAGGTTTTACAATGTATTATTTGCAAACAAAGCAAATTTATTATGCATGAAAAGTTTAGCAGAATGACCTAATGTACTTATTATTAAGAAATGCTTGGTTCAAATTTGAGTAATTAGATTTCATCTTTCGTTATAAAATGTTATTTTTCACAAAAATAATAAATTTCACAAACTTTTATTTTACAAAATACCCCCCCCCCCCCACCGGCCAAAAAAAAAAAAAAATCTGATGCAACCCCTGATATGGAAAGTGAAGACCACTGAAGACGCTCCCCCCCCCCCCCCCACCGGCCAAAAAAAAAAAAAAAATCTGATGCAACCCCTGATATGGAAAGTGAAGACCACTGAAGACGCTTACTATAGAATATGGTGTGAGTAGCATTTTTTAAATTATGCATTTAAAAAACTCATGTTATTGTACGAAAAAAAAAGTAATAGTATTCTATTATTTTTTGGATATGTTTCATAATCTATGCCGAACGCGTGTTTTTTTCTTTCTTGCTGTTTTCTGCATTCACAAATGTTACATTTGTGTGAAATTTCACTCCATCCCTCTTCTAAAAAAAGCAGTTTTTTCTCATTATGAATCGACAACGTAAATTATAAAATAAGCACCTTGAATAACAATATTCTTTGTCTAATTTTTCTTTTTTTACTGCATTAAAACAACCTTTTAAAGAGACTTATTTGATTTAGACATTGATCGCATTATTTTGAAAAATTGCGATTTCAGTGCTGTGAAATTTAGAGACTCATAGATTTCGCTTATTTTTTAATACCCGATTTAAATTTTTTTAAACCTTTTGTCTTTTGTCTAATTAATAAGTTATTAATTTAACCTTTTATATACTGAATTATGAAATCATGAAATTTTTTGTCTTTTATAGCATTTTTCGTGAATTGTTTAAACAGGGTTCCTACGAGTCAGGGAAAAGTCAGGGAATTTGAAAATTTAGGCAAAAAGTCAGGGAAATGTCAGGGAATTTTTGAAATATTTGAAAGGGAAAAGTCAGGTAATTTTTTATGTACTACTTCCATCGGAATTTTTATTATCGTCGTAAATGAAGAAATTTTTAATTAATTATTCATCCAATCAAAAATTTTTATATGAAATTTGTACAAACTATATAACAATATGAAAAATAATTAAAAAATCGGAAATTCATACAGCACATACTTTTTTTTTAGCATTTATCTAAATTAAAGTCCATTGTGGAGGGTTTTGCAACAATATGTAGGCTGAATTTTTACTGAGAAAAGTCAGGGAAAACCTGGAAAAGTCAGGGAATTTTTTTCTCAGAATTGCGTAGGAACCCTGTTTAAACTATATAAGATTTACATAATCATTTAATAAATTTTAGAAGGATTGGGGATTTAGAAGGATTCAATAAATTTGTGTTTATAGGGATTTGGTGCAATAACAGGGTTCCCAGCGTCATGGAAAGTTAGGGGAAATCTGGAAAGTCATTGAATTTCAAAGAAGTCAGGGAAATTTCAAAATATATAGGAAAAGTCAGGGAATTTACAAATATTTTCTAAAAAGTCTTGGCGAAAAAAATGAAAAATGACGCGAAATTCTTCAAATAGTCTTGGGGGAAAAAAATCTCTAATTTTTACAAAGGATTACAAAAATAAGTAGCAAATTTCGTTATATGCCCGTTTGGTCAGGAAATTTTTTTAGATTTGGTCATGGAAAGTCAGGGAATTTGCCAGTCATGTTTTGCGGGGAACCCTGTATAACACCCACTCAAATCTTTAAATAATTTTTCTTAGTATTTTATAGAATTAGGAAATGTACAAATATAATATTCTTACATCAGAAATATAGAAATATTTCCGAATTGTAAAATGCCCTCCCACCACCCCACCCAACGCCAAGAAAGCTGAAAAGATGCAAAGGCAAAAGAAATCATCCTTTTAAAAATAGTTTTTGTTTTGTGTAACCCATAATGCTTTTGGAACAAGATAAAGTAATGTATCTATAACTCATTCCAAACTGTATAACAACTAATCGATGTATGAAATGAATTTTATAGGAAGTTATTTTAACGGTACTTATAAGTACCATCAGTAGATAAAGGGTTAAAGCGTATGTTTAAATTAAGCTTGTACAGAAATTCAAGATATTTATCCTGTAACTGGAGACGGGAGTCCGCGTTGTTCTTTGGCTCTGATTATCATGTGTTTTTTTGTCCTTGAATAAAATCATTCCCCAGTACCGACAAGTAGTTATTTTATCATTACATGATTTCCAGAATATATTGCGTTTCTAAAAAAACTCCAATGCAATTTACAAAAGACAAAAAAGGAAAATAACATTACATCTCTGAACGCATAAGAAAATTCATGTCTCCAGTTACGGGTTATATTCTGAGAATGTGTCTTTTTTTTTTAAGAGGGTTTCCAAATTCCAAACATTTTCTGATAAGTTTTATTTCTGTATGCATAAAATTTACAGATTCTCATTTAGGTTCCAAAAAGAATCAAACATTTACACTTTGCTATAAAAGTAAAATATTAATATCTGATACTAGCGTATTACATTTTTTAATGTGGCTTCTCAATTTTAAGTATATTTTAAAAAAAGCTATAAGTGTTGAAAAATTTTACAGTTGTTAGTTTCAAAATTTTCCATGTAATTGGGTGGAGGGAGGAGTACTCGCTTTCCGTTCCCGATTATGCCTACAGGCTTGATAAAATTAGATAATACTTTGTAAAATATTATTGAATTTCTTTTTCCTGGACTAACTGATATTGCTGTCGAAAGTAAGGTTCCAACTATTTTTCACACCCCTCCGCCCCTTGAAACAATAATACTGCGTACATCCATTGTAAATCAGTTACCTTTTCATAACTAAACTGACTGACTCATTCTTTCTCCCTTTCCCTGCAACTTTAAGAATGCTATCTGAGATAATGCATTCCATTATTGCCACATCAGTGAGCATTTTCATTCATACACGCAAGAGCTTAAAGTTACAGATGTTACTCATTTTTCTTGTAAATTACAATTATTTTGTTTCAGTTGTAAATCAATTGTAACTTTATAGGCATGGGCGCGCGCAAGTCCTTCATTGTCAAGACTGATTTCAGTCCTGGGTAGATTCTTGACTGATAGTAAATTCTACTCTACATACTTAAATGATAGAAGGGCCGAAACTAAGGAGGGCGGGCAGTGGGGACATGTGCCCCATATGCCAGAACGTAGGGGCGCCAAATGAAGATTTTGTTTGTCATTCTCACATCTATGCTTAGCACGGTATTGTTAAAATTGCCCTGTCTGGGGTATGACAAAGCATAGAAGAATCTAAGGATGATATGACATAAGGATCCTGTATAAAGCGGAATTTTTTCGTTTTTTTTTTTTTTTTTTTTTCGTTTTCAAGATTTTATTGAATCAATATTTGACAAAGCAGATTACGTAGTTCAGCATTACATATTTTAAATTCTAAAATAAGTCGGCTATTAGAAAATTAGTAAAATTCTCTTTGTAAATATACTTTGCGGAAGACGGGGGGGGGGGGGGGCGCCAAAATCCATGTTTGCTTTGGGTGCAAAAAAGGCTAATTTCGGCCCTGAGCAATTTTACTAGTACTGTTACAAACTTACTTTACTAAACTTTACTAAAAAAAAGTTACTCTAAAATTTAAGAGGGCCCCAAAATGACTATGAAATGGGTCTCTAGTTTCCATTTCCATTTTTTTTTCATTGCATTTTTTATTTTTATTTTTTTTCAAGGAAAGGTTTGCCTAATGCAAGAGGAAATCCGTACACAACTTCAGGATTCTTTTTTTAAAACCAGGGAATATTAATGTGATCAATATGATGTTAACTAATTATATAGCATCCTGATGTGCTGGTTAGAAACCACGCGTGTAATTGAGCATACTGCTGTATGTACTAAATATATATGAAGTACATTCAAGGAGCATATAAAAGCTGTGTAATGAAATATATGTGAACAGTGCTAAGCCACTCCCTCCCGGGAATAATATTAGTATCATTGATGAATTTTCATGTATGAAGAATTAAAAAAAAAAACTTTTGCCAAAAGAAAGGCGGCCTCGAAATGATACCGTGCTTCCTCTGGATTCAGAGGTTAACCTGGCCCTGAGTATACTCTTTATCATTTTTTAAAAAGTGTGTTGAAAGGGGAAAGGTTCGGTTAGTATGTCAGGTAAATGTGTTCTGAAATATCTCCTAGGACCAGTACTACCCCTGATGATAGCAGTTAAATGATAGCAATTTCACTAGTAAAAACTTTAATCATTTTCTGTTATCATTAAAGATCAAATTTTAACCATAATACAAGACAGAAATTGTTTAGTCTCTTTTCATTTGGTTACACCTACATACTTGCCAACTTTTACACTTTAGATGTAAAATTTACACTTTTTTGACCATTATTTACACTTTTACACTTGGATACATATTTTTACAGTTTTTTTACAAAGTTTTTTCCTACATTTCATTTTCCCCCCCTTAAATTATGAATTAATTACTCGTTGCTTTTAATAACGGCAAAAGCTGAATGCAATTAGGGAATTGTAAAAAAAAATGAGTTCAGGTTTTATTGTCAAAAAACCAGCAGAGGTTATCTATTAATTTTCATTGTATGTAAAAAATTTGTGTTAAAAAAGTGTCCAGACGTTAGTTAAAATGTTAAAGAAAGCTATGTATGTCTTTAAAGTCAGTTTTTTTATGAATTTTATAATCAATGGTTTTCATATTTTTCTCTCATTAAAACAATATTTATATTGGTTATAACTGTATTACTTAACAATATGAATATGTACTTTAAAAGGTGTATAAATATCGTTTATGGGTTACATGGGTCTCATGTTCTTGTGAATAAAAAATTGTATGTCAATCGCATGTCATTTTACACTTTACCCTTTTCAAAAGTTGGCAGATATACACCTAATACTCGGAAAATTTTTCAGTCTTCGCTTGGATGTGCTTCTTGCACCCCTGTTTATAGCATACAGCTAAAAATATTAGCTTGCCACTCGCACAATGGAAATAAAACAAATGGGATGGGGTGGGATTTTGTTAAACATAGGTCAATTTTGGTCATATTGCTATAGAAGGGATGTCTTCAGATAGAACTTTTAAAAGAAAAAAAAAACCGAATTATTATTCTTGTACAAAGATAACTCAAAAGATGACAAAAACGTATAACTGCTAAATAAAATAAAAAAAGAAGCCACTTTTTTTTTCTCTCTCACGATTATCATCAGGAATTTCTTTTCACGAATAACTATTAAAGTTAATTTATTTCTGCAATATTTTCTTTCTTTGTCAGCATATATTCGAAAAAAGAATAATAGTGATATAAATATAACTCAGTCTCACACCAGTGGTTTTTTTTTTTCTTTATGGTGAAATTTATTGCTCTGTCTCTGAAATGAAAATGTAGTATTAAAATTTTCCTTAAGTGCTAGAAGTGTCTTAATTACCGTATTATTATTTTTTTTTTCGTGACATTAATGTAACTCAGTTTCAGGGTTGCAAAAAACCCGGGTTATTTATAAAAAAAAAAAAAAAAAAAAAATCCAACCCGGTTGGGTTTTTCCGGGTTTTATTGGGTTTTTTGTTTTTTAAGAAGTGAGGGCAGGGGAAGTCCTATTTTTTAAATATATATGTATTAAATTAAAAAATCTTATTATATTTTTATTGATTAACTCAATATATAAGTAATTTGAATTGAAATAACACAAATAAAACCGTGTAAAAGTCTGTAAAAAAGCTTTTACTTCTGACATCATATAATATTATATAATAACCACATACCACATATTTAAAAGTTACTTTAATAGATTAGTTTTTATCTGTATTCCTCCACTAAGAATACTATTTTGAAACAAATCTTTAATTTTTTATTATTTATTAATCAAATAATGCTTGATAATATTTTCAACATATCTGTGATTCACTGTATAGAACAGTTTATTCTTTGAACATAATACATAGCTGTTACTAAAAATATTTAAATTACAAATGATTTCAATTATCTACATAACTGATTGTAATTATTTAATTTGAATATTTTGAAATGAAGTTATAATACTTATATAATATCCAACAACGTTTATTTTTATCAACAAAATGCATCTATATGTAATAGGAAATTATATTTAAAAAACCCAGGTTTAAACAAACAAACAAAAAAGGTTTAATTTGGTTTTTTGAACAGGCCACTATGACAAAAAAGTAATAAAAACTACAAAAAAAAATTAATAACTCAGAAATAAATTGAGATACAGCTTTCAAACAAATTGCATTTAAAAGTACATTTTTTTCTCTATACGACGATATAAAAAGTAATAGTGTGGGATGTTTAAAAGTTTAAGAAATTAATTTCATTTAAAATTGGCCGTCAGATTTCTTGGAAATCTAACGAAAAGCCTTTTCCCGAACAACCAATGGAATGCTTGGATAATACATAAGTTTCAGGTGGATCTAAAGGTCAAAATTAGCACTAGCCACCGGCCACAGGGCCAGTAAATGAGAAAAAGTGGCTAGTACAAAATTGACTATCAGCGGCCACCTTCCGGCCACTTTTTTACAAGGAGAGAATAAAATTTTCTTGTATTTCATCAAGGATTCTACTTTTTTTTGTTCTAATATATTTATATTAACATATTTATTTGGGCTATTCAGTTTTAGATTAATACTTATGGAAACTTTACTGTTTAGTATTTTTAAATAAAAAAGCGGCCACTAGTTTAAAGAAAGTGGCCACTTAAAAAACTAGTCCTACCGGCCAGTGGCCGCTAATGAAATTTCCCCGTTTTGACCTATAGATAATACGTACGAGTCGCAGGCGATTTTCATCGCTCGGAATTTTTATGTGTAATAACACTTAATGTTTAATTCATGGCGTACGTAATGTAGGATCAACTCCGTGCGATTTTTTATGTCTTAAATTTTAGTCTTCGAAAAAATCATTTTCCAAATGGTCGTGGCAATTTGAAAAATTGCTTTTTTTTTTTTATAACATTAACAGGCCGTCAAAAGACTTAAGCACATTATTTCATTTTTATTTTGTCACATTTGGATTTGGCAGTACACCCACAATATGTTTTAATAGGATAGGGTAACTCTTTAAAGACAAAGGTTAAAAAACTAATATAAAAGTTACTGAATATTAAATAATAATATCATGGATTAAAAAATCCAATAAAACGCGCTTTGCGTGGATTTTTTAGAGTGGGTTTTACCCCCCCCCCCCCAAAAAAAAAAAAAAATCCGGGTGTGGTGGGGGTTTTTTTTTGTGTAGGTGGGTTTTTTGCAACCCTGCTCAGTTTATTACCAATGATTTTTTTCATGAAGTTTATTGCTCTGTCTCTGAAACAGCAATGTTCGATTAAAATTTTCTGAAAACACTAGCGATGTCTTTCAATAATTGTATTTTTTTAGCCTCCAATATGCCATTTCTTTCAAGCAACAATTAAAGATACACACCTAAAAAAAAAAAAAAAAAAAAAAAAAAAAAAAAAAAAAAAACGTTCCATTACACAAGCCAGCCGTAAAACGAAGCAGGTGTATCATTGTACGGTTAAATACTGATAATCCCTACTGCAATCTTTTAAACTTCTAAGCATCGCACATTTTAAATTTTTACACCTTCATACAGGGGAAAAAAAAAGTACTTTTAATTGCAATTTGTTTGAAAACTGCATCTCAATTTATTTTTGAGATACAGTACAAAGTCTAAAGTTCGGACACCCAAAGTTCGGAATTGTCCAAAGTTCGAACTTTCCACCGACAATAGGTATTGAATAAAGGAGGGGAAAAACAAAATTTTTGAAACGAACAAAGAAAAAAAAAAGGTCTAGTAGAGCAAAGAAGCTTTATTACTGAATCTTATGTCTATGTACAGAATAAAATAAAGACTTCTTACTGTTAAACCTAAGTTAATAAAGCAGCGCACATTAACTAAAATGTTCAGTTGTTACAACCCCTTAACGTGTCACATTAAATTACGGTTTAAAAATTCAAATTGCTTATTGGAATCACTTTTTTGAAATAGAAATATTCACCTTACTTAATGACAGGTAAAATGATACCATAGTAAAGCAAATTACACTATTTGATAAAACTGGTGCGGATCAAACAATCTGAATGAAAGACACAGCCCGTGGATATCACGGGAACGAGAATTAAGGGGTTAAGTTACAATTTGTTCTTAAATTGTATGTTCCGTTAAATAGATGTTTTGTTTTACTTTTTATTTTGTTATGATTTATTTAATGAAAATGATTGTTTAATTTAATATTAATAGCTGCTATAAACAATTTTTAATATATGAAAGTAATATTTTGCCTTTTTATGTAGTGAAATATATTTTTCTTATTGGAAAGGCAATATTTTTGACCCAAAGTTCGGAAAAATCCGAAGTTCGGACTTGGTAAAGTCCCGAGGATTCCGGACTTTAGACTTTGTACTGTATTAAATTTTTTGTAGTTTTTAGTGTCATTTTTGTGATGGTGGCAACTGAAGTACTCCATTTCTGTAGAAAGTAAAGGGATAAAAGTAGATTACTATATCTTTTTGTTGACATTTTCTCATAACGACTGAAAAAAAAAAAAATTAAATAAATAAAATATGTGCTATTTTGAAAAGATATAAATGAATGATTCTTGATAAAACATGGATGCAGAGTTTCCCCTTAATTTAAAAAAGGGCAGGGTGCTGCCGGTGAGAAAAGGCAGAGTTGTTAGCGTCAAGGAAAGTCAGGGAATTTCAAAGTAGCCAGGGAAATTTCAAAATATACAGGAAAAGTCAGGGAATTTACAAATATTTCCTAAAAAGTCATGGAAAAGTCTTCGAAAAAAATGAAAAATGACACGAAATTCATCAAATAGTCTGGGGGGGGGGGGGGGGATCACAAAATTCATCAAACGATCGCAAAAGAAAACTAGAAATTTGAAGAACGATCGCAGAGAAAAAATCGCTAGTTTTGACAAAGGATTGTGAAAATAAGTAGCAAATTTTGTTTTATGCCTGTTTGGTGGGGAAATTTTTTGAGATTTAGTCAGGGAATTTTTCAAGATTTGGTCATAGAAAGTCAGAGAATTTGCCAGTCATGTTTTGCTGGGAACCCTGAGGGCATGTTTTGGATTCTTAAGAGCACTTTCTTGATTTTTAAAGTCACTTTTAATATTTAAAATTTAGATAGCTTTTTTCAAAACAACATTGAGTCAGATTTTACTAAGATTTTACTATTAAGTAAATTTTTTAATGCAAAAAAAGAAAAAAGGCACTTTTTAATGGAGAGGCAAGAAGTGTGCTAATTCTGTGGATGAGGAGAAAGATGGGTGCTATTTTGTAAACCAAAGGGCAGGCGGGGCGCAGAACCCTCTTGAAACTGCTGGGGAAAACTCTGATGGATGAATTATGAATTAAGTTTAATTTTAAGTATCAATATTAATGTTACAAACAAACGAAGGCACGTGAATCATTAGATTGCCGATTTTTTTAGTCGAGTTTACGACATCGCTTTTTGCTGGGTTTGTGAATTACTCCGCGATAGTCAGTGTTGAATTCAGACACCTTTCTTCGGGAGCGATTTCCATGGCTCCGGGGGTGGGGGCTAATTGCACTTTCTTACCATTGAAAACACAAAATATCAAATCTTCCGGGGGGGGGACATCTCATTGTTCCGGGGGGGATGTCCTTTCCGGGCCACCCCCTGAATTCAACACTGGCGATAGTGACGTCAATCTGCATACTTTTCTATAGATGTTGTTTAAAACACTGCATCGTAAACGTGAAATTCATCAGCGGATGCAAATGACGCATTTTATAAAAAAATAATAGCGTGTGTTTTAAGTCTTAAAACTGAATTTTTTTTGTACTATCTATATTTATATATATATATTTTCTCCATCGGGGTGGACACTAAATTCTGTCAAAGCAGAATTCCTGCTTCCTGTTTGGGTTTTTTTTTTTTCAGAGATATTAATGTTACTCAATCTAAGTCCAATACCAATGCTTTTTTCATGATGAAATTTATTGCTCTGTCTCTGAAATAGCAATGTTGCATTAAAATTTTCAGAAAACACAAGAGGTGTCTTTAAATTATTGTTGATTTTTTTACTGACATTAAAGTTTACTCAATCTACGTCTAATACTAATGCTTTTTTCTCATGATGAAATTTATTGCTCTGTCTCTGAAATCACAATGTTGCATTAAAATTTTCTGAAAACGCACAGGTGTCTTTAAATTATTGCCGTTTTTTTTTTCTTTTTCAGGGACATTAATGCAACTCAGTCTAATACCAATGATTTTTTCATAATGAAATTTATTGCTCTGTCTCTGAAATAGCAATGTTGCATTAAAATTTTCTGAAAACACAAGAGGTGCCTTTAAATTACTGTTTTTTTTTTTTTTTCACTGATATTAAAGTTTACTCAATCTAAGCCTCCTTTTTTTCCTGATGAAAGTTATTGCTCTGTCTCTGAAATGGTAATGATGCATTAAAATTTTCTGAAAAATTTAGAGGGGTCTTTATATAACTGTATAATGATTTTTTTTTTCAGTGACATTAATACAACTCAGTCTAATACCAATGATTTTTTCATGATGAAATTTATTGCTCTGTCTCTGAAATAGCAATGTTGCATTAAAATTTTCTGAAAACACAAGAGGTGCCTTTAAATTACTGTTTTTTAGCCCCCGGTACGGTATGCTATTTCTTTCTCCCAGCTTATTTTGTGCCGTGTCCAAAAAATAACGTTACCCTGCACAAGTCAGTCGTAAAACAAAGCAGTACGATTAAATACTCTATAGCAATTTTTTTAACTTCTAAGCATAGCACATTTTCCATTTTTATACCGTCGTATTGGGGAAAAAATATACTTTTAAATGCAATTTGTTTGAAAACTGTGTCTTCATTTATTTTTGAAATATTAATTTTTTTGTAGTTTTTAGAGCCATTCGCTTAATATTGGCAACGGAAGTGCTCCATTTCTGTAGAAAGTAAAAGAAAAACAGTTGTAAAATAGTAATTATATATTTTTGTTGCCATTTTCTCATAACAACCGAAAGAAAATGTAATTAAAATACGTGTACTTTAAAAAAATATAAACGAATGATTTATGTTAAAACATGGAACTATTATTAACTATATTTAATTTTAAGTATCTATATTAACGTTACAAATAGACGAAGGCCTATGAATCATTAGATAGAAGTTTTTTTTGTCGAGTTTCTTGAATGACGGCATCTTTTTGCTGCATTTGTGTATGATTTTGCGATAGTGACGTCCTATGCATGCTTTACTGTAAATGTTCAATAGTGGATCGTCAATGTGGAATTCTTAAGCGGATGCGAATGACTTCATTTTACATAAAATAAAAGCGTGTGCTTTAAGTCTTAAAATTGAAAAATGTTTTGAACTACTTATATATACATATATTTTTTTTTCATCGAGGGCGACACTAAATTCTGAGAAAGCAGGATTCCTGTTTTCTAGTTTTTATTACTTTTTTTTTTCAGAAACATTAACGTTTACTCAATCTAAGTTAAATAATACCAATGCTTTTTTCCCTGATGAAATTTATTGCTCTGTCTCTGAAATAGTAATGTAGCATTAAAATTTTCTGAAAACACGAGGTGTCTTATTACTGTTTTTTTTTCCCCCTGACTTTAAAGTTTACTCAATCTAAGTCTAATACCAATGCTTTTTTTCCTGATGAAAGTTATTGCTCTGTCTCTGAAATGGTAATGATGCATTAAAATTTTCTGAAAACATTAGAGGGGTTTTTAAATAACCGTATAATTTTTTTTCAGTGACATTAATGGAACTCAGTCTAATATCAATGATTTTTTCATAATGAAATATATTGCTCTGGCGGATCTGAAATTAAAATGTTGCATTGATTTTTGTGACATTAATGTAACTCAGTCTAATACCAATTATTTTAGAGGTGTCTGAATAAAAGTTTTTTTTTTTTCAGTTATATTAATGAACTCATTCTCACACCAATGATTTTTTTCATGATGAAATTTATTGCTCTGTCTCTGAAATAGCAATGTTGCATTAAAATTTTCTGAAAACACAAGAAGTGTCTTTAAATTATTGTTGATTTTTTTACTGACATTAAAGTTTACTCAATCTACGTCTAATACCAATGCTTTTTTTTCATGATGAAATTTATTGCTCTGTCTCTGAAATCACAATGTTGCATTGAAATTTTCTGAAAACGCAACAGGTGTCTTTAAATTGCCGTTTTTTTTTTCTTTTTCAGTGACATTAATGCAACTCAGTCTAATACCAATGATTTTTTCATAATGAAATTTATTGCTCTGTCTCTGAAATAGCAATGTTGCATTAAAATTTTCTGAAAACACAAGAGGTGCCTTTAAATTAGTTTTTTTTTTTTTTTTTTTCACTGACATTAAAGTTACTCAATCTAAGCCTCCTTTTTTTCCTGGTGAAAGTTATTGCTCTGTCTCTGAAATGGTAATGATGCATTAAAATTTTCTGAAAAATTTAGAGGGGTCTTTATATAACTGTATAATGATTTTTTTTTCAGTGACATTAATACAACTCAGTCTAACCAATGATTTTTTCATGATGAAATTTATTGCTCTGTCTCTGAAATAGCAATGTTGCATTAAAATTTTCTGAAAACACAAGAGGTGCCTTTAAATTACTGTTTTTTAGCCCCCGGTACGGTATGCTATTTCTTTCTCCCAGCTTATTTTGTGCCGTGTCCAAAAAATAACGTTACCCTGCACAAGTCAGTCGTAAAACAAAGCAGTACGATTAAATACTCTATAGCAATTTTTTTAACTTCTAAGCATCGCACATTTTCCATTTTTATACCGTCGTATTGGGGAAAAAATATACTTTTAAATGCAATTTGTTTGAAAACTGTGTCTTCATTTATTTTTGAAATATTAATTTTTTTGTAGTTTTTAGAGCCATTCGCTTAATATTGGCAACGGAAGTGCTCCATTTCTGTAGAAAGTAAAAGAAAAACAGTTGTAAAATAGTAATTATATATTTTTGTTGCCATTTTCTCATAACAACCGAAAGAAAATGTAATTAAAATACGTGTACTTTAAAAAAATATAAACGAATGATTTATGTTAAAACATGGAACTATTATTAACTATGTTTAATTTTAAGTATCTATATTAACGTTACAAATAGACGAAGGCCTATGAATCATTAGATAGAAGTTTTTTTCGTCGAGTTTCTTGAATGACGGAATCTTTTTGCTGCATTTGTGTATTATTTCGTGATAGTGACGTCCTATGCATACTTTACTGAAGGGAATGCGTATGACGTCATTTTACATACATTACTCCTTTTTTTCCTGGTGAAAGTTATTGCTCTGTCTCTGAAATGGTAATGATGCATTAAAATTTTCTGAAAAATTTAGAGGGGTCTTTATATAACTGTATAATGATTTTTTTTTCAGTGACATTAATACAACTCAGTCTAACCAATGATTTTTTCATGATGAAATTTATTGCTCTGTCTCTGAAATAGTAATGTAGCATTAAAATTTTCTGAAAACACGAGGTGTCTTATTACTGTTTTTTTTCCCCCTGACTTTAAAGTTTACTCAATCTAAGTCTAATACCAATGCTTTTTTTCCTGATGAAAGTTATTGCTCTGTCTCTGAAATGGTAATGATGCATTAAAATTTTCTGAAAACATTAGAGGGGTTTTTAAATAACCGTATAATTTTTTTTCAGTGACATTAATGGAACTCAGTCTAATATCAATGATTTTTTCATAATGAAATATATTGCTCTGGCGGATCTGAAATTAAAATGTTGCATTGATTTTTGTGACATTAATGTAACTCAGTCTAATACCAATTATTTTAGAGGTGTCTGAATAAAAGTTTTTTTTTTCAGTTATATTAATGAACTCATTCTCACACCAATGATTTTTTTCATGGTGATATTTATTGCTCTCGCTCTGAAATAACAATATTGCATTAAAATTTTCTGAAACCCCTAAAGGTGTCTGAATAACAGTTATTTTTTTCCCTTTTGTCTATGATTGTGATGATAACTGAATCTAATACCAATTATTTTAGAGATGTCTGAATAACCGCATCTTTTCAGTGATATTAATGTAAATCACGCTTCACCAATGTTTTTTTTGTTTTTTTTTTTTTTTTTTTTTTTTTTTCATGATGAAATTTATTGCTCTGGCTCTGAAATAAGAATGTTGCATTAAAATTTTCTGAAACCCCTAAAGGTATCTGAATAACCAATTTTTTTCTCTGTGACAATAACATTAATTAATATAACTCAGTCTAATACCAATTATTTTAGAGGTGTCTGAATAACAGTATTTTGTTCAATGATATTAATGTAACTCATTCTTGCACCAATAACTTTTTTTTCATGATGGAAGTTTATTGCTCTGACTCTGAAATAACAATGTTGCATTTAAATTTTCTGAAACCATTAGAGGTGCCTGAATAGCAGTATATATATATTTTCCCGTTACATTAATCTAACCCACCGATGATTTTTTTTCATGGTGAAATTCATTGCTCTGTCTCTGAAATAGCAATGTTGAATTGAAATTTTTTGAATACACGAGGTGTCTGTAAATAACTGTATTTTTCTTTCTTTTTCTTTTTAAGTGACGTTAATGTGTCTAAGTCTAATACCAATGATTTTTTCATGATGAAATTTATTTCTCTGTCTCTGAAATGGTAATGTTGCATAGAAATTTTCTGAAACCACTAAAGGTGTCTACATAACAATTTATATAATGTACTTTTTCTGTGACATTAATGTAACTCAGTGTAATCATGGTTCGTACGCTTGGAAAAAAAAGAAAAAGTGCTGGAAAAAAAGTATTCATTTTCAAGGAATGAAAAGTGCTGGAAAAAAAAAATATTCTTTTACAAGGAATGAAAAGTGCTGGAAAATATCGCGAACTTCGACAAATGGTTGCCGAAAAATATCAATTTCAACAATCGTTCGCATGAAAAAATCGGTAATTTCGCCAAACGATCGTTTAAAAAATTCGAATTTCGTCAAAAAGTCGCAGAAAAAACGCGAATTTCGTCGTAAAGTCGCGGAAAAAAACGAGCATTTCGTCAAAGACTAGAGAAATAACCGGAATTTCGACAAAAGTTCTCGAATAAAGTGCAAATTTCGTCAGAGGATCACGGAAAAAACGCGAATTGCATTAAAAGATCGCAAAAATATGCGTGTTTTCATCAAATGATCGCGCAAAGAAACGCAAATATCGACAAAGGATCGTGAAAAAAACACAAATTTCGGCAAAAGATAGCAAAAAATTGCGAATTTCTACAAAGGATCACGTAGGGGTGATTCTATTCCGAATTTTCCGAAAATTTAAGACATTCATTTCGGAAAATTAAAAAAAATCGGTCACCAATCCGTAAATTCGGCCATAAAAAATCGCAAATTTCGACCAAAAAACGCGAAAAACCGTATCTTTTGTCAAAAGAGCGCGTAAAAAAAAGAAAATTTCGTGAAAAACCGAAAATTTCGTCAAAAGATCGCGAAAAACCGAAAATTTCTCGTCAAAAGATCGCGAAAAACCGAAAATTTCTCGTGAAAAGATCGCGAAAAACCGAAAATTTCGTCAAAAGATCGCGAGAAAAATAGCAAATTTCATCGAAAGATCGCGAAAATTCGCAAATTTCGTCAAAGAGCCGCAGAAAAAACGCATAGTTAGTGTTGGGAGTGGATTCCACCACCTTCCCCCCTCTGCTGTAACTTTTCAGAAAATTTGAGGTGAATAGCGGAAAAAACTCGAATTTCTTCAAAGGTTCGCGGAAAAAATCTCGAATTTCTTCGAAGGATCGCGGAAAAAGGGGAAACTTCATCGAAAGTTTACGAAAAAAGACTAAATTTGTCAAAGGGCCTCGAAAAAAAGCACATAGCAAGTGCTGGGATGCTGGGAGGGGATCCCCCCCCCCCTATCTGCTGTAATGTTTCAGAAAATTTGCTGTGATTTTTAGAATTTTTTAAACTCTGAATCACCCTTGAAAATTTCATCAACTATACGCTGAAAAAAATCACGAATTTCTTCAATTTGTCATTGAAAAAAAATTGCAAATTTTAAGAATCCGCCGGGGGAAAACAATACAAACGAACCACAAAATTCGTCCATTGGTCATCGTTAAAGAATGCAAATTTCGTCAATTTGTCTAAAAAATCAAGAAATTCATCAGTTTGATGCCGATTTCATGTATCCCCCCCCCCCCCAAAAAAAAACTTCCTAACATAATCAGTCAGTAAAAAAAAAAACCTCATAACATAATTAGTCATTAAAAAAAAAAAAATCTGTCATTCATAAAAATTGCGAATTTTGTCAGTCAGTTAAAACTTCACCGAATTATATTAATTCCAAGTTTTTCACTGTGTAACGGATTAAAAATGATTTTATTTTTTTAAGTCCATTTAAAAAAAAAAAAAAATCTTTTGTGTTTAAAAAGTAAAAGTAAATTATCTAATCTTTATTTCAATTATTTTTGTATGGATAAGTGCAAATGCTGTAAGGTTTGAGAATTCAGAGAATATGTATTAAAAAGTATTACTTGTAAAAAATTGTTCACAACTTCAGAAATGCTAATATTTGATTCCTGATGAGTGTTTAGAATTCCTAAAATTTAACTGGTTTACTCCTGTCTTCTACTCTTGTGGTGATACCATACCTTTTATTTATTTATTTATTGCACCTAAAAAATAAAAATCAAGCTCTGTTTTCTTAACTTTTTATTATATATGAAATTTCTTCCCATGGTACCTTACAAAGTTAAAACACATTATTCTTTAAAAATTCTCTAATAATGTCTTGAAAATGCCTGTTATAAAAATTCAAAGGTTTGATAAAATTTTTTTGAAATAGATAATCAATGGGGTGGCTATTTTCCTTATGTGTTATTCTATGCCATTTTTATGCAGGTATCTAAACAGTGCTGGAATAGTGCTTGAAAAGTGCTTGAATTTTATTTGTTCTCGAGTGTATGAACCATGGTAATGTCAATTATTTTAGGGGTGTCAGTATAACTGTATTTTTTCAGTTATATTAATGTAACTCATTCTCTCACGAATAATTTTTTCATGATGACTAGCAGACCCGCCCGGCGGTGCCCGGGGTCCGTAACTAATAATCTTAAACAAAACTCAAGTTTGTATGATTTTATATCTTTTGAAATTCTTTTAAACGAACCTAATTTCGGAGGCACCCATTGCCTTCCGCGTCGTCTAGTGCGTTCCCAACAAACTTCTTTCCGAACAAACCTGTAACCTTGGTCCACGCTACATAAGGCAGCATGTACCGGAAGTGCGCCGCGCGTGCCGGAGACAATCGAAAACCAAGTTGAGTAAGCCAAACCTCGTAGTAATCAAGCGCATAGAGTCGAAAAAAAAAGAATGCATCATGAATGTTAGAAAATGTTGGTAACTGAAGTCTGAAGATAAAATTAGACTGAAGATAAAATTTCATAATACAGAAAGTAGTTGTAGTTGTAATCTAAGTTGAATGAACCAAATCCCGTTGAAATTAGGTCCTTAGAATTGGAGGAAAGAATGCGCCCCCAAGCGGTAGAAGATGACCTCTCCCCTTGTAAATTTCATGAATTACTTTTAACATTAACACGATATTTATTAAACTGATGAAATCCATTTTCTAAAGTTACCTTTAAATTAACTCAATTTTTAATGTACGGCTGTAGTGAATAAACGTAAGTTGATGCTAAAAAAAGGAGATTAATGTTCGAAAAAAGTGGTAACTGAGGTATAAAAATAGGCAGGGCACTGGGGGCCAGAGTGGTGAAAAACTTCAAGGAGGGCCAGGGACATAACTGGCATGTAGTTGGGAATAAAGATATTGTTAGTAGCTCTTAAAGTAATCGGAAGACGCTACAACTATGTTAAAGAAAATTGCAAACAATTCGGAAAATTTTTAAAGAAGCTGCACCTAGGGCCCCAAGAAGACGATTAATATTCAAAATTGGTGGTAGCTGAAGCCTGAGAAACTTTTTTTTGTCTCTCATATAGTGTCTGGAGGACCTAAGAAGTTGTTAGAAAAAAAAGCTTCTGAATTGGGCCATTTTTAAAGGAGCTGTAAAAGGGGGCCCAAATGGGGCCAATTGATAATTAAAAACAGGGCCCTAACATGAAACATGTTAAAATATCTTGGTACTTAGCGCTTTAGATCTTTAATTAGTTAAAATTAAGCATAGGGAATAACATGAATTATTCGTTAAAATAATATTTTAAAGAAATGCACAAAAAGGGGGTAAATGTTACTTTTTAGGGTTTCGTTCATCTGACGAAACCCTATTCGTCTCGCTCCTCTGTCTGTCCGTCACAGAGCCCGTTCTCAGAAACTATACATGTTGGAGACTTGAAATTTTGCATATTTATAGATGAGTACCACACATCATACGACAAACCATAAAATAAGTTGTACATTTAACCCTTTGGGCTCCCACATGTGTATTTTAAACGATTCTTTCTGAATGAGTCCCTAATTAGGTTGCAATGGTGAAATTTTGCGTACTTATATATGGACACCTTAGATCAAACGACAAATCATAATATTTTGAAAAAGTCGTACATTTAACCCTTTGGGCTCCCACATGTGTATTTTAAACAATTCTTTCTAAGTGAGTCCCTAATTAGGTTGCAGGTGTGAAATTTTGAGTACTTATAGATGGACACCTCAGATCAAACGACAAATGTTAAAATTTTGAGAAAGTCGTACATTTAACCCTTTGGGCTCCCACGTGTGTATTTTAAACAATTATTTCTATGTGAACCTCTAATTAGGTTGGAGGAGTGAAATTTTGCATACTTATAGCTGAATACCTCACATCAAACGACGAATCATAAAATTTTGAAAAAGTCGCACATTTAACCCTTTGGGCTCCCACATGTGTATTTTAAACAATTCTTTCTAAGTGAACCAGAATTAGGTTGGAGGCGTGAAATTTTGCATACTTATAGTTGAATACCTCACATCAAACGGCAAATCATAAAATTTTCAAAAAGTCGTACATTTAACCCTTTGGGCTCCCACATTCGTATTTTAAGCAATTGTTTCTAACTGAGCCCCTTATTAAATTGGAGATTTGGAATTTTGCATACTTATAGCAGAACACCTGAGGCCAGGCGACAAATCATAAAATCTTGAAAAAATCTTACGTTTAACTCTTTGAGCTACCACATATGTATTTTAAGCAATTCTTTCTAAGAGAGCGCCTAATTAAGTTGGAGACATGGATTTTTGCATACGTATAGCTGAATACCTCAGACCACACGACAAATCATAAAATTTTCTAAAAGTCTTATATTATTTACTTCTCTGTGCTCTAACTTGTATATTTTAAGCAATTTTTCAAACCTCCGCCCTTTTCACCCAGGGAGCACTTTTCCAACTTTTGCCGACACCCCTTTGACCATTCTTTCATATTATGCACCATAGCCTTACATATTTTAGTTCCACTTTTTACCGCCAGGGGCGCCTACTTCTCTCGGGTGCTATGGGCCCAATCCCTTGTACTATTATATATACGGGTAGTATGTAAAACGGAGTTTCGTTCGGATAGAGGTTTGTTTAGAATAGAGTGCGCCCCTGGTTGCGAAATGTGGAACTAACAGATTTTTCAAAAGGATAAAGTGTTTTGAAAGGAATATTAAACGAAACCCTCTGTGCGATCTGTGATCACACTTACCCACTTGTTTTAAAAAGGGCCCTGGGGCCTCAATAAAAATATGAGGGTATTGGTCTGGGAAGAGAACTCTAAGACTCAACTTTAAAATTATGCACTGAGAAGCCCATAATAATATTCTTAAATAAATCGGAAATTTGTATCGAAGGTTGGTACAGAATAGGGCGGGGGAGGAGGTAGAGACTTTGCAAATTACCAGGGCCCGACTCATGTTCAGTTGGAAAGTTGTGTAAAGTCAGTGGTTAAGGTTTTGAATTTTTATTTATCTCACATTTTAAACTCTTTTATTCAAAATTAATTGGTGAACTCAATTAAAATTTAATTATGTTTTTAATATTTAAAATTTTTAGATGAAAAAGTAATTACAAATGCATCCGAAACTGTAATACTGAAAAAGAAATAATAAAACTGCAAGCAAATATGCTATATAAATTTTTAAAAAAGGTACTATCCAACAAATTTATTTTCTAATAGAGTAAAACCTGTTTAAAACGGAATCGTCGGAACATTTTTTCCCTTTAGATACCCTTCAAAGAAAAATAAAATCCTTAAAATAGAAAAATTCTACTAATTCAAATTTCCTCTTTGCCCTATCTAGTTTCGAACCTGTGTCTGTTCGTACAGAAAACCAAGGGGTTAAGCCACTACGCCACAACTGCTACGAACAGTTTAGTAAATTAACGTTCCATATCGGAGAGTAAATAGTTTCTGCCTTTATTTTTTTTTCCGCGTCGTGTCGGTTTCATTAGCATAATAAAATAAATGATAATTGTTGTCCGAATTCTCTGAAATTTTAATGGATCGTAAATATTACTAAAACCAAGCCCTTTTTAAAATTTCATAAAAGAATATGCATATTTTAGAGGATAAACATTTAACCGAAATGTAAATCATCTTTATGAGGCGGAAAGTGACCTGCATTTGGCGGTGTATTTGAAAAGGTTAAAATTCAAATTTTTAAAAACCAATTACACCATCGTTTTGAAGAAGGATTCAGCTTTAGAATCATATATTTGACTTGTCAGTACCTTTAAAATTGCATCCTGGGGAGGTGTTGTAATAAGGGAGAAAAACGTTTTTCAGAAAAACGATCCTTTTTTAACTTTTTTCTTCAAGGGGTTAGTTGCGATATATTTTTTAATTGATCGCAGCGTTTGAGACGTAAGAGTACAATCTTTCAGAACATGTCTTCCGTTTTAAACTTTACTAAGCTGTTTCGACGAGGTTAGTTAATAAATAATGACAAAATATCCCCGAAATATTTTTTTTCCGTTCTTCATTTGCGTATCAGTGCCTTCAGCGCATGCGTCAGAGATTTTCCCTTCCGAAATGGATTTCTAATCAAAGTGAGTGACGGTTGATAATTAATAACTCAGATGTTAATTAGAATTTTGAAATTCTGAGAGCCAGGTATATCAGGAGAGACTTTGGGCTATTCTCAGAAAAATTTTGAACCTCATACGTGCAGTAGATTTTCCTAGCCATCGCACACAGACAGACACACACACACACAGAGCGATTTGTTCTTTTATTAGGGTTTCGTTCATCTGACAAAACCCTATTCGTCTCGCTCCTCTGTCTGTCTGTCTGTCTGTCCGTCACAGAGCCCGTTCTCAGAAACTATACACGTTGGAGACTTGAAATTTTGCATACTTATAGCTGAACACCACACATCATACAACAAATCATAAAATTTTGAAAAAGTTGGTAATTAACCTAATTAAGCCGAAAAATGAAGTGGACCTTTTAAAGCGAAATAGCATATCAGAAAATATTGGTCCGAGAAATTTGTAAATGGAATAGACAGACGCAGAAAAAAATCTATTTTCATTTGGTATAAAGTTCACATTTCTGCGATGTATATAAGTTAAAATATCCACTAAAAATCGATCGATAAAAAATTAATTTCTTTAATTGGAAAGACAAGGAAAAAAGATTTCAATTCGGCGGGAAAGCAGGTAGACATGACGACGCTGCGGTTTTTCATAATAGCATGTTTTAATACGAAATTTTAACTTTTTAAATATTAAATTTTTTGATTAATTTTTTATTATCCCGATGTCAAATTTCTCGCTGATTTCATTTATACCTATTTCTAAGTCCTATCTTAATTACAAGCTGAAATATTAATTATTATTTAATTAATCGGTTTAACTCGCAGAAGAATTAATGTCTGTAAACGAGTCGGTAACTCCCACATGTGTATTTTAAACAATTTTTTCTAAGTGAGCCCCTAATTATGTTGGAGACATGAAATTTTGGGTACTTATAGCTGAGCACCTCACATCATACGACAAATCATAAAATTTTGAAAAAGTCATACATTTAACCCTTTGGGCTCCCACATGTGTATTTTAAACAATTCTTTCTAAGTGAGACCCTAATTATGTTGGAGACATGAAATTTTCGGTACTTATAGCTGAACACCTCACATCATACTACAAATCATAAAATTTTGAAAAAGTCATACATTTAACCCTTTGGGCTCCCACATGTGTATTTTAAACAATTCTTTCTAAGTGAGACCCTAATTATGTTGGAGACATGAAATTTTCGGTACATATAGCTGAACACCTCACATCATACGACAAATCATAAAATTTTGAAAAAGTCGTACATTTAACCCTTTGGGCTCCCACATGTGTACTTTAAACAATTCTTTCTAAGTGAGCCCCTAATTATGTTGGAGGAGTAAAATTTTGCATACTTATAGCTGGACACCTCACATCAAACAGCAAGTGATAAAATTTTGAAAAAGTCGTACATTTAACCCTTTGGGGTCCCGCATGTGTATTTTAAACAATTCTTTCTAAGTGAGCTCCTAATTAGTTTGGAGACGTGAAATTCGGCATACTTATCAGCTGAACACCTCACATCAAAGAACAAACTATAAAATTTTGAAAAAGTTGTACATTTAACCCTTTGGGCTCCGCAGGGCTGAAAAAAAACCCGTATTTTTTTTAAAAAAAGCCCAACCCGTGTGGGCTTTTTTGGGTTTTATTGGGGTTTTCGGGTTTTATTGGGTTCTTTTGGTTTCTTTCGGGTTTTCTGAGTTTTTTGCTGCACATTTCTTTGAACAGTGCCAACTATGTTTAATTACTTACTTGTTATGATTCTATTATGTATGTAAGATAAAATTTGAATTAAATTTAGATTTTCAGACATCTTTGCATAAAAATTAAAAATGATTTGAACGAACTGCAAGACTCAACCCTCACCAAATTAATTTAATCCAAAGAACTTGTATTTTTAATTTTTATGACTACATAGGAAAAATGACTATAGTATATAGGTTATAATTCAATTTTTTAATAGTACATAAAAAATGCATTCATAATGTATTATGTATTATTGCAGTTGTGGCTGTATTTAATATTTCAATTTTACTTATATGCAGAGTGTCTAAAGAAGAAAAGTTTTTTTATTCAGACAGGTACAGACTACAAATGCCTCCTTTATCATTTTCTGATTTTCATCGCATCTGTTTTTTTACGTGGTACCTTTTAATAACAAAAATGGGGATTTTTGAGTGTAAAACAAAATGAAATATTAAATGCAGCTCAACTTTAAAATACTTAATACATTATCAACATATTTTTAAGCAACTGTTATAAAAAATTTTTTAAATAAATTATATGGACTTTAATGAATGATATGTAATAGTATATATATATATATATATATATATATATATATAATGCTAGCTAAAGTAACCGGCGTTGCACGGAATTTTAAGAATGTTTGTTTTGAAAAATCAAGGATTGTGTGTTAATTTACGTAATTTTCACTCTTTTTTTATTCACTTAATCCGGACGATAGATTACCTACTTACTTAGTAAATCATAAAATTTTGAAAATGTCGTACGTTTGACTCTTTGGGCTCCCACATGTGTATTTTAAACAATTCTTTCTAAGTGAGCCCCTATTTAGGTTGGAGGCGTGAAAATTTGCATATTTATAGCTCAACATCCCAGATTATACGTCAAATAATAAATTTTGAAAAAAGTTTTATGTTTAACCCTTTCAACTCCAGCTCGTGTATTTTAAGCAATTCTTTCTAACTGAGCCCCTAATTAAATTAGAGATTTTAAATTTTGCATACTTATAGCCAGGGATATGTTTAGGAAAAATTTTAGGTCCTTTAAAGGACCCTTCACAAAATAATTTATCTTAAAACAGGACCCTTCACAAAATTATTTATCCCAAAACAGGACCCTTCACAAAATTATTTGTCTCTTAAATAGACTTTTTACAGAATTTTTTCACTTTCAAATTGAACTTTTCACAAATTTAGTCATTTAAAAATAAAATCTAGCCTGTAAGTAAGCAGTTGAACTCACCAAAGAGCATATTACTTAGCTTTTTATACATGAAGGATAGGACATGAAGACATCGATAATTTAAAATTCACAAAATTATGACTAGAATTTTCACAAAAATGAAAAAAAACTTCACAATTTCACAAAAACAGGACCCTGTGTGGAAACTCTGGACAGACCCCTGATAGCAGAACACCTGAGGCCAAGCGACAAATCATAAAATCTTGAAAAAGTCTTACGTTTAACCGTTTGAGCTACCACATATGTATTTGAAGCAATTCTTTCTAAGAGAGCCCCTAATTAAGTTGGAGACATGAAATTTTGCATACGTATAGCTGAATACCTCAGACACAACGACAAATCATAAAATCTTTCAAAAAGTCTTATATTATTTACTCCCCCGGGCTCTAACTTGTGTATTTTAAGTAATTTTTCTAACCTCCGCCCTTTTAACCAGGGGAGAAATTTTCCAACTTTTGCCGACACCCCTTTGACCATTCTTTATTATTATGCACCATAGCCTTACATATTTTAGTTCCACTTTTTACCGCCAGGGGCGCCTACTTATCTCGGGTGCTATGGGCCCAATCCCTTGTACTATTATATATACGGGTAGTATGTAAAACGGAGTTTCGTTCGGATAGAGGTTTGTTTAGAATAGAGTGCGCCCCTGGTTGCGAAATGTGGAACTAACAGATTTTTCAAAAGGATAAAGTGTTTTGACAGGAATATTAAACGAAACCCTCTGTGCGATCTGTGATCACACTTACCCACTTGTTTTAAAAAGGGCCCTGGGGCCTCAATAAAAATATGAGGGTATTGGTCTGGGAAGAGAACTCTAAGACTCAACTTTAAAATTATGCACTGAGAAGCCCATAATAATATTCTTAAATAAATCGGAAATTTGTATCGAAGGTTGGTACAGAATAGGGCGGGGGAGGAGGTAGAGACTTTGCAAATTACCAGGGCCCGACTCATGTTCAGTTGGAAAGTTGTGTAAAGTCAGTGGTTAAGGTTTTGAATTTTTATTTATCTCACATTTTAAACTCTTTTATTCAAAATTAATTGGTGAACTCAATTAAAATTTAATTATGTTTTTAATATTTAAAATTTTTAGATGAAAAAGTAATTACAAATGCATCCGAAACTGTAATACTGAAAAAGAAATAATAAAACTGCAAGCAAATATGCTATATAAATTTTTAAAAAAGGTACTATCCAGCAAATTTATTTTCTAATAGAGTAAAACCTGTTTAAAACGGAATCGTCGGAACATTTTTTCCCTTTAGATACCCTTCAAAGAAAAATAAAATCCTTAAAATAGAAAAATTCTACTAATTCAAATTTCCTCTTTGCCCTATCTAGTTTCGAACCTGTGTCTGTTCGTACAGAAAACCAAGGGGTTAAGCCACTACGCCACAACTGCTACGAACAGTTTAGTAAATTAACGTTCCATATCGGAGCGTAAATAGTTTCTGCCTTTATTTTTTTTTTCCGCGTCGTGTCGGTTTCATTAGCATAATAAAATAAATGATAATTGTTGTCCGAATTCTCTGAAATTTTAATGGATCGTAAATATTACTAAAACCAAGCCCTTTTTAAAATTTCATAAAAGAATATGCATATTTTAGAGGATAAACATTTAACCGAAATGTAAATCATCTTTATGAGGCGGAAAGTGACCTGCATTTGGCGGTGTATTTGAAAAGGTTAAAATTCAAATTTTTAAAAACCAATTACACCATCGTTTTGAAGAAGGATTCAGCTTTAGAATCATATATTTGACTTGTCAGTACCTTTAAAATTGCATCCTGGGGAGGTGTTGTAATAAGGGAGAAAAACGTTTTTCAGAAAAACGATCCTTTTTTAACTTTTTTTTTCAAGGGGTTAGTTGCGATATATTTTTTAATTGATCGCAGCGTTTGAGACGTAAGAGTACAATCTTTCAGAACATGTCTTCCGTTTTAAACTTTACTAAGCTGTTTCGACGAGGTTAGTTAATAAATAATGACAAAATATCCCCGAAATATTTTTTTCCGTTCTTCATTTGCGTATCAGTGCCTTCAGCGCATGCGTCAGAGATTTTCCCTTCCGAAATGGATTTCTAATCAAAGTGAGTGACGGTTGATAATTAATAACTCAGCTGTTAATTAGAATTTTGAAATTCTGAGAGCCAGGTATATCAGGAGAGACTTTGGGCTATTCTCAGAAAAATTTTGAACCTCATACGTGCAGTAGATTTTCCTAGCCATCGCACACAGACAGACACACACACACACACAGAGCGATTTGTTCTTTTATTAGGGTTTCGTTCATCTGACAAAACCCTATTCGTCTCGCTCCTCTGTCTGTCTGTCTGTCTGTCCGTCACAGAGCCCGTTCTCAGAAACTATACACGTTGGAGACTTGAAATTTTGCATACTTATAGCTGAACACCACACATCATACAACAAATCATAAAATTTTGAAAAAGTTGGTAATTAACCTAATTAAGCCGAAAAATGAAGTGGACCTTTTAAAGCGAAATAGCATATCAGAAAATATTGGTCCGAGAAATTTGTAAATGGAATAGACAGACGCAGAAAAAAATCTATTTTCATTTGGTATAAAGTTCACATTTCTGCGATGTATATAAGTTAAAATATCCACTAAAAATCGATCGATAAAAAATTAATTTCTTTAATTGGAAAGACAAGGAAAAAAGATTTCAATTCGGCGGGAAAGCAGGTAGACATGACGACGCTGCGGTTTTTCATAATAGCATGTATTAATACGAAATTTTAACTTTTTAAATATTAAATTTTTTGATTAATTTTTTATTATCCCGATGTCAAATTTCTCGCTGATTTCATTGATACCTATTTCTAAGTCCTATCTTAATTACAAGCTGAAATATTAATTATTATTTAATTAATCGGTTTAACTCGCAGAAGAATTAATGTCTGTAAACGAGTCGGTAACTCCCACATGTGTATTTTAAACAATTTTTTCTAAGTGAGCCCCTAATTATGTTGGAGACATGAAATTTTGGGTACTTATAGCTGAACACCTCACATCATACGACAAATCATAAAATTTTGAAAAAGTCATACATTTAACCCTTTGGGCTCCCACATGTGTATTTTAAACAATTCTTTCTAAGTGAGACCCTAATTATGTTGGAGACATGAAATTTTCGGTACTTATAGCTGAACACCTCACATCATACTACAAATCATAAAATTTTGAAAAAGTCATACATTTAACCCTTTGGTCTCCCACATGTGTATTTTAAACAATTCTTTCTAAGTGAGACCCTAATTATGTTGGAGACATGAAATTTTCGGTACTTATAGCTGAACACCTCACGTCATACGACAAATCATAAAATTTTGGAAAAGTCGTACATTTAACCCTTTGGGCTCCCACATGTGTACTTTAAACAATTCTTTCTAAGTGAGCCCCTAATTATGTTGGAGGAGTAAAATTTTGCATACTTATAGCTGGACACCTCACATCAAACAGCAAGTGATAAAATTTTGAAAAAGTCGTACATATTAACCCTTTGGGGTCCCGCATGTGTATTTTAAACAATTCTTTCTAAGTGAGCTCCTAATTAGTTTGGAGACGTGAAATTCGGCATACTTATCAGCTGAACACCTCACATCAAAGAACAAACTATAAAATTTTGAAAAAGTTGTACATTTAACCCTTTGGGCTCCGCAGGGCTGAAAAAAAACCCGTGTTTTTTTTAAAAAAGCCCAACCCGTGTGGGCTTTTTTGGGTTTTATTGGGGTTTTCGGGTTTTATTGGGTTCTTTTGGTTTCTTTCGGGTTTTCTGAGTTTTTTGCTGCACATTTCTTTGAACAGTGCCAACTATGTTTAATTACTTACTTGTTATGATTCTATTATGTATGTAAGATAAAATTTGAATTAAATTTAGATTTTCAGACATCTTTGCATAAAAATTAAAAATGATTTGAACGAACTGCAAGACTCAACCCTCACCAAATTAATTTAATCCAAAGAACTTGTATTTTTAATTTTTATGACTACATAGGAAAAATGACTATAGTATATAGGTTATAATTCAATTTTTTAATAGTACATAAAAAATGCATTCATAATGTATTATGTATTACTGCAGTTGTGGCTGTATTTAATATTTCAATTTTACTTATATGCAGAGTGTCTAAAGAAGAAAAGTTTTTTTTATTCAGACAGGTACAGACTACAAATGCCTCCTTTATCATTTTCTGATTTTCATCGCATCTGTTTTTTTACGTGGTACCTTTTAATAACAAAAATGGGGATTTTTGAGTGTAAAACAAAATGAAATATTAAATGCAGCTCAACTTTAAAATACTTAATACATTATCAACATATTTTTAAGCAACTGTTATAAAAAATTTTTTAAATAAATTATATGGACTTTAATGAATGATATGTAATAGTATATATATATATATATATATATATATATATATATATATGCTAGCTAAAGTAACCGGCGTTGCACGGAATTTTAAGAATGTTTGTTTTGAAAAATCAAGGATTGTGTGTTAATTTACGTAATTTTCACTCTTTTTTTATTCACTTAATCCGGACGATAGATTACCTACTTACTTAGTAAATCATAAAATTTTGAAAATGTCGTACGTTTGACTCTTTGGGCTCCCACATGTGTATTTTAAACAATTCTTTCTAAGTGAGCCCCTATTTAGGTTGGAGGCGTGAAAATTTGCATATTTATAGCTCAACATCCCAGATTATACGTCAAATAATAAATTTTGAAAAAAGTTTTATGTTTAACCCTTTCAACTCCAGCTCGTGTATTTTAAGCAATTCTTTCTAACTGAGCCCCTAATTAAATTAGAGATTTTAAATTTTGCATACTTATAGCCAGGGATATGTTTAGGGAAAATTTTAGGTCCTTTAAAGGACCCTTCACAAAATAATTTATCTTAAAACAGGACCCTTCACAAAATTATTTATCCCAAAACAGGACCCTTCACAAAATTATTTGTCTCTTAAATAGACTTTTTACAGAATTTTTTCACTTTCAAATTGAACTTTTCACAAATTTAGTCATTTAAAAATAAAATCTAGCCTGTAAGTAAGCAGTTGAACTCACCAAAGAGCATATTACTTAGCTTTTTATACATGAAGGATAGGACATGAAGACATCGATAATTTAAAATTCACAAAATTATGACTAGAATTTTCACAAAAATGAAAAAAAACTTCACAATTTCACAAAAACAGGACCCTGTGTGGAAACTCTGGACAGACCCCTGATAGCAGAACACCTGAGGCCAAGCGACAAATCATAAAATCTTGAAAAAGTCTTACGTTTAACCGTTTGAGCTACCACATATGTATTTGAAGCAATTCTTTCTAAGAGAGCCCCTAATTAAGTTGGAGACATGAAATTTTGCATACGTATAGCTGAATACCTCAGACACAACGACAAATCATAAAATCTTCAAAAAGTCTTATATTATTTACTCCCCCGGGCTCTAACTTGTGTATTTTAAGTAATTTTTCTAACCTCCGCCCTTTTAACCAGGGGAGAAATTTTCCAACTTTTGCCGACACCCCTTTGACCATTCTTTCATATTATGCACCATAGCCTTACATATTTTAGTTCCACTTTTTACCGCCAGGGGCGCCTACTTATCTCGGGTGCTATGGGCCCAATCCCTTGTACTATTATATATACGGGTAGTATGTAAAACGGAGTTTCGTTCGGATAGAGGTTTGTTTAGAATAGAGTGCGCCCCTGGTTGCGAAATGTGGAACTAACAGATTTTTCAAAAGGATAAAGTGTTTTGAAAGGAATATTAAACGAAACCCTCTGTGCGATCTGTGATCACACTTACCCACTTGTTTTAAAAAGGGCCCTGGGGCCTCAATAAAAATATGAGGGTATTGGTCTGGGAAGAGAACTCTAAGACTCAACTTTAAAATTATGCACTGAGAAGCCCATAATAATATTCTTAAATAAATCGGAAATTTGTATCGAAGGTTGGTACAGAATAGGGCGGGGGAGGAGGTAGAGACTTTGCAAATTACCAGGGCCCGACTCATGTTCAGTTGGAAAGTTGTGTAAAGTCAGTGGTTAAGGTTTTGAATTTTTATTTATCTCACATTTTAAACTCTTTTATTCAAAATTAATTGGTAAACTCAATTAAAATTTAATTATGTTTTTAATATTTAAAATTTTTAGATGAAAAAGTAATTACAAATGCATCCGAAACTGTAATACTGAAAAAGAAATAATAAAACTGCAAGCAAATATGCTATATAAATTTTTAAAAAAGGTACTATCCAGCAAATTTATTTTCTAATAGAGTAAAACCTGTTTAAAACGGAATCGTCGGAACATTTTTTCCCTTTAGATACCCTTCAAAGAAAAATAAAATCCTTAAAATAGAAAAATTCTACTAATTCAAATTTCCTCTTTGCCCTATCTAGTTTCGAACCTGTGTCTGTTCGTACAGAAAACCAAGGGGTTAAGCCACTACGCCACAACTGCTACGAACAGTTTAGTAAATTAACGTTCCATATCGGAGCGTAAATAGTTTCTGCCTTTATTTTTTTTTTCCGCGTCGTGTCGGTTTCATTAGCATAATAAAATAAATGATAATTGTTGTCCGAATTCTCTGAAATTTTAATGGATCGTAAATATTACTAAAACCAAGCCCTTTTTAAAATTTCATAAAAGAATATGCATATTTTAGAGGATAAACATTTAACCGAAATGTAAATCATCTTTATGAGGCGGAAAGTGACCTGCATTTGGCGGTGTATTTGAAAAGGTTAAAATTCAAATTTTTAAAAACCAATTACACCATCGTTTTGAAGAAGGATTCAGCTTTAGAATCATATATTTGACTTGTCAGTACCTTTAAAATTGCATCCTGGGGAGGTGTTGTAATAAGGGAGAAAAACGTTTTTCAGAAAAACGATCCTTTTTTAACTTTTTTTTTCAAGGGGTTAGTTGCGATATATTTTTTAATTGATCGCAGCGTTTGAGACGTAAGAGTACAATCTTTCAGAACATGTCTTCCGTTTTAAACTTTACTAAGCTGTTTCGACGAGGTTAGTTAATAAATAATGACAAAATATCCCCGAAATATTTTTTTCCGTTCTTCATTTGCGTATCAGTGCCTTCAGCGCATGCGTCAGAGATTTTCCCTTCCGAAATGGATTTCTAATCAAAGTGAGTGACGGTTGATAATTAATAACTCAGCTGTTAATTAGAATTTTGAAATTCTGAGAGCCAGGTATATCAGGAGAGACTTTGGGCTATTCTCAGAAAAATTTTGAACCTCATACGTGCAGTAGATTTTCCTAGCCATCGCACACAGACAGACACACACACACACACAGAGCGATTTGTTCTTTTATTAGGGTTTCGTTCATCTGACAAAACCCTATTCGTCTCGCTCCTCTGTCTGTCTGTCTGTCTGTCCGTCACAGAGCCCGTTCTCAGAAACTATACACGTTGGAGACTTGAAATTTTGCATACTTATAGCTGAACACCACACATCATACAACAAATCATAAAATTTTGAAAAAGTTGGTAATTAACCTAATTAAGCCGAAAAATGAAGTGGACCTTTTAAAGCGAAATAGCATGTCAGAAAATATTGGTCCGAGAAATTTGTAAATGGAATAGACAGACGCAGAAAAAAATCTATTTTCATTTGGTATAAAGTTCACATTTCTGCGATGTATATAAGTTAAAATATCCACTAAAAATCGATCGATAAAAAATTAATTTCTTTAATTGGAAAGACAAGGAAAAAAGATTTCAATTCGGCGGGAAAGCAGGTAGACATGACGACGCTGCGGTTTTTCATAATAGCATGTATTAATACGAAATTTTAACTTTTTAAATATTAAATTTTTTGATTAATTTTTTATTATCCCGATGTCAAATTTCTCGCTGATTTCATTGATACCTATTTCTAAGTCCTATCTTAATTACAAGCTGAAATATTAATTATTATTTAATTAATCGGTTTAACTCGCAGAAGAATTAATGTCTGTAAACGAGTCGGTAACTCCCACATGTGTATTTTAAACAATTTTTTCTAAGTGAGCCCCTAATTATGTTGGAGACATGAAATTTTGGGTACTTATAGCTGAACACCTCACATCATACGACAAATCATAAAATTTTGAAAAAGTCATACATTTAACCCTTTGGGCTCCCACATGTGTATTTTAAACAATTCTTTCTAAGTGAGACCCTAATTATGTTGGAGACATGAAATTTTCGGTACTTATAGCTAAACACCTCACATCATACTACAAATCATAAAATTTTGAAAAAGTCATACATTTAACCCTTTGGGCTCCCACATGTGTATTTTAAACAATTCTTTCTAAGTGAGACCCTAATTATGTTGGAGACATGAAATTTTCGGTACTTATAGCTGAACACCTCACGTCATACGACAAATCATAAAATTTTGGAAAAGTCGTACATTTAACCCTTTGGGCTCCCACATGTGTACTTTAAACAATTCTTTCTAAGTGAGCCCCTAATTATGTTGGAGGAGTAAAATTTTGCATACTTATAGCTGGACACCTCACATCAAACAGCAAGTGATAAAATTTTGAAAAAGTCGTACATATTAACCCTTTGGGGTCCCGCATGTGTATTTTAAACAATTCTTTCTAAGTGAGCTCCTAATTAGTTTGGAGACGTGAAATTCGGCATACTTATCAGCTGAACACCTCACATCAAAGAACAAACTATAAAATTTTGAAAAAGTTGTACATTTAACCCTTTGGGCTCCGCAGGGCTGAAAAAAAACCCGTGTTTTTTTTTAAAAAAGCCCAACCCGTGTGGGCTTTTTGGGGTTTTATTGGGGTTTTCGGGTTTTATTGGGTTCTTTTGGTTTCTTTCGGGTTTTCTGAGTTTTTTGCTGCACATTTCTTTGAACAGTGCCAACTATGTTTAATTACTTACTTGTTATGATTCTATTATGTATGTAAGATAAAATTTGAATTAAATTTAGATTTTCAGACATCTTTGCATAAAAATTAAAAATGATTTGAACGAACTGCAAGACTCAACCCTCACCAAATTAATTTAATCCAAAGAACTTGTATTTTTAATTTTTATGACTACATAGGAAAAATGACTATAGTATATAGGTTATAATTCAATTTTTTAATAGTACATAAAAAATGCATTCATAATGTATTATGTATTACTGCAGTTGTGGCTGTATTTAATATTTCAATTTTACTTATATGCAGAGTGTCTAAAGAAGAAAAGTTTTTTTTATTCAGACAGGTACAGACTACAAATGCCTCCTTTATCATTTTCTGATTTTCATCGCATCTGTTTTTTTACGTGGTACCTTTTAATAACAAAAATGGGGATTTTTGAGTGTAAAACAAAATGAAATATTAAATGCAGCTCAACTATAAAATACTTAATACATTATCAACATATTTTTAAGCAACTGTTATAAAAAAATTTTTAAATAAATTATATGGACTTTAATGAATGATATGTAATAGTATATATATATATATATATATATATATATATATATATATATATAATGCTAGCTAAAGTAACCGGCGTTGCACGGAATTTTAAGAATGTTTGTTTTGAAAAATCAAGGATTGTGTGTTAATTTACGTAATTTTCACTCTTTTTTTATTCACTTAATCCGGACGATAGATTACCTACTTACTTAGTAAATCATAAAATTTTGAAAATGTCGTACGTTTGACTCTTTGGGCTCCCACATGTGTATTTTAAACAATTCTTTCTAAGTGAGCCCCTATTTAGGTTGGAGGCGTGAAAATTTGCATACTTATAGCTCAACATCCCAGATTACACGTCAAATAATAAATTTTGAAAAAAGTTTTATGTTTAACCCTTTCAACTCCAGCTCGTGTATTTTAAGCAATTCTTTCTAACTGAGCCCCTAATTAAATTAGAGATTTTAAATTTTGCATACTTATAGCCAGGGATATGTTTAGGAAAATTTTTAGGTCCTTTAAAGGACCCTTCACAAAATAATTTATCTTAAAACAGGACCCTTCACAAAATTATTTATCCCAAAACAGGACCCTTCACAAAATTATTTGTCTCTTAAATAGACTTTTTACAGAATTTTTTCACTTTCAAATTGAACTTTTCACAAATTTAGTCATTTAAAAATAAAATCTAGCCTGTAAGTAAGCAGTTGAACTCACCAAAGAGCATATTACTTAGCTTTTTATACATGAAGGATAGGACATGAAGACATCGATAATTTAAAATTCACAAAATTATGACTAGAATTTTCACAAAAATAAAAAAAAACTTCACAATTTCACAAAAACAGGACCCTGTGTGGAAACTCTGGACAGACCCCTGATAGCAGAACACCTGAGGCCAAGCGACAAATCATAAAATCTTGAAAAAGTCTTACGTTTAACCGTTTGAGCTACCACATATGTATTTGAAGCAATTCTTTCTAAGAGAGCCCCTAATTAAGTTGGAGACATGAAATTTTGCATACGTATAGCTGAATACCTCAGACACAACGACAAATCATAAAATCTTCAAAAAGTTTTATATTATTTACTCCCCCGGGCTCTAACTTGTGTATTTTAAGTAATTTTTCTAACCTCCGCCCTTTTAACCAGGGGAGAAATTTTCCAACTTTTGCCGACACCCCTTTGACCCTTCTTTCATATTATGCACCATAGCCTTACATATTTTAGTTCCATTTTTTACCCCCAGGTGCGCCTGCTGATCTCAGGTGCTATGGGCCCAATCCTCTCGACTAATATATCTATGGATAGTATGCAAAACGGGTTTTCGTTCGGATAGATGTTTGTTTAGAATCGAGTGCGGCCCTGGTTGCGAAATGTGGAACTAACAGACTTTTCAAAAGGATAATGTGTTTTGAAAGGAATATTGAACGAAACCCTCTGTGCGATCTGTGATCACACTTACCCACTTGTTAGTTTAAATATTTATTGCTCTGGCTCTGAAATAACAATGTTGCCTTAAAATTTTCTGAAACCCCTAAAGGTGTCTCAATAACCGGTTTTATCTTTTCTGTAATATTAATGTAACTGAGTCTAATACCAATTATTTTAGAGGTGTCTGAATAACAGTATTTTTTCAATGATATTAATGTAACTCATTCTTGCACCAATAACTTTTTTTTTTCATGATGAAGTTTATTGCTCTGGCTCTGAAATAACAATGTTGCATTTAAATTTTCTGAAACCACTAGAGGTGCCTGAATAGCAGTAATTTTCCCGTTACATTAATCTAACCGACCGATGATTTTTTCATGGTGAAATTCATTGTTCTGCCTCTGTAATAGCAATGTTGAATTGAAATTTTTTGAAAACACAAGGGGTGTCAGTAAATAACTGTATATTTCTTTATTTTTCTTTTTAAGTGACGTTAATGTTTCTAAGTCTAATACCAATGATATTTTTCATGATGAAATTTATTGCTCTGTCTCTGAAATGGTAATGTTGCATAGAAATTTTCTGAAACCACTAAGGGTGTCTACCTACATAACCATTTATATAATGTATTTTCTCTGTGACATTAATGTAACTCAGTCTAATTTCAATTATTTTATGGGTGTCGGTATAACCGTATTTTTTCAGTTATATTAATTTAATTCATTCTCTCACCAATAATTTTTTCATGATGAAATTTATTGCTCTGGCTCTGAAATAACCATGTTGCATTAAACTTTCTGAAGCCCCTAAAGGTGTCTAAATAACCGGTTTTATCTCCCTTTTCTGTAATATTAATGTAACTGAGTGTAATACCAATTATTTTAGAGGTGTCTGAATAACAGTATTTTTTCAATGATATTAATGTAACTCATTCTTGCACCAGTAACTTTTTTTTCATGATGAAGTTTATTGCTCTGGCTCTGAAATAACAATGTTGCATTTGAATTTTCTGAAACCACTAGAGGTGCCTGAATAGCAGTAATTTTCCCGTTACATTAATCTAACCCACCGATGATTTTTTCATGGTGAAATTCATTGCCCTGTCTCTGTAATAGCAATGTTGAATTGAAATTTTTTGAAAACACAAGGGGTGTCTGTAAATAACTGTATATTTCTTTCTTTTTCTTTTTAAGTGACGTTAATGTTTCTAAGTCTAATACCAATGATTTTTTTCATGATGAAATTTATTGCTCTGTCTCTGAAATGGTAATGTTGCATAGAAATTTTCTGAAACCACTAAGGGTGTCTACCTACATAACCATTTATATAATGTATTTTCTCTGTGACATTAATGTAACTCAGTCTAATTTCAATTATTTTAGGGGTGTCGGTATAACAGTATTTTTTCAGTTATATTAATGTAACTCATTCTCTCACAAATAATTTTTTCATGATGAAATTTATTGCTCTGGCTCTGAAATAACCATGTTGCATTAAATTTTCTGAAGCCCCTAAAGGTGTCTAAATAACCGGTTTTATCTCCCTTTTCTGTGATATTAATGTAACTGAGTCTAATACCAATTATTTTAGAGGTGTCTGAATAACCGTATTTTTTTCAGTGATACTCACTCACCAATGATTTTTTCATGATGAAATTTATTGCTCTGGCTCTGAAATAACAATGTTGCATTAATTAAAAATTTCTGAAACCCCTAAAGGTGTCTGAATAACCGTATATATTTGTTTCCCGTGACATTAATGTAACTCAGTCTAATGCTTAATAATTTTTTCATAATGAAATTTATTTCTCTGTCTCTGAAATAGCAATGCTATATTAATTTTTCTGAAAAATATACTAAATATGTTTTTAAAAGCCCCCCCCCCCCCCTTTTTTTTTCCAAATATATTTAATGTAGCTTAACCAAATGCCATCTTTTTATTATGATGAATTTTTTTGCTCTGTCTTTGAAATAGTAATATTGCATTAAAATTTTCTGAAAACACAAGAGATGGCTTTAAATAACTGTATTTCCCCCCCCCCCCCCCAGTGACATGAATGTAACTCGGTTGATAAAGTAACATTGATACTCACCAATGATTTTTTTTTTCATGATGAAATTTATTGCTCTGGCTCTGAAATAACAATGTTGCATTAAAAATTTCTGAAACCCCTAAAGGTGACTGAATAACCACTTTTATCTCTTCTAAGTCTAATAGCAATGATTTTTTTCAACTCCGGATATCTCGACGGTTTAGGACAATTATCCATTTTTCTTAATCCATCTTATAAGCACGGAACTTAAGCGGTAAGAAATGTTTTAGCCAAACTTTTCACAAAGTTGTCTAAAGTACCCATTGAGATAAATGAGAAATTTTACATTAATCTTTTATCTGAATAAATAAACCCACAGACACTATGAATGGCCCACTTAAGCGCCAGATAGAAGTATCAGTCTACTCGCGCAGTCTTTTTGTGCTGGTCAGGCGGAGCTTTTTTGCGGCTACACGGCGTTTTTCAGCAGACATTTCCAGCTGAAGCATTGCATTGAAACGATCAGAAATTACCTAACATTCATTTCTGAAACAACGAATATTGATTACAATTCATTGCATAATATTGAAGAAAGAACTGTAGGAAGCGCATCTAGGGATAAGCAAACCTTAATTCATCTATATTTAATGTAACAATAAAGAAAACAAGTCATCGTAAATCTGATTTTTATTCTTTTCAATTTTGCTTTGTGTTTTATTTTGTTTAATATGTAATAATATTCTATTACTTAAAACTGCAAAACCTGTTATGAATTTAAAATTGTCCTAAATTAAAAATACAGCTTTTTACATATTTTTACATACATATTTTCCCCCCCAACTCCGGTTACCGCGACACTCCGCTTATGACGACACTTTTTTCTGGACATTAGAGTTTCGGGATAACGAGGCTCGACTGTATATGTTTTGTGTTCAGTGAGATTAATATAACTCAGTCTAAGTAAGCAATTATTTTAGAAATATTTTTCTCCCTATTAACAACGGGAAACTTTCTGACGCATTTACGGACTCATTTTTAAATGCAAAGTCACGGCACTTGCGGGCCTGACTATTGAAGCGATTTGGAATCGAATGGTGTTTTTTCATCAGTGAATTAATTATCGCGTTACAAGCGATTTTTATCATGTGGCGGCAGCCTTTTTCTCCTTTCCCGCTCAGTCGCGTCCAGAAATTTGGTTTGAAACCTCAACTTTTGCCAGTGTTTTTGCAAAGATATTTTTCCTTTATCAAAAAAAGGAAAATGCAATTTTATTGCGTAGTTTCTGTAAAAGAACACTTAATTAATGCTTTAATTAATGCCAATTTAATGCATTTCGGTATTAAAAAAAAATGAATTCAGAAATGTGTCAGAAAGCAGCTTCTTTGGATTTGAGAACAGCCTTAATACATTTTCAAAAAAAAAAAAAAAAAAAAAGTTATTGCATCTTTAAAAAAAATTTACTTAAAATTTAGGAAGTTGGAATCTCAAATATTTTCCTTGCTAATGAAAGACAATTTTTAGAAAACGTAACGTAACGTTTTGGTGGTGAGTAATCCTGTTTTAAATTTCTCCATAGGTTAAGATAAGAAATTTAACCACAGTGGCAGTGAGTGTAGTTGGGGGGGGGGGGGGGTGATCTTTGCTAACGTAATGAATGGAGGGTAGAGAAATTCCGTAACTTTCCGGATATGTCGAAAGTTTCCCTGCAATTCTATAATCTCTCGCTCCCTCCTCCTATTTCTGGAGAATATAGAAATCCTGTCTACTGTCACAAAAATTGTTGCATAGCTACTGTTAGCTGTCTCTTGACAATTCAGATATATATCAGGGGTTCCCAGTGTTATGGAAAGCCGGGGAAAATCTGGAAAGTCAGGGGATTTCAAAGTAGTCAGGGAAAGTCAAGGAAATTTCAAAATATGTATGAAAAGTCAGGGAATTTACAAATATTTTCTAAAAAGTAATGGAAAAGTCTTGGAGAAAAAATGAAAAATGACGCGAAATTCATCAAATTGTCTCGGGGAAAAAATCACGAAATTCATCAAACGATCGGAAAAAAAAAAAAAAAAAAAAAAAAAAAAAAAAAAAATCCAGAAATTTGAAGATCAATCGCAAAAAAAAAAAAAAACCGATAATTTTGTCAAAGAATTGCGAAAATAAGTAACAAATTTCGTTGTATGCCCGTTTGGTCAGGGAATTTGCCAGTCATGTTTTGCTGGGAACCCTGTATATGGATGAGGGATGATATAACGAGAGTCTATTGCATTAAAAATGATTCAGAAGTTCATATTACTGTGTGATGTTTCATCATTGAACGTTCTATTACAAGACACAAACTTTATAAATAAGGAAAAACTTTTACTTTTGTCATTTTATGCTAATATTACATTTTTTAAAGTACAGTTATCGGTGGAGAACTATACTGATTGTAGTTGAAAATAAAAAAGGCAACTCAAACAGTTTGGTTAAGACATTTCTTTCTCCAAATATGAAAGTAGAATGATATAATTAGGCGTAATATGCCTAGTAAAGGGCAAAATTAGCACTAGCCACCGACCACAGGGCCACTAAATGAGAAAAAGAGGCTATTAAAAAATTGTTTGTCAGCAGTCATCTTACGGTCACTTTCCTACAAGCAGAGAGTAAAATTTTCTTGCATTCCATCAAGGATTCTACTTTTTTTCTGGTTGCAATATGTTTATATTAACACATTTATTTGGTCTATTCAGTTTTAGCTTAATACTAATAGAAATTTTAACAAAAATTTGCTGTTTAGTACTTTTAAGGGGAAAAGTGACCACTAATTTAAAGAAAATGGCCACTTATAAAACTGGTACTACTGGCCACTGGCAAAAATTTTCAGTTTTGCCCTTTAATAGCTTGGCATATTACAAACTAAACTAAAATTGAATATATAGAAAATCTATATGTGAAAGAACGTCAAATTCACCTTAAAATGTTAATTAAAAATAATGAATACATCAAATGATTCACAGTTTTATTACTAAAATAGGTGAAAAACAATTAAAAGACTTAAGACATTAAAACCAATTTACAGATGTTAAATATAAAGGAATTCGCCGGAGTCCCGAGCGCTTTCGACCAAATCCTGGTCATCATCAAGGGGTGAAGTGAGAAGAAATCACCAAACCTCCAGAATGCACACTGGTTTAAAAACTTCAGGGCGAAACCAAACTTGAAAAAAAGGGGTAGGGAGGGGGGAATGGATAAGTCTATGGAGCGACATAGATCATTTTAAACCAAATGTACGGCATTAACATCAATCAGACTAAACCAAATGTGCAGTATGTGGCATGTATGATTAACATTCATTTTAATAAACTAAAATTGGTTTAAAATGAAGCTAATAATACACGTAAGTTTTGAACATTGGACCAGGAGCATATCAAAGGAAGGGCCATATCCCCCCCCCCCCCCCCCACACACACACACGCACACACACACACCACAACCACCACACACGCTTAAATCGGCACAGATTGCTGTTTTAATCTAATCGTGTACACAATTTAATAATTTCCATAATCTCACATAATGTTGTTTCTGCCCAGCCCACCCTCCTCCCGTCTGTCAAAACAAAATAAAATACTCATCTGCATTAGACATCCTACAGCAACACATAATGTACACTGTAAAAAAAATTCAGGCACTTTCCGTTTTGGAAAAGACAACTAGTTGTCTTTTTTGAAACAGAATAGATTCATTTTGAGAATGAAAAGTTTTAATTTACAACACGATTAGTTTCACATCTGCAGTGAAAGCGACATCTTTCATTACCAAAAAGATTACTTTCATTGCAGATGTGAAACTAATCGTGTTGTAAATTAAAACTTTTCATTCTCAAAAGAATCTATTCGTTTCAGAAAAGGCAACTCGTTGCCTTTTCCAAAACGGAACGTCCATTAATTTTTTTACAGTGTACTACTTTCTTATTAAGAAAATTATTAATTTACATTTAGCATTTTTATTTAAACTTGAAGCACTCTGATTTTCGGATTATTTCATGCCTAAAAAAATGTTATAGTCATTTCTGGCATAAAATTTAAGAAAACAATTCTTCACACTCAAGTTAGTAAAAATACTTCAGAATTATTGAGTAGGGGAGACGGGGGGAATGGCGACACCTTAAGGGAATTTAAAATTTTTCACCTCAAAAAAATGTTTATTTTTTAATAGTAAAAATTCTAAAGCTGAATCATGATCTTTAGTATCTGTATAAATTTAACCGTAATTATAACTGTAAAGTAAGCACAATTAAAAAAAAATTCTTTCAACGTCTGTACAGTGGCGGGATTACCCAGGATACTGGGGTAATTCTGCCACTGTATCGGGGTAATTTCGCCACTGTATTGGGGTAATGACGCCACTCTTTAATGACCTAGTAAATACATAAAATGGATATTCTCGCCTTACCCAAAATTTAACAAATCAAGTTTTTTCTGTCAGTCTATTTTACTGGTGAAGCTGCATCGAAAAAACACTACAATCTGAAAAAAATAAATAAAAATTAAATAACTTTTATTGTGTATTCCTGGCATTTTAAAATCTTGGTTTACAATTAAAACAAATGGGCACAGTCAGATGTTTTTCGCGATTTTCCAAAATTTGATTTTATGGATAAAGCGAGTTTCGAAATTCACATCCTCAGGGTGGGGCATTTCTAGAAAATCTTACCAGCCAGTAAAAGGCAATGTGCTGTACAGTTGAAACTTTTTATGACAAAATTTACACAACAGAAAAATTGTTGGTTACTATTACTATAATGCATTTTCATACTTCCTCCCCTGTAAAATTAAGAAATATAAACAAGAGATGAAAATTTAATATGAAATAGAACTTACCATGTTTACATCGCAGTAATTAGGAAAGTTGAAGAATATATAGCTAACTATTAAAAAAGAAAAAAAAAGTTTTCGTAGTTTTACAATAGTTTGCAATTTTCAAAAACTACCTAAAAATTCACTCGCCGGTGTCGAGTAAAATGATGCATTTCCCCACCCCTGCACATCCTCAATGTTCAGCTTTTTCATTAAAATCAGCTTATTTTTTTTATGCCATTTTAGCTGTTTCTGATATTGATGCAAAAGCGTAGAGAAATCATCACCTGATTTTTTTTTTTTTTTTTTTTTTGCGGGGGGGGGGGGTGTAATTATGGGTGCAAGACCTTCAGTCTCAGGACTGTTTTCAGTTTTGGACATATTTTTGACTGATAGTAAATTCTACTTTATATACTTAAATTATGGCAATTTTACTATTAAGCACTTTCTTTTATCGCAAGAAATCAATTTTTAGCCATAATAGACATAGAAATCCTTCAGTCTATTTTCATTTGGTTTTTCCTAATACTCAGAAAAGTTTTCAGTCTTGGCTTAGATGGACTTCTTGCAGCCATGGGTGTATTTAGATAAAATTGTAATGGCATACAAATTCTGTAGTACTTTTTAAAATTTCCTTCTAACATACAAAGCATTTTAAAATCTGATTTTAAGTTACGTAACAAAATAATTAATAATGTGTGTTCGCATATTAAATACATACATCGAATACATAACTATATGTGTATGAAATCAAAGAGGAAAAAGCTAAAATAAAAATTTAAAAAAAAGGGAGAGAAAGTTGACTTCATACACATGAAAATTTTGTGACATTAATACTTTTTTTGTTTGTTTGTTTTCTTACAGAGATCTTGCATGTTTGAGTTTGAGTAGCTATGCTAATATAGTGCAAAAATTTTAACATCATGTTTGAACTCATAGTATAAATAAAGGAAAACAGCTGTAAATAAAAATAATATTGGTTTTAATATATCTGTTAACTTTACTTGCATATTTATTTTACATCTTATATATAATAATATATAATTATATAAATCACTTACTTTTTGCGGTTTTCGGTGATAATATTGCAATTACTTTGTATTTACGCTCACAGTTCAGCTTTTTTGATGAACTTTAACTTTCATGCCTGATGTAAACAAACATTGCCATTACACATGAAGATGGGAAATTAAAGGTAGCTTCCTGAAGGTACAAATTCATTAAAATGCTTTTACAAATTGTGAATGTTCACGGTTTTTTCAAAGCTTGATTGAACCGGCTTCAACGTGTAATTCGCTTATTTTAGAGTTTTCTTCTAAGTAAGAGGCCATGGCTGATTAGTGCAGTATATTCACTATCGTGGTCGTTATGATATTTCAATGAGCTCTTGAAAATTGCTTCAGCTTCCAAACTACAAGTGCTGATGTGTATGTTTTAATTTTTCTCTTGATTTTCAAATATCAATGATAACGAACGAGTGATTTCACAAAACGAGTTCATTTTTAAAAAGTGGAAAGTTTTCCCCGCCACGTTTATGTAGTTTAAGAATCTGTTTCCAAGGGTATGTTTATGTATGATGTAATTTCTTTATTTTTTTTTTAAGTGTATAGTCACTAGAATTAAAAAATGAGACACCTTTAAATAAGTTTAAGATGACCGCTACAGTGTTTATAATATATTTCGCAATTTTAATAAATTTTTTGTAGCTTTATTACTTTGTGATTGAAATTGTAATTTTATGACATTTCAAATGTCATGAAATATTGTACAGTGTACTCTAATAAATCATTCCAGCATTAGTGTTATGTAATGCTTAATGTTGGTTAATTTATTGCTTGTTTCGAAAATGTAATCATTTTATAACTTGATACGCAAAATATATGAAATGTTTTGATTAAAAATTTCCAGATTTTGTTGTTAATTCAAAAATTTAATTTCAGCAAAAAGTTTTTATAATCTATAGGTTTATAAAAGGTGAAAATATTTAACATAGGCTTTTAAATAAGTCTCATTTTTTAATTAAAATTTATCGTTGTTTTAACTCGTATGCTGTTCTAACCACAAAAAGTAGGGGAATGGCGCTCACTTAAGGGAAAACATGAATAGCTAGTCAAATTTAGACAAAAAAAATATATATATATATATATATTTTTTTTTTTATTAACGAAGTATAACTCCAAAGCATAAGGAGTAGTTTGCAATCAACTAATTTTCATAAAGGTTTAAGGAATTTTTTTTATCGTTTTATTTAAATAACCATCAATTGAGCGATAATTCCCGACATGGTAGGGTAATTGCGCTCAGAGTTTGAATACAACATTTAAGAAAGACAAAAGTCACATATGTAGTTGTGTGGGCTGTTCACACCACTTCAGACTTTTTGGGACCATTTTACACATATTGTGTTACACATATAGTGCGCTACTTTTTTTTTAATTTAGGTTTTTTGATTTTCACCACTTTTTTGAAATCGTAAAATTCTCTTTGTTTAATTACATATTAATTAAAGCGAAAACAGAGGAATTTTACCATTTCAAAAAAGTGGTGTCAATCAAAAATTTGAATTTAAAAAAAGTTGCCCGCTGGCAACACTTCTTCTGTAATTCCACGCGAGCGCCATTACCCGTTATCGCCATGTTGGGTTTTAATGCATTATAATTGGCGTTACAACGCATTCAAAAATTAATAAAAGCACGGAAGTACAGCTAAATCTATATATTTTGTAGACATAATGAGTAAATTAATATTTGAAAATACGAGTGTACAATTACCTTCAAGTTAGATGCTATAGAATTTTAGAATAAAATAACTGCAAACTAATGACGCGAGGATACAAAAATACTTTCCTTCCGGCGGTCACTATATCCTTACTGGGAACTTACAATGAAGTTTGCTAGGTGCCGGTACCGATCGCACGTTTTCAATTCTATTCTGTTTAGATATATTGGGTGAGCGTGATTGTTCACTTCTGAGCGTCATTACCCTACTTTCCCCTATTTGTCAATATCTTCTGCGCCCAGCTAATAGAAAAATGCCGTAAAATAAATGTATTAATTTATAAATCAGTTCTAAAAATATTAAGATGTTGTATTGTCAGTCACCAAAAAACATAAAGTTTTTACAATATTCTAAGGGCTTAAGGCACAATTACCAACATTTCCGCTTTTTCCTACAACTATAATATCTAACACAAAAATTTGTTTCTGTTAGTGGTAGAAAAAAAAAAAGCGTCAAAGTTGGCATCCGTAAGCTAAGGTTTGTTAATTCAATGCTTTTTCGGGAATACCACGCTGTATATATAACTAGTTACGCAAAAGTATAAAATCGATTAGAAATTTATTTTTAATTTTATGTAATAATTAAAAAATATAATTTAACAGAGAAAATATGTTGTAATATTATAGTTGTATTAAATATTTTATGTAGCTCTAAGAAAGTTATAATTTATATTAAATTATATTGGATAACTTCTGTGACAGAAATTATCTTATAGCTACTGTGAGCTGTCTCTAACGCCGCGTGACCGAAATAGGAATAAAAGGCTCAATTAACTCAGGATACTGTTTCTGTAATAAACTTTATGTACAGTCGTGGGAAAAAAAGTAAACATCCCCTACTTCCTCAACAAATTATCGTAGAAGAAAGTTACTGGTACCGAACGATTGGAAATAAAGTCTGCTTTTAAATTGCGTATATAAAATTTGCTTAAGGGGCCATCTACATATTAAAACGAACCCAAACTTCATTTTTTTCAATGGCAATACCCAATTTTAAGAAGATATTTCAAAACTTCGGTTCAAACCATGCCTAGACACATTTCCTGAAATTATACTCGTAATGTGCTAATTTTTTGTGTAGCAATAATACTAAAATTCCCAAGCATAAATACGTTGAATTTGCAATTTTTTATAATTTTATGATATGAATTATGAAATTAATATTCGAAAAAGTTATGAATTGCAAACTACATTTTTTTTTTTTTTTTCATGGATTTAGATTTAGTAGATACTGTTTTATGGAAATCCAAAATTTCACATTTTTCTTTCAAGTAGTTTTCAAATTATGCGGCAAAATGATGGTTTAAGGGGCCGTCTATGATAGAAGTGACTAGATATTTTGAAATTTCTTACACTATCCTGTAATCTAGCAGTCTTCATTGACTCGGTCAACAATCGAGTACCGAACTTCAATTTGGATACAGCCCCTAAAATATGCTCGTTTTAAAATAATTACTTTCTGGGAAACCTATCGTACGAATGGCATAAAAATTTGTTTTTAGGCTAATTGAAGGGTGTAGAGTTCATTTATGCTGTCAGAATTGTGTACTGCTATTGAAGTGAAAAAAATCGAAGTTATGGTTCGTTTTAATATGTAGATGGGCCCCTAAGCAAATTTTATATGCATCATTTAAAGCTAGACTTTATGGCCAATCGTGTGGTACCAGTAACTTTCTTCTACGATAATTTTTTGCAGAGTTAGTAAGGGGTGTTTACTTTTCTTTTTCCCACGACTATACAGGACCATTTTAATAAGAATTCAGTACTCGGGTTCCAAACGAAACAAAATATAGGGGAAAGTAGAAGTAGGGGAATGGCGCTCACTTAAGGGAAAACCTGAATAGCTAGTCAAATTTAGATTTAAAAAAAAATCAATATTTTATTAGCGAAGTATAACTCCAAGGCATAAGGAACAGTTTGCAATCAACTAATTTGCATAAAAGTTTTGGGAATTTTTTTTATCGTTTTATTTAAATAACCATCGATTGAGCGGTAATGACCGACATGGTAGGGTAATTGCGCTCAGAGTTTGAATACAACATTTAAATAAGACAAAAGTCACATATATAGTTAAGTTGTGTGGGCTGTTCACACCATTGCAGACTTTTTGCGACCACTTTACACATATTGTGTTACAGATATAGTGGGCTACTTCTTTTATATTTAGGTTTTTTGATTTTCACCACTTTTTTGAAATCGTAACATTCTCCTTTTTAATGACATATTAATTAAGGCGAAAACAGGGGAATTTTACCATCTCAAAAAAGTGGTGTCAATCAACAAATTTGAATTTTTAAAAGGTTGCCCACTGGCAACACTTTTTCTGGAATTCCACGCGAGCGCCATTACCCGTTATCGCCATGTCTGGTTTTAATGCATTATAATTGGCGTAACAACGCACTACAAAAATAAATAAAAGCATGAAAGTGCAGCTAAATGTATATATTTTGTAGACATATAGAGTAAATTAATATTTGAAAATAAGAGTGTACAACATTCAAGTTAGATGTTGTAGAATTTTATAATAAAACAACTTCAAACTAATAACGTGAGGATACAAAAAGACTCCTCCCGACGGGCACTAAATCCTTTCTGGGAACTTAGGATGAAGTTCGCTAGGTGCCGGTACCAATCGCACGTTTTCAATTCTATTCTGTTTAGAGATATTTTGGTGAGCGGGATTGCCCGCTGAGTGTCATTACAGTACTTTCCCCTATTAGCCAGAAATAGTAGTAGGCAAAAGAATAATTCATCTGTGGCTGCCATAAGCACTACATGCATATATGTAGTTTATGGTAAGTGTTATGGGTAGTATTGTTATTGGTAGTCAATGGGTTGTAACGGAGCCGATGTCGTAAGGTGGTGTGGTAGCGGGCAACTTCAACGGCCAAGGCTTATTTAAAGTCGAAGAAATATTTTATTGCATTACAAACAATTAAATAATATTTTCTGGATTATATAAGTCTTATTTACAACATTTTTCATATGAGGGTTCGAGTTCAGCTGATAATAATATATTTATAGAATCAAGTCCAGTCCTCGAATAATAGATCGCTTTCAGTGTAGTCAGTCTCTTACTTATCCAATGTCCACTATTTTCGAAGATAGAGCTCGCGATGCTCGACAGGAATGTCGCACTTTTGTAGGTGTTTAACCGAGGTTTAGGAACCTCCGATCTCCAACTCCGTGGTGGAGATATTTTAACAGCCACACCTGGCTTTCGCTTTTCTGTGCTTCGGAGTATGCCCCGATGCCGTCGACGCGTGAGAGATTTCCACTCTGCACGACCTGAAACACCTTGAAGTCTCAACTTCAACAGAAGGGATCATTAAGCTCCCGAGAATGCTCTCGCATCCTCTTTTATCAGTTTCGTTTTTCCGTCTAGGACCAAAGCCACTCCCATCCGTGGGCCATGATCTCATAGGCCAGCCCTTTCTCTATAGGCTGCCGTCAGGAACTTTCGCGTCCGGTTTTCATCTCTGGTTTCACTTTCTACTTTCCCACGGGAACGAGGCCCTCGTGAACATCAAAAGAATATTTCTCTCGCTAGATAAAAGAGTTCCTTTCACCCTAGTGTCATCTGCGAAGATTGATTGAAATTGAAGTATTTGTTTCATCTCTAGCGACACTTTCTAGGACTCTGAAGAAATTTGGAGGCTAGGTGAAAATACATTAGCTTCCCTATGCTGGCTTTTGCCTTGTAAATTGAGAGTTTCAATGTGAGATATCGTCGAATTCTCACAGGGTTAACAAAATATCGTTTTCTATTGTATAGTGATTTTTTTTTCATTGCATTCATTTAATACTTTTAAAATGATATTTTATTTTAAATTGTTCTTATATAATCTTAATTCGATAATAATCTTTGTTAAAAATTAATATTTATTTTCTTTTATTTTTGTAGATAAAACTTCATAATCAACAACAGAGATGACAGTATCACAGCGTTCCAACATGTCGGAAAGAAATTTACATACAGTATTCATCACTATGTTTTCCTATCTCATCGTACTCGTACTGTTGTGCCAGAATATTGAAGGATATTCCCTTGCTAAACACATGGAAGTCGATAAAATTGAACACAGTTGCCCAGAATTAGATAATTGTAACTATGGAAACGAAACTAAACTTTCATCGCCAACAATTGAAAGAAGTTGCGCGTGCGATGTAGAATGCAATAAGTTTGAAGATTGCTGTATTGATGCTCCAAAATTAAACAGTATTAAAAGCGACATGAAATGCTATGATGTTAAAGGATTAGGAGGTGTCTACATGATTGGTGAATGCCCTGCCACATATGATGATGATGAAAGCTGGAAAGAAATGTGCGAGAATTTGGTAATAGCTGATCCGTCTGATCCCATAGGTTCCGTTCCTGTAACTGACTCTGATACAGGTGTGACGTACAAGAATGTCTATTGCCAGTTCTGCAACGGAAAATTTAATTTCATCCGGTTCTGGCAGACGAAAATGGATTGTCCTTTCCTTTCTTCTTTCAACGACTCATACTCCATTACAGACGAATACGTCATGAAAAATTTAGTGAAAGAAGGCGAAACTTGGGGTTTAAACTTAAAAACAATAGACGGCATGTTTTTCTTGGAATGCAACATTGAAACGGTGGTACAGCCAGATTTGCGAAGCAAAATTCGTCAATGCAACCCGAGTTTGATTTCAGATTGCCCGTCTACATGGGAAAATGAAGTAATCAGAAAGAAATGCAAGTCTTTTCAGGGTGTCCGGTATACCGATGACGGTGTTGGTTATAGAAACACGTATTGCGCTATCTGCAACAATGTAAATGCTGCTGAATTGTCTTGCATCTCTCCCCAATCCGAAAGTATCAAGTTATTTAGGTTTAATCTGGCACATTCATTTGCTGTGTTATTAGATGTGAACATACAGAAGGGAGAAAGAGTTGGAATGATTAGATTATGCAAGTCTGGAGATGTTTTTGATCCTTTTTTCAAGAAGTGCAGGGAGTTGCAATGCCTTCCTGGATTTGTACGACGAGGTCGCAGATGTTATCCCCGAAGGTCTGTTAGTAGTAAAACTGTTCGCAAACCGACGAAGTACCGAAGAGTATACGCATCTACTAGTAAACCATACTCAACTACCAACAGTGCCATATCAACCATACGAGATACTGCATCACTCAAAACTATTAGTTATACCAAAGAACAAAATACTAGTTATTATGAAAGTAGTTATATGACCTCTCTGCTAGCAAAAGCCCTAACTAATACCTATGATTTTCCAGATGCATCTATTATCGAATCAAACTTGAATAAATAGTTGTGATTATAGTGCAATATTTGAAATGATGCATATAGTTACTGCAGCTAACAAACTATGTGTGATTTTATGTGCTTAAAAGTATTCCAGTTATTTTTTTAGTGTGTTTTTAATACTTTTTGCTTTTTCTATTGATAAAATAATGAGAGATGTTTGTTGATTAGAATTTCTGTAATTTTTGGCAACTGTATTCCTTCTTTTTTGAGAATTTCCTCCATTATTTTAATTATTATTATAATAAAAATTTGTTTGAAATCTGGTGTTTTCGATGTGTTTTATATAATTTAAGAATAATTCGCACACCTAGATGAATACCGTCAAAAATCAAAAAGTTAGTTTTCATTACTTTTATTATAAAATTTTGGTTGAAATATGTTTTACATAATTTAAGAATAATCTTAATATTTTTAACTCTTAGAATAATACCGTCAAAACTTGGTATCATTATTTTCAAACTTATGAAAGATAAAAGTTATGTAACATTTCAAAATTTAAAATTGAAACCCCATTTGTATACTTCTATCTGCGTCTATGTTTAAGTATAACTTCTTAATATTAATGAAAACAAATCTTCCGTAACATTCATGTCCACTAAAGAAATAGAGATTTCACTCTTTTTTTAAATACTTTAATTTTATAAAATATTAATAGAAATTTAAATAAATAATACCATATAATGTGTATTTACTAAATAGTAATTATAATATTCTATATGTAAAACCATCAAATCTACCTTGTGTATAAAACTAATCCTTATACTTCTTATAAAGCACTGTTTTTGATAAATCGCATAAGTTCAGTATTAAATTAGTAATTGCTCACCTTTAAACTAAGCGAATGCGTCTTGGTTTCGAAGATGCATAATGTATGATCACTGCATCGATGAATTCATCTGTTGGCCCTCATGACCTTCGATAGATACTTTAATACACGATTGTAAAGTATCCTGCCCCATGCGATTTCTAAGTTTTGTCATAATTCTATTCATTGGGCTAAATGACTTTTCTACACTCGCTGTTGAAATTGGTACACACAATACACACTCGGCAAGTTTTTTCAAAACTTCGTATCCAATATCAGCTTTTAAAATGAAAGAAGCGACATTTGTACTGGTATCATCTAAATTACTGTGTGCAACGTACTTAAAAGAACGGAGATCTGCCACTGCTGCATCCTCTTCCTGAATTCCAAAAAGTCCTTCCGGCCAGTGCCGGGAGGAAGAGGTAGCTTTCATATTCCTTATTTTTAAAAAGCCAACTTATATTATTCAAACACACGAAGCTCAATTTAGTGGAAACCGAATATAGGAGATTCAATACTAATTCTTATCAATACTAAATCATTATGAATGAGAATTTCGCGAAATTAGTCAGCTTTTATCCAAGCTGCTTTTATTTAAAGTTAACTTATGTTTGGCTGCCAAATTCGGCGATTTCTTAAAGTGCCTGCCATTTTAAGACAACATGGTGGATGAGGCTAACCAGTGAACTTGGTCGAGACCTTAATAATTGCTGTGCACATGCTCACTCACATCGAACTCGGTTGATATACACGAGTGCTGTCGCAGGCAAAAAATCAGATTTTTCAAAATGTCACCCACATTAGAAATTGAAACTGCTATATCTGAGCCATTTTTTAAGATAAAGACAAACAAAAAATGCTCCTGAATCCTTATATCAAGGTCAAGTATTTAAGAAAGAAACCTTTTTCAATTTCTAATTTTTTTGCACCTCACTTTAAATATAATTTTTTTTAATTGGCCGCCATTTTGAAGCAAGATGGCGGATGAAGCTGGCCAGCGAACTTGGTTGAAATATTGATGTATACTATCCACTTGCCTTCTTCCATCGAAATAGGCGAATACGTGTGTTATCGCGCTACAAATACAAGATCGTTTCAAAGTGTTAGCCATGATAGAAATTCAAAGTGCTATAATTCAACCACTTTTTAAGATATAAACAAAAGAACAAATTTTCAGAAACAAAAACTGCTCCAGAATCTTTGTATCAAGGCCAATCACATAAAAAAAATCTTTTTCATTTTCCAATTTTTTAATACCTCATTTTAAGTTTTAAATTACATTTTTTTAAAAAAAATGGCAACCCTTACCGTCAAAAGTTGGTTTTTAAAATGAACCCATTGTTAGTAAGATGGGCTTGCGACCAACTTAAATAAACTATATTATAATTAAATAAAAACTAATTTCAAAATTCCATAAAATGTAATTAGAATTTTTTTTCTCCTCAAGTCTGTCTCAGATCCAAATTGGCTACTTTCTGAAATATTTCTGAATTCGTTTTTGTTTGCGAATGCATCAGATTTGGCGTCGCGATTGGGGGGGGGGGGGGGGGTCAATATATGTGAACGTGGGACATTTGAGCATAGAGTTGGGAAATTATAGATTTTTGAAACACTTTTTCTTTTCTTTAAATAAAGTAAAAAAGAAAAAAAAAAGTAATTTTTTATTGTTTTTCGGACCGCCTTTCTGAGTTCAGCAATAGTAAAGTAGTTAAAGGGTTTTATCAAATCCAAATGGGGCAACTTTGTGACATAAGTTTAAATTTATTTTTGTTCGAAACCGCATGAAACTAACTGGTGTTGTTGTTCAGAAACTATGTAATTGAGCTGTTTTTTCCATTTTTTTTTCTTTTTGCAAACGATATACATCTTTCAGAAAATAGAGTCAAAGTGGGCTTTTTGAACTGGATTTCCGCGCGAAGGGAGAAAGAGCGGTCGAAAATCGTGTTTGTCACGTGATCGAATTCGCTTATAACTCAATAGGTAATTGATTGATCAAAAAATGGAAAAAACAGTTCAATTCCAAATCGCTTCCATGGCCAGGCTTTCCAATTTTATATCTTTCCGTTACAAAATGAATTTGTAAATATGTCAGAACGTTTTGCGCTTGTTGAGCAAAGCAGTTAAGAACAGCCTTAAACTTCCAAAAGAAATGCAAAAAAGCAGCCAGACTCAATTTCTCATTATGTTTCTCTGTACTACGAAAATATCACACATCTTACCAGACCTGAATTTCTCTAATGTTGTCCATCAACAGTATGTCTCTAATACATTTCCTCTAAACTTTGTTCCTTTCTCAAAAATCTAAAAATATGAGGCTATTTTCATATGAAGTACGATTATGACTCGTACACAACTGAAGACAAAAACTTTCATTAAATGAACCAATAATTATAATTTTTTTTTTTCCTTTAGTTTCAGCATTTTTCTTTGGAAAGAATTTTTTCTTTTTTGCATATAAGTATCATTATCATTCATTGAACATAACACGTTCATAACACACATTGAACATATCATTTTAGTTGGAAAATAGAGCAATTTGTTTCACGTTGGGAAATTTTTGAAATATAAGTTGGAAAAATTTTGAACTCTACACCCCCCCCCCCCCTGAAAAAATTTTGTAGCTACGCCCCTGTTTGCAAACCTTCTTATATGGAATTTCCCGACGAAAGCAGAATAACCAGTCATCACGCCTTGTCACGTAATCAAAAACGCTTATAACTCGATAGATAACTTATTTATCAAAAAATGGAAAAATAATTTGGCTTCCATAGTCAGGTCTGCCAATTTTACACCTTTACGTTTAAAAATGTGTACGTCATTGTGTCAAAAAGTGTCGCGCTTGTTGAGCAGTGAACTTGAGAACAGTCTTAATCCCATTCATTAGTCAAAATCTTCTTTAACCAAAATATGATATTTCATTCGATTAAAATGGAAAGTGACTGCTTTATGTAAACTCACGCCCTCAGTAAAACATTCGTTATAACCAAGTAAGAAAAACAGCGAAAAAAAATACTCTTAAGCCGAAGGTATCGCTCTACTAATTAAAAAAAGAAAAGGAACTTTTAAAAATGCCTTATATTAAAAATTTTCGAATCATTCTCGTGGAAAATTGCATTTCAAGTTGGATATTTAACTGACTGTCCTTAACCCTTTCAGAGCAAGTGATTGCGTTTGCAGGGTTCATACTCATCAGGGGAATATGGGATTCGTGGGGAAATCAGGGGATAAATTTTGGGTTGTAAAATTCAGGGGATAATGCAAAAAATTCCTCAAACCTGGCAAATGACTGGTTACTCTGGGAAATTAAGGGCAATTGCTGCTGTTCGCGTGCTTTATGATATCACATCTGTCTACATGCATTCATTCACTAGATTCACCTTCTAACATTGTGAGGTTTGATAACAATTCAAGAGAAACTTTAAAAACTAAAGGTCATTTTAAAATTGATATTGACACTTGCAGCCTTCATATTATTCATTCATAATGCTTTTGAAAAAGTAATAAAATCGTGAAGTGGAAATTAAATTCTTGCAGCCAAGCTACCGAGTTTTTAAGGACAGCCCCACAAGGCATACAGACTTCATCTGTTTTACACAAATTAATGTTTTTCCTTTAAAGTTCTGTTCTTATTGTTTATATAGGTGATGTATAAACTTTATTTTGAGATTATCTTGTTTTTATTTTTTTTCTAAAAGGTGAGAGTGTTATGATACTGGTTTAAAAAATGCCGTTAATTGATGACATGGAAAATTTGTATCTCCCGAAAAATACATCAGGGGATTTTTTCTTGGAAAATGAGTATGAACCCTGGTTTGTGTAATGTTGAATTCACACAGGAATATTCGAAAAAAAAAATTGGTATGATATTACATATCCCATAGCCCCTCAAGGGGTTCAGGTGGTTCTCAAATTCTCTGCTCAACAACGTGAAATTTTCTGACTCGCAGGGGTCGTACTTGTCCTGATATTTCTTAAATTCCTGAAAAATGAAAAAACATCCTGAAATATGGTAACACGTAAATTATATCACAAAAATTCACGATTTTTCCGTGAATATATATATATATATATATATATTTGTTTTTTCGCGGAATTGCACAAAATCAGTACTTTGGAATTAATAGATGCTTTAGAGTCAGAAAATAGTGAAACGTTTTGTCATCTGATGATGGAAAGTTCACAAATTTCATCAAATGGTCGAACCAAAAAAAATTGGGAATTTCTCAGTCGGACAGGAAGAAAAAATTGCAAATTATGTTAATCAGTAGTTAAAAGAAATTGCGATAGTCTTCAACCAATTTCTAAAAAAATCGGGAGTGCCGTCAATCAATTTCGGCAAATGATCGCAGAAAAAAAAACACGGATTTCAACAAATGATCGCGGGAAAAAAAATCGCAAATTTTGACAAATGTTCGCGGAAAAAAAATCTCGAGTTTCGACAAACGATCGCGGAAAAAAAATCTCGAACTTGGGCTAATATGATTGCAGAAAAAAATCTCGAACTTCGACAAACAATCGTGGAAAAAAAGTAGTATGCGGGTAAATGTGTCCTGAAATATTGGAAAACGTATGTCCTGAAATATCATCTAGTACCAGTACTACCCCTGGACTCATTTTTAAACGTAAAGTCTTAAAATTGGCATGTCTGACAATTGAAGTAATTAAAAATCGAAAAGTGTTTTCCCTTTTTCGATAAATAAGTTATTTTTCCAGTTATGACAAAACCCCCTAGATAAGGGAGAAAGCCTTGACACGCGTCACGAAATCGTCACAAAAAGCAGGCAAAACAAACCAAAAAAAAAAAAAAAATCGAACAACTTGCATGTTTCGATTTCGTTGGCCCGTGAGATTATTAATTCATATTTTCTCATAAGAATTAATAATTCCACTAGCCAAACAAAACAAAACATGCAAGTTGTTCGAATTTTTTTCTTTGTTTTTTGCCTGTTTTGTATGACGCTTTCGTGACGCGTGTCAAAGCTTTCCCCCTTATCTGGGGAGCGTTCGTTATAAGAGATTATCACGCGACGACAAGTTTTCCCCTTTCTCGCGTTGCCACCTCGAGAAATTGGCTTTGACTCATAGCTGCCAACTCTTACGATTTTTTCGGAATTCTTCCGAAAAATCGGCATGTTATCCGATTTTACGCGCGTAATGCGTTTTCTTCCGCTTTTCGTCATTTACTTCCGATTTTCGCCCTTTTCTTACGCTTTTTACACGAGTTTCGTCAAAGGATCGCGGGAAAATCCGAAATTTCGCCGAAGGTCCGCGGGAAAGACGCAAATTTTGTCGGAAGATCGTGTAAAAAACTAGAATCCCCCCCGAAGGAGCGCGTAAAAATACGAATTCCTTGAAAAGATCGCGAAAAAACGCGAATTTCGTCAAAAGATCGGGTTCAAAAAGCTCCGTCAAAAGATCGCGTAACAACACTATTTCCGTGAAAAGATCGCGTAAAAACGCGAATTCCGTTAAAGGATCGCGGAAAAAACACACGTTTCGCGAAAAGATCGTGGGAAAAACCCAAATTTTACCGATGGATCGCGCAGACCGAACGATCGCGAGAAAGACGCGAAATTCGTCAAAAGATTGCGTAAACAACGCGTAGGGGTGATTTTGGTCCGAATTTTCCGAAAATTTAAAAAAAAATCGGCCACCAATTCGAAAATTCGGACGTAAAAAATATCGCGAATTTCGACATCTTCGCCGAAAAAAAATAATTTTGTCAATCGTTTGCAGAAAAATCGCTACTTTTGTCAAAAGATCGCGAAAAAACGGCAAATTTCGTCAAAAGATCGCGAAAAAACGCAAATTTCGTCAAAAGATCGCGAAAAAACTGCAAATTTCTTCAAAAGATCACGAAAAACGGCAAATTTCTTCAAAAGATCGCGAAAAAACGGCAAATTTCGCCAAAAATACGCGAAAAACCCCCCAGAAATTTCGTCAAAAAATTGCGAAAAAAACACAAATTTCGTCAAAGGGCTGCGGAAAAAATGCATAGCTAGTGTCGGAAGTGGATTCCCCCCCCCCCCCCCCTTCCTGCTGTAACTTTTCAGAAAATTTGCTGTGAATTTCAGAATTTTTTTTTTTACTCAAAATCATCCTAAAAAAAAAAAAAAAAAAAAAAAAAAATTAAGAGTTAGAAGTTTTAAGTGTCTTTTAATGTAAAAGGTAGAATATCTATGAATATTAAAAAAAAAAAAAAAAAAAAAAGAATTAGTAATTTTTAATATATTCAAATTATTCTTTTTTGTCCTAATATATATTGCGTAATTGCAAATTAGTGAATATTTCATTCGAGTTTCTCTTTGAAATTTGTTTATTTATAAGGATTCAGCTGCTTTTTTAATCCTTACTGAAAGTGTTATAAAACTTAAAAAATCTTCTGACTTCTTCTGATTTTTCGCCAAAATCTTCTGATTTTTTGTCCAAAATCTTCTGAGTTTTACTGAAATTTTGTTGGCAAGTATGTTGACTGTATTTTGTAAAAGAGTTTTGCCTTTACGAAAAAATGCAAAATGTGATTCGACTGAGATAGTTTCTGAATTAGAATACCTACCAATTTCATGCGTTTTCGAATAAAAATTAATTCAGAAATGCGTCTGAAAGTAGTTGCTTTGGATTTGAGTCTTCAGACTTTCAATTCATGCGTTTATCAACAAAAATGAATTCAGAAATGTGTCAGAAAACATCTCCTTTAGATTTGAAAGCTGTTAAATTTAAAAGAGCTACTTTCTGACATATTGCTGCTCATTTTTTTTCAGCAACCCAAAAAACGGGCAGTTGTTCTTATTAAGAAACTATGTAGTCGAATGGTGTTTTCCATTTTTTGGTAAAGACAGACGTGATCTTTCGGAAAATAATCTCAAAATTGGCGTTTCGAACCGAATTGCCAGACGCAACAGTGCAGGAGTCCGTAAATGTATCACAAAGTTTCGCGTTGTTGAGAGGATGGGGGATATTTTTCTTAGAACCACCTTGGCTTTACATTACGAATAATACATACAGTGAAAACTCTCTTTAACTCTGTTTTCCAAACATAGCTGTGTCGATTTTGAATTTATTAATAATCCCACTCAACGCAAAACTTCCCATGACATTTACGGGTCATTTTTATTCAATTAAATATGAAATGTGCAGACGCGCATTTAAAATCTAATAGCATTTTGTATTTGAGTTACAATCGACTGTTATCTCAAGAAACCTTTCTGCAGTGGCGTAGGAAAAATTTTGAGCAGGGATGTAGTGGAGGGTATACGTCTTATGCCGTCTGGATTTTCTTAAAGAACACCGTATACCACTGTTTTCCAAAAAAGCTATATACTCTCTAGGGTGTAACCTTTGCCTTGAGCGTATACCCTCTGGTTGTTTTAGGACTACATCCCTGGTTTTGAGTGCACGTTACAAGAAGTAATTTGGCGACCCATCATAGTTAAAAGCAGACAGCTTGCTACACACACACGCGCGCGCGCAAAATGGATTACTATTATTATTATTTTTTTTTAAGCATTTGTGATGCAGAATTTTTAATAGTCTACCGTGCAAGGCTCTCGCAGCCGATCGCCCTTACCGTAAAGAACCGCAATAAAATGTTCGTTTGGCGAGAAAATAAAACATTGAAGTCGCTAAATCGCGAGTTTTTTTCTTTTGTCGCCACTCTTCATGATGTGATAGTACAGTTAAATGTTTTTGGATAATGTTTTGTTAATGTTAAATGTTTTGGACGTTGATAGATATGGGTGCTAAGAAGCCAGGGATCAAATTTCTATTTTTTAACACTTTCCAACGAAGTTGAAAAGTGTTTATGCATTCGGTTTGTCTGTCCACGCTCCCGTAAATATACTCGGATTTTCATGAAATTGATAAAGGTTATTTAGGGTCACCAAAGCATGTTTGGTATTGTATATGAAGTATGTAGGATTAATCGTCATTTACAGGAGCACTCAAAAGTATTCCATTACATATGGAGGGGGGGGGGATCGTTTGCACAGTATTTTAATGACATTGCGCTATTTCGAATGTATTGAAACTGATATAAATCACTGACTTTCACTACGATCACGTTAGTACAGGACATTCATAGCATTGTTTATTCATTTACAGGGACACACAAAAGAAATCGGTTACAGTACAGTACTGTCTTTGAGTAATAATTGCTGGAGTGTACGGTTTAAAATTCAGTATGCGCTTTTAAATTTAATTAACTTTTTGCATCTTACTCGTTATATATAAATTCTAAACCTCAAATACAGGGCTGCACAAAAGTATTCACGTACCGTTCTCCTTATTAGAGGAAATTGCTGAGGGTAAATTTTCAACAGAAGTATATGTACCTCTTAAGTGAACTAAATTTTGGCATGCATGTAGTTAATAGATTCAAATCTAAATATCATATACAAGGCTGCTGAAAAAATTTGGATAATTTTCCGATTGTGGATGGAAACAGCTGAAATTAGGTTTTGAAATGTGTTATGCGTTTCCATATGGTTGAATTAGACGTAATATTTAAAACTTTTAAACGTTGCAGTTTTGTTACATTATTCCGAATGTGTTGGAAAGTGTTTCATAATCTATGCTTGACGCATGATTTTTTCTTTCTTGTTATTTATGTTTTGATATTTTTGACGATTACTTTGACGTATATTTTTTTACGATTTCCGCAATAGTTCTACCTCAAAAACTAATGCACGGATTTTCACCAAATTTCAGATTCAGCTACAAATTGACATAAGTTGTTTGCTGATTAGATTTTGGTGCAAATCACCTACCGGTGGCACTAACATGCTTTATTTTTCTTGAAATAATAACATGTGTGAGATTGACGAAAGTTTTTGGGATTGCCGCATCCGACTAGTTTTATATTAGTCCAGGCAATAGAGACCGTATAGGGGCTCTACCTAACAAAATTCATGGTAGTTCTGGAAAAAGACTTACTATATGTTTTTTGGGTCGCTGAATCCGAATTTTTAACTTCCCACCAAAAATTCCACCGGCAACCCCCACAAATTTTGGTAAAATGCCCCCAAAAAAGGTTTTTATTAAAAAAATCAATTTTTTTTATTGTTTTAGGGAAAAAGTATCTAGAAATTCAGAAAGTAGACAAAATTTGCAACAAATTAGAAATATGACATTATGACTTAGTATGAAGGGGAAGGGGGCGATCTGCCTCGGAATATGCGCGCGGTGCTGCGTGAACTAAGTTGCGCAATTCCACTTAACTACTCACACGTTTACATTCGCCTTCCCATCTCCCCTCCGAACGTTTACTTTAAGTATTTTGGGTCGCTGAATCCGAATTTTTAACTTACCCCCAAAATTTATTTTAATGTTATCACATGCAAGGCCCGACTTAGGCTGCGGGGGGCCCCGGGGCAAGCATCATTCTAGGGGGGCCCTTTCTATCTATCTATAGCATTTTTTAAAGAATAATATGGTACTGGCTAGTACTAAACTTCATGCATATTGTATGTATGCATGAATGTTGTACCAGGTACGGCTCACATCTGTATACAGGGTATCACAAAAAGGTGGTCACAACTTTAAGAAAAAATACATAATAGTAGAAAAAATGATCGATTGGTTGACACGAGTATTTCTTTGGAAACTTTTACTTTGCTTATCTACGTACGTAATAAGATATCTAAAAGAGAATGCCCCAAATTGGTCATAATTAATGGTTTTAACTTGCCATGTTACGAGGAAAACTTTAATAAAGATTTTCTGTTGAAAACAATAGAATACTAAGTTGTTATAATAAAATTTTAATGATTAGTTTTCTAATGATATAACTTGTTTTTTGCATGGGTGTAGGGTTAAACGGAAGCAGAGAGGGAGGACGGGGACCCCACTACCTTCCTAAACTGCTTGAAAATATATGAATTTTGGTCATTTTTGTCTAATTTCAATCATTTGGTACTTTTTTATGAAAATCCTGAATATTCTCATGGAGGGGGGGCCTAAAAAGGGGGGCCCGGGGCAGCTGCTCCGCATGCCCCTGCATAAGTCGGGCCCTGATCACATGTAAAACAAAGGTGAGCATGTCAATCAAAAGTTTCATTATAATATACTTCAGTTTTCTGAAAGTTGTTACAATCAACCCATTGAGTTAGAGTAGAATATCCTGTATTTTTGATTAAATAAGTGGTTTGTGACCCCATGTTCTATGGTAATTTTTCATCCTCTTGATGCCTACTATCAGCCCTCTGAATTCGGCAACACCTGTATTTTTTTTTCGCTAAAAACTTGGTGTCCCGGCCGGATTTGTGAAACCTCTTTTACCAGATATAATTTTTTTTCTGTTCTTGTCAAAAGAGTGTGTCACAGGACACCAATGAAGTTTATAAGTGATCAAGTTGTCACAATAGTCATTTTGGAATATTTGTTATGAATATCAGATACAGTGGATTGATTTACATTTTTGTCGGGTTCTTTTTCTTTTTTTCGCTCTGTAATTTATATTACCAAATATTCATCACCTTTATGTTGTGATTTCAGAATAGTTATAAATAAAATCAGTTATAATTTGTTACCCCTATCAAATAACACAGGTAGACCTTAGGCCAAAATACTACCTGTGAGAATAATGGTTAATTCGCCCAGTTGGAAATTTACATTTAATATGATTTGTTTACCAATTAGAATAATTGTGTTAAAATTAATCTAGTGTAATTTCGTATCCAGCTATTTCTGGAGTTCCATTACCTGAGATTTATTCTGTTGAGCTGAACAAGGTTTCAGACCAGATGCTGTAATCATCAAGGTGAGCTGGGTGGAAAAGTTCGACCAGAATCGTCCGGGATAGCTCAGATGGCAGAGCACTGGCGGCTTTAGCCAGGAGGTCCCGGGTTCGAATCCTGGTCCGGATATTTTTCGCCCAGTTGGAAATTTACATCTTAATGGTTGATGCTAATAGATTTCAGCTCACTAAATCGAAATATGGCAATGAAATTACTGTATTACGTACCAATCTTTAGGTGGAATGACTTGTTGTTAAAATTAAGATCATTTACCATTTGCTGACACACAAATGCAAATTGTGTAAACAAAAATATGTTTATGTAAATAACCTGTAAGTAAAAAATAGATAAACATTAGCGAAGATAAGAGTGGCAAAATGAATAAAAATATGTTAGTGGTTACTACCAGACACAAAAGAGGGATAGGCAAAGAAAAGAAAAAAAAAATGGACGAGACCACATATTAACAAAATATATTTTCCTGATATGTTGTCTAAGACAGTAAAAATATCTTTCATTTTTATCTAGCATTCTAAATTAATACAGAAATCGTTCATCATTTGTTATTAATAGAAAACTGATTTTCGGAAAAATAGTTCACGTTGGAGAAATTTGGATGCCCTTTTTAGAAAAGTCAGATTTACACAGTTCCCATATTTGTTTTACAGATAGCCAAAATAACTATTTCTTTTCTTTTGTTGAAAAGTGTAATAGAATGTTGGGTAAACTGTCTTCCCGTCGTCGCTGCGCAAGGAAATAAAATATCTGGACATGTCTGTTCAAAAGTTTCAAAAACTATAGGGATTTAATCTATTAAGATTGACAGTCCTTGCTTATCTCATTTCAACATGGAATATGACAAGCTCAAATATATTGCAGATTACTCTAAAATAGCAAAACACCTGCGTTTGCAGATTACTAGAAGATTCTGTACGTCACTAGTACAATAGAATAGATATTGTAAAGGTAAACTACACACAGATAAAATTGGGCCAGGATTTGAAAAACCGGTTTTGCTATGTTAGTGTATCTTTATACTAAAAAAGCCATTTGTTTAAAAAGAATTTCATTTAAGAGACAGAAAGAGGTTTCATCTCCCTTAACTAATATTTCTACTAACTGAACCTTCGAATTTGAAAAGGATCATCATAATCCGTTCTTGAGGTATGGGATTCCAGATGTCTAGACAATCAGCAATCAGAAAATGTCCACAGGTATTGAGAACCCCTGTGATTGTTATTGTTTACATTTATGCACGTGGTTGAACTAACGTGGTTTTTGAAGTGTGAAATAGTATTTCGTAGATATAAATTCTGTGCTGGTTTTAAGACTACCATCAATTATAATTTGTGTTTAATATATCCCCAATTAGTCATAATTTTTTTAAACTTTTACTTCGTATGAACCATTTGTATTAGATAAAAGCTATTCGTACGAAAATTTCCAGTTTAAAATTCATTACCATTTCTTTTTTGGAGTATGTTTGAGGTAAGTTCTTTTTTTATTAATATGCATGTTTCATAACTATATTAAGTATATAATATAGGCAAGGCCAGTTTTATGAAAAGTGTGCAACTTTAGCTATATTTTTGTTGTAGATAGTTTAAATTTGAATACGTTGTTTAAAATTACAGAGATTTTTGTGGCTATTCAAAACGACCAAAGGCTTGGTCTATAGTATACTAAAGATAAATCCGACCCTGTTTACAAAATATGGAATTCCTAATCTTTTTTTAGATAACACTTATTATAAATACATTTATTAAAACCCTCAATCACATTATAAACAGGGAGTGATAGAGGCAAAAATTGGGACCCCTTCACAAAAAAGTCCTTTTCACGAAAATTAGTGCTTCTTCAGAAATTTCCATTTAATAGCGAACCCTTCACAAAATCCCATTGTATAATAGCAAAATTTTCATAATTTATTCATATGATGAACGCATTTTTTATTACTATTATAAATACATTTATTATTATCATCTTAAATGCATTTATTATTATTATAAGTTCATTTATTAAAACGCCTTTTTTGGATATCACATTTACACAAACAGGGGGCGATAGAGGCAAAAATTGGGACCTCTTCACAAATTTCTATTTAATAAAAGTGATCCCTTCACGAAAAAAAAAAAAAAAAAATCCTTTTTACGAAAGTCCATTCCACAGAAGCAAACTTTAATTTATTACTGTTATAAATACATTTATTATTATAAATATATTTATTATTATAAATATATTTATTATTATAAATACATTTATTAAAACCCTTTTTGGGTATTAGCACAATCAGGCGCTGATTTGGGCAAAAATTGGTGTTTCTTCACAAATTTCCATTTAATAAACGAGAACCCTTCACAAATATAGCCTTTTCACAAAATCCCATTGTACAATAGCAAAATCTTCATAATTTACTCTTATGATAAACACATTTATTATTATTATTATTATACACACATTTTTGATTATCATAAATGCATTTATTATTATTATAAATACATCTCTTAAAACCCTTTTTTGGATATCACATTTACATAAACAGAGCTTGATCCAGGCAAAAATTGGAGCCTTTTCATAAAAATTTTCATAATATATTATTATTACTGTTATTACTTCCTTCGAGTTAAAAATATGTAATTTACAAAAAAAAAAAAAAAAAAAAAAAACACAGATTTATAAAAAGAAAAACTTCAACAGCCACTCAACAGGACTCTTCACTCCCTTGAAACTTGAAAACACCCGTCCGCTAGTCCCAGTAGCAGAAACAGTGCAGCATGGCAGCGGGCGCTGCAGATTATTTTAAACTTTGCAGATTAATCCACCAGCTTAAAAAAAAATGCTGGGTTTAAAAAATAGCTGAAATTTACTTTAAAGTCTTAAGATTTATAGTATTTGTTGTATCCTTTTATTATGTTTTCTTTACAAATGCAAAATTTGCTTATTTTATGGGTTTCTGTTGTTTCTTATGATAGTAAGCTTAGTCTAGCATTGTTAGGTCGCAGATAAATTTTAGTTTGCTGCAGACTGATACAGAAAATTCTGCTTCTGTGCTAGTGATAAACCTATGGGCAGGTTGTTTTCGAATTTCTCGTTTAAATTTGAATATTTTTAACGATTTTTTTGGGGGGGGGTGGGGCATAAGATAGCTGAGGTCGATCTCTAATGGCTGTTTTTTACTTTTTCGATTTCGGTTGCAGATCTTTTTAATAAAGTACCTTCACTTTCGGAACCGGTATCGAAAGTGAAAGCTCCTTTATTAAAAAAATCCGCAAACAAAATGGAAAAAGTAAAAAATGGCCCTATTAGATATCAAACTCAGCTATCCTGTGAAAAAAAAAAAAAAAAAAAAAAAAAAAAAAAAAAAAACACGTAAAAATATTCAACTTTAAACGAGAAATTCGAAAACAACCTGCTAATAGGTTTAACATTAGATTACGGAACGGGTAATTTTTTTTCCTTGAATTCCCCCCCCCCCCCCCCCCCATTAGAACAGAAGTTATGTCTTTTAGAATTAAACCCACTCAGTAGATGAAGCGGGGTCCGAAACTTTAAAGTAATTTTTCTCCAAATGACGTTTTTGGGCATAACGCGCAGCTTATCTCAAAAACTTCTTAATATCTTTTCACGAAGTTTTCAAAACATGTTTCATGTTTGTCTGTATAAACTAAACCTAAAATTTCATTTTCACTAAAAAAAAAATATATATATATATATATTAAGTGATTATACTGTTAAAATTTTCAAAAATTTGTATTAGCTAAATACAACTTTGTATTAAAAATATAGAAATGCTTTAAGGGTGTTTGTTCTCAAATCCAAATGGGCAACTTTCTGACATAAGTTTTAATTTATTTTTGTTCGAAAATGCATGAAACTAGCTGATATTGTTGTTCAGAAACTATGTCATTGAGCTGTTATTTCCGTTTTTTTTTTTTGCAAACGCAATAGATCTTTCAGAAAATAGAGTCAAAGTGGGCGTTTTGAACCGAATTTCCGCGCGAAGGTTGAAAGAGCACTCGAGAGCGGGCGAAAAACGTGTTTGTTACGTGATCGAATACGCTTATAACTCAATAGTTAATTGATTGATCAAAAAATGGAAAAAAAACAGTTCAATTCCAAATCGCTTCCATGGCCAGGCTTTCCAATTTTATATCTTTCCGTTAAAAAATGAATTTGTAAAATATGTCAAAACGTTTTGCGCTTGTTGAGCAGAGCAGTTAAGAACAGCCTTAAATACAAATTCATTTAGGTTCAGGGTACAATGTACAACAATTACAATCTGAGATATAATTAGGCAAAAAAAAAAAAAAAAAAAAATCATTCTAGTTTCAAAATTTATTTTGTAATCTTGCGCGTAAGCTCTTATAACAATTTTCTGCTCGACACATGTCTGACAGTTTGGAGCCCCCTGTAAATACTAATTTTGCATCTTGCAATTTTTTGAATACATGAAATGAAAGAACATTATTTATATCTTCTGTCGCATGAAAAATTGTGTTTTTCAACGATATGCATATATTAAATGTTGAAAATGGTCTTTTTTTTTTTTTTTTTTTTTTTTTTTTCCGATTTTAAGAGTCCCGAGAACCCTTAAGATTTGAATTCGCAAAGCTAACCGCAACCACTATTAAATAAGAAATAATATTTTGATTTTAATAGATTAAGTTACTAAGTTTATCTTAAAGTAATATAACAAATTGCTAAAGTTTTTTTTTAAATTTTGTTCGGTACTATGAAAAAAAGAGTATTTTTTATTAAGATACTTAAGGGTGTTCCCAAATCCAAAACTTTCTGACATAAGTTTTAATTTATTTTTGTTCGAAAATGCATGAAACTAGCTGGTCTTGTTCAGAAACTATGTCATCGAGCTGTTTTTTTTTTTTCATTTTTTTGCAAACGCAATAGATCTTTCAGGAAAGAGTGTCAAAATGGGCGTTTTGAACCGAATATCCGCGTGAACGGAGAAAAAGCACTCATGAGCGGGCGAAAAACGTCTGTGTCACGTGATCGAAATCGCTTCTAACTCAATAGGTAACGGATAGATCAAAAAATGAAAAATACAGTTCCATTCCAAATCGCTTCCATGGCCAGGCTTTCCAATTTTATTACCTTTCCGTTAAAAAATGAGTGTGTAAATGTGTCAAAACGTTTTGCGCTTGTTGAGCAGAGAGAGAATTGACGGAGCTAAGAATTTTCTTCTGTTTAAAATCCAAGGTGCAAAAATATTGTTTATGCATTACACATATGATTGACCATCAGTTCTATTTGAATAACGTTGCAACGATTCAAATGGGGCCCCCAAATTTATATTTGCCCAGGGCCCAATTAGTCATGATCGGGGCCTGTCCCAGCATACACATCTTCCAAAAACTTATTCATCTATTTCTAAGCGTTTAATTAATGTCGATTGATAAAAATACATTCTACTATTTTTATAGTTATAGATAGATAATGTTAATCTATAGCTAATATAAAAGCACCCCATGACTTTTTTTAACAGGTTAATGAAGAGATGGATCCAGTTTTCTGCATTACTAATTTGCCCGAAGAACTTACTATAATAATATTTGGATACTTAAAGAAAGAAGATCTATGTCGAGTTGGACGGTGAGAAAAGATCATTTGTTACATCTAGAAATGCGTATGAGTGTGTGTGTATTTCTTCAAATTGTGCATTGAACACACTTAATTTGATTTTCTTATTAACATTTTGAGGTCTCAGCTATTTCAGCCGCTTATCTCCCTCTGGACTGTATTTGGTACTTTTCATGATTTTTTAGAAAATACAGTAGAACCTCGATTATCCGAAGTAATTGGGACCGACCATCTTTCGGAAAATCGAAATTTTCGGATAATCCAGAATGCTTCAATTTTAAGATTAAGGAGAAACATACACAATATTTCTTATTATCGTAACAAGTGCTTAAGGCTGTTCTTAACTGTTCTGCTCAACAAGCGCAAAATGTTCTGACACATTTACAAATTCATTTTTTTCCGGAAAGATATAAAATTGGAAAGACTGGCCATGGAAGCGATTTGGAATTGAACTGTTTTTTCCATTTTTTTTTATCAGTCAATTACCCATTGAGTTAAAATTAATTTCGATCACGTGACAAACCCGTTTTTCGCCCGCTCTTGAGTAATTTTTCTACTTTCGCGCGGAAATTCGGTTCAAATCGTCCACTTTGACACTCTTTTCTGAAAGATCTATTGCGTTTGCAAAAAAATGAAAAAAAACAGCTCGATGACATAGTTTCTGAACAACACCAGCTAGTTTTATGCATTTTCGAACAAAAATAAATTAAAACTTATGTCAGGAAGTTGCCGTTTTGGATGTGAGAACAGCCTTAATAGAAATTGTGCATAAAACTCGCTGTGCTCGTGAATTTAAGATCTCTTAGTATAAAAATCAACAGAACGTTTTTTAAAAGATACAATAAGCATATATAAAGTTATGTTTGACATATATTTTATGACATAAGTTTTAATTCATTTTTGTTCGGAAATGCATGGACTAGCAGGTGTTGTTGTTCGGAAACTATGTCATCGAGCTATTTTTTCAATGTTTTTGCAAACGCAATAGATCTTTCAGAAAATAGTGTCAAAGTGGACGTTTTGAACCGAATTTCCGCGCGAAAGTAGAAAAATCACTCAAGAGCGGGCGAAAAACGTGCTTGTCACGCGACCGAAATCGCTTATAACTAAATGGGTAATTGATTTATCAAAAAATGGAAAAAAACAGTTCAATTCTAAATCGCTTTCATGGCCAGGCTTTCCAATTTTATATCTTTCCATTAAAAAATGAATTTGTAAATGTGTCAATACGTTTTGCGCGTGTTGAGCAGAGCAGTCAAGAACAGCCTTAATAAGAATAAAGCAATAGCAAAACAGAAACAAGAATAAATTACCGGAATTTTAATTTTGAAATTAAGTACCTTTTACATAGATCACATAGGCTTGAAAAAATGTTTTGTTTGTCGCAGTTTCAATTGCCTTTGTTTTGAAGCTCTATCACGGAGTATTTTAATATTATTAGTTCACCAGTATCACAGTCTTCCTGCTGCTCCAGCCATGCCAAATCTTTTGCAAAACATTCAAAAGCTTCAGCATTGCTAATTTGTTCGTTTTCTTCCGCAGCTTATGGGAACTCAAGTTAATTGAAAGGAACTCTAAGAAAGGGGATCGAAAATTACTTATATGTATGTACTCCTAGTTCGGAAAGGATCGCTTGCACACAAGAAATGTGATAAGAAAACAAGTAATATAAAAATTTTGTTTTTAAAGTCAATTCCTATTTAGGTCATCAAAGAAAAAATTAATATAATCCCTTAAGCTAATATTAGTTTTTGTTGCATTAAAATATCTCAATCTGTTGATTTTCTATAAGCAAGTAGGTTTACGATGGAAGTCTAGGGGAATTTGGCGAAATGTTAGACATATCGCCAAGTTAACGTCACTTTTGGCGACTCATTTTGCTCGCCAAATTTGGCGATATATCGCCAAGTTGGCGACAGAACAGGGTCCGCCCCCCTATGGTAACCTCCCTTCTAGATATGAAAAGATTCATTAAATGCTGTTCAATAACCAATGGCCGCCATTTTGTCTCCCACGTAAAACTAAAATTAATCAATTAAAGTTTAATTAATGAATTAATATTTGCATAGTTGCCAACTTGTACGGATTGGCCGTACAATGTACGGATTTTGTTCTGAGTGTACGGTTGTACGGATGAACAGTACGATTGTACGGTTTTCCGCACGGAAAAAACGATCGCGGAAAAACGCGAATTTTATCAATGATCGCGAAAAAATGCTAATTTTGTCAAAGGATCGCGTAAAAAACACTAATTTCTTCAAAGAATCGCGAAATAAAAACTAATTTCTTCAATGGATCGCACACAAAACGCTAATTTTGTCAAATGATCGTGAAAAAAAATGCGAATTTCGTTAAAAATCGCGGAGAAAACACTAATTTTGTCAATGGATCGTGAAAAAAACGCGAATTTCGTTAAAAATTGCGGAGAAAACACTAATTTTGTCGAAACATCTTGAAGAAAAGGGAATTTCGTCAAAGATCGCGGGAAAAAACACCAATTTCGTCAAGGGATTGTGAAAAGTACGCGAATTTCGTCAAAAAAAGCGAATTTCGTCAAAAGGTTGTGAAAAAAACGCTAATTTTGTCAATGAATCGCAAAAAAACCGCGAATATCGTCAAAGATCGCGGGAAAAAACACGAATTTTATCAAAGATATTTGAAAAAAAAAAGCTAATTTTGTCAATGGATCGCGAAAGAAACGCGCATTTCGTTAAAAATCGCGCAGAAAAACTTAATTTTTGTCGAAGGATCGTGAAAAGAACGCGAATTTCGTCAAGGGATCGTGAAAAGAACGCGAATTTTGTCAAAGTTCCCGGGAAAAAACTTGAATTTCGTCAGAAAACTCGTAAAAACGCTAAATTCGCCAAAGGATCGCGAAAAAACGCGTATATCGTCAAAGATCGCGGGAAATAACGCGAATTTCGTCAAAGATCGCGTAAAAAAACGCGACTTTTGTCAAGAATCGCGTAAAAAAACCCCGCGAATTTTGTCAAAGATCGCGTAAAAAACGCTAATTTCGTCAAAAGATCGCGAAGATCGCAGAAAAAAAACGCTAATTTTCTTTAAAGATCGCGAAAAAACCGCGAATTTTGTCAAAAGATTGCGTAAAAAACGCGAATTTTGTCAAAAGATTGCGTAAAAAACGCAAATTTCGTCAAAAGATTGCGTAAAAAACGCAAATTTCGTCAAAAGATCGCAGAAAAACAGTAATTTCGTCAAAATATTGCGGAAAAAACAGTAATTTCGTCAAAAGATCGCGAAAAAAACGCGAATTTTTCACAGGATCATGGCAAAAACGCGAATTTCATCAAAGGGCCTCGAAAAAACTCATAATTAGAACCTGCAGGGAATCCCCCCCCCCCCTCCTCCCCAATCCCTTTGCTGTAACCTTTCCGAAAATTTGCTGTGAATTTCAGATTTTTTTTTCTTTTTTTTTACTTAGAATTTCCCATGCAAAAAAATTTTCTTATGAAATCTTACGTTTTTATTTTGGGAAAAAAAAAGACTATACATGAATATAGCATAGAAAATGTCATGAAATATTACTTTTTTCATTGCATGTGCATATGCTATGTATTTTTAAGCACGTAAGAATACGTCATAAAAATTGTAAGGATTTCAAAATTGACATGTTGGCAGGTATGTATTTGAAAAAACTGTATTAACATCAATTGTCATCCAATACAAGTTTTAAAAAATTTATTTCAACTTGATAGGATGAATAATAAGTATTTTATTAACGATTGAAAATTTGAACAATATACTATATAAATAAATGAATAAATATAGGGAGAGCGTGAACTAATAGTAGGAATTGAAAAAAAAAAAAAAGCTTTAAAAAAGGATTTTGGTTCTGTACTTGAAAGATATGTATTTTAATATTTGTTTTTATTTTAAACTTCAACCAGCTCTTATTCATAATCAAGGAACTATTTAAATGTACTAAAAATTTATATGTAATGAGAAATTATTGAGAAAAACATGTTTTATATATTTAAACAAGTAATGTAAAAATTTTGTTTTTAAAGTCAATTCCTACTTAGGTCATCAAAGAAAAATTTAATATAATCCTTTAAGCTAATATTAGTTTTTGTTGCATTGAAATATCTCAATTTGTTGAATTAAAATATCTCAATTTGTTGATTTTCTATAAGCAAGTAGGTTTGCAATGGAAGCCTATGGAAATTTGGCGAAATATTAGAGATATCGCCAAGTTGGCGTCACTTTTGGAGACTCATTTTGGTCGCCAAATTTGGAGATATATCGCCAAGTTGGCGACAAACTTGGCGGTATTTGGCGACAGAACAGGGTCCCCCCCCTATGGTAAACCCTTATAGATATGAAGATGCATTAAATGCTTCAATAACCAATGACCGCCATTTTGTCTCCCATGTAAAACTAAAATTAATTAATTAAAATTTAATTAATGAATTAATATTTGAAAAAACTGTATTAACATCAATTGTCATCCAGTACAAGTTTTAAAAAGTTTATTTCAACTTGATAGGATGAATAATAAGTATTTTATTAACGATTGAAAATTTGAACAAGATATATAAATAAATGAACAAGTAATATAAAAATTTTGTTTTTAAAGTCAATTCCTACTTAGACCATGAAAGAAAAATTTAATATAATCCCTTAAGCTAATATGAGTTTTTGTTGCATTGAAATATCTCAATTTGTTGATTTTCTATAAGCAAGTAGGTTTACAATGGAAGTCTATGGGAATTTGGCGAAATATTAGAGATATCGCCAAGTTGGCGTCACTTTTGGCGACTCATTTTGGCCGCCAAATTTGGCGATATATCGCCAAGTTGGCGACAAACTTGGCTGTATTTGGCAACAGAACAGGGTCCCCCCTATGGTAACCCCTTATTGAAAATACTTTCATTGATCTTCAATAACCAATGACCGCCATTTTGTTTCCTATACAAAACTAAAATTAATTAATTAAAATTTAATTAATTAATTAATATTTGAAAAAACTGTTTTAACATCAATTGTCATCCAGTACAAGTTTAAAAAAAATTATTTCAACTTGATAGGATGAATAATGAGTATTTTATTAACGATTGAAAATTTGAACAAGATAAATATTTAAATAAATAAATATAGGGAGAGTGTGAGCTAATAGTAGGAATTGAATAAATATAGGGAAAGCGTGAACTAATAGTAGGAATTGATGAAAAACAAAAAAATTAAAAATGGATTTTGGTTCTGTACTTGAAAGATATGTATTTTAATATTTTTGTTTTTATTTTAAACTTCAAACTGCTCTTATTCATAATCAAGGAACTATTTAAGTGTACTAAAAATTTATATGTATTGAGAAATTATTGAGAAAAGCATGTTTTATATATTTAAACAAGTGAACAAGTATTTGAAAATTAATCCACGCTCACCAATAACTAATCTAATATTTTAAATTAATTTTATGTTTACAATGTTTTTCATTATGCATCATGTCGCGTGACATTGTTTACTATATTTATTGTTTTTAAATTATGTGAAAATATTTTCTATCGTTGAATGATTTTGAAAATGTTGCCGTTTGTGCAACGAAACGATCGTCAATCTTAATAAAGATTTTCTATCACTTTTTATAGCATTTTTTAACTTTATCTGTTTATAAGTGATTATTATACATGTGTTTATAAAAATTTTGTTTTCAAAGTCAATTCCTACTTAGTTCATCAAAGAAAAATTTAATATAATCTCTTAAGCTAATATTAGTTTTTGTTGCATTAAAATATATCAATTTGTTGATTTTCTATAAGCAAGTAGGTTTACAATGGAAGTCTATGGGAATTTGGCGAAATATTAGAGATATCGCCAAGTTGGCGTCACTTTTGGCGACTCATTTTGGTCGCCAAATTTGGAGATATATCGCCAAGTTGGCGTCAAACTTGGCGGTATTTGGCGACAGAACAGGTTCCCCCCTATGGTAACCCCCTTATAGATATGAAGATGCATTAAATGCTTCAATAACCAATGGCCGACATTTTGTCTCCCATGTAAAAAAAAAATTAATTAAAATTTAATTAATGAATTAATATCTGAAAAAACTGTATTAACATCAATTGTCATCCATTACAAGTTTAAAAAAATTTATTTCAACTTGATAGGATGAATAATAAGTATTTTATTAACAATTCAAAATTTGAACAAGATATATAAATAAATAAATAAATATAGGGAGAGTGTGAACTAATAGTAGGAATTGAAAAAAGTTCCGCATAAGAAAAAATCATTTTTTAACATAAAATTTTACATAGACTTGAATGAAAACTTAATCAAATAATGTACAAATATCTGAAAATAGATTTTATTTGCATATAAAGATTATTTAGTAAAATTTGCTTTTGTGTGGTACATTTCAAAACACAAAGAGCAACACCACAAGGTTCACAATAAGTTCGAATTAAGCTCTGATTCTAGCTATTTTCTAGATATATATTTTAGTGCTGTCACTTTTTTTTTTTAAAGGTTTGTAGATAACATATGAAAAAATAGCGAACGTATATAGTAGGTATTTTTATAGCTCAGAGAGCTTAAAGTTGACCCCGAAAGACTCTCGAGCTTAGCTCGCTTCACCGAAAACGGCAACCTGAGTGACACACGGGCTTAGACCTCAAAGTGTTAAAATTTTGCTTAATGTGTTATTTTTAATAGTAAATGTGCATCTGTTTTAAAATACCATACGTAATTATCTATCTAAATATAATAAAAAGCAGTGTGACGATTCCGGGACGAACGCATTCAAACAATGGATTATTTTCATTATTGCAGAGAAAAGAGAGATACTGAAAAATATTGAGACACGTGACTTTTTGGACATATATTTTTTAATTTGCAGGTTAAATTTCGGTCAAAATATTACTCCACGTGTAGGGGAGGTTTGATACATAGGAGAGTAGGGGAAGAAGGACAGTTCAGCGCCATAAGGCGGATTGCGGATTGTGTGGATGTGGGTGGAATCCACCTTGTGGGTGGAATCCACCTTGTGGATGGAGGAGGAGGGTGGAATCCACCTGTTGGGAGACTTATCCTATAGTAGGAGGGGTTAATTTTTGAGGGGGGCTTAATTTTTGAGGGGGCTTAATATTTTTTTTTTCGAATTGATTTAGTATTAGAATGGAAATATCATACTATAACATAGTGAGTTAGGTGTTTTCGAAAGGGAGTTTGAGGGGTCTAAATATTTTAGTGGGGTTTATTTTTAGGGGGGCTTAATTTTTTTTTTTCTTCGAATCGACATAGAGTAGAAATGGAAATATCATACTATAACATAGATATGTAGGTATTTTCGAAAGAGAGTTTGAGGAGCCTAAATTTTTTAGAGGGGCTTATTTTTTTTAGGGGGGGGGGCTTAATTTTTAAGGGTGATTTTTTTTTTTTTTTTCCTGAATTGTCTTAGAATTTGAATGAAGATAAAAATATCATATGTTTTCTGAAAAAAATTTTCGATGCTGCCATCTGTATCCGGTAGTGCGAATTTATTATTATTGAAAATAGTATTTTATTTTTGAAAAGTTTTGAGGAAGGTTTGAACCTGCAAAATAGTCTCTTGGCTCGATGATATGTTGAAGACTTAACTAATCGAGCCAAGAAACTATGTCTATATGTTTAGATTTTAGATGTTTCAAAACAAAAAATTGTATTCCCCCTTCTGTATGCGCAAAGAGAGGTTGGTTTCTTAAGATAACTCATTAATACCTATTTTAACTGCTCACTCTGCGAATTTTTTTTAATGTGTATGATTTTTAGTTTAACTGATTTTATCGATTTTGTGAATGAGAGTTTGATTATTTTACGCACAAATGTATGATCATTTTAGAAAGCCGTGGTTTCGAACCTGCGAACTCCCATTCAAATTTCATTTTTTGTAACTGATAAGCTATCCACTATTCAAACCGCGCCCCGACAATTACTGAATTACTTTTGAACACTATATATTTTAAAAAAATACCTTCCTCTTTCTTATACTAGGGAAGTTAATATAATTTATGTTTAAATTGAAGAAATAATTAATTTTTTATATTTCTTTAATAAGGCAAGTCATTTTTTTTTTTTGATCGATTAGAAGGCTACCAAACGATTTGAATTAAACATTGTTTTTACCAGTATTAATCCTCTTACCTAATTTTAAAATTATACTTTTTCTTGTGAACCATATCATATTCATTTAATCGTCTGAATTATACTTTTTCTTGTGAACCATATCATATTCATTTAATCGTCTGAAATACGCTTCCTAAACCCTCTTATCAACGTTACTCACTATCTTTCACAAACATCCGATTAGTATAATCAGCTTTTTTTCAACAGAAAATAGCTAATATGTAAATATTGATAACTATTGAAGAGATTATTTTACTTGTTTCCAGATTTTAAATGAAAGTTTGAACAGATTTCCTATTTATCGATTATTATAAATTGAATCAACTCATAGTTTGTTATTGCAATAGATAATTATTTGATGATTCTACACTAGTTCTAATAAATTTTAAAACTACTGCCTCACTTCAACTCATTCTTTTATACAGTTTAATAAATTTAGTATGAATTAATCCATTGGTTTGTCATATATTTCACTGAAATAATAAAATTAATGTATAAAACCTTAGAATGACGAATTCAAAAACGTACCGTGATGAATCATATACTTTTTAAACATTACATAAAAACCTTTGGATTGATTCACTTCCTGTGAACTTCGTACACATACTTTTTTATGCCACGTGTTTTTCTGAATTTTTTGCACCAATCATATTACATGATTTGCACTATCGTAATAATTTTTTAACATGCGCCCCCTATGATTATATATAAAATTGAATGAAACGATACTTTTTCATTAGTGTTTGCTATTTTTTGAGTATGTGAAGACGCTTTTTTCACTTAAGATAATATGGCTAGTTTTCAAGATGGACATTCTACTATGTTAAGCGATAATGTATCAAGTTTGAATAATCAATATTTTTCATCAAGATTAAATGATCAAGACATGGGATTAATAGTACAACCTAAAGTAGAACCCGTTTCAGATGATGAAGCGGAATCCTCCTCATCAGAACTAAAGAAACAGAAGTCACCTTTTTTGTGTACTGTTTGCAGCAAATCTTTTTCACGAAAAGGCAATTTAAAACAACATTTGATGATTCATTCAGAAGAAAGACCATTTATATGTGACATCTGCCAAAAAGCATTCTCTAGAAAGGCTATTTTGAATCGTCATAAACTATCCCATTTAAAGATTCCTTCCCAACATAAATGTGAATCGTGCGGTGAAACGTTCTCAAGAAAGTATGACTTATTAAAACACATGAAGATCCACAAGTCCTCCAAAAAGGATAAATGTATTCAGCGTAGCGAAATATTCAATCCCAACTCCGATTTTTTATATCATTTGAAAACTTCACAGAGAGTTAGATGCAAAATTGATAATTCATCCTCTTTAAAAGATATGTTTTTTGAGAAGGTTAAGCATTTTAAAAGGCAAAATGCGTTAAACATATTTACTAAAACTGTAATCAACTCTAACGAGGAGAATGTTACAGACTTTAACACATTTTTTAATAGTATTCATTCGGACGTTTTAAACGAATTAAACTACCAGATTCAAGTTAAACGATCGATGAAATGGTATGCAAGTGTACAAGTTGTTGTATATCGTGTAACACAGGAGGGTGTATTAGAGATTGCCACACCCTATTTCCATTCAAAAACTATACTTGAATTAACGAAACAAAACTTATCTGAACATGTTGAGGATACCTTTGCAAAAATTATTAAGTCCTATGAGAAGTCCACCAGACGTGGTTTTAATTGGACATTAGATAAAATATTGAATTTAGAACTATCTACCTTTAAAATATAACATGATTTGAAATGTTTATACCTTTTTGAAATATGTGTACTCATGTTTTCACTATTGTAACTATTGAAAACGACGAATAAATAATGTGTAAATGAAAAAGCTGTTGTCTGTTTATTTTTGTTAGAACAACTTGTGATTTTTAATAACTCATGAAGTCGTAACGACTTTACTTACTATTTTTTTTTTCAATTTCTTATCAAATGAATAATGAGTTAACTATCTTTTATTAATTTCATATTGAAATCTGAAATTATCCCTTGAAATAGTTATTTTGCAATATTTCTAATTTTTTATAATTATTTTTAAAGTTTAATATATCACTCGTTGTTTGTATAAACAATTGTTATTGCTCAATAATAATAATATTATCATTTATTACCATACAATTCTTTAAAAAAGCATAGAACCATTAACATAATATATTATTAACCACTTTTTTTAAAACTGTTACCTTGTGTTGACATTGAATTCTTCAAAACAAAAAAGAATAAAACTAAAATCATTATCATTAAATATCATACACCACTTATATAAAAATTGTTACTTTGTGTTGCCATACTATTCTTCAAAAAAAAGAATAAAACTAAAACTTAACATTAAATATCATATACTGTAAATATAAAAATTGTTACCTTGTGTTGCCATACTATTCTTCAAAAAAAGGATAAAACCATTGACATAATATATTATTCACCACTTAAATAAAATGTTTATATATATATATTTTTTAGACTTAAACTAAAATTAATGACATTACTAATTCTTTTAAGTGTTTATCTGTAACCGACACTGATTTTTAACATATATTAAGGGATGTGCTGTTTCTAAACATTCAGTTTCCAACTGATTTTTGTTCTAACTTCATCTAATGCTACCTTTATTTTTTGAAAATGGGTTCTGTAGTAAATATGTTAAAAAGATCTTCCGACAAAGTGGCTTCTTCTTCAAAGTATCAACGTTTAGAAGAACCTAATGACCTCACTTCTGCGAGTGAATTAAATATACCAAGATTGGAAATTCCTAATTTATTAAACACTGGCTGTGGAACAATACCACGTGATTTATCCACTACTGATTACTCACCGAATGTGAAATCTGAAATCGATATCAATTTTTTTATCCCTAACTTTGGTGATGATACTACATCTTCCGAGAATTCATGCCAAGAGTCAATTTCTGTCGAGGACTATTTGAATATATTTTTCAAAGACATGAATTTTGAATCCGCTTTAACCTCGACCCCAGCTACTAACATAATTTCCCAAGACGAATCCTTTCAAGAACGTACTATTGACCAAGAGGTTTCTGATTCCCAACCAAGCAACCTTTCTAAAGCAAGTGATGAATTACAAAGCACAACCCCACCTACGAATGTCATTCCACAGTCTAAAACTAGCAAATCCAATCATCCTATTGTATTTCGAGAAGAACTCAGTGACTGTATCTTTTTAATTTTAAAGTTGCATAATAGACAATTTCATATTCATATTCGAGAATTTAAACGCAGTGGGCTTACTAGTGAAGAAATTCTAACGAAAAATGGTATTATTATGGATGTTAACAGCTGGTTCGAATTTTGCAAGAAAATTTTTTCATTTAATTTGAGATATAAAAGTTCCTCATTTGTTTCTAATAACATGATATTAGTGTTAAATTTTAATAATTCTATCATGCGAATTAAAAATTTAAAGAATTATTCTCACATTGACTTAAACGAGTATCAGTTGCTGAAATTAAAAGAAAAAATACATGATTTGAATAAGGAACTTCTTCAGCATATATATGTAAACCATATACCAAGCTTAATTAGACAGAAATGTGTCATTGGTCATATATCTACAGAAAATGAACTCATGTTGCAGTCTAAACTTATAACATGTATTGAGAATAATGTATTAACTATACTAAACCGCATTTTTGAATGTGATGGATGTATTTTTAATCAGAAATCTCACAGCCCTCATTCCTGTTGTATACTAAATAATCGACAAAAATTTGAAAAACTAGGAGAGATGTTATTAACACTTATAGATTTAGATTTTGTTATTTCCTCATTTTTAAACGGAGTGGATTGTGTTAGTGAAAACTTTTTATCAAACATTCATGTAGAAACAATTCAAAACGAATTGTTTAAAATAATAAAATAAAATGTATTGCTATCCTTTTTAATACGTGTGTGTTTATTTTTCTAAAGTGTATGTTTATTTTGTTATGTCTTTTAGAACTTTTAATAGAGTGTTAGACTTAAATTTGCATATGTATATAACTCAAGAAATCAACAATTCTTTAGCAATTAAAAAATTAACACAAGTTTAAAATATTAAACGAATAATCTTAATACTATAATTTCTACTTTCTAATATATATATATGAAACTTAATTATATAAAAAAGTTTTCAATAATAATAATAAGTTTAGAAAATTATAAAGTTTAAAAAACAAAATTAAAAAACTCAATTAAAAATATTTCAAAAGTTAAAAAAATAAAGTTTTCAAAATTAAAAAATCTTTATAAAAGAAATAATAATAATTTTAAAAAAAATTAAAAAGTTTACAAAAGTTTAAAAAAAAAAACTTGAAAAAACTTGAAAAAAAAAAACCTCGAAAAAAAAAATAAGTTATCAAAATTAAAAAAAAATAATTATAAAAACTTAATACATTAAGTTTTCAAAAGTGAGTTTACCTATTCGTATATGTATACATGCATGTGACTTTCATTATGTTTTAGTTTAATGCTTCTTTTTATCCTATAAAAGTGTTAGATTAATATATACTTATAAAAATATTTGTAAGTTAAATTAAAAAAAAGTAACTTATAAAAAAAAAAGTTTACAAAATTAAAAAGCAAAATCTTTCTAAATAAAAAAAAGTTTCCAAAATTAAAAAAAAAAAACTTTTTAAATAAAAAATGTTTTCAAAATTTAAAAAAAAATTGTAACTAAAAAAAGTTTTCAAAATTTAAAAAAAATACTTTGTAAAAAAAAAAAATATTAAAAAGTTTATAAAATTAAAAAGTTAAAAAAAAACTTTGTAAAAAGTTTTCAAAATTAAGTTATCAAAATTAAAAAAAAAATTATAAAAACTTAATACATTAAGTTTTCAAAAGTGAGTTTACCTATTCGTATATGTATACATGCATGTGACTTTCATTATGTTTTAGTTTAATACTTCTTTTTATCCTATAAAAGTGTTAGATTAATATATACTTATAAAAATATTTGTAAGTTAAATTTAAAAAAAAGTAACTTATAAAAAAAAGTTTACAAAATTAAAAAAACAAAATCTTTCTAAATAAAAAAAGTTTCCAAAATTTAAAAAAAAAATTTTTTTAATAAAAAATGTTTTCAAAATTTAAAAAAAAAATTGTAACTAAAAAAAAGTTTTCAAAATTTAAAAAAAATACTTTGTAAATAAAAAAAATATATTAAAAAGTTTATAAAAAAAAAACTCTGTAAAAAGTTTTCAAAATTAAGTTATCAAAATTAAAAAAAAAAAAAACTTAATAAATTATGTTATCAAAAGTCAGTTCACCTAACTGTATATGTATCTGACTTTCATAATTAAAAAAGTTATCAAAAAGTTGAATTAGATTGCAAATACAAGTATACAATCAATCATATATCAATCAGTCATAGCAATTAATCGATCAATAAATCAAACCAATCAATCAATCATATTAATCAACCAAAGAATAATATCAATCAGTCATATCGATCAATAAATCAAACCAATCAATCAATCATATTAATCAACCAAACAATAATATCAATCAGTCATATCGATCAATCAATCATATTAATCAATCATATCAATCAATCAACCAATCATTCATATCAGTCAATCATATCAATCAACCAATCATTCATATTAATCAATGATTCATATTAATCATATCAATCGATCAATCAAGATACCGAATACAAGTATTCATACAAAAAAAATCACATCAATTGCAGTTCAAGTATTACAAGTTAGCATAATAACATTATAAGAAAGTTTTGAATTAATACAATGATTAACTACCAACATTTTGTAACAGCACTTTTACAAAAGCAATGTATGAATAGATATTTTAGTTAAAAAAAATATTTAAAATGCTTTTGAAAGTTAACAAAATTATTTTCCAAAAATATTAAAAACATTACAAGCTGCTAAAACCTACACTTTAACAAGAGTGAGTTGTCCTATATTTCCTTTCTATTTGCATTTGAGTATATGTATACGGATTCCTCCTTTTAATTATGTTCTGTAGTATACACTTAAAATATATATATAAAACATTAAATTAAAATATTCTTTAGTTATTAAATTTTTTTAAAAAATTAGTAATTTTTTTTAATATTATAAGATAACAAAAATTATTTTGTAATTTATTAAAAGTGAATTTACCTATCTCTATATATGCGTTTAATAAGATAAATCTTCTTTATGTTAACATCCTACCCACATTTTATTCTATAGTTATACACATCGAAACGAAAAAAAAAAAATAAACAATCTATTATTAAATTCTTCAATTTAAAATTTTAATACATACATACTTAAACATTTATATAAAAAATAATGAACTTACCATGTTGGAACTCAGAAAAGAGATGGTGAGCTTATCACGTGGTAGATTGTGACGTAATCAATTAGATATCACGTGCCTTCCTCGTGCCTTTTGATTGTCTTATCTACAATCAGATTGTATTATCAATCACGTGATCTAACTGATATGAGTCTATACCAAGACACTAGCCATTTTCACTTCAGTCATCGAATATGTAGGTCGTATATTTTTTTGAAAGTCTTTTATTTTGTGGAATCTTCAGCAACATGATATCAGATATTTGCAAATAAAATCCTATTAAAATCTTTCTCGCAATTGTGAACAAAGATTAATTTTCATATTGTTTAAGTATAATCATTGATTATTTAATTGGATAACAATATTTTTAGAAGTAACTTAAATTTCTTATAAAAACGGAAGTATTTATTGCATCATTCATAGAATTCAAGTTTGAATATTAATACTTATTAATAATACTTATATTAATACTTATTAATATTAATAATTCTTTATACTAGAAAATATACTAGTTTTTACTAAGTACTAGTATATACTAATTACTAGTATAAATTATAAAAGTTTAAAAAACTTGGTTAATATTCAAACTTGAATTCTATGAATGATGCAATAAATACTTCCGTTTTTATAAGAAATTTAAGTTACTTCTAAAAATATTGTTATCCAATTAAATAATCAATGATTATACTTAAACAATATGAAAATTAATCTTTGTTCACAATTGCGAGAAAGATTTTAATAGGATTTTATTTGCAAATATCTGATATCATGTTGCTGAAGATTCCACAAAATAAAAGACTTTCAAAAAAATATACGACCTACATATTCGATGACTGAAGTGAAAATGGCTAGTGTCTTGGTATAGACTCATATCAGTTAGATCACGTGATTGATAATACAATCTGATTGTAGATAAGACAATCAAAAGGCACGAGGAAGGCACGTGATATCTAATTGATTACGTCACAATCTACCACGTGATAAGCTCACCATCTCTTTTCTGAGTTCCAACATGGTAAGTTCATTATTTTTTATATAAATGTTTAAGTATGTATGTATTAAAATTTTAAATTGAAGAATTTAATAATAGATTGTTTATTTTTTTTTTTTTTCGTTTCGATGTGTATAACTATAGAATAAAATGTGGGTAGGATGTTAACATAAAGAAGATTTATCTTATTAAACGCATATATAGAGATAGGTAAATTCACTTTTAATAAATTACAAAATAATTTTTGTTATCTTATAATATTAAAAAAAATTACTAATTTTTTAAAAAAATTTAATAACTAAAGAATATTTTAATTTAATGTTTTATATATATATTTTAAGTGTATACTACAGAACATAATTAAAAGGAGGAATCCGTATACATATACTCAAATGCAAATAGAAAGGAAATATAGGACAACTCACTCTTGTTAAAGTGTAGGTTTTAGCAGCTTGTAATGTTTTTAATATTTTTGGAAAATAATTTTGTTAACTTTCAAAAGCATTTTAAATATTTTTTTTAACTAAAATATCTATTCATACATTGCTTTTGTAAAAGTGCTGTTACAAAATGTTGGTAGTTAATCATTGTATTAATTCAAAACTTTCTTATAATGTTATTATGCTAACTTGTAATACTTGAACTGCAATTGATGTGATTTTTTTTGTATGAATACTTGTATTCGGTATCTTGATTGATCGATTGATATGATTAATATGAATCATTGATTAATATGAATGATTGGTTGATTGATATGATTGACTGATATGAATGATTGGTTGATTGATTGATATGATTGATTAATATGATTGATTGATCGATATGACTGATTGATATTATTGTTTGGTTGATTAATATGATTGATTGATTGGTTTGATTTATTGATCGATATGACTGATTGATATTATTCTTTGGTTGATTAATATGATTGATAGATTGGTTTGATTTATTGATCGATTAATTGCTATGACTGATTGATATATGATTGATTGTATACTTGTATTTGCAATCTAATTCAACTTTTTCATAACTTTTTTAATTATGAAAGTCAGATACATATACAGTTAGGTGAACTGACTTTTGATAACATAATTTATTAAGTTTTTTTTTTTTTTAATTTTGATAACTTAATTTTGAAAACTTTTTACAGAGTTTTTTTTTTATAAACTTTTTAATATATTTTTTTTATTTACAAAGTATTTTTTTTAAATTTTGAAAACTTTTTTTTAGTTACAATTTTTTTTTTAAATTTTGAAAACATTTTTTATTAAAAAAATTTTTTTTTTAAATTTTGGAAACTTTTTTTATTTAGAAAGATTTTGTTTTTTTAATTTTGTAAACTTTTTTTTTATAAGTTACTTTTTTTTAAATTTAACTTACAAATATTTTTATAAGTATATATTAATCTAACACTTTTATAGGATAAAAAGAAGTATTAAACTAAAACATAATGAAAGTCACATGCATGTATACATATACGAATAGGTAAACTCACTTTTGAAAACTTAATGTATTAAGTTTTTATAATTTTTTTTTTAATTTTGATAACTTAATTTTGAAAACTTTTTACAAAGTTTTTTTTTAACTTTTTAATTTTATAAACTTTTTAATATTTTTTTTTTTTACAAAGTATTTTTTTTAAATTTTGAAAACTTTTTTTAGTTACAATTTTTTTTTTAAATTTTGAAAACATTTTTTATTTAAAAAGTTTTTTTTTTTTAATTTTGGAAACTTTTTTTTATTTAGAAAGATTTTGCTTTTTAATTTTGTAAACTTTTTTTTTTATAAGTTACTTTTTTTTAATTTAACTTACAAATATTTTTATAAGTATATATTAATCTAACACTTTTATAGGATAAAAAGAAGCATTAAACTAAAACATAATGAAAGTCACATGCATGTATACATATACGAATAGGTAAACTCACTTTTGAAAACTTAATGTATTAAGTTTTTATAATTATTTTTTTTTAATTTTGATAACTTATTTTTTTTTTTCGAGGTTTTTTTTTTTCAAGTTTTTTCAAGTTTTTTTTTTAAACTTTTGTAAACTTTTTAATTTTTTTTTAAATTATTATTATTTCTTTTATAAAGATTTTTTAATTTTGAAAACTTTATTTTTTTAACTTTTGAAATATTTTTAATTGAGTTTTTTAATTTTGTTTTTTAAACTTTATAATTTTCTAAACTTATTATTATTATTGAAAACTTTTTTATATAATTAAGTTTCATATATATATATTAGAAAGTAGAAATTATAGTATTAAGATTATTCGTTTAATATTTTAAACTTGTGTTAATTTTTTAATTGCTAAAGAATTGTTGATTTCTTGAGTTATATACATATGCAAATTTAAGTCTAACACTCTATTAAAAGTTCTAAAAGACATAACAAAATAAACATACACTTTAGAAAAATAAACACACACGTATTAAAAAGGATAGCAATACATTTTATTTTATTATTTTAAACAATTCGTTTTGAATTGTTTCTACATGAATGTTTGATAAAAAGTTTTCACTAACACAATCCACTCCGTTTAAAAATGAGGAAATAACAAAATCTAAATCTATAAGTGTTAATAACATCTCTCCTAGTTTTTCAAATTTTTGTCGATTATTTAGTATACAACAGGAATGAGGGCTGTGAGATTTCTGATTAAAAATACATCCATCACATTCAAAAATGCGGTTTAGTATAGTTAATACATTATTCTCAATACATGTTATAAGTTTAGACTGCAACATGAGTTCATTTTCTGTAGATATATGACCAATGACACATTTCTGTCTAATTAAGCTTGGTATATGGTTTACATATATATGCTGAAGAAGTTCCTTATTCAAATCATGTATTTTTTCTTTTAATTTCAGCAACTGATACTCGTTTAAGTCAATGTGAGAATAATTCTTTAAATTTTTAATTCGCATGATAGAATTATTAAAATTTAACACTAATATCATGTTATTAGAAACAAATGAGGAACTTTTATATCTCAAATTAAATGAAAAAATTTTCTTGCAAAATTCGAACCAGCTGTTAACATCCATAATAATACCATTTTTCGTTAGAATTTCTTCACTAGTAAGCCCACTGCGTTTAAATTCTCGAATATGAATATGAAATTGTCTATTATGCAACTTTAAAATTAAAAAGATACAGTCACTGAGTTCTTCTCGAAATACAATAGGATGATTGGATTTGCTAGTTTTAGACTGTGGAATGACATTCGTAGGTGGGGTTGTGCTTTGTAATTCATCACTTGCTTTAGAAAGGTTGCTTGGTTGGGAATCAGAAACCTCTTGGTCAATAGTACGTTCTTGAAAGGATTCGTCTTGGGAAATTATGTTAGTAGCTGGGGTCGAGGTTAAAGCGGATTCAAAATTCATGTCTTTGAAAAATATATTCAAATAGTCCTCGACAGAAATTGACTCTTGGCATGAATTCTCGGAAGATGTAGTATCATCACCAAAGTTAGGGATAAAAAAATTGATATCGATTTCAGATTTCACATTCGGTGAGTAATCAGTAGTGGATAAATCACGTGGTATTGTTCCACAGCCAGTGTTTAATAAATTAGGAATTTCCAATCTTGGTATATTTAATTCACTCGCAGAAGTGAGGTCATTAGGTTCTTCTAAACGTTGATACTTTGAAGAAGAAGCCACTTTGTCGGAAGATCTTTTTAACATATTTACTACAGAACCCATTTTCAAAAAATAAAGGTAGCATTAGATGAAGTTAGAACAAAAATCAGTTGGAAACTGAATGTTTAGAAACAGCACATCCCTTAATATATGTTAAAAATCAGTGTCGGTTACAGATAAACACTTAAAAGAATTAGTAATGTCATTAATTTTAGTTTAAGTCTAAAAAATATATATATATAAACATTTTATTTAAGTGGTGAATAATATATTATGTCAATGGTTTTATCCTTTTTTTGAAGAATAGTATGGCAACACAAGGTAACAATTTTTATATTTACAGTATATGATATTTAATGTTAAGTTTTAGTTTTATTCTTTTTTTTGAAGAATAGTATGGCAACACAAAGTAACAATTTTTATATAAGTGGTGTATGATATTTAATGATAATGATTTTAGTTTTATTCTTTTTTGTTTTGAAGAATTCAATGTCAACACAAGGTAACAGTTTTAAAAAAAGTGGTTAATGATATATTATGTTAATGGTTCTATGCTTTTTTAAAGAATTGTATGGTAATAAATGATAATATTATTATTATTGAGCAATAACAATTGTTTATACAAACAACGAGTGATATATTAAACTTTAAAAATAATTATAAAAAATTAGAAATATTGCAAAATAACTATTTCAAGGGATAATTTCAGATTTCAATATGAAATTAATAAAAGATAGTTAACTCATTATTCATTTGATAAGAAATTGAAAAAAAAAATAGTAAGTAAAGTCGTTACGACTTCATGAGTTATTAAAAATCACAAGTTGTTCTAACAAAAATAAACAGACAACAGCTTTTTCATTTACACATTATTTATTCGTCGTTTTCAATAGTTACAATAGTGAAAACATGAGTACACATATTTCAAAAAGGTATAAACATTTCAAATCATGTTATATTTTAAAGGTAGATAGTTCTAAATTCAATATTTTATCTAATGTCCAATTAAAACCACGTCTGGTGGACTTCTCATAGGACTTAATAATTTTTGCAAAGGTATCCTCAACATGTTCAGATAAGTTTTGTTTCGTTAATTCAAGTATAGTTTTTGAATGGAAATAGGGTGTGGCAATCTCTAATACACCCTCCTGTGTTACACGATATACAACAACTTGTACACTTGCATACCATTTCATCGATCGTTTAACTTGAATCTGGTAGTTTAATTCGTTTAAAACGTCCGAATGAATACTATTAAAAAATGTGTTAAAGTCTGTAACATTCTCCTCGTTAGAGTTGATTACAGTTTTAGTAAATATGTTTAACGCATTTTGCCTTTTAAAATGCTTAACCTTCTCAAAAAACATATCTTTTAAAGAGGATGAATTATCAATTTTGCATCTAACTCTCTGTGAAGTTTTCAAATGATATAAAAAATCGGAGTTGGGATTGAATATTTCGCTACGCTGAATACATTTATCCTTTTTGGAGGACTTGTGGATCTTCATGTGTTTTAATAAGTCATACTTTCTTGAGAACGTTTCACCGCACGATTCACATTTATGTTGGGAAGGAATCTTTAAATGGGATAGTTTATGACGATTCAAAATAGCCTTTCTAGAGAATGCTTTTTGGCAGATGTCACATATAAATGGTCTTTCTTCTGAATGAATCATCAAATGTTGTTTTAAATTGCCTTTTCGTGAAAAAGATTTGCTGCAAACAGTACACAAAAAAGGTGACTTCTGTTTCTTTAGTTCTGATGAGGAGGATTCCGCTTCATCATCTGAAACGGGTTCTACTTTAGGTTGTACTATTAATCCCATGTCTTGATCATTTAATCTTGATGAAAAATATTGATTATTCAAACTTGATACATTATCGCTTAACATAGTAGAATGTCCATCTTGAAAACTAGCCATATTATCTTAAGTGAAAAAAGCGTCTTCACATACTCAAAAAATAGCAAACACTAATGAAAAAGTATCGTTTCATTCAATTTTATATATAATCATAGGGGGCGCATGTTAAAAAATTATTACGATAGTGCAAATCATGTAATATGATTGGTGCAAAAAATTCAGAAAAACACGTGGCATAAAAAAGTATGTGTACGAAGTTCACAGGAAGTGAATCAATCCAAAGGTTTTTATGTAATGTTTAAAAAGTATATGATTCATCACGGTACGTTTTTGAATTCGTCATTCTAAGGTTTTATACATTAATTTTATTATTTCAGTGAAATATATGACAAACCAATGGATTAATTCATACTAAATTTATTAAACTGTATAAAAGAATGAGTTGAAGTGAGGCAGTAGTTTTAAAATTTATTAGAACTAGTGTAGAATCATCAAATAATTATCTATTGCAATAACAAACTATGAGTTGATTCAATTTATAATAATCGATAAATAGGAAATCTGTTCAAACTTTCATTTAAAATCTGGAAACAAGTAAAATAATCTCTTCAATAGTTATCAATATTTACATATTAGCTATTTTCTGTTGAAAAAAAGCTGATTATACTAATCGGATGTTTGTGAAAGATAGTGAGTAACGTTGATAAGAGGGTTTAGGAAGCGTATTTCAGACGATTAAATGAATATGATATGGTTCACAAGAAAAAGTATAATTTTAAAATTAGGTAAGAGGATTAATACTGGTAAAAACAATGTTTAATTCAAATCGTTTGGTAGCCTTCTAATCGATCAAAAAAAAAAAAATGACTTGCCTTATTAAAGAAATATAAAAAATTAATTATTTCTTCAATTTAAACATAAATTATATTAACTTCCCTAGTATAAGAAAGAGGAAGGTATTTTTTTAAAATATATAGTGTTCAAAAGTAATTCAGTAATTGTCGGGGCGCGGTTTGAATAGTGGATAGCTTATCAGTTACAAAAAATGAAATTTGAATGGGAGTTCGCAGGTTCGAAACCACGGCTTTCTAAAATGATCATACATTTGTGCGTAAAATAATCAAACTCTCATTCACAAAATCGATAAAATCAGTTAAACTAAAAATCATACACATTAAAAAAAATTCGCAGAGTGAGCAGTTAAAATAGGTATTAATGAGTTATCTTAAGAAACCAACCTCTCTTTGCGCATACAGAAGGGGGAATACAATTTTTTGTTTTGAAACATCTAAAATCTAAACATATAGACATAGTTTCTTGGCTCGATTAGTTAAGTCTTCAACATATCATCGAGCCAAGAGACTATTTTGCAGGTTCAAACCTTCCTCAAAACTTTTCAAAAATAAAATACTATTTTCAATAATAATAAATTCGCACTACCGGATACAGATGGCAGCATCGAAAATTTTTTTCAGAAAACATATGATATTTTTATCTTCATTCAAATTCTAAGACAATTCAGGAAAAAAAAAAAAAAAAATCACCCTTAAAAATTAAGCTCCCCCCCCTAAAAAAAATAAGCCCCTCTAAAAAATTTAGGCTCCTCAAACTCTCTTTCGAAAATACCTACATATCTATGTTATAGTATGATATTTCCATTTCTACTCTATGTCGATTCGAAGAAAAAAAAAATTAAGCCCCCCTAAAAATAAGCCCCACTAAAATATTTAGACCCCTCAAACTCCCTTTCGAAAACACCTAACTCACTATGTTATAGTATGATATTTCCATTCTAATACTAAATCAATTCGAAAAAAAAAATATTAAGCCCCCTCAAAAATTAAGCCCCCCTCAAAAATTAACCCCTCCTACTATAGGATAAGTCTCCCAACAGGTGGATTCCACCCTCCTCCTCCATCCACAAGGTGGATTCCACCCACAAGGTGGATTCCACCCACATCCACCCACCGCCACCGCCTGCTGGGGCTGAACTCTCCTTCTTCCCCTACTTAGGAGGGTTGATACAGTGACAATTTTTCTCAACAAATGGCATTAACAGATATTGTAATAGATGTAAAATCTTCTTTTATTAGCAGAGGCCAACATTAGCTGGACTTAGCAGTGAAGAACTGACAACGTTTTTTTTCTCTTAATTTTGAAGACTTTTGGAATGTCAATGTAAAATTTTTTAAATACTAATTTTCTTTCATAACTCTTATTATTGTGAAGATAATATCTTGTAACTTTTTTTATTTGTAAAGCACATTGTTAGGGTGAGTTTTACCAGAAAGCAGATTGGCATTTTACAACTGCATTTATACAAAGTGATTGAGTATGACAGGGAGAAATGATACACTTGTATATTTGAAATTTAATAGTTTTTTAAATTGTAAACTAATATAGGACTGTAATATTCATTATTGTTTTACAGCAAGAACTACTGAAATTGGTAAGGAGGAACAAAGAGACTATTCATAGACATTATGTAGGTTATATAGAAAAGCAGTGCGATGATAGATGGTTAGTTCGCTTTGCTCATCATGTAGAAGAAAAAAAGCTTAAATGGCCTGAAAGGGAAGATGTTTCTATAACTGAGGAAGGGTAAATTAAAAAAAACATTAAATCCACCCGATTTTACTTACCAAAATGATAGAATTATTAGTTTTTCTTTTAACCATTTCAGGTGTGGTGGTATGCGTATGAAAGCATTTAATTCCCAAACGTCACATTGGCACCAGCATTTTGGTAAAATATTTTACATAAGTGAAACATAGGCCTTTTCTTATTTACAATTGAATTTGTTGGCAAATTCCGGTGCCATTCATTTATTCAACATTTTAGTATTGAAAATGCTTTGCCCTGAAAGGGTTAAAGAAATCTTAAATGTGCTAAATTTATGTTAAATTGTTTGCAAATCAGCAATGCTCACTTCATTTTTCCTTGCAGAAAGATCTCTAGGTTGTTTTTTTTTTTTATTATTATTATTTATTTTCTAAAATGTGCGTTAATAGGATTGTTTAAATAATAGCACTTGTTTAAATATTTTTGTAAAAAAATTTCTGAAACAAAAATAAGCCAGTGTCATTTCTTTTTAAATTTTACTTAAATATTTCAAGATTTATCATAAAAAACTGTATGACATATAAATTGAATTGTCTGCATTTTTTTTCTTTTCAATTTACATAACACTGTATCAAATCTCCCTTGCTAGTGTATCAATCCTCCCCAGAAATGGGGAGATTTGATACAGTAGTAACCATTCACAATAATTGGGATACATTTTTTGAATGATTATATTTTAAATTCACAATATTTTTAACTAGTATGTTGTGGCCATCACAAAACTTTCTTCTACATAAATCACGTCAATTAAATCATTTAAATAGTACAAGTAATAACAACGATTTAGCACCAATTCATATCAAAGTATATCTGAATTCGAAGTTGGATGAAAATTCGTGCATTAGTTCTTGAGATAGAGCTATAGCGGAAATTCTGAAAAAAATGTAGCATAGCAGCGCCACCTGTTGAGCGATTTACACCAAAAGTAAACAGCACTAAACGATATCAAGGTATACCTGAATCTGAAGTTTGTTGAAAATCCAAGCATTAGTTCTTGAGATAAAGCTATTGCGGAAATCGCAAAAAATACAGCATAGCAGCGCCACCTGTTGAGCGATTTACACCAAAAATTAAACAGCACTAATTTATACATCAATTCATGTCAAGGACTAACTAAATCTGAAGTTTGATCAAAATCCGTGCAATAGTTCTTGAGATACACCTCTTGTGGAAATCGTGAAAAATGCAGCACAGCAGCGCCACCTGTAAGGCGATTTGCACCAAAAATTAAGCAGCAATAATTTATATAAGGGACTAACTGAATCTGAAGTTTGATGAAAATTCGTGCATTTTTTCTTGAGTTAGAGCTATTGCGATAATCATGAACAATGCAGTATACCAGCGCCACCTGTTGGGCGATTTTCACAAAAAAGTAATCAGCACCAAACTATATCCTGGACTAACTGAATCTGAAGTTTTATGAAAATCCATGCAGTAGTTCTTGAGATACAGCTATTGCAGAAATCGTAAAAAATGCTGCATAGCAGCGCCACCTGTTGGGCGATTTTCACCAAAAACTAATCAGTTCCAGTTTATATCAAGGTCTAACTAAATATGAAGTTTTGTGAAATTTCGTGCATTAGTTCTTGAGATAGAGCGCCCACAAAATTTGTGTCACATACAGACGGACAGACAGACAGACAGACAGACTCACAGACAGACATTTTGTAAAAACATGTTTTTTGGAATCTCTGACTCATAAAACGTGTAAATCCGTCGAAAACTGGAATTCGAAAATTTTCATGAAACCAATACTTTCTTCTTGTAAAGATAGAAGAAAGTAATAAATGAATAAAAGTTCACTTTATAAGAAAACGTGAAAAATTTGTTTGAAAATAGGTTTCTAAGGGTTTTAAAAAATTCGTAAAAAAAAAGTGTATCCTACCTCCCCTACTTTGTTTTTATAAAAATTTGTATTTACTGTGACGATTATTTTATTTTTATGCATTATAACTTTATTGATTCCATTTTTTGTTTTATTGCAAATAAATAGAAAAATATTTTTATATGAATTCATGGCTAAAAGTAACCAAACGTCTGTATTTTAATACAATCTTTTTAGAGCATCTTAATAGACCATATTTACAAAAACTTTGAAATGTTTGGACGGGTAGAAATATTTTTTACAATAGTTTCAATAGTTTTCGCGATTTTCTTTCTTTCTTTTCTTTTTTTTTTTTTTTTTTTTTTCCATTTGAAATGTAAATTCAGACAAAATGGAGTTAAAGATATAAAATCATACAAATTTGTTCATTTAAAGTTGTTATCAGTGGCCCGTACTGTGCGGGTCAGCTAGTTAAACATAAAATGGTTTCACAAACAAAAGAAGCATAAGTGAGTATGTTTCGTTTTTCTATATCTTTAAAAATGAGAAAGAATAGTAGATTTCTACACTTATTAAAATACAGCTAAATTAAAATATAGTAAAACATGTGAAAAGGAACCTGCCTATGACGGAACCCTGTTTTAAACTGAAAAACGTATTGATCCATGCAAAATTAATATACTAATATGTAAGAAAAGAATATCTAATACATTTACACTTGCTAAGAAGGGAACTTGTCTATAACGCATTTTTTTTTTTTTTTTCCCTTTTTCTATGCAATTCCGGCTAAGAAGATTTTACTGTATAGCATTTTTCAGATTTTTAATATTTCAACAAATGGAATATGGATTAACAGTATTAATGATAACTGAAACATTTACATACAAGAAATAGGCATTCATTAAAAAAATAAATATCGCAGCCTGCAGCACTTCTATAAAAATGAAGATTATAAACACGAAAAAAAAAAAAAAAATTAAGATAAATATTTTTGGTCCTCCTCATACGAGATAAATTTTTAACCAAATCAACGTAAAAATTAATGTTTTGTAGAAATTAACTCAGGCCGAGATTTTAACATTTTTCCGGGCTGGACCGAACTTTTAAGTTTTCTACCAGGCCGAGCTGGGCCAATATTATTTTTTCTACGGGCCGGTCTTGGGCGGAACTTTTAAATTTTGCATTGGGCCGGGCCGATTTTTTTTCTATGTGTCGGGCCGGGCCCGAGCCTGGAAATTTCGGCCCCTGCAGACCTTTAATTCTTTCCTCCTCTACATTTATGATAAATGAATAGAGACAAGAGCAAACAGTAAGGCAAGTCTCCATGTGTTACAAAACTTCTAATTACAAAGTTTTAACATTTTATATGCAGCAAATAACAATTATTAAAGGTATTATGATGAAGTTCGAGGAAGGGGGTGATCATAATTTGTCGTACATTGCTATTTAATCAGTTGTTCCTGCAACACCGAAGAAATCCGTAATCCTGTAATAAAACTGCACTGATACTTATTAGTCAATGATAAACCATTGGACTGAAATTCTTTGCATAAAAAATTTTAATTAAGATGAAATGGTGTTATACAGAGAGTGAATCATTGCTCCAGCAAGGGGTGGGGGTGTCCCCTTAATTTTTAGCACCTTTCACAGCAAAAGTATACAGGAAAAGTCTCCAGCCTAAAGTGATGACAAAACAGAAGGTAACTTATAAGAGAATGTAATATCATCGCTATGGCGAGTTTATAAAAAGGCCAAATAAAACAAAGCAATGAAATCCGTTATGTGAAAACTCAATGCGAAAATTTAAACATAGATACTAGAGATGTGTCATTTGTTGAGGAACGACTCCAAAGGAACGATTCCGGCAGTGAAACTGAAGGAACGATTCCATTCTGTAAAAAGGAATCGGTCCTTTTCGGAACGAGTCCGAAAAGGAACGACTCCTCGGATTCGGTCCTTTTTGGAACGGTTCCTCGGATTCGGTCCTTTTTGGAACGACTCCTCGGAATCGGTCCTTTTCGGAACGATTCCTCGGAATCGGTCCAAAATGTACCGACTCCGAAAAGGACCGATTCCTCGGAGTCGTTCCGAAAAGGACCGATTCCTCGGAGTCGGTCCATTTCGGAATCGTTCCAAAAAGGACCGAATCCGAGGAACCGTTCCAAAAAGGACCGAATCCGAGGAACCGTTCCGAAAAGGACCGATTCCTCGGGAATCGGTTCTTTTCTTGTAGACTGGCCAGTTTTAATAAATTAAAATACGCTATTTTATTTCAAAATAACAGATTTTGATTCTATTAAAGCTGACTTTATTGACAAAATATCCTTCTAATGTGTGCGCCCCTCCCCCCCACCTCCTCAAAAAAAAAAGAAAAGTAAAGAAAGAAAGAAAAAAGAAATTGAAGTGCGGGGCGGAGTAGGGCGTTTAATAAACATTACTATTTCATCTTCTTGTGCTAAATTAATATGAAAGAAATAATTAAAAAAAATATTTTATACGAATTGGATTTTTTACACCTGAGAGAAAAAGTGCCCGAGATGGGATTCGAACCCAGAAACTTTACGTGCTTTACCGATTGAGTACCTGGACCCCGAGGGTAATGGAACACCATGTGTACTTTAATACACTAATACATTTTCTAATTGGTAAATGTATCATACGAAATGAATTTTTTCTAAATGAATTCTTAAGGCTGTTCTCAAATCCAAAAGGATAAATTTGTGACAAAAGTTTTAATTTATTTTTATTCGGAAATGCATGAAACGAACAGGTGTTGTTGTTCAGAAACTATGTAATCGAGCTGTTTTTTTCGTTTTTTTGCAAACGCAATAGGCCTTTCAGAAAATAGTGTCAAAGTGGGCGTTTTGAACTGAATTTCCGCGCGAAAGAGGCATAATTTCTCAAAAATGGGTGAAAAACATGTTTGTCACGTGATCAAAATCGATAATAACTCAATAGGTAATTTACTGATCAAAAGATGGAAAACACAGTTCGATTCCAAATCGCTTCCATGGTCAAACATTCCAATTTTATATTTTTCGGTTAAAAAATGAATTTGTAAATGTGTCAAAACGTTTTACGCTTGTTGAGCAGATCACTTAAGAACAGCCTTAAGAAAAACAAAGAAAATGCTTGTTTAATTACTAATGAAAAATATTTTTTTAAATCTGACTGGAAACAGTTTTGAATAATGTAAGAAATATATCACTAGGCCATAAAAATTGCATTTTAATAGGATAATAATAACTGATTTTCAATTATTTTAATAATTGTAGAGTTACGCACTTTCATGCATATTTCACTATTTCATGTTTTTTCCTCAAACATAATTTCAATTTGAGAATCCTCTTTGTCAAAATAAATATATGACCAGCTACGAGCGCTCGGGTACCACTTTATTTCCACAGTTTGGCGTCTTGTTTTTCTCTCCTGAAGAAGATGATTAAAAAAATCTCGAAACTCCCTAAGATTGTTGTTTTAATCAACTTACATTGAGGTTTATTACATAGAGTAAAATCTGTTAGAACAAGGAATTTTTGTAAAACGTTTCTTTCTTTCTTAAGATAATGAATATTTCAAAAAGCATAATGTCTAATAATAATAATAAGATAACAGTAACAGTGGTGGGTGGGATTGAAATAATTTAACCGCGGTTCCCTCTCTTAATGGTCGTTTTGAGTATAAAAACGGGAAAGAAAAATCACGTGCTACATATAGATTATCGGACTTTATCCAACACTGCGACATATATAAAGCTGCATATTTTATGCTTGTTTCGGTTTAATAGATTTATGTTAACCCTCCGCATACCAGAGGGGTTCAATGGCCCCGACAGGTACATTTATAATGATATTTCTAATTTATTTTAAAAACTGAAATTTCTGTAAATATGGGTTTTTTCTGGGATGTTCTATTCTTTTGAGTAGAACATTCCAGAAAAAGTCACATATTTACAAAATTTTCATTTTTTAAAATGTGAAAAATCAATTTGAATGTATCTATCGGGTCTGTTGCACCGGTCTGGTATTCGGGAGGTTAATATTGCATTTAAAAAGTTTTACAATATGCGAATTTAATTATTGGTTTCCAAAGAATGCACGTTGTGATTTTGTACAGTTTTTTCAATTGTTATTTTACTTCTATTCCTTGCTAAATAATTAGAATTTAAATAACTGTGACTTTGTTTTAATTCAACGTAAAATAAAAACAAAAAAAATCGTTTATCGTAATAATTTCTTATAATAATTCAGATTTCTTGATCGTTATTGATACTCGTAAATCCCGAAATCAATGCCACGATTAATGCCTGTTACTGTGGTGATGGATATTACATATCTGAGTTTAATTTCGATCAAATCGAGGCTCCCTTCATGCTAAACTAAATTTAATGTTTCAAGCCTAATACCAAATTTCCGTTTTTATTGAGGTAAAACTTACTGCAAATACGATACTAAATTTTATGTATTTTCCTTTCTTATTGTTTTCTTTTCACTTAGAAGATTTATTTATTTATTTTCTTTTTTTTTTTCTTAAATTACATAAAGTTTTCTGAAAAGTTCGAATTTAACAAAATGTTTTATCTATTTTAAATAGTTTTGACAATAAAAAGTTTAACTCCGAATAAAAAATAGTCAAATTCTCAAAAAATTAAGGTTGGTATTATCTATAACACGTTTGCAACAGATATCTTTCATTCAACGGCCGAAACATCGTCAAAAGGATAGTTCTTTATATAGTACTACACTCTGTAATAATAATGGACATACTTTTAATTTGTTTAATTTAATTAAACCAATAAACCGTTTTTCAGTTAAAATGTTAGCAAATTTCAAATTTAAAGAAATAGAACTTTGAAGTTTAGTGAATCACTATATCTTTTGGCGGAGATAATATGTACTATATATGAATAAAATCATATATATTACTATATATATATATATATATTATAATATTAATGCATATAATATTATCTTATAAATATCACTAGCCATAGCCCTGCTAATGAATCTGTTTACAAATCATCTGAAGGAACTTCTACCCTTTCGTGTAACACAAGTGTTCCATGACTTCATGAGTTATGAAGCTCCAAAGATCCCAATCCAAACAAACATATTAGCATTGCAATTCACTCACACCGAACTGTATGACATAAGTGGAGAGAGGGTGACGGCGGATGAGGGTGTGAAATTAGAGAAATTCCTGTAGGTTCTCGTGAAATTGGAGATTCAAAAAGAGTTGTAAGTTTATTGAAATTCTACGTAGTTAATAGCAGTTCACAAATAGCGATGTTAGGGTAAAAGACAAGACACATCAGTCACTCAGGAAAGACAGTGTGCAAAAACGTGCTTTACTTTTTAACTCTTTCCAATAAAGTTAGTGTTTATGAATGCGGTTTGTCTGTCCGTCAGACCGTCTGTTCACGCTCTAAGGCAAGTCACACACTAAGGCGACACATAAGACATGTCACTTGAATTCGCTAGAAAAACTGGTTTAAAACAAGTTTGCAACAATTTGTTCTTTGTTTCGACCGGTTTTTGCACTTCATGTTGCGCTTTGTGTCGTTCTGTGGTCTCAGTGTGTAATATACCTAACTCCCGTAAATATACTCGGATTACCATGCAATTGATATATGTTAATGATGTTTACCATGGGATGTTTGGTATTCAATATGAAGAGTGTAGCATTAATAGTTTATTTACAGGGGCACTCAAAAGTATTTCGTTACATTATGGTCAACGGGAAAAAATCGTTTGCAGCGCATTTTAATGACATTAAGCTATTTCAAATGCATTAAAATTGATATATGTCACTGAATTGCACTACAAGATGATTGCTATAGAATAGGGTGTTTCACTTCTGAACCAGATCCTGAAGGCGGTGATAATAATGTTGATGAATTATGCGAAATATCCTGTGTGCGTAAAGTTAGGGAGCTGAGGAGAAAGACGATAAAGGGCATAAAGTTATTGAAAGTACGGACACTGGAACAAAAATGTTATCTACTTTAACTAGTTACATATCCAAACCAGTAGGGCCATCCAAATGAAAAATGAGATTCAGAATGAAAAATGAAATGAAGATTACCTAGAGGTAGATTTTGAAGAGGAATCTATGAGACTAAAAATTCCTAGACCCTGGTGCATTTTCGCCGATCCCAACCGTTATAGCAAAAATTAGAAACTGCGCATGCGTGGGGACTAAGATTGAAATTCTCTTGGTAGATAACTTGTACAGGGTTACCGAGGTTGCTATGTCAATTGGCGATTACTTTTTGGCGTTCGAAAATATTTCGATGCCTTGTTATTGTGAAACGGTGATAGTGTAGAGCTTACGTAAACTTATTTGATTTGATATTTATAATGAATTTACCTGAACAATATACGTATATTCCTGTCAAAAATGATAAAAATATTTTCTTAAACAGTTTTGACTCCTTTTCTCCTAACTTTAATGTGATTTATAAATAAATAACAATATTACCTATATTAGATAATAAATTGTTATGTTTGATAATTTAACATTTTTCTCAATATCGCAACTACTTCTAGATATAATTTACAGGTAATCTAAATTGGTAATTAACAACCACAACAACAAAAATATTATTATTATTATTAGATTGACAGCGGTGTATAAAGGACTTGAGATTTTTTTAATATTTTACTTTTTTGTGAAACTAGCTACTTAAATCTCCAATATTAATTTATAGTATATTTTAAATCTGTTTCCTGGTTTATTCACATAAACATACTTAAATAGTATATTAAAATATTTTAGCATTACTGATAGCATGTTATATTTTATAATATTTATTTTTTATCGTTATTAACGTATTGTAATTAAATAGTACCAGATGCTAATATTATTGTTGTATGAGTACAAATAAAAAGAGATACTATTTATAATAAATATTATCTATATTAGATAAATTTATAATATTACAAGATATGTTAAAGAGAGATATTTTATAATACATACTATAACATATTAAAATACTACTTTAGTTATATAATTATTATAATTTTTTATTAACTATTATTTTTATAAACTTAATTTTAAAATATTTTGAAAAAAAAAATGCTGTTAAGTAGTATTTAAATCTATATATATATATATATATATATATTTTAATCATTAAATGGTTTACTGAAATATTTGATCATTATTGATATTTTTATAATGTTATAGTATTTACTTATTATCAACATTAAATATTTTCATTATAAGTAAAACAGGTGTAATTCATAATAAATATTATCTTCTTTATTGTCTAAAGAAGGTATTTTATAAATATATATCATAAATTATCATTAAATTTCAATGAAATATTGATATGTAAAATTTTATTTATTGAAGTATATGGATAGTATTACATTACTAATATAATAATAATAATAATAATTTGATAATAATCTATGTATTAATATTATTGTATCATTATATTTTTAATAATTTGTTATTATCAAACCAATTATCTATAAATTACAGTGACATATTTAATTTTATAATATTAACAGTAGTATAACAACAGTAATTTGATAATTATAAATTACATAATATAATAATTTATATTTATCAAATGTTCTATATTCAATATTCTATTATTTCATATTCAAATATGCTATAATTATTTATAAATTGTATGAAAATTACATAAAAATATGCTATCACTAAATAATTTGAAAACAAAATATTAAATCTAATTAGCTATTTGGAATATCTAAACATTGTTTTTATTTATTAATTATAAATAGTTAATTGTATAATTAATGTATATTATAACTTAATTTGGTAATAGTATAACTAAAATGAACTTTTAAAAAACTCTTAATAATAATTTATATCTTTGCAAACTAATTTTTATTTTTTGATAAATGTATGATGTTACATAATATTAAGGTGCAATTTGTATATTGAGTGAAATAAAAGAGAAAGATCACCGATATAAGAGAAGATTACTATTTATTTGAATGTATCCCAAAAAACAGTTTCATATAATTCTTTATTAATTTTTATACACCATAATTATAATAGAAGTATAAATGATATTGATGTTGAATCAAATAATATCACCCCAACCCCCACCACACAAAAAGTGAAAAAAAAAGAATTACTGTGCTGCCATCTATGTCCAGTGATTTAAAAGAAATTGGTTATTAAAAAAATTTATAATTATCTGAGTAGATAGCTTTTAATTGCTTATAACTGAATTAAAAAAAACAGTTACAAGAAGTTGTATTTAAAAAGGAAAGCCATAGTAATAATATTCAATAAAAAATGTATTTTTAATATTTAGTAAAAATACATAATGTAGAATAGAATTGTAAAAAAATAATGCTTTATTAAATTTGTAAATATCATAAACTATTACATTTAAATTTATATGTACTGCTTAAAATAAATTGACAACGTTTCTTTAAAAATATACTATTTTGGCAGCAGAACATACAAGATTTAAAAGAATATATTTTTAACTTTATGTTAAAAAAATAAATATATAAAGTAAAAAAAAAAAAAAAAAAAAAAAAAAAAAGATAATTATTCTTCTTAATATTAAGTGTGGAATGAATAATGTATATTTGCAGCTACATTTTTATTAGTAATCCGTTTAAATTACTCATTAATAAGCTCATTTGCAAAATTTTACTCTTTATTTGTTGAGTAATAAATAATTTCCTAATTGCGTTAGTATTAAATATTTTAAGAAAATCACATGAAGCTATTTCTAAAGCAGTGTTGTTGTTGTTTGTCAATAAAAATAAAATAATAATGTAATTGACATAGGAAATTACAAAACAAATGAAAATATAATATTAAATAAAGTTGTGTACTTAATAAACGATTATGCGGTTCTTTCTGTTAAAATTAATAAAACTTTACATGGACTTTCACCAAATTACCTTTAATTATTTAATAATATATTTTGCGAGTTATTTAAAATAACTAAACAATAAGAGTAAAAATATTTGTGATAGTAGAGGTATTTTTATTTATTATAAGCCATTGAGTTGCTACAACATTTACAGAAAGTTTTGCTAATCAACTGAAAAAAAATGATGATGGATGAAAATGTCACGTCTGATATGATAAAATCGCCAAGCTGGTAACCTTGTACATATTTGAGTGAATTTCAGTCTAAGTCCCCACGCATGCGCTGTTTCTCATTTTTGCTATAACGGTTGGGATCGGCGAAAATGCGACCCTGGTGACAAATATCAGAGCAATAATAAAATTTCCTATACAGGATGTCCACACTCAACGATGTCCAATAGCTAATTCCTAAACCGTTAGTCATAGCCATATAGTTCCGATTACAAAAATGTTTTAAATGGGGGTAAAGAAGTATTTAAAAAGTGATTTGGCTCAATAGAATCATTTCTTGAAAAATTATGAAATTTAATTTTTTATACGATCCCCCGGTCCTTCAAGTTATAGTTAGTAAAACTTTCCTATTACACTTACAAGTAAGACAAATAAAAGTCCTATTATTCTACGACTAAAACTGACCGAAGTAATGGCTGTTTCAACTTGGAGCATATTTTTTGCTGCGAAATAGGGGTCATTTACAAATTTACTAGAAATATAAATAATCTTCAGATATATAAAAAATATAATTGATTGTAAAATTAACATTGCATTATAAATTTGAAATCTATAATCTTTCTGAAATATTAATGCAAAATATACAGCTTGTACTAAACATATAACAGGAAAAAAATAATAGAATTTTCGTTAAATAAAATGTTGAAAAGCAACAGCCTCGATTCTTTACACACTGAATCCAAAACATCGGCCAGGGCAGCTTAACGGTAGAGCAACAGCACGTTATGCTGTCGACCCAGTTTCGAATTAGTGATGGGCGATTCTCTAAAATTTACCAATCGAAAAAAATCGTTATCGTAAAATACACAATCGATACAGTCATCGATTATTTTCGAGAATCTACAAAGGAGATGTTCTAGAATCGATTATTGAAATCATTGTTTTTACATATATATAAGGCAGATTTTATTAAATATAGGGTAACTGAAAACAGATGGAATAAAAAAACAACAAACCAAAGGGAGGCTATAAAGGAGCCATAAGACTGGAAAAGTCTTGTAAGGGTGCCCCCTGGTTGAAAAAAGCTGAAAAAACGCGAGTAGCTATGAAGCGGTAAGCGAGGTTTAAGTATCAAAAATTAGAATTTTTCGGCAATTAGCACCAAAATGGCCAAAGAAATAAGAATCAAAAGTACCCCCTAGTGGCAAAAACATGAACTAAAAGATGATAAAAGGGATCAAAATTTTTTATTGATTTTTCTACGTCATTTGAGATTGGATCTTTAATTTCCCCATTTTTAGAAAGACTTCGACTGGAATACATTAAACGAACCCCCGCGGGGAGCAAAGTAGGGGGCAGGGGCAAGGAAAGTGCATAATATGAATAAGTGGTCACAGGACTTTCCAACGATATGTCACATGAGGGGTGTCGGCTAAATTTAGAAAAGTGCCCCCGCGCGGGGCAAAGTAAGGGGAGGGGCGCGGGCGATATATAAAATGAAATAGTAGTCACAGAGCTTTAAAATGATATATCACATGAGGGGTATCAGCAAAAGATAGAAAAGAGTCCCAACTCCCAGGATGCCAATTATTGTTCCCCCGAAATATACCCTGCTCATCCTTCTCTTTGAAATTTTCATATATTAAAAATTATTTATCGGAGGGCTCCGTAAAAAAATCCGATCTAAAATGTTTAAAAACGCTACGATTTCAAAAAAGTTCGAAAAGTGCCTCTCTCGGGGCGCCAAAATAGGGAGGGAAGAAGAAAGGTTCATAATATGAAAGAGTAACTTTCCGATGATAACCGAAAACTTTCCGATGATAACCGAAAACTTTCCGATGATATATCAAATGACTGGTCCAAAAAAAGTTTGAAATCTACCCCTCCCACGTGGGTTCCCTCTTTTATCCCAGAATATACCCGGAAATCACGCAGCCCCACTTTTCACCCACAGCACCCCCCACGCAGCCACCAAAATTTTATATTTAATAAATAATATTTATTGGAGAGCTCCATTAAAAAACCTCATTTAATGATATTTATTGTAGAAATCTCTACAATTTAAAAAAAAAAAATTCATCCCCGCACCGCCCCCCCCCCCCCCCCCCTTCCGGAATTCAAGTCTGGGAGGAGAAAGGTTCATAATATGAAAGAGTGGTGAAAGGACTTTTCGATGGAGAGGTTTGGTAAAAGTTTGAAAATTACCCCCCCCCCCCCTTTGTCCACTCTCGCGCCCCCCAGAATTCACTCACCTTCCTCTTTGAACTTTTTATATTTAATAAATAGTATTTATCTGAGTCTCCAGGTATGGGGCAGCTTGGCAGAGCTAAAATAAGAGAAACACTGAAAATTCGGGGCAAAATGACACTAAATTTAACAGTAAAGTTTGAAACTAGGACTATACAGAACTGAATACATAAACCACTATGCTTCATAACCCACATCGGTTAATAGCAATAAAAAGATAAGTGCCAGTTAAACTGATGGCATTGAGCTCACAGGTTATTCACATTAATTGTATATTATACTCTTATTTCAAAGAATAATGTCCCTCAAAAAATAAATGAAGGGAAATATACCCCGTTTGCCCCTTTTATACTTAACCAATGAACCTCCAAATCAAATCAGGGAAACTCCTTAACTATAATAAATCAGTATATCAAATTTGAAGAAAATCAGATAATTCTGCATGAAAAAAAGAAACATATCGCTAAATTAAGGGTGGTCTAACCCCTTTAACCCTTTTATACTTAAATAATGAACCTCCAAATCTAATCAGGAAAGCTCCTTATCAGAACGAACATAGAAAACAAAATAAATTAAAGTCAATTGAATAATTCTCCATGAAAATCCATTTATCTAAATTAAGGGGAGGGGACTTGCCCCCTTTTCGCCCTTGTATACTTAACCAATGAACCTCCAAATCTAATGAAGGAAGCGCCATATCGGAATAAATCGGTATATTAAATTTAAAGCAAATCGAATAATTCTGCATGAAAAACCCTTTTATCTAAATTAAGGGGGAGGCCAGCTTTCCCTTTATATTCCCTTTATACTTAACCCATAAACCTCCAAATCTAATCAAGGCAGCTTCTTAACATAATAAACCGGTATCCCAAATTTGGAGCAAATCGAATAATTCTGCATGAAAAACCGATTTATCTACATTAAGGAGGGGGTCTACCCCCCTTTCCCCCCTTTATACTTAAGTAATGAACCTCCAAGTTTAATCAGGGAAGCTCATTAACATAATAAACCGGTATACTAAATTTGGAACAAATCGAGTAATTCTGCATGAAAAACCCAATTATCTAAATTAAGTGGGGGACCAGCCCCCCTTCTCCCCCTTTATCCTTAACCAATGAACTTCCAAGTTTAATCAGGAAAGCTCCTTAAAATAATAAACCGGTATACCAAATTTGGAGCAAATCGAATAATTCTGCATGAAAAGCAGATTTATCTAAATTAAGGGGAGGGGGGTCCAGCCCCCTTCTCCCATTTTATACTTAACCCGTAAACCTCCAAATCTAATCATGGCAACTTCTTAACATAATGAACCGGTATACCAAATCTGGAGCAAATCGAATAATTCTGCATGAAAAACCCATTTATCTAAATTAAGGAGGGGGTCTACCCCCCTTCATACATAACTAATGAACCTCCAAGTTTAATCAGGGAAGCTCCTTAACATAATAAACCGATATACGAAATTTGGAACAAATCGAATAATTCTGCATGAAACACCTATTTATCTAATTTAAGGAGGGGAGGGGGGGGGACTAGCCGCCCTTCTCTCCCTTTATCCTTAACCAATGAACCGTCAAAACTAATCAGCGGAACGCCTTATCAGAATAAACATAAAAAAAATTGAAGCAAATCATACATTTTAATCAAGAGTTATCGCGTTACGTACATACGTACGTACGTACATGCATACACACAGAACCGACGTGTACATTAGATCTCAGGCTTAGATAGCCTGTGAGCTAAAAAGAGATTGGATAAGCAGATGGACTCCTTTGAGAAATTATGACTTAAACCAACCGGTAAGTTTGACTCTAAAAGCTTCATTTCCATCTCGCATTTCGGCAAATCTCATCTCGATGATTTTTCCAGCATTTCGACGCTTCCAGATGGGAAGCTGCTCGATGGTTTGTTCTATCGCGGTTTTAAACCTTTCGGAATGGGAAGTCTCTCGAGAGTGTCTCTCGCCCTTTTCAACCTTTCCCGATGGGAAGCCTCTCGCTGGTTTCTCTCGTTCTTTTCGAAATCTCCCAACGAAAGGCCTTTCGAGGATTTCGCTCGCGCTTTTCAACATTTCGCTATGAGAAGCTTTTCGAGGATTTCTCTCGTCCTCGGCAGAGAAGAAAAGTAAGAAAATTTATCGAGAGTACCAAGGGACGAGATAGAGAAAGAGGCATGACAATGAGCTGTGAAATGAAACCCTAATTTTCAAAGTTTCTCTTATTTTAGCCCTACCAAGATGTCACATACCTGGAGCCCTCCGATAAAAATTATTTATTAAATATAAAAATTTCAAAGAGGAAGGTGGGTCGGGTGATTTCGAGGAAGGAGGACGTGAGAGTGGAATCATGCGGGGTGCAATTTTAAAATTTTTACCGAACCCTTCCTGTGGCATATAATCGAAAAGCCCTTTGACCACTCTTTCATACTATGAACCTTTCTTCGCCCAAAGGGGGATGGGGAAGGGGCGAACAAATTTTTAAAACCGTAGCCGATTTCTATAATAAATTTAAATATCACTTTAGATGTGGGTTTTTTATGCAGTCTTCCGGTAAATATTAATTATTGAACATAAAAATTTTAAAGTGGCGGCTGTGTGAATTCCGGGGCGAAAGAGTGGGCTCACGGGGGGTGGGAGGGGGAGCAATTTTCAAACTTTTTTTGGACCAGTCATGTGATATGTCATCGGTAAGCTCTCGGATGACTCTTTCATATTATGAGACTTTCTTCCTCCCCTCCCCAATTTGGCCCCCACTGGGAGGGTAGTTTTTTCCGTTTTTATCATTTTAGATCAGATTTTTTTATGGAGCCCTCCGCTAAATATTATTTATAATATATGAAATTTCAGGACACTTTCCCAAATTTAGCCAAGACCCCTCATGTGACATATCGTTGGAAAGGTTTGTGACTACTTGTTGATGCTATGCACTTCCGGTGGCCGCCCCCCCCCCCCGGAGGACACTTTTCCAAATTTAGTCAATACCCCTCTTGTGAGATATCGTTGAAAAAGTCTGTGACTACTTATTGATGTTATGCACTTCCGGTGACAGTACCCCCCACTCTTTGCCCCCCGGGGACACTTTTTCAAATTTAGTCAAGACCCCTAGTGTGAGATATCGTTGGAAAGGTCTGTGACTACTTATTGATGTTATGTACCTACGGTGCCCCCACCATCACTTTGCCCCCCCCCCGGGGGGCACTTTTCCAAATTTAGCCAAGACCCCACATGTGAGATATCGTTGGAAAGGTCTGTGAATATTTATTGATGTTATGCACCTCCGGTGACAGTCTCCCCCAATTTGCCCCTCCCGGGGGACACTTTTTCAAATTTAGCCAAGACCCCTCATGTGAGATATCGTTGGAAAGGTCTGTGACTACTTGTTGATGTTATGCTCCTCCGGTGTCCATCCCCCCATTTTGCACCCCCCCCCCGGGGACACTTTTCCAAATTTTGCCAAGACCCCACATGTGAGATATCATTGGAAAGGTCTGTGACTACTTATTGATGTAATGCACCTCCGGTGACCGCCCCCCCCCCACACTTTTCCCCCACGGGGTGTTTTTCTAAATTTAGCCGGGACCCCTCATGTGACATATTGTTGGAAAGGCTTATGACCACTTACTCATGTTATCCACCTCCCGCACCCCTCCCCCCCTTTGCGCCCACGGGGAGGTCTTTTTTATAAATTCAGATCCAGACTTCTCATGTGACATATGGTTGGAAAGGCCTAAAGACCTGTGACGACTTAATCATATTATGCAGCTGCTGTGTCCCTCCGCTCGCTTTGACCCCTCCCCCAAGAGATCTGGTCCGAGGTTCATTCGTTTCGATATTATATTTTTTACAAGATTTTGTAGTGCGTGCACACCACACCCGCCTGCTATCATATATCAGTGCCGTATATAGCGGGTAACCTGTTCGTGATTTCATATTGCAAGATTACATATAAATTAGGGGCCCCGATTAAAAGAGGGGCCCGCTAGCGGTCGAAGTCACCTAGTCTTTATTAACATCGACGCATTCCAGTTCACCCGCAGACGATTTTTGATAAATGTATGACGTATATAATACATAATATATCATTTATAAAAGAAATTTGCAAACTGCAGTCATCGAGAAAAAATTTACACAATCGAAAATTATCGAGATGTCCATACAATCGAGAAAATCGAGAAAAACATCTCGTTATCGCCCATCACTAGTTTCGATTCCTGGCCCCGGCTAATTTTTCACTCCAGTTGGGTTTATTGTATTTAATTGTATTTAAAGTCTGTCTTAATATATGTGTACCTTTAATAATTAAAATTGGAATTCAGACGTTAATTTATGTGCTTTAATATATGTTGTGGATAGATGGAAAAAGAAATTTATTCATCGTTGTCACGTCATCCTGTGCTATCTGATAGATGGACGGTGACGTTCCCCAACTTGGTTTATTAGTGAGAAATTGCCAGGCTAGGACATCGGCCAGGGTAGCTTAACGGTAGAGCAACAGCACGTTATGCTGTCGACCCAGGTTCGATTCCTGGCCCCGGCTAATTTTTCACTCCAGTTGGGTTTATTGTATTTAATTGTATTTAAAGTCTGTCTTAATATATGTGTACCTTTAATAATTAAATAAAATTAAATTGAATAAAAGAAGTTTTACATCCATTTTATAGTATCAGATTTTCGCTATTTTTAACTTTGAAATTTACCATTTACAAAAAAGTCTAACATGATGGTTAAATATGAAGGTAATTTTTACATTCAGTGCTAAAAAGCATATACAAATCAGTCGTAAAAGTTAAAAAATACAACCATCGACTCTATTTTATAGTATTAGCTATTTTTTCAATTTTGAAATTTACTATTTGCGAAAAATTCTGACATGATGGTTAAAAATGAAGATAATTTTCGGATTCAGTGCTAAAAAATACATAAAAATCATTTTAAAAATACATAATTTTAAAAATAAAAAAACACAACCATCGCAGTCTTGTGTTATCTAATCTAAAACTTTTTAGAAAACTTGTTGGCAGTAATCTATCCGAAATTTTTTGTGTTACCCTGTAAAATAAGTACATAATGGTAAGTACTGAAAATCATAATAATATTACATTGTCATCTGATTTACGTCAATATGTAAAATTTAACCTCGATCGCATATTTTAAAGTGAGTTGAATTTCGAGTACAAATTTTGAACTGGAAAGACATACATACGATCGTTTCAAGTTAACCCGTTACCCGCTGGTGTTGCGTTCACGCAACGGTCAAAATAATTGCTCATGCTTACGTTAATTACTTTGTCACCACTATTTCACAATTAAAAAAATTGCCTTATTTATTGGCAGAAATTTTGATATTTTAATAAAGCGGAAATTACCTTTCTGAATTTGTGGTGACAAGCGACTTTCAACAAGAAATTTGAAAATTCCTACTTATAGTTTTGGCGGTTAATAGGTTAAATAAAAGCTTATAAAAATAGCATAGTTTTTGTTAAAAAAATCATGAAAAGAAACAGCTTCAAATACTTTAAGCACTTTGTTTACGACCCCTAGAAGCACAGCTAAACTCATGTGTATTCGGATGCAGAAAAGTGGCATAAGTCTTGCATTTCAAAGTTTCGTATAACTTCATGAATTTTAGTGTTAGATGAATGGGACTTTTTTCGTCTTTCTTTTAAGAGAACAGGAAATTTTTACTAAATATCTCTTATAGGGCGGAGGACCGTATAAAAAATTAAATTTCGTAACTTTTTTAGAAATATTTTTATTGATCCAAACGACTTTCAGAATAATTTTTTACCTTATTTAAAACATTTTTGTAATTGGAACTATAGGTCTATGACTAACGGTTTAGGACTTAGCCACTGAACATCGTTGAGAGTAAAGACACACTGTATAAAATAATAATATAAATGGACGGTCATTTGACGACATATTTTCAAGAGAAACCAATGATTACACTGAAAATCGAATAGACCTTGCACCGCCCTTAAATTTCCAAGAGGAATTATGCTTTATACCATAAATCATAAAGTTAGAAATAACTGCAAATTAATTGCACACACTGATCAATGAAATGAACTCTTAAAAACAAAATCATCTGTCCAGAACATTACAAAATTAAAGCGACTGGATGCCTAAGAAAATGGATGGGTACATAAGAAAATAAATTAGTAAAAAATATTATGGATTGCATGTGGTTCTCTTTATCTCGGAAGTGTTTTTTTCCCCTTGGAATCCTTTATTTTTCAAAATCGTTCTTTTTTTCTCGGAATCGTTCCTTTTTTCTCGGAATCGTTCCCTTTTCTCGGATTCGTTCCTTTTTTCGGAACGATTCCGAAAGGAACGACTCCAATGAACTCGTTCCTTTCGGTGAACGATTCCGGCTGGAACGATTCCTTAAAAGGAACGATGTTGCCCATCTCTAATAGATACATCGAAATGGGGAGCGCAATCTCGTCAACTTCATCTGTACATTAATAATTATAAGCCCTATCATTGCTGACTCCAAACAGACGCAATAATCAAACAATGTTTATTTTATCCACAAAAATAGATCTGTTATTGCACTTATGAAAATAATTTAGTATTAGAAATAGTATACGGCGTATAATTATAAAAAACATAAATCAATCATCTACTTAAATTCTGGACAGAAGCTCTGCGAATAAACAAAAGAAAGGAAGTATATGTGAAAAGGATTTTTAAATGCATAATGACTTTATTTTATTTCTTATATTTTATTGATTTATTCCTGTGGTTAAATCTGACAGAAAATTAGCCAGCGCAATAAATTTATTGAAAGAAAGGAAAATTAACTTACATTTGAAACGGCTTTTTCTGCAAAAGATAAAATATTAAATTTGAGAAAAAAATGAAAATATTTAAACATTAATATATAACTACGTTATATATTATCACCCAGACACGAAGGAAGAAAAATTTTGAGCCTCGCCATGACTTGATATGCAAAAAAAAAAAAAAAAAAAAAAAAAATACAACACAATACACAAAACAATACAATATGCAAAGAAATATATATCATTAAACAAAAACATAATTTGCAGAACAAATTAAACTAGTCGGATGTACCAATCCCAAAACTTTCTTCTATCTCATACATGTTAATACTTCAAAATTCGCTATCACACTGCCAAAATTAAATGGCAATCTATGCATCTCATAAGGATTCTAAAGATATGAAATTCCGTGCATTAGTTCTTGAGATATGACTATCGCTGAAATCTTCTAAATCCAGCAAAATGCTGCCGAGCAGCGTCATCTATTAGATGATTTATACCAAATCCTAATCAGCAACAATTTATGTCAGCGTCTGACTGAATCTGAAGTTTGGAGAAAATCCGTGCATTAGTTTTTGAGATAGAGCTATAGCGAAAATCGTAAAAATTCCTGCATAGCAGCGCCACCTATTGGGTGATTAACACCAAAACCTAATTAACAACAACTTGTGTCAACATACAACTAAATCTGAAGTTAGATGAAAATTCGTCCATTAGTTCTATAGATAGAGCTATTGAGGCAATCGTGAAAAAGGCAGCACAGAAGCGCCACCTGCTGGGCGATTTACACCAACACATAATCAGTAGCAAGTCATATCAAGGACTAACTGAATCGGAAGTTTGATGAAAATCCGTGCGTTAGTTCTTAAGATAGAGCTATTGGGGAAATCGTGTAAATCCTACAAAATTCATCATAACAGCGCCACCTGTTGGGCGATTTACACCAAAACGTAATCAGCATCAATTCATATCAAGGACAAACTAAATCTGAAGTTTGATCAAAATCCGTGCATTAGTTCTTGAGATAGAGGTATTGCGAAAATCGTGAAAAATGCAGCATAGCAGCGCCACCTGTTGAGCGATTTACACCAAAAACTAATCAGCATCAATTTGTATTAGGGACTTACTGAATATGAATTTTTATTAAATTCCGTGCATTAGTTCTTGAGATAGAGCGCCCACAAAATTTGTGTCACATACACACAGACAGACATTTTGTAAAAACATGTTTTTTGGAATCTCTGACCCCTAAAACGTGTAAATCCGTCGAAAACTGGAATTCGAAAATTTTCATGAATCCAATACTTTCTTCTTGTAAAGATAGAAGAAAGCAAAAAGGAAACAATTTATTTCCTGCATTGTTTAAGCCCGAGAAGGGACAGATATTAAAATGTTTCATTCAGTTAGCTCTGCATTTAATGTTACATATTTGTAACAAATAAGCTAAACCAATTGAATATTAAAAAATAAAAATGAAATTCAAACAATATGATACTTTAAACACCCTAAAAACTTGGATTCCGTTCAAATGAAAGAGAAATAAATCTTGGAATTTTTTTAAAGGTTTGTATTTTAGACGTGCCTTATGATTTTATGTACAATCATCATAAACATAATACAAAAATCTGACATACAAATATTTACAACTAATAAATGGAAAAAGCCTAAGATTTATTTCGCTTTCATTTGAACGGAATCCAAGTTTTTAGGGTGTTTAAAGTATCATATTGTTTGAATTTCATTTTTATTTTTTAATATTCAATTGGTTTAGCTTATTTGTTACAAATATGTAACATTAAATGTAGAGCTAACTGAATGAAACATTTTAATATCTGTCCCTTCTGGGGCTTAAACAATGCAGGAAATAAATTGTTTCCTTTTTTAATTTGTTCTGCAAATTATGTTTTTGTTTAATATGTCAAGTTTTTTAATAACTACTGCATTCAGACAAACTCTCAGATGAACTCATTTCAAAATTAACGGAATGAACCACCATTATGGTTTGATTATCGCATCACAATTTGTGGTGTAATTTACCAATGATTAGTCCAAAATGGTTCATGAAAGCAATAATACAAATTGCCGTTGTTTGGACAAAAACTTCCAATCTGAGCATAAAAAACCAAAACTTACTTAAATTTAATTACCCCCATTTTCCACTTGGGAACGCTATGAATGCAGAAATAGTGTTATATCTTTAATGCTAATATTTAACAACAGTATAGCTGTTATACAGTAGACATAAAAAAAAGCCAGTTTTACTTTTAAAATATTTACCCTTTTTGCTCGCAGGGAACGATGTAAACTCAAAAGGAAATTGTTACCTAAGTTAAACTACTGGTATTTATTTTGCTGCAACACCAGTAATTTCTGTGCCAGGCAAAAAAAATGACAAAAAAAAAAAAAAAAAAGACCTTGAGGGAAAATTTTAGATAAAAAATGCCATAGACATAACGTTAAAAGTTCCCATCTTTTTAAAATTTACAAATAATGGACCCCATCAGTGGTGACGTCAAAGGCCACTCAATTCCGCGTACCAACAATAAATTGCATCCAAATAAACCACAGATTTCAGAGACAAATAGGCAGGCCCGTGCGAAGAGAAAACTGCGCCCGGGGCAGCGTGTCAATTTGGCGCCCCCCCCCCCCCCCCCTCCTTCAAAATTGATAAAGGGCAGAAACAGAAATAAAGTACAGTGAAATACGTTTAACACGAAATTGAAGGGACCGATTTCTTTTTTTTTTTTTTTTCTCGTGTTAAAAGAATTTAGCGTTAAAAGATTCGTAAAAAAAAAGAGCAAACCTCACAAATATTTTCGACGTCGTCAAATTTTATTTCGATTTCCTGTTAAACTACTAGTAGGTTGCATACATTAGGATAAAAAGCAAGTAAAAAAATATTGTTTCTTTGGATGAAAAATCAGATATATTTTTTGAAGTTTCTTTTTCAGCATTCTGAGATCTTGCTTGATTGAATCAACTAAGCAAAGCTGCCTCTAAATCTTCGTGGTTAGCGGTTCTCATACGTTTTCTCTCTGGCTTAAATATACTGCGCTCAAACATAGTAATGGGATTTCTGTTTTTATTATCATTAATAAAGTAGAATTAGCAATGCCAAACTCTTTGCAGATTTCTGTTTTCTTCCTTATTTTTCATCAGCTACATTAAGCAGCTTCATCTTCATTTGAAGCGAAATAGCATTTTGTTTTTGCATCGATTTCTCAGCCATTGTGCTCATAAAACATAAGCTAATTTACGAAAAAACACGAAATTCACTGATTTCCACCCAAAGTTCAGTGGTTTTAACACAAAATTTACCAACTTCAACTCAAACTAACTAGATCGAAAGCGAATTTTTTTCGTGTTAAACGGTTTTTGTTTCGTGTTAAAAGAAACAAAATGTAATAAATTGCATAGTATACTGTCCGGACCGCTATATCATTTTGTGTTAACCGATTTTTCATGTTAAGCGTTTTCGTGTTAAACGTATTTCACTGTACATTGAATAAATATTTTGCATTTATTTTAGAACTTTAAAAGATTTAATTTTAATTCAGAAATTCCAAACAACTAAATAACAGAAAAGAAAATTGCACTTATTTGTTAATGAGATCATGATGCCTTGCGACAGATTTTTCTTAACCTTTCTCACATATTTTTCTAGCCATTTTTAGTACTTGTTAGTCTTTAAGCTGCAGAAAATGAGTAAAAATCGCTAACAACTACATTGGAAACAGGCGGTACCTGGTCCCTTCAACCAATAAGTACTAAAAAAGCAAAACAAACAAAATTCCTGTAGAACATAATGTAAAAGATAAAAATAAATTATAATTTCAGTACATTAATTAAGAAAGATAACTGAAGCAATGTTTTAATGTAAAATATAATATCAGGCAAATACATTTACTTCCATTTTATGTTTCTTGCATTTAGGGTAACAAAATCGCTTATTATTTTATGTGTAAAGATTGTGCCACACTGAATTTTATAGAAAGTAAATTCAGGTTACTTAATCTCTCTGATCATAGTAGATTTTAAGTAGTTTTTTACTATTTTATTGTTACTGGAATACTTATAAATTATGTACGTGTTTTACCATGTTTTTGTAATTCCTTGTTTTTCCAAAGTTAAAATTATGGAGCAACTAAAGGATTTCTAAATGATCCATTTTATAAAGGTTCTTATATAATGGTAGAAATAAGATTTTCGCATTTAAAACCTCGCTTAACAATTCAAGTTCATTCAAGTCAGCAATAAAGGGCAAGGTCCAGGCAATATTAACAGATTTTCGATAACTGATTTTAGATTCGCACCAGCCAGAAACACTCAAATTCTTGTTTTACATTTCTCACTTTCTCAAACCTCCAGTTCAGTTGCACGGTTATAGTGTCTCTATGTAACACGAAATACTTCACATTCATATAAATTTCCACTTTCATCAGAAGCTTCGTAGTCAAATTGTTCTGCGAATTTTATGTTTTCTGTTTTGCTCAAATAAGGACTCTGCATTTACAGACATAACCAAATCTTCGCTTTCTTGTTCAAAAATTTCCTCTCTTATTGTCTGAAATGTGTTTTTTAGTGTTTCAATCAATTTGCTGGCGATCAAAACATTGACAGTTTTTTTTTCTTCTTTTTTTTTTCGTGAGAATAATATTAACTTTATCTATTTCATTTAAAATGCTGTGTCAAACTAGTAGGCCGTAAATAAAGGGGAATTTGCTTTATTAAGCTTTTTGCTCCTGAGTAAGTTTACTTATTTTACTTCATTTATATGAGGTCTTCCAGAGCTTTTAAAATCTGTGGCAATTGTTTGTAAACTGCAGATATAGCTTTACTTTTTCATGACCATAGAGTATCGCAATGCTTCTTTAAATAAACTGATAGTGGGACATAAGTATACCCCATCTTCCAGTAGAAGAGAAGAGAAACAAACACATTTTATGCAGTTCCGGACATTTTTGGACATACATCAGCAGCACGATTTCAAAGTTTAGAGAATGTGCAGAACATGGTAAAAAATAGACGAATTTATTTACTTCGACGATTCGAGCTTACACAACATTATATTGGGAAGCCATATTTGCACCATATCACAACATTGAGCTCTGAAGGGTTGATATTGGTATTGTTTATGACGGCCGATTATCTACAAGTTGGATATAGTAGGCCGGAGTGGAATGGGAGTGTCCTGTGTAAGGTCCTTCAAAGGGAACCTAACCCGTATTTACGCAGGGTTCGAAGAAAACTACGGACAATTTCGAACGATTAGGCTGACGTTCGCGATTGGGTCGAACTCAGCACCTCCCGTCTACCGTCTTTAAGAACAGAACCTATCGTGCAGCTGTGAATGTCGAGATTGTCGGACTGTCGGACCTTAAATTTCTTATGCTAATTTTTTCCTTTTTTTTGACTTCGTGTAGTCAAGAAATTTTTCCGCGAATGAAAATTTTCTATTTTCGGTATCGTATAATTTGCGTCATTTGTTCTTTGTGAGGTGTACTGGATTCCTAAACTGGACTGTGTTTAAAATTTAGTAACTTGCAAATAGTTACAATTATTATAAGAAATTCTTGCAGGAGAGTTATGTAAGATATTAGAAGTATTTTTACTGCGGTTCTCGGTTTTAGTTCCAAATAGCAGAGATATATGGCAAGCAATAAGCACTCAATGGAGGTCTAAACTGAAATCCTCTAGCATCATACGAAAGAAAAAGGTTAAATATATAGAATAGGTCTCTAAAAATAAGATTGTATTGGAGAATGAGACCCACTCCATACATTTAGCCTCCTTTTTTCGTATCAGTGCTGGGCGATTTCGGTTTTGGTCTTGATTGAGCACCTATGGCGCTAGATGTTGTCTTTATAGTGCTTGTGTGGTTATACATTGCTGGCATAATTGTCAATTCAGTATAAACTTGATTGATTTACACGAATATGGTTTAATAAAGAATACTGCTGTAACCTGAATTGACTATAAACCTGTTTAATTCTTCAACAAATCATCGATATTTATGTTGTAACGTGAAATTGTAAAACTGCAGTATAAGAATTGAAAAAGTCATTTGTAACGCGAACAGCTAATGGATTTGGTCTGCCCCTCGGGATTGCACTATCACTCTAAAGTGTAAGTTGAGTTCCCGAGGTGGTCATCCCTGCTTGCAGCGCCATCTATAGTTGCTATTTGGAACTAAAGTCGGGAATCGAGGTAAAAAAGTACTGACATTTTACATTACCTTCCCGCATTTTTTTTTTAAATAGTTGTCACCATTTACAGGTTATTCAATTTTAAAAACAGTCTATTTTAGGACACTCGATATATGGAGTGCGATCGAACGAAATTGAAAAATACATTGCTCTATTAATTTCTTCTACAATCGTTTTTCTTACTTCATTGGCAAGAAAGTTCATAATATATTTTGTCATTTACCTTTTTCACTTTCAATAATTTTCATTTTAGCTCTTGTCAAATTTGCTGTCGATTATATGATTTAATTTTAAACGTCTCTCAAGTTTTTTTTAGGGAATGCATGCATTCCTGTGTTCTAGAGCATTTTTATGCTCAAGAATTTTAGGATTTAATTTCTTCCACATGAAAAACCCACAATCTGGATTGAACTTTGGAAGGCGATCATGATAATTGGTGAATAGTAAAAAGACAAAACAAAATATAGTGATTCCCTTAATTAAGTTATCCAATAAGCCGCAATCACCGTTAATAATTTCTCCACTAGGTATAATTTTCTTGAACTTTAGTTTGGAAAATTGTAGTCCTTATGCAATCGCAGATTTCATGTAATCAGCATTTTAATCCTGTGCTGGACCTTTTTTTAACAGCAAAGTAATGACCGAATGACTATAAGAATGATCCCATGGTGGAATCAGAATAGGTTAGCAATTCATTTTGACTGAGTGTGGCAGGTGGCAGAAACTTTCTTATACGATATAAAGGGGCAGAGTGCAAAAGTTAAAGAAACACTGCAATAAAATATCATAAAAGCATATTATAAAATCATCAGATCTAAAGAGCTCAATGAAAAGTAAATGTGAACAACGGAATAATTTTGAAATGAAAAATGTACGTACATACTTCCATTGGGAAAAATATTTCCGATATGTAAATATATACATTTAGTTTTAAAAAAATAAAAAATATAGAATATTGAAGAATGAAAAAAAAATTCCGATGAAAATGATCGAGTAAAAAAAAAAAAAAAAAAAAAAAAAAAAAAAAAAAAAAAGGAAATTGGTAGTACAAATTTGGCGCCCCTAAATTTCCGCGCCCGGGGCGACCGCCCCCTTCGCCCCCCCTTTCGCACGGTGCTGCAAATAGGGAGGAAACGTGATGGTTCGCATGAAGCTAAAAATGTAACCTTGAAATCAATTAAAACCTGTCACAATTCGGTCCAAACAATTGAGGGTACATTTAAAAATCTCTCCCATTCCAAATAATTCAACCCTGGTTCCCCGTGCTCGTCTTGTTTGGGCCGAATGATTTCAGCGATATCTGGCTTCATATTGCAAGCCTTTTTCACGCATCGTGCATTTCTTATACACTCTTCACTTTCTGGGTTTGTTTGGATCCAATTTGCGGTTCATACGCGGAGTTGAGTTGCCTGTGACGTCACACTGATGGGATCCATTATTTTTTATTTCTTGTTGATACAAAAAAGAAATTGCCTATGAACAATACATATATTACACAGCGAAAATGTCCGTATGTAACACTGACGTAAATATTGACGATGAAACCGGCAAAATAAATTTCAGTTATTTGAAAATTTATTAACTTCTAAACGTCTGAAAAATTCAATTAATACGCCGTCTTAAAACAGTAGAAACAGTCCAGAATTGGTTTCCAGATAATATTACTTAACGAAATTAAAACTTCATCTATAAATAAATAAAAGAAAACATAAATAAATCACATAATTAACGTCTTTTTAGTCGAACTACGGGCTCGTCTGTACGTAACTTATAGCCACGTTTAAAAATCAGTATCGGTAAAATTTATTTAATTTTTTTGACGTCATATTCACCTACTTTCTGTATTTACTCATATTAATGTTTCCTGTATTACTTTTATTTCCACTATGACGCCATATTCATCTTATTTTTAATTCTTAAAAAAAAAAAAAAAAAAAAAAAAAAAAAAAATTAATTCCGTTTTTCACGTGGAAATATTTCAACTGAAAATTAATTGCTGGAGACAAAAATTTATCACGGCATTTGAATTTTTTGCAAGAATAAGAAATAATGTTAAATTTTATGGGAAAAGGTCCATTGATTCTCAATGAAAATAGCGAAAAAATTTAATTATGAAGAAAAATATTTGAATAATTTAAATAAAACATAGCCTGTAGTACTTTCTGGGTTATAATCCACCCATATGCAAAGACATTTTGTCATCCATTTTCTGTCTGATATCAGGCAAATATTTTTAGACTTTAAATTTATAAGATTATTAAAATTAAAAAAGAATAAAAAATGAGTGGCATCAAAGACAAAAAGGTGGGAAGAAAAAATCAAAAAGTTATGATCTCCATAGGCTTTTCTATGTTAAATTAACATTGAGAAGTGACACTGGAAATAAATAAGTATTGCGTTGCCGCGCAATACTTAAATATTTTTAAGACAATGCTGTTTTTTTAGTCATGAGCTCCTTAACTATTCTTATTAATTTTAACGATAATTAAAATTCGTGTTCTAAAATCAATATGGGTAAGATATATTTCAATTTTTTGGTTAACATCTGACGTCATTTTCACTTGCTTTTTGTATTTAATAATATTAATACTTTTAAAGCACCAAATAAAATAAACTAAGACAGACTTGAGCACAGTTAAAAAATAAAATTTATAAAGACAATAAAAAACAATTAAAAATACAATATGTAAACGTTTCGCCAAGCGACACGCAAGGCATCATCAGTACAAAAAATATCCATTGCATTTCAAACATCAGAACAAATCAAGAACAGTTACAGTTAGCTATTTTAAAAACAAACAATTTGAATTAAAAAATTGCCCAGCATTCACTTCAAACGAATCACATTCTGCTCATTGCGAACGCCAGTATTTTGAAATCTGGTTGCAACAACTACCATGGTAGATTGCTCCTTGAGGCTTGGTTCACTGAATTGCGGTCGCATGCTTTGAATGATGCTCGTTCTGTCCCTAGCGAATATTGTTTGTTTTTAAAATAGCTAACTGTAACTGTTCTTGATTTGTTCTGATGTTTGAAATGCAATGGATATTTTTTGTACTGATGATGCCTTGCGTGTCGCTTGGCGAAACGTTTACATATTGTATTTTTGATTGTTTTTTATTGTCTTTATAAATTTTATTTTTTAACTGTGCTCAAGTCTGTCTTAGTTTATTTTATTTGGTGCTTTAATGGTTTTTAAATTCAGACGTTAAATGTATATGTACTGTAAATATTAATACTCTTTGTATTATTTAGAAATGTTTGAAAATGTCCTTTTTATTTCCACTATGACGCCATATTTCTTAATTCTTAAAAAAAAACTATTTTAATTAAAATTTTTCACGTGGGAATCTTTCTACTAAAACGAAATAAATTATTATTACGGCTTTTGAAATTTTTGCAACAATGAAGAAAAAATGTTACATTTTCTATTAAAAATGTCCGTTGATTCTCAATGAAATAAGTGAAATTTGGAATTATTAAGAAAAATATTTGAATAATATACAAAAAAATTGGCCCTTGTTTCTCTCTGGGTTATAATTCACCCATATGCGAAGGTATTTTGAAATTCGTTTTGACCCTGACGTCAGGCAAGCGTTTTTAAACTTTAAATTTATAATATTATTAGAATTAGTAAAGATTAAAAAATGAGTGGCATCAGGGACAAAAAGGTGGGAAGAAAAAATGAAAAAGTTATCATCTCCATAGGCTTTTCTATGTTAAATTAACATTGAGAAGTGACACTGGAAATAAATAAGTATTGCGCTGCCGCGCAATACTTAAATAAACAAAACAATTACCTTAAAGTTATTCAACACAAAAATGAGCTCTATAAATGAAAAAAAATTATCTTTCTTATAACTGATAAGTTTCAAGGATGTTATTTCATCCATTCATTTTCTTAATAAGAGTATCAATGTACTGTAATTTCTTTTTAACCTAGGAATTTTTTTAAGTCTCTTTTCTTAAAGAAGTCGACTAAAATCTTTTTATCATAAAGTCTCTTTGCTTTATGGATATCTCATCATTGGCATTGCCATTGAACTTGACATTGTTATTGACATTAGTGTCACATGTGAATAAATTCACAACTTCTTCAAGCTTTATATTGTAAAAATATACATTTTGTGCACAACTTCAAATATTACTATATGTATAGATATAGGCCTATATACAATGAAATTATTACAATATGAAACTATATACAAAACGTGAGAAAAATATAAAAATGTTTGATTCATGCAATTCGCACAGGAGAGATTAAAAAAAATATACATATATACAAATTTGGCATTGAAGAAGAAAAAAAAAACATCTCCCCTTAAACTTGTACACTTAACATCCTAAGTAAAAAGTGAACCTTAAATTAAAATTTATATTGCAGTACTTTCATAATTCTAGCCATGTAATGTGACACAAAACTAAGTGAATTTACGTAAACAAGAATGTAATATCATGTATGTGTAACTAAGGCTGCCTAAACCAGGCGCGGATCCACGGGGGGGGAGGAGGGGCGATCGCCCCTCCCCCCAAAATAATATAAATCCACCGATTAACGCGAATTTCGAAAAATGATCGCTGAAAAAAAATCAATTTCGTCAATCGTTCGCAGGTAAAAGGATCGCAAAAGGAACGCGAATTTCGTCAACGGATCGCGCAAAAACCCCCAATTTCGTCAAAGGATCGCGAAAATACGCGAATTTCGTTAAAAAATCGCGTATTTCGTCAAATGGACTACAAAGGAACGCAAATTTCGTCAAAGGATCGCAGATAAAAACGCGAATTTCGTCAAAGGATTGCAGAAAAAACGCAAATTTCACCAAAAAGTTGAGGAAAAAAACGCTAATTTCGCGAAAGAATCGCGCAAAAAACGCTAATTTCGTCAACAGACCTCTGAAAAAATACGAATTTCTTCAAAGAATCGCGAAAAAATACGCGAATTTCGCCAATTAGAACCGGGAGGAGATTCCCTAAGCGCGCATCTACGGGAGTGTGTGTGTGTGGGGGGGGGGGGGTTCGATCGGGGCAAAGAAGGGAAGAACAAATTTACCAAGTCGGTTTTTAAGAAATCAACACACCATAAGCATTTTAGCTTTTAACTGACTAGGATTAGGACATAATCCTTTTTTGTTCATTCATCAAATACCCCTTGAAATTTACCAATGTGGGTGGCAATAACAGGACATTTTTTACACATTAGTGGCTTTCTTCAGAAAACATTAAGATGATTGCATTTTTCAAATGACCTTTTTTTTCTTGTTTCTTTCTTTCTTTGGAAATTGCTATAATTCCCATTCTTTTCTCAAACAATAAAGCACTCCTCAAAAATATCTTTATACAGAAATTAGAATTTCAGCTTCTTTGAAAGAAGGAAAAGTTTCAACACCTTAAAGGGATCCGCATAACGTTGTCAATTTCTATTATAGAGATTCAACAAAAGGTACACGAAGTGGCATCATCCCCCACCTCAACCCATAGTGTCAAAAATTATGGCGCCATATGCCTTTTGACAGGACATAATCCTATTTTGTTCACTAATTGCCGAAACCTCAGTGAGGTTTACCATTGACACTCGGAAAGTGTTTGGTTTCGTTTGCTTGTATGTCTGTTCCGCGAAAACTGCCGTTAAAAGCGTTGGATTTATATCTTGGGGGGGGGGGGGGCGATAGAAACCCCCATGGATGCGCGCCTAGGAGAATCTCCCCTGGTGCTAATTGTGCGTTTCTTCCGCTGCCCTTTGCGAAATTCGCGCATTTTTTGCAATTCTTTGACGAAATTCGCATTTTTTGCGCGCTTTTCCGCGAAATTAGCGTTCTTTTCTTAATTATTTGGCGAAATTCGCGTTTTTTAGATCCTTTGGCAAAATTCGCGTTTTTTTCTGCGATTCTTTGACGAAATTTGCGTTTTTTCTGCGATCCTTTGACGAAATTCGCGTTTTTTCTGCGATCCTTCGACGAAATTCGCGTTTTTTCTACTATCCTTTGACGAAATTCGCGTTTTTTTTCGTGATCCATTGACGAAATTCGCGTATTTTTTTCGCGATTCTTTGACGAAATTAGCATTTTTTCCGAGATCTGTTGACGAAATTCGTATTTTTTGCGCGATTATTTCTCAAAATTAGCGTTTTTTCCGTAATTGTTTGGCGAAATTCGCGTTTTTTTGCGATCCTTTGGCGAAATTCACGTTTTTTCTGCGATCCTTTGACTAAATTCACGTTTTTTTCTGCGATCCTTTGACGAAATTCGCGTTTTTTTCGTGGTCCTTTGACGAAATTCGCTTTTTTTCACGGTCCTTTGACGAATTTCGTGTTTTTCCGTAGTCCTTTGACGAAATTCGCGCTTTTTGCTCGATCCTTTGACGAAATTCGCGTTTTTTGCGCGATTTTTTGACCTGCGAACGATTGGCAAAAATGACTCTTTTCGGCGAGCATTTGTCGAAATTTGCGATAATCGGTGAATTTATATTTTTTGATCAAAGGGGTGGGTGGCGATCAGGGCGATCTCCCCCCTTCCTTGGATCCGCGCCTGTGAAGAGGTATACACACCACTTAGATGACATTTTTGACTTTCAAGGATGTTAAGGCCCCTTCAGATTTCTGAAGGGGATCCTGTTTCAGAGATTATCCTCTTTCAGAAATCTGATATTAAAAAATGGATGTGATAGTTATGTTTTTCAGCTTTCTATAATTGGTTAATATGTATTTTTTAGTGCTGAATCCCAAAATGACCTTCATTTTTTTACCACACCATCACGTCAGTTTTTTTCACAAATCGCAAATTTTTAAGAAGTCGAAATATTGCGAAAATCTGCTACTATAAAATAGACGTAACTTTTTTTCATAATAATTCATTCATTTTTTTGCTCATACATGGATTTTTATAGTTAAACATGTAAAATATTGTGTATTTAAAATCTTTATAATTTTATTCCATGCGTGGAAGTTTCTTTGAACCGCTCATGCTCTGCTTCCCGCTTTTCTTTTAATCCTCTTTATGGGGTTCATCTCGGTATTCTCTTTCACTTTGGCGGCTGATAAGGCTGGAAAATTTGGCGCAGACGCATTTAAAACATTTACTTTCTTTTGTTAAGGCTTTGACAAATTGCTTTGTGAGATTTTCGGTATTTTTTACTTTTTAACTTTGAAACTTACGATTTGCGAAAATCGTGACGTGATGGTTAAAAATAAAGGTCATTTTCGGACTCAGTGCTAAAAAATACACCAAAATCAATTATCAAAAGTTAAAAAACACAATCATGGCAGGCTTGTGTTATTAATGTTGTTCACTATAACTAAAAGAACAAAAAATAAGATAAATAATTACCATAGTACAAGAGTAAAAAGAAAAAGAAAAAAATAAGACATTTAATAAATAAATTCTGTTATAACGTTTTTAATTTTATGAATGACCTAAAAAGTAATAATAAACCATATTTTGAGGAGAGGGCGGGATTATATAAAAAGGGTGTTGGATAACCGAGTGTTTCGGTTAATCGGATGTCAGATAATCGGGAGTCTGTAATATTTTCAAATCGCATTAAATATTTCATATTCATTTAATAATTAACTGCAAGGAATGATTTGAGCAACAGAAGTTATGACTACGTTGATTATATGTCACTCGGCATCGCCCCCCACCAAAACGATTCTCTGGATCCGCCCCTGGCCTAAACATAACTGAAAATGATAAAATATCCTCGAAAATCATTTATCTTGAATTAACGAGGTGTAAAATAACGTGTAGAAGCAAATGTAATGATGCTTAACATAAACATGTGTCAGGCAGAAAAGTGTATCTATCAAATTGAATTATTCTTGAAAATGTAATGAAAATTGTATGTGTAAACAAGAAATTTTTTTTAAACATTAATATATAACTACGTTATAGGTATTATGTCTAGAGGGGGTTCAAGAAGTTTCTACAGGTGTTCAATCTCCCATCTAGTTACGACCCTCAGTCATGATCTGGGAGGGGGGGGGGGGGATACATAATTTTACTCGCCAGTGATAAGGAATCTTCTGACATGGCGAGTGCATTTTTAGGCAGTGTTTGAAAAATTGCAGGCTGTAGAAGATATGCCAAAAACTTTGTATTTTTTTTTTAATACTTAGCTATATTGTGCAACTTTCCAAATTACCACGATGTATAGGGGAAAGTGGGGATACTTGATCATAGGGGATACTTGAGCCACCCCTATTTTCTCTACTGTAGGTTAATTTTGCTTTCTAAAATTAGCAACATGATAATATATTTATAGTTCTGCACATGTAACAAAAAAAATCACATATCTTGGAACCATTTTGAAAGTATAGTGACTAATAGTTGCTTTTTCCCTATCTGAAGTAAATATTTAGGTGAGTGCTTTTTATATTTTTTTTTGTAATCAAAGTTTTGTTTTAAGCTGAAACAATATAGATAGATTTAATAAGTATAATTTCAGTTGTATTTTGAATCTAAAATAATTCAAATAGCTACATGCATTACTTAGTAAAAATCTGATAAACAAAAATGGTAGTAGTGGGGATACTTGAGCCACTGAGATTGGGGATACATGAGCCATGCTCAAACATCCCTACTAGGAAATTAGACATATGGGTGAAACAAAAAAATAAGTCTTTTTCATGTTCACAGATAGATTTTTATTTATTTTTTCTGGGTAAAACGGGGAGATTTTTTTTTTCTCGGTAAAATGAGGAAGAACTCTTTTATTTATTTATTTTTTTCATTAAAAAATAATCAATAAAGACTTAATTTGAAAACATATGTTTAAAAATGTATATTTTGTTAATGAAAATATCCTTTTTTTTTTTCATTTTGACTAACAAAATAGTCTGTCTAGATAAATGTAGGCATAGTTTTCAATTTAACTTTTTAACTAATGTTAAACTCACTTTTTTAAACTGATTTTACTGGTTATAATCATATTTTAACTAGTTAGGCCCAAAATATTAAAATATTTATTTTGTTAATGTAATATTTTAAGATTAAATATTGTATACTGAAATTGTAACCTCTGTTACTGTAACTTTTTTAAAAACTTAACCACCAACTGAGGATGTTGCTATCATCGATGAAACCCAAGTTGAAATGATCCTTCGACCACCAATTATCACTACAAAAAATGATCGTGTTACTAGCTTTGTTTTCACAACTGGTTTCGAAGGACTTAGTGTATCTTAATTTATCACTATGTAAAACATTTATAAAATAATAAAAAGAAAAATATTATTTTTGTAGGTATTTTTTAGTATTGGCTCAAGTATCCCTTCACCATGGCTCAAGTATCCCCCTCATGGGGATACTTGAGCCACAATGTAAAAGAAAAAGTAAAAATTTATTAAACAAAGAAAAATAGTTCAAAATTAACTGAAAATGGTTTTCAATTGAAGAAAAAATATCAAATTTTCAACTACAATATTTTATTTTGTTCTAAGAAAGTATAAAAAATTTTAAAAAATTGAAATTTAAAAAGTGGCTCAAGTATCCCTATCTTCCCCTACATGGTACTAAGTTCTATCCTATACTAAGCTTTCTTCTGTTGATATATTTATTCTAAATTGTATAGGGAAAAAAGTATGAAAATCCATTTCAGTGTAATAACTATTTTTGCAGTTGCGTACATTTTGTCATAGCAATTTTCGAATGTATTTCTAATTATCTTGCTGGCTAACTAAGATTTTCCGAAAAAGTTCTCACCTCTCGTCATGATGACATCTCAGTGTAGTGACCAAATGATGGTTATTTGAGAATAATAATGAGACGAATGGATAATATTACATTGCACTTAACCGAAGTAGCTGCTATCCTAGGTAACTGTAGTTACCTGAGCCCACCCTGCTCCCATCTGGCTAGGCCCCAGAGGTAATAACTATTTGCAACACCTGCAGTTTATATTATTTTTATGGAGTACTCACAATGTATCTTATGCACATGATGTCACTCTCCAGAGCTGTCGGTATCATGATCTGTTATTCTATCTCACTGTACCGCAAGAATGTCAGTGTGCGCAGCCACCAATACCTCCAGCATACGACTTTTAGCCTCGATTCAGGTTGCGTACATAAAGTTTAACTGAAATTTTGAAAATTTAGCAAATATTCTTGGATACAGAACAACATTCTGAATTTATATTACAATATATTAAGTATCTACTGCCACAATAAGGAATATTTTTGCTGTATTTTTAACAAAAGGACAATAATAATATATACTTCAAATGAACGCTATGCTAATATCTAGATACCGGACTTGCTCATTCCTTATCATGTCACAAAAGGTGGCTGGCCTCTATCAGCAATTGGTACATGTGGTACGCCCATCATTTTGTACCAATCGTTGTATGTCGATGGTAGCGACCAGCCACCTTTTGTGACATCATGATAAGGAATGAGCAAGCCCGGTATCTAGTGTTGCTTTGCTAATATTCAAAAGTAAGTATTGCTAGCAGACGAATTTTAGCTTCGACCTGAGGTCGCATGCATAAAGTCCATTAATGTTTGTGTTCGAAAATTGGCATTCCGTGTTTGTTGCTTAAGTTTTTGACATTAATGTTTTCTAAATATTTAAAAGCATGCATTTTCTTTTATTTAAATTATAGTGTGTGCAACAAGTGGTATGCAATGTCAAGAGATCCAATCCTTTGGAAACGAGTAGATGTCCGTATTTCAAAAGATTCGCCTGAAACCATCTGTCAACGATCTGAGTCTACCATGAAGTTTCTTAAGATGCTTCCACCGTGTGTTACCCAACTGAAGATTGATTTTGATTTTTATGAAAGGAGTAGCTCAGATGCTTTACTTGAATTCAGAACGAGGTGCCCTAATCTCCAAGTGTTGAATTTTTATGAGACTCCTTTCTCCTTTGGCAGCAGCTTTTTCCAGTTTTTGCCTGTGGATATTAAGGGATTGGCAATTCATTATTGTTCTATAGATATTAGTGAAAAACTTGCAGATTCAAGTATTTCCAAGATAGAAGTGTTAGACATAAGTTATTCGAAATGGTTTGCTAGAGATTGGGAAATACAGTCCTTGTTTTTGCAAATGCCGCTTTTGAGAAAGTTGCATTTGGCTGGTTGCGACAAAGAACCGGATGTTACGATAGATTTTTTCGATAATTTACGTTGTATTATGAGTCAATTGGAAGTTTTAGATCTAGAAGACACAAAAATGTGTTCTATTACATTTCAAATAATATGCAATTATGGATTTAATTTGACTGAATTGTATGTATGCAGAACACTATTACTCAGTAAGGATATTAGAACAATGTTCAATGGCACTACAACTTTCTTTCCTCACCTAAAGACAATATGCCTTCGTTTTTGCCATGTAACATATAATACCATCACTACACTCATCAAGTCTTGCCCATCTCTGCAACATGTTTATGTAGGTGATACAAGAAATGACCCCATGTATGATTACACAAAATGTAACTCAGAAAAAGTGCATATAAATGAAAGTGATACGCCTTGTCACCATTTAAAAAAAATAGATTATATGCATAAGTAAGATAATCTATCACCATTTTCAAAAAATAGATTATATGCGTAAGTAAGATAATCTATCACCATTTTCAAAAAATAGATTATATGTGTAAGTAAGATAATCTAAGATTGTACTATATTTGTTTTAAAATTAAGAGGCTTTTTTTGATAATTTGCGTTGCGTTATGAGTTAATTGAAAGTTTTAGATCTGGAACACACAAAAACATATTCTATTATGTTTCAAATATGTAATCATGGATTTAATGTAACTGAATTATACATATGCAGAACACTATTACTCAGTAAGGATATTAGAAAAATGTTCAACAGCACCATAACTTTTTTTCTTCGCCAAAAGACAATATGCCTTCTTTCTTGTCATGTAATGTATAACACCATCATCATTGCACTCATCATTGCCCATCTCCGTAACATGTTTAGATAGGTAACATAAGAAATGACTCCCTGAATGATAACACAAAATATAACTTGGAAAAGATGGATATAAATGAAAGCAATACGTCTTGCTGCCATTTAAAAAAAAATAGATTATATGTGTAAGTAACATAATCTCAGATTGCATTATATCTGTTTTAAAATATTAAGATGTTTTTGATAATTTATGTTGCGTTATGAGTAAATTGGAAGTTTTAGATCTGGAATGTGCAAAAATGTGTCCTATTACATTTCTAATAATACATAATTATGGATTTAATTTGACTGAATTGCATATAGGCAGAAAACTGTTAATAATAAAGATTAAGAAGTAGAACAATGTTCAACGACAGCACAACTTTCTTTCCTCAGCTAAAGACAAAATGCCTTAGTTCACGTCCTGTAACATATAAGGCCATCATTGCCGTCATCAAGTTGTGTCAATCTTTGCAACATGTTTACATATGTGACGTAAGAAATGACTCCGTATATGATTACACAAAATGTAATTTTGAAAAGGTACATATAAATGAAAGTGACACACCTTGTTACTGTATTAAAAAACTAGATTATATACATAAGTAAGATAATCTAAGATTGCCCTATCTGCTTTAAATTTTATATCTAGCTAAATATCGGGTAAAATAAATATAAAAGAAAAAGACACACTGTATGCCTGTATGTCTAACATTTTTCTTCAGGGGAAGAGTTCCGTATCCTGTTCTGATTGGCGAAGGAGTCCAAAACGACACCAAAAGGCTGTTTTAATATTTTACCAAATTTTTCAAGAAGACGGGAAAACATGATTTTGAAATTTTTATATTATAAACATTATATATATATATAGATATACATATATAAATACAGTAGAGTGCTGATTATCCGAACAAGTCAGGACCGACCCTAGTTCGGATAAGCAAAAGTTTGGATAAATGGGCAGACAATTTAAGGGATGTTTTTGACTATACTAAAACCTTCACATGTTATCTAAGCTTAAAACTGGCAGCACTAGTTAGTGTTGGCATGTTTAAAATTGTTTTTTTTTTCTTTTTGTCTTTTTTTTTTTAAAAATTTGTTGCTGTTTACATTTTTATCATTTTTTTTTCTCTTCTCTGTTTTGCATTTTCTGAACCACAGGGATTATAATTTAAGGAAAAAACTTTTGATTGTTGCTTGGTTCAACGAAGACATTCTTTTCAATGCTGCCATATCTCTAATTCTTCCGTTAGTTGAATGGGATCAGAGTTTTTCTGCCGTTCGAGCCATTTCATAGCTGTTTCCAAACATTCAAAGGCTTTGTTATGTGATGGACCTGCATTATTTTCAGAGCTTTCGTTTTCATTTTCTTCAATTTCTTTTTCTTTATGAATCTCATCCACAATCTCATCATCATTTAAAATCTGATATCCAGGGCCATGTATACTTCACTATCTAACCACTCGTTAATTTAACTTTCTTCATAACTTAGGATTCTTTCCATCTCTTTTATTGTTTTTACATTCCTTATTTTCTGATCCACTATCAGTTTTTTCTTTATTTAAAATTCCATTCTAAGTCAGTGGATAATTGGGAGTTCCATTAAGGCTGTTCTTAACTGCTCTGCTCAACAAGCGCAAAACGTTTTGACACATTTACAAATTCAATTTTTTACAGAAAGATATAAAATTGGAAAGCCTGGACATAGAAGCTATTTGGAATCGAACTGTGTTTTCCATTTCTGGATCAATCAATTACCTATTGAGTTATAAGCAATTTTGATCACGTGACACGGCATTTTCCTCCCCTTATTGACTGGATTTTCTTCTTTCGTTCGGAAGATCAGTTCAAATTGCCAAATTTGACAGTATTTTCTGAAAACGTTTACAAGAAAATGGGAAAAACAGTTTGATGGCATAGTTTTTTAATAACAACACCTTCTACTTTCATGCATTTCTGAACAAAAATTAATTAAAACTTATGTCAGAATGTTGACCCTATGAATTTGAGAACAACCTTAAAAAGATTTTCGGAGAAATACAGCTAACTGGAAATTTGGTTAAAAAAATTTTTTTTGAGAGAAATAGGCTGGTCGGATAATTCGAAGTTCAGTTAATTGGAGTTTGGATAATCGGCGCTCTACTGTACATATTATATACACACATAAATAAACACTATATACTTATATATATAGGCTGGTCGGATAATTCGAAGTTCAGTTAATTGGAGTTTGGATAATCGGCGCTCTACTGTACATATTATATACACACATAAATAAACACTATATACTTATATATATTTCTATAATATTATGCATTTCATATTTTATATATTTATGTGAAATTAAAACATAACATTATTTTATAAAAATTAATATTATATACATCTTAAAACATATAAAATATGCATAAAATATATTTCCATAATATTACATCTAAAGAAAAATATTGTTTAAAAAAATCCCAGGAAATTATAAATTAAAAAAATTAATTATAAAAAATGAGCCTGCAAAATTATTAGTTATCCACCAGTAGCATTCAAGTACGAAAAATAACAACCCCAGATGCTGGCGATTGCAACAATCGCATTGAAAACATTTATCGCCCCCCCCCCCCCCAAAAAAAAAAAAAAAAAATAATAATAATAACAGTAGCAGAACAGGATATGGAACTCTTCACTTCTCAAGTACTGTAACTATGTGAAATTACATTTATTACAGCATGTTAAGAACTGAACATGTTAAGATAACTCTCTGAGAATATGGCTTCAATTTGGAAAAGGTATTTTAAATACACAAATTTAGTTTAAAATAAATTAACGGTGTGCTTTAATATGGTTTATTATCTCACAAAACTTATACAATATGTTTCATAGTGGTGTAAAATTGGAATCTGGCTGCTAATGAAAGTAATTTTTTTAAGGCTGCTGAATCGTACACCCACACACATACAAATGCAAGAGGTGGAGGGTCACAAGTTCATTAATATCCCTAGAGACTAATATAATTTCTATAGAACAATACATTTAAAAAATATATATTAAGGTGTTCCCATTTTGTCCCCCACTCAACAAAGCTAACCTCTGACACACTGACAAAGTAATTTTTTATGCAGAAATGCATGAAATTTGCAGATATTATTTTTTAAACATGAAAGAATCAAATAGTTATTTATTTTTCTATCAATGAGTTGCTTCTTAAATTATAACAAATTGCCCTCTCTCTTTCATGATGACTCTCGAATCCCAAATATTGGCTTAACGCTGTTCTCAAATACAAAGGGTCAACTTTCTGACATAAGTTTTAATTCATTTTTGTTCAGAAACGCATAAAACTAGAAGGTGTTGTTATTCAGAAACTATGTCATACAACTGTTTTTTCAGTTTTCTTGTAAACACAGTAATCTTTTAGAAAATACTGTCAAAGTTGGTATTTTGAACTGAACTTCCGAATGAAAGAAGAAAATCAATGCTGATTTCAGGGGGTGGCACGGGGAGGACATCAGCCCCCCCCCCCCCAGCATTGAGATGCCCCCCCCCAGAAGATTTAAGATTTTGTGTTTTCAATGGTAAAAAAGTGCAATTCCCCCCCCCCCCCCCCCAACAATTTAACTAATTTTATTCACATACACAAAGTTAAAACGTATGAAATCCGATTATAGAAGATTCTCAGTTTTTGTCAATATTGAATTTGAATAAGAGTTTCAGCACTCAGCTAGCTATTGTTAAGTTGACTTTACTTATTTACTGGACCTATTTTTGTTTCCAAATTTGGTAATATTTCATCAAGTGTTACCAAGCTCAGCAAGCATTTGATGCTGAAAAATACGGCTGTGTAGTTTTAAGCATATGAGAGTTTGAACAATGATTACAACAAGAAAATAAAATTTGCAAGAAACCACGCTCACTAAAACTCAGAAATTAAACTGTGTATTATTTATGATTATTACTGAAAATTATTTATGAAGACGTCTTTTATTTGTAATGTGTTGTCTTGTTTTAAAATGTCAGCCACTCTAGAATTTCAAATTGCTATATCGCAGACATTTTTTAAAATAGAGTCAAGATGAAAATTGTCCCAGAATTCTTAGAATCAAGATCCCCCCCCCCCCCCACAAAAAAAAAAAAAATTGAGATTTTTAATTTTTTAGTAAATTTGAAATCCTTTAAGTGGACACCATTTTGAAACAAGACAGTAAATAAAGCTGGCCAACAAACTCAGTAGAGAACTTGGTAATTCCGGTACACATGTCTAGCCGTGCTCAAAACTGTACAAAAAACAATAATACTGCATGACAAAAAAATATATATCTATATACCTATGTAAATATAATAAAACTTTTTTGCAATTATATCTTTCTCTCTTTACATATATATACAGTAAACTCCCAACTATCCGGCTTAGTAAAAAAATGAAGTATATTGCAAGCGGCCGAGACAGGCAAGTTCCCGTCCGTGGGAAAGTGCTGACTTACAACAGGAAAGAGCAAGAAGGGATTGCAGATTGTTATAGCAGAGCAATGACGGACAGGAATGGAGAAGGTTAAGGCTTGATAACCTGTTTCGTCAGTTGTGCTTCGGATGTTAACAAGTGCGGACGTTATTTGCCACTGTTCCTGGTTATGTTCATATTGTTTTTTGGTGTGCTTCGTGTTTATTTATTGAAGATTAATGAAATGGGTGATAATGTGACGGCTATTGTCAGCCAATGTGAAGGCTATTTGTCAGTCGATGAACCAGGGCATCCTTGAAATGACAAAGAAAAAGTATAGCCTGTGTCTATCTCCGTTCCTTGATATCAGCGATTGACAATAATAAAGACTACATAACCACTCTGAAGAAGTTTGACATGCTAGATGTCATAAGGTGGGAGGCAAAAGCATGGAAAGAAATTCCAAACATAGTACAATATGGAACCATTTATCCAGAAAACCAGTTATCCAGAATGATATTTCTGATAGACTGATTTCAGAATCTTTGCAGAAAAAGGTGTCATACACTGCCAGTTTGACATAGGCTTTGCTTGAAACAATTGTATAATTTGATGACAACATCTAGTATTTGAAATGGAAAATATTTAGTTGTATTTTAGATGTTTTAATTTTTATGCAGAAGAAACAGAAGAATTTTTGTTCCTATTGGGATTCCCATAAATGACCTTCTTTTAAACTCTAGTTAACTTTTGATCTTTCTTGCATTGATTTTTAATCCAAGTAATCTAATAATTTAAAATCAGAAATAATACCACAACCACACATATTCCACAAAACTTATCAAATGAATGCTGCTTTAAAGTACAACCAGTTAACCGGAAAAACCAGTTATCCGGAATACATCTGACCCCAAGCATTCCGGATAAATGGTTCTGTACTGTAATTGCAATGCCTTGGAACATTTTTTTGGACCACGAGGTTGCTGAAAATACACCGGGCTCTGATGATGTCAATGCAGAATACATTACAGAATGGATGACAAACGACAAAGTTAATGAATTAACTGACAACGATATTGCAGAAATGGTGACAAAGGGAGAAGTAAAAGAATAAAAAGAGGAGGAGAATGGCAGGAAAATTCTCATCCCGCATTCCAAAGGGTTCAAGATGATTAAGGCAGTACAGTAGTCAGCAGGAGGAAGCGACGCCAGCTGATATCATCTACTTGCGTAAATGGAGGGACATTGCGTCGTGCAAGACGGCTAACAGAAAGAAGTAATCATCTGTCAAGAACTTTTTCAAAAACTAAGTTTTGGACCTTTTATGCATAACTTTTCATATTTGTGGAATCATTTATTAATAAACAGTAAAATAAGAATTACTCATTTTTTAAGAATTAGGTTACTTTTTCATTAATGTTTTGCTTATTTTCAAACTGTATGTACTGTATATATAAAATTTATCTTAAAATGTGTAACATGTGTTTGGACAGGATGAAAGTAAATATGTGGGGGTCTGCAAATCATTATTGGTAAAAATATAACAATTTTACAGAATTTTTTTCTCCCGGATGTTTGCAATAGATAGCACTTGCTTTTTACTTTTTGTAATGGGAGCTACTCAATAAAAAACATTAATACATACTTCAAAAGTCCCCCTGCCCCCACCCCCCAAAAAATCTTTATGTAATAAAAATTTCTTTAGATTTTAAATATTGCTTTAAGTGTCAATTTTGTTTTACGAAGTTGATTCATTGCTTCATGAAACTCCCAAAACAAATTAGAAAAGAAAAAACATTTACATTCAGAATGAATCATATCCAAATGATTTATTGTAAAATTGTTTTAATCAAATAATGCCTTTTGCTACAAGAAGATAAAATTTCCACTGTATGTAAATATAGTGGTAAAACAAAAACTACCTTAATTTTGAGAAAATCACTATTAGAAAGCAAAAAGGTTTTCTAAAATGGTGTAAAGAAAACAGACTTTTCAAAGCAGTATAGATTATTCATATGAGGACATGAGTTTCAAAACTCGTCATATCCAGAAAATTAAATTTTGGGAAATTGCAAAAAACCTTTAAATGCGTCCTTAGTTTTCACTGCAAACCACATTTTTACAATGCCAAAAATAAACGTTAAAACTTGTTTTTTTGCAGATTATAGTGTTTTTTGGATGCAGGTTCCCCAATAGAATAGATTGATAGGGAAAATTCCGTTTTTTAAAGGTGAGTTTTGAAACTCACATCCTCATATGTATAAATATTAAAGTAATATACAATATCAATTAAAATTTCGATCATATACCATGAAGAGGAATTTTTAAATTGAAAACTTCTAATATGCAAGTATGAATATATTTCATGCACCTTCAGCCTTCACCAAGTACTAAATTTGACATTTAGCTGGAGATGAATATTTGGCAGATAAGTGGCTATATGATCTATGAAGGATCAATGCCTACATTGCCTAACCCTGTTTACTTGATCTTAGGTCCCAACATGCTATCCAGTATATGTCCTGGTCAAGTGGTCAGCCTAACACAAGACCCTCGGTGTTTAGTTCTCAAGCAAGATTGGTACTTATTTTATCATCCCGAAGGGATGAAAGATTGAGTGAACCTTACCCAGTCGGGCGTCGAACTCACGACATGTAGCGTAGCAGACAGGTGTGCTGACTACTATGCTACTGGGCTTACTAAGCGTAATATTCAATAACTGAATATTTATTGTATCTCTGTTTCTATTGTAAATGTTTAAATTTTATTGAAAATATTTAGTTTACAATGTAACCATTTACTGATCTTTTCACAAAATTTCAGCAGTTTTTATTTCCATTGAATTATATGATCCATAAAAACTTTCAGCATATTCTGGCTTGTGGTTTTCAAACATTATTAAAAATTCACCCCTACTTGAGCCAAGATCGCTTCTTTTTCTTCCAGAAATATACTATGGATAGTATTTTGAGAGTATGTCAAAGTCTAGAAGAAGTTCATTTGATACATTGATGTTGCATAAAGATACTAGCCGCACTTTGCAACCAGTTTGGTCTCCCTTAAATGTGATGCTAAGCCTTGTACATGTTATTTTTATTCATAATTTAATTTACACCTTTAATTCAATCCTTCGCCATATCGAAAGATTCTGAAACCAAGAACTCCGTATATTTATGTTAGCCGAACGCAGGAGATAAACTGCCAAACATTGTTCCTGTCGCATTTTTTCGCATTTTATTAATTTCATTTAGAATATAATCTTTTCACTCATTTTATTTAAAATACACAACTTTAATTTAAAACCGAAAACCATGACATAAACCATGGTACCATAAACCATGACATTTAATTTAAACATCAAAGCGTTGTTTTAATTTACCACACGAGAAATAAAAAATGCTAACTGGCAAGTTAAAAAATGCTATTGGCGAGATTTTTACCCATCTAACATGAAAGTACCGAGAATTCTTTGCGATCATTGCAACTTTTATGTTAGTTTTATTCAAAAAAATAATTTTGATTGAAAATGGCTGCGCATATGAAAAGCGTAATTGTTTATGACAGTCACATGACTTGAACTGTTATAACATAGATGAAATGATAGTGATGGAACAATATTTGGTGATTAATTACCTGCACCAAGTACCAAAATGGCTGCCTGGCATATAAAAAGCAAAGTGGTCAGCTCAGAACTGTTGATGACAGTCACATGACTTAGGCTATTATTATAGAGATAACATTCTGATGATGTTTTTTAAATGTAAATAAAGGCTGCTAGAAAGTGCTTTTGAAAATTTTGTTGTTCTGGCGAAATTCAATCTTACTGTTTACTCTTTTCTGACAAAGCCCTTATAACAAAAAACAAAGAAAGAAAATTGTATTTATGAAAAATATTAAACAAAGAGGATATAAATTAGAAAAAAAAAATACTTTAGCATAAATTTATTTTGCCATAAGAACACAATGCATAATTTTATGATAGAACATTTAGAAATGGAGAATAAACTTTTCAAAATGTAAAAGGACAAATATATATATCTGTGTAATAGTATGTAATTTTGTAATACAACATTTACAAATGAAGAATAAACAACTTTACAAAAAGTAAAATAATGCATAGCTATTTTATAATACCAGGGGTCTATCCAGAAGAAAATTGAGTCTCTTTACCGACCTTAATTTTATGTTACTGAAGTTCAACATAAATTCGAACATGAATTAATTCTTAGTTTGAGTTTGATATTTTGAAAAAGAGTCTTTAGAGCTAAAATTCAAAGCTTTTCTATTGATTCACTTTATGTCTATTTTCTAATTTTACATTAATGGAACTGCAAATGCACTGGTATGTGAAATATGTTCTTATTTTAATACTTGTAATAAATAATTTGAATACTTATATCCTCCTCCCTTTCTCCTGTTATTGTACTGCAAGCTGAAGTAAGCTACAAAAATTTCATTTCTTTTTTGGGTAACTATATAATATGTGAACAGATTTTTTGTAAAATTGCTTTTACAAAAAAATCAGAAACAAATTCATATAAAAAATGAACCCCTGACCTGAGTAAAGAATTTTGTAATACAATATTTACAAATGAATAAACAATTTTTCAAATTGTAAAATGCAATGCATACACCTATTTTTCATGTCTTCAACTTTTATTTCCTTCTTGTCTATTTTTCATCTCAGCTATGGCTTTCAATAAAAACTGCTTATCATAACTTTGTAGAACAAGGTGTGCTCTTAGTCCTTTCAACAATTGTTTTTGTGAGGAACGTATTCCCCTATAATAGTAGTATGTAATGCTGAAAATAGACATTTATACATATATAATAGATATAAAGAAAAAAAAAGCATTTGATATGTCAAGTACAAGTAAAGTAAGCTAAAATGAACATGATAATTTAAATAGATCTTAGAATTTCAATGAGCTGAGCAAAGTAAAGCATTTATGTGGCAACTCCAATGTTATTATTGTGTCTCTGCTCCTCCTAAACTGTTTGAGTGATGATCATCTAATTCAGCGCAGTGATAGATATTTTTATGATTTGCATAAAAACAAGTAATATAAAAATTTTGTTTTTAAAGTCAATTCCTATTTAGGTCATCAAAGAAAAATTTAATATAATCCCTTAAGCTAATATTAGTTTTTGTTGCATTAAAATATCTCAATCTGTTGATTTTCTATAAGCAAGTAGGTTTACAATGGAAGTCTATGGGAATTTGGCGAAATATTAGAGATATTGCCAAGTTGGCGTCACTTTTGGTGACTCATTTTGGTTGCCAAATTTGGCAATATATCGCCACGTTGGCGACAGACTTGGTAGTATTTGGTGACAGAACAGGGTCACCCTATGGTAACCCCCCTTATAGATATGAAGATGCATTGAATGCTTCAATAACCAATGGCTGCCATTTTGTCTCCCATGTAAAACTAAAATTAATTAAAATTTAATTAATGAATTAATATTTGAAAAAACTGTATTAACATCAATTGTCATCCAGTACAAGTTTTAAAAAATTTATTTCAACTTGATAGGATGAATAATAAGTATCTTATTAACAATTGGAAATTTGAACAAGATATATAAATAAATAAATAAATAAATAAATATAGGGAGAGTGTGAACTAATAGCAGGAATTGAAAAAATCGGTATCACTTAGTTATTCCGTCGGCCAATTTCGTCAAATTATATAAATCGCCAAATTATACAAATTGACATAATTTTTATTTAATAATGAAAGAACAAATAAATTAGTTTAACATTAGTAAAACTACAAATCACTTGATGACGTACACACTTGTAACTTGCTTAAAGTCCAGCGAATGTGACATTTACGATCAACCATTATTCGTATTAAATCTTATAGTTTGGCAATAGATTTTTTGTCAATGGGATAACTAAGCAGTACCAAAAAATCATATCCTTGATTAATAATTATGGATCATAAGTACAATAGAATTAATGTCAAAAGTCACTAGCTAGTTACTGGTTTTCACAAAATGTACTGCATATTACAATATAAAAATCTGTGTGTGCGTATGTTCCTTATATAAATCTACATTAGCAACTGACTTGAATGAAATGACACACATACATTTTAGAACCTGGGTAAAATTACTGGCTATTTTACAAATTCTTTAGACTACTCTTTATTACTTTTTTTAACCACCTGCTATAGTTTATTTTTATACATTTTTTTTTCTAAAGCAATTTTTTTCTTTCCTATATCCACACTGTAAAAAACATTGCAAGAACTTTTTTAAAGTACACACTTTGTTTCCGCACCATTCTCAGCACGCAATGTGCAATTTTCATATATAAAAATAAAAAAAATTACTCCAATGGCATTAAAATGGCTTAGTACCTTCATGTAAATTTATTTGGAGTTAGACCATCTACTATAATACAGCTATTTCAATTTCAAGAAAAATATTCAGGGGAAAAAAAATAAGTAATCTTCTAAATATGAAGTCACTTTCGACGACATGCTTTAAATGTGATGTCAAATTGATTTTAAATACAATATGGAACCCTTTATCCAGAAACCAGTTAACCGGAAAGATATTTCTGATAGACTGATTTCAGAATCTTTGCAGAAAAAGGTGTCATACACAACCAGTTTGACATAGGCTTTGCTTGAAACAATTGTATAATTTGATGACAACATCTAGTATTTGAAATTAAAACATATTTAGTTGTATTTTAGATGTTTTAATTTTTATGCATTGGAAACAGAAGAATTTTTGTTCCTAAAGGATTCCCATAAATTACCTTCTTTTAAAATCTGGTTAACTTTTGATCTTTCTTGCATTGATTTTTAAGCAAGTAATCTAATAATTTAAAATCAGAAATAATGCCACAACCACACATATTCCACAAAACTTGTCAAAAGGTTGCTGCTTTAATGTACAACCAGTTAACCGGAAAAACCAGTTATCCAGAATACATCTGACCCCAAGCATTCAGGATAAATGGTTCTGTACTGTAAATGGTTGTTAAGTTTTATTTCTTATTTTATTCACATACTACAGCTAGATGTACCTTGTAGGTAATTGCTTTAATACTTTAGATACAATGGTAACATTTTCAACAATTTATATTATATAGAAAATGAAATACAGCAATTTTTTTTTACAGTTGTTCTTTCTCTTTTAAAGCAAAACATCATAACTGACATCATGATTGAAATCATATAGAAAATTATATCATTTTCATGTAATCATGGTAAGCTTTAGTTTTTATAAATGAAAATATAAGTTTCCAATTAAAACTAATGACATATGACATGGAATTTCACTAAATGTAATACCACTAGGTTGAATTTTTTTGCATATTGTCTGAGAAGTCATATTTTTCTTTTACATGCACGAAAGAAAATGTGCATTCCCATTTATGAAGCTGGGGGATTTTACTATGACTGCATTCAAAGGAAGATTTTTATTTGTGATTGCCTTTTAATGATTTATGGGAATGAATGTACAGTCGTGGAAAAAAAAATGCAAACAATCCCTATTAACTCTGTAATTAATTATAATAGCAGAAAGTTATTGGTACCAAACGATTGGAAATTAAGTCTACTTTTGAATGATGAATATATAAATTAATGGAATGTCTTTACTTCTTTTCTTAATGGAATGTCTTTACATGAATGGTGTGTCTTATATGCATCAGTTCTAAATGTCACTAGTAGCTGGGTGATGCACTGCTGAATCACTGTTTATATTGATCTACTAGATGGGTGTACCATATTTGCATTTTCAATTATACACGTTTAATTAGCATTTTTGAAAATAAAAAGATGGAGCTTCATGTCTACTACAGTTAACTAAATCAAACGTTTAGGTTGTTGACCTTGTGTCTGCAGAATGCTTTTTCAATTCTTGCAATTTGTTCCGATGCAAGAGCAGGAGACGTAATGTAAACAAAACTCAGCTGACGGTCAGCTATCTCCCTACGTGATATAAACATCGGAAGGTTTCAGATGCTTCGAAATATTTTTTTTTTCTTTGGGGCTGATAAAGGTTGCTGCAATTGTTTTAGAAATTTCAGTTTTTATTTACTTTGAATTTTCCTTAGCTAGTAGATGAAAGTTTTTTCTGCGCTGGTTAAGAGAATTTAGCTAAGATTGCAATGGGTAAGAGAAAGAAATCCTTAACAGAAAAAAAGTACACTCAAATCATAAATAAGCGTATGAGTGATTATTCTGATAACGAAGGCACTTTAAATTTAACTGAGAGTAGAGAATCGGGCATAATATATTATAAGTAAGATATAATAAATTATTCTTTGTTTAATGGATATCGCTTTGTTGAATGCCAATGTTCTCAATTAAGTCAAATATTTTATGTTTTGCATACAGATTTTAATGAAAATATTTTCAGAATGTTTTGATATTTCGTATTTATGATTACATTATTATTCATTACAGTTTCACAAATAATCAACTCAACCAGGCAAAATAAAAAAAAAAAAAAAATATATATATATATATATATATATATATTTTAAGTTAGCCTTAACAACGCAAAATGCACTGTCTACAGACAATGTAGCAGCGCACCGCCTCCATAGAGAGTTGCGTTGAGCGATGTACAGTCATGAAAAGCAAGTTTGGGACTGGTGCATATATGCCACACGCGTTGCGAAAGGGTTAATATTAGAGTAAAAAAAAGTCAAACTTATACTATCTTATAAAGATATTCTAGTTTAATCCTATTTTAAATTACTTATGAATGATTTTTGCCACAAAGCTATACTAATAGCAATCTTAAATAAAAGAAAAGTAAAATAAGAAAAATTACCATAATATGACAATGACTAATGTGAAAAACCAGTATGACATTAAGATAGAAAGCCAGTTACGAATGATCTCAGGGATAGCTTTTGTCATACGTTCAAAGTATCTGAAAGGTCCACAGCCTCGTGATGGAGGAATGCTTAAAGAAAAAGAAAAAATATATATAACATCTAAAACGTTTTTTTTTAACTGTTGCAATTTTATGTTTGAGAAAAACTACAGTATAGGATCTGTTATCCAGAATGCTTGGGACCTGAGATATTCTGCATAAGGATTTTTTCCGTAATTCGGAACACTTTACTATAGGTATTAAGAAATGTACAAAATAACTGTATAAAATGCATAAGATATTAACAATATGTCTACATATATAAATACAAATTTCTTAATTTGCTGTTCAAGTAGCTTTTTTGCTACATTCCACAAATCAGTGGTTCAGTTGAAAAATATCAGCTGCTCATTTTTTTGATCCACCTCATTCTGCTGTTCATCATTATCACTTCCATTAGACATATCATTTCTAATTGTCTATAATTTCACTGCCAGTCATCTGATGACTAAGGCAGATCACACACTGAACAGACAAGAGTGCGACATGCGACAAGTTACAGCGTTCAAACCGGTTTCTTCTTTGTTAACAGGAAAACCTACCCGTTTGAACGCTACAACTTGTTGCATGTTGCATGCTTGTCTGTTCAGTGTGTGATCTGTCTTGCAAGACTATCTTCATCAGAATTTAAGAAATCTTCCACTGCCTCTTGGTCCAGCAGCTGAGCTTCTGAACATGAAGTTTTTTAGCCTAGTCCAGAAAATCTGTAATAATTTCCTTCTCCTTGGAAATTTGAAAGTCTTCATCTTCAAGCTCATTCACACCATTAAAAAAAACATTGCAGATGACCACAAATTGTATCACCCATGGATGAGTGTATATCAGTCTGCTATATCCCATTCTTGACATAAAAAAATACATCTTTAGTTTTTACATTTTTGAAATGAAAAAAATTATTTTTTGGTTATCATTTTGCATTCTGGTTTTCAGTGCATTCTGGATAACGGATCCCACACTGTATTTAATTAAGTTTACAGTAGGAAGGGAAAAGGATGCAGAAGAAACATCCAGGAAAGAAAAAGAAGAAGCAATTAAAACAAAAAGTTAATTTAATGAGATTATTTATTAGCCCCCTATCAATAAAGATGATAATAATAAAAGTGTCAAACAGTAAAGGAAAGGTGAATTGGGATTGAGAAAGATAAAAAAAGTATTTTAAAAAAATTAGAAAACTGTTGTATCAATTGGAGGACTTTTAATCCTTGCATCGTGCATTAGTGGTTATCAAGGACATGCAATGACTTGAAAAACTACCCTAACAGACATGTAGTCAAGTTTTTCACCTTCTTACTATTTACATTTTATAATACATGTACTTAAATCAACCATTAAATTGTTAAATAAAATTTCTAAAACTAATAAATATTTGTAAGTGACACAAAGCAGATTGAGAAACATTTCAAAATTTTATGATTAAAGAACTATACATTTATATATTGCAATTATTGCAACTTCTATCTATCTTTTTATGTATTGTAATTTTTATACACAAATAAGAAAGGAATATTAAACTTCTTTTAAGGCTGTTCTCAAATCCAAAAGGGCAACTTTATGACATAAGTTTTAATTTATTTTTGTTTGGAAATTCATGAAACTAGCATGTGTTGTTGTTTAGAAACTATGTAATTAAACTGTTTTTTCTGTTTTTTTTTGCAGATGCAATAGATCTTTCAGAAAATAGTGTCAAAGTGGGCGTTTTGAACTGAATTTCCACGCGAAAGAAAAACAAGCACTCAAGAACGGATGAAAACTGTGTTTATCACGATATCAAAATCGCTTATAACTCAATGGGTAATTTATTTATATAAAAAAAAATGGAAAACGCAGTTCAATTCAAAATCGCTTCCATGGTCAGACTTTCCAATTTTATATCTTTCCGTTAAAAAATGAATTTGTATATGTGTCAAAACGTTTTGCACCTGTTGAGCAGAGCAGTTAGGAACAGCTTTAATCTTTCAAATGAAAATCAAATTTCAAAGTAATTGCTTAAGAGGCGCAAAGGCCAACATAGTGAAAAAGATTCCATGCTGGGACTCGAACCTGGGCCATCAGTATAGCGCACTGACGTTCTACCGACTAAACCAAATGGAATGATACCCAGCCTGGAAAATTTCCCCCTATTATATGTTGGCAAGGCTACAAACGCAGCACAAGATGGAATATTTATCAAGAGCCACCGACATGGGGCAAACACGAAGATTAATTAAATGCAGCATTGATAGAAACTATATTAATACATGGAAATTACTCCTTTGCGCCTCTTAAGCAATTACTTTGAAATTTTATTTTCATTTGAAATATTGAATGGAAGGCGAATGTTTCTCTCTGGAGTAATTTCCATGTATTAATACAGCTTTAATCATTCAGTGTCCAAGAAATGAATACAGAAGAAGCATGTTCCCAGTAGCAGAAACAGTGCAGCACGGAAGCGGGTGCTGCAGATTATTTTAAACCTTGCAGATCAATCCACAAGCTTAAAAAGAAATGCCGAGCTTAAAAAATAGCTAAAATTTACTTTAAGTGTCTAGATTTATGGTATTTGTGTTATCCTTTTATTATAGTTTCTTTATTAATGAAAATTTTGCTTATTTTATGGTATGGTATTTCTTATGATAGTAAGATTATTGTTAGGTCGCAGATAAATTTTAGTTTGCTGCAGACTAACACAGAAAATTCTGCTTCTGGGAGCATGTTAAAAAAATGTTAGGTAGAGTTACCTGTCAATAGCGAAACCTTGCACAACCAGAACAACAAAAAATGAGATAAGCATTATGAAAATAAACACAGAATTGAATTTTGATGCACGATAGGAACTTTCTTGAGGTGGACACAGTTTTACAACCTTTATCTGTCATAAAAAAATAATAAAATTAGGTCAATAAAATTGTAAAAAAATAGTCAATACAATAATATAACTCAGAAAATGCCCATTAATACAGTAGACTCCCTCAAATCCACAGAGCTTGGGACCAGAGGTTGTGCAGATTTTAGAATTTTGCGGATTTCTGGTCATTGCTTTGTTTACATTTTTTAAAGAGTAATTTGAATATAATAATGCAATTAAAATTATAATGAATGCCTACAATCCCTCTATTCTAAAAAAAAGTAACTTACGCTGTCACTGCCGCCGCCAGTTTTGAATCTTTTGTGACCAGAGGTATTTCTCCATTAATATTAAGAAAAATATTGCATACAAAAATATGAAAATCGGCAGTATTATAGAGAAATGTTTGATAAACACGCTGATGCAGACAGTTTTCAAGTCGAAGAATTATTTTAAGAGATATTTAATGCTAAAGTTGGACAAAATCGTTCCATTAAAAAAGTTTTATAGGGGCAAAAACTGTGGATGGGAATTATTTCATTTTTAGATCATTTTATACGTTAGAATTTCCCGGTGTGCAGACTTCATTTATTTTTTTAATTTGACTCATTTTTTGAGGTTTTATTTCTATTTTAAATTTAAATTTTCAGCATTTTGAGATATATTTTTTACTTATTTTAGAAAATGGTATTAATTTAAACTGTTGCCAACTGTATAAACAGCGAAAACAATAATGTTTGCTGCAAATTAAAAATTTATTTACACGTGACTATTATAAACAGAAAAAAAAAACTCTTCAAATTAGAATTAAATAATTACCTGTAAAAAGCAGGAACTTATTGAAAATTATTTCATAAAAACTATATTTACACGTGAATTTTAAAAGAGAAAGGATATTGTAAAATAAGAAATTCATTAACATGCGTTAGAAGTCTTAAATAGGAGAAATTACGTCACATTACACATTATGTAAAAATGAACAAAAAATAATATTGCAAAACAGTTAAAATTTAAAAACTGAGTGCAAATAATATTTCATTTCTAACAAAAGTAGTTTCACATGAATATTAAAAAGAGAAAGAAAAGTTTGGTGAAAATTACGTCAGATTAAAAACGATACATTTAAAAGAACTTTCTTTTCGCTTTGTTAAAAGATACCGGGAGACAAAGACTCTGTTTATTTAATTCATTTTATATTAGCTTATTTTGAAATGTTTAACTGATTTTATTTGATCAAAGACAAAAACAGCCATTGTATCTTTTAACAGCAGCTGATTTTTCCTTAAAATTCACCAATCAAAGAGAAATGAATAGAAACCCATTTATAGGGAGATCGCCACTGTTTTTAAAATTATAATTCAATCTTCCAAAATCTTTTTAAAGTCGATCAAATTAGTGTGCTTTTAGAGACTACGCTATCTGAACGGGGTTGGCGAGCGTAACTCGTAGGGGGCCGAGCCCCCTAGTATAGTAAAATATTAAAATAATTAAGTAAAGTAATAAACTAAAATGATAAAAAGTAAAATAATTTAAAAAATGATCAAATTATTAAAAGTAAGGTCAAATAAGTAATTAATAATGTAAAATTAAATATGCATAAATAAAGATGCAATACAGTTTTCCAGAATTATTCAATGAAACTTTTCTCATAAAGGTAACCTAATAATTCACATAAAAATAATAAAGTAAGGAAGTTTTATTTCAGGTAAAGCTAGTTTTAATAACAAAAAAAGTTTCATTAATACACAAATATATTAGGTAAATTGATTGTGATCACCAGTGATATCAGCAATATCTTGATTTTTTTCACAAATAAATTTATACTTTCTTCATGAAAAAGCATGAGTTCAGTCATATTATCGAGAATTACATTTTAAAATACATATGGAATGATATAAAATTAAAAGATTCTGTAATTTTGCCCCTACATCTCAACTGTAAATTTCATTGTTTACATCTGTGATGACGTGCAGATTTTAGGGAGTCTACTGTATATATTTAAACAAGCAATAGAAATAATAAAAAAGTGTTTAAAAGTTTAAAAACTCAAAGTAATTTTTTTAAATTAATTTGTTAAATAAATTGATTAATGAACAAACATAGCACATCAGTCTATCACATAAAGATACAGTAGGGGTGCCAAACTGATGCCTGTTGGTGTCTGATATTAACATTCACCTGATTTAACTGCAAAAATTCTCAGATTATTATTTGGGAATAGTGGTAACCAGCAGGAAAAGATTGACACCCTTCAAATAAAGTTTGACTCATTAATGTCCAAGTTATTTTAAAGTTTGGATTTAAAAAGCACTTCTTTAGACTACGTATACTATAAAGGAATAATAAGTTTTGTGTAATTTCTGTTTTCAGAATTAAAAGATATGGACTGCTCTATATACAGAATACTGGACAGATGTGCAATTACAACATGAAGTTGTATTTTTAATAATTTGCTGTGCAAATCAGGATTCTTCTTATGATTTTGATAATAATGATGCAATCGCAAATTTTATTCTTCAAAAACTAAATTATACCAGTTCTCAGCAGAATGGAGGAGTGTGTAGGAATGCTATGATACATATACATAAATAAAAGAACCTATTAGACATGTTAACTAGATATACAAAGACAGAATGAAGCTGTTTTATTTATAGAATGCAAAATTATAAGTATTAACATGTTTATAAAATCTATGCATGCATATTTTTTCTTTCGTTTTACTTTTCATAACACATTTAAACAAAGCGAAAAATAAACAAATATAATATCAATTATATTTAAGGCTCCACATATGAACTCTTTCATCTTAAGATACTGTTAAAAATCAGTTACATCAAAAATTTATTAAATGGAATTCCTCTTTAAAATTTGCTACACGGAATTCTTTTTATAAACATTTCTTGCAAATTAATTTTAGTTAAAAAAATAATAGTTATAAAATCTTTAACAAGTAGTAGTAAAATTTAGTTCTCAGAACCCATTCATTCAATCATATTTTTTTTTTTTTTTAAAGGAATCTCTCATAAAGAGTTCCACAAACACATCCACAATTGGACAATAAATATTTAGATACACAACAAGTCACTTGCCAGGGAAAAAGAAAGTAAATATAACAATAAAATAAAATAAGCAAGAACAAATTCACATGAAATTTATTACTTAGTATATTAAAAAGTAATACAATTTGAGGTGAAAACTTACTAATATTATATGGGCAATATCATTAAATATATTTCTTTGTTTGTAGTCAATTGGTGAATCAGCAAATCATAAATATTTTTGATCAAAAAAGGCTAATGATCACTCTGCCCCCTACAAGCTATGCTTGCAAACCACAATCCAAATTCTGCAGTCTCTGAAAACATGATAACTTGCTCTGTTAAAAAAAAAAAAAAAAAAAAAAAAAAAAAGGCTGCAAATGTAAAAACTCAATAGCAATCAAATTCTATTTTAATAAAAGAAAGACGTTTGTGTGTGAATGTATATGTATCTGTGATGGCTAGAGAAATCTATTGCACATAGAGGTCTGAAAATTAGGACGAGGATAGTCTAAGGCAGGTCCTAATGCACCTGAAGCTCTGATTCTTCATTTTTTGATAATCAACTGAGATATTAACCTGAACCAGCTTTATATATTAGGTAAACAGATTAATAATATTTCATATAAATATTATTTATAGAAAGTAAAGGGAAAAATGAAACAAAATAAATACCTTTCTGATATAAAACAGCACAAGAAACTTAAAAATCATTACAGCTGGTAACAATGGAGAATAAAAGACACCTAACCTAAATATGAAAGAAATACTTTTTAACTAATAGTAACTAACAAACAAGTATTGGTATCTGGTGAGCAAATAACAGAAGATGCTGAAATCAAAACTACAGGAACTAACAATTATTTTTGAATGTGTATTTACTAAGTGATTACAAAACAACATTGATTTTATACCCATTAACAACATTTTATATTCTGTAAAACTATGGAAAAAACTCGCATTGGTTAATATGGGACAATCTCGACAAATAAATATATGCAGTCATGAACTACTAACAAGAAAATTGTGCATGCTTCCTTTTTTTAATCTGGTGCAGACTACAGATGTTTAGGTTGCTTATGTAGCCTTTGAAGGTGAGCTTGCTCCATTAATTGCATCTGGTGAAATGTCTTATCAATATATGCATATTTATTTTGCTTCATTGAACATAAAGTAATCTAGAGTAAATTTACTATTTTTGTATAGATTTCATTTACAAAAATTTAACTTCTTTAAAAGACTATATATTTAGTCTTTTAAAGAAGTAGCTGTATTTTCATTGCAGCTCTCGAATGAAATTAGAAAAAATAAATTTCCATTTATGTTAATTTTATTATTATTATTATTTTAAGTTTGTATGATATGTACAGGCCCGTAGCTAGACGATGCTTCCAGGTCGGGCAAATGTTTTTCCAAGAGGGGTAAAATTACTTCTTCATTTTTTTAGGCTTTTACGATCCTTTAAAAATATGTATTACATACTCAGATTCAGTATAATTTTATAGCTCTTCCCAAAGTAGTTGAAAAGTGATATTCTTTCATCTTGCTGTCCATCCATAAACTAATTTTTGTAAATATGGTTAAGATAATATGGATTTCCACAAAAATGTTGAATGTTGTTTTGAGGATTGCTACAACAGCGTCACCAGTCAGTTGTCTGTGGACACCCCCCTCCCTCACCATTGTCCGCAGAAAAATCTGGATACTTGAATTTTTATGCTTTATTAATAATAAACTAATAATACAATATTCCAAGAAATTCATTTACAGTAAAATCTGTAAAAATGGATTCGCAAAGGATCGAAAAAATATTTCGTTTTCATTCTTATGAGGTATAACTGCAGTGTTGAATTTAGGCACTTTTCTCCGGGAGAGATTACTGATGCTCCCGGAGTGGTAGACAGAATGGAGCTTTTAGGGTGGAAATTGCACTTTTACAACTTTAATAAGCACAAAATTAGAAAGATTCCGGGAGTAACATTTCGATGCTCAGGGGAGAACCCTCCTCCCGGGTCCCTGAATTGCTTATTTATTGTATGGTATTCCTTTCAACGGGACCATGAAATGCTCTCATGTAAGACAGCATTTTGTTATAGACATGTTTTATTTACACAGGTTTTACAGTATTTATGGAATTTTATATGATTTAAAATTTAATATAAAGAACGCCTTGGTAATTACTTTGATAGATTCGTCACTTATTTACAAAGCAGGTAACTCTCTCACACAGGGCATAAAATAACATACAAAGTAGGCGACAACAGTGTCGCCCAGTACCAATATATTGTCGCCCAGTGACAGTGGATGGTGCCGGCAATCTATAGTTGCAAAAGAAAGTTCCATTCTGTGTGTGGGTATGTGCATCGGCAATGGCTATCAAAATCTACCGCATGTCGAAATCTGAAATTTTGTATGAGGTTAGTCCAAGGGAGGTCCTTAATAAGCCGACATATTAATTAAAAACTCATCGATAACACAAAATTTTCACTGATAATCGGCAAGCGCGTCAGCGCCTGCCCAGTCCCTGCTTTTTGTCGCGCTTAGAAGGGAAGAATCATATTCTGTTTTATTTTGGCCGAATATTTAAACTTCCATCAACCGAACTATTTGCTACACGAGAAAAGGGAAGACATATTTTTAAATTTCGTACTTTTACATCTTAAACACCACAATCAGTTTGAAAAAATACGATTGGTAACCCCATGAAAAAAAATAAAAAAAGGTTTGTTTCCCGATCAAATTCTTCTACCATTCGGCAACGTTCCCTTAGAGCTCATTTTCAGAGGTATCTATTCATAAATAACACTTTTTAAAGCCGAAATCTTCTTCTCTTCAACGATGCAATCGGTTTTGAAAAATGTGAATTTTAACCTTCTCAAAAGAATTTGCGACTGCAGGTTCCTTCGCGCTTCCCGAAGACGATCTTTTTTCTACGCTAAAAGTAACTAAATGCCGTTTTGACACAATATTTTTATAGAATCTCAGCAGACCAGATTTAGATCCCCTACAAAAATTTCGAAATGCTTGGACAAGTATTATTATTATTTTTTTTTATGAAAACTGAAAACGCGGGCTGGCTCGGTGCGGCTTCTCTCGGCTTCGGCTAAAGTTTTCACTTCTAAATATGCACAATTTTTCACGAAATTTTAAAGAGGGCTTAGATAGAGTTATATTTATAATAAATTAAAATTTCAGAGAGTTCGAAAGGCAAGATTTTTTTGTTATATTAAAGGACCCGATGACGGAAAACAAACACGACGAAAACATATTTCTTCTACAACCAGATATCCATATTTTTTCTCGAAATTTTTACACAGCCTCCAAAACCATTATATTTATAACCGATAGCTATTTCGAAAAGTTTGGACAACAAGAACTATTTTTTAAAAACTATGAAACGGCCCTACGTAAAAAAAAAAATTTGTCTAAGGATCGCGGAACAAACACAGATTTCGTCTAAAGATCGCAAAAAAAAGAAAAATTTCGTCAAAAGATCGCGAAAAACGGACATTTCTTTAAAGGATCGCTTAAAAAACTCAAATTTCGTCAAAAGATCGTGAAAAACGCAAATTTCATCAAAAGATCGCGAAAAAAATTCAAATTTTGTCAAAGGATCGCGAAAAACCCCCTCAAATTTCGTCAAAAATCGCAAATTTCGTGAAAGGATCGCGAAAAAAAAAACGCAAATTTAGTCAAAGAATCGCGAATGAAAACCGCAAAATTCATCAAAGGATCGCAAAAAACCCCCTCAAATTTCTTCATGGGATCGCGGAAAATGCAAATTTCGTGAAAGGATCGCGAAAAAAACGCAAATGTCATCAGAGGATCGCGATAAAAAACGCAAATTTCGTCAAAAGATCACAAAAAACTCAAAATTCGTGAAAGAATCACGAAAAAAATCACACAAATTTCGTCAAAGTTTCGAAAAAACCCGCAAATTTTGTCAAAAGATCGCGAAAAAACCGGAAATTTCGTGAAAGGATCACGAAAAAATCCCGCAAATTTCGTCAAAGGATCGCTTAAATAACCTCGAATTTCGTCAAAGGATCGCGAAAAAAACCGCAAATTTCGTCAAAAGATTCCGGAAAATGCAAATTTCATCAATGGATCGCAAAGAAATGAAAAACGCAAATTTTGTCAAAAGATCGCAAAAAACGCAAATTTCGTGAAAGGATCGCGAAACAATCCCGGAAATTTCGTGAAAGGATCACAAAAAAAACCCCGCAAATTTCGTCAAAGGATCGCGGAAAAAACTGCAAATTTCGTCAAAAGATCCCGAAAAAATGCAAATTTCATCAATGGATCGCAATAAAAATGAAAAAACAAATTTCGTCAAAGGATCGTGAAGAAAAACGCAAATTTCATCAAAGAATCGCGGAAAAAACGCGCATTTCCTCAAGGGGCCGCGAAAAAAACTCATATTTAACGCAGGGAGGGGATTTTCCTCCTCTACTGTAATCTTTCAGAAAATTTGCTGTGAATTTCAGATATTTTTTTTTACTCGGAATCACCCCTAGACAAAGCATTTTTCAGATTTTTAAGTGTCCAACCCATGGAATATGGATTAAAGATATTAATAATAACCGAGTTAGTTACATACAAATAGAGACTCATTAACAAAATTAATATCTCAGCACAGGACACTTTTTAAAAAATGAAGAATACAAACATGAAAAAAGCTAAAATAAGTATTTTTTGTCTGAATTCCTCGTACAAGACATTATTAAACCAAATTGGTGTGAAAATCTGTATTTTGTAATCTGTATTCAGTCGGGCAGGGCAGGGTAGGGCTAGTTAAGTTTTCGTTTAGGCCAGGCCGAACATTTAGATTTTATACCGAGCCGAGCCGAGCCAATAAATTTTATGTATGAACCGGACCGGACTCGGGCCGAAATTGTCTTTTTTTATACCGGATCGAACGAAAAAATTTTTCTACGTGTTGGTTTGCTCTTGGGTGCAGAAAATTCGGCCCGTACCTCTAAGAAGAAGTTTGACACTGAAAGAGATCTATAAAGCATATGTTTTTGTCTGGAAGTCGATGGTCCAGTATCGTTTCAAACGGAGCAAAGACAGAAATGCAGTTAAAAAACTGTACACTGTATAAAAATTAAAGCATGTATACGGCAGGCAATCATCATTCTCTTAGCCTAAGGCATCTCGAAAATGTGATCACTGCCCTTTTTTAAAACAAATGACATAGTTCTCACCAATGCATGTAATGTACACATTCACAGTTTTAAATAGAATATTCGCCGTTTAATTGAATCACTTTGTTGAATAGCATTTGATTCAGCAAAGTCACGGATTCCAAATAAGCCAAAAAATTTTTATATTAACTTTAGTTTTGATACATAAAAGTGGGTAATTTGCTTAACAAGGATTCATATAAGCGGCAATTATAGTAATATTTGTAGCTCGGGGAGGGGTTTTAATCCCCCCTACCTTCGCTGTGCCAGTGTCTCGAACAAGAAAAATGATTTCTTAAATGGAAGAAGACCATCAGAGGTTGTTAGTGCAGCTCACCTTGATGTTGAAAACCTTTTTGGCAAAGACAAAGTTGTCGATTTTAACAATGATGTAATGGCTTCGTACACAGCTGACATAAATAATAACGCATAGAAGTTAGTCAGGCAGCTGATATTCTTATTATTTGGTTATCAGTGGGGGGGGGGGGGGGGGAGGGGTATGGGAATTTATGGATATATGTTTGAGACTACAGACCAAACTATTGTCGCCCAGTCAAAATTCCTTAAAATATGCTCTGCTCTCACAACTAAACATTAATATATTTTCACGGATTTTTTACACATGCTTTAAAACAATAATATGTGTTTATAACTGATAACATTTTCAAACAGTTTGGACAATAGAAAAAAAAAATACGGTAATTTTTTCTTCAACCCCGATTTTTTTCACCCTATTACTCATTAGTAGATTTCATCTTATCAGAAACTTGTTACTACAGAAGTCATAGATAATATTAAGAAGATTTATATAATAAATTTAAACCGTGTGGTGATTGTTTCATTAAATGAAGATGAACAATACACTGAATTTTAAATTCTGACTTTTTTTTATTGATGCACGCGCACGTTTAATAATAGAACCCTATATACAGCACCTCTGAGGGTTGTAAAAATTTTTATCACGCCAATGATACTTTTTTTGTTGCCTTAGTGGTAGATTAGCGGAGATGTGAATTTTTTCCTTCTACAACACCTCCCGATTTTATTTTATTTTTTTTTTTTTTTTTTTATTATTTTTTGTGTGTGTGTGAGTTTTGTGTGTTTGTGTAAGAGTTGGTCCTATCATACACTTGTCAATACAAAAGTCGTAGATAATAATAAATTTAAGCGGATTTGATACCTTGTGAATTGACGAAGTTATGAATTTTTTTCATCTTCACCCCCCCCCCCCCTACCTTTTTTTTTTTTCTTTTTTGCTGTAAGAGTTGGACTTATCAAGAACTTGTCAATATATAAGTTGTAGACAATATTAAGAAGATTTATAATAAATTTAAGTGGATTTCGTATATTGTGAATTGACGAAGTTAGGATTTTTTTCTTCTTAAAACCATATTTTTTTCACTCCTTCAGGCCATTTTTAATGATATCAAAAGTTTTTGGCCCTTTTGCTAGAAGTAATAATAAGTTTAAACGGATTCGATATGCATCATAATTAAGAAATTATGGGTTTTTTTCTGCTTTCACAAAAATCCTTTCCATTTCCATTTTCTGCCTCTTGATTTCATGTATCAGTTTAGAAGAGATTTGTGCAGAATTATGGAAGTTACTGTGTCTATAAAAAAGTGATATATATATATATATAGATAGATAGATAGATAGATAGATAGATACTAGATAGATAGATAAAGTTTTCAACTTGGTGGTGGTTTTGGGTTCTAGGTGTCATGATCGGCATAGATCTACAAAAAGTTTTCAAAAATTCCAACATATTAGGGAAGAATGTAATAGGTAGTGTTTCTTAGGAAATCTACCTAAAATAGGGGTGCACAACCTTTTTTAGAGAAGGAACAAAAATGCCTGGGTTGTCGAGGGCCACATCAGTAACACAGAGATAATTTTATTTTAATGAGGTGGGAGGGAATCTGTGGCTTATAATCAGATAAAAATGAGGATTTCTGAGGGAGGAGGAGTTTTACTCCTCTAGGTTCCCCTACCCAATTCAGTTGGCAATTTTTCCGCGCCCGATCAATGAATTTCGCGATTTTTTCACACCTGATTACCAAAATTCGTGAGTTCTCCCCCCCCCCCCCCCCCCCAATTAACGAAATTCGAGATTCTTATCTGAATCTGATGAAATATAGAATTTTTTGCGGGTAAATTGACAAAATTCCCGATTTTTTTTTTCTCGCAATAAACTGACGAAATTCACAATTTCTATGCAGCCAATTGCCGAAGTTTGAGATTTTTTGTCCTCTATCAACGAAATTCGCGAAGTCTGACGACATTTGCAACATTTTCCAGCAGCAAATTGGCCAAATTTGCAATTTTTTCCCGCTGCAAATTGACGAAATTTGCAATTTTTTCTCGCGGTAAACTGACGAAACTCCGGATTTTTTCGCAGCCGATCAACAAAATTTGCAATTTTTCTGCGAATCATCGACAAAATTCATGATTTTTCCATGCAAGATCAACGAAATTCGCGATTTTCCGCTCTCGATCGACAAAATTCGCGATTTTTCCGCTCCCGATCGACGAGACTCGCAACTTTTCAACTCCCAATCGGCAAGACTCGCGATTTTTCCGTTCCCAATCAACAAAACTCGATTTTTCCATGTTCCACGAAATACACCTTTTTTTCATGCCGACTGGCGAAATTCGAGTTATTTTTCGTTTAGCGACTGATGGAATATGCAACTTGGGAATTTCCTATGCTAATATTTATGGTATCGGCCGGCCGTTTAATGAAGTTTGCAATTTTTAATTGACTGACGAATTTTGCAATTTTTTTCCGCGACGAATTGATGAAATTCACGTTTTTTTTTTTTTTTCCCTGTTACCTATGGACAAAGATTACTATTTTTTCCAGTTTGACGAAATTCACGAGCCACAAGAGAAATTCAAGCCACTTTTGGACCGCGGGTCACAGACTGCGCATCCCTAACCTGAAAGTTACAAGCGTCTTTCCACTAAATATCAATAGTTTCCCACGAATCTTGTGCATAATCTTTGAAACATTTATGTTTATGACTCATAACAATTTCAAAGAGTTAAGACAATAAGAACTATTTTTTTAAAAATATTAAATGTCTGATGAGAAGAAAAAAATCCGCGCAGTTTAAAATTTCGAATCCGCTATTTTTTGTTGAAATATGGAAAAATATATAACATCCTTTAAAGAGCGCACATTTTACTTTAAAATGTCGCATTCGGTATAAATATTGCAGAAACACCGAATGAGGTTCATTTTCATTTTTTTTTTCAGTATAAATTTTTAAAAAATCGGAGATATAAACTAATACAAATTTAAGGTCAATATTATCACGTCACGGGCGACAACGGGCTGGTCAGCAAGTATCACACAAATAAAAACTATCATGATAATGTATGTCAATGTAATTCACTATTATGGTTTCCATTCGAACTCTCTATTCTCTAACACAAGCACAAAAACATTTTTATGCTTAAATTCCATAAAGTTACAATTATTTTGATTCTGACCCCACGATAGCAAATAGCGTTTTCTGTTTTCTATAAAGACAAAGTATATTTCAGGGAAAAAAAAAAAAAAAATACAAAATGGTGTTATAAACCAATTTTTGAGGATAGGAAGGGTCATCTGAGACACTATCGCTCGAAGCTCAAGATTCGATGCATTTGTCAAAAAATGAAAAATGCTATTCTATTCTAAACTACTTCAATAATAGTGCCCGCGAATGTCATGCCTTTACATTTAAAAATAAATCTGCGAATGCATTATAAAGTTTCGCAAAGTCGAGTGGACAAAAATATTTTTTACAAACAGCTGTACGTGATTACTGTTTGCAAACAGCAGCTATAAATTAGGGAAATACCAAAATAAAAATGAGTATTTCATAGCTTAAAAATATTAATGCTCGTTTAGTATTTTTTTTTTAATTTTTCAATTTATCTTACCGCTTTGCAATCTTTCATTTATTTCCCCTTTTTCATACAGAAACTATGTAATATTTGGATATTTATATCACATATATAGCGAGAAAGGAAGAAAAAAACAAAAAAGTATAATAAATAAGGTGATATCTTTGTTTAAAATAAAGGGTTGGGGAAAGCACCATAAAAAAAACACTTTTTGTACTCATAAAAAGAATAATTTAATTCAGTAATATTCGCATTGCTAAATTACATTTAAATCATTTAATTAATATAAAAATATTATATTCAAATAGTCATATATGACATTTACAATGATTATAAAGACCCTTTACTCTGAAAAACCTTTCCTAGATATTGCAATTATTCTGTGTGATAATGATTTTACAAACTTTTATGAGTTGCAACAGTGTCAAGAAAGCTGTCTCAAAGAACATTTCCTACTTTTGTTGCAAAGCCCCTAAAAGCAATATAGTGAAGTTAACAATGACAAAACCACATGATTGTAACACATGATAGTTGCCTGTTTTGTTGAACTGAAAATCTAAGCTTTTGATTTCAATTCAACCTTACCTGATTTCAATAAATTTCACGCATGACAGTTGTACAAATAAAACGATATTCGCGGATATCAGAACCAGTTTGAGAAGAGGATAATCTCTAAACCCTATTATTCTTGCAGTTTGACTCTTTGGGGAGGCGGTAATGTAAATTTCTACAAAGGAACAAAACGAAAAATTTCCTACAGATCTTGGAATGGAAGAAAAAAATGTCTTTACAATTGATTTTTTTGTTTGAATTGAAAAGTTTTAGGGATGGGTGTCTGTTAGGTTATGGTCTATTCTAAAAAAAGTTTTTTTTTAAATGAGGCAAAAAAAAAGTTTGGAAATGTAATGTGTCGATCAGGGAATTGTGCTAGGTCGGGCAAATATTTTTCCAGGTCGGGCATCGCCCGACCTCGCCCCCACCTAGCTACGGGCATGGATATGTAGCATATGGATACACGTATATATTTAATTCTTATGGAATTAGAGTAAGTTCTTTAAACATATTTGCACTCTAATAAATACAGAAAAAAATTTGGATTTTATTTATCTTTTACATGTATTTTGTATCCATCACACAATTGTTGTCCACAATTTGAAAATACTCATGTTATCATTATGTGCTTTAAAAATGTCCTCAGATATCTGCATTCTTTAATAATATATATTTACTATTATTTAAACTAATTTATTCAGAGCTACTAATTTAGTATATTTTACATTATCTAAGGCATAGTTCCCCCCCCCCCCCCCTCCTTTTATATTCTGGTAGTGTAATGCAATATCTGTTGTAGATATTTTATATTGCAATTCTATAACATCTTGTATCAACCATTTTTGTAATATTTAAAATTGATGATGTAAATGCACATTCACTTATAATAAAGGCTATTCTCTCCTAATTTAGAGAAGTTGTGTCGAACAAAAATTTACTTTTTGTAAAATTTGTTCTATGAGATTTTTATCCAGATTATACCATATCACAATTTCAAATATTTCTATTGCATTTTAAATTATAATGCTTTTACTTTTGGGAGAATGCTTTTTCTATATAAACATTAACTTCATCTGAAAATGTGAGATTATAAAAATATACAGAGATCATGAAACTAAAGAGTCTAAAAACACTAAAACAAACTTCCATGAAATGCAAATTTATAACACTAAAGTTCATTAAAAAATAATTCATACAACACGAAGGTATTATATGATAAAGAAAAGATAGTTCAAGCATAAAATTTCAGAAAGGTTAAAAAAAAAAGAGAAAATTGTTTAAAAGAAACCATGCGCAAGATAGGCTACTTTATGACTGATAATGCTTTACCCCCTCTTCCAAAAAAAAAAAATAAATAAAAATAAATAAATAACTGAAATGGCAACACTGTGGGTGGGACTTGTGTTGTATGCATTACTCCTATTAGGTGTGCATCATGCAGCTTGTTCTGAGTTCAGTGCACTCAGTGGCCTTATCAGGGAAAGTTGCATCGTCACAGTGCATTTGTTTCTTGTTTTTTGTAATGTTACTTCACTCATAGTAAAACACCCACTCGCTAATTTTAATCCTATAGGAAAGTTTTTAATTTTTTTTTTAAATTGGATAGCTGAGGTTGATCCCTACAAAGACAATTTTTTAGTTTTTCAATTTAGTTTACATGTTTTTTTATTAGGATACTTTTACTTTTACAACCGGTTTTGAAAGTTAATGTATCCACATTAAAAAAAAACCTTCAAATAAAATCAAAAAAGTAAAAAAAGGCCTTTGTAGAGATTGACCTCAGCTATCCAAGGCAAAAAAAAAATCATTTAAAAATATGGAAAGACAAATGATATATTTAAAAAAATTTTTTTTCTCATAGTATTAACATTAGCAAACAAGTGTTTTCACATGAATGAACTGTCCGTGGCTGTGAAATTTTGCCTCTTGCTCAGGCAAAATGCTGCAGAAACAGTTTTGAACATGTTACAAACATTTTAAAAAGATTATGCTATGAGAAAACTCAAGTGTACGAGAGGTTTTTTTCGTTTAAAAAAAAGTGAAATGTCGATCAATGACAAACATCGTTCTGCAAGTCCTACTGCAACTTCTAGAATGGAAGAAAACATTGAGAAAGTCCTTGCAATTGCAGTTGAAGATCAACAATGAACAACTGAATTAATTGCAGAGTTATCTGGCCTGAATTTTGACAAATGAGGGACTGTTTTTTCCACTTTGATAATGCACCTGATCACACAGTCTTACCAGTTCACTTGTTCTTGATTGAAAATGGCATGACTCCATTGCCCCATGCCTTCTACTCACCTGACCTTACTCTGTGTGACTTTTTTTTTGTTTCTGTGAGTGGATATGGAAGAACATTGTTTTAACAACATGTAGAAAAAAAAAATGAGAAAGATGTTTGCAGCCATACAGTTAGACAAGTTTGAACAATATTTCCAACAATGGAATTATTGATTAGACGACGCAAGTGTATAAAGTTAAATGGAGGGTATATTGAAAGCGTTAAGGCTGTTTTGTAAATAAAATAAAATAAAAATAAAAATACAGGTTTTTATAAAGAAATTTTGGTTATTTTTGGGTTCCCCCTCTCTTACACATATATTAGTGATTTGGTCATTATTGTAATACAAATTTATCATATATTTTTTTATTTGTTATATAAATATAAATAAAACTTTACAGAAAGATCAAATGAGTTCAGAAATAAATTTAACCATTGATTTATAATGAGGAAAAAGATATCTATAAAAGAAACAAACAAACACATATGCAAGAAATAGGTTGCAGTTTTATTTCCTTTTAGGTTTTATATATTATAAAAATAAATTTAGTGCAAATGCTAACATTTATATTGTGGATGAAGAAGATGGGGGAAGGCAGTGTAAGTGGCAGTGCGCCATTTGATGCAGCTGGCTGAAATTCATGACTGATTGACGGAAGTCATGACTTTTTTTTTTATAAAAAACTTTCTGAGCCATTTGATAAAAATTACCTAACTTTTAATTAAAAGAAATTAAAGAATCACATGCCTCTAATTCATAAAACTTGATAGGACCTAATTTTTTTAAAAGAATACCCAAAATTCCTTCGGGGCATACTGGTTGATAACACTGCTTTAAAGTTAGTTAATAAATTAATAAAAACTTAAAAAGAAGGGAAAATATCTATAAATATACCGCACATAAGATGCACAGTAGTTCAGCAGGTAGCAAGTTCGCATTGTGTTGATATACTACAAGTCTGATGTTCGCCTTCAGATTTGGGAAATGTAACTGAATCTTTCATTTCTTTGAAGTTGACAAAATGAGTATCAAATGTGCTTGGGGAACTAAACCTCAGGGTTTCAGTGTCAGGCTGACCATGTGACTGGATAATGTCATATAGCATCACAGAAGTTACATCATGAAAGTAAAAATTACTAACCTCCCACATTAACTCTGCTGTGGAGTTTAGTAGTTTTTTTATGCTATGCATAAATACACAGATCACTTGGACCATCGTGAAGAAAACTGCTTATTAAATGGAGAAGGGAGAAAACTATTTATATTCATGTGATTTCACTGATTTAACACGCTCGCTGCTGAAGCTGAGATGATGCATCTGTTCATACATGCCAAGACCATATCTGCAATTTAGTACTTTTAAATTATTTTCTGTTTTATTATTTAAGTACTATATATATGACAAATTACTTTTAGCAACAAATAAATTCACACGAGTATGCTTGTTGTTGGCATATGAAACATTGCAGGTATTTTCAATGGCAGTGCTTGTAATCGGGGATTTAGATAAGGAGATTAATAACGAGTTATCTCATAGCTGGCAAGAAAACACAGTTTGCCAACTACGAGTATTCTCCTAGATGGCAGCAAACGTGTTAATTTCAAAATATTTCTCATAAGAGGCCCAGGAAATCAGCATCTGAATCTTGCTACATTTTCTTTACAGTAAAAATAAATTATGTTGAAAGTATATAATTTTCGAGGTAGTTAGAGTAATATATTTTACATAACTTCACATCTTTCAGTGTATGTAAATTAAATGAAAAATCCATTTCTTGGCAATCTCATAATCATTATATGGAAATATTCAAAAGTGAAAGAATATATATCTTAATAAGAGTATTTAAAAAAAAAAAATTATTAGACTCTTTGTTTTTTATTTATATTTTCTAATTTTTAATGTTTAAAATATTTTGTTGTTGCAGTTTCACAGTCAGTTGGTCTATTTTGGCAAGAGTGGTTTGACACATAATTAAATCTGTTGTTTTTGTAATATTATTGCCGGAAAGGATTAAAAATTATTAACTGCAGCCATATAACAGAAAAATGTCTTAAAATTAATTTATATTTAAGTTCTAAAAATATTAAAATGTTCTATTGTCATCAGAAAAACACCTACCGTATATTTCTGAGTATAAGCCGATCCGTGTATAAGCCAAGTATAAGACTTTTCAATGAAAAATTATCCAAAATCGGAAACCTGTATATAAGCCGATGTTAAAAAATGGTGACGAAAAATTCAGCGAATGAAAACTTAGAACTTTTTTGCACATAGATAACAGAAAAAATGCACTCTCCAAAATTATTGATCTCTCCTATTCTGTCTTGCCGTGCTGCCAAATCTGTTAATTGGGCCCCGCTCATTCTGTTATGATTTACTTGTTCATAAAACCCAAACCTGCTATTTTTGGTTTGAATTACCACAAGAAATGATCGTTTGATCTTTCAAAAAATGTTGCATCAATAATGCGACGGATGGAACTGGGGATAGATTTTAGGAGAAGATGGCGATTGTGATGATGATGATACTGTCGATTATTATAATTAGACACTGTCGATATTCATACTGATATACCAATGAAAGAAAGTGATTTTAAGGAGTTGCTTGAAAATTCTGATAATGATTCGGATAGTGAATGAGGATTGGTAACTTTTTTAATGGTAAAAGAATGGAGTTTTAAAGTATTTATAGAAATTTGTAAGTATTTTTTATGTTTTGTATATTCATCCTTCCTTCTTTTCCATTTTAAAATATCAATTTTGAAATTTTCTTAGACTCGTGTATAAGCTGACATCCCGGCTTTGGAGCCAAAAAAATGCCCCAAAATTCTCAGCTTATACACGGAAATATACAAGCATAATTTTTATATATCAGAAAGTAAGTGGATTAAAAAATTCAATTTTTACATTAAAAAAAAAAAAAAACAAAGTAAAAGAGTGCAAATAAGTAAACTAAACTTCAAATATCTAAATTTGAGCTAAACAGACTTAAACATTTTGCTTTATCACATGTGCTGTGATTTTTTTATTATTAGAAATGGAAAAATGGCAATAATTTTTATACCTCAAATAAACCTTTTTACCATTGAATATGTTCTTTTGATGAGATACATATCTCTACTGTGGTGAAAAGGTTAACGAACTAATTAGTGTAACATACATCATGTGAAATAAAGATATTTTTAATATTCAATTTTCTTTCCCCCTGGAGCTATTTCACAGTTTTTAAACAGCCTTTAAAAAAATAATATGAGTCAAAGTTAGTTTATGGTTCAAACTAAGAGTTACATTTACTGAACAAGATTGGCATGAGAAAATAAAATAAATTAATATATAAAATATAGAAAATGAATATCACAAATATATACCATAAAATCGTTTGAGCATTAATAGCACCAAGTACTTCACTAGGTAAGGAAAATGCTGGAAATCCCAATAGTCTTGTACATTTGTTATCATACTTCTTACAGATATAACTATAACAAAAACATTAAATACAATTATGTGTATTTTAGAAATATATTTAAACCAAAGTAGCTTATTAAGTAGTAAACAGTATCAACATGAATCTAGTAATAAAGGGTATTTTATTTACATAATAGATAAATGACTATATAGCGGTGCTCAAATTAATGACTTTTTTACCCTAAAATTACATTTAACTGTTAGCTACTGTCTCAAATTGATTTTATTTACTTTGATCTAGTATAAATGTCTGTCATTGAATACTAAACTGCAGTTTACTGAAAAAATAATCATTTTTGCTTCAATTTTGTGAAAGTTTGGCATATGAGAACGCTATAGTAGTTTGTGGTCATTTTGTCTTACAGTCAAAGATGATGTGGCCTATTATTATAGATATATGTAACTACCAAATACATCAATTTTTGTGCATTTTCTAGAAGTAATGCAAATTCTTACACAAGAAAATAAATGAACGTAAATAGTACTCATAGTAAGCACAAACAGCTGTTGCCTTCACACAGACTGAACTTTCGCAAAACTAGGGATGTAAAATTTCTGAAAGTTTAGAAGTGGTAGAAAAAACATTTTTTTGATAGTTTTTTCGAGGAAACTTCAATTTTCACAAACAAAACTTTTTTCACAATTACATTTTCTGAAAAAATATATAACATTTATATATGTATATTTAATATTTGTAATCTTAAACAAATTATTTTCACTTTATATGAATATATATATTATATATATATATATATATATATATATATATATATATATATATAGTTTTTATTATTCAAATTTTGGCTTTTCAGTCTCAAACTTTCCACAGTAGTTTGTTTTCCTTGCTTAATTTAAAATCATTGTTTGTAATATATCATTCAACAGACTAAATAATAATTTCAGTTGCATTTTCTAATTTAAATTGTCATTAAAACTAATAATAATAATTCAAATAAAAAAAATTCCTATAAGTTTCAGCAAATATTTACTCAAATTTTGGGTTTACATATAACTATAATTAAACAGAAACATAATTTGAAGAACAAATTAAAAAAACAAAATTTATTTCCTACATTGTTTAAGCCCGAGAAGGAACAGATATTAAGTTATTTCATTCGATTAGTTCTACATTTAATGTTAAATTTTTGTAACAAATTAGTTAAGCCAATTGAAGATTAAAAAATAAAAATAAAATTCATACAATATGATACCTAAAACACCCTAAAAAATTAGATTCCGTTCAAATGAAATCAAAATAAATCTTAGACTTCTTCCATTTTTAAATGAAAATACAGTATGGAACCATTTATCCGGAAACAAGTTAACCGGACAACCAGTTATCCGGAATGATATTTCTGATAGACTGATTTCAGAATCTTTGCAGAAAAAGGTGTCATACACTGCCAGTTTGACATAGGCTTTGCTTGAAACAATTGTATAATTTGATAACATCTAGTATTTTTTGTCATCACATTTAGTTGTATTTTAGATGTTTTAATTTTTATGCAGAGGAAACAGAAAAATTTTTGTTCCCAAGGGATTCCCATAAATTACCTTCTTTTAAACTCTGACTAACTTTTGATCTTTCTTTCATTGATTTTTAATCCTGAGTAATCTGATAATTTAAAATGAGAAATAATGCCACAACCACACATATTCCACAAAACTTATCAAATGGATGCTGCTTTAATGCACAACCAGTTAACTGGAAAAACCAGTTATCTGGAATACATCTGACCCCAAGCATTCCGGATAAATGGTTCTGTACTGTATTTATACTGCAGATTTTGTATTATGTTTATGTATCGAAATAAATCTTAGACTTTTTTTTAAGTTTTGTATTTTGCATGCATCTTATCATTTTATGCACAACTGTCATAAACATAATACAAAATCTGCAGTATAAATATTTTCATTTAAAAATGGAAGAAGTCTAAGATTTATTTCGATTTCATTTGAACGGAATCTAATTTTTTAGGGTGTTTTAAGTATCATATTGTACAAATTTTATTTTTATTTTTTAATCTTCAATTGGCTTAACTAATTTGTTACAAAAATTTAACATTAAATGTAGAACTAATTGAATGAAATAACTTAATATTTGTCCCTTCTCGGGCTTAAACAATGTAGGAAATAAATTTTGTTTTTTTAATTTGTTCTTCAAATTATGTTTTTGTTTAATATGTCAAGTTTTTTAATAACTAATGAACTCAGACGAATGCATTTCAAAATTAATAGAGAGTATCATCATCAGACTTTGATGTATGCGGTATTGCATCACAATATGGGATGCAGTTTACCAATGTGTAATTCAAAATGTTTCACTACTGTAGTAATGCAGGTTGCGGTAGTTTGGACAAAAACTTCTAATCTGAAAGTAAAAAATCTATAATCAAAACATAAAAAATTAACTTTAGATACCCTATTTCCCACTCAGGAACGCTATGATTGTAAATGTAAATTTTGTTGAATCCTTACTGCTAATATTTAGCAATATTATAGTTGTGACACAGTAAAAAATAAAAAATAAAAGATTTACTTAAATTTTTAAACCTCATTCTCTTCCAAAGGGTGATCTAAACACATCCGAAAATTATTACCTAAGTTTAACTTGGGGTATAAATAGTTCTCATCTCGGAAAAAAAATACATTTTAAAATTTAAGTTACGTAATTCCCCACTAAGTTCGCTACCTGCGTAAAAATAGCTATCCACTAGAAACTTTTTACTAAAATATAAACTTGACCAAAGCAAAAACTTATTCTGAAAATATCCTTTTTATTTCTACTATGACGCCATATTCACCTTTTTAATTTTTGAAAAAAAAAACTAGCTCAATTTAATATTTCACATGAAAATCTTTCAACTAAAAAGAAATAAATTATTATTATGGCTTTTGAAATTTTTGCAACAATGAAGAAAAAATGTTACATTTTCTAGGAAAAATGTCCGTTGATTTTCAATGGAAAAAGCGAAAATTGGAATTATTAAGAAAAATATTTGAATAATCTAAAAAAAAAAATTGGCCCATGTTTCTCTCTGGGTTATAATTCATCCATATGCAAAGACATTTTACCATTCGTTTTGACCCTGACGTTAGGCAAATGCTTTTACACTTCAAATTTATAATATCATTAGAATTAGTAAAGAATAAAAAATGAGTGGCATCAGGGACAAAAAGGTGGGAAGAAAAAATGAAAAAGTTATGACCTCCATAGGCTTTTCCATGTTAAAATTAACATTGAGAAGTGACACTGGAAATAAATAAGTATTGCGCTGCCGTGCAATACTTAAATATTCCAACAGTGTTAACTTTCCAGCAATGTAGAATCAGATTCTGATTTTAAACGAAGACTGTCATAAAGGTAAATATAATTTAAGCCAGGAGCTGGCAATTAACTTTCAACTCCAGGGGGGAAAAAGTTTTGTCAGAATTTGCACCCTATTCTAAAAAGAAAAAAAATAAAGTAGATAAGTTTAAAAATGTAAATAATTTTATGAAAGTGGGAGCAGAAATTTTTGGGGTTAAGGAATTACTTAGCTGATTATTTATTTATTTACTGTTATTACAATAACAAATTGAGCAAAACAGCAAAAATGATATAGTAGGAAATAAATAAATAATTAAATAAATAAATAAGATAAAGAGGGCAGAAAAAATTAAAAGATTTAAAGATCAAGACTTTGCTTGCTGAAAGGAATAGGTAGGAAACTTTTTTGGAAGTGAATATAGTAAAGAAATTTTTTAAAATTGTAAACTTTATGGGCAGAGGCAAAGAAAGGGAGAAGAGAAATTCTAAAGATGGAAGTAATTTGTATGAAATTTTCAAAGAGGCAAAAATCTATTAAAACACTGAAGACTCACAATCCTGAAGCTAAAATAAATAAATATATAAATACAAAATGTAAATAAAAATTCAAGAACTATCCACAGTTTTACCTATTTTTGCTTAACAATTAGAGGAACAATCGTCAAGGTAAGCAAGGAAAAAATAAACTAAAGCAGAATTTCACTATTAATTACAAATAACAGAAGTAAAAACAGCCAAGCTGAAAAAAAAAAAAAAAAAAAAGATTTAGATTGTCCTCTTTTCTGCATTTAGAAATTGCCCTTCCATTTGGATATGAAGGGGGGAGGGTAAAGGGAATGCAGAAATTTTTGGTAGGGGGAGTAATTTAGATGACTGACCGATTGATTATTCATTTATCATCAGGGCAAAAAAACAGGTAATAGATAATAATTAAGTAAAAGTATTTCAAAGATTTTATACTTTCTGTATAAGGAAGTGATGTTTGCATACCAGGTAGGATCTCACACATAATTTCCAATGAAAAAGTATCTTTTATGTCTTTTGGAGACAGTTTAGTCATGAGATAATATTGCTATTCCCTTTCTCCCTCTGCCTCCCCTGACTGTACATAAATGTTAAATAATATTTATAAATAGACTTACTATTTTAATGAATCATTACCAAGGACACCCATATCTACAAAAAGTTTAGTAATAGTAAGTTTGTACAGCTGTTGACCAATATATGTTTCCCAGCACTGAAATAAAAATGCACACATATTAATATTTATTGCTAATACAAAATGGCAAGCATATTTCAAAGTAAGAAACCCATGTTTAAAATTGAAATACAAAACAGAAACAAGAGAAGTAAATAAATAATAATAATAAAAAAAACAGATAAGTGATATTATAAATAAACTAGCATATGCCCCCGTCAAAAATGACGGGAAAGTGTTATTTTAAGCTTACAACATTAAGTCAGACTCATTTAAACAGGTGATTGTTATGCATGATTATTCAGATAGTTGCAAGTCATCAAAATCATTAAAAAAATTGTGTTTGCAAAAGTCAACTTTCAGAAGAAGAAAATATGAACGGCCTCACATGCCAAAAAAAAAAAAAAAAATGAGTTTTTTCCAACAACCCTATGGTGAAATTCTCCCTTTTTCCAGAATTCTTTGATGAAATTTGTGGTTTTTTTTTTTTTTTTTTTTTTTTTTTTGCGATTTGTTGAAAAAAATCACATTTTTCTGTGTCCTTTTGACGAATTGCACCTTTCTCGTTTCTTTGACAAAAGTCACATTTTTTTCAGGATCCTATGATGAATGTTGCACTTTTGCGACATTTCAACGAAATTAGCGTTTTTTCTGTGATCCACTAATTCTTTTTTTTTTTTTTCTTTTTGCGATTATTTGACGAAATTCTCATTTTCCGCGATCTTTTGATGAAATATGCATTTTTTCTGCAATCCTATGATGAAATTCATGTTTTTTTCCCCGCAATTATTTGACGAAATTCACATATTCCATTATCCTTAGATGAAATATGCATCCCCCCCCCCCCTTCCGAGATCCTTTGACGAAAATCACATTTTTCTGTGATCTTTCGACAATATTCCCATTATTTCTGCAATCTGTCATGCAAAGCAGACAGACGATAGTTGCATGCACTTGGCTATGTTTTCATGCTGTTTGTTTCTATACATGGACTAAATGTGCAGTAGGTCATAGGAAAGAGAAGGTCAAATGAGAAAGGGATAGATAAAAACTCAATTCGGCGCTGTTCGTACTCGCGTTTTTGTTTATTTTGTCCAATACTGCTAAACTGAAGTCATGCTGTATTTTTAAGAATATCATAAAATAACTAAATTTTTCGAATATTCCATTTATGGAAACGCATTATCCTGGGACGATTTTGAAAAGGAAAATGCATTATGGTTTGAAAACAATACAATATGCAGCTGCTGCATGTTTTTTTATATTGATTTAGATCTTACAACACAGGAGTAAATCAGAGCAGCAGAACTTCAGTTTTCAAAAGTCAGGGGGGGAGGGGGGAAAGGAGAGGATAAAGCCAAATATTTTGAAAAAAAAAATTGAGGACACAAAGAAGCAACTGGGAAACTGGGCAGGGCGCATCAACAGTTTAAACGAAAAGGGCTGGAGAACAGCGCTCTTTGAAAAACATCAAATGGGAACACTAAAAATATGCATAATTGAAATAAAAGTTTAAAATAAAACAAAAAAGCTGTTGTATTTTTCAAAAAGCAAAAAATAATTCACAGAAATGCATTAAATTCAGCTCAATAATGCATGGGTGAAATAAGAAATTTAAAAATAAAACAAAAAACATGTTGTATTTCTTTAAAAAAGTCAGATGTTTATTTTTATTTTTAGATTAAACTCTTAAATTTGATTCATATATGTGGCCAAAACTAAAACACCATTATGTGCATCATTCAAAGTAATACACATACATAAAGCTATCTTTTTTAATGCATTTAAAAATCATGAACATGAACTTAAAATATGCATAGTTTAAATAAATAAAAATTAAACAAAAAAAGCTGTTGTATTTCTTAACAGCCCAAAACAATTCACAGAAACATAATACAGTGAATTCTCGATATGTCGAATTTGAAGGGACCGGCAAAAATATTCGAGTTATCGTAAGTTCGACTTATCAAAAATCCTTAAATACATACAGAAAATTTATGAAAATTAATTCAATCATATACATAGGAATTGTAATTATACTGTAATAACGGAGTCTGCAAAATGAGCGCTAAAGAGATATATAATTTAATGCTACATATCCACACCGTCTCTTCTTTCAAGATATTACTGTAGTGTTGTCATTGCCGCATGTGCTTCTTAATTGTTTGGAGGTGAAGCGCAATTTACTTCCGCATCATCCTCAAACTCAGAATCGTTCTCCACCTTTTCCATTGCTTCAACTATATCTGAAGCACTAATTTCTCCGCAAACTGCGACATTTTCGTCAATATTCAAAAATTCATTATCGTTATCTTCAGAAATAACTTGATCGTGTAGATTTTCATTCACAACACATGAGTGCGCATTGCTTGCAAAGAAGCCACATCTACTAAAGCAACTTTTGATAGGGATTTGTTCACGTCGTTGTTCCAGGGACTTGAAATCAGTCTAATTGCTTCAAACACATCACACTTTTGATATATTCCAATTTCGTCATCTTCGATTGTCTTCCACCCTTTTTTGTAGGAATGTTTTAAACATTCAATTATTCCCTGGTCTACTGGCTGTAGTTTAGAAGTTGTGTTAGAAGGGAGAAATTCCAACTTGATGGATTTCAAGTTCAAAAGTTGATCGTGAGCTGTACACGGATCAACGAAGATGAACATTTTACACTTTTTTGCATGAAACACTGCATCTAAATTTCTGATGTACTCCTCGAACAATATCAGTGTCATCCAAACCTTGTTATTGGATCTCTACTCTACTGGAAGTGGCATTTTATGTTTGAAACAGCGAGAATTTTTGTATTTAGCGATGACCAGTAAAGGTAGTTTTTCTGCTTCAGAAGCATTTACTCCGACAAGCACATTTAAACGTTCTTTACTTATCTTTCCACCGGAACATGATTGCCCTTAAACATCATTGTCTTTTTAGGAAAACATTTGTAAAAATCTCCCATTTCATCCATATTGTAAACGTCGTCCGCACTATAGCCTGCAAGAAGTTTGGGTAATGAAACCATTTCCATTCATCACACAGCGTATCAGACACATCTTTTGCTTCAGTGTCTCATGTCCAAAACACAATGTTGTGTCTAGCTTTAAATTTTCCCAGTCATTCCGTGCTTGCAGGGAATCCTTCCACATTCAATAATTTTGTGAAATCCAAAGCATTCTCATGTAACATCGTACCGCTTAAAGGAATTACACTCTTCTGTGTACTGCAAGATGTAAACCACTTTACAAGGTCTGTTTCGATATCTTGGAAGGCACACGTATTCATCCTTTTGCACTTTGGGTTAACATTTGACTTGCGCCTTTTGAAAATGCGTTCTTTATCTTTGAGTATGGTAGATATAGAGTGTCGCGAGGGATACCACATTTCAGGGCTAGGTCTTTTTCATTAAAGTAGGATTGTTTTCAATATCCTTTATCAAATTTACTTTTTGTTCTAAAGTAAGAATTTCTAATTTCTGCTTCGACATTTTAAAAAACCCGACTAAAAATGTATCACAATGTGAAAGCAATAAACACTAAAATGACAAGACTCAATAATGAAACAAAGAACCCGAATGAAATCTCAATAATGAAATGGAAAGATAAAAAAAAAATTCTTCCATAAAAGCGTGAGAAATTTGGCAAATTGGAATACACTAAGCCACAAGAGAGTTGAGAAAAGGGAATACGTAAAGGAGAAATGAATGGGGGAGGGGGAACAATTGCCACCGAAATTGCAAACTCACAGACGCTTCTCACTGTCCAAGGTGGGAAGTAAAAATAGCATCCTTCAAAGGCCGCGAAGGAGTTCAGAAAAGTTTTATCTAACAGAAAGTGTCAGCATTTTTTATCTGTGGCTGAAGAATTAAGAAATGAGTCCAATTAAACTGTTATTTGTCTTTCTGAAAAAAAATCGACTTAAAAGATGTAGACTTCGACAAAACGAGAAAGTTTAACATTGATTTGTTATAAAGGGGTCGGGACTACGTGTAAACTTCGACTTAAACGAATATTCGACTTATCGAGAATTCACTGTATATTGTATATGCATAGGTTATATAAGAAAGTTAAAAATCCAACCAAAAAGAAAATGTAAACAAACTTGCATATCTTAAACAGTACAAAATAATTCACAAAAAATACTCTGAATTCAGCTTATCTACCCCCCCCCCCCCCCATTGCTATTCTGTTTAAATTTTAGAGAGATGCAGCACAAAATAATTCTCAGAAATATATTTTAGCAGTGCAAGTAATTAGTAAAGTAAAACCAAATCATGATGATTTTTATTCACACTGAGATCAAAACTAAAACACCATTTTTTGGATTGTTTAAAGCAATTAACATAATCCTATGTATTTTAATGGTAAATAATTATTAGTCAAATTACAAAAACAAAATAATTTTAATTTTAAAACATGATTATAACGAAACCTGTGGATGAAAATGCTTTTAAAAATTTGAATGCAAACTTAAAATATGGATAGTTTAAATAAAAAGTTAAAAATAAAACAAAATGACTGTTGCATTTAACATAAAACATAATATATTGAATTCAACTTAAAATTTGCATAGGTTAAATAAGAAAGTAAAAAAATCTGTTGCATTTCTTAAACATAAAATAATTCACTTAAATATATTAAAATCAGCTTAAAATATACATAAGTTAAATAAGAAATTTAAAAGTAAAACAGAAAAAATGTACATTTTTTAAATAGTACAAAATAATTCATAGAGATATGTTGAATTCAATTCCCTACTTTGCCATCCTGTTATATAAATATTTATTATAGAATTTCGAGGTATACTATATTTTTAGTAAAAATTCTGTTGTCTTTTAGAAGATTTCCTTGCATATTGGTATCAAGAATGGATACTTTAATATTTTTTATATTTTTGCATCGTGAAAGTGCAACATAAAGCTGTCCATGTGAAAACACCGGTTTTTCTAAATATAAACCAACACTATCAAATGTTTGCCCTTGTGCTTTATTTGTGGTGATAGCAAAGGCCATAATTATGGGAAACTGTCTCTGTTTAAGTTTAAAGGGCAGATTTGTTTCACTTGGAGCAAGGTCCATCCTAGGTAAAAACACTCTATCTGTTTTGTTAGTGTCTGTTAATACCTCAGCATCAATAAAATGTCGATGAAGATTGCGAATTATTAACAGGGTTCCATTGCATAAACCCTTCTTTGGATTCAAATTCCTAATCAACATCACAATAGTCCCAACTTTTAGTAGTAATTGATGAGGAGGCATTCCAGACAGCGTTTGCTCATGTAAAAATTCCTCAGAATAGTAAGTATCATCTGAACTATCTTCTTCAACTGAGTCTGAACGGAAATATTGTGTTGAAACACCACAAAGAAGATTCAAAATTTCATTATTTATTTGTGAAGCATCTTTGTTAGTGGAAGTTAGAATTATTTTTTGGGAAATTTGTTGAATAAAATTCACATTAATATGATTTCCGTAAATCGCTGTTACAATCGATGAAGTGCACAAAATTTGAGGTGGAATTTGAATCATGTCGCAGGGTAAATTTTGTATAGCAGGAATTTTTCATTCACCAATTTGTAGAAGCCAATGATTAAATTCAACTTGTCCCTCGGAACGCATGTTTTGTGTGAGTTTCAATTGAATGAAATGTCTCCACAGTGGGCTGGATTTTATGCATGCTTCAATGACTTGAGTTCTGGTTCTTCACATGACAACTGGCAATGTTGGCGAAATTCTCCACCCAACAGTAAAACTTTATTTCCAAATGGTTCATCACTTGCTATAACTCCTCTCAGAAGAGTATCTATAAAGCGCAAAGCATGAGCAGTCATCATTGTACCCATTGATGCAAAGGAAATAGCACTATTGTAGGAGCATATATTTTCATGAAAATGCTTGTAATCAACTGCATTTGGGTTGCTTAAAATGTTTTTCAAAAAGAGTGGAAAAGTTTAGTTTAACTTTTCCTTTATGGCACCAGTTGTTTGGAATTTCCCCAGGAAAATGAAGAGCCAGACAATACTGGCAGATTACTTCTAAACGACCACAATTATGTCTATCGATGTTTAACTCTGCTTGTGCACTCAGCTGAGTTTCTCCGAGTCTCCGTTGAGACTGCCGTGATTGCCAACATGCAGTTCTTTCCCTGGTCAATCGGCACCTTCTTTCCAAAAGCGATTCATTCGAAAAATCCATAATAAAAAGTAAAAAAATTGTTTTAAAATATTAAAAAATAACTGCAGATAGATCAAAGCGAATAGCGGTGAAATATCAGCATGTTTTTCATAAAGAAACAACGTTTCACTGTTGCCACTACAGAACAATGAAATATATGAATAATGATGAATAATCATTAAATTGAATGAAGATAATCATTAAAACTATTAATATTTGTTGAAAACATTGATAATACTTTAAAAAATATTTATTCAATAAATTATGTAATATTTTCATATGTATGTCGTAAACTGACTGCTTGTAAATGTAAACAGCTGTAAATAAAATTACTGCTTATAAATGTAAACAACAATGAAAAATGCATTTAAAAATATTTAAAGCAGAATCGGATGTTAGCCATATTTTTTTAATGTATCGTCAAAGAGTTTTGTCATTTGTTTCTTGATTTGGAACTTGTGTTTCTGAATGGCAACTGTTCATTTGTTCATATCGCTAATATGTTGTTGGTAGCTGCTTATTTTTAATTTAGAACTTAAAACATTATAATTGTTTAGTTTGTGAAAGTTTTAGAGAAAATAAAGAAGAAAAGATGTGATGCAATGTAGATTAAATAAAGCAATTGTTCTATTTATAATACGGCATCAGAATGCTTAAGCCTAACATGGCCACAATATATTTTTTTTTCCTTTCCGAGGATCAGCACGTCCCGGAATCGCTACCACCAGAATTGTCACTACTGAAATATATAAATAGATAAACAAAAAATACTTTCCCTGCTTAACATAAAACTTTCTGACACATTCACAGATTAATTTTTAGGTGCGTTCATAATTATATAAATATGTAGCACCTACAGTCATCGTTTGGTCCGTCCGTCTGAATTAACAGCACAAAAACTACCCAACTGAATGGTTTGAAATTTTAAATATATAATTGTTGTAGAATTTTGTCGAGCCTTTTCAAATTTTATGAAAATCGGATGAATAGTTCCATTACAGGGACAGTCAAAAGTATTCTGTTACATTACAGCCAATGGGAAAAAAATAGTTTCAAGTGCATTTTAATGATGTTGCATCCTTTCGTATTTAATGAAATTGATATGCATTTATGAAGTGCACTAAAATATACATCCTGTAGAATATGCAGTGGAAAGAATATTTGATATTTATTTACAGGACCACACAAAATAATTCCGTTACATAATGATATAGGGGAAACATACTTTGCGGCATATTTTAATTATATTAAACTATTTCACGCATAATGAAATTGATATATGTTGCTGAGGTTTACTACAAGTTCTTCCTATATAATAGAAAGTGGATAGTACTTACAGGGATATACAAAAGATTTTCAGATACTATATTGTTCTGAAATACTGTATATTAGCGATGATTGCTGGAAGGGAATTTTTAGTTGTGATATGAGTTTTTAAGTTTAACTGAATTTTTGCATATTACGTTGTGTGTATAAAGGTTGTAGATCATATACAGGGCTACACAAAAGAAATCACAAGGGTGTTACTGAGTATGAACGAAAACAGCTTAAAGATTTTTTTAAAATGAGTTATGCATATTTATGCTGAACTACATTTAATATACTAAGATATGTTTGCAGAATATAGATAAAATCATATACAGGGCCACGCAAAGAATTAGATAAATGGCCCTCTATGGATGATAATCTTGGGAAGTGTGATTTTACTAGTTTTAAGCATGTTTTAATCTTAATTAAATTTTAGCTAAATAATGGCATGTATATAAAAATAGTAAGTAAAATACAGGGCTGTACAAAAGTATTCAAGTATGCTTCCATGTATTGGTAAAATTTTCTGAATGTCAAATTTCAACCTATTATGCATTTTTAACACTTTCCTACAAAGTGTTTATGAATTCGGATTGTCTGTCCGAACTCTAACTTGCATTAATATAGTTGGATTGCTCTATAATTGATATATGTTATTGAGATTTTTTATGCCATGTTTGGCCATTGAAAATAAATTATGTAGCGTTCATAGTTTATTTTCAGACACTCAAAAGCATTCTATTACATTATGGTCTATGGAGAAATGTTGTAAATGTGTAGCACCTATAGTCATCATCTGGTCCGTCCATCTGTCTTCATATAACAGCACAAAAACTACCCAACAAAATGGTTTGTAATTTTTCATATATAAGTGCTGCAGAATTTTGTTGAGTCATTTCAAACTTCATGAAAATTGAATCAGAACTTAAAAAGATATTAATAAAAGTTTTCTTCATTCTATTAAATCCTAGCATACATAATTAATGCAATGATATACCATGATAGGTAATGAGGATTCTAGATTGCCATGGTGATGACGTCCTATATAAGATAGAGTCCTTTTATTTTTGTATTACTGAATTTAATATATATAATCATAATAAATTTTGTATAAATGCATTTTTGCATAAGAGAGCAACGGCTATTGCAACAAGATCTGAATATTTATAAAACTAGCTATACTATGAACACACCTTATTTGCTACGTTTGACATACAATTTCTAACTTGATATATGTAAAGCATGAAAGGGACAGACCTGGTAATGTTGATTTTGAATCGCATAGTGATTTTCATTTTTCAATAGATGTCTTGAGACATCTTGAGTTATAAGCCATTGCTGTCTTGTGACAACTTTCTTTGGATTGTAAGGTCCAGAAATTTGATTCAAAATACCAACTTGACAGTATTTTCTAAAAAAATCTTTTGTGTTTGTTGAAGAAAAAAAGGCTATTTAACTTTATAGTTTCTTAATAAGAACATTTGCTAATTTTATCGTTTATGAATAAAACATTCAGGAGACAAGAAAAAAAGGGAATATATTGATTGTGCAAAATATAGTGGCAGGAGTTGCCATTCTCAGCAAGTATTAAGTATGTAACTTTAGAGCATAAGAAAATGTGCAGTATTAAGGTAAAAAGTATAGGCAATTAAAAATATGAAAATTAAATCATTCTCTAGGTTGAATAGGGTATAATCCTTTATTCAACATCAAACAATATATAATATATATGTTTTTAAAATTTAATATTGGCCAAAATATAAAATTCATTTTAAAATGATAATTTTGATTACAGTCTCACTTTCTGAGTACCTGAGAATGACTGGGTCCGGAGTTTTTAATACAAATTTTCTTAACCTCAAAAGATTTCATAAAAGTTCAAAACTAAATAAACTGAAGATTCAAAATAAAGCAAATATGAAAATTAAAGCATGCATAAACAACAACAAAAAATACAGGGAGTTAAAAATCATATCATAAAGCAGTAATTTCATATTATTCAATCTATATATTTAAAAGACCAGGATGTTTTTTTAGCCTTCAGCCCTGATCTTTCTACAGAATCGATTTTGATAATTATTTTTTTTAATGGAAGCTATTCATTTGCAGATGTGCCCATACTAGCTATTTTAATTTATTTCCATTTTTATATTTTATTTTTAATTTTAAAAGCTTTTTATGATATTTCTTCAAAACGGTGGCAATCAGGTTAAGCTTTTCTCTGTATAATATAAATTTATTTTGCTTTATCGCATTCCACCAATCAGAAGCGTAACTTCTTTAGTGAATGTGTCATCGTATTTAAAAGAAAAAAAAAAAATAATGGTTTTCATAAAATTTATCCATAATAAAATGATTGTGTGAAATTATGTATTAATCATGGAAGAACAAATTATTTATTGAAAAATAAAATCAAGTAATTTATGTTAATAAAATTACAGGAAATAATCTAGGATGAAAAGTAATATATAAAGTGAAATATTTCCAATGAGGTAAATGACGTCATCCAGAAAACAGATAAATTTGCTCCATGAATATAATATGTATGCTGTTATAACTGTGTCAGTGATGATATCATATTCACTGACGTTTATTCCTGCATCTAAATAGACGGAACTTTGGCTATTTATTTAAAGATACTTGGTATGCACAAATGAAAATATTTCTGAAAATCACGTCATTTCCATTTAATTATAATCTATATATTTAAAAGACAATGCTGTTCTCTTAATCATTTAGCCTGAGCTTTCTACTGAACTGATTTTGATAGTTATTTTTTTAAATGAAAGTACTTTTATTTGTATATGTGCCCACACTCGCTATTTTTTAAAAGAATCCCACTTTCATAATTTAATTTAATTTTAAAAGTCTTTCATGAAATTTCTTCACATTGGCGGCAATCAGGTTAGTTCCATTCTTGAAGAGAGAATAGAAACAATGGGAATTATCATATCATTATTAATGCCTTTTTCATAATACAATTAAAAATAACTTTTTAAAAACTTTTGAATAGGAAATGACATCACTATATAAAATAACGCATTTTTACTCATAACACTTTTACATTTCAATATTTTTTTCATTCTGCTGACAATGAGATCGAGACGCTCATCTCAGACGCTTCAGTGAGTGAAAATGATGTCATAGTGAAAATGAAATGAGTATTTTCTTTCACAAAACTAAATATTTTACTGCCAGTGCGGTTAAAGGAAAATTTCACGATTTCGCCGACACTCAGATTAGAACTTCAAGTAAAGAGCACAAATGTTTACATGCAAAATTGTAACTGGCAAACTTAACATCAAGTTTGGAAATATATTTATTAAATATTAATTCATTATTGTAACTATTTTTGTTATTTTTTATAAATTCAGTAAATCGGTTCTTTTAAACATATTCATTTGTCGAATTCGACGGGTAACAATTAGTAGATTAATAGAGCATATACAGAAAATAGTTTTTGTGAAAAGTAAAATAATGAAAGAAGTGTTAGTATTATAAAAAGAAATTACTCTGGGAGATCGACAAGTTGAATCTAATCCAGCTCCACACAGATCTTTAGCTTTACAAGCGACTTGATAATGGAAAGTATTCAGCAAAACAATAATGGAGGAAAGATATAAAACAAGATTTCTAGAAAAACATGGAAAATAAAAATAAATGATGAAGTAAAATAAATAAAGGAAATCATATTTAAAACAAAAATCCATATGCACATTGACATATACGTTAAATAAAAGACTGAAAAAAACATCAGTTCTTATTACCTTTGCCACAAATCACTGTATTAAAAATGTGTGTTACACATGAATTTTTTTTTTAACAGAAATTAATTTCTAGAAGCTTCAAATATATGAATTGAAAGCTACACATCATAGCTTCCGAGTTAAGGGTGTATTCGAGAAAATATTTTTCCATCCTCAACAGCTCGAAATTTTCTGAGACATTTTCAGACTCATTTCTAAAAGTAAAAACATGAAACTTGCTGAGGTGATTTTTGAAGAGATGTATAAGAGGCCGTGTGATTTCCTTTTCTGCTCAATTGATTAGAATTTGAGTTTTAAACAATTACTTTCTCAGTATGATCATTTTTTTTTCATTCCCAGATCTCCCGCTTCGGAAAATTCAGTTCAAAACACCAACTCTGACAGCATTTTTTACAATATTTTCTGCATTTATCAAAAAATCGAGAAGCACGGCACATTATGTAGTTTCTAAATAAGAGAATTTCCCAGTTTGATGCTTTTGAGAGCAAAAATGAAATTAAAAATTAATCAGAAAATAAGCATTTGAATTGGAATACACACTTAAGCTTAAAAAACTATTCACACTGGAATCTGTTTTGCGACAGGGTCATTCCATGTCAGTTCAGGCAGGCATGTAACCCACCACCACAGATTTTGATGAAACTGCGTGTGTTTGTTCCTTTTATTACGATATGATTCCCAGTATTTTTTTTTACTCCTTGGTCAAATAGTTTCTGAGAAAAAAATTGTCAAAATTTTGAAAAACTGCCGTCAGTTAGCATTCTTGACTGCTCGATTTTCAAATGTAGCATGGCATAAATATGATCATATTTCAATATCTATTCTACAAATCATCTTCAGATAATTTATGCATAATATATAGGGTACGCAGTTTATGAAAAAAAAATACTGATACGCTTATAACATTTTAAGTGTGTCTAAAAAAATGTTTAATCTTTGAAGTCGTGATTTTTTTATGAAAAATAATGCATTAACTAAAATAGCATTGTCAACAAAAGGCGGTATTTTTATTAAATTTATTTTTTGTGGGGGATATACTTAAAGGTGTCCTTTACCTGATTCTGAAATAAAAATAGTGGGATTTTGGGTGTTTTTAGTAGTATTTCCTATTTAAAAATATTTTGAGGCGTATTTCAAATCAAATCAAGCAGAGTCATTCCATGTCAGTTCGCCTTAGACATTTAATTCACTGTCACAAATTTCAATGAAACTGGGTATGTTTATAGCTCATTTTAAGACAGGATCAAGGAAATTAAAGGTGATTACAAGTAAAATATTTTTTAAGATAAAAAAAATATCTAAATTTTGAAATTTTTTAAAAAATGTTTTTAATGACAGATCTATATTCAAAGACTGCATAAAATAAAAAGTAATTTCAATATAAAATCACTAAATAAGTTTCAAATAATGTATATGTGACAAATAATGTAGGCAGATTATTATTTATTGTTGTTTGTCATGTTTAAATGCTAAGAGTGTGTTTAATCTTATGAATTCTTAAAATCAAGAATTTTGTGAAAAGTAATATGTTAATCAAAAATTTATTATTAACCGAAGGCAGGCTGTTATTACTTTTTTTAATTGTACGTAAAAATATCTTTTCAATAGTTATAAAATAAAAATAGTGAAAATATGAGCAATTTTAACAAAATTTTCATAAAATGTGAATGTTTAATGGTAAATATTGAAGCTTTTCATGCTAAGATGTACTATAATGACTACGATATCATGTATTGCTACTCTTGCTTAAATATAATACATACAATAATAAAATAACAAATATTATTTACAGCAATAAAAATTAAATACTACAAGTTCCTTTACCAACACTACATTGCTCAACAGCCGACTTAAAATCAATAACCCACTCTTATTGAAAAATACTTTCAACTGTTCAAATAATAAATAAACTGCATTTAAAAATCTTAATATCAACTTATTATCTTAAGACGATAATAATAACTAAACAACATAATGAATTTATAAATCAGCTTTTAAATGAAAATTCATGAAATGGTACCTTTAAATGTTGTTGTTCATCGAGTCAATCAAAACAAATTATAAAAAAAAATAGTGAACCTAATATGCTGACTGCAATGACACTTCTAACAAAACTAATTAATCCATTACCATCTGAAATCAAACCCGAAAGATTAAAAAGAAAAAAAAATCATCTGTAGTGTGAATGTGACATACTCAGTGGTTGTTGAGATAGGAATTTCTTTGTGATATTTTCACCTGTACTTCAATAAAATATAAACATGTAAGCTTTTTTCATTCATCCAAATTAAGTAAAACAATTATAAAGTTTTGTTGTCATTACACCAGATGTTAAATTTTTCGTTACATCCTATTAGATAAGTTCTTTACTTTTAGACATTATTGACATAATATCATAAAATTTACTACATGTATTTTCTATAAGTGCATAAACAATATATATATATGCTTTATTAAACATAAATGAATAATTTTTAAATAATTTGTTTGAGAAAAGGGATATATATACACACATATATATGTTGAAAATCCATCTTTCAGCAATATTGTGATGAAATAAATCAAATTACCGTAATTTCCGGTGCATAGCCCGCGGATCAAACAATCGTGTTTCGACCCAGAAATTTTTTTAAATAAAATGTAACTTTTTAGATCACGGTAAATATTGGTCTTCAAATGCTGAATAAAATTTCTGGGTCCAAACTGAATTGTTTGATCTACGGGCTATACACCCGAAATTACGGTACATATCACTAGAAACTGAATAAAGTTACAAAAGTGCAACTCATTAAGTTTTAAATAATTTTTTAGATATAGTTATTTGAAAGATATAAATATAATGGATTATGCATTTTTTGCATATATTTAAAGCACAATACGTCAAAATTTTCTTCAAAAGAGTGAAATTTGGTTATTTTTTTCAATATTAGCAGCTCAATGCTAAATTTTCAATATTAACAGCCAAATATGAGTTTAACGATTAGGACTGTCATTTTGAAAATTTCTATTGGGCGGTGAGGAGCTAGTGATTTTTCTCTTTTTTGGAAAGGGATAATTGCTCTTCGCCCTAGAAGTTTTACTAAAAAACAATATTGTTTATTTTTTTCCTTAAGAAACGAACATAAAAGATAATTTGAAAAATAAAATAAATGTATAAATAAAAATATTTCCAGGAATGATACATTGGATAGATTTTACATCTGAAAATATTGATAATTTTAAATATGATTTAAATACTACTAAAACCAACCAAAATCCCACTATTTTTATTTCAGATCCAGCTATAATGTAGTATTATGTACAATTTAAAATTAAAAAAATAGTCATAGAAACTCCGTCTCTGATTGATAAAGATTTTTTAATAATTTCATTATTTTTTATAAAATATTTTTGATTTCAAAGATTATACAATTTTTTAGACACATTTAAATATTTTTTAACATTACAGCAATATTTTTTTCATAATCTACATACTTTATTTACCTTGCTTAAATTATTCGAAGAAGATTTCTTTATTAGTTATTGAAATATGATTTTATATATAAAATGAGGCCTTTGAAAATTGAACAATCATTAATGGCAACTCGTGGCATTTTTCGAAAACTTTGATAATTTTTTTTCATATTTTCACTATTTTTATTTTATAACCATTTAAAAGATATTTTTACGTACAATTAAAAAAAGCAGTAACACCCTGCCTTCAGTTAATAATAAATTTTTGATTAACACATTATTTTTGACAAAATTCTTGATTTTAAAAATTCACAAGATAAAAGACACTCTTAGTGTTTAAACATGATAAAAAACAAGAAATAATAATCTGCCTACATTATTTGTAACATATACATTATTTGAAACCTATTTAGTGATTTTATATTGAAATAACTTTTTTTTTTTAAATGCAGTCTTTGAATATCGAACTGTCATTAAAAAATTTAAAAAAAAAATTCAAAATTTTGATAGTTTTTATCTTAAAAAAATATTTTACTTAGGATCAAGAAAATTAAAGGTGATTACGTCTTAAAATAAGCTATAAACAAAACCAATTTCATTGAAATTTGTGACAGTGATTAAATGGCTTAGGGGAACTGACATGGAATGACTCTGCTTGATTTGATTTGAAATGCACCTCAAAATATTTTTAAATAGGAAATACTACCAAATACACCCAAAATCCCACTATTTTTATTTCAGAATCAGGTAAAGGACACCTTTAAGTATATCTCCCACAAAAAATAAATTTAATAAAAATACCGCCTTTTGTTGATAATGCTTTTCTTGTTAATGCATTATTTTTCATAAAAAATTAACGACTTCAAAGTTTAAATATTTTTTAGACACACTTAAAATGTTATAAGCGTAACAATATATTTTTTTCATAAGCTGCGTACCCTAAATATTATGCATAAATTATTTGATGATGATTTGTAGAGTAGATATTGAAATATGATTATATATATGACATGCTACATTTGAAAACCGAGCTGTCAAGAATGCCAACTGACGGCAGTTTTTCAAAATTTTGACAATTTTTTTCTCAGAAACTATTTCACCAAGGAGCAAAAAAAATTACTGGTGATCATATCTTAATAGTAAGAACAAACACACGCAGTTTCATTAAAATCTGTGATGGTGGGTTACATATTGATATTTTACTGCCTGATTTGATGTGGAATGCCCCGACAATTAAAAATGATTTTAACATTAGGAGTTCTAAACTGGAAAATAATCAGAAACAGTGTTGAATTAAATTTTTTTTTTTTTTTTTTTTTTTCCCCGAGAAGGATTTATGCAGCTCTTGGGGGGGGGGGGGGGATTTTAGAGATCCAGTGACGAAATTGCACTTTGTCCATTAAGAATCATAAAATCTCAAACCTTCCTTCAATGTTCTGGAGATGTATCCTCCGTACCACCCCTGAATTCAATACTCGTCGGAAGAATTCAAAACTATGTCAAATATTTACGATTTTCAATATTTAAATGATGATTTCCATATTATATATCTTCCTAAAACCATTTCTCTCACTGCCCAATAATCTCAAATGAAAGGCCGGTTTGAATTTTACAATGTATTTAAAATAATATTTTTATGAGTACCTGCCCCATATATTTCTTTCTACCCATCAGCTGCGAAAAAGTTCTAGGGTGTACTAAAATTAGCAAAAAGAAAATGTCTGTGGTCTGACAAACAATTTTGCATTTAAAATATGGCTCACTGTGAGAAAAGTTTGGCTATGCTTGGTTTGAATAAATTATTTACACATGCTGTTTTCTTTTCGTAAATGATGAAATTTTAAAGCATCTGAATTCTCATTGAAAACCATTATGACATCAAAGTAAATGTTCTATAATTTTTCAAACAAATGGATCAAATTAAATTAAAAAATAAATAAATTATACAGCTAAATCAGAGTACCTCACCAGCATATTTACCAAATTTCAAGCTAATTGGATGCTTTTTGAGACCGTTATCACAGAACAGACAAATAACACAGACATCAAAAGCTTTTAGTGCCTCAACAGTAAGCCTCAATGTGATGTTTTCGAAATAATAAAAGTAAGCTAATGTCTAGCAATATTAGAATAATTTTCTTTTACATTCAATTAAAGCATAATATTATTAATGAATTAGTTACACTATATTCTTGAATATAAAAGTGCAGTCATAAAATAGCACTTCATTTATACATAAATTTGAAGAAGGGTTGCAATAGGCAAACAGCTTGCCAATTTGGCAAACAATTTGTTTGGCATTGTTTGCAAAGGTTTGTTTTGGCAAACAATTTGCTTGGCATCGTTCCCAAAGGGTTGTTTTGGTTCCTTTACAGAGATTGGGAAAACAGTAACTTTCTGTTACCAGGTTTAGTTACACCTCAAGCTTGGTAACAGGCTACAATAACCTATTATTTTTGTAACTGAATATCAGAGCTTAGAATAAGTATCCTTTAAGACCCTTTTTGAATGCATAGTTCATTTTTATAAACTTTATGTTAAATTTGAAGGGCATTTTTTGGACTTTTGAGTAACATTTTGCCCTATTTTGAAATATTAAAATTTTAAAAAGATTGAAAATATAGTAAAATTTATGATCGAAACAAGCTTTTGAAAAAAATATTTTTTTACTTTATTTATAGCTTTCTAATAGTACTTTTAATGGGCTTTAAGTTGTAATAAAACAACTTTTAATGCACTATCTCTTTATTAAAGCAAAAAAAAATTCCACATTTCAGATACAAGATTCTCCTATTCTTATATCCTACACCCCCTCTTCCTTGCTCCCTCAACTAGAAAAGAAAGAAACATATCACAACTAACATCTAAAAGCATCTCTAGTTAAGATAAAGGAGGAAGAAGATTCATGTTTACCTTTTTTTTACATCCAAAACTTTGATTCGAAATGTTACAATATTTTGTAAAAGTAGTCTTAACTTTTTTAGGCTATAAATTTATATATTCAAGTAAATTTACAACTAACATAAATTCATATGCATAATAATTTCATCACTGGCCTGATAGGTGGTCAACTGTGTGTTTTAACTGAATGGCTTATGAACAGAACAGTGGTGCAGTTGAGGGGGGATGCGGGGGGGACGGCGTCCCCTCACTTTTTTATTTTACCTCGAGCGTCCCCTTACTTTTCCGAACTTTTTTTTTTATGAACACACCAATAAATTAATAATTTTAGAAATAAGGTACTGATTTTTAATACTTTTCAACGAAGTCAGAAATAACATTTATGGTTCGTTTACAGGGACATTAAAAAATATATACAAACGCCATGATCCTTTAATGACAATTATTTGAAATGCATGGAAAACTATGGGAAACGATAATATGGAAAACGGTGAACGAAACATTTATAGTACATTTACAAGGCCACACAAAAGAATCCACCACATTGTCATCTATGGGTTCAGTTGCTGAAACTTGTTTTCGATTATATTATCAGGGCTCCCAACACATTTTAGTCCCCGAAAAGTTGGAAGGGGGTCATTTTTATTTAAAAAGGGGGCTTCAAGGAACCATTTATATTAAAATGGGGGACTAAAAGGGACCATTCGTCTAAAGATATTGCATCGAGTTTTTCTAAATATATATGCAAGCAACTTTTTAAAAAATACCCAAGAAAATATGTTAATTCGTTATCGTTATAAAGATGGTCATTAAGCAATGTAAGCAGCTTTATTTAAACATACTTAAATGTTCTACTGCAAGAAGATAGAAAGTGTTCAATATTGAGAACTCACCTTCATAATTTTCCTTAAAGAAGAATGAACTTTTAATTCAAATTGTTGAGTATTAAAATTTTAAATTAATTTAACATATAATATATTGTTAATTATTAACCTTAAACATTAAACATTGTTATTTAAACTTTAGTTCCTTTCTACACGAAAACTGAGATAAGCTATGATGCTCATCAGAAAAAGCAAAGTATGGCAACGCTCTCTGGGGAGAGATCAAAACCAATATTGAATCAAAAGTTATTCATAATCGTCTTACATATTAAATTTGATGAAATTCCATCCCAAGCATGCCGAGATCTGGTTATCATGGAAATCGTTAAAAATGCAACACAGTAGCAGCACCTGTTGGGCGAAATACACCAAAATCCAATCAGCATCAATTTATGTCAAGGGTAAAGTGAATCTGAAATTTGGGTGAAATTTCATACCAGAGATGCTGAGATATAGATATTTAAATTGTGAAAAATGAAGCATAGCAATGTCACCTGGTGGGCCATATACACCAAAACCTGATTAGCACTTGTATGTGCTAAGGTCTAATTAAATATGATATTTGATGAAATTCTGCGCTTTATTTTTTGGAATAGAGTGGCTGCGAAATACAGAGAGAAATTTTCAAAAAATTGTCAAATCATTTTCAGGTCAACCTAAAGCATGTAAATCCATCAAAAAGATTCCAATACTTTGTTCTGATAAAAATATATTTAAGAAGTATAACAAAAACAAGAATAAATTGTAACTAAGTTTTCCTTTAATAGAGACAGATATGCTTCTACATCAAAATCGAAAACAAAACTAAATCTATAATAATAAAGATAGAGGTTGGTTTGCGTGGTCTGCGAGCTAAAAAGACATAGAGCTGCACATACAGCTACAAGATGGAGGCGAGGTACATCTATATTTAAAATTATGCTCTTCGAGGCCAGTTTTCTGATTTTTTTTTTATTTATTTGCGATTTTTAGCAAATATTTTTTTTTCTTTACCGTTCACGGTGATTTTTTGCGCTTAATAAAAGAAATTTAGTTTCAATTCTTTAGTCCAATCGTAGTAAATTTTGTACTCTTTTCAACTTTTTCAATAAAGTTGATTCAGAATTTGTACAGTGATTTATTGTTGGCGAATTTTTTAAGCAAATTTCAGCTGTTTTTTTCACGGTTCTTTTCAATTTTATGGCTTACAAAAATGGAATATAGTTATAGCCCTAATGTAATAGATTTTGTCCGTTCGCGATTACGTCATCAGATTGTAATTTTTACCGAATTTTGCCCTTTTTTTTTCATTCACGACGATTTTTTCATATTTTTCAAAGAATTCCGGTAAAAATGTTTTAGAGCCTACTTTAGTAAATTTTGTCTTTTGTGATTTTTATGAAGTTTTAGCGATTTTTATGCATTTCTCGGTGATTTTTCCACATTAGTAAAAGGAATCATGTTTAAATGTTTTAGTCCCATTATAGAAATTTTGTTTTCTTTTCAATAAAGTTTATCCGGAATTCGCACAGAGATTTTTGAATCTTTCGCAATTTTTAGGCGATTTTTAGAGTTTTTTTTTTCTTGTTCCAATCTTTTACTGCAGTTTAATATATTTTGCCCTCTTTTTAATAAATTTGTTACGGAATTCGTACCGTGATTTTTTAATTCTTTTGCTAATATTTTATACAATTTTTTAATTTTTTGTGTTTTGCGGCGATATTTTGTCATTCGGTTTCAATCTTCTGGTAGTTTAATGTAGTAAATTTCGTCATGTGCTATTTCTGATTTTTTTGTGATTTTTAATGCGATTTCCATTGAGTTTAACGTTTTTCTGCAATCCATGGCGATTTTTTTACATCCATAAAAGAATTTCGGTTACAATGCTATACTACACAAGCCCACATAGTAAATGTTGTCCTCTACGATTTTTAAGAGTTTTTTACATTCTGTGGCGATTTTTCCACATTAGTAAATTATTATTATTATTATTATTATTACTCATTGAAAAAGGACAAAGTGGACCATAGGGAACATTTTTCTAAAAAGGGAACTTCAGGAGCGAAAGGGCACCATTTGGAAGCTCATTTTACATATTTTTTTTTAATATTATGCTGAACAAAACATTAATTAGGTATGTAAATGATATTTGTATACAGAGTTACACACACACACAAAAAAAAAAAAAAAAAAAAAAAAAAAATCAAATACACTACCATCTATGGCCGGATATTTATTGAAATGCGTTTTGCAGCTGGTTTAAACTTTAGTGTGATATTTATAATTAGAGTAGGTTTTATTCTTGTTAATAATCTTGTAATATTCACTGCGCCGATTCGCACATTCAAATTTCAATCCTATTTCATTCTTTCAATCAGAATAACTAAGCATTAACAATAACTTCTATGTCAAATTTAAAGTTTCTAGCTCGGATGGTTTCAGAAGAATAGTAACTTTAGAAGGTTTTCAGCTCATTTTTTCATTTAAAATTTCTAAATTTCTAAAAGACGTTCTTCGCGAGCATCTACATGTTGATAGTTGGCACTATATTTATTTTCAAGTTTCTTGTAAAAAAGAGCTTCAGATACATCGTGATCAGACGATTTTAGAGGACTTTCCCAGCAATTCACCGTATTAAAAATTTAATTAAAAAAAGTTTTAAGCGTGCATGTAAGTTCTGAAAATACATAAGTGTCATGTTTTAAGTTTCTTGAGAAATCGTGTTGAAACTGAAATTTTAGAATGTTCTTTTCGTATTTCACACAGTTAAAATTCTAATTTTTGAAAAAAAAAAATCAAGAATTCCATTTACACATTAGATGTAACTTATATAGTTACTAATTTAAAGTTTCTATTTCAAGTTTTTTTTACACAAATATCGATGAAACGGAATTTTTGGAAATGTTCTGTAGGAGGATATTTATCTATTTCCATCTTTAAAATTCATATCTAAAAAGACACTCGATTTGGGCCCCCTTTGAGTACAAAACATATTATTCGGATCAATAAAAAGCATTATTTATCGATTATCTTCGGTCTTGGTCACATTTTTTATATATTTTTTCTCCCGTAACAGTACTTATTTCTTACTTCTGGTCAAAAAATGGTTTAAAAATTGCCTAGATGCGAAAAACGTGTCGAATTTCTCCCAAATTAATGTTTGGCCAGTGGCATATAGTCTCAGAATATTAAATAGTCTATTCATCATACATAACATAACTGCAAAATTTGAGCCCAGTCGAAAACACCGTTTGAACGCTATAATGTTCAAACACAAATGGAAAAAAAAAAGACTTTGGGAGTTTGAAAGGAAATAGCAATATACACACATGTATACAGACATACATACAGGGCTCCCAACACATTTTAGTCCTCAAAAGGGGGGAAAGGGGACCATTTTTATTTAAAAAGGGGACTTTGGGGGACCATTTTTATTTAAAAAGGGAACTTTGGGGGACCATTTTTATTTAAAAAGGGAACTTTGGGGGACCATTTTTATTTAAAAAGGGAACTTTAGGGGGCCATTTTTATTTAAAAAGAGGACTTTGGGGTGGGGGGGGGGGGCGCATTTTTATTTAAAAAGTAGACTAAAAAAGCATCATGAGTAAAAACATTGCACCAATTTTCCTAAATATGCAAGTAAATTTTTAAAATTACTCCAGAAAATATGTTAGATGGTTATCTTTATGAGATGTCATTAATCAATGTACACAGCTTTATAGAAACACATTTAAATATCCTACTGCAAGAATATAAAAGTATTCAATATTTCGGCATTCACCTTGATATTTCTCTTTATAGGTAAAAAATAACAGTGATTAGTGAATAAAAAGAGCACAGCATAATAATGACTCCTGTTGGATATTAAAATTTAAAATTGGATTAATATATATATTATTATTTTCCTCAAACATAAAATTTAGTTTCTTTCTACACAACAGAAGCTAGGATAAGCTATAATGTTCATCGGAAAACGTCTAGTATGGCAAATCCCCGTGGGGAGTGATCAAAACCAATATTGAATCATCAGTTATAAATATTCATCTTACGTATCAAATCTGGTGAAATTTAATCCCAAACATGCCGCATTCTGGCTTTCACAGAAGTAATTAAAATTGCAATCCAGTAGTGCCTGTCACCTGTCATGAAATACAGCAAAATCTAATCAGTTACGAATTTATGCCAAGGATTAAATGAATGTGAAGTTTGGTGGAATTTTACCCTAACAAAGGTAAGGTATACTAAGGTATAATTATCATGTAAATTGTGAAAAATGTAACATAGCAATGCCACCTGTTGGCCCGTATACACCAAAACCTAATCAGCACCTATTTGTGCTAAAGTCTAATTAAATATGGCATTTGATGAAATTTCATGCTTTAGTTTTGAGATCAGGCATGAAAGTGCGAAATGAGAAAAAAGGTGGTAAATTTTTTCCCTCTATACAATAACGCCAAACTCGTACAATTTAGACACATTTTAATAGTTATTCATACAATAAAATTAATTATAACTGTACATATGATTGTTATTTTCTTTTTGTAACTTAGAAAGTATTAAAAGAAAATAAATAAATAAATAACAAATGTATAAATTCATCCAAATGTATCTGATGAACTTATGTGAAGTACAGAGATTAATTTTTCAAAATGAATGTAGTATTTTGAATGATTTGACTGTTTCAGACTTTACTTTTAAACAAAAATCTCCATGCTAAATATATGCATACCAAATTGATCTTTACTTCAGAAATACATTTCCAAAAATACATCACTGAAATTACCCAGATGTGTTTTATAAATAGAATAAAATATTCTATTTCAAAAAGCACCTTTTGGAAACTTCATTTCCCTAGTTAAAGAACTTAATTTACATGACTCAGATGCTTATAATAAAAGCTCGCCTTTGATTTGATAGTACAGCAATTCGGGAACTAACTCCAAGGATTTCAGCAGACAAAATGTCTAAGTTTTCTAGACCTCCCCCCTCCCATATGCTTGTAATATTTTCTTTGCATTTTTGCATCAATCCAGAGAATGTCCAAATTTGCTTTTAAAAAGGTGGAATTCCTCCTTTAGGAGGAACTCTTTCATGCCTGTGAGATAGAGTAGCTACAAATTTCGTATCACAAATGGAGAGAGATTTTTAAAAATAGTCAAATCGTATTCAGGTCAACCTAAAACATATAAATCTATCAAAAAATGGAAATTATTTTCATGATTCCAATACTTTCTTCTGATAAACTAGGCGGCTCTGTCCCCTACGAGCTACACTCGACAAATACCGTTCAGACACTGCAGACTCAAAAAACACGCTAATTTGATCCACTTTAAAAAGATTATGGAAGATTTGAATAATAATTAAACAACCAGTGATGATCTCACTGTAAACAAATTTCCATTCATTTCCACTTTACTGAGGGATTTTAAGGTATAATCAGCTGCTGTTCAGACATTTAATGGCTGTTTTCGTGATTGATTAAATAAGATAAGTAAACAGCATTTGAAAATCAGCCTATATAAAATGAGCAAATTCTGAATATAATGAGAATAAATAATAATATATAATAATGAGAATTCTGACAATTTCGTATTGTTTCCAAGAACATAAAAAAGGATTTTGCTTTTTATAAGGTAATAAGCAGTTAGCAGGGCCGGTGCAATATTGCACAGGGCCCTGGCAAAGGAGTTAATGGGATCTAACGTATACTGTCATACTGATCTAATAAAATTTACTTTTAAATTGTATACATCATAGAATAATATATGACGACATGAGTTTCAAAACGCACCTTATCCAGAAAATCAAATCTGGGGAAATCGCAAAAAACCTCTAACTGCGTCCATTGGTTTTCACTGTAGATCAAGATTTTACAAGGGCTGAAATACAAGATAAAACTAGTTTTTTTTGCAGACTGTTGTGTTTTTTCAATGCAAGAATAAATTTATTGAGACAACTCAGTTTTTGATAAGGCGAGTTTTGAAACTCACAGCCTCATATAACATAGATAATGAATGTACCAAAATACCACTAATTTCACATGTGATAGGCATAATTATTTTCGATTTTGAAAAATCTTCTATAATTTACAATACTTTAAATATTTAATTTTTACGTTCACAGTTACTTTCACCAAATCTATACATTCCCTGAAAATTATATCAACTTTGCCTGTAAGAAATAAAGTTAATACTCACTTTTTTCTTTATCATGAAAAAACATTTAAAAACAAATGCAGATAAAAAGTATACCAAGGAAACGTTATTTCGAATTCTACAGGGGCATTCCTGGGCACTCGCTCCGTTTGACCGATGGTTGCACCGGCCCTGGGTAATAAATACAGGGGTAGTACTGGTCCTAGATGATATTTCAGGACATACTTTTTCCAATATTTGAGGACAATTTCAGGAGACATTTACCTGCATGCTACTTTTTTTTCCCACGATCAGTTGTCGAAGTTTGAGATTTTTTTCTGCAATCACTAGCCAAAGTTCGACATTTTTTTTCCCGTGATCGATTGCTGAAACTCGAGAATTTTTTTACGCGATCGTTTGCTGAAATTCGAGATTTTTTTTCTCAGGAACGTTTGCCGAAATTCGAGATTTTTCCCCCCAGGATCATTTGTCGAAATTCGTATTTTTCCCCCACAATTGTTTGCCGAAATTCACGAATTTCAGCTAATGACAGACGACATTCCCGATTTTTTAAGAAATTGGTTGAAGACTATTGCAATTTTTTTCACCAACCAATTAACAAAATTTGCAATTTTTCTTCCTGTCCGACTGACAAATTCTCGATTTTTTTTTTGAGTGTGTGTGTGCAATCACTTGACGAAATTTGTGAGTTTTTCATCATCAGATTACAAAACGTTTCACTATTTTCTGACTCTAAAGTACCTATTAATTCCAAAGTACTGATTTTGTGCAATTCCGCAAAAAAACATATATATTCACGGAAAAATCCTGACTGTTTGTGCTATAGTACAAAACTCGCAAAAATTTAGGACATGTTACCATATTTCAGGACATTTCAGGACGTTTTTTCATTTTTCAGGAATTCAAGGAAAGAAGTTAAGAACTCTTTAAGCCAAAGAAAACATGTTATGATAATTTGGATGTTTAAATATGTATTGTAGCATTGTTTTCAGTTATAAATTACACTGTTAAAAATTTTTAAATGGTATGAAAAATAAATAATGAGAAAGGAAGAAATTTTTCAATTATTGATTCAACCGAAAGTTTTCTATAGAGGTATATCGTCTTGTTTGAAAGAAATTGCATTCCAATAATTAAAAATATGCAAAAAGGCATTTTACTCTATCCATTTCCTTTTAAATGATTCAGAGTTGTGAGCTTTAAATTCATTTTTTTTTAGTTTGAATCTTTTGTCTCCTCCTAATTCAATGCTTCTCTCCATTTGACTTTTTTTTTTTGGGGGGGGGGGGGGGGGGGAGCACACAAATGCTCGGTCTTTGAAGACTGGTCAAGGCAGTAGGTTAACATAGTAACGTTTGTGTTCTGCGATTTTTTAGTTTTTTGGATTTTAATGAGATTTCTTAATGAGTTTCTTAAAATGTGTCCGTATTCAAAGGTCATTTTTTAACATTCGTGGAAGAATTCCAGTTACAACACTTTAGCCCACTGTAACAAATTTTGTCCTCTACGATTTTTGAGCTTTTAGCGATTTTTAGAATTCTTTTGATTTTGCGGTGATTTTTTTCAGTCACTGAAAAGGGGACTAGGGGGACCAAAATGCATAAAAGGGGACTAAAGGGGACCTTTTTTTAAAAAGGGGACTTTGGGGGGAAAAGGGGGACCATTTGGGAGCCCTGTACATAGAGAATTATCAAAAATTGGAAAAATGGATTCAGGAGGCTTCAAAAAATAAAGATATACCAAAATTTCACAATCTTATTTTTCTTTTCCATGATTACAATAAATTCCTTACACTACATTTGACCAAAAAGTAAAAATGCAATAATTTTCAAAGCTCTCAGTGGCCTCAGTGGCTCTCAGTGACCATTTTATAACTATTTCCAATGTAAATAACGCAAAACAAATTTTAATAAACATTTCGTTGCTTGAATTAGTGTTACAGAATTACAAATTCTATTCCAAAAATTTTCAGTCACGAAATAAGGTTTTAAATTTTTTAATTCTATAGCAAGCTATTTAGTGTCCAACAGATAAAAAACTAATTAAATTAATTTAAATTTAATTTTTAAATTTAAATTTAATTTTTCAATCACTTTTCTCTGCAATTGAAAATTAAAAGCAAGATTCAAAATAAAGCTTGCCCTATGTGTGATATAGACCCTAATGTTCGAAACTATGAGCGTCTCCCCACTTTTTTTTCCAGGACTACACCACTGGAACAGAATGTCTGCAATAGCATTATGGAATGTAACAATCTAATTTATTAAAAAGTTAGCAAATAATAAAATCTTTTTGAGCTTTTAAATTTTGAAGCAATAATTTATTAATTAAAACATTCTCCTTTCGAAATTGGATGAATGAACAATTTAAAAAAATCGTGACTTTCATTTTAACCGTCTATATTTACTTAAAACATTCTCCTTTTGAAATTGGATGAATAAACAGTTTCAAAAAATTGTGACTTTCATTTTTACCATCCATATTTACTATCAAGAGTATGTTGCATGATGTCTCTGAATATTTTTTAAAAATTAGTTACATACTCTTTAAGCTTAATAATTGTGCACACAAATTCTGCAAAGGATTTTTCTTTTGCATAAAATATGATAACAGGAAATTAAAAAAGATTTCTAGCTCTTATTTTCTAAAAAAAAAAAAAAAAAAAAAAAAAAAAGGGATAATATGACAAAAAGTAAATAATAAAATAAGTGGCTCAAGAAATAATTCTTGAGTCAGAAAACCCCCTAAAGCAATGATGTGTATATAGAAAATATTTCCCAAGATGATATTGTTTTATTGTTTGATGATTATATTTGAGATAAGTTAAAAACAAATATATGCTTTACAATCTGTTTTGCAACAATAACAAATTTATTAACTTAGCATTAGGAATTTCAAATTTTATACCTGCAATATGAAAAACTACTTGATAGATTATTATTTTCCCGTTTGGTACCTCAAGGTGCAATTTATCGAAGAATCCAAATATGATGTCAAACGTAGGTATTAGCATTGAAAATTGTAAAGTTTTTTACAATTTCTGTATATAGAAGATCTCCATGGAAAATTTATGTATGGCAATCAAGTGGTGAAAAAGTATCACAACCTTCCTCTCACATCATATATCAAAAAGTGAAAATATCTGTAACCAAAGATGTCTGATATTCACTCTTTACTATTGTAACAATTTACAAACACTGCTGAAATTAAATAAGTTAATTCTTTTGCCTCACATATTTTTATATTAAAAAAAAAATATCCTGATTAGAATTCCAATACACTGATAGCAATAAATGCAATTTTGATCATCTGCTTGACCAATTCTAAGATTTTAAATTTATATAGGTTTGAGTGTTATAAGATGTTGTGAGTGAAAAACATTCACTTTGGATAGACTTTATCATGGTGATATCAGCGCTTTGAGTATGGAAATGATGAAAGAGAGAAATCTATCTTTACCTTTATAGATAACTTAAATAGAAAGGTGATGGGTGATTGACAGAGAGAAAAGTCCTGAATTAAATTTAGTAGTGCTAGTACATTCATTTTTTTTTCTTTTAATCTTTCAAGAGTGTTTGAAAGGCATTTTTTAAAATGTTAATATATATATATATATATATTTTATTTTTTTATTTAAATCTTAGATTAGATGAGATGAGATTTATAAGTTGGATAATAATTTTTAGTAATTTTATTTTCATTATTATATCAATACACAATCTTAAATTATTTTTCAACTTTTTTTTTAATGCTTCGCATTTGAGGCATTCCAAAATTAATGGGGACTTTTGTTAATCTATTACTAAATAACATACTTTAAGCCAATATCTCTCAAATAAAAGCCCAAGTCATATGGCTGTCATCAACAGTTCAGGGTTGACCGCTTCGCTTTTTGCATGCCAGACGGCCAATTTGGTAATTTAATGTTAGCCTGGCACAGGTGATAAATTGCCAAATATTGTTCCAACGTCATCATGTCATCAGTATTATAATTGTCCATTTCATGTGACTGTCATAAATATTTTTTCATGCGGCAATTTAAAACAAAACTTTGATGTTGAAATTAAATGTCATGGTTTATGGTATTATTTATTACTTTTCATTTTTTCTTTTTTTTTTTAAGAAATAATTGAGAGTCATAAATTTTAAGTATTTCAGTTTTAAATTAAAGTTATGCATTTAAAATAAAGTGAGTGAAAGTATTATATTTTAAATGAAATTCGAAAAAATATGACGGGAACAATATTTGGCGATTTATTACCTGTGCCCTGCTAACATAAAAATACAGAGCTCATGATTTCAGTATCAGAATCTTCGATTTGGCGAAAGACTGAGCAAATAAATTAAATTATGAATGAAAGTAACATGAAACAATGCTTAGCATACATTTACGGGAGACCAAACTGGTCACCAATGGCGGCTAGTTATTAATATTTATTCAGTTATGTTAAATAACTCCCATCTCCACTCCTTTAAGAGCACAATTATCTTCCCGAAACGAATACAAATTTTGATAACTAATCATAAGACATTTTATATAAAACATATTTTATATCATTACTAAAAAAAGAAAATCCACTTTTATAAAAAAGGATCCGGGCTTTGAAAATATCAGGGTAGTAGGGATTCAAATTAAAAATTCTAGCAGAAACTGAATAATGCCAAATTCACTATGCCTAATTTCTTAGACATTAATTAAACAGACACTATGCAGGGGTGAGGGGCACAAAAAGCTAGCCTCAAGATATAGAATAGTAGGGTTTTAAGCAAGGTGACTATTTCCAAATAATAATATTTGCGATAGATTTCTTTAACATATGCTATAGAAATTTAAAATAAAAATTGTTGAGGGTATTAGCATGACACAAAAATAGTTGTCATACTTGAAACCCTAATACTTCATATCCCAGGGACACTTTTTTTTTTTTGTAATCCACAAAAATCAAATATCAATAAATATGAGGATAAAATTAAGCTACAAAATTGAAATTTTATTACCTGACAATAGTCACATTGCTTGCAAAACGAGCAGAGTACTTTTCAAATGTTACAAGTCTACTAAAAACAATGGAAGAAACACTATTCAAAATTATAAGAGTGAGAGAAGGTAGAAATTGTAGAAACAATGTCCTGAAGCCAGGTTCAGATAATGCATGTTTTTGTTGTTCCTATATAAAAACAATGTCATATGTATAATGTTAAAATCATATCTATACTAATATTATAAATGATTATAAATGTGAAAAGTCAGTTTTTCCGTTATAGTTATGCCTTAGATCATGGATCAGCATAGCTGCCAACCTTCCACTTATCTTCCGTAACGTCTGGATTAATTTAACCCAGGTTAACCGCATTTCGAACCAGAAAATTTATTTCATGAATGCTTATTTATTTAATTCCAGTTTTCTATGTGGAACATATTTATTTTCATTTCTTAAAAAATTTTCTGGTTTGAAACGTATTAAACCAGGGTCAAATTAACACAAGTATTACGGAAGATTAGTTTGAGGTTAGCAGCTATGGATCAGTAATCTTAGCTCTCAACTAGAAACTGTCCAGCTTGGAGGCGCATTTTTACCTTATTTATAACACTGATTAACTTCTGTTAATCATTAAGTAAGTGGTGACTTTTATATATTAAGTGGTGTTGAAAAAGAATATGTCATTAAAAATATCCCATCACCCGCAGATTTAAAAAAAAAATTCTAAATCTTGAAAATCCCAATTTTGTAGTACTTATTCGATACAAATATGCTATAAATTTTGTCATTTGGTATTTTAGTAATAATAAACAGTTAAATAAACATTTGTAAAGCTTAAAGCTAATATTTAAAACACTGAAAATACATGTTGTTTATTAAATCCAGAAAAATGTAACAGAATTTTTGTGAAAAGAAATGCTATTCGTAAGAAATTTTCCAAACTTCACACTTTATGTAGAAGAAATATAATTCACATGGATCACATTTTATACGGATTTTATATGGATCACATTTTATATGGATCACATTTCACACATCATTAAATTTACCTTATAAACATGACCAAATATATCTGAAACATATGAAAATACATTAGAGTATCTTTATACTGCATTCCTTGTTACCAGGAGTTAATAAATTTTTGCATAATATAGATTATTAAAATGTTAAATTTACTTTAGAAACATGGTTCAATACAAATATACTTGTATCAAATCATTCATTATATTACTCATTTTCAGAAATGTTTATTGTAATTAATAGCAACTTTTTCACTAAAAAGCTCTGAATTAAGGATAGAAAGTTGAACCAATGCATCAAATTTAGTTTTCTAAAAAGTAGCAATTTTTTATAATGGAAATGCAGGTGTGCTTCTTAACTGCAAAATTCATTGTTTACATCTGAGAAGTTGTGCGTTATATGGAGAATTGCGTTATATAGAATTGCGTTATAAAGATCTTCTACTGTATAATAGAATTGTTTTTTACTGTAAAGCAGAAGGAAATGCTTGTGCAAGGGTATCTGTTTATTTTCTGTGAAAATATTTTATTATATCAGGGTGGCTCTGTTTCCCTGACCACCCCTTATTTAATTAGTTTGATAATCACAATGCTCTAGAATTCAGTAACTTAAATCTTCTACCTAAAATAATAGTTGATTGGTTGGTTGAATGGGATTTAATGCCACTAAGTTTGTTTAGGGACATGCTGTGCCAAAAAAAAAAAAAAAAAAAGACTTACAACACAACATCAAATATTTTTTTTTTTTAATGTAAAAAAAAAAACAACCCCCAAAAACAAGCACAATGAGAAATTTAATTAAAAACATTGAATGAAGTCATAGTAACATGTTAGAAAGAAGGTTATACTAAATTATAGATCAATAAAAGAAAACCAGTTAAAATCACATAGGCTCAAATTCCTTAAAAAAGTATTTTCCTGATTTGTATCAGAGTCATAAGATTCTGATTCTATATCTTCTTCTGAATAGTGGAGGAATGGTTTGGAATTTTTAACATTATCAATTGTTGGTACAAGACATGATTTCTCGTTGTTACTTACACAAAATTTTCTTTTTCTGTGCGCATGACTTTTCATTTCTTTGCTGTATCAAAGAAACACCAAGTTTTTCAAATTCTCTTGACGACGGAATGGAGAATTTTCACGTTTTCTAATTTTATCTTTATACAATAGAAAATGAAAAAATATGAAGGACAATATATATATTTTTTTAATTTTGAGCTATAATTGTTGATTTATACCTGCTTTTATATTGCACTATTTATCATCTCGTGAAAACGATACTTTTCCCATGCCAGTCTTGTGACACCACTGTTCATGACAACAAATGCATGATGTCTGTTGATATGCATTTAGAGCGATTATATGTTGGATACTGCGCTTGACCTATCGGCTTTCATTTCTTCTTGTTATAAAATTCGTTTGTATTACATTATTTATAATGACAGACATTAACACAGTCATATTATAACTATGTGCATTACATTTTTAGTTTTTATATCCTGTGTAATTACATTAATTCTGGTAGTAGTAAGCAAATTAAAACATATTGTCTAAGTTTCTTATTTGAAACTGATGCTATAATTTAGTTTGAGAAACGTAGAATGTTTCTAAATTGTGAGTCATTTTTCTATCTAATATCACAATGACATAAAGGAATTTTATATGCATATCTTCATATAAGACCAAATCTTTTAGTTAACATTAATGTATTTGTTAGTTTGAGTTATAAATGGAACAAATAATGTGGGCTGTAAAACTTGAAAAGATGAATTTACATCAATGGAATAATAATAAATAATAATTATTATTATTGCTGAATCTAACTGAAGGGCAGTTTTCACATTTAATTAAAAATTAATAACATTTATTCTTCTGAAACATCATAACATTTATTCGTCTGAAGACTTTTTCGTCAAGAGGGCTCTTGAACTGGCCATGGAAGGCAATTTTTAACTTTTTCTTTTTATATTCATGTGGTAAAAAAACAAATTCTAAACAGGGGAGGAGCACCCCTAATCCCTATCTAAAAGCACTATACTGTTTTAATCGTTCATTTTGAACAAAAAAATGGTAGAAGCTTGTTTTTGGATTTTTAATAATATTTTATTTATGATGCTATGTTAAAACTTGTCTCAAACGAAAGATTCTTTCAAAAAGTTCTTAGTTGTTCTTAATTTAGTATATTTCATGCTTATAGTCTTCATTAGAGTAGTTTTTAAATCCAAATTGGCTTCTTTCTGACACATTTTTTATTTCAATTTTATTCACAAATGCATGAAATTGGCAGGTTCTCTTTTTCAGAAACTATATAACCGAAAAGTTTTTTCGGTAAAGGCAGAAAAGCTGTCAAGTTGGTATTCTGAATCGAATTTCCAGACGTGACAGCGCAGAAGGAAAAACTGCTGTCATGAGACAGCAATTACTTATAACTCAAGATTTAAATCATTTAAAGAAAAATGAAAAAAAAAAAAAAACTGTTCAATTACAAATCATTTTGATGATCATGATTGGAACTGTCATACTTTTCTACTGGAAAACGAGTAAAACAGTTTCATGTTATTAAATGAGAAAATTTTTTTTCCCCCATTTTCAAAAAATCCATCCTTTCCCCATTCTTATCTACCTTATCTATATTATAAAGGACAAACATATCTGTGCGTAACGCATACGTCATTTTGCGAATGGCAACATTTTGAAATTTGAAATGAAATTTTGGTTTTGCAATTTTCTCTACTGCAAATTTTTAAACTTCTAAACATCGCACATTTAAAATTTTTACACCGTCGTCTAAAGAAAAAAATGCTCTTTTAAATGCAATTTGTTTGAAAGCTGTATCTCAATTTACTTTTGAGATATTGATTTTTTTGTAGTTTTTAATACCATTTTTCTTATCGTGGCAACAAAAGTACCTCATTTCTATTGAAAGTCATTGAAAGTAAACGGAAAATAGTCGAAAATAGGAGATACTCTATCTTTTTGTTGCGATTTTCTCATAAAACCTGAAAAAAAGTTGAAATTAAAATATGGGCTATGTCAAGAATATTATCTGTTATTCCGCGATAATGATGTCATATGCACACTTTTCTATACACGAAGCTTAAGACTAGATTGTAAAAGTGAATTGCTTTAGTGGATGCAAATGATGTTATTTTATAAAAAAGCGTGTATTTTAATTCTTAAACCTGAATTATGTTTTGTAGAAGTGCATCATTTTCACAGCCCAGCTGCTGTGAAATTCTTCACAGGTGAAAATGCTTCACTTTTGAAAATAGTGTAATCGAAATCACACACTGATAAAACGCAATGTTTTACAAAAATTTAGAGTGTCTTTATAAAAGAGAGATGACATGCAAATAATAGCGATTTATATTACAGAAATTGATGATTCTCGCCTGGATGAATTTACTTCGCCGAGTTAGACAAGCAAGCAAATAATTCATGATTTAAAATAATATCGTGTTCCTGAAGTTTTTGTCGAAAATTCTCTCGAATAATAAAATTTTAATGCTATTCTTTAGGACATTCTACTATAATTTTATCAAAATAACATAATTTGCTTAATTTAATTTTCCCTAATTTTATATAATCTTTATATTTAAAACACAAGTATGTTTTTTAGTCATCTGCCCTGATCTTTCTGCTGAACCAATTTTACTATTTTTTTTTTTTTTAACTGAAAGCTCTTCCTTTGTAGATGTGATCACACTATCTGTTTGTTTTTTTTAAATATCCCCACTTTTGTATTTTAATTTTAAAAGCATTTTATGAAGTTTCTTCAAAATGCTGAAAATTAGATAGCTTTCATTATTGCAGACAAGAGAGAAATAATAAGGTATTTTTAACTTTAATCATGCTATTTTCTGATAAAAGTTCAAAATTGTTGATAAAAATTGTTGTGTAGGGTTTAGTGGCGCAAAATCCCATTAGAAGCAGAATATTATATTAAGGGCATAATAACGGAAAATGACATACTGCTTTTGAAAGCACGCATTTTTCCTCAGAAATTTTCTATAATGTTTTTCCTTCTGCATGTGTACTGCTACTAAGTTTCAGACACTAGGCGAAATGCTTATTTAAGTGAAAATTAAGTCATATTTAAAAGAAAACGATCATTTTCTTTGATAAAACTAAACATTTTAACACAAATTCGTCTAAAAAATATAAATTACGGAAATTTTTACTCTCCGGAATTGAGATTAGAATCTCAACTAAAGAGTGCGTCTGTTCACATAAAAGATGTTGCTGACAATCGTGACTTCAAGTTTTGAGTTAAAATGATTTTTAAATAATCAAACAAAATACAAATTTAAAAAAAATTATGAATATGGATATGTGAAGTGTGTATGCAAATTTTGAGAATGTGAAAATTGCTGTTTTCATTCCGGAAATCCAAGCATAAGAGCCTCAATTGATAACCACATCCTAATAACTGATCTTTATTATATTTTACTGATTAAGTATCAATATTACAAAGAACAAACGTATCTGGGCATAACGCTGACATCATTTTGCCAATGGCAACACTTCACGATCAAATTTCGGTCTTCAAATTTTTGCTACTGCAATTTTTTAATCTTCTGACCATCGTACATTTTCAATTTTCATCTCATAGCGAAAAAAAATTACTTTCAAATGCAATTTGTTTAAAAACTGTATTCATTGACTGATGTATTATATTTTCTAAAATAATTTTTAAGCATGATTTTTTTAAAGTTTATCTTATCATGTGCCGGTTTCAATACATAATAATAATAAATATTTTGCACATAAAGCAACAAACATTTTTCAGCATTTGTTTCTGACTATTTTTGCATAACGAAATTAATACTTCCTTTATAAACAAATAAAAGAATAATATTAAAAAAACCACCAATCTAACATATTTGTGAAAGACAAATTAACGAAATTAATACTTCTTCTATAAACAAATAAAAGAATAATATTGAAAAAACACAAATCTAACATATTTGTAATCATACAATTTAAATTTTTAGATCACCAAATAGGATTTTTTTTTTCAAATGGAATTTGTTTGCAAAGTTCATCTAAGTTTACTGATTGTCTATGGTTTTAAAAACAATTTTAAAGCATGAAATATTTTTTATTTTATCTCTATTGCGCGGAGCTCGATTACGAAAGATTAATCCGTTTGCCCTTAAAACAAAATAAAGAGTTCATCATTTTCTTATGGCTAATGTTCATTTTAAAAAACTTCCCTATGAATAAATAAATAAATATTATAATTAAAAAACAAATTTAGCAGACATGTATAAGCTCTGAAATTATCAGAAAATAAAAGGATGCCATAAGTAGCAAAATCTTGGCAAATAACTCTTAGCATGCGGCTAATAAGGAAATATGGCTTTTGATAAATTTCAAAAATTTATTTGGTTTTATAATTCGTATTTTCCATATGAAAAATGTTTTTTTAATGTAAGTGGTCAATCTAAAAAATTTATTGCATGTAAAAAAAATTATTAGTTTTCAATTTAAAAAAATGTTTTCACCTATATACTTTAACCCGGGAAGCCCGAGTACGATCCCCTAGTACAGGATCGGCGAACCTTTTTACGTGCGCGTGCCAAAAATTCACCAACAATATCTATCAATGGTGTAACGTGCCACATTTTGACATAAAATAATTTTGCAAAGTACGATGTTTATACAAAACGCTAGTTAAAAAATCAGATGCTATTTCTCTGCATATTTGAATAAACCATTAAATTAAAATTTTAATTCGTAAATATGATTCATTTATGTAATAATTTTCACTATGATAAGGAAATAAAAATACGAAATTTTATTTTAGAAATTTTTGACCTTATTATTTATGCATCTAGTTATGATTATCCAAGTTGCATTAAGCATTGTATCAATAAATTATTGATGAGATTTTTACTGTTGTATGTTCGATGGAGAATGCTTTATACCTGATTCATATTTTGATAGTTTTATAAATTGGATCCATTTGCCATCTTACTGAAGGGACTGTCTAAAAAAATCAATTTGAAAAATACAGCATTATAAAAATCATACAGAAGGGCAAAATACATGTCGCAAATGCTGCATAACATCGCAAGAAAAGAAAATTCTTTTCATGCAAAAATAATTGCCTTATTTGTGATAGTCTGTCCGTATGAAACAAAATTTTATTCATTATAATAGAAATTAAATTTCATCTGTATAATAATTATAAAATTTATTTTTTCGTGTGCCAGAGAAATTGTCTTACGTGCCAACTCTAGCACGCGTGCCATAGGTTCGCCAACCCTGCCCTAGTATATATAAAATTCTAATGAAACGAATTTATGAAACAACTGAAATGTAACGAATTTATGGAACGACTGACTAAACAACTGATTATGTTTCACGGCGATTTCTCCTAAAATATGGAATATTTTGTGATGAAATTAACACCATAAATCCGTAATGATCCATAGATCTCAAAACTGGTATTAGAATTTTTAAATTCAAATTAGTTTTAGAAATATTAATTTTTTTTCTAATTTTAAATACTTTTTTTTCTAATGATGGCAACTCAAATTTTAATCATAACAGATATTTTTTTTCATATTTTAGAAAAGGTTTTAGAAAAGATTTTAAACTAATTTGGCAACCAGTTTGGCCTCCCTTAAATGTATGCTAAGAACAATGAGTTTTTTTTTTTTTTTGTATTTTATTATCATTTTATTTAATACAAAACTTTCATTTAAAACTGAAAAATTTTAAATCAATGGCTTTCACTTCTTTCTTTTTTTTAAAAAACGAAACAAAAAAAAAGTATTAATTGCAGATGTCATATACGTATCGAGGAACCTAACTAGCACCAAAAGGGCATTATTTTGCCTAACATGGTAACCCGGCTATTGTTGCTTATTTATTAATAAATGTTTATTTACCTTCATTTTCTTTTTATTTAAAAAAAATGTTATAAATTGTTTTGTTCTATAGTTATTAATTAATTTTTTTTATTATTATTTCATTTGAAAAATAATAGAAAATAATTAAAAAATACATATGTAGCTGGTATTTGAAAACGGGATTTTCGCCAAATTGTCGTAAAAAAAAAATCACGCCAAACCCGATTAAATATTGCAACAAATTCTGACATTTAATTTCAAATTCAAAGCAATGTTTTAATGGTACTACTTAGTTATCCTGTCGACCAATTTCGCCAAATTATATAAATCGCCAAAGCACTCATCATATTATACAAATTGCCGTAATTTTTATTTTAAATAACGAAAGAACAAATAAAGGCACAGAACGCAACGGGTACTTAACTGACGCCAAAGTATCGTTATTTTGCTTGATATGGTAATCCGGATGTTGTTGTTTATGCTGTCGATGTTTTCGTCAAAATGGCGTCAGAAAAAAATTGCGCCAATATAGATAATATTCCTGTATGACATCTGTGCCCAAATAAATTAGTATAGCATTAATAAAAATAAAACATCAAAATAGAAATCACTTGATGGCGTAAACACCACGTGTAACTTCCTTACAGTCAAGTGAATGTGACATTTACGATCAACCATTATTGGCATTTAATCTTAAAGTCTGGCAATAGATTTTTGGTCGATGGGATAACCAAGTAGTATCGTTTTAATTTACCACTCGAAAAATTTAAAAAATGCTATCTGGCGAGTTAAAAAAAGCTATTTGCGAGATTTGCACCCGGCTAACATAAAAGTACCAAGAATTCTTTGCGATCATGGCAACTTTTATGTAGTTTTATTCGAAAAAATAACTTTGATTCTTTAATCAAAATGGAAAGCTTTTTTATGAAAAGCGAAGGGTTGTAACTGTTTATAGCAGTTACATGACTTGTACTATTATAATATAAGTGAAATGACGGCGATAAAACAATATTTGGCAACTTATCGCCTGTGGCTGGCTAACATTAAAGTACAAAAATGGCCGCATGGAATATAAAATAATATAAAGCGAAGGGATCTGCCCGGAATTGTTGATAATAGTCAAATGATTTAGGCTATTATTATAGAGATTGTTTTCAATTCTAAAAACAGCGAACCTTTAAAATTACTATTAAATGAGTAAGTGTTAAAAGCAGGAAAATATTGAAAATTATGTCTTGAAAATTGTCTTTACAATACAAGTAAATATTAAAAGAGAAAGGAAACCTTAAAATAATAAATACATTAATATGCGTTTAACCGTTTCAGGGGCAAGGTACTACCATTCGTAAAATGTTGAAATCAGTGAATGGCACCAGAATTTACAATTTCGAAATACGAAAATGCTTTTGTTCACTTACTTAATAAAAGGAAAATTTTCATTCCAATATTCTGGTGCCAATGTGGCATTTAAGAATTAAAATTAAGTGGTCCAAAAATGAACCACTGCCCTTGAAGGGGTTAAAGCGGTAAATTGTAGTAAATTGTATTATTTCAATCATTTTATAATGCTGTTATAAAATACCGGGAGGCAAAGACTCTGTTTACTTAATTCATTTTATTTTAGCTTCCTTTCAAGTGGTCACTGGTCTTCTTTAATCAAACATGAAAACAGCCATTGGATGTCTTAACAGCAACTAATTCGGCCTTAAATTTTCACAATCAAAGGGAATTGAATGGAAACCTGTTTACAGGGAGATCGCTATAGGTTTTCCCATTATAATTCAATCTTCTCTAATCTTTTTAAAACCGATCAAATTAGCGTGCTTTTAGATTCTGCGGTGTCTGAACAGGGGTTGGCGAGCGTAGCTTGCAGGTAGTAGAGCCCCCTAGTATATATATAAAAAAATTACAGCTTTGGCAACAGACTACTGGCAGATTTGTTCCAAAATATTCTCTCTGGATTTTGTTCTCTGGGTAGCCATATAGGCTTGCATGGAATTATTTCAACATGCTATAATAAACATGCAAGGAGGGAGGAGGAGTTGTGCAGGAGAAAATATCACAGGCTTGATTTTTGGAATCCCTTGTCAAGTCTGTGCACAGGGATTCCAAAAGTCATTGTTATATCCCGTGTTTGTCTTTTGATATTGTTTACTTCTGACTTTTTGTAAAACATTGCTGATTTTGGGTTAAAAAATATCTGATCCTGATACCATGTTCTTTGGCATAAAAGTATACTTTTAAATTTGAGTTTGTTTTAAAATTTCACTGTTTAAGAAATATTAAAAATATATCTAGAACAAAAATTTAATATACATATATCCATAAGTTCAAAATTCAGTGTGTAATAAGTATAAAGTAAAAAAATACAAAGATATACCAAGAAATCAGGGTTGTCACTGCAGTTTCTTAATTGATAACCACTATTTCCAAACAATAACCTTTATTGTGAGTTTATGGTACCCGTCTTTCTGACTCTTTCACAAGCCGGATTTACGGCATGAAATACTTGAAAAATATCTGAACTGGGCAATTTTCCGTGAATAAAATATGTGCATAAATAATTTCATGATTCATTAGCATATACTTTTGCATTCAAACAAGTAAGGTTTATTTAAAAAGTTTAACTGAAAATGACTTTTTGAGCCCTCCCTTTCCCCTTCCTGATAGTTTTTTAAATGCTACACAACTGAAATGAGTTAGTTTTCAAAAGTACAAGAAAAAATATTTTCTTACTCTCATTTGATAAACTGTTACAAAATATATTAGATAGCAACAGCCGATCAACCACAGTAGGGAACTAAGATTGATAAAAAATCTAATAGAATATAAATCCACCCACATCTTGGATGATCTTTCAGTAACTTTTTTCGCAGAACGATCTTCCTCCAAGGCAGTCTGAAACAGAAATTTATATTTTTAGGATGATAAACAGAAATTTCATAAGGCTAAATCAAAATATATACAATTGAAATCAGAAAACGTAAATCTGTCGAAAATGCATTCTTTCTCAAATGAAAAATTTTCGTTTTTAATCTAAATTTAAATATGACAATTCTCAATTGAATAACTATTCTCATTTTTCTCTGTCATTCTTTGGTGATTAAAATGTATGAAGTATTCTGTTACTTTTTTGACCAATTGTACCTATAGATTTTACAAGAGATAGTAAACAAGGTAGAACCCATCGGGATTCAACAAAAAATGCTTAAAAAAGAACTGTTCATGGCCATTACTAAGACTTTTTATTGGGGAGGGGGGGGGGGGGGGCTTAAATTGCCAAGCCAAATTTCAGTATTTGCCAACTCATTGAGAAGGAAAAATAAACAGTTCTCAATGTTTGCCAACTAGTTTTATAATTTTGCCAAGTTACCGCAATTAGAAAATATAATATAGATCTCATTTATAAAAAGCTTAATAATACTGCCCATTATATTTGTAACTTTTGCCAAGTTTATCAGATATAGAAAGTATATAATGGTCTTTTATTGAAGTTTTAAACAAATTTGCCAACTGTAACAAAAATTCACAAACGTTTGGGGGATCCCCCCCCCCCCTTTTAGAGAGGGCCCTGGAACTGTTAAAATGAATTTGTAACAAACTTACAAAAATAATTACAATAAAATTTCAAACTTACTTTCGCTAGTCTAACTCTTAAAACAGATAATTTTTTAAACCAAGTTAACAAAATACTATTTCCATTAACTTCAACTTTTCAAATTATTAAAAAATTAAACTTTGTATAAGTAATTGGTAACATGTAATCAAGATAAGTTATTATGATGAAGTTATCAATGAGGCTTCAATGGATTTTTAGTATTATGGAATGAAACATCGGGAAAAATTACATCACTTTGACACAATCACAATTTTTTACAACACACAATAGGTTATTAATATATACATATATTTCTAAACTTGACATCACATATGCCAGCTACAACTTTGCAAGTGAACATTTGCACTCGACTTAAAGTTTGGCTTAGATGCGTTATATTCCCGGATTGCCGCCATCTTAGATGTTTTGAGATTTCTTGGCGATTTTATGTTGGCGATGTTTATCGATATGTGGAACCCCGTGTGACGTGTGTGTTTGGCATGTCATATTCTGGCAACCCCTGAGAAGGTCATTTTCGGCTAGGATATTGTGGATGTGGTTTGATTTTGTGTTGTATTGTTCTGTCTTTTTGTTTTTATGTTAAATTTATTGGATTTATTAGATTGACTATTGTTTCTGTAGTCCGTTTAAACGCTCTTGCTGAAGTAATTATGAAATTTGAGGAAATTCTGACAAAAAAAAGAGGTTTATTTACAGTGTGTCAATGTGACACACTGTGTCAAAGATATAAAATTCGAAGACCTGACTATGGAAGCGATTTGGAATCGAAATGTGGTTGTTTTTCATTTTTTGATCAATAAATTACCTAATGATTTTTAAACGATTTGGATCACGTGACAAAGATGTTTTCTCCCTTCGCTGACTGGTTTTTCTGCTTTCTTCGGAAACTTTGGTTCAAAATGTCCACTTTGACAATATTTTCTGAAAGATCTGTTGCGTTTGCAAAAAAAACGGAAAAAACAGCTTGATTACATAGTTTCTGAACAACAACACCGGCTAATTTCATGCATTGCCGACCAAAAACAAATTTAAACTTATGTCAGAAAGTTGCCCTTTTGGATTTGAGAACAGCCTTAAGGGAGAATTTCTATAAATTCAATAATCATGTATATATATATATATATATATATATACAGACACAGTGCATGTAAAAACTTTAAAGGATAGCAAAAAACTGTAAAAATTTTGATAAATTTAAAATGTGATAAGTGAAATGGTAATTTAGTGTTGATCATAAAGTGGAAATCAGATATCTGCACAGACTGGCCCGTGGCCGGTGACCTATTTTCATTCACAGCACTTGGAGCAGACCGGACCGGGCCTAGTGACTAATCTTTATGGGCCAACTTATTTTTTCTTATTTCTCTTATTTTAGGCTGGGCCTAACTTATTTTTTCTATACAGAGCCAGGGCTGCTTTCATTCCTAGTCTTCATGGCACAAAATTTTCACTCCTAGATTTGACCCAGCCTGCATAAAAATTCTTGTCTCGGCATGGCCTGGCCCGTTCAATGATCAGTAAAATTAGGCCTGGTGCAAAAATTTTTGCAAAAAATGCATACATTTTGAAATCAACATTATGCTACAACTAAATTTATTCTTTTTAAAGAATTGTAGATTTCTACGCTTATTAAAATATAGTAAACTGTGTGAAAAAGAACCTGCCTATGACGGAATCCTGTTTTAAACTGAAAAACATGTTGATCCATGCAAAATTAATATACTAATACCTAAGAAAAGAATATATAATACATTTATACTTGCTAAGAAGGGAACTTGTCTATAATGCATTTTTTTCTCTTTTCTATGCCATTCCATCTTAGAAGATTTTAGAGTATAGCATTTTTCAGATTTTTAACACTTCAATACATGGAATATGGATTAACAATATTAATGATGACTGAAACATTTACATACAAGAAATAGATTTTCATTAAAAAAATAAATATCGCAGCCTGTGGCACTTCTATAAAAATGAAGATTATAAACATGAAAAAAAAAGTTAAGGTAAATATTTTTGGTCAGAACTCCTCGCATGAGATAAATTTTTAACCAAATCGATGTAAAAATCAATGCCTTGTAGAAATTCAATTGTGTGGGGGCGGGCTTGGGCCGAGATTTTAACTTTTTTCCAGGATGGTCTGGGGCAGAACTTTTAGCTGTTATAGAGGGCCGGGCTAAACTTTTAATTTTTTTACCGAGCCGGGCCAATAATTTTTTGTACTGGCTGGACCAAACTTGGGCCGAAATTTTAATTTTAGTATCGGGCTGGACCGAATTTTTTTTCTATGAGTCAGGACAGGCCCAGGCCTGAAAATTTTGACCTGAGCAGATCTCTAGTGGAAGTAATAATATAAAAGTCAACAAATTGTATCTGTGAGCATTTTATGACGAAAACATAATAATTATGCAAAAAAACCCTACTATTTTTGCCTGAGTAAAAACTTTAAGGACAGCACTATTTTTTTATAGAAATGTTATGTATGATTATTATTCATTTGCATGTTAAAATCTCTTCTGTAGAGTGATTTTTCTGATGTTTTCTATTAAAAGCTTTATTAATTTTATAATTATGCTAAAAGGAAGTTCAATGAATTCTGAAATTCAATCCTGTTTATAAGGAGAGTTTTCCTAGTCCTAAAAATCTTGGAATGAATACTGCCATCACCCCTGGTTTATCGATCTTTAAATTAATAAGAATAGACATTGAGAAAATTTTGTATTTACAGACATCAAGCATATACAGTATTAATTTCAATAACAATGGAGGAAAAAAATACAGGACAGAATAAAAGAACACAAGTGTGATATACAGCTAAATAAATTTGCTACTGCAATAGACAGATTAAACAATAAATCACCAACCCCAATTGATTTCAACAATGTTGAGAAATTAGCAAGTTAAAATAATTTCAATTACACATTACTAAAAAAGGCCATAGAAATTATCACAGCTAATTCTGAAATATGTAATGATATGGGTACACGCCAAAATTGATAATAGATGGTGTGGCATGTTAGGAATAGGGAAAGAAATTGGGGAAAACTTCAGACACAGTAACTAGCGAGAAAGAGATGAAAAACAGCATTAACTGAAGATGCCTCTGGACAGACGGAGACAAAAGAAATTTTAAACTTTTTTACATTTGTACGATCTTTTAGTGTGTTTGAAAGTATATATATTTTAAACTTTTAGATATTTACATTATCTTTTAATGTATTTTAAAGCTGTAAAATGTCTAAATAAATAGGTAAAACAAGTGAATCCAGTGATTGATATATGGCATTATGGAAGATTACACATAAAAAAAAAAAATATCACCATTATTCAGGTAATTAGAAAAAGAAATATACTAGAAAGAAATTCATCAATTTAAAATTGCATTCTATCTTTAAAGAAAAGTTAGCATTTTAAAGAAATATATGGGAAAACTAAAAACTTATAAGAACTCTTAGAAATAAAAACTTAAAATAAAGATTTGTACGCACTTCTTAAGGATAGTAGAAACCTTTAAAATAGAATTTAATTGTTATTTTAATGCATGTTATTATCAAAGAATAGAAATGTTTGAACCTTTAGCTCAAAGACCAATTGATGATGAAAGTGGTTAGCAGTTTCTGGTTCTCTTATGGAATAATCCCATGCACAAAGTACTTCATTAGTATAAAAATTAGATTTCTTGGAAGTAATAGTAGCTTCTTCTTGTACACCAATTGAAGAACTAAGAAAAAGAAAAGTTATTTAATGAAACTTCAATCCAACTAATTTTTGCAATAGTCAGAACTTAAAAAAATAAGCATAAGTAATTTTAAGCAAAACAGAAAAAATATTCTTTAACTCTTCAGTACTCACATAGGATATTCCAGAGCGATTTTAATTTTTTCAATTGTTTTCAGCTATTTAGTCTCTAAATACAACAAATATTGAATTTATTTATTTATTTTAACTTACAGTACTACAAACTGTGGGGTGAGCACTGGGCACTGGAGAAACAATTCCTTGACAATTTTCATATACAAGACTTCTAAAACTATTGTACAAATGATATATCACTAAAAAATCTCAAAACTTACCTTATACGAGTCATGATAAACACAAAACTTAGCAATGTCAAAGTACTGTGAGTCAAAAATACCTGATAAAGTTTGGAAAGTCATAAAAAGCATCTGTTTATAACAGCAAGTGCTGATTAGATATTAGCACCTTCATTAGTTTTCCAAGAAGACAATATATAGGCCTAAATAGCCTGTGGCAATTTTTTTAATTATGGGGGGGGGGGGGGAAGAGTGAATCTTGGAGGGTGCATTAGAAACTCGATGGTTAAATACAGATCTTAAGACTTATCTAATTCAGGGTTTATACTCTGTTTGAATAAAAAAATTCCCTAACTTTTCCATGTTTCCCAGACTATATTTCCTACAGTTCCCTGACCACAATTCAAGACATTTTTAGAAATACAAATTACAATTCTAGATCTTAATGATTAAATTTATGCAGCAAAAGAGAATATACTGATACATTACAAAAAATAAAATGTAAACTTACCTCTGAAAATGAAAATAACCTATAAAATTAAACTAATAAAAATCTATATACTTGATATTTAAAATATAAAAAAAGAACAAAAACAATTCAAATTTTTTAGACAGTTCTGCTGTAATATCATTTATTTGTGTCGTTCAGAAGTTGTTTGTTGTGCAAGTTTAAATTTTTTGTCTTTTAATGTTTTAATTCCAGCTACAGATTTTCTATTTTGCTTGCTTCATAATTTTCTTTCTTTTTTTAATTTAAATATTCATGATATCTCATCCTAGCCACTTTAACATGACTCAACATTTCTTTGGCAGAAGTATCGCCTATTTGGTAACAAAACCTCGGAACTAGGAAGAATCTTGAAACATGATAGTGCATTAAAAACCTAACTTTTCCAGGCGTTAGAAAAAGAATTGTAATTTTCCCATGACTGTTGGAGGACTTGTCATTTTTCCTGACAATTCCTTGTTTTTCAAGTTGTCAAACATTGTTAATTGTCATTGTTGATAAATTGTCAAACATTGTTTCAATTGCTATCATTTACACTGAAAATTTTCTTGTCATACTCCATGTCCATTTCTGAAATGTGATGCTTAGATATTTTACTAGGAAACCGGTGTGGTTAATTACAAAGAAAATTGCAGTTTTGTTAACAATGGATAAACAAACCTTAATATTTTTCCATAAAAAGGCATTTTGTCTACCAATGTAACATGTGCAAAAAAATTATGATGTTATGAATAACAATAATAAAGGGAAATGCACAAATAAAATTACTTTATATTAAAACATAAAATAAATGTACATACTAGTCAATCATCATGAAAAATGAAACAAGCAGTGATGCAAGAAGAGTACATAAAAATGCAATTGATGTAAAATAAACATGTTGATGTCCATGATCATAAGTATTATACGGAGGATAATATCCCATAAACAGATGAGTTGGCTCCAATGGACCCTAAAAAAGAACATTTTTATATGTTACACTTCAATATTGTAAACAGATACTATATTTTTAACAAAATAAATTCCAGTGATTTAATTAAAAAAAAAGCAATTTTAATATAAATTAAAACAGCACCAGGCTGTTAGTTAAAAAAAAAAAAAATTAAGTTAGTTTTAAATTTAAGTTAGTTTAAAAACGTATTAGTTTTTAAAAAAATCATTGAGAAAAATGACACATGACATTATACCAATTACTCAAAATTAAACACTAGAAAACAGGAATTCTGCTTTTTCAGGATTTAAAAATTCAGAATTTCGCCCCCCCCCCCTTCCCCCCGATGAAAACAAAAAAAAATGTATATAAATATAGATAATACAAAATATATTTCAGTTTTAAGACTTAAAACACACGCTTTTATTTTATATAAAATGTCGTCATCCGCATCTGCTGAACCTTTCGTCATTTAAGAAACTCGACAAAAAAAAAAAAAAAAAAAATAAATAAATAAATAAATAAATAAATAAAAAAAGAAAATCGGCTACCTCCTGATTCATATGCCTTTATTTGTTTGTAATATTATTATAGATTAGGGTCGACCAATCTCTTCACGTCTGCATGCCAATTTTATCCAAAACATATTTTACATGATCATGCTGTGCCAACAAGTTTACTGGATTAAACTAGAAAAATTAATTAAAATACGGATTTTAGGATTTAAAATATATGGGTACCATTTTGTAATATATTTAAGTATTTTTAAAAAATCCCATTTCTTTTGTTGCATCTTACATGCCAAATAATTCGGATCAGCTTCGTATTTCAGTTTTTCTTTAAGAAAATGTCAGCTGAATTGCAGCCACTTGACAACAGGCTTCTACTTGAGTTTTTCATACTTTTCATCTCCAAAGAAAAATAACTATCAGAAAAAAAAAAAAAAAAAAAAAAAAAAAAAATCAAAATGCAAAATGGCTTCTTTAAAAAAAACGCTCTTCTTGTATGGAATTGAATTTGAAATTCCAAGTTATTATAATTTCACCATCGACATTTTTGCTTCAGATCGTTATTTTCCGATAATCTTCCATTTTCCTCTTAATCTCAAAATTTTTTGAGTCAATATTGAGCTAGATTGGGATTTATAAAGTTACATTTCAGTTTATTCAATCTGCATGACAGCGACAACCAACTCAATTTAGAAAAACTCAGCAAGTCTAAATTCAAAATATTACAATTTATGCATTTTCACTATAGGAAAGGCTGGGGGTGTAAACCGTGGCAACTGGCATTTTTTAGAATTTTTCTAATTGATTTTTTTTTGCAAAATTGTTTAATTGCATCGTGACAACTTTTTAAAAGTACAAATATTTTACTCAATATACATTATATTTCTCAATAATTTTTACATCTGAATTTACAAAATGAAAACTATTTGCACAAAAGTCCAATAAAATCAAATCTATCAGACAAAAAATGTTCCACATAAGACATAATTTAACATAAGTTCCAATCTTAACAAATCAGCTGTTTTGCAGAAAGCAATCCTAATAGTTTTCTTTGTATTTTTCTTTTCAAAACTTGAAAATCGAATGTATCAAAAATTGCATTTTGTTAATTACCTTATTTTACACGCAAGCCCTTTAATATTTTAATTTAGAACATGAGCCTATACCGTGCCGAAAATAACCTCCAGCATGCCACCTATCTCTGTTCGCCATCTCTGATATAGATACTTAAAATTAAGTTCAGTTTATAAAAACTCCATGTTTTATCAGAAATCATTCATTTATATTTTTTCAAAATAGCACATATTTTAATTACATTTTTTTTCAGTAATTACGGGAAAATGGCAACAAAAGGATATAATTACTATTTTTCAACTACTTTCAACAGAAATGGAGTACTTGGGTTGCCAAAATTAAAGAAATGGCGTTAAAAACTATTAAAAAAAAAATTAATATCTCAAAAATAAATGGAGATGCAGTTTTCAAGCAAATTGCATTTAAAAGTACGTCCCCCCCCCCCCCCCCAATACGATGGTATAAAAATTGAAAATGTGTGATGCTTAGAAGTTGAAACAATTGTAGTAGAGATTATTCTGTACAATGATACCTCTGCTTTGTTTTGCGGCTGGCTTATACAACGAAATGTTATTTTTTTGGAGACGACATTTTATTAGCTGGGAGAAAGAAATAGCATACTGGGGGCTAAAAAGCAAAACACAAAATTCCATTTTTTATGATCTAAGCAAATTACTGCAATAGCAATACTTAAGAGCCAAATGATTTCATGTTTAATTTTTTCTTTAATTCTTTTATTATTTATTCATTACTCGCCTGGCACGGCTTGGGCTTATGATAATAATCTTAAATAAACCTCAAATTTGTATGACTTTACATCTTTAATCTGATTTTGTAAGAATTTATACTTTAAATGAAAATATTGCCAAGCGAACCCCTTTTTAGAACTTGCCCCCCCTCCCCCCCCAATAAAAGAAAGCAAGTTTTGCAGTTCAAAATACAAATTTTACAGTTTTTTTTTTTTTTTTTTTTTTTTTTTTTTGCATCATTTATTTAATTATTAGGCAACTTCCATCAAAATCCATTTAGTAGAACTTTTTAAATTGTTTTCTCACATATTCCCATTTTTTTTTTTTCATATGTTGTTTACGAGAACTAAAATGATGATGTTTATGTATTTTTGCAGAATATCAACAGCAAATTCTTAATTCTCGCTATTCTCTTTATTTTTCAAATATATCTTCATTCCAAAAAAATATTTCAATGTTTTTTTCCCTCTTTTTTGAATTTATCCTTTTTGATTGTCCTTAATAAGTTAACAATGTAATGAAAAATATCATAATTAATTTCTGACAATGAACAAAGTTGAATTAATTCAACAAAAATGCTATTAAAAATATAATTTTTCTTCTTTTACTTTGTGATAAAGTTTTAAAAAGTTCTATAAATTAAGCTTAAAGTAAAATTGTTTTTAAAAAATTTTCATTACTTTAATAATATAAAAACTGTTCTTTTCTAAGAGGAAAATGTAATGAGCCTTCACAGTATGCAGGTATCCTTTAATATTTTAAACAATTTTATATCTGAAAGTTACAGTAAAGATATAGCCCATCTTTTTATAACATTGTCTAACAAAAATTGTTAAAGATATTTATTTATATATTTTTTTAACATTGCTTTAAGATGAAATATTAAAAATAAAATTATCTTAAGGAAATTTGGGAATTTTTCTTTTCAAATTCAAAATGGAATCCATTTTTTTTTTTTTGGTGAAAATGAATATTGTAGTCCCCCCTTTTGAAAAGAAGAATCCACAACTTAAATAATAGACACATTATTTTAACATGAAACATCACTCTAGGATTTACTTAGAAAAGAATGTTTAATATATAGATTTCTTAACTACATGACACGTACCTATTCCATAACACATACCATAATAAATTTACACAATCAAGATATTTATAACTAAATTAAATTGAGAAGAAATTCTGCTTGTTTAGACATCCTTTTGTACAGGTAAAAAAAAAGCAACATGCATACTTTTCAAAACTATTTACACTAGTTTCTGATGAAGAACTGGCACGCGAAAACTATGACAGTGCGCATAATGACGGGAATGAAGAGAATGCTAGTTAGTGCTGCCACTTATCATAATAATCTTTAAATATTTATGATACACCCGTTACATCATTAAAAAAAATTCTATACTTTCTAAAATAAAATTTCCTTGAAAAATTCTATTTTCATATTAGTTCTTTCATTATTATTATTTTTTAATCTCACAAATTTAATCATATGTTAATATTCTGAGTTATTGTTATTGGATGTCTGAAAAATTTAAACTAGCTTCTCATAAAAGTTCAGTCTATTGTTGTTTGATTGGAAAAAAGTCCAAAATCTACATAGTTTTCCCGAAAACAACTAGATAGCACTAGATTTTCCCAATATGTCCTTATCGTCAAAATTGGAAACAAAAAAAATCAGAAAGAATAACATCTACAATTAATATTTAAATTTGGTCATTTTTCATGTTTATGGAGAAATTAAAGCATGCAGTAATTCATGAATGATTTCTACAATTAATAGCAGAACAACTACTTATAATTAAGCTTTTAAAGCTAAAAATAGACAAAAACTTATTCAACACTATTGAAACACAATACGCGAACCAGTGCAGCAGGAATAAAAATGTCTGACGAGTCAGTTTATATATTTAGTAGCTCTAGATAAAACTTTAGCAGGGTTGCCAACCTTTTTTCAACAGTTTCATAAACACTAACATAAAATGTCAGAGGCTTCTATGGTTCTTTAAGAGAAGTGTTTTTTTTTTTAATGATTTTTTAAAAACAGCTTATTTGGCAATGCAAAATATGGAAAATGTAACTAAAAAAATATATAAAAAATCAATCTTCATAGAAAAATTATATTTAGAATAGAAGAATGGAAAATACAAGATAAAAAACATAAATAAACCATTTATTTCAGAAACTAGGTGCAGAATTACAAATTTTGATATATTTAAGAAAAACTAATTAAGCTAAAAGTTGATATTTATTGACAAAAAAGTTCCAGAATAATGTAAGACTCTCTACAACAAATGACAAAACAATTTATTCATAAAATTCAAATGAAGGAATAATAATAATAATAAATAAATAAATCCTTTTACTCTAGTTACAGGGTTTCTACAGTAAAATACATTTTACCTCTGTATTTTTAACTATATTACAATTTTTATGATATTATTAAGTTGAGTGAAGGATAAAAAGTAATAAAGATGAGCTTTTTTGTGAACTTAAACTTTGTTTTGGTCAGTTGCAAAACTTTAAAACAAATTCAAAGTGTAAAAATTTTAAGGTACCTCTTAACTTCAATCATGCTTGATAAACTGAAGAAAAACGCATGCATCCCATTTCATAATGTAGAAATTTAGCTGAGTAAAAATGAATGACGCCCCTTTCATAATGTAAAAATTTAGCTTAGTAGAAAAATTTATAAACAAATGAAACATTCTCTAAAATACAAATTAAAAAGCCTCTAAATTACTAAATAATTTAATTTAAATTTAAGCCTCAAAGTGATGTCACTTGAGAAATTTTTGCAGTAAACAAATATATCAAGATTGCAAAATGAAGGTAAATGAAATCTTAATTTAATAGTTTTTTACACTGATTGATGGATCTGTATGATAAACTTAAGAAAAGTAACGTTAATTCATTTTCAAAAATTATGTCAGTTATAAGATTTTTGAAATAAATGATTCTATGTATGCAGTTTTATGGAGCAATTAATAAAATTAGGTATGTGAAACATTACATTACATTGAGACTGTGAAATTTTCCATGCACTCCCTTATATAGAAACACCAGATATTTCAGTGTAGTTGATGAATCTGAATTAGAACCACAATTTATTATAGATTAAAAAAGCTTTTTTTTTTTTTTAATATATATATATATATTTAATTACCGTTCCCTGTAGAAAGCCCTGAACAGCTGCAATGAAACCTGAGCGACTATCATTAGAAATGTCTTGAGCATATAAATGCTGGCAGTATGCAACTGTTGTTTCAACTGAATTTCTTGAACTGAAATCTATCAGCAGTTCTGTATCAGCTTCATAAATCTAAATAAAAAAAAAAATATATTAAAAACTCTCCCAGTCATTATAAATGGTTATTAAAAAACAAGAAATTCTATAAAATTCTTCCATTTAAAGGTTATAAGATAGAGAAGATTTGAGTTGATTTAAGCTGAAAGCATTTTTTTTAGCTATGCTTATTATGATGATCTTTGGCAAGTTGGACAAAACGTTTTAGAGGGTCAACCAAACTAATCTTACTTTTAATAGTAAACAGGGATGGACTGACATAATTTGGCCCACCCTGCTAGATTTATGCGTTGGCCCACCAATCGACAACTCCATTGTTAAAATGTTTGAATGTGGACCATCCTTTGTACATTGATTAATGTTTGTTTATAATATCAATAAAGTACACGAAAATTGAATAGTTTGTTTTGTACCTTCACTACTAACTAATTAGAATGTCAGGTGTATGGATAATTCTTTTGAACTTGAGGCAACTCCATCTATTATCTTATCATAATCGTAATTTGGTTGATTATCTCCAGAACTACTGGGTAGATTTTAATGAAATTAAGTATGCACGTAGGTTGATAAAATGCAAAAAAATAACCCCTTCAACAGTTCTCGTGTAAGACTCATCAGCATCAGAAGGTATAAAACAGAGCTTACAATATTGAACCAAAAAATGGGTTAATAGGGGTATGTTTCCCTCTTATATACAGCTCCCACAACGTGAATTCATACTGGAAATCAGGCACTTTATGAGTCCCTGTGGCAGTTAGTCTCACTCCTCAAGCAACGCTGCTTTCAGGCACTCAGTGGTTCTGGAAAGTGGAAAGCGAGTTCGAATTATCCTCCCCAGAGCGTCCTAGACACGCTCTATAGGGTTTAGGTCTGGAGATCTGGCGGACCAATCCATCAAGCTAATATCCTCACTTTCCAGAAATTCTTCGACCTGATGAGCTCTATCTGGGCATGTGTTGTAGTCCATTAAAATGAAATCAGAGCCAATTGCATCCCCGAAAAGGCGAACATAGGGTACAAAGATATTATCCTTACACCTCAGACCAGTCACAGAGCCTTTGCGAAACACAGGGAGGGGTGTGTGCTCATCCAACATGATACCTGTCCAGACCATCAAACCTCCGCTGTCATAGTGGTCCCTTTCTTGGACGTTGGGAGACAGGTATTGGATCCCTGGTTTTCTCTAGATGAAAGTACGTCGAGAATTAGTGTTTAGGCTGAACCGACTCATCAGTGAATAGAACGGTTCCCTAATGATTCCTTGTCCAAAGTCGATTACCTCTGCATCATGATAAATGGGTTTTCCCATGTGCGAAAGTGAGATGATGCAAGCAGCAGGTCTTATTGCAAACAGCTCTTTGTCATGTAGCCTTCTGCAAACAGTAACCCTTGAAACTCAGCTTCCTGTAGCCGCATAAAGGTCACAAGATACCTGGGAAGATGCTGCACTCCTTTATCCCTCACTGTAATAGACAAATAGCGATCTTCATTGGCCGTCATGGTTCTTGGACGGCCTTGTCCAGGCTTTCTCTCTATGGATCTAGTATCCTTAAACTGTTTCCGTAAGTATGATATGACATTGGGTGTTACATTGAAGTCTCCAGGAATCTGCACTTGAGACTGCCTTGTTACCAGTCTCCGTGCTTTTCGCCGCCTCATTCCAGCATTCAAACATTAGTGGTTACTCATTTTTACTGTTTTCTTTTGAATTTCACATTATGTAGGAAAAAAAATAAAACAACCACCAAGATATTTGGCGAAATGTGCGAGCAAACAAAACGCGAAAATTGCCACGTTCACTTATAAAGACTGTTCTTTTACTGGCTACGCCCAAACACACATGTACGCTTATTTACTCGACACTGAATAGTTGCACCTTTGTTTTGGATAAATACGACCATAGGCATTCAACTCGTACAATAATTCTAATGCACAAGCTAGCCACTTTTTACATTTCTTATTACTTTTACAGCAATCCTCATTATCTTTAACGAGTTCTTCTGAATAGCTCATTTTTTTCTGTAAGCTGCGTAGAGCTCGCTACGTTGAGATAGTTGCAGGAATAGCGACTGATTATAATGAGTACAGTGCTGGGAAAATTGCAGCAACTCTTTTCTGGCATAGTCTTTCATGACTTTCGCCAAGCTAGACAGAGTATTAAGAGCTTCTTCAGCAAGTTCATTTAAAAAGTTTAACCTCACTGAAGCAGTGAGAATCGGACCATGCAATGTCTTTCATGGGCAAGTCATTTCCAGTAAATCGTGTATTCAACTGCTGAATAGCTGTGTCAAAAATGATATTATAAACGTTTACCTTAAATAAGTTAGATGGGGATCCCATAATACTCTTCACTCATCGTTGCTTGCGAAGATGTTCTGCAAATTCAGAAGTATTTTTCATAACCATATCAAATTATTCTTTTTTGTAGCAGATTGGATTTCAGAGTTTGGATTTTGTTAGCAACAGTTAAGTAGTCCAGGCCGCTTATCTAAGAAGATACTTCGATGTGGGCGTAGATATATTGAATAGGTCGCTTAAAATGGTTCCTATTAATATATGCTGAAACTTGCACCAATTATCAATCGGTGGTCTTGCCGAAAAAGATACATGTGACGGAAAATCATCCATTTCGATGATACCTTGTAGGCACTTAAGCACTGTTAAAAACTTTCGTTGATCTTTAAAAGATTTCAGACTCGGCTAAGTGTTCGATCCTTAATCCACCACCTAGTAGCGCTTACTTTTTGTAATCGGCGAAGAAGTTTATTTTCAGCTACAGATTCCTTATTCACTGAAGTCCATGCTTTCATTCGCTCATATCATTTTGAGCTAAATGCAGTTGTAGCTTACATTAAGACCAAGAAGTCCGTTGTCAATTTGCAACATTCTGTTGCATCCGTCAGGAACAAATTAAGCACATGTGCATATCAATGAACATGCTGTATGTTTGGATTGTCCTTTTCAGTTGTACCTGCAGACCTTTATATCTCCCATTCATATTTGCTGCACCATCAAAAGAAGTGCCAACTATTTGTGAAGAAGGGAATTTAAACTTTTTAAGTTCTTCTTTTACTTGGAGATGAAGACTTACCCTATTGTTTTGGGGGCATCAACCAATTTTAAAAACTATCCTTCACTTTATCATGCTGCACATAACGAACACAAAGTGCCAAGCTGCTCAATTACCGGTATATCTTTTGTGAAATTTACTTCAATACTGAATGGATCTGACTTTTTTGCTTCATCAGCAATGTTTATTTGGATCTGAATGAAGAGATAAGCAATAAACTGATTTATAAATTACTTGGACAGGGATGTAATCAACGAACCTCTTCCGTGCCGTTTAGGATTTTCATTTTGTTCTTCTTTCTGCTCCATTCTAGCATTCATCATACTTTCTGAAGATCTTCTCTCCATAGCCTATGCTACATAACCGTGCAAAGTTTTATCCTATTTACATAGCAGCCTTAACAATTGTAAAAAATTTCCGTGTTTATTGTTTAACGTTTCTATTATTTAAGTCTGCCACTGCCTCCTCTCGTTTTTCTCTATAAGATAATCCTTGATCTGTACACTGTAGATTATTCCTAGATATGCAAGCTAATCCTTGCTTATCTTTTGTTACTACACAAGTGTCCACAGGCAGACCCATCCCCAGGGATGTAGTTGGGGGTATACAGTGGTATACGGCATGTACCTTCTGTTTTTTTTAAAGAAGCTCCGTATACCCTCTGTTTCTCAAATAAAGCATTAGCGTATACCCTATCTATGAACCTTTATGATGTCAGCGCATACTTTCTGCTTTTTTTATGACTACAACACTGCCCATCTCACCGAATAACTTCCTATCCTTTACTGACCATATGTGCCTTTTACTTTATTCCCTATCTCTTGGCTTCTATATAAAATGAGTAATTTCACAGATCTGACAAAGATTGCTGATAGGAAAGGGAAGGTAGAAATTAAGACTTACCCGATCAAAAAAAGAAAAACTGCTTCACGAAAAAAAAAAGGAAAAGAAAAATTGAGTTTCATAATTTTTTTTTTATTAAAAAGGAAAAAAACTACAAAAATGTAATTTTTTTTGGCCCACCCTGCTACCAAGAAAAAGTGAGTTTCACAATTATTATTATTTTTTTTTTTAGTTTTATTGAAAAGAAAAAAACTAAAAAAAATTTTTTTTTTTTAACCCACTGCACCCATTTAGCCCACCCCACTACCAAGGAAAATTGAGTTTCATAATTATTATTTTTTTTTTAGTTTTATTGAAAAGTAAGGAAAATAAAAAATGTATTTTTTGGACCACTACACCCATTTGGCCCACCCCGCGATCGCGGGGTAACGGGGTGGGCCAGTCCGCCCCTGATGGTAAATCATCATCTAAAGCAATATTTTACAAATGGTTTAAAGAATTCCATGTCTCTGTAATGAATTTTGTTAAAATTAACAAAGAATTGCTGTGACTCTAGATAACATCGATGCTGTGCAATAATTTAGAGTATCATGTAGCATATAATGAAACTGAACATTTCCATGGATCCACACACATTCAATTTTACATGGCTATTTGGAAAAAAAAAACTAAATAGCTTGTTTTCACTTTTTGGAACATTCTTAAGCATTAACCTACTCAGAGACATTTTTTCTAAAGTACACAGGGCAATAGTAAATGACAGCAACTGATCAGCTTTGTTAAATTAAATTCATATACTGAGCAATTATATGCAATTAAATCCTCATTAAATATATAGAAATCTATATGTAAGAGAACATCAAGTTCACCTTAATACGTTAAATTAAAACATGAATACATTAGATGATTCACAGCTTTATTACCAAAATAGGTGTAAAAGCAATTAAAAGGTTTTAAACATTAAAACCAATTTTCAGATGTTAAAAATAAAATTTTCCGAGCACTTTCGACCAAGCCCTGGTCATCATCAATGGTGTGAAATGAGAAGAAAATCAGCAAACCTGCAGAATACATACCGGTTTAAATATTGCAGGCCGAAACCAAAACTGGAAAAAGAGGAGGAAGGAGGGGGCGAATGAGTCCATGGAGCAACGTAGATTATTCTAAGCCAAATACTCTAACCTTAAACAGACCAAACCAGATGTTAGGTATATGGCATGATAATGAATCATTACATGCATTCCTACCTATAGCCAAAATCTCTATAGATTATCTCAAAATGCATGTGTTATAATGATTTGCTTGTGCGATGATCTGTGCCTTGCTGAAAATGGTGTCAATATCGGCTTCTAAATTTAAACGAGATAAAGCTGCAGATCATTTCCCTTTTGCTATATCTTCAATCTTGATATCTGCGATTCTTTTGATTAAATCTGTAGTCAATCAATGTTACCCCCCACAGAACATGCAATCAATTCCACTACAGATTTAATCAAAAGAATCACAGATATCAAGATTGGAGATAATACAATACTTGCAAGTTTCGACATTAAATCATTATATCCCTCAATAAATGTACAAGAAATTAGCAATGTTATTGAAAACCATGTCAACAGCAACCCAATGCAGGATGACAATATTAAAACCACACTCGTATCAGCTTTAAATTTAATTATCAATAGCAACATCTTCGTTTTCAATGGAAATTATTATAAGCAAACGGATGGAGCCCCTATGGTATCTCTTATCTCCAGTTTATTAGCTGATCTGAAACTAAGGCCATTAGAAGAACAGATTTTATCCACCGCTGAGTTAAAACCAGATTTATAGATTCGATATGTCTATGACATACTTATAGTATGGAGTCATGATGTTTCAAACCTGGAGGTTTTCTTACAGCATGCTAATAGTATTGACAGTAAAATACAGTTTACTTTAGAAATAGAAAAAAATGAATCTTTACCTTTCCTAGATGCCGAACTCATCAAGAATAAATTAACACATAATATAGATAGAAAGATTTACAGAAAACCATGTCGATCCAATAACACAATATCACATAGTAGTACAGTTTCAGCTAATTATAAAAAGGCAGCCTATAGATTTTACATCAGAAGAGCATTCAAGGTCTGTACTGAAACTTATATAGAAGAGGAACTGACTAAGATCAAAACAATTGCAGTTGAAAACGGTTATCCGAAAAAATTTATCAATAAAGTGATTTATGAGTTTAAAAGAACGAAATGTATAAAAAAAAAAAAAAAAAAAGAGTACACAATTTTCAAATTTTTGTAGTATAGAATACATTCCTCTGCTTTATGAGAGAATTAGATATGCGTTAAAGAAATATGATATAACACTGATAGCTAAACCTTCAACTAAATTACAGAATCTAGTTCACAGAAGAGTTGATCCAGTAAATGAACATGAAAAAGCAGGAATTTATGTAATCCCATTTAGATATGAAAATAAAAATAGAACTTTTACGTACATTGGAATGATAACCAGAAGATTACAGGAAAGGTTAAAAGAACACATAGCTAATATAGCTAAAGGGAAACAATCTAGACCTTTATCTTGTTAAAATTTAGAAGCTGATATTGACATCTTTTTCAGCAAGGCAAAGATCATCGCACAAGCAAATCATTATAACACATGCATTTTGAGAGAATCTACAGAGATTTTGGCTAGAGGTAGGAACGCATGTAATGATGCATTATCATACCATATACCGAACATTTGATTTGCTAGGGGTTAATGGAGTATTTGGCTTAGAATGATCTACATTGCTCCATGGACTCATCTGCCCCCTCCTTCCCCCTCTTTTTCCAGTTTTGGTTTCGCCCTGCAATATTTAAACCGGTATGCATTCTGCAGGTTTGCTGATTTTCTTCTCATTTCACCCCATTGATGATGACCAGGGCTTGGTCGAAAGCGCTCGGGAAATTTTATTTTTAACATCTGAAAATTGGCTTTAATGTTTAAAACCTTTCAATTGTTTTTACACCTATTTTGGTAATAAAGCTGTGAATCCATTAATGTATTCATGTTTTAATTAAATTACTCATTTTGAGATAACAATTACCACAATTTTATAATATTTGCCATATTTTACATTTTAAAAATAAATAAATTTTGATACTTTGCAAGCTATTAAATGAAATTTGATTATTTAATCCCAATTTATTTAAACGAGCTTGCACAAAATATTTCCTTCATGAACACAATACACATTCAGAAAATAGAGACTGAACTTAAAGGATTAATTGTTAAAGGAAACTAAGACTTTTCATCAGATTCAATAATAAGAAAGAAATATTTGGTTAAATAAAAGACATTTAAAGTTTTACAAAAAGCATAAAAAAAAAAACATTTGGTTTAAACAGGCCAAACCTTAAATAAATACATAAATACAGCAGAAGATCTTTATAAAACAAACCTAAAAACTTTAGGTTGTGTCATACAGAATTTTGCATTGTATAGAACACATTCCCCACATCATTAAACATATCTTTTAAATATGTCCAAATAAGTCTGAAACATATCAAAGTATAGTATAGTATCTGTATATTAAATTCCTTGCTAAATTTACTTTATAAACACTAACCAAATACACCTGAACCAAATCATTTATTAAATTACTCACTTTCAAAAATTTTTATTGTAATAATAGCAATTTTTTCAATAAAAAGCTCTGAATTAAGGAGGTAAAGTTTAACTAGTGTATCAGATTTAGTCCTCTAGAGAATATGAATTTATTACAATGTGGCAATCCAGGTGCTTCTTAACTGAAAATTCATTGTTTACATCTGAGAAGTTGCATGTTATATGGAGAATTGCATTGTACAGAATTGCGTTATAAAGATCTTCTACTGCAATAACTTATAAAGCATTTAGTAATGAGAATATTACTGCTTTATATGTATACCTCAAAAACAAAAGTGAAATTAATATCATGTATTAAAATATGGAAAGAAAAATTTACCTTCACCAGATTGTTATTCACAACAGAAAGCACATGAGTGAAGTTAGTATCATTGACTGAAATGGCGTCACTGTCAGGAATTATAATTTGTGGTATCACAAGAAAAATGAAATTAAACAGAAAGATAATGAGGTTCATGTATAACAGCCACCGTATAAAAACAAAGTAAGATACAACAGAAACTCCATGCAGCCCTGAAAAATAAAGAGGATACATAATTTTAAGTTAAGTAATTTAAGGTTTAGTCAGGCATACAACTCTAATAATACTTTTAAAAATGTGAAAAAAGTGATAAAAAGACCAGAAAAAGTTATAAAAGAGTGAATAAAAGTGCCAAAATAGTGACAATGTGATAAAAAGCAGCACACAAGACATACGGATTTTTTTAATAAAAAATATTTTTTGCAAGCAAAATAATTTATACATATGTATTTTTAATAAAGGATGCATGCTTATTGTCAGCAATAGTAATTTTTATAATTATCAATAATGATTATGTTTTTAATTGTATGAGTGCAGAGGAGACTGATGAGACAGCACTCCTTTTGTTACGTACCAAAATTGCGGGAAGTGCGATAACACCCCTCTTGTTTTATGCTGAAATTGCAGAGAAGGTGATAGCGCTCCAATTTGTTGTCTCAGGTGTGCATTTAAGCTGGTTGCACTAGCAAAGCATATGATTTCTGTGCATATTGTCAGCTTACAAGTAATTTTTTTTATATGTACACCCAAAAACATTCGCATTTTGGGCATATATCTACAAGATTTGTTCTGCACTCAAATGGTTAAGCACAAAAAAAGGAAAATATAATATGAGTGTGTGCATACTAGAGATGAGTTTGAGCTTGTTTTTCAGTGCCTGAGTGTGATGATCTGAAGCCTGAGCCTGAAAAATTTTATGTCATCAGATTCCATCAATGGCATAATAGCAGTGAAAGTTAAAAACAACAGTGGAGTGGAAAAAAAAAAAAAAACTGATATTTTTCTGATTTTTTAGGGGAATAGGAGAAATTTGATTTTTAAAAATGTGTTATGTTTTTTTCAAATTGTTGATTTAAACATCATCTTTCACCTTAATAAACTGTGAAGTTTTGTTACAGTATTCTGAATATGTTGGAAAGTGTTATATAATCTATGCTGGATGCATGATTTTTTGAACTTGTTATACATTAAATCTGGTTTTCTTTTTAAAAAAAACCCTCCAATAGGAAAAAAGAACATTTGTTGAAAAGACGTATGAATAAAGAAAAAAAAAAACTGTAAAAAAAAAAATAATAATAAAATAAAATACAAACAGGGAAAAATTTGGATTAAAATATCGTTTGCATGCATAATTATTAGTATAATGATACTTGTCGATTGTAAAATTTAGTTCCAAAAATCATCGATAGGTGGTGCTAGACACACAAACAAGAAATAAGGGACATTTAAATGATAATGCAAAAACAATAATGTACAAACGATCATAACACATTGAGTACTTAACATGAAAGTAGTTCAAAAATTAAAAAAAAGTACTTATTAATCTTAACCATTGCATTTTAATCTAGCACGCAAATAAAATCTGCAAACACAGGCATTTTAACACTTTCAAACATAGTTGAAAAGTGTTTATGACTTCGGTGTGTCTGTCAGCCAGATTTTGAATCCAACATGTTTTCGCTCTTTCATCGCCAAAAGGATGTCTTTATTGGTAGTGATCCCTTTATTGGGAACTTTCTCCGTCAACTGAAGGTTCTGGAGAGAGATTTGGAGAAGCTTTTGCCGGGAGTAAAACTGGTTTGGCACACATATCTGCCCTCCATCACGTGACGGAGGGCAGAGATGTAGGCATCAAGAAAAGGTTACCAAATTGGAGTCTATTTATATGAGAAGTCTGTGATTTGAACTTGTTAAATTGTGAAGTTTTGTTACATTATTCTAAATATGTTGGAAACTGTTTCATAATCTATGCTTGATGCATGATTTTTTCTTTCTTGTTAATTTTTGCACTGACGATGGAGCTTCAGAAGCTTTGAGACACCTGTATGCACCTTTTGTATACATACATTTGTACTATTTACCGCTGTTCATTCTTTCTTAGCAAAAATTTACCCTAGTTGCATTTTTCATACCTGTTCCCGCCGATAGCTCTTTCTCAAATAATCACTGCACACAACTCACAATAAAATAAAACTAGCGGACTGTATTACTAATTAAATTTTAATTCACAAAACAATAAATTGATCGAGAGCCGATATTTACACTACTCCTCGGATCGGCGTCTCGAACCCAACTCACACGTTTCCAAACAAACCACATAGATGGCGCTTCTAGCGGAAACATACCGCCGGGCCTTGAATGTTTCAAACATTCAATACTATAAATATGATATCAATTTAAATTACAATCTCAATAATACAATTTTTTTTTCAGCATATACACTAAATGAAATGTTAAATTTACAAATATAACACAAAAATATAATAATACACTACACTACAAAATTTTTGTTTAATTAAAATAAAATGTATGCAAGTAGTTAATGTGGTTTCATTCACATGAGGCAAAACAACAATTTTTGTTAGTGGCCTTTTATATGTGCCATTCTTATCCTTTAATGTTACAACTCTAATTATACCATCTTGGCCTGGATGGATTTTAACAATTCTTGCCAAATGCCATTTTAAAGGGCTATAATTATCAGAATTTTTTATTAGTACTAAGTCTCCCTCTTTTATCTCTACCCTTCCTTTATGCCATTTAGGTCTATTTAAGAGCTTATTTAAATATTCTGATGACCATTTTTTCCAAAGATGTTGTGTCAATTTCTGAACTAATTGCCACCTGCTCAATCTATTCATAGGGATTTCAGTATAATTCGGTTCAGGTAAGGCCATTAAAGATGAGCCAATAAGAAAATGAGCAGGTGTCAAAGCTTCAACATCATTTGGATCATTTGAAAGAGGGCAGAGGGGACAAGAATTAAGAACAGCTTCGATTTGAATAATGAGAGTCAAGAGTTCCTCATAACTTAAAATAGTTTTACCTACAACATGCTTTAAATGATATTTAAAAGATTTAACACTTGCCTCCCATAAACTTCCAAAGTGAGGGGTTGAAGGGGGATTAAAATGCCACTTGATTCCTTCATTAGCTAAATAATTTTGAATTTCCTCCTCACTTTTATCCTTAAATAAAGACTGAGAATTGCTCTTAATTCTTTATTGGCACCAACAAAATTTCGACCATTATCACTAAAGATATCAGAAGGTTTGCCTCACCTCGCAATAAAGCGTTTAAGTGCTACTAAAAACGCTGCACTTGTTAAATCACTGACAATTTCAAAGTGCAAGGCCTTTGTAGTAAAACATACAAAAATACAAATAAAAACCTTTTTTACCTGTTTACTCCTACCTGTGGAATTTTTTTATCTCAAAAGGACCGCAGTAGTCTAATCCAGTGCGCGTAAATACTCTGGATACCATTACTCTTGTTGCTGGCAAATCAGCCATCTGTTGCTGCGAATTTTTAGAATTAATTTTCTTACAAATAATACAATTAAAAATGATTTTTCTAACTACATTTCTGCCAGCTAAAATCCAAAATTTAGTTCTTATGAGAGACATTGTGGTTTCTGAACCTGCATGAAAATGTAAAACATGAAAATAATTAATAACACAAAATGTAAAATTATGTTTTGCAGGAATAATCATAGGAAATTTTTGGTGATCGGATAAGTTACTGTTTTTCAGTCTACCACCAACACGAATGCAGCCATCACTGTCTAAAAATGGACACAAGTTTATCAGTTTGCTATTGTTAGGGATAGCAGTACCCCTTTCTAAACACTGGATTTCTTTCACGAATGAAGTCTTTTGAATGTTCTTTACAATGCACAATAAGGACTGAGAGAGTTCACTGCTAGATAAAGTTCCAGTTGTAGGATATAAAGGGTTTCTACAGTTATATATGAATCGTTTACACCATGCTACTACTCTTTGTAGTTTGATGAACGAAGAACAGTTATTAATTATGTCTAAAGGTTCAAGAGTGTTAACTAAGGCACATACTTGAGTCACTGATGGTGATTTCAATTCACGCAAAAACAGCTCATTGGTTTCAGCAGGATTGCTATTAGGACACTCGACCACCTCAGGCTGTTGTAGGAATGCTGGACCGAACCACCACAGTTCACACTGTTGAATCTTGATGGGATCTATACCTTTAGAAATAAGGTCAGCAGGATTTTGCTTAGAAGGTACGTAATGCCACTGTTCAACCGAAGTTAAACTTTGTATAATTGATATTCTGTTTGCTACGAATGTCTTAAGATCATTGGATTCTTTTTTTAACCATGCAAGTACAATGGTGCTGTCTGTCCAAAAATAAGTTTTAGAAACTTCTAGTTTTAAGGCACTTAACACCTTCTTCATTAACTTAGATAGCAGGACTGCAGCAGAAAGTTCCAGACGCGGGATAGTGACATGCTTTAGAGGAGCTACTCTGGACTTACTAGTGAGTAGCTTAACAGCAGAATCACCACAAAAATTAGTAGATTTCACGTAAATGACCGCTCCATAAGCAATTTCAGATGCATCAGAAAATCCATGTAGTTCTACACAAATAGACTGATCAATAAGAATACATCTAGGAATACTGGTCAGATTTACACATTTTAAGGACATAAGAAATTCATTCCACTCCTTATTTTCTTTCACTGGGAGATAATCACACCAATCTATTTTCAGCAACCATAATTTTTGCAGAAACACCTTGGCCCTTGTAATTATTGGACCTATCAAACCCAAAGGGTCAAATATTCTAGCAATTTGTGATAAGACTGATCGTTTAGTGTATAATTCACCTTGCTCGATAATTAAGTTAAACCCAAAACAATCTGGTTGAGGCCTCCACAATATTCCCAAAGTTTTTGTCTCATTAGAAAAAGAATATTCAGATTCTGAAGTATTACATAAAAGAGCAAAATTATTTACTGCCCATTTATGGAGATCCATGCCTTCTCTATTTAACAAAGATATCAGTTGTTGCTGAATCTCCTTCGCTGTGTCTAAATCATCTGCTCCTGTTAGGATGTCATCCATGTACACAGCCTGCAACAACACATTCGCAGCTAAAGGAAATTCATTTCCTTCGTCTCTGGATAATTGCATTAAGGTTCTTGTAGCTAAAAAAGGAGCACTAGTTGTGCCATATAAGTAATAGTACATAACCTGTACACTTTTACTGGCTCATTCACCCCAGGTTTAAATACTATTCGTAATAAATCACGTTGACTCGGATGTATTAATATCATACGATACATTTTTTTAATATCAGCTACAAAAACAAACTGATGCTTTCGAAATCGCAACATTATAGAAAATAACTCATCCTGGATTGTTCCTCCGTTAAACTGCAAACTGTTTAATGATTTCCCTGTAGAAGTTAAGGAACTGGCATTATACACGACTCATAATGGTGTACTACTTGATTCTGTACGGAATACGCAATGATGTGGAATATAATAAGTGACTTCTGGCTCTTCAGATTCTATCACTTCTTCCATGTGACCCATAGTTAGATATTCTTCCATAAATGCTTTATAAAGATCATTAACTTTAGGTTCTCTAACTAAGCGCTTCCATAATGAATTTAAAATATTCATTGCCTTTTGTTTTGATTCGCCAAGACAAGATGGATCTTCATTTAGCGGCATTTTCACCATATATTGTCCATTTTCAGTTCTAGAATAATTTTTCCGAAACTGTTCTTCACAAATTTCTGCTTCCTTAGTTTTAGAAATCTCAGACTCTCTCTCTATGTTTTCTATTTCCCAAAACTCTTTAATTATTTTTTCTAATTCCAAATTATCTGTAATTAACCCACAATGTATACTACTTTCACCCCTAGCCGGAAGGCTTCCACTGACAATATACCCGAATACACTGTTTTGTAACACAATTTTAGTATTTAATGTTTGCGGATAAATTTGACCTGGTCTTAAAAATTCATAGAAATTTTCTGCACCTAAAAGCAAATCAATCGGACCTGGGACATTAAATTTTTCATCGGCTAATTTGATGTTATTTAACACTGGGATAGAAGTCTCAAGCGGCCTAGACGGCGTAAATTCTGTAATTTTTGGAATGACTAAAAAGTCTAATTTTAAATGAAAATCCTTATCTCTATTTGAAACAGTTGTGTTAACCCTAGATCTAACATTCAACGATAAATTATTTATGCCTGAAATAGAAATGTTAGTCTTTTCTCTTTTCAAATTAAGTTTATCTACTAAATTTTTACTCATAAAGTTAGAGTTTGCTCCGACGTCTAATAGACCTCGTACCTCATGAAAATTACCTAATTCATCTTTTATTAAACAAACAAATGTGCTAAGTAACACAGCTTTTAAATCATTAGCCAAATTACATGTCGTTGAAAATAAATTGTTTTGAGTATTAGCTGGGAAAGGCTGAAATACTGGAGCCGAAACATCCAAATTAGATTTATTACCACCTTTGTTTATATGACTCATTTCCTGTGAAATTACCTCTCCGTTTTCAACTTTATTTACTTTTTGTTCGCGAGGAAAATGCAAAGTTACATTGTGCCTTTTCCGACAAATAATACACGAGAATTTAGATTTACAATCGACTACTTTATGATTCATAAGACAGTTAAAACAAAGATTTTTTGCCTTTACCAGCTCAACTCTATCACTCACTGACATATTTTTATAAACAGGACATTTATGCAAAGGATGATTTTCATTACATGACAAAATACATTTAGAATTTTTTACATCAGTTAGAAAAACTTTAGAAACTGGCCTGGAATAATTATTTTTATTATTCGACCTAGAATTATCAACCACAGGTTTTCCCTTAGATGTGTAATATAAATCTATCTCCCGAGATAACTCAATTGGGTGAAACCAAGAATCTCCTTGTCTAACATTTATAAAACAAGTAACATCCTTATCAAGCGTCTGACAAATTTTATCAGAAATCACTAACTTTTTTAAAGTTTCAAAATCGGTCACATTTCTCAATTTTAAATAATAATCCCAACTCGTTGTTAATCGGGATGCAAATTGTACATACGTTTCATTGGGTTGACATTGTGCTTTTCTAAAATGTTCTAAACAAGTTTGGGGAGTTGGCTCAAATTCTCTAAGTACTATAGCTTTCACCTTTGAATAATCTTCTAATTCCCCATCCTTAATGTATGTAATAACATTTGTTGCCCTTTCCCCTAACAGATTTAGAAGAATTTCCGATTTATACTTTTCTGGGACATTTTTTGAAATGAAGGCCCTTTCTAAAGATGAGAAAAAATACCCCCAACCTTCCGGTCTAGATGGTATTTTGATTGTAAGCGTTCTTATGCTTTTAATGAGAGAGTCTAAAGATTCTATGCTTTCTCCCTTCTCGAAATCATTTAATTTTTCACTTTTGGTTTCTGCACGGGCCTTGGCCAACCCAAGCTCTAATTTTGTACGTTCAATTTTTAATTTTTCAAGTTCTAATACCTTCGCTTCCTCATTTTTTCTCTCCTCTATAACATTATTGGCCATTTCTTCGACCAATTTAGAATCTGCTTTATATTTATCACTTTCCTTTATTAAATTCATTAAATCATAATTAGTTAATTTTGTGTCAGAAATATCAATCCCTAATCCAAAAGCTACCCTTTGGTAATCTTCTTTTTTCGCACTTTTGAACATTTTAATAAATATAGTTCACAATAAATAAATAAATAAATCTCACATACCTCCAAAAATAAAGATGAATCACTTTTACCAAACTGCTGAGTTACGGCAGAAAAAATATTTCGTTTCTTTTATTTATTTCATTTGTCTTCTCAAAATCAGCATTTCAAAATAACTCCGTTTATTTTCTTCATTAAATGATCACTTACAATTGCGCAACTCTGCACTGAAAGAACATTATTATTTTTGTTCTTGAATCAAAACAACTGCTTGACTTAAACTCTTCGTAATAAAGTATATATATTTTTAACACCACACTATTAAAGCAATATTATAATAACGTATTAAAATGCACAAATTCTCATAAAAGGAAAACACTTAATTCGTTTCGGTACACTTATCTCGTTGACTCTAAAATCGAAACACTTTAAATACGTAATTAAATGCTTGTTCTTTATTCCGGTGAGGGGGACCAAAAAAAGGTGTTCCTGCCGACAGCTCTTTCTCAAATAATCACTGCACACAACTCACAATAAAATAAAACTAGCGGACTGTATTACTAATTAAATTTTAATTCACAAAACAATAAATTGAACGAGAGCCGATATTTACACTACTCCTCGGATCGGCGTCTCGAACCCAACTCACACGTTTCCAAACAAACCACATAGATGGCGCTTCTAGCAGAAACAATACCTATTTGCCTAGTTTTTGACATTTTTTGTGTAATAGATTTTTAAGTTTTGAGAGGAGAAATTTATGATTTGATATACCTTTATAATGGCATATATTATAAATAAATATTTAGTAATACATTGTTATTTTTTAATCCAACATTAGAAATTGCAAATTAGCCTAAATCAAGTAAAAATAAAGTCTTTTTAATAAACCGCAGCCCCCAAATTGTGAACACTCTATACGCAATACATTGTATTGATTATTGATTAATATACTACAAAGCAAGTATGTCATGATAACTATTGAGTGTTCGTAGGAGTACTGTGTGCATGTAATTGAAATTCTGCCGCACTGACTATGTAAACCTATTTAAATGGCCTCACATTTCTATTACCCATAAGCATTTCATATAGATATGAATCACAGGTGAAATATGAAGCTCAAAAGACAAATTATAATACAAAGCAAATCTGATTTTCAGTACACATTGAAATAATGTAGCGTGAACCTTATTTGATTCATATGGCAATTAATATGTTAAATTAGTGGTTCTCAACCTATAGGTTGCGACCTACAGGTGGGTAGCTGTGGGTCGCAGAACAGAGGTTTGCTACAAAAAAAAAATCTTTTTCTTGAACTATTTTAAATATAACAAATGCAATATTTTATAACCACAACAGTCATGAAAGCTATTAGCTTAAACTAAAACTTGGTGAGAAGACAGAGTTTTCTTAAACAGTCAGTCGGTATTATCAGGGTTCCTACGCAATTCTGATAAAAATATTCCCTGACTTTTCCAGGTTTTCCCTGACTTTATTTTTAAATTTCCCTGACTTTTCTCAGTAAAAATTCAGCCTACATATTGTTGTAAAACACTCCACAATGGACTTTAATTTAGATAAATGCTAAAAAGTATGTGCTGTATGAATTTCCGATTTTTTTAATTATTTTTCATATTGTTATATAGTTTGCACAAATTTCATATAAAAATTTTTGATTGGATGAATAATTAATTCAAAATTTCTTCATTTACGACGATAATAGAAATTCCAATGTAAGTAGTACATAAAAAATTCCCTGACTTTTCCCTGGCCTTTCCAAATATTTCAAAAATTCCCTGACTTTTTGCCTCAATTTTCGAATTCCCTGACTTTTCCCTGACCCGTAGGAACCCTGTATTATGTAATGACTTTGCTGTGAAATATTAAGCAGCTGTGCAATCGTTATGGCAACACTGGAAAAATCCCTAATTTCCTTCTGGATGAACATAAGAGCAGAATATCCAGAAATATCTAAATCAGCTTTGAGGTACTGGATGGGGTTCAACACGACATGGTTGTGTGAATGTGCTTTTTCTACTTTGCTGTTTTTGGAAAAACAAGTACAGAAACGAAAAGAGACTTAAGGTTAAAATTAACCAGTTTTAACTCTGATAGAGACGCCCTCATAGGTAAACACCAGTGCCAGAAATTTCACTGATTGTAAAGTTGTGTTTTAATAATAATTAAACGCATTTTTCATTATATTGTTGTTTTAATTATTATTCAACTTACACACGTTGGGATGGGATTACCAATTCTTGTTTTTGTTGATAGTGCATTCTTCGTATGAAAATTTGCCTTTTTCATAGGATAGGATTGCCAATAGCTTATAGAGGTCATACAAAATTTCCATACTGATATTAGATATACCCCCACATTAGGTGGGCCGCATACTAATAAAGGTTGGGAACCTCTGTGTTAAACAATAAATCCAGAAATTAAGATAAAAAATAGAAAAGGAGTAAGCAAATTAGTAATACAGTATGATGTAGAAATGTGAATATTACTGGAAGGTGTAAGAGTGGATTCATTTTGAATTTATTATTAAAAAATTTAAAGAATTTTTTACACATGCCAATACTATTTGAGACAGTGCTGCCAGCCCTAAGCCTGGAAAAAATATGAAGCAAACTTAGTTAAATGCCCATTTACACTAAATTTTAAATATTGTTCCAATTATATAGACATTCGATGCCGAAACACCTTTAGCCCTGTGCATTTGGATAATCAGTGTTCTACTGTATTAATTTTATTCAATAAGAAAAGTTTAATAAAATACAAGGACAACGAATATCGAACTGAACAGCAAAACAGAAAAAATGATGCCTTACAATAAAAGGACTATTTCAGAAATCTAATTTTTGAAAACTAGATTTAATACAAAAAAAGCTAACTACATAAAGTACAATTGAATTTTTCAAATAAAAACTGTATTTTAATAAATTACAATACTTCACTTAGATATTAGATGTAACCTCTTCGTTCCCAAATCTAAAATAATACTACAAATACTCATTCATTGTTTTTAAACAAACAAAATGACATCATAGATGACAGAAAAAAGAGCTTTTCGGAAATTGATACTTTAGGAGACTAGTAATTTAGGATTACAAATAGGGATCTAAAATTACAAATTCCGTTAAAATATCAATTTAATTATCACTAACCCAAATTCACACAATCACAAATTTAAGGCCTTTAATCAAGTGAATGGTATACAAATCCTCAAAACATTTTATTGTAAAGGATTTAAGTTAAATAAGTATGAAAATTTCTCAATTTCTTGGTCACAACCTCTTGAAGGCGTTTTGCAAATTCAGATGAAAATAACATGAGGAAATCAGCATAGATTTTGCCATTTATGGGTTTGCTTTTAAAGCAAAAAACATTCAGCTATTAAGAAATGAAGTCAAAATGTAAAAAAGTGTACTAAAAGTCAAACAGTTTAGTTTTTATGGGGAAAAGAATAGAGGTCTACATATGTGGACCCAGATAACGAAGAGGTTAAAAGACAATATAAATGTAATTTAATTACAATTACACTACAATATATTTCAGAATTTCTATTTGTATCTTATTTTGAACATTACTAAATCACAAATATAAAAAAAAGATGTACCTTCAATCAAGTTCAGTGACTCTTCCCACAAATCAAAGTGAGACGACAAGTTCTCCCATTTCCTTTGTAAAAAGTTATGAAGCTGTAAAGAGTCAGTAGAATAAATATTTTACATACAAAACTTTATTATCATAAGCGACATTTTACAGCAAAAACACACAAAACAGCATTTCAAGTCAAAATTTTGAATATAAAGCAAAAGGACAAATTAAATATATCAAAAGTGGCAGAATGATAACATATGAATAAATATAAATGAAATGTACGTGAATTTTTTTAAAAGAGAAGTCTTTTATATAGTTACTACCTGGCATAGCAACCTGATGCACTGAATTTAAATTGCATGAGATCTTATGATTCTTTAAGAGAAATGAAATGTAATTTAATGTACATTTAGAAAAAAGTATAACGTTAATTTTATTATATAATTTTGAGAAATAAATCATATTTACAATGTAGTTAAAACATTCATTCAATAAAAAATGCACAAAGCAAGTGTCACATTTGTAAAAAAAGCATTGCATTCTTTTAAGATTTGACTTTTAATGTTGAAGCTGGTGAAGTGAAAATGAAATCATTTTGATGATCTTATTTTAAAATAGTTGACACTTATAAATTAAAATACAGTAGACCCTGGATTAACCAGGATGGTAAAAATCTCAGCTTTGGATACAATTTATTATGATGATGCTGCATGTAAATTAGTAAAAAGCACCACAGTTAAAAAATCATGGAGGGCAATTTTATCGGATGAGGAAAAAGAAATTCCTACAGAAGATGGCGATACTACTGATATGCAGAGAAAAATCTTAGATTTGAAAAAGTTAAACTGTTTCGAAAATGTGGACGAAGAAGCAGTGCAACAATGGATTAACAAAGATTCAAAATTTGAATGTTACGAAGTTTTAAGTGACAATGATATCATGTCACGTGTCGCTTGTGGTTCAGAAGAAACAAGGAATTTTGAAAAAGTCCTGAAAGTGACGAAGAAAATCTTTTAACTTATTAAAATTTAATTCAAGGTAATGCATTAGTACACACTGAGGAGTTGTTTAATTACTTGGAGCAAGAAGATGAAAGCATATCTGCTGAAAAAATGATGTTGAGAAATTTGCGTAGTAAAATTTGTTGAAGAGTAAATGAAAAACAAAAACAGACTTCTATCATTTCATACTTCACAAAACAGTAAGGTAAACTACATTTCTATTTTTTTTTATATTGTACTAATTATAAATGTTAATAACATTAAAATTTACGTTCATTCTTTTTCTTCTGTACTAATTAAATTATTAATGTCCTATTGTATAATAAATTGACATTTTCTATCCTTTTACCAAAATTTGCACAAATTCGATTATCCGGGACGAGGCATTTCCCGACCATTCTGGTTAATCGAGAGTCTACTGGAAACTAGATAGTACCCATAAGATTTGACGGTAAATAACTTGAATGTTTCATTAGAAATATTCTTGAATTTTTAATTAGTTGTTCTTAAATGAATTAAGTATTGAAATCGTGACAAAGTGCAATATTGTATACATGATTCCTATTGATTTAAGGCAATATATGGTGATAACATTTATTTTTATTTACTATTGTCTCAATTAAAAAAAAAATAACAATATTTAGTTCTTTTTTTTTTAACTATGACTATTAAAAGCTGTCATGAATTTTATTTTTATCAGCCTCATTCTCTAAAAACCCAAATCTGAAACTTGATGCAGCTAACGATTTATAATATATGTATTTTTTATTACTTGAATTTTATTTTATATTTTTATACATTTTTTAAATATTAAATCGTGGATATCAAGGTAATTCCTTTTATAGTCCTTATATGAATATTTTTCTTTCTTTCCATTTTCTTTTTCATTTTTTACGGAAAAGAGTGACAAACTTTTCTTTCTAACACACACACATACATATTCTTGATAATGGTCAGAAAATATAACAAAAATTGCTTACAATCAGGGTTTTACAGTAAAAATTCAATAATTCAAAAAGCATAGACGGTAGCATTGTGCAGTTTTCACATAAATACACAAAAAGATTTTTTGATAGAGAAAAAAGCAAGAATAACCTCATTTGTCACCTATAGTGTTTATTCTCAAAGTTCCTTCCTGCCACTTTTAAAGTCAAGAAATCCTCCTCAATGCTCTACAAAGTATCTTGTCATATCTCACAATCAATATCACTAATGATATCTGCCAAATTAAACAACTGTAATCCTAGCTGCATTATAAACTGTGCTGCACAGCTGAACAAATGGCTGATACAAATGAAATGCAACTTCTTGGCAGCAAATACTGTTATTCTGGCGATAACATTTTCTTCATTAACAAAAATCTTGTCTTATTGTACATTTCTGTAAAACCGTATTGTGCTACTGTCTATACTTTCCAAATTATTGAATTTTTAATTCTTTTGTGACTTTTGGATATTCTATAAACGTTGCCTAATACAAGCCTGTATAATGCTTTGGTTTAAGTAATCAAATCAAGTGTAACTTATTTAAATGTTTTTAATTTTTTTCTGTTTTTAAACTTAAAATATTTAGATATTACAAATTAGAAAAATTATGCTATAAAGATTTTACTTCAATATGCCATGGTTTTCTTTTGAATGATACAGAAATACTTTTCCTATAAAATATAAATCAAAATAAAATAGATCTATCTTAAACAAAACTGGTTAAACTATTAAATACTTATTTAGGTACTTACTTATTATAGCGGCCCCATGATTATTATTACACTAATGTTGCAGTTACGATTTTCACCAAGGTATATATATGTATATATATACACCATATATATATTTCAAATGCTAATATATACACCATACATATCATATATGTGTCATATAAATGTAAATTTATGTCTTACATCTCATATATACATCATGTATCAGTTATACATGTTTTAAATATACAACAGTTGTCATATAATATATGATATCTGTCTTTGTGAATTCATTCTCGGGACCGCTATAACAAGAAAGTACTCTTATTTATTATTATAATATTAATTATTATTAATAACTACTTAAGCTATTAATATGGTGGCAGTGATAACAGATTAGCTGTAATAATATTTATTAATATACAAAAGAATATATTACACCTAATGGATTACAGTATCCAAACTAAGTGAAATGTATGCAAATGGATAGCATGACACAAAGAAATAATTTACATAAATTTTACTTACAATTTTGGATAGCGTGGCACAAAAGATAAATCCATTTATTGAAATAAATACATTTCAATGAATAATATAGGTTCATGTACAGATTACAGATAACAGGCCAAACAAAGGCACATTAAAAATGACTGACAGTCTGTTGGAAGATTAAAAGTATTTTAGATGTGTACATATATTTTAACCAAACTAAAAATAATTTTAATTGAATTTTAAAACAAACCTTTTAAAGCCACATGCCACATCAAAACGCACTTAAAGTTTGATAGCATATTTTTTAAAACTCGCATTTTGAATTTATGAGAGATGTGGATGAAAAAACATTAATGAATGAATTTTTCTACATCTTTTCATGTGGAACATAATTTTTGCACATGCGATTATAAATAGATCAAAAATAAAATGATGAAATATATAATACATATACAATATTTTTTAATTAATAGCATAGCGTCACTCAAAATTTGATATTATTATTTTTTAAATCCACATTAATTCTTAGAGCCATAAGATAAAGTGCTGCATCACAAACTTTTAACCCGTTAATGATTTTTGTATTGATTATTAATACAGCTATCTTGAGCAAATATCTTCATTTAAAAAAATAAAAAATAAAATGGCAATTTTGTTCAGAAAGGCATCAGCATCATTTCAACAAACGAAAGAGCAAACTGGATGGACTTTATCTTTACGATATAAAATTAAATTTTATAAAAATGGTGTTTAAAAAATAAATAAAAATAAAATGACCTATGGTGACCATCACATCCAAAGAAAATGAAAATTACCAAATTTTATTATTAAAAATCATGGTTATACAGATAGATATATACAAATGAACACGGGAAAATATCTATGCAATGGTTGAAAAAAAAAAAAAAAAAAAAAAAAAAAATCTACTAGTGTTTGAAATTATTCCAGACATAAGACAAACATCTTCAGGATCTTTTGTTAAGAGTTTCTAACATAGTTGAAAAGTGTTTATGAATTCAATTTGTCGGTCTGCCGATTGTCTGTACTGTAACTCAATAAACATAGCCCGATAGCCATGAAATTCATACCTGTTATTTAAGTTTACTATGGCTTATTTGGCATTAAAAATGAAGTTTGCAGTTAGTTAACAGGGACACCCAAAAGAATTTTATTACATTACAGTCTATGGAGGAAATATCGATTGTGGTGTGGTTTAATGGTATTACATTATTTTAAACATATTGAAATTTATATATAACATTGAGATGTACTACAAAGTGCTTACTGTAGAATATAGTGTGCATAGCATTTATTGTTGATTTACAAGCGAAAAAATGCCCAGGTAGGGAATCGAACCCAGATCCTTGGCTTACAAGGCCAATGCTTTTCCATTTAAGCTAACTGGGCCGACAACCAGCCAGCATATTTCGCTCCATTAATGGAAAAGCATTGGCCTTGTAAGCCAAGGATCTGGGTTCGATTCCCGGCCTGGGCATTTTTTTGCTCAGATGGAAATATTCAATTCGTATGATAACTTTACCAGTCAGTTTGACTGTGTTAAAATAATAGTTCATCTACGTATCCATCGTTAATATGGAGGTCCTTAACCTGCGGTTTATTCTCTTGAGCTGTCTACATGACAGACCAGATGTTCCTACCAATAAGGTTATCTGAGCGAAATATGCTGGCTGGTTGTCGGCCCAGTTAGCTTAAATGGAAAAGCATTGGCCTTGTAAGCCAAGGATCTGGGTTCGATTCCCGGCCTGGGCATTTTTTCGCTCAGTTGGAAATATTCAATTCGTATGATAACTTTACCAGTCAGTTTGACTGTGTTAAAATAATAGTTCATGTATCAGTTTATTAACAGAAATTGCTGAATGAGAATTTTCAACTCACAAGTTTAACTGAACTATCTTTTAAAGTTTTGTTATAGTATTCTGAATGTGTTGGAAAGTGCTTCATAATCTGTGCTAGATACATAATTTTTCGTTCCTGTTTTATAATACATATGATTATTATTTGTGATTTCATGACTTAGACATTAGAAGTAACTTAAATGTCAATTTTAAATTTTTATTCCAAGCATTTCTAGAAAAATTGAAAAATCTTTTTGAATTTTTAAAATTTCTTATAATTTCCCCCCGTTTTCAAGAAATAAAATTCATTTACATTGGAATGAGATATGTTTGAGTTTGCTAATGATTATATTTGTTTGAGAATGCTATATAATAAAGTGTTAAAAAAAACTATGTAAATAAGGACCACTCAATGTACAGACTACAGATAACAGGCCAAACAAAGGCACATTAAAAATGACTTAAATTCTGAGCTTACAATCATAATTCTAATTTTTGGGAATTTAATTTATTGCCCATGCATTAGCTTATATTAAATATATACAGTACAAAGTCTAAAGTTCGGAATCCTCGGGACTTTATCAAGTCCAAACTTTGGGTCATCAAAAATATTGTCTTTCCAATAAGAAGAAAAATAAATTTCACTACCTAAAAAGGCAAAATATGACATTCATATATTAAAAATTGAATATAACAGCTATTAATACTAAGTTTGACAATCATTTTCATCAGATAAATCATAACAAAATAAAAAGTAAAACAAATCATTTATTTAACGGAACATACAATTTAAGAACAAATTGTAATTTACTTAACTACTGAACATGTCAGTTAATGTGCGCTGCTTTATTAACTTAGGTTTATCATTAAGAAGTTTTTCTTTTATTCTGTACATACCAATGAGAAAGCTTCTTTGCTCTAGACCTTCTTTTTATTTGTTCATTTCAACAATTTTGTTTTTTCCCTCCTTTCTTGAATACCTACTGTCGCTGGAAAGTCCGAACTTTGTACAATTCTGTACTTTGGGTGTCCGAACTTTAGACTTTGTACTGTATATATATTTCTTTGACTCAGCTAAAACTTTATTAATATATATATAAACTGAGAAATTGGCCATACTCAGGATGTCTTGTTTTGGGCTGGAATTATTCATTTTCAAGTATATTTTAAAGAAACAAAAATACCGTATATACTTGCATATAAGTCGAGGAATTTCTGACAATTTTCAGTAAGCAAATTTGAGGGGTCGACTTATACGTGAGTCAGTTAAAAAAGCAAAAACAAAAACTTCGATTACTGCAAGAATATGGCATTTTATGTGCATGAATAGAAAAATAATATATAAAATATACAAATAATAATAATTTATCATTAAAAAATTTCAATGATTTGTTTTTGTTAACTTACTACCTTTTTGCATTGACAAGTGAAATCTTTGGTTTGATTTTGTGCAAAATTGAAGCAAAAAGTTAGGGGGTTGACTTATACGCGGGTTTTTTGATTTTTTCCAGAATTTGCATTTGAAAGTTAGGGGGTCGACTTATACACAAGTATATACGGTAAGTATAAAAACAAAAATCCTTTTTGAAAAATACTCTTTAATAAGCATTCAATACCATTACAATATGTTAATTTGATAATGTGTGTTCCACAAACTCAATTACAAAAAAAAAAAAAAAAAAAAAAAAAAAAAATCAGTTTTTTTTTTTTTTTTTTTACTTGGTAGAAAGCAGAAGCAAGTGATTTTTTCAAAAAATTAATAATTTTTACTCTGTTTCTTTTTCAAGATGAGGTAACAGGAAAGAAAAAATTAAACATTATTTAAATTACTTTCTTAGGATTTCTAAATTGATTTCTCAATCAATGTATATTAGTAAATTAATTAATATTAAATTATTAATTGATAACAGCATTTTTTTTTTTTTTACACTCTTCTTTTTTATATATATAATTTATTTTCTACTTTTAAACCTAAAAAATTTTCATTATTGCAGTTTCACAGCCATTTGGCATATTTTAGCGAGTGTTTATGGACGCATAATTGAATTAATTGTTGTCTCAACTTGTATACAACTGTACGAATTACAGAAAATATGTGATGATTTATCACTTGTGGCAGCTTAACATAAAAATGTCTTAATGTATTAATTTATAATTAAGTTCTAAAAATATTAAAATGTTATATTGTCATTGAAAACACACCGGTGAACATAATTCTTTATAATTCTAGCATATCAGGAAGTAGGTTAAAAATATATTACAAAATTAATTTTTATATATAAAAACCAGATTGAGTTAAGTAAAAGAGTGTAATAAAAAGAGCTACTGTATTGCTAAAAAGAAATTTTAGAAACATTACAACTTACCTATATAATCTTTTTTCAGCAATGGAAACAGGAAGTTTTTGCACAAATGAGTCACTTAGTAGTTTTCCTTTCTCACCAGATATAACGTATTCCTGTATAGTAATCTACAAAAATAAAAACTTGTATCAATATATATATATATTTCTATCTAAACTAAACTAACAGAGTCTTTGCCTCCTGGTATTTTTTTAGCAGTGCTATAAGAAAATTGTTTTAAATAAAACATTTTAAATGTATCGTTTTTAATCTGATGTAATTTTCACCAAAGTTTTCTTTCACTTTTTAATATTCACGTGAAAATACTTTTGTTGTTAGAAAGGAAATATCTTTTGCGCTGTCTCAGAATTGGCAACAATAGTTTAAAAACACAATCTAGAAATATAAAATAAATGTCTTGTGTAAAAATATTTTAAAATTTAAACTGTTTGGCAATATTATTATTTGGACATTTTAAATATGATGCAATTTCCTGCATTTACAGCTTTTAATGCATATTAATGAATTTATTATTTTAAAAATTTCTTTCTTTTTTAATATTCATGTGTATATATAGTTTTTATGACGTAATTTTCAGTATTTTCCTGTTTATAATGTGTAATCATTTAATTATATTTAAAAGTTTTTTTTCTGTTTATAATAGGCACATGCATTTAAATTTTTTATTTAAAGGCTTTGCATTGTTTTTACAATTGGCAACAATTTAAAATACTAACTTTTTCTAAAATATGTGAAAAATATCTCTCAAAATGCTGAAAATTTGAATTTAAAATGGAAATAAACCCTCGAAAAATTAGTCAAATTAAAAAAATAAATGCAGTCTGCACACCGGGAGCTTCTAATAATATATTTTTTTAAATCAAATTCCTATTTATAGTTTTTGTTTCTATAATACTTTTTTAATAGAATGATTTTGACCAACTTTAACATTAAATATCTCTTAAAATAATTCTTTGATTTAAAAACTGTCTGCTTCAGCACGTTTATCAAACATTTTTCTATAATACCCAGACCTGCCAACCTTTGAAATTAAGAAATCGTAGCACACAAAATTCAAATTAATCTGGAGGTTGGTTGGTTAGTTTTGATATTTAGCGGCCCTTTTCTGACATTCGTAAAAGGAATAAGGTTTCATTTTTTTTTTTTCAATTTAAAATAGTAAATTTTTTCTTCTGAAAAATTTTATATGATTTTTAGAGTTTCTTCTCTCTTTGAAGCTTTTTTTTTTTTTTACATTACTTAAAAAAGGAGCCTGGTTCCAATTTTTTTAGCCCAGTGCTGTAAATTTTGACGAAATTCACGATTTTTTTTTCCCGCGATCATTTCAATATATTCACAATTTTACCCCACAATCGTAATTCACCTTTTTCTATTACGATTCTTTGCTGAATTGAGAAATCCGCAATCTTACCGCGATCTTTCGATGAAATTTGCGTTTTCTTTCCACGATATTTTGACGTAATTTGCGCTTTCTTTCCTAGATATTTTGACGAAATTCACGTTTTTACCGCAATCCTTTGACGAAATTTATTTTCTTCTGTGACCAATTGACGAAATTAATTTTTTTCACACGTTCATTTGTCCAAATTCGCGATAGTTTATTGAAACCGATCGGCAACACTCGTAAGAGTTTTGTGCGACCGAACGGCAAAATTCGCGATAGTTTCGCACAACCGATCGGCAAAATTCGCGATATCTTTTTGTGACTAATTAACAAAATTCACTATTCGTTCCCAAGACCTTTTGACGAAATTTGTAATATTCTTCACTGAATAGTTTATCGATATTAGTGATTATTTTTTGCACAATTTTTTGACGAAATTCGCAATTTCTTTCTGAACTCTTTACGAAAATAGCGATTTTATTCAGCAAACAATTGAAGATAATTACTATTTGTTTCTGAGATATTTGACAAAATACCCGGTATTTTTCCACGATTGTTTGAAGAAATTCTCAATTTTTTTCCGCGACCGATTAACGAATTGATTTAGGGAATTCCATAAAATAAAAAAATTCAAGTACTTCCAAGAAATTTTAAAATATACTCGCAGAAGAATCACAGGTCTGTGGAAGATTTTGCAGGGGGGAGTACTGCACATGCTCAGCCTTTTTCATTATACAGGACTCCCTTTCTGTGTGCAAATCGCGCGATTCCGCACAATATTTCAAACCCTAACCCTCAAGAAACTCTTGAAATGGGGCCCCTGTTTCTAAGGAAGGGAATTCCTGATATAAACATTTACAGAAATATGATTCACACATGGTAAATATCCATTAAGAGGATTTTATGCTAAGAAGTTTGTTTTGCAGCCCAGATTCCCCCCCCCTTGAGCATTTTTTAACGTCCGAAATTTCGGACTAATGACCTATATTTTAAAACTTTCCGAACCGAATGCTTTAAAATTTCTGAACAGAAAATCACTCATTAAAATAATGCTGCGCGGATTAAAAATCGTAACAGATAAAAAAAAAAAAAAAAAAAAAAAAAAAAAAACGTTTCTGTTATTTGCCAAAAAATCGTAGTTTAAGACCGTCTTTCGTAGCATCGTAGTTTATAGCTCCAAATCGTAACAACTACGATTTTTTTGTAGCAGTTGGCAGGTCTGGACCCATTTTCATATTTTTGTGTGTAGTTTTATTATTATTAGTGAAGAAAGGTCCTAGGTCTAAAAAAATTCATTTACTGTGGCAGTGACAGCATCAGTTACTTTTTTTTTAGTATAGAGAGATTTTAACAACAAGAATGATTTAAAATTATTATTATTATTTTGTTGTTGTTGTTGTTGTTTATCGAAATTTTAATACTGGAAAGAGAGAGTAAATGGAAGATTCTTGTAAGAAATAATACAGTAGACTCTCTCAAATCTGCACAGCTTAGGACCAGAGGTCGTGCGGATTTTAAAATTTTGAAGATTTCTGGTCATTGCTGAGTTTATATTTTTTAAACAGTAATTTGAATGTAATAATGCAATCAAAATTATAATGAATGCTTAATAAAGTAAAACATTAAAATAATTAAGTAAAGTTATAAATTTAAATAATTTAAAATATGATTAAATTATTGAATAATGGCAAATTAATTATGTAAATAATTAATTGTCAAGTAAATAATTATGTATCATTAAATATGCATAATAAACATGAGATACATTTTTCTTGAATTATTCAATGAAACTTGCCCCATACAGGTACTCTATTAATTCACATAAAAATTATAAAATAAGGAAGTTTCATTTCAACTTTAGCCAGACTTAACTAAAAAGGCTTGATAATAAATAAATATATTTGGTAAAAAGATTGCAATTACCAGTGATATCAGCAATATCTTGGCTTTTTCAGAAATAAATTTATACTTCCTTAATGAAAAAGCATGAGTTCAGCCACATTAACGAGAATTACATATTAAAATACATACAAAATGATATAAAAATAAAATAATCTTTAATTTTGTCTCTACATCTGAACTAAAAGTTTCATTGTTTACATCTGCGATGATGTGCGGATTTTAGGGTTGCAGATTTGAGGGAGAATGAAATGGATTTTGAAAAAAGAATGTGTCTGTTCTTAGCCATAATGCATTGGTGGCATCAACTTTTCATATTGCTAATTAACTGAGATAATGGGAAACAAAGACCAAACCTTGTTCTAGCTCATTTAACAACCTCAGAAGAATCTGCCAAGTGATGTGTTTTTCCAAGCACTGTACTCAGGCTTTTAGAAGCCCCGAGTGAAGTATTTTAATGTCTCTAGAACATCAAAGGAACAGCCTTCTCTGAGGTATTCATCAGACTGAAACAAATTATTTTGCATAGGTGTCAGTTATTTCTCGGCCAAAGATAAGTACAATAAAGATATGGTTTTATTGATATGCAGATATATTTCTGTTTCAATTTCAACCTGAATGAATAATTCAAAATAAATCCACAACAAGGAAAAATAGAACAAAATTTGAGCACAATTAATTCATATTGATACATAATTATTAAAAACATGTAAAAATGCAGTTGCTGATATGGATACAAAAGTATGGAACCATTTATCTGAAAATCAGTTAACCAATAAACCGGAATATTTCCAATAAAAAGAGCCATACAGTATCAATTTGAAATGCACACTGCTTGATTCATTACCACATGCATTATAACTTGATACCAACATCTAGGATTTGAAATGGAAGTATATTTGGTTGAATATTCAGCATTTTGATTTTTATGTAGAATTCTTGTTTAGAAGAGATTCCCATAAATTGCCTTCTTTCAAACTCTGATTATTCTTTGATCTTGACTGAATATGATTCTCAGCCCTTTGTATCACTGTGTTGCATATTTGCAACATACCCAAAGCACATACCAGGGTCATTCCACGTGAAATCAACTAATTTAAAGAAAAAGTGTTGCACCATAGTCACAGATTTTTTTAAAATTTTTATCATAGACAGATACAGTAATGAAACCCTCAAACCTGAAATTTAAAAATAATTTTCGCAATATTGGCTGAGATATAGCCATTTGAAAATTGGTCATTTTTTCCAAATGGCGGCTGTCTTAGATGCTATCCCTATGTCTATAAATGTCCATAACTTGACAACTAATGACTCAAATTTTATATTTCTGGTACCAATTTAAAGCTATTTGTATAAAGAATACATATATGATATTAAAACAATAGTAATTTTCTATTTTAATACTGTTTATTACATTCAAACTGAAAATATCACCCTCAAAAAATGACACTGTAATGGGACATAAAAAAAATGACCCTTCATAATTTTTTTTCAAACTTGCTAAAAACATTGCTCCATATGTGTACTTTAAATAGAAAAAAAATTGGAGAGGTAAAATTTTTCGTTTAAAAAAAATAGCTTTTTACAAATAGGATGTCACTTACTAACCAGTGACTATCTTAAAACATGTAAATATCCCTGATTTAAGAAATAATGGCCAAAACTAAATATTTTTTAATCCCTGAATTAATGTAAAACTATAATGAAATATAATCTCATAAGTTTTTTGTAGGACCACCCTCCAATTGCTCCCCCCCCCCCCAAAAAAAAAAAAGTCATTGCTAAAAATGTATAATTGAAAAAAATTAACACTGAAGAAAATAAGAAAATAAATAAAGAATATAATGTATAATTGTGAAAAACCTTTAAATGCAATATATATAAATGAGATTTTACTGCATGTGTATATGTGGAATCTATTCAAAACGTTTTCCATGCAAGAAATTCAATTTTTATACCTAAATTTCCATTTCTTACTTTAAAAATTGCTCACTTGAAAAGTTTTACATTTGTATGCGACTTTATAGAAAAATTCTGCTGTATGCATGTATTTACATCATTCAAGTTGCATTAAATATTCCGATATAAATATGTCTGTTTATGTATTTTCTATTTCAATAAATTTACATACTAAGAATGACAGAATTCATGAAAAGAATGCTAATCTTGCATAATCTATTTTCCTTATTATTTGAATTCAAAACATGATGTAATAATGCATCATCTTCTATCCTGATGTAATATTGCATCATGTTATATGTTTATGCAATTTTATCATAATGTATCCAACAAATCTTTTGTTGAAAATTTTTGAAACCTTTTGTGGGTTATAAACTGCATTATATATAAAATTTTAAATAAAAAAAATATTTGACATAATTTATGAATTATTGCATCATGTTGTATGCTGATGCAATTTTGGGAAAAGATTGCTGCTGTATCGCCATCTGTTTTCTAATTGGTTGTAATTAAAGTATGATGAAATATTACATCATAATGTACAAAAAAATTTGACTATCCCTTTTAAACATCATTTCTGTTGATGTTTTCAATGTAGTATGCACTGGCATAGAATAGTTATTTTGTGCTTAAGATTCTACAGTGGACATGGAGTGTTTTGTATGCAAGAAACTTGGTGTTTCATTGAGTACTGATCTGATTCCTGTTCTTCAATTGTCTTCACGTGATTTGCAGTTATTAAAAAAAAGATTGCATTATGTAATCCCAGATGAAAAATGCTTTGTCCATGGAAATAGTATATGCAAGGTTCACAAGGATAAATATCTAAAATGGTATATTTTAAGACAGAGACAGTGTTGAGATCCATTTAATAAACATCCAAATAGCATCAGAGCAAAATCACTAAAAACAATATCATTAGATGTGTCTAAAACAAATCCAGATATCCTCATTCCAGGAAAAAAATTGTGTGTTTCCTGTTATTGATCAGTAAATATGAAAAAAATGTCTATTGTTGACAGGATAACCACCTCAGGAACAGAAAGCCCCTCTGATTCAGATTTTAATGAACCCACAGTAGTAATAGAACAATTAAACAAAAGTTGTGAATTGTTAGAGTTATCGCCAATAAAGGTAAGTAGGCGTACCTCAAAGAGAAAACTTAATTACATGCAAAAGAAAGTTTCAAAAATAACTAAGTGTGTTGCAACTAAAGCAGCTACAGTATTAGGTGTTGAAACCATAAATAAGCCTCAAAATAGTAAAGACACAACTTGTCCTGACTGCACATCTATGATGGATAAATTATTGGAGAAGTTTACAAACGCATGTTTTAAAGAAAAAGTTCAAATTCTAACACTAGTTCCAGATTCATGGACAACACAGCAAACAATGACTTATTTTAATACTACACAGTATCGTGTAAAAAAGGCAAAGAAGTTTAAAACAACAGAAGGGATGTTATCGATGCCTAGTGGAAGAAAAAGTGCTAAACTGAGTCCAGACGTTATAGAAAAAGTTATTAATTTTTATTATGATGATAATAACAGCCGCATGTGTCCTGGAAAAAAAGATTTCATATCTGTTCCAACTGAAAACGGCAGAATATTAAAACAAAAGAGATTGATTTTGCACAATTTAAAGGACTTATATATTGCATTTAAAGAACAACATGACTTAAAAATTGGATTGTCTAAGTTTTGCTCACTACGTCCAAGAGAATGTGTTACTGCTGGAAGCAAAGGTATTCATTCTGTCTGTGTGTGTGTATACCATCAAAATATTAAACTTATGCTTCATGCTATTCATATCAATGACTACATATCACTGCTAAAAAAACTTGTTTGTTGCATTGAATCTGAAGAATGCATGTTGCACAGGTGTGATAAATGTCCATCTACTGAAATTTTAAAGAAAGATTTAATGGGTTTAGATGAATTGGAAATAAGTAATGATATTATTTATAAACAGTGGGTAAAGACTGATGGAGCAGAATTAAAAAAAGTGATTATGCCTGTTGATGAATTTGTTGATGATTTAATTACAAAACTCCTTGCTTTATGCTCACACCACTTTTTTGCAAAATCACAAAGTTTATATTTCAAGAAAACAAAGGATGAATTGAATACAGAAACTGCTATTATTTCAGCTGATTTTTCTGAAAACTATACTTGCATTGTGCAAGATGCTATTCAAAATATCCATTGGCAAAAAGAACAGGTTACAGTTCACCCCTTTCTTGCTTATATAAGGGACAGTATCACTGATACTGTGAAATCTATTCCTATGTGTGCAATAAGCGAGCATTTAGCTCATGACACTACTACATTTTGGGCTTTTCAAAAAGTAATTGTCAATTATTTAATTTCACAAATTCCACAGATTAAATACATGAAATATTTTAGTGATGGATCATCAGCCCAATACAAAAATTATAAAAATTTTATTAATCTCTGCCATCATGAAGAAGACCATGGTGTGAAAGCTGAATGGCATTTTTTTGCCTCTTGCCACGGAAAAGGAGCTTGTGATGGAATAGGCGGCACCATAAAACGCATGGCCACCAAAGCAAGTCTTCAGCGTCCATTCAAAGATGGTATCTTAAATGCATTTGATCTGTATACATTTGCAAAAGAATATGTTAAAGGAATTGAAAGTTTTTTTTATAACAAAATCTGAAATTGAAATTGCCAATAATCAGTTAGCAGATAGGTATGCAAAGGCAGATACAATCATAGGAACAAGGGTTAATCACAGCTTTGTGCCAATAAATAAAGGCCAAATACTGGTTTCCAGGGTATCAGGCTCCTCAACAAATTTTATTGCTACTGTGAGATTTAGTGAAACCGACAAACCACAAACATTTAAAAGTGAACAATATGTTGCATGTGTATATGGTGTTAATTGGTGGATTGGTAAGATTTTAGATTACTGCGAGGAATTCAATGACTATAAAATTATGTTCATGCATCCTCATGGTCCTAGTTCATCATATTCATGGCCAAAATCTTCCGATGTTTGTTGGATTCCATATGAGCATATAATGAAAGTAGTGTCCACCCCAATGACTGCTACAGGAAGAACATATACTGTTGCTCCAGAGGAGCATACAGCAATTCAACTCTTATTCTTAAACTTCAAGACAGATTAAATCCTTGGTAATTTTCAACATTATCAAGTTCCTTTCAACAATATATTATAAAGTTATATCCATGTAAGTATCCTGTTCTTATTTTATGTAAATATGTTTCATATAAGTTTTATCCAAGTCTTACTTTTATACATATTTGATGTTTTTGTTGTACATTTGTATCACACAAGATTTGTGTACTCATTTTGTCAAGATTTGTTCATTTAAATTGAAATTGGCAGTGAACTGAATAACTAATGTCAACTCAATCAACTCATTAATATTAATTTTTAATCTTTTATTTCAATTCAACTGATTTACAGCTAGTATTTCTGCCATATTTCAAAAAAATATGTTTTATGGCTCTTTTTCCTTCTAAATATTTTCCATTATGTATATTTTTTTGAGAATTATACATATTATCATTTTATATGAAATAAAAAGTATTGAAATGAAAATTTACTGTTATTTTAATATGTATGTGTTTTTAGTATAATTAACTGCTGATTGGTATTTCTAAATTGAATTATTTATATATTGATGCTCATACATTAATTCATATGCCAGAAAAAAAATATTTTTAACCATTATTTGTTAAACCAAAGATACTTACGTGTTTTAAGATAGTCACTGTTAGGTAAATGACATCCTATGTGTAAAAAGCTATTTTTCTTTAATGAAAAATTTTACCTCTCCAATTTTTTTTCTGTTTAACCTTCCGTCTACCAGACGGGTCCATTGGACCCGACATGTACATTCAAAATATTTATTCAAACCAGAAATTTCTTCAAAACAAACTAAATGTATAAATCAGACAATAATAAGTTAAATAAACAAATTAAATAGTTTTAAGTAAAAATTCTGGTGTAGAATGTTTTTATAAAACTTGAGTAAAATTTCCGGTAGTTCTAGGGTTAAAGTATACATATGGAGCAATGTTTTTAGCAAGTTTGAAAAAAATTTATGATGGGCCATTTTTTTTATGGCCCATTACAGTAAGCCAATTTTTGAGGGTGATATTTTCTGTTTAAATGTAATAAACAGTATTAAAATAAAAATTTACCATTGTTTTAATATCATATATGCATTCTTTATATAAATAGCTTTAAATTGGTATCAGAAATATAAAATTTGAATCATTAGTTGTCAAGTTATGGACATTTATAAACATTGGGATAGCATCCAAGATGGCCGCCATTTGGTAAAAATGACTATTTTTTAAAAGGGTATATCTCAGTGAATATTGCGCAAATTAGTTTTAAATTTCAGATTTGAGGGTTTCACTACTATGTCTGTCTACAAAAAAAAATTTAAAAAAATCCGTGACTATGCTGCAACACCCATTGGTTGAATTCGTGTGGAATGACCCATCAACATACCAACAACATACCAACATACGGTTAAAGTTACTTATACAGTGACCTTAAAAGACAATTTTATTGCTGCTACCTTTCAGCACAGCAATTAATTTAAATCTATATATATATTTCTGTTACATGGTGTGAAAATGAGACTGAATTTATAGTTTACCATCTGGTAACGACCACAGCAATGATTCTAAATGGTTAATTTACGGTCACATGACCAGACTCATTCAGCAAATCAAAATTAAGAGATAATCCGTTTTTAAAGGTGGATTGTTTTATTGATGTATGAATAGGAATGCTATTGGTTCATTTTACGATAATATGTGCATTCAGCGAATCAGCTTTTTGATCAAGATTATCTTTTAGACACAGCAGAAAACATTTTGTTTCCATTTCGTTAGCATCATACATACTGTTTCCATGGTGTTTTTCAAAGAGTTTTAAATGAATTTAAGCTGTGCTGTGCAATATTATAGGTGAAAAAATGCTTACTTCTTTGCATTTGCAATGAAGTTTTCCATTACATTTTTATGCATTAAAAAATTGGTAAATTTCATACGTTAAAATGATGTATGATAATATTCATTCTGGCTAGAGTTGATGCAAATAGTGGCAAATAGATAGCAAATTCCTCAAGGAGACATTACTGGAAGATTCATCATTCTTTTATAGGATGCGAAAATCCTGATAGTCAGGGCTTAATTTCTAACAAAAAAAGTACCGGAGCGCTAACATTTTGCAGTGCTAAAACCGTAGCATTGTCCTCCCTCCCCCCATCACTCCAACCTGCATATTTATATTTCATACATTATTTTCAAAATTAAAAGCATCTTTTTTTTTATTAGCAAAATAAAAATTTTAAATACATATATCTACCCGCATATACTTAAGTGTCAACTATTCCACTTTTTAGTTTATCACTCCTTCCGAATAGCCTAATTTTAATGCTAATTAATCGCAGAAATTCTGCAATTAAATAAGGTAACGATTTTGATTTGGAAATAGTGTTATCATAAAAAAGGAATTGTTCATAGCTGTGCATATGTGTATATAATGAAAGAACAACTAGCAAAAATATTTATAAGAAAAATGTTCTGAAAATCTTATGCACCGTTTCCTCTTCATCTCCTATGTGTGCGACACACTACGCCACATATAAGTATTTTGATAGAAAAGAATGCAGAAACTTGGAGATGGGAGGGAAAGAAAAGTGTAATTTAGGCCTAAGTTTTCTTGGAATCTTTATTGCAATGGGCTCCGAAGCCCTGTATTTATGAGTTCTGATGAATTCCAACCAATATTTAAATATTTATTATAAACAGAGAAGTACCAGAGCTGAGCTCCGGTGCAAATTAAGCCTTGCTGTTAGTGATATAAAAAAAAAAAAAAAAAAAAAAAACTCCTTTTTTTTGAGAGATAATTCTGACAGTACTAAAAGAGGACTTAATTAACTACCTGCATACATATATGTGGAGCCCATCTTTAAGCTTACAATTAATCCTCATAGATGGCAGCATAAGACAGAGTCAAATCATAGACTAACAACTGACAATGATTTACATTGCATTTGGTTACTTCCCATAGGCTGCATGTGATAGAATTCTTGTCACTGCAAATGAACTATAAATGCTACACACTCCATTTTGAATAGCGTATATGCTATAGTGAACTTCAATAAAGTATATCAATTATATGGTAATCCGAGTATAAAAAGTACGTCTATGAAGTCATGGTGCACTTTTGACCGGTCACAGGAAATCAATGAAACAAGATGGAAATGTGAAATCTTCACCAAATAAAAGAAAAACTCTCATACCTGTTCAGAACAGTTCAATGTGGCCTTCATTTGAAACACAGAATCACAGATGTTATTCACTCTGTTACACCAGATGTCCTTAAAGTGTGCAGGAAGAACTTGAATATTGTTCAGATGTGTGTAGTGCAACAAATGGAGGCCACATCAAACTGCACTGAACAGGTATGAAACTTGGAGAGGTTTTTTTTTTTACTTGGTGAAGATTTCATGTTTCAATCTTGTTTCGTTGATTTCCTGTGACTGGTCAAAAGTTCACCATGACTTTACGGTGCCCAAGATCTTACAAAAATGACAGAACTTTATTTCTTTAGGAAAAAATTAAAACATGTTGATATTTAATTGTATTTTTCAATTTGTAATTCATAAAATTATTAAAATTAATGACACTTTATTTATCATACTGAGAACTATATACTTTTACTTTTCTTATATAATTACTAACACATTGCTAATATATTTCCTTATGAAATAGTGTCCTTTTTTGGAACTAGCATCCTCCTTTTTTTTTCTTTCTAGAATGAATACTAAATTATTAATTATCATTTTAGTAATTAAAACATAAAAATGTAATTATGTGCTTAATTACAGAGTTAATTCTTTAATAATTATTAATTTTAAGTAGTGTTAGAAATTTAATATTAAGTGCAGTTATTAATAATTTTAATAAATGTAAATATCACTAGTATTTAATATAGTTTTGCATAATTATTATAAAATATTAATGTGTATAATATTATTGTATGCTACTAATTTGCAGTTTTTATAATTTCTGTAATTACTAACTAATAATTATAATTTTATTAATTAAAGTGTAAAAACATAGGTTAGGTTAGCAATTAGAGGTTTAATTCTTTTGGAAACCTAAAACTTCTTGTAAGCTATTCAGTATCTGAATGCTGTGAAAAAAAAATCATGATTTATTTACACCCTAATTGTAAAACATGTAGACAGGAATTAAGCCGAAAATCACACATAGTACACAAAAAAACACAGATTGACAGAAGATTTTTATATCTGTTACATGAATGAAAAAATAAAAGTTATTTTACCTGAGCGTCATAAGCAGATTTTCGTGGAATTTTTATAACATATTGCTGTTCAGTACTATGAAGTGACTTGTCTGACAGTTGTTGCAGTACATTATGAAGAGAATTTCTTTTTTCCAAACTGACAGTGTCTGAGAGGAGAACTTTTTTCACTTGTGAAACAAGAATTGAATTTCTACAATGAGCCATTCTGTTTGATACAATATCTTCAATCTTTACCTCAGAAATATCCTCATCTTCATCCTAGTAACAGAATAGTAATAAATTTAATTTCATAGAAGTAGGAATATGAAATAATTTAAAAAAGGCATGCATATTAATATGTAAAAAATGTAGCATATAAAACGTTTTTTTTTTTTCACAAAAAACTTATTTATTTAACCCTTAAATGCGGGATTTTTTTATTTTGTTTCGAAAAAATTACATATGATTCTCTGAAAGGTTTATTACACAGGAAAAATAATGAAAAAAAAAAAAAAATCAGAGATACATTTTTCATATAATACATCAAACTTTTCTTTTGTTGCACAAATGCAATACAAGTAAAAACTACTGTTGTCTGGCTATTGTACGCTAAATATTGCAAATTAGTAAATATTTTAAGAAGTATGTCTCCAAATACCTTATTTTATATAATTATTTATTTTATAAAATTTAACCTTTCACCCTTTGATTCCTAAAATAGAATATCTTCTGGAAATTACGTAGTACAGGGAATCTGACTTTACACCAGAAAGTTTCAATGGTTAATTTTGCTTTATTTAAATACAGAATGTCTGTTATTAATTAAAGCAGATACTGCTATTTTAATTAGTGATGGGCGATAATGAGATGTTTTTCTCGATTTTCTCGATTGTATGGACATCTCGATATTTTTCGATTGTGTAAATTTTTTCTCGATGACTACAGTTTGCAAATTTCTTTTATAAATCATATATTATGTATTATATACGTCATACATTTATCAAGAATCGTCTGCGGGTGAACTGGAACGAGTCGATGTTAATAAAGACTAGGTGACTTCGACCGCTAGCGGGCCCCTCCTTTAATCGGGGTCCCTAATTTATACGTAATCTTGTAATATGAAATCACATACAGGTTACCCGCTATATACGGCACTGATATATGATAGCAGGCAGGTGTGGTGTGCACGCACTACAAAATCTTGTAAAAAATATAATATCGAAACGAATGAACCTCGGACCAGATATCTTGGGGGAGGGGTCAAAGCGAGCGGAAGGGCACAGCAGCTGCATAATATGCTTAAGTGGTCACAGGTCTTTAGGCCTTTCCAACCATATATCACATGAGAAGTCTGGATCTGAATTTATAAAAATGCCCTCCCTGTGGGGGCAAACGGGGGGGGAGGGGTGCAGGAGGTGGATAACATGAGTAAGTGGTCATAAGCCTTTCCAACAATATGTCACATGAGGGCTCTCGGCTAAATTTAGAAAAACACCCCCGTGGAGGAAAGTGGGGGGGGGGGGGGGCGGTCACCGGAGGTGCATTACATCAGTAAGTAGTCACAGACTTTTCCAACGATATCTCACATGTGGGGTCTTGGCTAGATTTGGAAAAGTGTCCCCCGGGGGGATGCAAAATGGGGGGTGATGGACACCAGAGGAGCATAACATCAATAAGTAGTCACAGACATTTCCAACGATATCTCACATGAGGGGTCTTGGCTAAATTTGAAAAAGTGTCCCCCGGAGGGGACAAAGTGGTGGTGGGGACACCGTAGGTACATAACATCAATAAGTAGTCACAGACCTTTCCAACGATATCTCACACGAGGGGTCTTGACTAAATTTGAAAAAGTGTCCCCCGGTAGGGGGGGGGGCAAAGAGTGGGGGGACTGTCACCGGAAGTGCATAACATCAATAAGTAGTCACAGACCTTTCCAACGATATCTCACATGTGGGGTCTTGGCTAAATTTGGAAAGTGTCCCCCGGGGGGGGGGGGTGCAAAGAGTGGGGGGACTGTCACCGGAAGTGCATAACATCAATAAGTAGTCACAGACCTTTCCAACGATATCTCACATGTGGGGTCTTGGCTAAATTTGGAAAAGTGTCCCCCCGGGGGGGGGTGCAAAATGGAGGGGATGGACACAGGAGGAGCATAACATTAATAAGTAGTCACAGACATTTCCAACAATATCTCACATGAGGGGTCTTGGCTAAATTTGAAAAATTGTCTCCCGGGGGGGACAAAGTGGTGGTGGGGACACCGTAGGTACATAACATCAATAAGTAGTCACAGACTTTTCCAACGATATCTCACACGAGGGGGTCTTGACTAAATTTGAAAAAGTGTCTCCCGGGGGGGACAAAGTGGTGGTGGGGACACCGTAGGCACATAACATCAATAAGTAGTCACAGACCTTTCCAACGATATCTCACATGTGGGGTCTTGGCTAAATTTGGAAAAGTGTCCCCCCAGGGGAGGGGTGCAAAATGGAGGGGATGGACACAGGAAGAGCATAACATTAATAAGTAGTCACAGACATTTCCAACGATATCTCACATGAGGGGTCTTGGCTAAATTTGAAAAAGTGTCTCCCGAGGGGGGCAAAGTGGTGGTGGGGACACCGTAGGTACATAACATCAATAAGTAGTCACAGACCTTTCCAACGATATCTCACACGAGGGGTCTTGACTAAATTTGAAAAAGTGTCCCCCGGGGGAGGGGGGGGCAAAGAGTGGGGGGGACTGTCACCGGAAGTGCATAACATCAATTAGTCACAGACCTTTTCAACAATATCTCACAAGAGGGGTATTGACTAAATTTGGAAAAGTGTCCTCCGGGGGGGGGCAAAGTGGGGGAGCGGCCACCGGAAGTGCATAGAATCAATAAGTAGTCACAAACCTTTCCAACGATATGTCACATGAGGGGTCTTGGCTAAATTTGGAAAAGTGTCCTGAAATTTCATATATTATAAATAATATTTAGCGGAGGGCTCCGTAAAAAAATCCGATCTAAAGTGATAAAAACGGAAAAAAACTACCCTCGCAGTGGGGGCCAAATTGGGGAGGGGAGGAAGAAAGTCTCATAATATGAAAGAGTCATCCGAGAGCTTACCGATGACATATCACATGACTGGTCCAAAAAAGTTTGAAAATTGCTCCCCCTCCTTCCCCCGTGGGCCCACTCTTTCGCCCCGGAATTCACACAGCCACCACTTTAAAATTTTTATGTTCAATAAATAGTATTTACCGGAAGACTGCATAAAAAACCCACATCTAAAATGATATTTAAATTTATTACAGAAATCGGCTGCAGTTTTAAAAATTTGTTCGCCCCTTCCCCATCACCCTTTGGGCGAAGAAAGGTTCATAGTATGAAAGAGTGGTCAAAGGGCTTTTCGATTATATGCCACAGGAAGGGTTCGGTAAAATTTTTAAAAGTGCACCCCGCATGAGTCCACTCTCACGTCCTCCTCCCTCGAAATTACCCGACCCACCTTCCTCTTTGAAATTTTTATATTTAATAAATAATTTTTATCGGAGGGCTCCAGGTATGTGACATCTTGGTAGGGCTAAAATAAGAGAAACTTTGAAAATTAGGACTTCATTTTCACAGCTCATTGTCATGCCTCTTTCTCTATCTCGTCCCTTGGTACTCTCGATAAATTTTCTTACTTTTCTTCTCTGCCGAGGATGAGAGAAATCCTCGAAAAGCTTCTCATAGCGAAATGTTGAAAAATGCGAGAGAAATCCGCGAAAGGCTTTTCATTGGGAGATTTCGAAAAGGACGAGAGAAACCAGCGAGAGGCTTCAATCGGGAAAGGTTGAAAAGGGCGAGAGAAATTCTCGAGAGACTTCCCATCCCGAAAGGTTTAAAACCGCGAGAGAACCAACCATCGAGCAGCTTCCCATCTGGAAGCGTCGAAATGCTGGGAAAATCATCGAGATGAGATTTGCCGAAATGCGAGATGGAAATGAAGCTTTCAGAGTCAAACTTACCGCATTTCTGGTTTAAGTCATAATTTTTCAAAGGAGTCCATCTGCTTATCCAATCTCTTTTTAGCTCACAGGCTATCTAAGCCTGAGAGCTAATGTACCCGTCGGTTCTGTGTGTATGCATGTACGTACGTATGTATGTACGTAACGCGATAACTCTTGATTAAAATGTACGATTTGCTTCAATTTTTTTTATGTTCTTTCTGATAAGGCGTTCCGCTGATTAGTTTTGACGGTTCATTGGTTAAGGATAAAGGGAGAGAAGGGGGGCTGGTCCCCCCCTCCTTAATTTAGATAAATAGGTTTTTCATGCAGAATTATTCGATTTGCTCCAAATTTCGTATACCAGTTTATTATGTTAAGGAGCTTCCCTGATTAAACTTGGAGGTTCATTAGTTAAGTATGAAGGGGGGAAAGGGGGGTAGACCCCTTTCTTAATTTAGATAAATGGGTTTTTCATGCAGAATTATTCGATTTGCTCCAAATTTGGTATACCGGTTCATTATGTTAAGAAGTTGCCTTGATTAGATTTGGAGGTTTACGGGTTAAGTATAACGGGGGAGAAGGGGGCTGGACCCCCCTTAATTTAGATAAATGGGCTTTTCATGCAGAATTACTCGATTTGTTCCAAATTTGGTATACCGGTTTATTATGTTAAGGAGCTTCCCTGATTAAACTTGGAGGTTCATTAGTTAAGTATGAAGGGGGGAAAGGGGGGTAGACCCCTTTCTTAATTTAGATAAATGGGTTTTTCATGCAGAATTATTCGATTTGCTCCAAATTTGGTATACCGGTTCATTATGTTAAGAAGTTGCCTTGATTAGATTTGGAGGTTTAGGGGTTAAGTATAACGGGGGAGAAGGGGGCTGGACCCCCCCCCCCCTTAATTTAGATAAATGGGTTTTTCATTCAGAGTTATTCGATTTGTTCCAAATTTGGTATACCAGTTTATTATGTTAAGGAGTTTCCCTGATTAAACTTGGAAGTTTATTAGTATAAAGGGGGGAAGGGGGGGGTAGACCCCTCCTTAATTTAGATAAATGGGTTTTTCATGCAGAATTATTCGATTTGCTCCAAATTTGGTATACCGGTTTATTATGTTAAGAAGTTGCCTTGATTAGATTTGGAGGTTTACGGGTTAAGTATAAAGGGGGAGAAGGGGGGCTGGTCCCCCCTTAATTTAGATAAATGGGCTTTTCATGCAGAATTATTCGATTTGCTCCAAATTTGGTATACCGGTTTATTATGTTAAGGAGCTTCCCTGATTAAACTTGGAAGTTCATTGGTTAAGGATAAAGGGGGAGAAGGGGGGTTGGTCCCCCACTTAATTTAGATAAATGTGTTTTTCATGCAGAATTACTCGATTTGTTCCAAATTTGGTATACCGGTTTATTATGTTAAGGAGCTTCTCTGATTAAACTTGGAGGTTCATTAGTTAAGTATAAAGGGGGGAAAGGGGGGTAGACCCCCTCCTTAATTTAGATAAATGGGTTTTTCATGCAGAATTATTCGATTTGCTCCAAATTTGGGATACCGGTTTATTATGTTAAGAAGCTGCTTGATTAGATTTGGAGGTTTATGGGTTAAGTATAAAGGGGAGGGGCTAGTCTCCCCTTAATTTAGATAAAAGGGTTTTTCATGCAGAATTATTCGATTTGCTTCAAATTTAATATACCGATTTATTCCGATATGGCGCTTACTTCATTAGATTTGGAGGTTCATTGGTTAAGTATACAAGGGCGAAAAGGGGGCAAGTCCCCTCCCCTCAATTTAGATAAATTGATTTTCATGGAGAATTATTCAATTTACTTTAATTTTTTTTTTCTATGTTCGTTCTGATAAGGAGCTTTCCTGATCAGATTTGGAGGTTCATTAGTTAAGTATAAAAGGGTTAAAGGAGTTAGACCACCCTTAATTTAGCGATATGTTTCTTTTTTTTCATGCAGAATTATCTGATTTGCTTCAAATTTGATATACTGATTTATTATAGTTAAGGAGTTTCCCTGATTAGATTTGGAGGTTCATTGGTTAATTATAAAAGGGGCAAACGGGGGAAATTTCCCTTCATTTATTTTTTGAGGGACATTATTCTTTGAAATAAGAGTATAATATACAATTAGTGTGAATAACCTGTGAGCTCAATACCATCAGTTTAACTGGCACTTATCTTTTTATTGCTATTAACCGATGTGGGTTATGAAGCATAGTGGTTTATGTATTCAGTTCTATATAGTCCTAGTTTCAAACTTTACTGTTAAATTTAGTGTCATTTTGCTCCGAATTTTCAATGTTTCTCTTATTTTAGCTCTGCCAAGCTGCTCCATACCTGGAGACTCAGATAAATACTATTTAATAAATATAAAAAGTTCAAAGAGGAAGGTGAGTGAATTCTGGGGGGCGCGAGAGTGGACAAAGGGAAGGCGGGTAATTTTCAAACTTTTACCAAACCTCTCCTTGACATATCATCGGAAAGTCCTTTCACCACTCTTTCATATTATGAACCTTTCTCCTCCCAGAGTTAAATTCCGGGAGGGGGGGGGGGAGCAGTACGGGGGTGAATTTTTTTTTTTTAATTGTAAAGATTTCTACAATAAATATCATTAAATGAGGTTTTTTAATGGAGCTCTCCGATAAATATTATTTATTAAATATAAAATTTTCAAAGAGAAGGATGGGCAGGGTATATTTCGGGGGGCACGATAATTGAAATCCTGGGAGTTGGGACTCTTTTCTATCTTTTGCTGACACCCCTCATGTGATATATCATTGGAAAGCTCTGTGACTACTATTTCATTTTATATATCGCCCGCGCCCCTCCCCTTACTTTGCCCCCGCGCGGGGGCACTTTTCTAAATTTAGCCGACACCCCTCATGTGACATATCGTTGGAAAGTCCTGTGACCACTTATTCATATTATGCACTTTCCTTGCCCCTCCCCCCTACTTTGCTCCCCGCGGGGGCTCGTTTAATGTATTCCAGTCGAAGACTTTCTAAAAATGGGGAAATTAAAGATCCAATCTCAAATGACGTAGAAAAATCAATAAAAAATTTTGATCCCTTTTATCATCCTTTAGTTCATATTTTTGCCACTAGGGGATGCTTTTGATTCTTATTTCTTTGGCCATTTTGGTGCTAATTGCCGAAAAATTCTAATTTTTGATACTTATACTCCGCTTACCGCTTCATAGCTACTCGCGTTTTTTCAGCTTTTTTCAACCAGGGGGCACCCTTACAAGACTTTTCCAGTCTTATGGCTCCTTTATAGACTCCCTTTGGTTTGTTGCTTTTTTACTCCATCTGTTTTCAGTTACCATATATTTAATAAAATCTGTCTTATATATATGTAAAAACAATGATTTCAATAATCGATTCTAGAACATCTCCTTTGTAGATTCTTGAAAGTAATCGATGACTGTATCGATTCTGTATTTTACGATAATGATTTTTTTCGACTGGTAAATTTTCGAGAATCGCCCATCACTAAGCCCTATCACTACTATGAAATTGTCGGCCAGAATAATAGCTAAGTTTTCCAAAAACTGTTTTTAGCATTTTTCGTTATAATCGATTGTAAAACATCTCGATTGTAGATTCTAGGAATTAATCGATGGCTGCATCGATTGTGATTTTTTACGATGACGATTTTTCTCGGTTGTCGAAACCTCGAGATTCGCCCATCACTAATTTTAATTTTATGGTGTGAATTAGGTATATACGAATAAAAAAAGTCTATTAAATTCAAAACATTATTGTTTGCATATATGCAAAGCTGCACACTAAAGGGTTAACTATTTGAAGAATCCAGAGGAAGAACCAAAAGAATACTTCAAATTATAGTTTGAGCAAATTAAAATTAAAAATTTGACACTTTCTTTTTATATGGGCTTTTGGTATGGCCAAGGCTTATGAAAGCACAATGAAAAATAAAGCTGCTACTGGCAAGAAAAAAAAAAATGCTATTGGCAAGATTTGCAGCCGGCTAACATAAAAGTACCAAATTTACATATGAACATTATTGCTTTTGTGTTTTATTACTCTTAAGATATGGTATTGAAATGAACTAATTACTAATAGCATTCAGGAAATTTGACATGAATTATATTATTTATAAGTTACACAAATAAATGATACATTTCCATTTAAAATTCCACAAGAAAACGTATTATCTTAGAACTGTGCTTAAAATATAAAATTGTAAATAATAATAATAAAAAAAAACAGACATAAATTAGTTTGGATTTCCCCAAGCAGAAATATTAGTTTAAAAATTACAGAAAAAATAATTTTCATTCTAAGACATAAATGTAATTCACCAGGAAAATATCAAAAAGTTCAAAGTTGCAACAATTCATAACTCTGCTGAAAACTTGTAATGTGTCAAAATATAAAATTAATAAAAAAAAACTAAAGAAAAAAGATTACAAGGTAGGACAGAACTGTCGCCTTCTGGCCCATGAACAAGCATGCTACCTTGACACCATGAAAACCACATTCAAAGAATCAAACTAATAGGTATTTGAAACATATGCTGAATTTTAATCCCTAATTTCTCAAAAGCTAAGGACTATTTGAAGAAAACCTTTCACCAGAACAGTTAGGAGTATGACTTCTACAACCAGGGCCAGTGACAGGTTTCATGGCCTCCTTAGCAGACCAAAAGTATGAACTCCCTAAAAGAAAATGTTATGTAAATTCGCCGCTTAAACGAATCACTGTATAATCAAATCAGCCATTTTTTTAGAATTAAGAACATAATATTAATTGTCATTTATTTGAATCAGCACTAACACCTCTAATTCAGTCAGATTTTACATTACAAACATGCTTAAATTAAGATGTTGTTATTAAATTTTGATTGAATCACCATAAAATAATTTATTTGAGAATCACCGCTTTGACAATCCTAATGTCTCTGACACATTTGGAAACAAAAAACGAAAATTTCAGCTAAGTTCAATCAGGTGTTATAGAAGTAAGAAACGTGCCCCAACTTTGATAACAATCAATTGCTACTTTTCTTTATTTTCATATACCAAAAATTGCTTTGAAATGCCAATTTTCACTGTATTCACAGGTACTGTAATTTCGCTTGTATCCGCCGCACTTCAGATAACACGATTTCATACCAGAATTTATTTTAAATAAAATGCGACTTGCTTCTGCTTAGCACTTATTTGACTTCTTTTTTTCACTAAAATTTCCGGTTTGAAAAAGACTTAACTAAGCCGTTGCGTATACGCGGGAAATTACAGTATACATTCTTTTAATACTGATGTCGTAAATAAAAATTTTTAAAAGGTATAAAAGTCTCAATATGTTTTGTATGGTTAATAATAATGCCCCAGAATATTCAATATGAAAAAATTATTACAGACAGGCAATACGAATAAAAATAACACATTTTTATAATTCCTAAAATTATTGACCAAATGGCTTCCAGTTTAATACCAAAGTTAAAATTTGCCCTAGATTCAAAATATGAAGTAAAATCGTTTAGTAAAAAGTTTTAGTATTGAAAATTTAAAATCCTCAGACAATTATTTCACTATGTAGACAGTCTCCTGAAACTTATTTTTTAATTATAATTTTACGTAAGACTTATTTTTAAATTGAAGTGTTATTTTCATTTTTCTTCGATAAAAATGTATGCAAAGAGGTCAATTTTTTTAAAAGTAATTGTATATACGACACATAATACTTAACAACATACAATGTATAAACACTAGCTGTCGCCACCAGTGTTGTCACATATGGTCAGGGTTTGTAAATATCATGATATTTTCAGAAAAAAAAAAATCTGTTATTTGATATCCGATATTTTCGATATATATCTGATATTTTCAAAATAGTCAACTTACTGTTGATAATAAATATTTTCAAGCACAATATAAATTAGAAACTAAAACGTATTGCACTTGTGGGGCCTCAGATGAGGGCGGTAGCGTGACGTGATCTCCTCAGAGGCGTGATGACAAAGGTTTTAGTAAGATGAAAATTGAAGGTTTTATTCTCGTAAAAACAACAAGAAATCTTGGCTAAATACAATGTCTACACTAACACAACAAATTACTTAAGAAGTTAGCTTGACGAAATAAAATTTTTGTAAGGTAGGAATATCTAATAAAAGTCCTTGACCGGATAACAAATCAGAGTCCAGATTAGTTAATTCAAGAGTCTCTGGGAAACACTATGGTCCCTTCTAAGTAAATAAATGTCTGTTAAAGGTGCGGACTAGTAGTACTCCGTGCGTTCAGCTTTTCTGCTGATGCTCCCAGCTGTAGCTCAGCTGATCGGCTATTGTTGCCATCGAGAGAAACAAATCTCCTCCCTTCTCGGAGTGACCTCCGAAAGATAATCCCGTGAAAAGCCTAGAGAGAAACTTTTCTCTCCTTTAGGTTGAAGAACCTCTTTTCCCGTTTAGCTTCTGCTAAACTCTTCTAAAAGTCATCTAATCTCCAGATCTCGTATATATCCTTAATTTTTCTCTTGGAAAACAATGAGAGTTTCCAACCTCCACTGTCATTGGTTTGTCTGTCAAGATCCTTTTGACAGCTGACCTTCCAGTGGCTGGTCGGGGCCCTTCCCCCTTTTTGCACACGAAACTCTCCTGTCAAAGTATGCAATGTCAAAAAGCACTTAATGGCATATTTCAGTGTTACAAAGTGGGAACCAGGTGGTCATCCTTTTATGTACTATGTTCCAGAGTGTCATCTTCGTAAGATCGATCGCACTGAAGTTATTTACTTTTAAGTTACCGGCAAACTCTGAGACTTAGACGAATTTTCTAGTGTCACTCCCGAATACATGGAGTTTCCATAGGCCGTGATTCTGTAGCATTTATAAGAGTTTTTATGTGTGGAAACTGTGAAAAGGCTAAGTTTCCACAACACCCCCCCCCTCCCTTTTAGATAATATTCTGGCCGCAGGACTGAATATTTTGAACACAGAGGGCAGCTCAAAAAAATATTTTTCAGTGGCTCACATAAAAAAAAAACATATTTAACTGCCTACCTGTCCGTTTCTTAAAATTTTACAGAATTCCTTCCTACCATTTTTTTTTTTTTCAATACTGGTGGGCTCGGCCTCCTACGAGCTACACTCGCCAACCCCCGTCCAGACACCGCAGACTCTAAATGCACGCTAATGTGATCAGCTTTAAAAAGATTTCGAAAGATTGAATTATAATTTAAAAAACAGTGGCAATCTCCCTATAAACGGATTTCTATTCATTTCTCTTTGATTGGGGAAATTTTAACGCCAAATACGCTGCGGTACTACTTGATTATCCCGTCGACTAATTTCGCCAAATTATATAAATCGCCAAACCACTCGCCAAATTATACAAATTGATATAATTTTTATTTTAAATAACGAAAGAACAAATAAATTAGTACAACATTAATAAAAATACAAATAAAACGTCGAAATAAAAATAACTTGATGACGTACGTAGACACGTGTAACAACATTTCAAAATAAGCTAATATAAAAGGAATTAAGTAAACAGAATCTTTGTCTCCCGGTATTTTTTAACAAAGCGAAAAGAAAGTTCTTTTAAATGAGACATTTTAAATTAATCGTTTTTAATCTGACGTAATTTTGACCAAACTATTATTTCTCTTTTTAATATTCACGTGAAAATACTTGTGTTAGAAATGAAATATTATTTGCGCTTTCCTAAGAAAAATAGTTGAAAAGTATCTGCTCAAAATATCAAATAAATGTCTAGCGAAATTTCTAAATTTAAACCATTTTGCAATATTATTTTGTGTTCGTTTTATGTAATAACTGTAATGTGACGTAAATATGACGTAATTTCTCCTATTTAAGACTTCTAACGCATGTTAATAAATTTATTATTTTACAAATTCCTTTCTCTCTTAAAATTCACGTGTAATTATAGTTTTATGACGTAATTTTTAATAAGATCCTGCTTTTTGTACATAATTATTTAATTCTAATTCCAATGTTTTTTTCTGTTTATAATAGTCACGTGTAAATAAATTTTTAATTTATTACACGTATAAATATTTTTTTTTTGAAGCAAACATTATTTAAATTATTCAGTTTAAATTAATATCACTTTCTAAAATCTGTAAAAAATATCTCTAGAAATGCTGAAAATTTAAATTTAAAATAGAAATAAAACCTCAAAGAATTAGCCAATTAAAAAAAAAAAAATACAATCTGCACACCGGCAAATTCTAACGCATAAAAAGATCTAAAAATGATTACATTCCCATGTATAGTTTTTGCTGCTATAAAACTTTTTTAATGGAACGATTTTGTCCAACTTTAGCATTAAATATCTCTTAAAATAATTCTTCAATTTGAAAACTGTCTGCATCAGCGTGTTTATCAAACATTTCTCTATAATACCACCGATTTTCATATTTTTGTACGCAATATTTTTCTTAATATTAACGAAGAAAGACCTCCTGTCACAAAATATTCAAAACCGGCGGCGGTGAGCGGTAGTTACTTTTTTTTAGAATAGAGAGATTCTATATACTAATACCATTTCTAATACACATTACAAAACACAAGAAAATTACAAAAGTTTTACTATATACAATTAATTTGTCCCTTTTTTTTCTGTATACTACTCTGTCCTGCTCAAGAAGTCCACATGAGTTATTTCTTTGCCAGGCTTATATTTAATTGCATACTGGTAGGATTGCAAGGTTAATGCCCACCTGAGAAGACGAGGATTATTTCCTGAATTGTTTTTTAGGAACGTTGGGTTATGATCACTCTTGATCAGAAATTTTTGTCCGTCAATGTAATGCCTGAAATTTTTTATGGCAAAAATTATTGCTGCACATTCCCTTTCTGTCACGCTGAATTTTTTTTCTGTTTCCATAAATTTTCTGCTCAAATAAATAATGGGATGCTCCTCTGAATTTTGTCTCTGCGCGAGTATTGCTTCTACCCCTGAATCTGATGCATCCGTCTGAATTGTAAATTCTGCATTATAGTTGGGAGCGTACAATACAGGCTCCGCTGTAAGTTTTTCTTTCAGAGTGTCAAATGCCCTGTTCATTTCCTCGCTCCATACTATTTTTTCTTTTTTTTCTTTTTTCCTTTTAGTGCCTTTTTAAGTGGTTCTACAATCGAGGCATAATTTTTTACGTAGCGCGAATAATAACCTGCCATTCCTAAACATCTGCGGATTTCTGTTTTCGTTTTTGGTGGCTGTAATTCGGTGATCGCTTTGATTTTCGCTTCGCCCGGCCGCCGTTGCCCTTCTTCCACTATGTGCCCTAAATACTTCACAGTCTTTTGTGCGAATTTGCACTTTGCTATTTTTACCGTTAGCTTTGCTTCTCTTATTCTAGTAAGTACTGCTCTGAGATGCTCCAGGGGCTCTTCCCATGTCTCTGAGAAAATCGCCATATCATCGAGATAGGGCAGACAAAACTTCTCTAACCCTCTCAGCATTTTTGCCATGAATTTAGAAAATCTGAATGATGCATTGATCAACCCAAATGGCATCTTCAGTGGGGAAATATGTCCCAGTGTTTGTAACAAATGCGGCTAATTTTTGAGCTTGGGGCGTCATCGGTATTTGCCAATATCCTTTAGTCAGATCGAGCACCGTTATGTACTTAGCTGCTGAAACTCTTTCTACTCTGTCCTCGATATTAGGGAGTGGATAATATTCAACTTTGGTTACCGGGTTCAATTTACGATAGCCTATGCAGCAGCGAGGATCCTTACCAGCTGATTCCACAAGGATCATGGGCGAATAGTAGTCTGATTCCCCTTCCCTTATAATATTTAATTCCAGCATTCTTTTTATTTCCATTTCTAAAATTTCCTCCTGTCTGTGCGACATTCTATAGCGTTTTATTTTTATAGGTTTGTTATCTGTGACTTTAATATCATGGATTTCTATGTGCGTAGTCCCTGGGTTATTCGAAAAAATCTCCCTGAACTCCTCCAGTAAGATTTCTAATTGCTGCAATTGTTTGGGATTGCATCTCTCTTTTAATTTGCTATCCTTTATAATTTCTCCAAAGTTATAACTGTGTGGCTCATCTAAAGGAAATGCTATTTCCATCTCTTGTAAGTCCTCTAAATTATCACATTCGTGTGTTAATATATTTATTTTTTCTACTCTCTGTACATATGGTTTCAGTAGATTTACATGAAAAATTTGCGATTTTTCGTGCCTACCTGGGACTTCTACGATATAATTTGTATCCGAAATCTTAGCGGTAATTTTGCCTGGTCCCGTCCAATTCGCTGACATCTTGTTTGCTTTGTTAGTTACTAATACGAGTACCTGGTTCCCTGGTTTAAATTCCCTTTCGACCGCCTTCTTATCATACCAAGCTTTGCGTTTTTCCCTGCTTACTACCATATTTTCGTCCGCCAGCTCCTCACATCTTTTTAGCCAATTCATTAGTCCAAAAACATATTCTGTGACTAGCTCAGGCTCCTGACTGTCACCTATCCACTGCTTGTATAATAATGTTTCCGGTGTTCTCAAATTTTTACCGAAAACGAGCTCCGCTGGTCTGAAACCTGTTGAGTTGCTGACCGCATTTCTCAATGCTAGTAGTGCTTGGGCAAATTCTCTTCCCAATCCTTTCCATTTTCTGTGCACATGACTTTTACGAACTCTTCCGTTTGCCTTATGACGTTTGGCCAAAAGAAATATCTCAAAAGCTTGTCCTTCGTTTTTTTTTCTCCCAAATGGGATGCTGTATTCTCATGACAAGCGCTAAGAATAGCCTGTCTGAACTTCGTTGGTACAACTAATTGAAATCTTTCTAAGCCTCTATGATCGGTTGTTTTTCTTATTATTAAGGAGTTTCTGTACTCGAAGAACGACTTTTTTTAAGAGCTTTTTCCTTAATCTCATTCAGGATATTATCTGTCTTTTGCTCGTTCACAAATTCTTTTTTCCCCACCTTACTTAAAGAAAAGGCTTCATCTACGATTAGGTCCAGAAGCAAAATTGGCTGCTCCTTCCCCCCTTCACCTGAATTGTCCGATTCCACTCTATTGTTATCTACCGTTTCTGCACTCTCTGTGGGGCCTTGCCCATTGTCCGGTGATGGATCTTTATCCAGCTGATTATCGTCCTGAAATTGACAGCTTGAGCCTACACTTTCCATCCGAGTTTTGGTTCTGCTCCGTGTCATTACGGCATTTAAACTTTTGGGTTTTGTTCTCTTATTTGATTCGATTAATTTTTGGGATTCATTTCCTAAGATATAATAATTTATGTCAGAATTTTTGTCTGCCACTAATGCTGTCATATTTACAGTGATTTCATCAGGTAATTCTAGCGTTATTTCTGCTATAGGTAGACAGCGCAGATCCTGAACTAATGGCTGTCTTACCCAGCTCACCTGACCAGTTAATTGATTAGTTTTAACTAATTTATTCAGACAAATGTCCACGGTCGAACCTGTGTCCCGTAACATAATGATTTCTTCGCCGTTTATTTTACCCCGACTCAGATACGGTTCAAAACCTTTCTCTAAGTTTATTTCCTTACTGATATTATGCACAGTCTTGTGTGAGTTTTCACTTTTTTTTTAATTCTGGGCAATTCCGTTTATAATGTTTTGGATTTTAGAAAATAAAGCAAGTATTTTTCCTAGGTTTATCAAATATCTTTTCCCTTTCTTTATTCTCATTTTTACCCCTTCAATTTAATTTAATTTCCGGGGTTTTTTCTGTCTCTTTTTCGGCGTATCTGGGTCTTTCAAATCTTTTTTTGATGGGGGGCCTATTATTCCATGGTTTTCTGGAGATGCCCTTTATCGTTTCATACCCATCCAAATCTTTGACTAAGCCGTCCGGATTTTTGTACGAAGCCCAAGAGTCGATGAAATGTTCCTTCATTTCAGTGGGCACCCTTCTTTTTATTTGCTCCGTAATTAGTAAGCTTTTGAGCTCTTCTATCGTATTTATCTCTAACCCATTGAGCCACTCCTTTTGAAAGCTGTTTAGCTCAAATATTAGATCTTTCCATGGACTGGTCAGATTCTTTTGATGCCGAAGCAATTTTACGCGATAAGCTTCTGCGCTTAATCTATATCTTGACAATAGTACTGATTTGACATGATTAAAACTGTCTACTTTTTCTTTGTCCTCTCGTAATATAAGTTCCGCTATATCAATTGGCAATAATGCTAAAAGATGCGTGACTAAATCCTCCGATTCAATACAAGACCTTTCTGCCTGTCTTTCGAATAAATGCAGAAAAAGCGTAATGTCAGATTTCTCTGGGTCAAAATTATGCATGATAGATTTGATTTGGATTTTAGGGCTTCTGTCAGATCTATTGCTAGCACTCGAACTACTTCGCTCCGCACCTTGCGTTAACCGCAATTGCTCAAACTCAAATTCCCTGTCAAGTTTTGCTTTCTCATACTCTCTCCTCTCTTTTTAGCCTCTCATTTTCTTTTTCTCTAGCCGCATTTTCTTTTTCTCTAGCTGCAGTTTCCTCCCTGTCCTGAACAATGTACCCAGCTTGCGTCACAGCCAGTTCTTCATCGTAATCACTTGCCTGCTCAATTTTTTTAATAATTATTGCAATCGTGTCGCCTTCTTCAATTTTTACCCCCAGCTATTCTGCTAATTTTTGCAAATCAATCTTTCTACAATATTTTAGTGCCGTAATTTTTGCCATATTGTACACACTTAAGTTTGACTCAAATTATAACAATAATATCAAAGAGAATTTAATCCTGTCACCTGACATGTAAAAAAAGATAATAATAATAATTTCAACCTATCAAGTTTAAATTATGCTATGAATACTTTTATAAACACCTTTTGAATACAAACAGTAACATAAAGCATAAATTTGATATATACTATAAAATTATTTGAATGCATCCTCTTTCTGTTAAATATACGAGATAAATTCAGCTTTGAAATCCCTATGCACACAAATGAAACAAAGTATCTAAAAATTTTATACCAATTGTACATATAACTTTTTGAAAAACTCTTAAATTTCCTCAAGATCGAGCACACCTTGCAATACTGATCCAGTGTTACCAATACTTTTCATAAATTCAGAAAACTTCTTTATATAATAACCAACAATTAATAAAATATTTTCCTGCACGAATATATAAATAACCTTGTATCCTTGCACATCTAATTTAAAAAGCTCTTCCCTTTGGTTTTTTTTTTTTCACCCCTAAGCACAATTTAATCCTGAAAATTTTCTATTCTTAGTACTAGAAAAAAAAAAATTCCCATTTATTCTTCCCAAATAAATCCCAGATTCTAAATCTGATTAATAGGCTAGGCTACTTAAGTTAACTTTAACTCTTCTTAGCTTAATGCTTTTTTTTTTTTTTTTTTTGAAGACACACAATAAATTTTTGCCTGAAAACTTTAGCTATTTACTTGACACATTTAAACAATTCTAACAATAAGAGCCACTCAAAAAAAATTTTTATGAGCTTACCTCACCTGTTGCGTCGACTTGTCATCAGTTGAATTGCCGGTTGTGGGCTGATTGGGACACTGTTGATCATCAGTTGTGGGCCACTGCTGAATCTTAGTGCACTGTCGTTGAAGCGCCTGTCCTCCTCGCTGTCCGTCTCGCATTAGGCCTTTTCCTGGGGATCTGGCTCTGGTCTTGTTCTTTAGGCTCCCAGTGGATCTCTTGGAGTTCCGTCCACCTTTTCTTGGAGAGCTTGATTGTTGTGTCCTTCGCTGCAGTTGTTTTTTCGTCCTGCTGTCCGCTGGTTAGCACACGGGTCTTTCAATATCAGATTTCCACTGCCTCACCGCCACTTTATTTTAGTATCAAAGATCTTTTTTAGCTGCCACCAGTTGTGGGGCCTCAGATGAGAGCGGTAGCGTGACGTGATCTCTCAGAGGCGTGATGACAAAGGTTTTAGTAAGATGAAAATTGAAGGTTTTATTCTTGTAAAAACAACAAGAAATCTTGGCTAAATACAATGTCTACACTAACACAACAAATTACTTAAGAAGTTAGTTTGATGAAATAAAATGTTTGTAAGGTAGGAATATCTAATAAAAGTCCTTGACCGGATAACAAATCAGAGTCCAGATTAGTTAATTCAAGAGACTCTGGGAAACGCTATGGTCCCTTCTAAGTAAATAAATGTCCGTTAAAGGTGCGGACTAGCAGTACTCCGTGCATTCAGCTTTTCCGCTGATGCTCCCAGCTGTAGCTCAGCTGATCGGCTATTGTTGCCGTCGAGAGAAACAAATCACCTCCCTTCTCGGAGCGACCTTCAAAAGATAATCCCGTGAAAAGCCTAGAGAGAAACTTTTCTCTCCTTCACGTTGAAGAACCTCTTTTCCCGTTTAGCTCCTGCTAAACTCTTCTAAAAGTCATCTAATCTCCAGATCTCCTCAGAGATCTCGTATATATCCTTAATTTTTCTCTCGGAAAACAATGTGAGTTTCCAACCTCTGCTGTCATTGGTTCGCCTGTCAAGATCCTTTTGACAGCTGACCTTCTAGTGGCTGGTCGGGGCCCTTCCCCCTTTTTGCACACGAAACTCTCCTGTCAAAGTATGCAATGTCAAAAAGCACTTAACGGCATATTTCAGTGTTACAAAGTGGGAACCAGGTGGTCATCCTTTTATGTACTATGTTCCAGAGAGTCATCTTCGTAAAATCGATCGCACTGAAGTTATTTACTTTTAAGTTACCGGCAAACTCTGAGACTTAGACGAATTTTCTAGTGTCACTCCCGAATACATGGAGTTTCCATAGGCCATGATTCTGTAGCATTTATGAGGGTTTTTATATGTGGAAACTGTGAAAAGGCTAAGTTTCCACACACTTAACATGAATACTTAAACAATATAATAAAAGCGCATTTTTCTTTTCTTTTTTTCTCTTAGAACAAAATCAACTAATTGAAAACAGAAACAATTTGCTTTATATACACTTACATAAAAAAAAAAGTTATAGGATTCAGTATCAACTACAGTAAACTCTCTGTAAGGCGATTTCCATGTAAGGTGGAAATCTGTCTAACTCGGAAAGATTTCCAAGTCCCTTTGAATCCATAGACATAGAGTAAAATTTGTCTAAGGCGGAATATTGTCTACTACGGAAAATTTTCTCGGTCCCGATCGATTCCGCCTTAGACAGAGTTTACTGTATCACGAAATCAGAAATTTATAAAACAAAATATTTTTTTTATTGAAAATTTGTAACATAAATGTAAGCTTATCTTATTTTTTATTCCCTAACATGCTGTACAGCTTAAACTGAACTAAATCAATACCAGAACAGATTCTTTCCTAATGAAGCTGTATGTAACTGAGTATCTAAATTAGACAGTTTTCTTTCAGTGTCTGTCCTGAATTATGTCCCACATAATCTACAGTTAAAAGTAAAAAATGCAAACATAAAGCTTGGAAAAGATATTTGTTTTTTTCTTTGGCTAAAAAAGTTGCAATCAGAGACAAAAATTCTTTATTTGCAGTCAATCTTTATACACAGTCAATAACAGTTGGAAATTTCATTTATACTTCTTTTGACTGAAAATATCAAAAAGAACTTGCACAGTGATATTTTGAAAATATGAAATATAGAAAATATCACACATTTTGACATTTTGAAAATAAGGTATAACTTAGTTATCCCGTTGACCAATTTCGCCAAATTATATAAAACGTCAAATTATACAAATTGACATAATTTTTATTTTAAATATTGAAAGCACAAATAAATTAGTATAACATTAATAAAAAAATACAAATAAAACGTTGAAATAAAAATCACTTGATGACGTAAACACGTGTAACTTGCTTTAAAGTCAAGTGAATGTGACATTTACAATCAAGCATTACTGGCATTTAATCTTATAGTTTGGCGATAGATTTTTGGTCGACGGGATAACTAAGTAGTACCAAAAATAAATATCAAGTAATATGAAAATATCAAAAATCTTGATATTTTGAAAATAAATATCGGATATATATCAATGAACCCTGCATATGGTTGTTTTTTTATTTAGAAATTCCGAATTCTCACCAGAAAATTTTAATAGTCATTTTTAGTAAAATTTTTTCAATATTTTAGATAAATTTTGAAATTTCATACAAAACTGCACTAATACACTGACCTGTTTTGAAACTCCACCACTCTGATCCATTACTAATAAAAGTTACTCTTCAATACCTACAAAAAAGATAATATTTATAATGTCACGGCTCAAATATTGTTTTGTATAAATAACAAATAACATGAAATTTCATCAACATTAAAGAAGAAAAATCACTAATATAAAATTTGCAGATGAAAATAACAAACAGTTACAGTAGCACCAACTTTTCAAAAATATTGGGTGAGCTAAAAAAGTTTAGAGTAAAATAACATATATAATATTTTTCAATGTGTATGTGTGTGGGGAGAGAGAGGGGGATGAGGAGCCAATGACTAAAGATGATAACTCAAAGTAAATTTTTTTTTTCTAAGCAAATTTTTAAGTTATTATAATTTAATTAATAATTTTATTCAATTATAATCTTATAAGTTCTTCCTTAAATTAATTTTTATTTTAAGTAACACTGGAATTGGGAATTAAAATGGCCTATAGAGGCGTTGCTCGCAGCCTTCGCTACAGGAAAATCGTCCCTTTAATTTCCTTTTAACTAATGCTAAAGTGCCATTGAAATAATTCTTTATTGTAAATGCATTTGAAAGTTTTAGATATGCGGTTATTTTTTAAATTCGGATATTTAAAATTCAGATATTTTTTACTTTGTTATATAAGACAGAACGCAAATGTCACAGGAAATCTGAAATTGTGTAAAAGAATAATCATTCTGAACAAATTTAAAATACATGTAATGCAATGCGCTCGCTTGCACCGAACTATCCTGAAGCGAGAGTTACATCTTTTCTCCACCAGATGGCATATTCGAGTGCTTGAATTGCCAATTGCTAACTGTTGAAAATGCAAAAAACTAAATGTCAAGAAAAGCATACATTTTAGTCACCTAAGCGCTTTATCAATTTAAAACATCAAAAGAGATGGCAAAATGTGCAGGAAATTTCTTTTTGTGAGAAATTACATACGCTGAAGGGGTTTTCAGTGCTCCTGTAAGTCTAATGGATGCCCTTACTATTTTTCAAACAAAACTATTTTGAGAACGTTAATAAAAACAAATTTCATTTCAGCGATCAAATAATTAAAAAAATAAATTATGAATTAAATCAATTGAAACTGAGTGGACAGAAAAATAAAGTAATTGGGTGAGCTAGCACCCCATGGGCCCATATAAGTTGGTGCCACTGAACAGTTATTAAAATTCAAAATCAGATTTTTTTTTAAGGAAAATTCAATAAAATTAAAAATAGAAATAATAAAATATAAAAAAAATCTACTAAGGTCTAAGACAGACCAAAGAAAAATTATATTTTGGATAGTTTCTGCCTAAGCATAACTCATTTTTATAGATAAGACAAAACAAAATTTCTTTTAGCTATATACTACTACTAGGGAGCTCTGCCCCCTGCTCACTAACACTCGCCAACCCCCGTGAATTGCAACACAATTCACATTGGGACCGCTATGCGCCCCCAGCTCGCTTCACTTGCTCGACACATTTTGTAGCAACTCTAGCCATATTGAGTAATATCATAAAACCTTTTAACTTATGAAAATTTCAAAAAAATTTAAGGTAAAAACAGTAACTGAAAACTTTGTTGAAATTACAATTAAAAATGCATTTAGTTGGTGCTACCAATAAGCATAAATCATTTTAACATTATGAAATGCACCAATTTTTGAAATGTAAAATAATTAACTGAAAAAAAATTACCTTGGAACACAATTAATTTAAAAGCTATTGCTCATAATATTGCACAGAAAGGCTTGAATTTATTTAGAAAAACTTTTGGAAAAACACTAACTGATACCAAGATAGTACAATATAAATCAACAAACACTATCTAAAGTTTGTTCGACGTGAAAAATACAATATCCATCAGATGCTTGGCAAGTTAACAAAACGTAAACAACTCGTTTTCTGATGTGTCTAAAAGAAAATTTTGATCAAAAAGTTGATTTTCTGAATGCATCACGTGATTGTAAAACACACCAATGGCCATTGCTATTCTTACATCTACCAAAAGATTGTACTGTGCTTAAAAAGACAATTTTGACTAAATTTTGTAATCTACTGTTTTGGATTATGAGAAGACCAATGGGCTGAGTTGCATGTAAGAGAAAATTCAATTAGTGGGTCAAGCTAAGTTTATCTAGAAAATGGCTCTAATGATTTTGACGAAAATTTGCTTTCTATCATTTTCGGCCATGAAAATACCATTGGGCTGGGTCGCATGTTCAAGAAAATTCGATTAGTGGGTCATTTTGGGTTACAATGGATCAGGTGTCAAGCTAATTTAATCTAAAAAAAGGCTCAAAACATTTTGACAAAATTATGTAGGTAATATACAACTTCTGGGCATGAGATGACCATTGGTCTGGTCTAAGTCACATGTTCAAGAAAAATTGATTAGTGGGTCATTTTGGGGCACTGTGGGTCAAGCTAATTGTATCTAAAAAACAAATCAAACGATTTTGACAAAATTTTGTATACCGTTTCTGGGCATGAGAAGACTTGGACTAAGTCACATGTTGGAGAAAATTCAATTTGTGGGTCATTTTTGGGTCGCTGTGAGTCAAGCTAATTTTATCTAAAAAAAAGGGCTCAAAACATTTTGACAAAATTTTGTAGTATATTGCGGAACAGATGTCATAAGTTCCCCCCGGCCGCCATCTTGGAATTCTTCTTGGCATGAAAACCTCTTTTCCGTCAAGTAGTAAATGTCGCCAAGCACCGGTTTATAAGCATGTTTGGCTTAACGAAAGTAAAATGTAAATAATAAACAAAATTCGCTAAACTGGCAATCAGTAATCCTTGTATGAGCGCTTCGTGCACATTTATCGGAAAAAAAAACACTGCCGAATTCAGCATTTCTCGCGGTATAGCATTCTCAAAATTCAGCAGTTCTCGTTTTGTAGCAATCTGAAAACGTAAAAAACTCTTAAAGCAGCAAAATATACATAAAAAACAAAACTCCCTAAAGTGGCAATCAGCAATAGTTGTATGAGCGCTTCGCACACATTTACCGAAAAAAAAAAACATCGCCGAATTCAGCATTTTTCGCGGTATAGCATTCTCAAAATTCAGCAGTTCTCGTTTTGTAGCAATCTCAAAATGTAAAAAACTCTTAAAGCAACAAAATATATATAAAATTATCAACATACCTTAACAGACATCTGCTTTCTTGAAGCCTCTAGCACAAAATATCTCTCATAACACCGCCGTCATTTTCCAAAATAGGCTTAATACGCATTGACACGCTACAAACAAACCTCCCTTTCTTGTCAAAATTTCCTCATATTTCTTAATTACTTCAGCAAGAGCATTTAAACGGACTACAGAAACTAGTCAATGAAATACATCCAATAAATTTAACATAAAAATAAAAAGACAACGATAGAACATGATCACGATATCAAAATACATCCACAAAATTCTAAGCTTCTTAGGGGTTGCCAGAACACGACACGTCACAACACACACAGGGTTTCCATATCGAGTTTGTCATATCCGTAAACACTGCCAACACGCCAACAAAAAATCGCCAAACAATTCAAAACAACAACGGCTGAGGGAAGATACGGCGTCTATGCCTATATTGCTTCTGAACATGAGAAGACCATTGGGCTAAGTCACATGTTCGAGTAGTGGATCATTTTTGGGTCAAGCTAACTGTATCTAAAAAACGGCTCAAAGATTTTGACCAAATTTTTTATTACAACGTTTCCCAGCACAAGAAGACCATTTTGATATATCACATGTTCGATAAATTTAGATTAGTTGGTCCCTTTTGGATTACTACAGGTCAAGCTAATTTTATCTGTAAAATGACTTTAACGATTTTGACTAAATTTTGTATTCTATCGTTTTTGGGTTCGAGAAGAGCATTATTGGTTAGATCACATGTTCGAAAAAAATCAGTTAGTGGGTCCTTTTGGGTCACCCAATTGTATCTAAACAGCAAGAATGATGCAGTGAGAATAAAATATCGAATTGAACACAAGGTTAATTTTGACCGAGCTTAGCTCGGTCATCCCTGCTAATGTATTATATATACGGGAGGAAATGGGACACTTTTTACAAAAATAAGGAAATCAACTTTGTTTGACACAGAAACAAAAATTTCGATATATAGAACACAAAATGAAACACTTTCTAATGTCCTTGAACAATATAGAAACATAATTTGCAGAAACAATTTCAGAAATAAAGAAATTGTAAATTTCAAATTGTGTCCCATACCTCCCCACTAACAGGGCGGTATGGGACAGCTATAAAAACAGGTATGATAAGGCACAAATAGTCTAGTGTCGGCTGTATATACAGTCTAACAAAGGTTGCAGGTTGATAATATCTGTTCTACAATATCAAATTCCATTATCCTCATAACTGGAAGGAAAATTCAGGATTGTCAGTCAGAGATGACATTAAAAAGTCATCAGCAGAGTTTCCCGCAGACCGTTTCAGGAGGGTGCTGCATCCTGCCTGCCCTTAGATTTACAAAATAGCACCCATCTTGCCCCTCATTTAAAAAATTAGCTTCCTTGTTGCCCCCACCTGAAAAAAGTACCTTTACTCCTTTGTTCAGAGTTCATTCTAGGTGTTTTTCGCGGATCGGACCACCCTGCCTGCCCTTCTTTACAAAATTTGACGCCCCGATGCCCCCACTGTCCAAAATCCCCGCCCCGCGAGTCCTATCACTCGGAAAATCGACCGATGGAAAAATAGCGTCCTTTAAGTTAATTTCATCGCTTATTTCAAGCAAACTCTAAACTATTTGTAAACATTATATAATGTCCTAGCCCCATTTTGCTCCTAATCTGTTCCTTTTCACTCCCCCTCACCCAACATCCTCATACAGACACCAATTATTTTCAGTAAAATTCCAGCACCGACACAGTCATAAATTTCTCTCTCTGTCTCTATACCCCGTTTCTCGACTACCGTGAAAATTCAGCTGAAATAAGAAAGAAAAAAAAAAAACCGGAAAGGTCCTTTGACGAAATTGGTGTTTTTTCGCGATTCTCTGACGAAATTGGTTCTTTTCGGCGAACATTTCTCAAAATTTGTGATATAGTTTATGTCCAAATTTTCAGATTTATGACCGATTTTTTTTTAGTTTTTGGAAAAGAATCAACCCCTACACTGCAAAGTGTCATGAATGGGATAAAGGGGTAGTAGCAAAGAATTTTTAGGGGGGTGGGGTCAGGGGGGAAAAGTTATTAGTTGATTATTTATCCTTACATTAATGTGCCCTTTTATGGCAAAGTGCACCCTGCCTGCCGTTGATCTTAGAATGAACTCTGCTTTGTTTATTAAAAAATTTACTTGCATAGTAAAAATTGACTCATTGCTGTCTTTAAAATAGTTTTCTGTCTATTAAACATTAAAAAGTAGTTTTAAAAATCAAAAGAATGCATTTAAAAATTTCAAGAAATGCCCTTAAGAATCCAAAACATGCCCTTCGGAATCTAAAAGTGCCCTTTTCTCACAAACAGCGCCCTGCCCTTTTTTAAACCTGGGGGAAACTCTGGTCATCAGTTTAATTTATTTACATTTTGAAGTAAATGAATATATTTATTGTTAGAATTAATATACTACCCTCAAAAAATATTTGCATATTAGCAATTTACATTCATCTTATTAAAAAGAAGGAATTAGACATGTCCCATTCCTCCCTTTGCTGGCATGTCCTATTCCTCCCTCTACCTTCTTTTATGTTAAACTTCTTGTATAAACAAAAATGCTGCTTTTAACGCTGTTCTTAACTGCTCCGCTCAACAAACGCAAAATGTTCTGACATATTTACAAATTCATTTTTAAACTGAAAGATATAAAATTAGAAAGCCTGACCAGGGAAGCGATTTGAAATCGAACTGTGTTTTCCATTTTTGGATCAATCAATTACCTATTGAGTTATAAGCGATTTTGATCATGTGATATGGCATTTTTCTCCCCTTACTGACTGGATTTTCTTCTTTCGTTCGGAAGTTCAGTTCAAAATAGCAACTTTGACGGCATTTTCTGAAAGATCTATTACGTTTACAAGAAAACGGAAAAAACAGTTTGATGACATAGTTTCTGAATAAGAACACCTTCTAGTTTCATGCGTTTTCGAACAAAAATGAATTAAAACTTATGTCAGAAAGTTGACCCTTTGGATTTGAGAACAGCCTTAAGCATAGTTTAAATTAGGGATAATATACAGTATAATGTTCCATAAATGGGAAAACTATTACATCTGTGCCTGCGCATAAACAAGTCATTAATATACAAAATAACATAAAAAGTATATGAAGCAAATTTACTTTTGATTCTTGAAATAATCTTTTTCTTTATACAATCGAAAACTTATGCAGATCAGCTACTTTTTTCAGCTGAAGTTTGGGGTACCATTGCTTCATCTAATGTGTGATTGATGAAATGATTAGAATGATACATAAAGAGAAAAACCTACTGTGTCCCACCCCACCCCACTCTCTTCTATTTATTAATACAGAATTTTGCATTCTATAGATCATAAGTTTTATTTTATAATGAAATAATTTTCTTTATTACAAACCACAGACAATTTTGTTATAAAACACAAACGTTTATTTTATTGCACAACACCTCAAAACAAAATAAAATTGTTAAAACAAGAAATAATGTGCGGCAACTAACAATTGAAACAAGAAAAAATACATGTATATGGCATAAAAATAAATAAATAAATAAAATTTTTAAAAAATCAACGATCCAGTGATAGATTTGGTCATAAAATAATAAATAAAATTTAAAGAATTATGCAAATATCCATTTTATCCCATATGACCAATTAATACAAAACATTACATGCAAATTGCTGTTTTTGGAATGAGTAAAACAAGTCTAATAAAATAGGAAGGGGAAGGGGAGTGGAGAGTATTCAATTTGAAATTTAAAAAACTTCGACAATATTAATTATGTCACTATAATTTTACTATTGAATAAATCATTGTTTCCATAGCAACAATACTGTTCTCTTGTCTCCTACACTAATAATATTGAATCCGAATTTAGAGTGCTCGGAATAGTACCTTAATTTCGAGGTTTAAATAATTTTAATCAATTTAAATTTTGTTCTAAACCGTACAATACGATGGTTAAATTCTATTACATATACATATAAATGTATTATATATGAGAAAACTGTAGGTATAAAAGTGTATTAAGTTAAACTTACTTAAAATAACTCAGTATGAAGAGTAGAAAATTTTTTTGATACTACTTGGTTATCACATCGATCAATTTTGCTAAAATATACAGATTGCCAAACTATACAAATTGACGTAATTTTTATTTTAAATAACGAAATAACAAGCAAATTACAAAAACATTATTAAAAATACAAATTAAATGTCAAATTAAAAATCAATTGTTGATGCAACAAACATGTGTTGTGTGTTTAGTGACATTTAAGATTATACATTACTGGCATTTAATCATGTAGTCTGGGGATAATTTTTTAGTTGACAATCAAGTACTACCGTTTTTTCCTTAAAGAGTATTTATCATAAAAGCATATTTTTTAAAATTAAATTAGGTACTTTTCGGTTAGCCGGGCGCCAGTGTTACATATACATATTTATATAATATACATACATGTATGTATATATACATATATATATGTGCCCGGTAGCAGAAAGTGCGTGACGCGCGACGTGCGTCACAGATTTATTTTGGACCTTGCAGATAAATTTGCCAACTTGAAAGAAAAAAAAAAAAAAAAAAATTATTTCCTTAAAAAAAAAAAAAAATAAAAAAAAAAAAAACGAAAATTCTGACAAAAAATATTGCGAATTCGACAAATGGGCGCCGAAAAATATCAATTTTGACAATCGTTCGTATAAAGAATCGGTAATTTATAGCCAAAGGGTCGTTATAAAAACGCGAATTTCATCAAAAGAGCCCGGAAGAAAAAAAAAAATGCAAATTTCTGTCACAGGATCGCGGAAAAAACACGAATTTTGTCAATGAATCGCAGGAAAGAATGCGAATTTAGTAAAAGGATCGCGGAAAGAACGCTACTTTAGTCAAACAATTGTGGGAAAAACGCGAATTTAGTCAAACGATCGCGAAAAAACACAAATTTATGTCAAAGGATTGCGGAAAAACACAAATTTTTGTCAAAGGATTGCGGAAAGAACGCGGAATTTCGTCAAAAGATCTCGAAAAACGTAAATTTCTGCTAAAAAATCGCTGTACAAACTTGAATTTTATCCAAAAATCTCGAAAAAAAAAAAAAAAATGTGAATTTCGTTCCAGGGGCACGAGAAAAACACAAATTTCTGTCACAAAATCGTGGAAGAAACTTTAATTTCATTAAAGGATCAAGGAAATAACACGAATTTAGTCAGACAATCATGGAAAAAATGCAAATTTCTGTAAAACGATCGCGAAAAAACGCAAATTTCTGTAAAACGATCGCGAAAAAACGCAAATTTCTGTAAAATATCACTAAACGCAAATTTCTGTCAAAGAATCACGAATAACGCAGATTACTATCAAAGGATCACGAAAATAAGAAAATTTGTCTAAAGATTAGAATTAAATTTGCGGAATTTTGTCAAAAGATCACGAAAAACGCAAATTTCTGCCAAAAGATCGCTGTAAAAACGCGAATTTCGTCAAGAGATCTCTGGAAAAACGTGAATTTCGTCCCATGGGCCCCGAAAAAACGCAAATTTCTGTCACAGAATCGCGGAAAAAACACGAAGTTCGTCAAAGAATCGAGGAAGAAATGCAAATTTCGTAAAGGATCGCGAAAAAAATGTCCGTATTTGTCAAAGGATCGCGAAAAAACGGCAAATTTCGTCAGAAGATCGCGAAAAATGAGAAATTTTCTCATAAGATCGCGAAAAATGAGAAATTTTCTCATAAGATCGCGAAAAAACAGCAGATTTCGTCAAAAGATTGCGAAAAAACGTCAAATTTCGTCAAAAGATTGTGAAAAAACAGCAAATTTCGTCAAAAGATTGCGAATAAACGGCAAATTTCGTCAAAAGATTGCGAAAAACGGCATATTTCGTCAAAAGATCGCAAAAAAACACAAATTTCATAAAACACATAATTAGTGCCGGTAGTGGATTTTCGCTCTCTGTCCCTCCCCCCTCCCCTGTTGTAACCTTTCGGAAAATTTGCTGTGAATTTCAGAATTTTTTTTACTCAGAATCACCCCTGGTATTAATGAGTAAGAACGCTGTTTATTTTAACACTCATATGTTTATACATTAGAAAATGTAACACGCTACTCCCGCAGACAATTTTCATCCCACTAAATTGCTGTCGCAGACACAACCATAATTTTCTGCTACTGGGTATATGTGTGTATATATACAATATGTGTATATGTATATTTACATATATGTATGTATATAAATATGTATATGTAACACTGGCGCCCGGCTAACCGAAAAGTACCTTAAATTATGCTGCCAGGCAACGATAAATCGCCAAAAAAATTGAAACTGCCATTAATTTTTTACGGGTGCTATATTGAGGTTCTGCAAGAATTTTTTTTTTATATCCTTATGCTAAGAATATAGTGCATTTTTTCCCCCATTTTTCTGAATATGCACTTATGGAGACCTTTCTTGCCAGTTACACGAGATTTTTTCCCCTTGGTCCTTTAATAGTCATATAAGTGAGAGGTCACTTCATATTGAGTAGTAAAATTCAAATTCTAAGAAATGCAGAATGAACAGATCGTAAACGCACTGAGGTTAGCACGATTTTTTTTGTGCCTTGGCGAGAAAACCGTATTTCTGAATGCCTGTTAGACACAGCACAGCATGCAAATATACCCAGCATGTTAGTTTTATTTTATAATGAAACAATTTCTTTTATTACAAAGCACACAATTTTTGTTATAAAACACAAACATTTATTTTATGAAACACACACAAAATATTTAATTATAAACACACTCTTGCTACGAAAATTGTCATTTTGGCGGAAGAAAGAAACCCTGGTGCTTCTGGGAACAGATGTAATTTAATCCCGCATTCGCCATCTTGGATTTTTTTCGTGCCGTGAATTAAAAATTGTTTATTAATTAATAGTTATAATTATTATATTCCAGTTTTTTCAATATTATATTAATCTATCAACAATATTTAACCATTGGCGACATTTACTACTTGGCGAAAAAGGAGTTTTCATGCAAGAAAAGCATCCGAGATGGCGGATGCGGGATTGTAATACATCTAAGCCTGCTTTTCTGTGACATCAATACCTGTAGAATTTTACATCAAATCATATCAAAAAAATTTCTCAACATGAAAAACACTAATTACCTATATTGTTAGAAAACCCATTAGAATTTGTAATTTAACGTTTATGTTTAAAAAAAACTAACAGAAAGTGTATTTTGTAAACAAATGAAACAAAGTGTCATTGATAATTTACCAAACGACGTATAAAACGGCTGGAACCCTTCAATAACAGATGACAGCAAAGCTATTGAATATACCGAATAAGGTCCCGAAATCAAACGACAGTTAAAAACAAAGGATGTCTGTTGTCATAGTTACCGCCATAGAGTAGATGGTTACAGTTACATTACTTTGATTACAGTCAAAGCCAGTCACAGAGTGGTTACAGTTAAATAATATGGACCAATAGATAATGTGCATGTTGGTAAACAAATGAGCTTGTGTCTAGACAACTCAACTTGTGGTTGGCAGAAACGAGGCATTTAAACGCGTGTTTATATGTGAAACTCCATAGCGATGGTTTTTACATGTTCGGTGCGAGGTGCTCCCTCCTTCTACACGTGGGGGGCGGTGACCGTTTTGCAGCCGGCGGTATTAGCTTTCTTTTCGGTGAAGCTTTTGCTTTTACGTTGTTGTGGTTCGAAGTAAGGTGTTTATTTTTTCTCTCTTTTCGTGGTGGTTATTAGTGAACTATCTTATTTGTGACTTGGTGGGTGTTTGGTAGGTGTAATAGTTTTATTTACGGTTTGTTTACCTCTACTTTTTGCTGATTATGTCACTGGACAGTGTTATGGCTTGTTCTGAATTTAAGATTGTGGATATTGATGGAACAGCGGATTCTTCTGTTGTCAATGTTGATATGGTGGAATGTGAAGAAAGTACCTCATGTGACAGCGACAAGAAAAACGGGGTAGAAAACTTCTTGACATGTGACAGCGATAATAAAAATGTGGCGCGGTCCACTGCTTCCACAGAGCTGCTTCTTTCAATGGCTGCCGAGAATGGCGGTAAGTGTTTCAATATTTTTTTACAAAGTACAGACTCAAAATCTATTCCAAATAGAGATCCTAGAGCTGTGCAAGTAGAGATTAAAAAGACAATTCCTCATGCTAATCATATAGAGAATGTCCGTCACACACGTACAGGCAGTCTACTTATTAGCACGAAAGACGTCAACTGTGCTGTTGACATCTGTCAGGTTACGAACTTTTTGGGGGTTACAGTTAAACATAGAGTTATTTGGGAGAACATTTCGAATCGCTTCTTGGTGTTCAACGTACCTGTCGACATCCCCCTGGAGGAGGTGGGCCAGGAGATAATGATCAATAACAATGTGCAGATCTTAGAAATGCGACGATTTATTAAGAAAGATTCACCTAGTACTGTTTCCCCAGTTTTAATTACCTCGCTTGGTATTGCTATACCGACTGAAATTAAGTTATGGTTCACTCTTCAGAAGATCCGACAGTTTATCGATAGACCAAGGCAGTGTGTACGCTGCTTCAAATTTAACCATGCAACCGGAAAATGTCAGTCCGAAAATATCTGCGCCACGTGTGGCCAAAAGCATACTGGTCCGTGCACGCTAGAAGTCAAATGTGTGAACTGTGGGGAGGGCCACAGGTCAGATTATCTCCAGTGCCCTACCCGCTTGAGAGAAATGGATTTTCTCCGCTTCAAAAGTGGAAATTTCCTATCTTTTACAGAAGCTCGACGAAAATTTTCGTCGAGGGCGAATTCTGAATCATATGCACAAAAAACCAGTGTTAAAAAACCCGACCAAGATGAATTAAAAAAAGCTATTGAGATCAGGACGAATAACATGCTAAAGATTTTAGTGGATCATTCAGAAAAGCAGTCTGCAAAAATTCTAGAAACTATCAGTGCTCTGAGTAATATAATTATGAACTGTATGGCTAAACTCAGTGACAAATCCCCGGAGCGGAAACGTGCCTACGTGCATGGTAAAGGGGGATAAAAAAAGAAAAAAAAAAAAAAAAGTTTTTGTTTTTCTCTTTTGTTTTGGGCGGGTGTTCCTGCAGGGGGCAGGTTCTTGTTTTGTGTTTGATAGTTTTTCCTTTTTCTGTCTCTTATGGGTATTAGTGTGCTTCAGTGGAATTGCCGCGGTATCTCCAACAAGCTCCCCTTCCTCCAGCTTGAACCTTTTTTGTCGTCGGATGTCTTGGTTCTCCAGGAAACGTTTCTTTCACCGGTGAAGCCTCTGTCGATGTCGGGTAAAGTGATCTACCGTCATGACAGAGTCGGTCGGGCCGGTGGTGGTCTGGCTTTGGCGGTGAACTCTGCTTGGTCATCTACAAGGCTGTGTTTCGATAATTTGGGCTCAGATAACGAATTCTTAGGCGTTCGCATTTCCCTTGGTTCTTCCTGTCTCAACATTATCAACGTTTACTCCTCATCTGGGTTGGTGGTTGACGATCTTTTGAAGGTCTGCCGTGATCTTTCTGGTCATTCTCTTATCTTGGGCGATTTTAACCTTCATCACCCGCTGTGGGGATCCCCGGTGTCCTCGCGGGCCAGCGTGCGTTTGGTGGACTGGCTTTCTGATAGCCCCTTCTGCTTAATGAACTATTCTACTCCTACCCATGTGGCCCCCGGTGGGGTTACGTCTTTAATTGATCTTTCGATTTGTTCTTCTGGGCTTCTTACTTGCTCCTCGATCGTCGTTGAGGATGATCTTTTCGACAGCGATCACTTCCCCATTGTTATCTCTGTAGAGCTTAACCCTTCTCTGCGTCCCGGTCCCATTCTTTACAACTGGGCCCGCATCACCCAGGAAGTTAACTCCAGCCTACATTTGGCTACTGATATCCAACCGTCATCGTTCCAGTCCTTGGTTCGTGGTGCCATGTCGAATCACAGTACTGCCTGTGTTAAGTCCCTGAAACGCCTCCCTGTGTGGTGGACTGCGCGGTGTAGCACCCTTAGCAAGCAGAAAAAGTTCCATCTGCGAAGAGCTCGTCAACTAACTTCTGTGGATCACTGGATGAAATATAAAAGATTCTCGGCCAAGCTCCGCCAGGTGGTCAGGGAAGCCAAGCGTCGGTACTGGGACTCCATTTGCTGTAATGCGAACGACCCTGGCCTTTTATATAAAATTTTTCGTAACCTCAAATCTCGGTCCAGCTCTTCTCCTGATTCCCACCTCTACTTACAACTACCTGACTCTTTTTCTGCTGATGCGATAGCCCAAGCTGAAGCCTTTGCAGATCACTTTGGTGAGGGAAGCTGCCACGAGCCAATCCCATTTACTTATGGTGATGAGTGTAATGATTCGCTCAACTGTCTGTTCACGATCTCAGAGCTAAAGATGGCCATTGGAAGAACGAGAATTTCTACTCCTGGGGAGGACAGGATTAGTGCGGCCCTGTTCAAGGGGCTAAACGATCACTCTTTAGATTGCTTGTTGAGTATGTACAACAGCATTTGGTGCTCAGGGGACATTCCCTCAAGCTGGACGTCGGCGACCATTCTCCCAATTCTGAAGCCTGACAAGCCGAGACATCATATTTCTTCATACCGTCCGATTGCCTTAACCTCGGTAACGGGTAAAATCTGTGAGCGGATGATTGCCAGAAGGATTGTACACCACCTACTCTGCCATAAAACCTTGGTCCCTAGGCACCTTGGATTTCTTCCCTTCCGGGATTGCCATACGGCGTTAGCGATTCTCCAGCATGATATCACGTCTGCCAAAAAGGCGAAGAAATATATTTTGGGCGTCTCTTTGGATTTACATTCAGCCTATGACTCTGTCTACATTGATGGGCTTATTTATAAATGTGCCCAGGTGGGCATCACAGGTCGGATGCTTCGGTGGATTCATCGCTTTCTTTCTACTAGAGTCGTCAAGGTTGCGTGGAGGGGTCACGTGTCTTCCTCCCGAACTATTAGGAGAGGTGTTCCCCAAGGGGCGGTTTTGAGTCCCATCCTTTTTACAATTTTCATGGCAGATTTTTATGAGGTCCTGGTGGGCCTGGGCATCAAGTTCCTCATCTATGCAGACGATATTTTCATCTACTGTGTGAATGATTGTTTGGACACCTGTAGAGTCAAACTCCAAGAAGCTCTTCGACTTATAATAGTGTGGTGTTCCTATTGGAAACTTTCCATCCGGGCTGACAAGTGCCATTCGATTAATCTCTCGAGACGGAGAGCGGTCTGTGATTTCCACTTCAGCGTGAACGGTGGACTCATCGAGTGGTGCCCCGTTCTAAAGTTCCTGGGTTTCCTTTTTGCCCGTCGTGGAGGCTTCCGGAAGCATGTAGAATACCTCCGGACGAAATGCTTTAAAAGGATTAACATCTTAAAAGCTCTGGCCCACAAAAGGTATGGGGCTCGTTCACATCATCTGCGGACGTTGGCCCTCTCTTCTATCTGTAGTATCATCGAATATGGAGCTGCTCTTCTCACGGCCGCTAGTCCTTCGCTACTGAAGATGCTTGAAGTGATACAGACGAGTGCGCTACGGGTTGCTCTGGGGCTCCCGAAGTGGACGCCTAATATTCTCCTTCTCAAGCATGCTGGGGCTTGTCTCCTAGCTGACAGAATCAGGGCTCTGGCTTTCGGCTTCTGGGTGAAGCATCTTGCCCTTGGCAGCTGGTCTCCTCTCTTGGACTCTTGTGAGGATATTCTGGTCTCACCAGGAAATCATCTTTCTCATGTTTCTGAGTTTTTTGCCGGTCTGGGCATTGATCTGGATTTCCTCATCAGCTTCCAAGTTCCTCTCTCTCTTGACTCGAACGCAGTGCAATTTTTCACCTCTGATCTTCCTTTTCAGCGTACAGACCTTGATGCTAGCATCATTGCCCCGATGTTTGCTGATTATTTCCAGAACTTTACTGACTCGTGGGATATTATTGCCACCGATGCCTCAAAGACAGATTCCCTCACTTCGATTGCAGGCTGCACTTCCTCACACCACTTTGGCTATAGGGTGCAGCATGTCAACTCCGTCTTCACGGCGGAAGCTCTCGCAATAGGTGTGGCTCTCGACGAATTGATCTCGTTATCTCGTCCCGTGGTGATTTTAACAGACAGCTTGTCGGTTCTTTTGGCTCTCCAGTCTGCTAATCTGAAGTCTCCCAGAGTCATCCTTTGGCTCCACAATAAAATTGTTCGGATGCAGCATTTCTCCATTCACCTTTCCTTTTACTGGGTTCCGGGACACCGGGGTATCCCCCTCAATGAAAGGGCCGATGGCCTTGCCAAAAGTGTTTCTGTCTCTGACCCTCTGATTGATTGGACCTCGCCAGAAGATACTATCCGTAGTTTCTCTCACAGTGTTCTGCTGCAGGGTGAGCACTCTTACCGGACTTGCAAGTATTATGCTTCTCATGGGGATATCCCCAATGTCAATCACTCTCGGTGTTGGGTTCATAATCGTAGAGATGATGTGATTGTGTCCCGTCTCCTCTGCAGGATGCTTATTACCCCGGAGATTTTAGCTCGCTTTAACTTGGTTGCGGACGGCAGCTGCCGTGCGTGTGGTGTTTTAAACTCCTTGGAGCATATTTTGTTTTCTTGTGTCAGGTTCCACGCTCAACGCAGGAGTTGTTGGGCGGGTGTTGATTTGAGCGATGAGTGTTTTCGTTCATTTGGTTGCTTTATCAAAAAGTTTTGTTCGTCGAGTGTTTTTCGTAACTCTACGCTACGGTTTATCCATAGTATTGATTGCTTCTAGCTAGGTGTCTAGTGCTGTCTATGTCTGACGTTTCTGTTTGTTTGGATCATTTGGGACAACAGCCGTGCTGCTTATAGGTCCCAAAGCCCCCCCACTACCTACCTACCAACTCCATAGCAATCTATCATATGTATTGAAAAACAAATGAATTTTTATCTGTATATGCACAGAACTTACGTTCTGTTGCGAAACAAGATTATTTAGAGATACTGGGGTTTATTAGGGATAATAATAGACAATATACTAGATGATCCATATGTTATTTCCAACTGGAAAGCAGATATGGCTCTTTGGCCATAGGTTTCATTTTATTTAACGAATAACTATTTTTTTAAATTCCATGAGAAGAATACAAGAACTCAAGAAATGTTTCTGCTTGTTGTAGCGGGTAAGAAAAATGTTTTAGGTTTTATAATTATATCAGAAAGCCACCGTTTTATTTATATATCTTATTTTTTTCAACCTGTACGTCTAGTAAGATGCTTGAACTAATCTGAAAATGTTTACGAATTTCGTTATATTGAGATTAAAATGACATTTATGACTGCTTATTTCCTGATACACTTTTAAAATCATTCTAATGCATGAAATTGGCAAGTTTCCTTACAAATATATACTAATGAAACCTCAATTTTTAATAAAACAGGCGATTTTTCAGAAAGCATCTTCAAAGTTGGCGTTTTTTCTTTTTGCGAACTTGCACTTTGTTAAATAAATATTCGCCTAACTAAGTCCCTTTTTATTCTTTTAATAATTTATTTACTTCCTTATACAATTATGTTTCTTCATGTTTGTTGAATATAGATAAGATATTTAACTTTAATTTTTCTATAATTTTTAATCAATACATTACTTTACATTATTTATTTAATAACTCATATATTAGCATGTTTTTTTTTAACCCCCGGTACGATATGCTATTTCTTTCTCCCAGCTTATTTTGTGTCCAAAAAATAACGTTACCTTACAGAACCCAGCAATAAACAAAGCAGATGTATCATTGTAGGGTAGATGTGCCAGTAATGGACACCCTTAAGGAATTTCTTTAAAAATTATTTTTTTATTAATAGTTATAATTATTATATTCCAGTTTTTTCAATATTATATTAATCTATCAACAATATTTAACCATTCTTATAGCCTCATTTCCCCATATGAATAGAAATTTAATTTTAAATAACAGAAATATATCAAAACACCCAAAAGCCCAGTAATGGACACCCTCTGGCCCAGTAGTGGACACCCTCTGTTCCAGTAATGGACACCCCATAAAAAGTAGTAAATATAATTGTTTATATGACTGTATTTAGAACCAGAATGTAATGAATACATACTAATGAAACAAAATAGTTATTTAAAAATAAATTTAACAATTAGGATACCAGTAATTAATAAAATATTTGTGATAATCATTTACTGTTTACATCAATTATTGTAATTATCAGAAGATCCATGTTTTAATTATTTTAGATGGATAGTTTAAAATACTAAATATCAGACAATTACAGCTATCAAATTATTGGAACAGTGGTGGATTTTAAAAGGTATAAAAAAAAAAGTTTTGGAATATTAATGTTTAGTTTTGTGTCACTATTTTTAACAATCTTCCAGAGATTACTTGATACATCATTTATAATAATTAATATTACAAATATGAAAGAAATGATATTGTGAGTTGAATATTTCAAATACTAAATAAAATAATTTCAAAATAAAACTGTAGAACTGATGTTTGAGGCCACTGATCTGCAGATTTACTAGTTTCATGAATATTAACCTATAACTTTCATTAATAGTATTACATTTTTTTTTTTTTTTTTTAAATAAGGAAACATTTAAGACAGAAAATGGATTTTTAATAGCTTCTGTAACTTAATTGCTTTTATTTAATCGAAGAGGGATTAAGCCCTATGAGCCCCTCTTTGACTGTGCTCTTAAACAGTATTTTCTGCTTCCTGGCTGGTTTGATTGCTAGATTGTAAAATATGTGAGGTATATATATATATATACTACATAGAAAATAATAATAATAAATAAAATAAAATATCGAAATTTTATTAATCACATAAAATAACTTAAAAGCAGCTATTTATAAAAGTTTTGGTGTTATTACATTTTGGTAAGTATTAGTGATGCAACGAATAGTGGTTTGGCCGAATACCGAATATTCGGCCAAGTTACAGCCGAATATTCGGCCTATTTGGCCGCCGAATAATGAACTTACTTTTGCCTAAAAACAAAATATAGTATGCACTATATGCACAATTCTTGTATATTCCACAATTAAAATGTATTGTTTTCTTTTAAAAAATTATTTATATACTGTGCTGTCCTCTAAAAAAAACCCACTTTTTTAATTTCTCACTATATAAAATTTAATAAAAAATACAAAACAATTTGAAGTAGCTACATTTTCACAGCCTGTCCTGACTAAGATTTTAATGTATAGTATTTTTTTTTTCTATCAATATATTACAAAATGACAGCCAATTAAACAAGACTTTGAAAAAAACCCACTTTTTTCTAAAAATAACCCACACGTAAAAACACTTCTAGAAATCAAAATATTAAACAGCAAAGTTTTTCTTTCATTGTTAATTAGTTTTAAAACAATTCTGCAAAAAAAAAAAAGAAAAAAAAATAATAATATTTTAATAATTGTAAATTGAAGGATTTACAAATGAAAAATTATAAATGTAATTTTTTGCTTATTTTTTAAAAAACTAAATAAACACTTAAGTAATTTTAAATGCTTTTATTATTGTAAATGACATATAGAAACAGGACAAAAAGAAATTTTGACTTTTGTGATTTTTTTGATTAAGTTCTAGGGTGGGTTTTTTTTTTATGTATACATTTTCCTGTGGGTTTTTTTTAGAGGACAGCACTATACAAATTTTTAATTTTTGAAAGCATTATTTTACTCTGAAAAAATATTCGGCTATGTTCGGCCTAAAAATTGCCTCAATAATATAATTCAGCCAAAAAAAGGGAACAGATGTCATATTCGCCCCATATTGGCGCGATTTTTTTCGGTTGCCAATTTGGCGAAAACATCAACAGCATAAACAACATAATCCGGGTTATCACATCAAGCCCTTTGGCGCAAGTTAAGTACCCGTTGCCTATATGATTTTGGCGACAGAAAAAAATCGCGCCAATATGGGGCGAATATGACATCTGTACCAAAAAAAGATTCTTAGCAGAAGTTCCACATCAGGTACTGTCTAGTTACATTTTAATAGATATGTGTGTTGTTGTTACATTTTAAAGTATGACAAAATTTTAAAAGTACTAGGAAACATAAGTTTCAGCTTTCAGGTGAAATAAAATAAAAAACAAGAAATCTTAATATCTTAAGAAAAACCACTGATAGAAAGGATGAAAGGAATATCCTCTAAAATGGTGGAAAGAGACCATTGTAGACTTTATAAGGCTCACAATTAAATTTTTTTTTATCATTATTATTATCATTATTTTTGTTTCTTTGCTGTCAGCAGATAGCACTATAAAGAAGTGTATAGTGAATGTTTTCAGATTCAGAGGAAGAAAATATCTGTAAGGAAAAGCAAATTACATTCATTGCATTTAACAGTATCTGATGCTCTAACATACCAAAGATCAATAAATTATTTCATTGTTTTAGGTAAAAAAATTGTTTACACATTTTAATCATTCACCATTAGCATGTTCAAGATTAACTGATATACAAATTAATGAGTTAAAAATTCCTAAGAAGAAATTAGTTCAACGTGTGTAGTTCAAACTAGAGATATGCACGGGCCGTCCCGTGGCCCGAGCCCGGCCTGATTTTCATTCACGGCACTCGGGCCAGGCCATACTTTTTTCTGAAGGCTCGGGGCGGGCCTAACTTAATTTTTCTGTACAGAGCCGGGCCTGGTTTCATTCCTAGTCTTCATGGCCCAAAATTTTCAGTCCTAGTTTTGAGCCAGCCCGTATGAAAATCATTGTCTCAGCGTGGCCTGGTCATTTAAAGGTCAGTTAAATTAAGCCTGGCCCAAAAGTTCTTGCAAAAAATGCATACATTTTTGAATCGCCATTATTCTACATTAAACTTTATTACATTATAATATAACATATATTTATAACATTAAACTAACATTAAAATTTATTATTTTTAAAGAATAGTAGATTTCCACGCATATTAAAATATAACTAAATTAAAATACAGTAAAATGTGTGAAAAGGAACCTGCCTATGACGGAACCTTGTTTTAAACTGAAAAACGTGTTGATCCATGAAAATTAATATACTAATAAGTAAGAAAAGAATATATAATACATTTACACTTGCTAAGAAGAGAACTCGTCTACAACGCATTTTTTTAAATTTTCTATGCAATTCCATCTTAGAAGATTTTACTGTATAGCATTTTTCAGATTTTTAACACTTCTATACATGGAATATGGATTAACAATATTAATGATAACTGAAACATTTTCATACAAGAAATAGAGATTCATTAAAAAAATAAATATCGCAGCCTGCTGCACGTCTATAAAAATAAAGATTATAAACATGAAAAAAAAGTTAAGATAAATATTTTTGGTCAGAACTCCTCGTACGAGACAAATTTTTAACCAATTCGACGTAAAAATCAATGTTTTGTAGAAGTTCACTCGGGCCGGGCCGAGATTTTAACTTTTTTCCGGGCCGGGCCAGGTTCGGGCCGAACTTTTAATTTTTTTATTGGGCTGGGCCGGGCCCAGGCTGAACTTTTAATTTTTGCATCAGGCCGGGCCCGGGCCTGGAAATGTCGGCCCGTGCAGACCTCCAGTTCAAACTACCTAAAAGGTGACATAAACATATAAAAAATAGTATTTAATGCAACCCTGAGATCTATGAGATATGTTTCTGTCACCTTTTAAGTAGTTATAAGTATGTTTGTATGTTATAAAGTTTATTAATAACAAGGTGAAAATTTCCTTCACGAATCACGACACTAGTGTTTAATACAGTGTTTTGACGCTATTGATTAATTTTGAATTTAACAAATTATGTTAGCTTATTACAGATACTTTTTGTACTTACTGATACAACATAAATTTTTTTTAACATGATTCCTAAATTAGCCTCTTGTATAAAAATGGGTAGATAAAACCCATTCGAGGTATTAAAGATAATGGGAATAAAAAGTGTTTGTTAATTTCAAATAAAGTTTTCATTATATATGATGAATATAAATTGTCAAATTGAAAAGTTATACTGTGTAAATATAAAAACATTTACTACAGTATTAGTATTCGGCCGAAGCCGAATATTCGGCAGACAGGCCGAATGGGCCGAATATTTGGCTTCGGCCGAATATTCGTTGCATCTCTAGTAAGTATAATTTAAAAATTAAATTTGATTATTTAGGTTTGCAGTTAAGCCAAAGTATTTTATGCACTATAAACATTACTAAAATTGCATTTTTAGCAATGTCTACATGGGGTGTCCATTACTGGAAAAGGACTAATTAACCATCCCAGTAATGGACACCCCCTCTTAAAACCTTAAAAAGAAATGAAATTTTATAAATAGCCATTAGTATATAAAATTCAAAGTTTTCTATTGCTACTCAAACAAAAACATTCGAATTTTGCAAGAAAATAAATAATATATAAATTAATTAAACGAAGTCAGCTCTTAACCTCTTCAATAAGATTTTCACAGAAAAACAGCAAAACTTTGAAACATTATTTTCTGCTTCCTGATTGGTTTGATTAAAAGTGTCAACAATAACATAGTTTTATAAAACATACAAGGGGGAATTATAAAAAAAATAATTAAAGCTAAATATCTATTAGTTATTTTTTTATGAACGAAAAACATCAAGGGGTGTCCATTACTGGAAGGGTGTCCATTACTGGCACATCTACCCTACAATTAAATACTCTATAGCATTTTTTTTTAAATTTCTAAGCATCGCACATTTTCAATTTTTATACCGTCGTATTGGAAAAAACAATACTTTTAATTGCAATTTGTTTGAAAAATATATCTTCATTGATTTTTGAAATATTAATTTTTTTTTTTTTTTTTTTTTGTAGTTTTTAGCACCATTTGTTTAATTTTGGCAGCTCAAGTACTCCATTTATGTAGAAAGTAAAGGGAAAATAGTTGAAAAGTAGCAATTAGGTATCTTTTTGTTGCCATTTTCTCATAACAAGCGAAAGAAAATGTAATTAAAATACGTGCTATTTTGAAAAAATATAAACAAATAATTTCTATTAAAACATGGGGCTATTATAAACTATATTTAATTTTACAAACATGAAGGCCTGTGAATCATTAGATAGCCGTTTTTTGTCAAGTTTCTTTAATCACGGCATCTTTTTGCTGCATTTGTGTATTATTTTGTGATAGTGACATCCTATACATTAAAGGTTAAAATTCAATATTTGCTTTAGTAGCCAGTGGCCGGTAGAGGCTGTATGTTTAGTAGCCACTACTGTCAAGTTAGTGGCCACTTATCGTAGTTTGTAGATTTAAATAGTTTTACAAGTAATGTTTTTAAAATATTTATGTTACATAGACATCTTTTAAAATATATAAAAATAAAACTATTCACAGTGTCAGTTTACTTACCCCAACAAAAACAATTAACAGTTATATTGCATTAAAAAAAGAGAGAATTTATCAAACAATGTCGTACAAGACCAAGGTCAAAGATTGGTTCACATCTCCAATACATCACTGTGTAGCCCAAGATCAGAATTCTTTCTGAAAATAGGCCTAAAATATTTCCCGTTTGACAAAATTCGCAATTTTTGAAATTGTTTTAAGAAATTTGCAATTATTTTATGCAACTTCTTGCTAAAATTCACAATTTTTTCGCCGATCGTTCAACAGAATTCAAGATTTTTTTTCGCGATCATTCGACGAAAGTGACGATTTTATTATGCGATCTCTAGATGAAATTCGCGATTTTTTCCACGATCAATTGGCGAAATTCGCGACTTTATTTCCACGATCTTTCGACAAAAATCGCGCTTTTATTCCGTTTTTACGTTTTTTTGAGATCTTTAGACGAAATTTGCGTTTTTTCGCGATTTTTGACGAAGTTTGCGTTTTTTTCGCGATTTTTGACAAAGTTTGCGTTTTTTTTCGCGATTTTTGACGAAGTTTGCGTTTTTTTCGCAATCTTTTGCCGAAATTTGCGTTTTTTTCGCGATCTTTTGAAGAAATTTGCGGATTTTTCGCGATCATTTCACGAAATTTGCGGTTTTTACGCGATCCTTTCACGAAATTTGCGTTTTTTCAGCGATTTTTTTTGATGGAAATCGCGTTTTATTTTCTTTTCGCGATTGTGAAATTCACAGCAAATTTTCTGAAAGGTTACAGAAGGGTGGAGCCAGGGCCTGTTTACGGAATAGGCCCGTGAAGCCCGTGCTTACCCTCTGAAATACAAAAAGGGCCCCCAATTTTACTTTTCAAAACTAATTTTTAGAAAAAAGAAACTCAATCGCTGTAAAAAATACATTTTTTTTCTTATGAAACTTTTTTTTTTCTTACAATATGGCAATTTGTAAATCACAAAAAAATATTTTGAAGTTCACATATTCTTAACTATAGTTCCATATTTGTAATTTACAAAATAAATTGGCTATTTACAATTAAACACATAATAAAATACATTTATATAGGTAGTTTTAGTTTAATATTAAAAATGTTATTTACTCTAAACTTTGATGGTAAAATTTCAAATTATTTAATCATACGAAAAAGAGATTCGGTAAATAAAAAAGCCATTTGTAGAGTAATAGGGGGCCCCCTGTGTGACGTCGGGCTTCCCCTATTCCTAAGTGTTAAGCGGGCCCTGGGTGGAGCTGTGTTTTTTCTGCACCTGATTGACGAAATTCCCGTTTTTTCGAGATCTTCTGACGAAATTTACTTTTTTTCGCGATCTCTTGACGAAATTTGCGGTTTTTTCGCGACTTTTGACAAAATTTGCGGTTTTTTCGCGAACTTTTGACAAAATTTGCGGTTTTTCGATATCCTTTGACGAAATTTACGTTATTTCGCGATCTTTAGACGAATTTTGCGTTTTTTGACGAAATTTGCGATTTTTCGTGATTTTTTGACGAAATTTACGTTATTTCGCAATCTTTAGACGAAATTCGCTGTTTTTTCGCGATTTTTTGACGAAATTTGAGATTTTTTCGCAATCTTTTGACGAAATTAACGGTTTTTCGTGTTCTTTTAACGAAATTTGCGGGGTTTTTCGCGATCTTTTGACAAAATTTGCTGTTATTCGTGATTTTTTTTGACGAAATTTATGATCTTTTTGCGATCTTTTGACGAAATTTGCAGTTTTCCCCCTATCTATTGGCGAAATTTAAGGGGTTTTCGCGATCTTTTGACGAAAATTGCGGGTTTTTGCGATACTTTGATGAAATTTGCGATTTTTACGCATTTCTTTCACGAAATTTGCGTTTTTTTCCGCGATTCTTTGACGGAAATCGCGTCTTTTTTCGAGATTCTTATGAAATTCTCGTTTTTCCCGTGATTCTTTGACGATTTTTTTGCGAACGATTGACGAAATTGATATCTTTCGGCGACCATTTGTCGAAATTCGCGATATTTTTATGCCGATTTTTTTTAATTTTCGGAACCAAACGCCTTCAATGTGAACGAACATAAACGCAATTTTCTTTTTCTTTTACGATTCCGCGGAAATCGCTGATCGATTAAAAAAAATAAAAAAAAACGGAAAAGTGACATTTCTGACATGTACTATTACATGAAAAATAAAGATCGCCACTTTGGCGATCAGATGCACATCATAAAGTCGCCAATTTTTTACATTTAGTCGCCCTGTGGCCGGTGGCGACCGGGAATTTTAACCTTTACTATACATACTTTACTGTAGATGTTTAAGAGTGGATCGTAAATGTGGAATTCTTAAGCGGATGCAAATGACGTCATTTTACATAAAATAAAAGTGTTGTGCTTTAAGTCTTAAAATTGAAATATGTTTTGTAACTATTTATATATACATATATTTTCTTTTCATCGGGGGCGACACTAAATTCTGAAAAAGCAGAATTCCTGTTTTCTAGTTTTTTTTTTTTTTTTGGCTTCTCTCATTGGTTAACTTAAAGAATGTAGTACAGAGATTAAAAGTAAATATATTCTCAGAATGAATGACATATTTTCTTTGTAATTTGTTATTAATCTCACCCATTTTTAAATACTAAATGGTACTTTTCGATTAGCCGGGCACCAGTGTTATACAGTAGAAGATCTTTATAATGCAATTCTCCATATAACGCACAACTTCTCAGATGTAAACAATGACTTTTGCAGTTAAAAAGCACCTGCATTTTCACATTGTAGAATATTGCTACTCTCTAGAGGACTAAATTTGATACATTAGTTCAACTTTATCTTCTAATTTAAGACTTTTTTACTGAAAAAAAATGCTATTATTACAATACACATTTTTGAAAATGTCTAATATAAGGGATTGATGTGTCAGTTATATTTGGATCATGTTTATAAAGTAAATTTTTCAATGCCTGACCTATATTATGCAAAAATTTATAATTTGGATAACTCTTGGTAACAAGGAATGCAGTATAAAGATATTCTAATGTATTTTGATATGTTTCAGACATATTTGGCCATGTTTACAAGGTGAATTTAATGATTTGATCCATATAACGCAAAATTCTATATAACGCACAACCTTGCATTTTTAGGTTTGCGTTATAAAGATCTTCTACTGTATATACATATATATGTCTATATACATGTGCCATAAATTATGGTATATACAATTTTGTATCGAGCAACAATCTTCATTTGGCACTTTCTTCGCCTTTCATTCTGGCAGCCGGGTCCCTCTCCCAGTTATGGCACTGAAGATGAAGAATCTACCATGTATCCATTCATTAAAAATTGTGCTCTATAAGAGCTGTAATATCTTACTTATGTTTTTGGATTAACATTTTTTTTTTTCTTTGGTTCCATTTTTTTTTTTTTTTTTTTTGGTGGACTATGGCTACTGGCGATACCACATTAAAAAAAACGCACCTGTGTGCCCTACCTCAAACATTTAAGACCGAGCCTTAATAAACATTATTGAATAGTTTTCTGGTCTTAATGTAAGGTGGTGTGGAAAAGGGCACTTAGATTTTCTTTATTAATTTCAGTTGTAGGCACCTATATACTAAATATTTCTTGTTTTGATTTTGTTCTATAAATTTGCACTTTGATAATTTTTATTTCTTTCTCTTCTACAATTGTATCTAACAAAAGAAAAACTTGGAATATTCAATTCAGAAAGTAGAGAATGTGTACGCCCCAGACAAGAAGCTTTCATTACTACAGGGGAGTTGTCACTGGAGGAAGGCGTGACAGACAAATCTATTTCAGGACATAATAACTGAAGATGAAAGACAGTATGTGCTTAACACTATTTCTACCAGTATCAAATGACACCTTATAAAAGTTTTCGATTTACAATTTTCCATTTGTAATTTTTAGTTTGAAACAATTACAAATCATTTTCAATATTGAAGACTTTTTTATGCTTATTACAGTAAAAAACTGCAAGCAAAATAATCATGAATCCAAATTTTAAAAAGGTGTTACTTGACACTGGTAGAAATAGTGTTAAGCATCAATAAAGGCAATAACTCAGTGGGACAGTCTTGTGCACAGTGCCATTTCAGCCGTCCATTAGATTGTGCTTCTAAGAAAGTATTGCCTATGTAAGTAAAACTTTTTTAATAATCTGTCAAGTGTGAGTATTACTTGTGCACGGAAGGTTCTGTAAATATATTAATTGATCTTGTTCAAAGTTTAAACTTGGCACTGTGCTAAGTGCGCTTCAAAAGAAAGTTGCTATGCCGCCTTGGTCTGTGCTGCTTTTTTTCCAGATAGGTGTTTAATTAACCTTTAAAGACCCAGGTGGCATATTGAGAGTGGCACTCAATGCAAACTGGTCATGAATCCCAAAGTAATTATGCTATTAATTCTAATTAAATTAGGATACTTTTCGGTTAGCCGGGTGCCAGTGTTATATACACACACATACATATATATATATATTTGTATAGATAACACTGGTGCCCGGCTAACCAAAAAGTACCTACATTAGTTTATTTTTAACAATTTGACGTTTATTACTCTTATATTGCTACTGGGCATTGCATTACACAAATATATCATTTTAAAATGTTATATAGGTTTTAAAAGCTGATGTCGCATAGAGTACGCCATCCGTGTTTTTATAACCCAGGGTTCGTAAATATCGTGATATTTTCGAAAATATCAAAAATATCCGATATTTTGATGTATCCGATATTTTCAAAATTGTCAGCTTACTGCTGATTCTAAAGATTTTTAGACTTAATATAAATTTGAATCTAAAACATATTACATTTAGCATGAAAACATAATAAAACAATATTCTAACTATCTTTTTTTATTTTTTCTTGCAAAATTTATGATCAAATAATTGAAAACATAAACAATCTTCTATAAAAGTTGCTTTTTCACTCATCAAAACACAGAATGCAGGATTCAGTTTAAAAAATAAATAAAAATACACAACAAATTCTGAAATACAAAATAAAGTTTCTTTTATTTTTTCTATTGAAGAATTTGAACATGAATGTAAGTTTGTCTGCTTTTTCATTCCCTAACCTACTGTACAATTTAGACTGAAGTAAATAAAAACTTTTCGATTAGGCGGGTGCCAGTGTTATATTTCCATATTTATAAAAATACATATATGTAAATATGCATATATATATATATATATATATATATATACATAATTTTATATATATATACACACATACATATATAACACTGGCACCCAGGTAACCGAAAAGTACCCAAAAAGAATTAAGACAGGGTAGGGAGGTATTTTTCAAAGACAGTTGTGGTAATGAGAAAGCTGCAGGTACAGTCCAAAACTAGTTTTTGGAGTGCAGAGAATATTTTGTAAGCTATTCTTTTTAGTTATTATTTACGGATGGGCTAATTTTTAATAACAGTTGAATTCATTTGCACTTCTTTTGACTGAAAATAAATATCAGATGTATGAAAATATCAAGAAATACGACATTTAAAAAATAAATATTAAATGTATGAAAATAAAAATATCAAAAACCTTGATATTTTGAAAATAAATATGATACAGTAGACTCCCTCAAATCCGCACAGCTTGGGACCAGAGGTGCGGATTTTAGAATTTTGTGGATTTCTGGTCATTGATTTGTTTACATTTTTGAAACATTAATTTGATTGGTAGTTAAGCAAGGGAAATTATAATGAATGCTTTCAATAAAGTTAAACATTAAAGTAAGTAAAATATAAAAATAATTTATTAGTTTAAAAGTAAGTAATTATTAAAATAATTATGTAAAATAAAAATTTAGAAAATTATTACCGATGAAATCGATTCAATTCGATTCCAAAAGCCCTATGCTGCCATCTGGTGGTAAAGCAATCGTAAGATCGATACGTCATTATTTTTTCACATTTTAGTAACTTTTTTCATTGTTATTTAGAGCCTTGAATGCTTTTCTTATACCGTTTTGTATGTTTAGAAATAAATTTGTCTATAATTAAAAAAAAAAAATTTCTGCGAACAATAATTTTAAAATGGTGTTCCGGTTCGTGGATTTTTCCATTTTGAACCCTGGAATTTTTGATATAGATATGCTTATTTATATCAAAATCAAAAGTAATGTAAATTTATTTAGTAATAAATCAGCTGTAATAGCCAAAAGAGAATGATTAGCAAAAAATTTAGTAAAAAAAACATTGCAGTAGTCACTGATTTTGGCACCATCTTGAATTTAGTTCCTGCAATTTAACTGTAGATTTTATTGTTTACATCTGAAAAAATATGCAGATTTTACGGAGTCTACTGTATGTATCCATTGCCTATTTGCACGCTTTTTGTCTCAACATGTAACAGAAACGTCTTCACTAACAGGTGTTTCTGTTACATGTTGAGACAAAAAGCGTGCAAATAGACGTTCGTCTGACATTAGTCTTAAAGCTTAATATCTTGGCTAATTACTAACAATTTTTTTCGAAACTCATTATCAGCAATCCTTTTATACTTCTATGATGATAGGTACCTCAAGTGCCCCTCAACTCCCTTGTTGAGCAAAGTGAAATTTGTGTGTAATGGTAAAATGAGATTTTCTCAAACTATGTGAGCTAAGGTAATTGCTACAGTTCTCCTGCTAGTTTAAATAAATTTCTACTACCACTAATTTTTTTCATAATTTTAGTTTCAGTAGATTCGGAAATAGAGGAAAAGGGGACATATTTTTGCATTACATTTTCAATCTATAACTATGACTAAAGGGTCAATAGCCTTTATTACTTCAGCCAAATTCGAACTTTCCATGTTACATAGTTGACAAGACAAAGAGCTTTGAGAGACAGAAACACAAGTGAACACACTTAAAATATTCTTGTGTATTTCTTTTTTAGACTTTTGAAGAGTAAAATTCATATTTCTTGTCTAAAACCGCAATTCTAAAAAATTGCTAATGCATTTATTTAGACATTAGCATGAAATAAAAATTTTACTTGGTGCAGGTTTATTTAAGTTCATTCAAATCTGTGTAATAAATTATACATATATATTTTTTCTATTTGCAAATTAAGTTAAACACATTGTTACTATCTAAATTATAAAGCATGTCTGTGAGTAATGCTGATACATATCAACAGTGGTAACAATTTAAGCAATTCATTTCTCCTTTTCTTTTAACAAATGGTACTTTTCGATTAGCCAGGTGCCAGTGTTATACATACATATGTGTGTAAATGTACAATATATGTATATATAATACTGGTGCCCGGCTAACCAAAAGTACCAAGATAATCATGACATATTTTCACTTTAACATCATCAAATAAGGTAAAAAATGAAATAAGTTATTTGAAAATTGTATTTCAATTTACTGATTTTTAAAGCCCAATTCTTTTAAAAATCAATCTCCATCATATGCAGCTAGATTAACTCATTTGGACTTTTCCATACCAATAGAAGAAAATTTCAGTTATCAAGATTTTGTATATTACATCTAAAAAATCTTAAATTTGTGAATTAAACTTTCACAACTAATTCTGAAGCACAAACTACTGATGTTTTAAATAATTTTTTACAAATTATTAAACCCAAAATATTTATTTCATGGTTAGTAATTGCTTGATATCTCTATATTTAATAATGAGTTATTTTTTATATGCTAAACATTTTGTAAATACGGTAGAACCTCTTTTAAGCGAAATCCATTTTTAAAACTTTTTTTTTTTTACTAATCACATTCCTTGTGTGCAAAATCCATTTTGAAAACTTTTTTTTTTTAACAATCATATTGTTTGTGTGCAAGCGGTCCTTTCTGAACTACGAGCAGACTTAGATAAAATGTAAAACTGTCTGCGAACTCTAATAATTTCTTAAAAGTTTTCTGCAAAAAAACGCCGTGCCCCTCCCGAGTCCTATATCGCCGCTAACAGCAAAAATGAACAGTTATATGAGAGTGGAGTGCCACTAAGTGACACCACTAAAAGAAAAATATTATCCCTCCCCCCCGCCCCATTTACAAACATTATTAAAATCCAGTCAAGAAATGTACTATTGAATGGTATGCTTAATACAGACAACTAATGAATGAAAGAAAAGCTAATGAAAATGAAAAAAATATATATTTATTAAAATGTGAAATATTTTAATCATTAACTGATATAAAGATATCAATTTATGATTGCTCAACAAAACTTATTTTATTAATCTATAAAATAACTGAAATACGAATAAATGAATGTTTAAATAAAAAGGTTATTAGTCCATGAATGGAAGAGATGAACCCTTACTCATCAGTTTATCTACTGTTTTTGAGGCAAACCATTCCTTAATATTGTGACTCTTTTTTAAAAATTTTAAAAACTTTTTTTCCTCCAGTTGAAAAACAATCTGCAGATCTTCTCAAGAGTCTGCGACGTGCATCTTACTAATTCTCTGCCCACGGTCTTAATAATTTTTTTAGAAAGAAATTTATAAAATAAACAGACCTGCCAACCTTTGAAAATGAGAAATCGTAGCACATAAAATTAAAACTAATCTGGAGGTTGGTTGGTTGGTTTTTTGTGTTTCACAGCCATCTTTTGACATTCGTAAAATGAATAAGGTTTCAGTCTTTCAACTCAATATAGTAAATTTTTTCCTCTGAAAATTTTTATACAATATTTAAAGTTTCTTCTCGTTTTGCAGCATTTTTTTTTTTTTACATTTGTAAAAGGAGCCTGGTTCCAATTTTTTTTAGCCCAGTGCAGTAAATTTTGACGAAATTCTCGAATTTTTTTCCCGCGATCATTTCAGGATATTCACAATTCTTTTCCCACAATCGTAATTCACATTTTTCTATCTCGATTCTTTGTTGAAATCTGCACTTTTTACCATGAGCTTTTGACGAAATTCGCATTTTTCACCGCATTCCTTTGACAAATTTGCGTTTTTTTACCACGCAAAAATGGAATGCTTAATAATAATTCGTAAAGTGAAATGTTTAATAATAAATTGTACAATGGAGGTACAATGTTTAAGGATGATAAATATTTAATAAATTAAAATACTTACTCTCTTAGACTTATTTAAAAATAACAGGGCTGCCACAGTCAGGGGCGTGCCGAAGGCTGTTTTAGTGGGGGGGTGTGAACTGAATTTTGCCGACTGCAAGATCGGGGGTGAGAAAGACTTTGTGATAGCCCCCCCCCCCCTCTCAGCGACGGAGTCAACTGTTCTACAATACTGTGAATTTATAAAAATCACTAAAAGTCTTAAGTGTTCACCTGCATTCTCCTTAACCACAGTCGAAATTAAATGTTGTTGTTCAATATGTGTAATTTTTTTAAAATTATTTTACTATATAAGTAGAGTTCAGAATCCTGTTATTAATTAGAATTCTGCTTACGATTTAAAAGGAAATGTGTATGGATGTACTGTACATTAACCAGTTCTCAAAAGTAACAATTTAAGAATTTTGAAGTACTTCGGAATTTATGTTTCTATAAATAAAACCGCATGCTGTTGTGTAATGTAAGTGTATAAATTTTAAGATACATAAAAAAGACAAATCTTGCTTGCTAAAAATAAGATATATATTAGTATAAGAGACTAAAAATTATCCTTCTACATTTTTAAATTATCACCCGCCTATCCTTCAGAATAGCCCATTTTCCAGCTACACTGTCTAAATCCAACATGTCAGTTATGTCTGTTTCACAGGTTAATAGCATTAGTTAGTCCAGTCGCTCTTCCGACATGGTGGTACGCAAGTAATTTTTTACTAACTTTAACCTGCTGAAACTTCTTTTATTACTTGCTACAGTTACTGTAATAATTAAGGCCAACTTGTAGGCCAAAGAAAGGTTGGGATACAAATGAGCCTTCCCCACAAATTTTTGCGCTGCTGCGCCAATTGTATCCGATTCAGAACTAGCTATTTCTGAGGACATGAGATCACCAGGAAATAGTTGACATAGTTTAGAAATGTCCTCGGTAGAGCTATACTTGATCCTAGATGGAAGGAGACAGGCTAGTGGTTTAACTTTCTCAAATACCAACTTATGAATGTCTACAAATGCAGTTGTAAGCCGATCTACCACCTTCAAAATTTCTGCTTTAAAATAATTCTCTCGTGTAAATAGAACTGCAGTTTTAGGATTTTCGTTGATCTTCGATGGAGGCCTCCGTCGCCTATGCCGCAAATTGAACTCATAATCTTGATTTATTCCATGTATCTCGCAGATGTTGTCAGCTTCCTTAATGATGTTCATTATTGCCGCCGTGTCATCATTCCGGAGTTTCTGAATGCTTTCGTAAGTTTTCTGCATTATGTCGGTTCCCTCTAAAATGTTCAGGTCGTCACGTTGCAATTGCTCTGTTGCTAACTTGGTCTGAAACATAATTGTTTTCATTCCAAGTAAAGAAACAATGAAATCGTATGACATCATTTTGCTTCTTAACCCTGCCGCCTTAGCTCGAGCATCCTTGTCAACCTTCATGTCTTCAGAAATAATTTGCAGAGTATGCATGAGGGCATCATAGGACGATAAAATAGCTCTGACTGAATCCGCTCGCATAGTCCATCTTGTCTTTGACAAAAATTTCAAAGTAAGACTCTTCTGAAGAACTTCTATTTTCTCTGTCAGTATGCCGAATCGCTTTGTACTCAGTTAAAAAAAGTTATAGAGATCCTGAATACTGTCGTAGAACAATTTTATTATATTGCTTTCTTTGCACGCATGTTCAACACATAAATTCACTTTATGCGCGAGGCAGGGTATGTATAAAATAGATCTACCAGCTATTTCTGAAAGTTTTGATTGACAGCCTAAAATGCGCCGGACATAGATGACGTGGTGTCGTAAGACTGTGCACGAGCTTGGGAAAGCGATATTCCAACTGACTGTAGAATTTCAGAAATAAGCTTAGCCATTCCTTCGCCTGTTTTAGCTAGATAATCTTTTAGTTTTAACAACCTTTCTTCTGGGTGAAACTGGGTCACGTATCGGATTACAATTGAGAGCTGGTCAAGATGAGAGATATCGGGTGTGCTTTCAGCCATAAAGCTAAAAAATCCACAATTTTTGACATTTGCAACTATTTTTTCACGGACACATGATCCAAGAACCCCAATAAAGTCGTTTTGTGACTTGTTGGCATGGTATGGGCGAAGATGATTATCATCAATCCAGTTTTTTTAAGTTGGAATCCACCTGGCCATTAATCTAATGAGCTGAATGTAGTTACCGCTGTCACTTTCTCGTCCCCAAAATGCAAATGCTTGACGACTTAGATATCTGGTGCAGTCTAGAAGTATATTAATAATCTCTCTGTTTCTTAGACGAATTTGCTCCGCGTTAGCTGCTGCCTTTCTACGTTGACTAGATAGAAAGTTGTCAACGTGCTTACATTTTTGGGCCAAATTATCTAATTTATACACTGCGGTTCTATGAGAATTGCTCGTAAAATGAACCATTAACTTGCCTTTACGGTTTTTTCCTCGGCCTTTCATCTTATGCCATACACGAATATCAACACTGAACCAAGCTTCTTCTGCGTTTTCAGGCCCCGGGCCATCAGAGCAAAGTGAACAAGCAAAACAAAATGCGGCATCCAGTTGGTCGCTGTATTCTAAATATGGATATTCTTTATACCAGCAGGAGCTAAACTTATTCTGCTTCTTAGGATCTATGTCATGATTCACAGTCTAAGAGGATCTCTGAGGTTGATAAGGTCCACGAGACAGGATGAAAAGTTTCTGGTTTTCGGTTAAATTCTTTCCAATACGATCGGCTGGATCACAACTTAGAAAAGTCGAGGAATCTTCCTTTTCAGAAACATTGACATTTTCCATAGAATTGCTAGTTAGGATTTTATCGCATTCCTCAATCAAACTTTCGCTGTAGTGCCGAACCCGGTCTGCAAAAGCCTTAACATTCGCAGTAAAATTTTGTGATGAAAATGATGTTTCGGAAACATTTTTACGAAGCTCTGAATTTTACATCTGGAGGATCTGTTTGAATATGACTATGCAGGCCTCTAATAGAAATGCAGAAATATCTACATATTGTACATTGAATCCGTTTTCCTTTCTGGAGGTTGATGTTTTCATTCGGATGAAATATTCTTATATGGCGATATAAATTTATTTTTTTCTGTGAAATGCGTATGTACACGATTACAGTGTGTGCATAAACTTTTCACTGAATTATTCGCCATCATGCGACAAAAACAAACTTTCGCAAATCGCTCTTCTTCTGTGTCCGTGACTTCATCTTTTAAATGCAACAACCTCAAATAACTAGCGCCAAATCCAGAGCCAAGTGGTCACCAAATTCTAAGAATCAGTTCATAGCAGAAGGGAGCAATTAAAGATGCTACATGGGAAAACTTACAATAGAGATTGCAACGACCCCCTCCTCCCCCTCATTTCCCGAAAGTTTCAAATTCTCAGAAACGCGATTCTCTCTCTCTCAATCTATCACCTCCGCTCTCTGACAACCCCTCCCTCCCACACAGAATCATACACAATCTTCCGTGAGAAGTTATTTATTTTCCCCTTTAAATGACGGACAACAGAGAATTGAAATGATACTGACGACAGGAGAGGGGATTTTTTGCAGGGTGTGTTCTTAACTTTCCGACTATTCTAAATTTTACCAACTCTTCCAAATAAGTGGGGGGGTGTTACACCCCCAACACCCCCCCGCTAGGCACGCCCCTGGCCACAGTCAACTATTTTTTTCTAAATTTTGCTTAGGTTCTTTTAATCATTATTTCTAAACAATAATAATATACAATTATTTTTAAATAATAGTAGAAGGAAAAAAAAAACAGTTGCCAATGGCAGCCCAGTATTAGCTGAAATAAAAATGGTCACATACACAATAAGAAAGCAACACAATTCAGTTGGTTTGCGGTTTGCCGCTCCATTTATTGAAAAGTACAAATTATGTACATTAAAAATATGCAAGACTATTATTTAATAAACATAATCACATTTTGCATACAAAGTTTTCCTCAGACAGTTTTGGGAGGCTGCTGAACACTGTCTGCTCTTTGGTTTAAAACATAATCACATTACTCATCAAATTAGAATCTTTAATGCATCAAAATTATATGCAGGATTTGCAAGCTCGGTATAACTTCATCAAGAATCCAAGTCGACAAAATGGAATTGCTCCAAGCATCTTGCTTAATTTTTCCACCAGTTTTGATAATCAAAGGATGAAATTTTTAAGATACAAAAATTGATGCTTATGCAAACATAGTAAACAAATTAAATAAAATGTACCATTTTGCGTTACTTCTGGTTTCACAGTTTAAGGGGAAAAAATGTAATTTTTCTATTTTGGCATAAGTTTGGGGTTTCATGAGCATGAAAATTTACAATTTTCCAATTAGCATGTGTTCTGAAACTCCAAAAAGCTGAGAGAAATTTTAAGAAAAACAAAAGCCAAAATGTTGCTATTACAAGGTACTTTTTAGTGCCATATTATTAAATATATATAATTAATTAAATAGTACATGTTATTAAATATACAGAATTATTAGTGCGTGGCCCAAGTTCGTTATGTCTTAGATAAAAACTTTCTCTTTTTATAATAAAAAACATAATTTATCCATGACACAGATTTTCTAATTATATAAATTTCATTCATTTAATTAGTTTTAGGTATACACACCTCGATTTATCTTTCATAACAATTTTTGTGAATGATCCTCTGTTACGCTAGAACTTTCTCAAAGAGTATTCAAAACACTTCTGCGGTTTCAAGGTAAAAATATTCTATCACTGTTAAGTCTGAAGCTGTTAATGACTACGTGAAAAAGTTTAATTATATATGCATTGCTTGCTTTATAATTTGCTTAATAACACTCGCATCTTGAGTCAGTCATAACTGATTAATTATAAACAATGAAGTTCATAGCAATAAATAGTCTAATTTGAGTCGATACAGCTCAAATCGATGAGTAATGTTGAGAATTTCTGAAAGAAGAAACAAGATTTTTGGAATACAGATAGTTATGGTCCAGCCGAATTTTCGACAAAACTCAGACTTTGGGCCAAAAACTAAAATGAATTTTCAGCGATCACTAATAATTTTATTATGTTAAATAGCTTAATTTATTTTTTTAAATATTTATTTATTAATATTATATTTTATTATAATTATTATTTATATTATTATATTTTTAACTTGTTCTCATAAATCAAGTTAAAACAGCAAAAACGAAAATACACCCGCTACACATATGTCTATGGCAAAATATACCTGCATGCAATGTGTTAATTTTAAATTGGAAACAATGCCACATTTACACATACATTCTACAAATCTGATCATATGGATATTGTCTATTGCTCAACCAATTATCTGGTATACATACGACCATAACCATTCTAATTAAATGTTTCTATACTGTATATAATTATTGAACTACAATAAATAAAAGTTGTGTAAATTTATGGAACAAAATCAAAACAAGAAATAATATGCCTACTAAAATGAGTAAAGAAAATCTTCTAAGTGCCCTTTTCCACACCACCTTACATTAAGACCAGAAAACTATTCATTGATGTTTATTAAAGGTCTTAAATGTTTGAGGTAGGGCACACAGGTGCGTTTTTTTTTACGTGGTATCGCCGGTAGCCATAATCCACAAATGAAAAAATAAATAAACTTCTGGAACCTTGAAAAAGAAAAAAAAGTTTACACAACAACATCAAAACTTGGTTTTAATATTAAAAGACATCTTTGAATTTAAAACTTTGTTTTCTGTCTTTCATTTTTGTTCATTGGCAATACTGAAAATTGCTTTGTCTGCAAAATTGCCACAGTATTTTTCTTTCACCTGCCTTAGGGTTTGATGATCTCTTCAAATATTTTTTAATAACTCTGATTCTTGGCCTCTCATTGAACTTTTTTTTTTTTGACATAATTGAAAGATATTCCTCATTCTTCTTCATCAAATTTACTCTAGTTAGTTCGGTATTTCCAAGGTCATTGGATGTCTCCATTACTAATATATTGGAGCAGAGATGTTCACAGGCATTTTGCAACCATTCTATTCTTTATAGTTCCAATGATTACCAGTACAGATTTCATATATTACATTGGTTTGTTTCAAATAACAAATTTTTTCTGACGCCAATCTGGCAAAAACTTCGTTTCCAAATACCAGTTACATATATATTTTTTAATTCTTTTAAAAAGGAAATAACAATAAATAAATAAAAGTTTATTTAATAACTATAGAACAAAACAATTTATATAATTAAAGTAAATAAACAACGGTACTTAGTTATCCCGTCGACCAAATTACTGTCGTCAAACTGTAAGATTAAATGCCAATAATGGCCAATAAAACCATTAATTCGACGTTTTATTTGTATTTTTATTAATGTTTTACTAATTTATTTGTTCTTTCGTTATTTAAAATAAAAATTATGTCAATGGGTATAATTTGGCAATTGTTTTGGCAATATATATAATTTGGCGAAATGGGTCGACGGGATAACTAAGTACCTAAACAACAATAGCCGGGTTACCATATCATGCAAAATACATCAGGCAATTATGACGAGATTTAAGTACCCTAGTGAGTATAGGACATCCATGCCAGATTACCACACTATATAATTCATTATGGTTACATATGTAATGTATTCATTAGATTTCATATTGTTCATTACTTCTTTACAATATGAGAGGCAGGAGTTTGATTGGAAATTTTCAAGAAAATCTTACTAGCCTGATTTTTTTTTTTTTTTTTTAATAAAAATCTGCAAAATGCAACATACAGTTAAAAATTGTTACAAAAAAACATGCAATTGGAAAAATAGTTAATTATTATGTCTGAAATGCATATTCTTATTTTTTTCTTTAAAATTAAGAATATAGTATATACAAAATAGGAAAATTTGGTTATAGGATAGAACTTAGTAGTACCATGTTTACATTTCAATAATCTGGAAAGTTGCAAAAATAGAAAACTGGCAAAAAAAAAAAAAAAAAAAAAGAAAAAAAGTTTCTGAATATTTTCTATAGTTTTTCAGATTGTCTAAAAATTCAACTTGTCCCGTCAGAAAAAACATTCTCTAGAGGCGAGTAAAATAATGAATCGCCCAACTCTAGAGTAGAAATTAAGGGTTTAACATAAAAATAATTAAAAATTTATATACACAGTCAAACATGTTGTATGACAAGGAAATTTGTGAAAATGTAGCTTGTGTTTTCCAGAAAATTACTTTAAAACTAAATAAACACTCCTTGAGTATTTTAAATTCTTTTAATATTCTAATAATGTGCATAGAAACAAGACGATCTAGTTAAATAAAATATTTGTAGATGTCATGTTTAAAATAAAAATCTCACAAAGAGAAAAGCATTTAATATCCTAAGGGGAATATATATATATATACGATCTGTTATATTATACGAAAATGAAGAATTCTTACCAGTTTGAAAACATTTATTATAAATTCTTGAGGCATGAATTGATATCTTTTCGTTTAAAAGCTTATCCACCACCTTCACGCAGTTCATGATTTCGAAGCAATTTAAACTCTTTATTACCTCCTATTTCATGTCTATAAGTGCAACCATATGCGCTACAACTCATCACCATTTTGTAAAATAGTAGGATAAGCCAAAAAAAATAATTATATAAATAATAAAGCCGAAAAATAATAATAAACAGATGCAAAATACATAGAAAGCAATGGTGAAGCACGCAAATGTTTTGCCAACCGTAAGTTGAGTTGTACTTTTTTATGTCTTCATGACGTCACATGCACATTATCTATTAGATTGCTTCTCAATTCTTTGTTTACAACTTTTAATTTCCGCTTTAAATCACGACATCACGTGGTCTTGTGCTTCCGGTTCCGGTTTCTAAACGTTTGTTTATATTTGATAATTATCTGTGCTGGCTAAAATGATTCGAATTATACGAATCTTTAGTGCATTTTAATAACTTTGCCCTTTTCGATTGCTTTATTTTTTATGTATAGATTTTACTCTTAAACTAGTGAAACTCGATAATTAGTTTGTTTATACAGAAATTTTCACTATAAGAGGTAACCCAATTAAACGTAAATAAGTGAGTTCTTATGTTATTTTCTTTCTTCCCTAAAGTATTTTGTATAAATTATAGTTTGCGAAACATTTATTCATATATCAGGTTCCATGCTACTGCTAGGATATTCTAGTTAAGTGTACACATTAGTCAAATTTCAAAATCATTTAACTATTTTCAAAAGCGTTTTAACCAAAATTTGTATTTAAGGGGGTTGGTCAGTAAGATCTGAAATTCTAATAATGTTAAACCTACGAGAGTGAAAGGCATTCTTATCCTTAAAATATCTTCTCAGGAAGTTAATATGTTTGACTTCTTTTTTTCTGTGTATACGCTTCCTAAAGGATGTCTCTTTTTTTCTTTGTTGTCAACGTATTTAAAAAATATGTCTATTTTTATATTTTATGTATTAAAATCGTACGAGCTGTGAGTAAGAAACTGAAACATATAGGGTAGATGTGCCAGTAATGGACACCCTTAAGGAATTTCTTTTTAAATTATTTTTTTATTAATAGTTATAATTATTATATTCCAGTTTTTTCAATATTATATTAACCTATCAACAATATTTAACCATTCTTATAGTCTTAATTGGCTTAGATGTGTTATTATCCCGGGGTCTGCCATTTTGGATTTTTTTCTTGCATGAAAACTCCTTTTTCGCCAAGTAGTAATGTCGCCAATGGTTAAATATTGTTGATAGGTTAATATAATATTGAAAAAACTAGAATATAATGATTATAACTATTAATAAAAAAATAATTTTTAATTCAATCCAAGAAAAAAATCCAAGATGGCGCACCCCGGGATAATAACACATCTGTTCCGTCTAATTTCCCAATATGATTCGAAATTTAATTTTAAATAACATAAATATATCAAAACACCGAAAAGCCCAGTAATGGACACCCCTTAAAAAGTAATAAATATAATTGTTTTTATGACTTTATTTAGAACCAGCATTTAATGAATATATACTAATGAAACAAAATAGTTATTTTCAAATAAATGTAACAATTAGGATACCAGTAATAAATATTTGTGATAATCATTTACTGTTTGCATCAATTATTGTAATTATCAGAAGGTCGATGTTTTAATTATTTTAGATGGATAGTTTAAAATACTAAATATCAGGCAATTACAGCTATCAAATTATTGAGACAGTGGGGATTTAAAAAGTAATTTAACACAAAAAAAAAAAAGTTTTGGAATAGTGTTTAGCTTTGTCTCACTATTTTTAGCAATTAATCTTCCAGAGACTACTTGATATATCATTTATAATAATTAATATATTACAAATATGAAAGAAATGATATTGTGAGTTGAATCTAAATAAAATACAGTACAGAACCATTTATCCGGAATGCTTGGGGTCAGATGTATTCCGGATAACTGGTTTTTCCAGTTAACTGGTGTGCATTAATGCAGCATCCATTTGATAAGTTTTGTGGAATATGTGTAGTTGTGACATTATTTCTGATTTTAAAGTATTAGATTACTTGGATTAAAAATCAATGCAAGAAAGATCGAAAGTTAACCAGAGTTTAAAAGAAGGTAATTTATGGGAATCCCTTAGGAACAAAAATTCTCCGGTTTCCTCTGCATAAAAATTAAAACATCTAAAATACAACTAAATATGTTTTCATTTCAAATACTAGATGTTGTCATCAAATTGTACAATTGTTTCAAGCAAACCTTATGTCAAACAGGCAGTGTATGACACCTTTTTCTGCAAAGATTCTGAAATCAGTCTATCAGAAATATCATTCCGGATAATTGGTTTTCCGGTTAACTGGTTTCCGGATAAGGGCGATTCCGTGGAGAGTGTCACACACGTAACGCAGGTTTTAATTTGCATTTATTCAATTATTTATTAAATTTTAATGTTAATTCTGATTTTAAGTGGTATGGTAAATAAGTTATTAGCATATTTTTAAATTTAAATGTGTGGCAATAAAACTCACAGAAGTATATCATTTAATTTCATTACTCAAAATGTGCTTTTTTTCTACTTCAGAAAAAAAGCACATTTTGAGTATGAAATTAAATGATATATTTCTGTGAGTTTTACTTACACACATTTAAACTAAAAAATATGTTAATAACTTATTTACCATACCACCTAAAATCAGAATTAACATTAAAATATAATAAATAATTGAATAAATGCAAATTAAAGCCTGCATTACGTGTGTGACTCTCCGCATGGAATCGCCCATAAATGGTTCCATACTGTAATTTCAAAATAAAACTGTAGAATTGATGTTTGAGGCCACTGATCTGCAGATTTACTAGTTTCATGAATATTATCTATAACTTTCATTAATATTACTTTTTTTTTTATCAGAGGTAAATAAGGAAACATTAAAGACAGAAAATAGATTTTTAATAGCTTCTGTAACTTGATTGTTTTTATTTAAACGGAGAGGGATTAAGCCCTATGAGCCCCTCTTTGACTGTGCTCTTAAACAATATTTTCTGCTTCCTGGCCGGTTTGATTGCCAGATTATAAAATATGCAAGGTATGCATATATACATTTAAATAATAAAAAAAAAAATTGAAATTTTATTAATCACATAAAATAACTCAAAAGCAGCTATTTATAAAAGTTTTGGTGTTATTACATTTTGGTAAGTATAATTTAAAAATTAAATTTGATTATTTTGGTTTGTAGTTAAGTCAAAATATTTTACGCACTATAAACATTACTGAAATTGCATTTTTAGCAATGTTTACATGGGGTGTCCATTATTGGAAAATGACTAATTAATCATCCTAGTAATTGACACCCGTCTTAAAACCTTAAAAATAAATGAAATTTTGTAAATGGCCGTTAGTATATAAAATTCTAAGTTTTCCATGGCTACTCAAACAAAAACATTCAAATTTTGCAAGAAAATAAATAATATATAAATTAATTAAACGAAGGCAGCTCTTAGCCTCTTCATTAAGATTTTCACAGAAAAACAGCAAAATTTTTAAACATTATTTTCTGCTTCCTAATTGGTTTGATTACAAGTGTCAACAATAACCCAGTTTTATAAAACATACAAAGGGGAATTATAAAAAAAAATAATTAAAGCTAAATATTTATTAGTTATTTTTTATGTACCAAAAACATCAAGGGATGTCCATTACTGGCACATCTACCCTAGTTCAGAAATATTTTGTCGAAAAAAAAAAACAAAAAAAACTTTAAAAAGAGTAGTACTACCCAGAAAAAAGTAAGTAAAAATTTTAATTTCCTTATGAGATATTTTAAAAATATGTATGCATTCCCAGGGGTGCCATTTCAGAAGGGGGGGGGGGGGCAAACATTTTTTGAGGAATGCTATATAGCTAAGGGTAGGATCCAGGGAGGTCTACCCCCCACCCCATATGAGAAATATATACTGACTTATGCTTACAATAACAGTAAAAACTTCGAATACGGAAACTCAGAACCAATAAAAGATTTCGTTTTAGACAGGTTTCTGTCTTAGAATGTAAAATTTTAATATATTAGATATGATTTTTTTTCTTTTTTGACAGGATTCTATTATAGACAGGTTTCATTTTTACAGGTATCCTCACTGACTGTTAAACCATTCGCTGTATAGTATAGCTCTGAAAAGAGATCTATTAGACAGATTTCTTTCTAGAAGAGGAAAAAATCAAATTTTGTTGAAAAGACATACAATTATACTTGCTAAGATGGGATGTTTAAATGAAGCTTTTTTCTAGTCCCTTTCGAAGCTTTACTTACAGGGGCACCATTTAATGAGTTTCCTGATGAAGGACAAGGAAAATTTTTCTTTGAGGAACAGGGAACGTGGAAAGTTGCAGAACTGCACAAATCACACAGAAAAAAAATCCCTCACATCTTACAATAAAACATGCTCTACATGATTTTGTCTCCATAACTTCTTTCACAAGCATGTGATTATTCCACAATTTTTTTTCTTGAAAGTCCGCGTTTTTCTTTCTTTCAAAATCCACAAAATGAATTCGTCAATAGGTAACAGAAAAAAATCACGAATCTTGGAAATTTTGAAAAAAAAAAAGTCTCAAAATGGTCGCTTATCGCTAATTTCTTCAAACGGCCGTAGAAAATATCACTAATTTCATCAGAGATCGCAAAAAGAAATACAGATTTCGTCAAATGATCTTGAATATCGTAAAAGGATTGCGAAAAAAATTGCGAATTTCGTATGCATCGCGAATTTAGTCAAAAGATTGCGCAAAAAATCACGAAAAATTTAGTCGAACAATCACGCAATAAAATCGAGGAGAAATTCGTCAAACGATCGCGTAATAAGGTCCAAAATTTTGTCCTGCACAAAAAATATCACAAATATTATTAGTCGGTGGCAGAAACAAAATCACGAATTTCAATAAATGATAGTGATAAGGAATCGTGAAATTTGGCAAAAAAAATCACGAAAACAAATATCGAATTTCGTCAGTTGGTCGCGAAAAAATATTGTAAATTTTGTTAGAAAAATGCTTCCCTATATCTCATCACTGTACATGCTTGTTGGTAGACTAAGTCTGAAGGAGCTCTATCTATTGATATTTATTTTCTTTTAAGCATTTATCTTTATTTTTTAAGTAAAGTAATCCTTTTCTATTTATTTATATTCTATAATTCAATCTTTCAGTGTCATATATCCTTGTTTACAATAGATTGTTACTTATCCACTCATGGCATTTTCTGTTTAACTTTTCTTCATACTAGTCTCTCTATATCTAGCTGGCTACTGTTTTAGTATGTATAAGGATCCATAGACGGCATGAGCAGCTCCGTCTGATCAAGATCGACGTCACTGCTATGCATGATCGGAAGTTGAGTGCCGGTAGTAGGGGGAGCTGGTGAGGATGTGTAAAACCCTTTTCTGCATCAGCTTATCGTATATATGCTGAGAGTTCGTTGACCTTCTTGGCAGTTGACTTTTCTCTTTCATTCAGGAGTTGTCGTGAATCGTGATGGCTTGGTGTTTCGGCATAAAGTTTTTAAGGATGTTTTTAATGTTTCGATGAAATAGTTTTTTCTAAAGTCCCAGTGAGATATTTTGACCAGTAAAACAGCCTTGAAATATGTGTATTGTTATCTCCAGTGTTTTTAGTGTGAACTGTCTGTGATATATTTTTTAAGCGAAATACATCGTGTCACCATATTTGAAGATGTGCTTTTTCCTATCATAAGTGAAGTCTGTGCTTCAGCTTAAGGCCGGGACATGTTCTCATTGTCTACTGTGAATTATTAAGGAATATGGTGGCGACTTGATATGGAAATTGATGGTTTTTAACAGATGTGTTTACTGGGAGATATCATATTGAAAGTTCGCTGTTTTCCATTATGGTTGTCATTTATTCAAGAGTTTTTCCTGTTGTTCAAGTGTGTTGGAGATGTTGGTGACAAATATAATTCATAGTATATTCTTTCATTTGCCATGTCTACTTACATAGGTTTCTGCATAATGAGCTCCGGGATAAATATATTTAATCCATTATCTTTTTTAAAAGAAATGTTTTTCTATTGAAGTAATGAAATAGTGTAGGCTTAACTAAAATGATTTAGGTTTGATTAATGATTAAGTAAACATTTGTAAATTGAAAATGAGATGTAATGTTTTAAATGACGGAATATAGAAATATTTAATTAAGACTTTGCTGATATTTTGAACGTTATTAATTTGACTATATATTTTATTTCTGCTTTTAAATAAAATACAATTGTTTGTTTTAACTTGTTGTTTTTCTTTTTCCACCACATACGTTTTTCTTTTTGCAGGTTTAATAGATTAATGGTTATATAGTTTGTGTTTTAGCTTTTTCTTCAATTAACTTTTTCTTGTGTTAGGCTACGTCATAAGTTCAGCTCTTGATCCTTTCACTGTTAGCTGATCTCTGCTCATATTTTGAACATTATTTTTGTAATGTTTAACAAATTTCAGCAAGTGCTCGCGCGAAAAGAATCCACATTTCGTACAACACTTTCAGAAAAAAATTGTGAATTCTGTGAATCGATCGCGGAAAAAATCGCAAATTTCGTCAGATGATCGCGAAAAAAAATCATGAAATTCAATCAGTCATGAGATAATCAGCCAATGAACGTCATGAATAGGTCACGAAATTTGCAAATTTTGTGATCTGTAAATATAAGAAAATTTTCGTTAGTGATTTTCTGCAAGTGAAGGTAAAGCGTTATTTTTTCGGATTGTGTTTTCACTATTATGAGATGGTTTCATGTTAATCCGATTTTTCAAAGAAATTCTATATTATTGAAACATATTTGAACATTAAGGAATACTATGTATATATCTTTATTTTTCTACAGAAAAGGTAAAATTTGTAATTAATATTCACATGAAAAGCACAAATAAATGCACAAGAATTCCTTTCATGTGCATACATATGATTTAAAATTATTTAAAATACATTGGAGAAACCCAGAACGTTTTCAGTCATCACAAGACCGTCATCAGTGGGATTTAAATGCTATTATTTTCTTTGCGCTTATTCGAGAACTGGCTAGAAGAAAATCATTGGGATTCTTGTGTCAATGATTTTGACGAGTTTCCTCATGATCAATTTGCACACAGCTGAGAAGCAACTAACTGATAAAAAAAATTCTCACATGTATTTTTAAAATTAACCAAAGTACTTATTAAAGATATGTGTCTCACGTTGAGGGAGTTCGAATAGTAAGGCTTTAGGAAATTTTTTTGATAATTATTAATTTCTATGCATAAGCATTTATTTAATGCATATGTTTTTATTGCAATAAAATCTGATAAATTATTATAGAGTTTGAGCAATTTTCTAATATTTGTTTGAGTCTGACATTTGATTAGGGATGCACCGAATATTCGGTATCTATTCGATATTCGGCCTATTCTGCCATACTACTGAATATTCGGTTAGGCCGAATATCAAGCTATTCGGTTTGTCAGATACTTAAAAAACCCCTTAAAATATTTTTTTAAATGTTACACAACTTCTACTTTTAACTGTCAATTAATAAAGGTATTCAGAATAATTAGAATTTTTAAATAAAAGAATGATTTTATATTATGCATTTGTTGTTTTAAAAATGTCACTTAAAAAAATTAACCATTAATGACATGTCATTTGTTTATGGGAATTAATAAATGTGGAAATGCAAGTTACTGAGCATTGTCTGGTAAATAATAAGTTTCTTGCTTTTTCGCAAACAGGATGTTTCTAAACAAAATGGAAGAAAATTTCAAGGGTAATAATAAGCATCGAAATAGGCAATTTTTTGTCCAGTAAATCAGGATCGCAATTCACTTATTCAGTCAAAAATACAGTGTATCCCCAAGTCAAACTTTAATTTTCTTTTGTTACTTTAATAATAATGAAGGTATTGTAACTATACTGTCAACAGAGTTACTTTAATTTCTGTGAAGTATGATAACATGACGAGAAGTGCTGGAAACAGCAACCATTCATATATCTAAACAGCACTGAGTTAGACATTATTTTATTAAGAATGCAGCTAACAATACTTACACTGTACCACTGGCCAAAATCCAATCTCTTCCAAGGATATCATCACATTCTATACAAGCAAATTAATGTGATGCAAATTTCACTAAAATATCTTCATTTTTATACAGTTATAAACGAAAATTCTGCTACGGCTTGTACACCTTTCATTTTTGATGAAAGAAGTGGAATGATATGTTGCTTCTCGTTCTATATGAGAAAATTCTTTTCATTTGTTTGAATTAATTGAAGTCATGGAATTTAAATTTTGTTATTTAAAAATTTTTTAAACCATCCACTTCTTAAATAATAACTCAAACATACTTTTTTTAGTACAAAATTTACTTATAAATATAGTTATTTTTGTCAAAATGGAAGTATCTGTGCTAAATATTATAAAAAGTTGCTTAAAATTTAACTTTTTAACGTTAAACACTGGGATATAAAAGTATTTGGCCAGCCGAATATTCGATATTCGGCTGGTCTAATATTCGGTATTCAGCCTAACAATTAGTATTCGGCTGGCCGAATATTCGGTATTCGGTTTACCTGTAGGCCAAATATTCATCATTCGGCCAAAATCACTATTCGATGCATACATTTGAGGGTTGATAATTTTTCTGAAATATCAAATTCCTTGGGGGGGGGGGGGGGCTATTGCCCCCCCTCCGACCCCCTCGAATGGCACCCCTGTGCATTCCATTCCCATAGGTTTAACTTATAGCGAGGGAAATCTGAGATATAACTAACCAAGGATTTGTCTAGGAAAATTCTAGGTCCTTTAAAGGACTCTTCACAAATTTTAGGTAGATTTCGTATGAAATACTACCTATTGGGATCGTTCCTATGTTGGAATTTCTGAAAAATTTTTGCAGATCTACACCGATCATGACCCCTAGAACCCAAAACCACCCTCAGTAAAAAACTTTATATATCTATCTATCTGTCTATCTATATATATATCACTTTCTTCTGGACACGATAACTTTCGTAATTCTGCACCAATCTCTTCCAAACTGATACATAAAATCTCGGTCAAGTTCGTTAATGGGCAAAATCAGACCAAGGGGATGGAAATAGGGAGGGGTTTTGTGAAAACCGAAAACCCCCCATAACTTCTTAATTTTTGTACGTATCAAATCAGTTTAAAGTTTTTATTACTTCTAAAAATAGGGCTAAAATTTTATGTATCACTTATTTTTGATAAAGTTAAAAATGGGCTCAAGGGGCGCAAAAAATAGGGTTTTTAGGAGAAAAAAATTCATAACTTCGTCAATTCTCATGATATCAATTCCAATTAATTTTATTATAAATCTCCTTAATATTATCTACAACTTTTACATTCACAAGTTTTTGATCGGACCAATTCGTACCACAAACAAAAAGGGGGTTTGAAGAAGTAAAAAATCCTTAACTCCGTCAATTCAAAAGATATAAAATCCCCATGAATTTACCATATATCTTCTTAATATTGTCTGCAACATCTATATAGACAAGTTTTGGATAGGACCAATTCTTACAGCAAAAACAAATAAAAAATACATAACGGTTGAAGAAAAAAATCATCTAAGTATTCAAATCCAAACTGCTTATTATCTGACTCATTTTAAAATTCATTTTTACTCTCAAAGGCTTCCAATTGGTACGTTTTCTTACTCAGAAACTATATAATGTACCGTAATGGTCAATTTCTTGATAGAGGCAGAATATATTTCAAAAAATGCTGTTAAAGTGGGCATTTTGAACCGAATTTCCCGATGCGGATTGTGTTGGAAAAATCATTGAATTAAGGATGTACTCAAATCCAAACTGCTTATTTTCTGACTCATTTTTAAATTCATTTTTACTCTCAAACGCATTTAATTGGTAGATTCGCTTATTCAGAAACTATATAATGTACCGCAATGATCGATTTTTTGATAGAGGCAGAATATATTTCAAAAAATGTTATCAAAGTGGGCATTTTGAACGGAATTTCCCGAAGCAATTGTGTTATCACTTTCTTCTAAACACGATAACTTCCGCAATTCTGCACAAATCTCTTCCAAACTGATACATAAAATCTCGGTTAAGTTCGTTAATGGGCAAAAGTGGACAAAGGGGATGGAAATAGGGAGGGGTTTTGTGAAAACTGAAAAATCCCCATAACTTCTTAATTTTTGTACATATCAAATCAGTTTAAAGTTTTTATTACTTCTAAAAATAGTGCCAAAAATTCATGCATCACAGATTTTTGATAAAATTTAAAATAGGCTCAAGGGGCGCAAAAAATAGGGTTTTGGGGAGAAAAAATTCCTTATTTCGTCAATTCTCAAGATATCAAATCCAATTAATAAGTTTTTGATAGGACCAATTCGTACCGCAAAAAAAAAAAAAAAAAAAAAAAAAAAAAAATTAAAAACAAAAACAAAAAAAAGGGGGGGTTGAGGAAGATGAAGAAAAATTTTCATAACTCCGTCAATTCACAAGATATAAAATCTCCATGAATTTATCATATATCTTCTTAATATTGTCTTCAACATTTATATAGGCAAGTTTTTGATAGGGCCAATTTTTACAGCAAAAACAAATTAAAAATACATAGCGGTTGAAGAAAAAAATCATCTTATTAAAGGTGCATTCAAATCCAAGCTGCTTATTTTCTTACTCATTTTTAAATTCATTTTTGCTCTCAGATGCATCCAGTTGCTAGATTCTCTTATTCAGAAACTATATAATGTACAGTAATGATCGATTTTTTGATAGAGGCATAATATATTTCAAAAAATGATATAAAAATGGGCATTTTGAACGGAATTTCCCGAAGCAATTGTGTTATCACTTTCTTCTGGACACGATAACTTCCGCAATTCTGCACAAATCTCTTCCAAACTGATACATAAAATCAAGGGACATAAAATCTCAGTCAAGTTCATTAATGGGCAAAAGCGGGCAAAGGGGATGGAAATAGGGAGGGGTTTTTTGAAAATCGAAAAAAACCCATAACTTCTTAAATCTCGGTCAAGTTCGTTAATGGGCGAAATCAGACCAAGGGGATGGAAATAGGGAGGGGTTTTGTGAAAACCGAAAACCCCCCATAACTTCTTAATTTTTGTACGTATCAAATCAGTTTAAAGTTTTTATTACTTCTAAAAATAGGGCTAAAATTTTATGTATCACTTATTTTTGATAAAGTTAAAAATGGGCTCAAGGGGTGCAAAAAATAGGGTTTTTAGGAGAAAAAAATTCATAACTTCGTCAATTCTCATGATATCAATTCCAATTAATTTTATTATAAATCTCCTTAATATTATCTACAACTTTTACATTCACAAGTTTTTGATCGGACCAATTCGTACCACAAACAAAAAAATTAAAAATGAAAACAAAAAGGGGGTTTGAAGAAGTAAAAAATCCTTAACTCCGTCAATTCAAAAGATATAAAATCCCCATGAATTTACCATATATCTTCTTAATATTGTCTGCAACATCTATATAGACAAGTTTTGGATAGGACCAATTCTTACAGCAAAAACAAATAAAAAATACATAACGGTTGAAGAAAAAAATCATCTAAGTAAGGGTGTATTCAAATCCAAACTGCTTATTATCTGACTCATTTTAAAATTCATTTTTACTCTCAAAGGCTTCCAATTGGTACGTTTTCTTACTCAGAAACTATATAATGTACCGTAATGGTCAATTTCTTGATAGAGGCAGAATATATTTCAAAAAATGCTGTTAAAGTGGGCATTTTGAACCGAATTTCCCGATGCGGATTGTGTTGGAAAAATCATTGAATTAAGGATGTACTCAAATCCAAACTGCTTATTTTCTGACTCATTTTTAAATTCATTTTTACTCTCAAATGCATTTAATTGATAGATTCGCTTATTTAGAAACTATATAATATACCGCAATGATCGATTTTTTGATAGAGGCAGAATATATTTCAAAAAATGTTATCAAAGTGGGCATTTTGAACGGAATTTCCCCGAAGCAATTGTGTTATCACTTTCTTCTAAACACGATAACTTCCGCAATTCTGCACAAATCCCTTCCAAACTGATACATAAAATCTCGTTTAAGTTCGTTAATGGGCAAAAGCGGACAAAGGGGATGGAAATAGGGAGGGGTTTTGTGAAAACTGAAAAATCCCCATAACTTCTTAATTTTTGTACATATCAAATCAGTTTAAAGTTTTTATTACTTCTAAAAATAGCGCCAAAAATTCATGCATCACAGATTTTTGATAAAATTTAAAATAGGCTCAAGGGGCGCAAAAAATAGGGTTTTTGGGAGAAAAAATTCCTTATTTCGTCAATTCTCAAGATATCAAATCCAATTAAGTTTTTGATAGGACCAATTCGTACCGCAAAAAAAAAAAAAAAAAAAAAAAAAAAAAAAAAAAAATTAAAAACAAAAACAAAAAAAAGGGGGGGTTGAGGAAGATGAAGAAAAATTTTCATAACTCCGTCAATTCACAAGATATAAAATCTCCATGAATTTATCATATATCTTCTTAATATTGTCTTCAACATTTATATAGGCAAGTTTTTGATAGGGCCAATTTTTACAGCAAAAACAAATTAAAAATACATAGCGGTTGAAGAAAAAAATCATCTTATTAAAGGTGCATTCAAATCCAAGCTGCTTATTTTCTTACTCATTTTTAAATTCATTTTTGCTCTCAAATGCATCCAGTTGCTAGATTCTCTTATTCAGAAACTATATAATGTACAGTAATGATCGATTTTTTGATAGAGGCATAATATATTTCAAAAAATGATATCAAAATGGGCATTTTGAACGGAATTTCCCGAAGCAATTGTGTTATCACTTTCTTCTGGACACGATAACTTCCGCAATTCTGCACAAATCTCTTCCAAACTGATACATAAAATCAAGGGACATAAAATCTCAGTCAAGTTCATTAATGGGCAAAAGCGGGCAAAGGGGATGGAAATAGGGAGGGGTTTTGTGAAAATCGAAAAAAACCCATAACTTCTTAATTTTTGTACATATCAAATCAGTTTAAAGTTTTTATTACTTCTAAAAATAATGCCAAAAATTCATGCATTACAGATTTTTGATAAAATTAAAAATAGGCTCAAAGGGCGCAAAAAATAGGGTTTTTGGGAGAAAAAAATTACTTACTTCGTCAATTCTCAAGATATCAAATCCAATTAATTTTATTATACATCTCCTTAATATTATTTACAACTTTTATACTCACAAGTTTTTGATAGGACCAATTCGTACCGCAAAAAAAAAAAAAATTAAAAATGAAAACAAAAAGGGGGGTTGAAGAAGAAAATTTTTCATAACTCCGTCAATTCACAAGCTATAAAATCTCCATGAATTTATCATATATCTTCTTAATATTGTCTTCAACATTTATATAGACAAGTTTTTGATAGGGAAAATTCTTACAGCAAAAACAAATTAAAAATACATAGCGGTTGATGAAAAAAATTATCTTATTATGGGTGCATTCAAATCCAAACTGTCTATTTTCTTACTCATTTTTAAATTCATTTTTGCTCTCAAACGCATCCAATTGCTAGATTCTCTTATTCAAAAACTATATAATGTACAGTAATGATCGATTTTTTGATAGAGGCAGAATATATTTCAAAAAATGATGTCAAAGTGGGCATTTTGAACAGAATTTCCCGAAGCAATTGTGTTAGAAACGAAAAATATTGCCCTACTGAGAAAATAATTGTTTACTAATCAAGTTTTAATTAATTGCAAGAAAAATGAAAACACAGGTCGCTTATAAATCTTTTCAAAAATCACGTCAGCATGTTTCATATTTTTTTTAAATTAAAAATGAATCTGAAAATGTGTCAGAAAATTTCGAGTTGTTGAGCATGGAAAAATATTTTTTTTAATATCGCCTTAACATGATTCTGATAAAACCAGCTATTTTATAAAAAGGAAATAAAAACTCATCAAAAGCAGACAGATAAAACTGTTAAAGTGGATTTATATCTAATAATGACTTAGTTTTTGTTGGTGAAATTAGTATACTTAACTTCGAAATCTACCTCTGCCTGTAGTTCGGGCCGGCAGGGATTTTTTTTAATCTTTAAACAGGACCCTTCACAAAACTTTATGCTAAGATGCTGTATATTTTTTTGGCTGCCATCTTGGATTTCTTGGCGATTTTTTGTTGGCGTTGTTTATCAATAAGGCAACCTGGTTAAGCCTAACATGTGCATAAATCGCTACTTGGCAGAAAGGGGTTTTCACGCAAAGAAAAAATCCAAGATGGCAGCTGTGGGAATATACAGCATCTGTTCCAAACTTTTCATTCCAAAACAGGACTCTTTACAAAATTCTTTGCCTTTTAAATAGACCTTTTACCAAAATTTTCCCACCTTCAAATTGAACCTTTCACACATTTATTCATTTAAAATTAAAATCTGACTTGTAAAATAACAGCTGAACTCATGAAGTAACATATTACTTAGCTTTTTTTATAAATGAAGGATAGAACTTGAATATAACGATAGTTTCAAATTCACAAAATTATGACTAGAATTTTCACAAATATAGGAAAAACTTCACAATTTCACAAAAACAGGAGCTTATCAAAAAAGTCTGGACAGACCCTTGCTAACCAGCCACCTTAAGTTTCTTTAACAATACTTATTTTTCACTGTATATGCAGGCTCTGATTGCTGATTAGACACAAGAAGCATATGCTTCCTTTAGAAAATTTTGAAGGGGGCCCGGAATTTTATATTAAATTAATTCCATTCCAAAATTCTAATTTCTTTTCAAATTATTAACTCATTTATATCTATATACTATACAGTAACAAACAAAAAAACTGCATCACCTGTGAAAAAATGGGAAAGTGTGCAAATAATATGTTTTATGTTTGGGTTTCATGCAAAGAGGATGTTGTTACATTAAAATAAACTTGTAGTATTAATTTGCCATAAAAATTAGTTTCTTGAAATGCATAATTATGCTGGATAATTTCTGAAAGGGAAAAATGCACTGTTTTATCAAAACATGGAAGAAAGTATTTAACCACAAATACAGTAGATAATAATAAATTTCCCTTAACTGAGTCATATTACATGAATGCTGATGTGGTCATACATTTAAAAGGATCATTTTAATATTGTTTTGATTCTCTGAGCGGCATTGACAGCCTTGCAGGGGTCCGGCATGGAAGAAATCAACTTCTGGATGTAATGGTGTCCAATTTCATGGTACAAAACCCTAATAATGCTTTCCTTTAGTTTAATCTTGGTAGCCTGTTTCTTTTTAGCAATTTTAACGCTCATTACAAGCCAAAAATTTTAATTGGATTAAGATCAGGACTATTCTCAGGTCAGTCCATAGCTTTAATACCAGATTTTTTTAGATAGGCTTGCACCTAAAGTGGGGAAATAGGTGGAAAATTATTTTATTAATTTAAACCAAATAAAGTGTGTTCCTAGGATACGTTTTTTCTTTCTAAATGTTACCTCTTCCAGGTAACAGAGATTACAGATATTATTCTCCAAAATTAGGTATTTTAATTGATTTGCTTAAGAAAATTTTTGGTGTAGTAGCTAAACTATAAACATCTTTCCTAACATATGAGGAGAACAAAATTACTGAATTAAGTTGATGTTGGTAACTTCTGTTATCTTACAAAATCTCTGTTCAGATGAGTTCCAACCTATTGTGCAATGTGGGCGGTGCATTTCAAGCGAAAAAAAATATTTAAAAATACATTTTTTAAAATTTCATTAAAATTTATTATTCTTGAAATTTTAATTATATTTTATAGATTTACCTCAAATAAATTACTTATAATAACTTAAATGTTATTATTCCTTAAAATGAATGTGATAAATTATCAATTTCAATGCAGAACTAATTTAAAACATTGCAAAAAACTTGAGCATTCGTTAGCATCCTATCCAATTTTTGATTACACAGAGGTCACTATTTCAGACATATTATTTTTAACTATTAGATTGAAAAAAATGTAATTTAGACATAAATACAAGAGGTCGGGGATACAAGGATCGGATCTAATATGCACAACAAAAAATCTTAAAAAAGAAGAGTTTTAGATTCAAGTTTCCGTGCGTTTATGTACCATGCTCAAATAGTAGTCTAAAGCTGATAGTCAATAACGTTGTGAATATTAATCATGAAGCTACTGATTTTTATTTTACCATAACATGAAATTTTTTGTTTCTTTTCTGTTTATCAGTGGAATATAAGGTGCAAGCTGAAGTTTTGCACACTGCTGCACCCCTGCCTCTGTTATGAAGAATTACAGTAGAACCTTGATTAACTGAGGTTTCTGTTAACCAAGCCAATAACAAAGTCTGTTTTTTTTTGTTGTTGTTTTTTTTTCTTTAGCCGTGAAAAAGACCACACTTTTTAGTTCATTGTCCGTGCTACAAGCTCTTCTGCACCCAAAAGCACTCTAACTTCTAAGAAACATTGCATCCAGTGACAGTGGCCATGTGGCCCTATTGAACAACAAGTGCAATGTGTTATCGGACAATTACATCCCCCCCCCCCCCACTTGACTAGCGACAGTGGGGAGAGGATTGGCGCTCTCACAATAGACATTTGGGTTTCATGACATTCTTCTGTTTATCCTTTCTTTCGCAAATCCCCTGTTTTGTTGTGAACCTTTTCTTTATCATTTCATGTCTGACAATTGCGCTAATAGTAAGTCGTCCATTTTTTAAATGCAGAAGTAAAACATGTTTTAGTTTCAATGGGTAAAAAGCTTGAGGCTATTAAAAGAATTAATAATTGTGAAAGTTTAAAAAAAATTGTTCCGGAATTTGGAGTTGGTGAAACCACAGTAGGCGATTGGAGACGTAACAAAGCTCAAATAGAGGATTTTTGTTCAAAGATCGTCAAAGGCCTTAGAAGGATGGTCAACATTAAAAAAAGCCAAAATGAAACATAACTTTATATATGTTTATTTTATCATTTAAAAAACATCCTATTGTTTTTTATACTAAGAGATCCTAAATTTGTGAGCACAGCGAGTTTTTATACACAATTTCTAATTTCTATTAACTGAGATTTCCAATGTCCAAGGTACTAGTGGTCCCAATTAGCTTAGATAATCGAGGTTGCACAGTACTTCATTTCTGAAAATTGTGCACATTGATTATTATGTAAGCTGTCAATTGTTTGATATTGTGCTAATTTTTAGAGGTCTTGGGAAAAGTTTTAACTTTAAAATTTGCAATTTGGTAACAGAGGTTAGTCACTCTTTTATTCCTTCTCCTTCAATAGATTTCAGTCAATATACAGCTTCATTAACTTGACTAAAGACATCTTTTAAATACAGCGGTAAAGAGAATTGTTTGGCTGCTTGTTCTTATAAATATGATAAGCACTTCTTTTTTACGCTTAGACATCTATCTTCCAACAAGTTTGCTAACTTAAATGAATAACATTAAGCTCTGCTTTCAATTATTTGCTTGACTTTAAACCTTAATACAGCTACAAAATGCAATTATTGTAGCCAAAGTGTAAGGAAAACAAAATACTCTTCTGAAAGAGGAAATCTGCATATAAAATTGAAATGACCTAAATATATTGTTAACTATTTGTTTATTGTTCATTACATATCAAACAAGCATTTGCTTCCCCAGAAATGTTGGATCAAAATGAAAATTAGTATGTTAATAGAATGGAAATATTCTGTTAATGAAATGGAAATTATTATGTTGTTTCACTCTTTGATTACAGTTAAAAGTAAAACACTAGGAATTTTTATTTTTATATCAATCTTTAGAATGATCTTAAGAGCCTTCACTAATCATGGGTAGAAACGCTCAAGCTAATGTTAATCTTATGAGAGCGTTCTTTTCAAATTTCTCGCTCACATTTTAATATTTTTGAATGGTTTTTTTTTTTTTTTTTTTTTGCATAGGATACTTGATGTTGATATCTATTGTTGTACTTAAAAAAAATTTTTGATATTTTCACTTTTGAAACCGGTTCTGAAAATGAAACTATCCCACATAAAGAAACTGTAAACAAAATTGAAAAAATATAAACAATAGATATCGAACTCAGGTATCCTACTCAAAAACAGTCATTTAAAAATATTAAAATACAAGCAAAAAATCTGAAAAAAATTTCTCCCATCATTCATACGACTAGTGTAGACTTTTAATGATATTTGAATACTACAATCTCTTTTATCATTTCTGGTTCCCTCGGGGGCAGATTCAGCTCTTGTTATGATGGGGGATCACAACTTCTTTTTAGGGATATCATTTTCTTAATGAAGTGATTTTTTTATGTTGTTCTCAGTTCCAAACTGGCTACTTTCTGACACAATTTGCAAAGTGCATTTTATTCATAAATTTCTAAAATTTACAGATACAGTACACTCCCTCAAATCAGCACAACTTGGAACCAGAAGTTGTGCAGATTTTAGAATTTTGTGGATTTCTGATTGTTGCTTTAAATTTTTAAACAGTAATGTGAATGTAATAACACAATCAAAATTATAGAATGCTTGCAATATACTAAAATATTAAAATAATTAGGTAAAGTAACAAACTAAAAAGTAGGATAATTTAAAAAATGATTAAATTATTAAAAATAAAGGTCAAGTAAATAACTAATAATGTATATAATTAAATATGCGTAATAAAGATGAGATACATTTTCCTTGAATTATTCAATGAAATTTTCCTCAAAAAGGTACATTAATAATTTACATAAAAATCATAAAGTAAGGAAGTTTTATTTCAGGTTTAGCCAGTCTTAATAACCAAAAAAGCTTCATTAATGTAATACATAAATATATTTGGTAAAAAGATTGTGATTATCAATGATATCAGGAATATCTTGATTTTTTTTCAGAAATAAATTTATACTTCCTTCATGAAAAACCACAACTTCAGTCATATTATCAAGAGTGACATATTAAAATACGTATGCATGTAGAATGATATAAAACTAGAAAATTCTGTAATTCTGCCTCTACATCTGTACTAAAAGTTTCATTGTTTACGTCTGTGATGATGTGTGGATTTGAGGGAGTCTACTGTATTTCAAAGAAATTAAACAGCATTGTGTATTTTATTTTATAAAAGCAAAGGATTTCATAGAAAATGTTGTCAAAGCTGATGTTTTAAAACAATTTTTGGGATTTGACAACTAGAAAAATCATGAAAGAGGAAACAATCAATTATACGAGGTAAGATTCAAAAGTTCCCGGACTGACTCTATAACTGTAAAAATATTACCAATTTTATTGCTGAAACACATCCACCTTTGAAATTGATAGGTATACCCTTAGTTCTTGTTCCTGTACATATCTTTGCCAGCCTTTACTTTGTGTAATTTGTGTACCTATTGGTGCACATGTCAAGCATGTTTACACCCTTTAGAACCTAACCTATTCACAGCTATATATTTATTAACTTCATTTACATTCCATTATATTTCTTTAACTTCATCCTTTCATTCATCTTCATTCATTCCAGTAATTACATTTTATTAAAAGATCGTTCTGCTTTATTTGCATTATCATACAATATCAAATATAATTTACTTTTATTAAAAGCACTTTCTTTATTAAGGATAAGTTTACTTACCTCTTAAATAGCCCTTTCCCATTACTTGTTATCACTCATGGTTTACTCTTTTTCTTATTTACTTCTCATAAATCTTTATATTTCCCGGCATCTGCTTTTTCATTTCCACCACACATTCTTGCCGGACACACTCCATGTGTGACGTAATTTAATCGCTCCGATCACCACCAGAGGGCGTGATCGGCTTGTGTCAGTGACGTCTTCACTTACGTGAATCGACGATATGACTTGTTGACCAATCGTATTACTGGATTTGGTAGGTGTGTCTCGTGGGGTGTGATAGGAGGCTTTTCAATCCGGTGAATCATTTATATACTGGAGCTTCACCATGTAGCAGTGGCTTCGTCTGTGTATTTTGTGTTTATTTATTTGTTACGAGACGTAACAATTTTTCGGGAAGATGTCTCGTTCTTTTAAAAACAGTTTTTCGTCAGATGTATTAAAGTTTTGGTTTGTCTCTCCGAATATTTAATTAGAATGGAATAGGATCTTTGAGTTGTCCATAATCAGTGAACATTGTCAGTCGCCGAACTCTCGAAGTGATTTACATGTGGCCATCTGTTTTTAAAGTAATTAAGTTGTCGCTGTTTGAAGAACGTTTCACTACTGTAAGAAATGGTTCGTTCGGCTCGACATGTTTCTAGTGAAAGAAGGGGATTGGCTTTATTGTGAATCATGTGAGGAGGATGGTGACGTAGTGGTTTTACTCTAATGCCCTTTAATACTCCGTTTCATCTGTTTGGTTTGAGGAGGTGCTGTTGATTCTCCACGAGGCTGTAATGTTCCGCTCTTCGAGATGTGGTTCGGTAAAGAACATGGTTTCACAGTTAGTGTATTGAATTATGTAAAGAACATTTACAATATGTAATAGTGACTCTCGGGTGGACTAGTGATCTGGATGGACTGCAGTATTTTTCCTCAGCTGATTGGATCTTTAAAATGCTTTTTACAGATTGTAAATGAGCTCTGGTACATTTTCATCATGATAATAGTAGTTTAATTTATTTTGTGTTTGCTTAATGTAATCAAAGCAGTTAAGTTTATTTTAATTTAAATCTTGTTTAATAGAATTATTGTGATGTTTAAGTTTAAAATACATTCTGTTCCTAATGGCTATTATTTTACTTTATCAATATACTTTCTTGTTTTTATGTTAATGAACTAATAAATGTTATTGTTGATTTTAATCAGTGTGATGTTTTATATTCTTTAGATTAAGTTTCTTTAGGTTTCTTTGAACCAATTAAGTACAGGATATCATATTTAAATATTTCTTTTTGGAGGTGACAAAATCAGCTAACGCTTCTATCTGCCTTAAACAGCTCTGTTAATCTTTAACCCCTTGGATACTACGTAAGTAGTATTCATCAGAAATAAGATCCTTGTGCAAGACCACACTTTTGCCATCGGCTGTAAAGGTCATCGAAGCACTTCTGGAATCCATATTTAGCCATGTCCTTTAATTCAGCCTGCGATACACTTTTAACTTCATCTGAAGATTGAAATTGACGACCCTGCAAGCGATGCGCAGTTCAGGAAACAGGCTAAAGTCACAGGTTGAGAGATCAGGGGAGTAAGGAGGATGTGGCAAAACAGTTGTTTTCGTTTTCGTAAGGAAGTCACTGACGACTAGGGATCGGTGTGCAGGAACGTTGTCATGCAAAAGCACCCATGACTGCTCAGCCCACAATTTTGGCCTCTTCTTCCAGACCGACTCACGTAAACGATGCAGGATGTCTACATAGAGTTCTTTGTTGACAGTGCGTCCTTCAGGGATAAATTCCAGATGCACAATGCCCTGGATATCGAAGAATACCTTTAACATGACCTTCCCTTTAGAGTGATCTTGGCAGAATTTCTTCTTCCGTGATTTCCAAGTTGCTGATGCTCTCTTGGATTGTGGATCGTATAAAAAACACCATTTCCAGTCTCCAGTAACAATTCTGCCAAATAGGGAAGGATCTTTGTCAACAGCCGAGATTAAGCCTCCACCATTTCAATTCGAATTGCCTTTTGGTCTTCGCTTAACATGCATGGTCACCGATTTCAAACTTCAGATGAAGTAAAAAGTGCTTCGCAGGCTGGATTAAAGGACATGGCTAAAATTGGATTCCAGAAGAGCTTCGATGACCTTTACAGCCGGTGGCAAAAGTGTGTTGTTGTGCAAGGGTCTTATTTCGAAGGCAGATGTGTTTCAGCAATGTAATTGGTAATATTTTTACAGTTATAGAGTCAGTCCGGGAACTTTTGAATCCTACTACGTATTAAAGATGTATCACATTTGCAAAAATAAGAAAAAAATGTTGTTCAATTCTTTCGCAGTTTAAGAGTAATGCCGGTAAATTCATGTATTTACATATAGTAGTAAACTTCATGAATATGTCTAAAACATTTGCATTATTGAGTGAGAAAAATTTTTAAAGTAAAAATATTCTTAATATGTATTAACATTTAAAACAAGAAAGTATTGCTGTACGCTAATTTTCTTTCTTTAGAAAGGAGAGGGTCATGGCGTAATAGCACAAATTAAACCTATAGTTCCTAATTACAGAGGACTTTAAATATCCTCCAGATCCTTGGAGATTTATGTTAAGTACATCTGGCAGAGGTGGCCATCTGCCCCTGGATTCATTTTAAGGCTCCTGTCCCTGCCGGCAAAGACACTCACAAACTAATGCTAATCCTATAGGAAGGGATTTATCTAATACACTGGCCTCCAAAGTTAAGGTACAGGGACTGGATGCTTTCGATTGCACACGTTTTGTCGAATATCTACAAAAATTATTGGCGAATTGTTCTTGAATTTCTGGGATGAAAAGAACATGTTTGATTTCATATTTCTTGGTGAAGATTTAGTCGGGCCGACAATTAGGGAGCTAATAATAAATTTAATAATAAAATAATATTTGCGATCAGCTATGCAACAGAAAATGCTGGAAATGGTTTGTCACCGCGTTAAATGACTATTTAGGTCTTGTTCAGCGTTTGTGTGCATTTGTGTAAGCATAGCACTCATATTCGTGAAGATGTTATTGTGTCTGTGAAAAATTCAAAAGTTTTTTTGCTTATAGCATACAGAGATAACTGCACATGCGCGGAAGATTTCAAAATTTTTATTTCATAATTTGGTAATCAGTATTTTGGGGCAACTTATATAAAAAGTCCAGTCAAATATCACGAAGATTCACAAAGAAAGGGTCGATATAGTGAGTTGCTTCCTAAAAATATCTTTATTATAAGGGATTTTCCACAACTTTTCAATCAGCTCACTATATCTTTCTAAGTTTTCACAACATTTGACTGGACTTTTTATAGAAGTTGCCCTAAAATACTGACTACCAAATTATGAAATAAAAATTTTGCGCAGTTAAAAATTATCTCATAAAAATGCCCATATCTCATCAAACATTCAATATATTCATGTTTTAATTGCAGTATATTGTTGCTACTATTCTTTGGCAAGTTTTCAGAAAGTTGTGTTAAATTTGGTTGAAAACTCTGTATGCTATAAGCAAAAAACTTTTGAATTTTTCATAGACACAATAACATCTTCACGAATATGAGTGCTATGCTTACACAAATGCACACAAACATTGAACAGGACCCAAATAGTCATTTAATGCAGTGACAAACCATTTCCACCATTTTTTGTTGCATAGCTGATCGCAAATAAAATTTTATTATTAAATTTATTATTAGCCCCCTAATTGTCGGTTCGACTAAATCTTCACCAATAAATGTGAAATCAAACATGTTCTTTTCATCCCAGAAGTTCAAGAACAATTCGCCAATAATTTTTGTAGATATTCGACAAAATGTGTGCAATCAAAAGCATCCAGCCCCTGTACTTAACTTTTGGAGGCCAGTGTATCGTGTTCATTTCTAAATAAATTTTTTTGCTTTGGATAGCTGAGGTCCGTCTCTACATCGCACCTCTTTCACTTTTTCGATTTTGGTCACAGATATTTTTTATAAAGTTACTTTCACTTTCAAAACCAGTTCTGAAAATGAAAGTGTCATTCTAAAAAATATCTGCAACCAAAATCGGAAAAGTAAAAAAGATGTGATGTAGAGACGGACCTTGGCTATCCAATGAAAAAAAAAATAATTTAAAAATGTAGAAAGGCAAACGAAATATTAGAAAAATCCCTCCCCATAGGATTAGCATTAGCTTGTGAGTGCCTTCGCCAGCAGGACAGGAGCCTTAATGAGTCCGTTTCGCATTTTAGGTTGAGATTTTCCTTTCTTTTCTTCCTTTGGCTTATTAAAAAGTAAGCTGAAGGGAAATAATTATTAATAAATTCAATAAATTTTAGCGATATTATCCCTAGTTCTGTCATAATTGGCAGCAGAGTAATAATTTTCCAAATATTTAGCCAAAATCGAATTTTACAGCCAATTCTTAGACTGATTCACATTTTGCAAAGTGGTAATGCTTAGTGCAGACTCTGTATATTTTAATTGTATTTGTGATTCATAATGTTTTATTTGTTCAAATGAATGCCTTTTGTAGTTATGTATTGCACTTCTGATTTACTATTATTTGTGTTTATTTCATTTTAGGGCTTTTTGATCAAGTATTAGCTGTTCATAATGGCTTCTGATGATATCCCTTTACGACCATTACAAAATGGTAACTAATTTCTATGGAAATACTATTTTGCATTAAAAAGTGTTCTGCATTTTGAGTATTTACTTTTTATATTGAATGGCCTTGGTGAGAGAGAAGGGAAACTTTCAACAATACTTTGTGACAGACTATAGTAATAGCGCATATAAATCTATTAATAGAACATATTTTAACATTTACTATTATTTTATCTTCAGTCTATTTAGATTATTACTTGTCTATATTAGAACTATTTTAGTATCAATATAAATATATATTTAAAATAAAAGAACAAATAAATATTATACAATAAATCTTTTAGGTATTTTTTCGACTATACCAATACCATGCCAAAATGTATGCTAATGTGCCCTGATTATCAAAAGGATTTTTTATTGCAAACTGTGTGAAGCCTTGTGCATCGCTATTTATTGAATGTAAATCATTTTTTATTATATTATTATTTAATCATAACCACTCAAAACATCTTAATTTGCTATTTTTCAAATTGAAAATATTTTTTTACTAAATTATAATTTACATTTTTTGCTAAGGCTGAGATGAATTTTACATTTGGCAGTTACCTAGTGATGAGGAAGCTGCAATAAAATTGTTTCAGCGCTATGGAATTATGCATAAAGAAAGCTTTTTTGCTAAATGCCAGCTACAAACTTTTCACAGTAAGTCACAAATATAATATCATTGACCCTAATGATGTTATGACCCTATCTATTGAGAGATTATGGGGCATCGCAAAATGGCATAGTAAAAGATAGTGCAGCACTGTTCATCATTATTTACTATTAATAAACTGACATTACAAATAGTCCATTTGAAACGTTAAATTCACCTTTGTTTACAATATAAAAAATATGAAAACCTTCAAAAAATGCTTCACTAAAATACAATACTAAAATAGGTGTAACGAAATATACAACTGGTTTTCAAACTTAAAAACACTAGATGTTTAAAGTATATATAAAAAGGCACTCCAAGCGCTTTCAGATAATCCTAAGCCACTGTCAAGGAGAAAAACTGATGGAGAAAATATCGATGTTGACTGATATACAATAACAGGAAACTTCTTCCAGGATGCCCTCAGGCAGTCAAAACCATTAATAATGAAAGAGGGGAGGTAAAGAATGCTCAATCACTTGGGAGGCCCAACTCTCCTGCAATAAGAAGCAAATTAAACCAAAATTCTAGAGTTGTGCAATTCTAGAGACTTTGGAAATTTTAATGCAAGCAATTATTTTAATGATATGTTATCATACCAAATTCCACATGTTTGGTTTAATTTGCTTCATATTACAGGAGAGTATGGCCTCCTAAGTGATTGAGCTTTCTTTACCTTCCCCCCTTCATTATTAATGGTTTCAACCACCTGCAGGCATCCTGGAAGAAGTTTCCTGTCATTGTATATTAGTCAATGTCGAGATTTTCTCCATCAGTTTTTCTTCTTGACAATGTCTTGGGATTAGCCGAAAGCACTTGGAGTGCATTCTTATACATACTTTTAATATCTAGTATTTTTAATTTTGAAAACCATTTGCATATTTCATCACCCCTATTTTAGTAGGGTATTTTAGTGAAGCATTTTTGAATGTTTTCATATTTTTTATATTATTTAATATCTTTATGGTGATGTCGAGACATTTACAATTTCTTGTCTGCAGTTTAAAGTGAGTTTTATTTTATTGTGTAATATTTATTTGTTCTTTTTCTTGTATTTTAAGTATATATTTAATCTTGATATAATAAAATAGTATCAGTCAATTCTCTTCTCATTGACAAAGGCTTAAGGTTAGCCGAAAGCGCTCGGAGTAGCTTTTTATCATTTTAACATCTAGTGTTTTTAATTTTAGAAAACATTTGTATATTTTTTATCACACCTATGTAGTAATGTGTTTTAAATGAAGCATTTTAAATGTTTCCATGTTTTATATAATAAACAAAGGTGAATCTGGCGTTCAAGATTGGACTATTTTATTAAGTCAATTTATTAATAAAATAGTTCCTGAAAGTCTGTATTTCATTCTAGTGATCATTTAAAAAAAATGATCACTTTCTTACCAACAATGTTAATTTTTTTCAAATGTTTCATCATTTAGTACTAATTGTTACACTTGGCAACACTGATATTGGTATAATGGAAAAGGGCTGAAAATTTTGTATTTAACCCTTTCAAATCTGGTTTTCTCATAATTGAACAAGTGTTAACATTTACTATTATATCTTTACAATCTTCATCTTACTCATTGTCATCTCCGCTAGTCACCTTGAGTAGAGATGACGGCTTCATCCCTCCTTCCAAAGAAAGGATAGAGCCACCTTAAACATACTGTTATGGTCTTTCAAATTAAAAATTTTTCATTTTTATTTCTGTCTAGCATAGCTTTTACTAACTATACTGTTATGGCGTCTTTTTGCCTTAACAATTGGCATCTGTTACTATTTATGTTCCTTTTAAGCTGCTTTTGATAACTGTATCATTGAAAAAAATGTATTGTTTTCGTGTAATTCTGCATATTTTGTGTATTTTTTTTTTGATTTATTGTTTGCAATGTATCTTAAATTTAAAAAGAAAAAAAATGTATGGCTCTGATTAGACTTTCCATTTCCAATATTTTGAAATGTTATATTTTTAAATGATCACTTTTGTACCAGCGATGTTAATTTTTTTCAAATATTTCATCATTTAGTACCAATTGTTACACTTGGCGAAACTACTGTTTGGTATAATGGAAAAATGCTGAAAATTTTGTATTTAATCCTTTCAAGTCTGGCTTTCTCATAATTAAACATGTTTTAACATTCATTGTTATTTTATTGTAACAATCTTCATCTTACTTATTATCATCTCTGCTAGTCATCTTGATCTTGACATTTTTGTCAGAGGTGATGGCTTCATCCCTCTTTCCAAAAAAAAAAAAAAAAAAAAAAAAAAAAGAGCACCACCTTAAACACACTGTTGTCTTCCAAATTTAAAATTTTCCTTTTTTTTTCTGTCTGTCATATATTTTATTAATTATACTGTTATGATGTCTTCTAGTGATGCAACGAATAACTGTTTGGCCGAATAACTGAATACCAATTATTCGGCCTAGTTATGGCCGAATATTCAGCCGCCGAATAATGAACTCAATTTTGTCTAAAAACAAAATATAGTAAGCGCTATATGTGCAGCTCTTGTACAGGGCTATTACACATGATGGACCCGATTTTAAAAAATCATATTTTCGAAATTACTGCTCATATTACAATAAGTGATACATGAATTTAAAGAGAAATATACTAAGTTTTTTTCAGTTACAAATGTTCAATGTGTGACCCTTTTGTTACACAGCATACGTCCAATCTGTAATCGAGTTTGTTCCAAACATTTTGTAGCATCACTCTGTCAATGGTTCTGAAAGCTTCACAAATGTGTTCTTTAAGTTCTGAACACTTTGTTTTCGGCATGGGTGGTACATAAAGAATGTCTTTGACTCTGTCAGAACTTAAAGAATGCATTTGTGCAGAATTCAGAACCATTGACAGAGTGATGCTACAAAATGTTTGGAACGAGCTGGATAACAGATTGGACGTATGCCATGTAACAAGAGGGTCACACATCGAACATTTGTAACTGAAGAAAACTTGGTATATTTCTCGTTAAATTCATGTATCACTTATTGTAATATGTGCAGTAGTTTCGAAAATATGATTTTTTTAAAAATCAGGTCCATCATTTATAATAGCCATGTATATTTCACAATTAAAGTCTATTATTTTCTATTCAAAAAATTATTTATGTGCAAATTTAATTTTTTAAAGCATTATTTTATTCTGAAAAAATATTTGACTATGTTCAGCTTAAAATTGCGTCAAAAATATAATTTGCATCCCCTCCTCCCCCCCCCCCCCAAAAAAAAAAAAAAAAATCTTAGCAAAAGTTCCTCATCAGTTACTGTCTAGTTATATTATAGTAGACATTAATGTATATTGCTACATTTTAAAATAATGACAAATTTTTAAAAATACTAGAAAACATAAATTTCAACTTTCAGATGAAAGAAAATAAAAAATAAGAAATCTTAATATCTTAAGAAAAATCACTGATAGAAAGGAATATCCTCTAAAATGGTGAAAAGAAACAAGTATGGACTTTATACAGCTCACAATTAACAAAAAAGACTTTTTTTTTTGGGGGGGGGGGGCGCTGTACCAGCAGACAGCAAGCTCTGTTAAGAAATGTATAGTGAATGTTTTCAGATTTAGAGGAAGAAAATATCTGTAAGGAAAATAAATTAAAAAAAATATTGACTATATACTATCTTAGGTACTGTATTGTTACAATTTAATAGATGTTATGTATATTGCTGCTGTTACATTTTAAAATAATCACAAAATTTTAAAAGTACTAGACAGCATAAATTTCAAGTTTCAGATGAAAGAAACTCTAAATTAAATAGTGATGCAAAACATACACATTACTAATTAAAAAAAAATTTATACTTTCATTTCTTTTATTATTTAATAAAAATTAGTAACACACTTAAAAAATTACTTAAATTATATTTAACTTTTAAGCGCATTTTATTCAAAAAAGAAAATCTTAATTATTGCAGCATATATGACTTAAATGTTTATGTTCTTTATAGGTCTAATTAAAGATAATATTGAAAGAAAGATTTTTTTTTTATGTAACAAGCGATAAATATTAAATTTCCCACTAGGCTTTAAAAAATGAAATTTGCTTGTATTGCTCTTAGGAAAATTTTGGATAGATTAGCTTTAAATTTAATAGATTACGTTAGCTTATTTACAGATACTTTTTGTACTACTTATTGATACAGCATAAAAATTTTAACATGATTGATAAATTACTGTCTTATATAAAAATGAATAGATAAAACACATTCAGGGTATGAAAGTTAAGGTGGAAAAAAGTGTTAGTTAATTTCAAATAAAATTTTCATTCTGCATGATGAAAATAAATTGTCAAATTAAAAAGTTTTACTGTGTAAATATAAAAATATGTCTCACAGTATTATTTGGCCAAGGCCGAATAATGAACTCTGTATTTGGCCGAAGCCGAATGGGCCGATTTTTCGGCCATAGCCAAATAATCGTTGCATCTCTAATGTCTTCTCTCCTTAACAATTGGCATCTGTTATCGTCCATGTTCCTTTTAAGCTACTTTTGATTACTGTATCATAGAAAAAAAAATTGTAATGTTTCTTGTCTTTCTGCATATTTTGCGTATTTTTATTAAATTTAATGTTTGCACTGTATCTTAAATTTAAGAGGAAAAAAAATGTATGGCTCTGATTATACTCCCCGCTCCCTTTCCTTCTGTTTGATCCATTTATCATCGTCAGTGCTCATGGAGTACCTAACTTGACCACGATAGCACTTTTTCTTGTGTTTTTCTTCGCCACAACTCATGCTTGTGAGACAAACTCTATATTTTTATGTTAAATATGATAATCTTTGCATATACATTTCCAGTTCGATGCAAGGTAAGCACAGGCAGTAAGTTCCTATGAAGATCCAAGGAACTTAGGATCAACTGGCATTGACAATTGACATTACCTCATTTATGTTTTAACATTTCATAATAAAACAAGAAAAGTTTTCTTAAAACTCTGTACACCTTTGCTGAGACTTTTATTTCAAACATATGTTCATTCTTTAAGTGTTAAAATAGTATCACTTGTCTGAACCAGTACTTTATGATAAAACAATGTTGGAAGGTTTGTTAATCATGTTGTAATTAACGCATTTTTCAAATGTCTTCAATAATTCTTCCAAAATATGCTTCCTATTGCATATTAATTAATAGAATGCAAAATAACAATATTGGTTAGATTTCAGTAAATGAAACATTTGTTAAATTTCAGTAAACCTACACTTTTGTCACCTGGACAGCTACTTTTCATTTTTTTTTAAACTTATAAGTATTTTTCCCTGAAAATGAACCAAAAAAAGACCCAGATGGGTTAATTGAATTTTAAATATTTTTTTTTTAACCTGTCATGTATGATGAGGTTTTATCTAGTACTAGTATATAAGCCCTGTCAAAATGGCAGAATGCTGATCTCTGGTTCATAAGACTTCATACAAACAAACAGCATGAAGATTTTATTATTGAAAGGTTTGTATTGTAGAAAAGTACATTTTACAAATTTCAAATGATTTCTACAAATACAAATGATGATATTTTTTTTACTCAATATTCAATTTCTGAAATAGCTCAGCGATCAATAAAGGCTTCGATTGTAATCTTTAGAATTAAGAAATAAACAGTGAAAATTATGTCATGTTAACACAATCATACAATTTTTTCTCCTTAGTTTTATTACTGTAAAAATACATTTCCAGCTAAGCATGACATCACCGGCGCAAACTTTTCAAACATACTATATGTACATACTTTTATGCTTAACCACAGTACATTTGAATGAAAATATATTTTCTATTCAATTGTAATGAAAAAAACTAATAAAGTCATAATGCATAAAGCTAAAATAAACCCAATAAACAATGCTCTCATAATGTGGCAATAAGTTTTTTTTTTTTTTTTTTTCGTTTATAAAAATAAAGTACATGTGCATAATTTTTTTTTATTAAAAATAACTTGCAAATGAAAAAATATGTCCAAAAAGACGTGTGTCTGAATGTTTTTCACTATTTTTCTTTTATCTGAAACAATGGAAGTAGTCCGATTGCCACCATTTTGAAGTAATTTCCTAAAAAACAATTAAAATATAAAAATAGGAATATTTTTAAAAATAGCTAGTGTGGGCACATCTACAAATGAACAGCTTTCATTTAAAAAATTTATTAGCAAATTTGCCTCAGTAGAAAAGCTTAATCAGATGGCTAAAAATCAGCCTTGTGGTTTAAATATATAGATGGCACGGTTCACCCCAGAATGGTTACCTACACATTTTTACACTTGGATTTTATATATAAGTAGATTACAACAAAGATTTCTATTATAAACGCATATTGAAATTTGAAAAATTTAATGATATAAATAATGTTCTTATTTACCGTAAGTTTTCATGTATTTTCAATGTTAAGTGATAATTATTAAAATTCTGTATTTTGTTCTTAAATTAAGTATTTCTGATTTATTAGCTTCAATTGAAGAGGATGAATTTGGGTATGTTGATGCCAAAGAAACTCCAGTATCAAGGGAAATCATGGAACAGCTTCCTAGCCGTCACATTGGTAAGAATATTTTATACTGTTATGTGACATTAATGATCATGTTCATGTCATGTTTGGTCAATCCATGCAAAAATTGGTGCCTCCTAAGTAGGGTGTCAACGATTTTAATCAGTTGATTTAAATCGGTGATTAAATCATGATTTCTAACCAACCGATTTTTTTTTTTTTTAAATCGTTGATTAAAATCAAAAATTTTCTAAAGGTTTAAAATGTCAAAAAAATTATTAAAATCTAAGATGAACATAATTTGAAAGTTTCTACAGGTATTTTGACTTATGAATAAACAAAAAAAAGAAAGAGCTTTAAATAATTGTTTCCATGGTTAATTCCTGAGTATTGTAAAAAATTAAAAACAGTTAAGTTTGTGAAAGCATTGTTTTTATCCAAAATAAAACAGTTTAATTTAAAAATGATATTTAAATCTAATGTAATTTGCAATATCATAATTTCCTTTAGGAAATCAGTTTATGCGTTATTTTATGTAAAATAAACATAGCTAGTGTAATAAATTTCTGCAAGTAAAAGAATAAATAGTCAGTGTCTTAGTTTTTCATTCTACTTTTGTAATAATAAATTAATAACAATCTCAAGTTAAAGAAGAATGAAAGAGTGACATCTGCTCAATAGCTAAATTGTAAATGAATGCACAAGAGAAAAAGAACTAATTGGCATAAAAATGTTAAACACAGTAAGAGCTTCTTCGGTATAGGTTGAATAAATGTTTTTTTTTTTTTTTTTTTTTTGCTTTGTAACTTATATATACTAAATAAAAAAATTAGGTATTGGGCAGCAAAACTTTTCTTAAAAAGAAAAAATAATCGAACCATTAAAAGCTAATAATCCCCACTGAGAGGTAATAATGCTGTTATTTAAATATTTTGAGGATTTCAAATATAACTGGCTATCCTTATATTTATTCTGCATGTATGTATGAATGGGTTTAACTCATTTTCATAATTTTTTGGTTAGCATACACATACATATGTGTGTAAGTCTAGATTTTGGTAATTAACAGTAATTTTTCTAAGTACAAATGCAAAACAAGTTGCAAATAATGTTTGTTAGTTTTGTTATTTGTGTTACTAGCTAATGAAATTACTTATTTGCAGTTTTTATTAATTCTGGGATTACTGCACAAAATGCCTTAAAAAAAAAAAAAAAAAAAAAAAAAAAAAAAAAAAAGTTAAATACAGATGTAGTTGTAGCCAGAGATTTCTTGTAAAAAACTTTTCCATTCAACAGTATTTCTAGATTCATGTGTCCAAGATCTTGAAAAATAATAGAACTTTGTTTTTTTTTAGAAAAACAGGGTATTATTAAAACATGTTGTTATTTAATTGTATTTTTCAATTTGTGATTCATAAAATTATAAAAAATTAAGGACACTTTATTTATCATACTAAAAATTATTATCTTTTCTTTTTCTTATATCATTACTAAACACATTACTAATATATTTCCTCATGAATAGTGCCCTTTTTTGGAACTAGCATCCTGCCCCTTTTCCTTTCTAAAATAAATACTACATTATTAATTATCATTTTAATAATTAAAGCTTAAAAATGTATAATATGTTCCGAATTAGTTAATTGTTTAAAAATTATTAATTTGAAGTAGTGTTAATTATTTAATATTAAATGCAGTTATTAATAATTTTAATAAATGTTAAATATCACTAGTATTTAATAAAGTTTTGCATAATTATTACAATATTAATGTATATACCAATTATTGTATGATACTACCTAATGAAACTACTAATTTGCAGTTTTTATAATTTCTCTAATTACTAATAATTATAATTTTATTAATTAAAGTGTAAAAACATAGATTATGTTAGCAATTAGTGGTTTAATTGCTTTGGAAACCTAAAACTCTTGGTTATTCAGTATTTGAACGCTGGGGGAAAAAATCATAAAAATCCGATTTAAATAAAAAAAAATCTGATTTATTTATTTTTTTTTTACACCCTACTCCTAAGGCTCTTTCTTGAAATTCCATTTAATAATAGGCCCCTTCACAAATTTCCTTTAATAAAAGTAAAGGATCCAACCTGGGCTTAATATAGGCGAAAACCTTTTTTTTTTTTTTTTTTTTTCAAATTGAAATCTCCAATAGATTTTTTAAAATATAAATAATTTTTCGAATGAATACTAACATAAAAAAGTATTTTTATATGAAAAATATCATTAATGTATTCAAATAAAGTTTTGTAATTTGTACTGCTTTTAAGCAGTACTTTCGTATTAGCTGCATGCCAAAAATTAATAGTTGAAAAAAATCACCAAAGATTTCATTACTTAAAACAGCTTTTTTTATTCTGATAATTTCAGTTGTTTAAGAGTGTAATTTGAGTACATCTCTGCTAAATTTGTGTTTTATTTATATTATTTTATTATTTATTAATGAAGTTTTCATTTCATTATGGAATATTATCTGAAAACAAAGAAAGACATATTTATGTTATTTTAAGTGCAAAAACATTTTAATCTTTTGTAATCGTCTTCATGTGATATAGATTTTTTGAAACAAAATTCATGTTTTTAAATTATTTTAAAAACCATAAAAAATCAGTAAAGATACAGTTTTTAAACAATTTGAATTTGAAAAAACAATTTTTTTCTGTATTTGACGGTGTAAAAATTGAAATTTTGCAATGTTTTAAAAATTACAGTAATCGTCAAGCAAAATTTAATCGTCAGGTATTCCCAACTTCAAATTGATGTCAGTGTTACTCACAGACAAGTTTGTTCTTCATAATGTAGATTATAATTAACAAAATTTCTTTCCATAAAAACAAACTTTTCATTATTTTTATTTTGTTATGATTTGAAATGCTTAATTTGCAAACCAATTCACCGGAAAAGGAAAGTTTGGCAGAAAGATTTCAAAAAGTTATTTAAGTATTGCGCGGTAGTGCAATACTTATTTATATAATGTTCAGTGTCGCTTCTCAATGTTAATTTAACACAGAAAAGCCTATGGAGCTCATAACCTTTTTTACTTTTACTTCCTACCATTTTGTCCTTGATGCCACAAAATTTTTATTGTTTGCTAATTCTAATAATATCATAAATATAAAGTGTGAAAACATTTTCCTGACATCAGGGGTCAAAACGGATGGTAAAATGAATTTGCATATGGGTAGATTATAACACAGAGAGTACAATAGGCTTTTCCAAATTTCGCTGTTATCATTGAGAATCAATGAAAGTTTTTGTTATAAAATTTAACATTTTAGGTAGCTTTCATTACAAAAAGTAAAAAGCTATCTATTGCAGCTGTCTGGAAGAAAGCACTTCAGGAAAATTTTGGTATATTTTCACCAATCATGACCCCCAGACCCCAAAGCCAAAATTCAAATCAAATGTGACATATATATATATATATATATATCTGATTTTTGTCATGCGATAACTCTCATATTTTTAAACCGATTTGGATGAAATTAATTGTATGCATAATACATACTAATGTCTCGACCAAGTTCATTGGCCAGCTTCATCAGCCATGTTGTTTCAAAATGGCAACCATTTAAAAAAAATTTAAAAATTTAAAAGATGGTACAAATAAATTTAAAACTGAAAAATATTTTTTTCTTAAGGGTTTGACCTTAATACAAAGATTCCGAAGCATGTTTTGTTTTGTCTTTATCTTAAAAAAGGGCTAAGTTATTGTACTTTGAATTTCTAGTGTGGCTGACATTTTGAAACGATCTGATATTTCTTGCACAATAACACACATATTTATGAAATGATTTGGATGTACTGTATTTTAGGGAAGAAACGCCACACTCCTCAAATTGGCCTGAATAAGCTTAAAAATATCGTAATCGCTGCACCCGTTGTAAACGGCACATCCATCGGAACGCTACTTTTGTCGACAGCGTCACACTGACCTAACATTATTAAAAGTTTTCTGAGTACTGTAGGATGCCTCGTTTTTAATATCTTAATATGTCTGAAGTTTTATTTAAAATATTTAAATCCGATTTTAAATATTTTTATGAATTTTTAAATTAAGGAAACTCAGTTGGTATTTAAAAAAAAAACGCCGTGCCGTTTCTTCCATAAAATACGGTAACTTGGTTTGTGCATAGTACATACCAATATCTCGACCGAGTTCGTTGGCCAATTTCATCCGCCATCTTGTTTTAAAATGGTGGCCATTTAAAAATTTAAAAAAAATTTAAATTGTAAAATAAAGTTAAAAAAATTAGAAATTGAAAAAGATTTTTTTCTTATGTGTTTGACCTTGGTGCAAAGATTCCGGAACATTTTTTGTTTCATTTATATCTTTAAAAATGGCTGAGTTATAGCACTTTGAATTTCTAGGCCGGCTGACATTTTGAAACCATCGCATTTTTGCCTCGGGATAACACATGTACTTATGAATCGATTTGGATGTAACTTGGTGTGTACATAGTACATACCAATGTCTCGGCCGAGTTCGTTAGCCAACTTCATCCGCCATCTTGTTTCAAAATGGCGGCAATTTAAAATTTTTTAAAAACAATTTAAAATCAGGTATAAAAAATTTAGAAATTGAAAAATATTTTTCTCTTATGTGACATGCGTTGACTTTGATATAGAGGTCTGCACGGGACCGGGATTGTCCCAAGGCCCGTACCTGGCAGAATTAGGATAATTTTTTCAATGGGCCGGCAGGGTCGGGCCAAATCGATAAAAAAATTAAGCGGGCCTGTCGGCCCGATATAAAAACTTAGTTAACAGTATCTTTGGAAATATACCTTAAGCTGGTTCTCATATTCACTGCTCAACAATGCGAAACTTTCAGACACATTTTCTGACTCATTTTTAACTATAAAGGCATAAAATTGACAGGCCTGATATTGAGGGCATTTGGAATCAAATAGCTTTTTCCATTTTTCATAAATTACTTACATAGATAACATTCTATTCAAAATGCTAACTTTGGCAAGTATTTTCTGAAAGATATATTGCTTTTATCTAAGAAAAAAAACTGCATTTACATAGTTTCTTAATAAGAATACCTGCCAATCTTATGCTTTTCCGAAAAGAAATTAATTCATAAATGTGTCAGAATGTAGCCATTTGAATTTGAGAAAAGCCTTAAAAATGAGAGAAATATTTTCACGAATCTACTTTTTATTACACAGCTTCAAAAGTTATCGTGTTTCTAACCCTTTATTCTAAACAATATTAATTTTTTAATGAATCCTTATTTGAATTTTGAAATGTCTGTAGAGACGATGACTAAAACACTAAGTAATCATTAATGTTATTATTGTGTGTTTTCTGTTTTGCGAACACATAGTAATCTAAAATATATTGTAAAATGTTCCCATAAATATGTATGTAGAATGAATGTTAAATGAATCTTAATTGTTTGTCGAAAAAAAACAGAATCTCTTGTAGAAGTTGAGCCGGGCCAGGCTTGTTCCGAACTTTTAATTTTTATACCGTGCCATGTCAAGATAGTTTTCGTTTGGGCTGGGCCGTGTCCGGGCCTGGAAATTCCCGCCCGTGCAGACCTACCTCTACTTTGATATTGGAATTTCTGAGCATATGTTATTTCGTCAATATCTTAAAAAGTGGCTGAGTTATATCCCTTTGAATTTCTAGTGTGGATGACATTTTTGAAACGATCTGATTTTTGTATGAGATAACACTCTTATTTATTAACCAATTTAGATTTGACAAGGCATGGGCATAGTATATAGCAATGTCTGGATCTGGACCAAGTTTGTTGGCGAGCTTCATCCATCATTTTCTTTCAAAATGGCAGCCAATTAAAATTTAAAAGAAAATCAAAATAAAATGGGATACAAAAAAAATTAGAAATTGAAAAAGGATTCTTTTTTAAGTGTTTAACCGTGATACAAGGAATCCAGAGAATATTTTGTTTTGTCTTTATCTTAAAAAATGGCTGATATATAATAGTTTGAATTTCTAATGTGGGTGACATTTTGAAAAATCTGATTTTTTGCTTGCAACAGCACTCGTATATACCGTCAACCGATTTTGATGTGAGTGAGCATGTGCACAGGAATTACTAAGGTCTCGACCAAGTTCATTGGTTAGCTTCACCCACCATGTTGTTTTAAAATGGCAGGCACTTCAAGATATTGCCGAATTTGGCGACCAAATATAAATCACTTTAAATAAAACCAGAGCATGGATAAAGCAGACTAATTTCACGAAATTCTCATTCATATTCAGTATTGACAAAATCTAGTATTGAATCTTTTATAAATGCATTCCACTAATTTGAGCTTCGTGTGTTTGAATAATATAACCTGTTTCAAATGAAAATGAAATTTCAAAGTAATTGCTTAAAAGACGCAAAGGCCAACATAGTGAAAAAGATTCCAAGCCGGGACCCGAACCCAGGCCATCGGTATAGCGCACTTACGTTCTACCGACTTGGAACGATACACAGCTCAGAAAATTTTTCACTATTATATGTTGGCAAGGCTACAAACGCAGCACAAGATGGAATATTTATCGTGAGCCACCGACCTGAGGCTAACACTAAACATAAATCCAGCATCGATAGAAACTATATTAATACATGGAAATTATTCCAGAGAGAAACATTCGCCTTGGATACAATATTTCAAATGAAAATCAAATTTCAAAGTAATTGCTTAAAAGGCACAAAGGCCAACATAGTGAAAAAGATTCCAAGTCGGGACCCGAACCCGGGCCATCAGTATAGCTTTTTTCTAAAATAAGACACCCCACCACCCCGCAAAAAAACCCCAGCACCGATTTCTGATGTTTACAGCTTTATAAATTAGCAATCATTAGTTGGTAAAGTGTAGTTACATCTTAGCAATTTGCCATGCAGCTCAGGAATGTTGGTTTTATGTGGGACATCTGATAATATTGAGTTATTATTGTTTGTAGAAATAATTTTGAAATGTTACATTACATTTATTTGTGTTAATTAAGTTATCCACTTATCTATTTTTCATTTTATGATTTTTCAGTTTTGTAAATATGACTTTTATAAAGGTTCTTCTTTATTCAATATTATACTATTGTATGGTAGTATATTTCAAAAAGAATTATTAAATTTAATAATTTTTAATCTAATTTTTGCTTTGTCCATAAAAGTAAACATTTAGAAAATTGCAATGTGCAAACAGTAGCGCCAACTTTTGAAAAACATTGGGTGGGCTCAAACCAGTTTGACTAAAATACCCCATACATTTTTCTCCCCAGTGGAGAGAAGGGCGGAGGAGGAGCGAATGACAGAGATAATAATTCAAAGTCAAATTATAGTTTTTCTAATTAAAATATAAAATTATCGTAATTTATTATAATTTAATATATTAATAATAATATAATTATTAAATTAAGTAATTATAAATATAATAATAAATTAAATATAATTATATTATAAAAATAATTATATTCTTACAAGCTCTTTCTTATAAATACAGGGTGAACCAAAAGTCTTGCCCTGATTATAAATATTTATTGTGCTCAAACTATTGTAATTAGACATATGTTTGTTAGGATACATTGTAAGTACTGTTATATATATATATAAGACCAAGTACCTCAGTAAATTTCAGTGTGTGCCCCCTTGGTATCTTGGAGAATGTCTAAGCGATATTCTAGTTCCTGCCAAGTGTTCTTTAACATGTCTTCTGTTAACAGTACACATACACACAGCAGCTTATATCCTAGTCTTCAGTTCTTCGACGTCAGCAATTGGTGTGGCAAAGACTACTTGATATAGTCCCAAAAGAAAAAATCCAGAGGATTAATATCTGGAGAAGAGCACGGAAGCCTCACAAAATCCTTCTTCCCCGAGTCACTCTTGAAGGGGCAATCGCACCATCTATTCACTAAAAATTACTAAAACTGACCTATCCAATAATACAACAAGTTACATTATTGACAGTTATTATTCACAGCTAATAAGTTTTGAAGGTATAAATTCTTGTCTGACAACTGAAATTTTTGTTTACAAACGAAATAGTGCTTTTAAAGAAGAGATCCATTTATTACCATCAAAGAAGAGGAAAAAAATCTTAAAACATGGTTTCATCACAAACGGTTAATTTGTAATGAATTATTATAATCAGGACACGACTTTTGGTTCACCCTATACTTTAATATTTATTATAAATAATATAAAAATTGCTAATTGTTGAAAATTTTAAAAAACTAAATGTCATTTTAATCACCTTCATCGATTCATCAAGACATTAAAACTGATGGCAAAGTATGCAGGAAATTTATTTTTGAAGGAAATTTATTTTTACATTTGCTGAAGGTGCTTTCACTGCTCCTGTTAGTCTAATTGAGATATCCTTGCTATTTTTCGAACAAAATTATTTTGTGGACTTCAATAAAACCTGATTTTATTTCAGCGATTAAATAAATAAATAAACAACAAAATAAATCAATGGAAATTAGGTAGGTGGAGAGATAAAATTATTGGGAGGGCTTGTGAACCACGGGCCCATATAAGTTGGTGCCACTGTGTGCAAATCTATATCATAAAGCAAAAACATATCCATGAGTAACAATGATGTCATATCACTGGCCGATGATATAAGCAATCCATTTCCTACCTTTAGCAAATTTAATTACGTTTAAACATTGCATAATTTTAATTTTTACACCTTCAAATAGGTGAAATGTGGGTTATGTGCACTGTGGGTAAAGAGATGGTATTTCATGTTTGCAGATTGGGGGTAAAATATGTTTCTGGTAGCATGTGGAGTTAATCTTTTTCTCTCCTTCCTTTATTTTCAATTTGCCGTTATATGCAAAACCAGTAAAAATCATAAATCCTTCGCTAAAACTTTCTTTAGATACATTAAACCATGTTTTAAGATTTTTTTCCTCTTTGATGGTAATAAATGGATCGCTTCTTTAAAAGCGCTATTTTGCTTGTAAACAAAAATTTCAGTTGCCAGACAAGAATTTATATCTTCTAAAACAAATTACCTGTGAATAATAATTTCTCTATGCAGATGTTTTTTTTTCTTCACCAAAACAAACTCATCTAGAAAATGTGCGAACAGTAGGGTGTAAAAAAATCATGATTTTTGTTTTGTTTTTTTAAATCAAAAAAATCCGATTTTTTTTATTTTTTTCCCAGCATTCAAATACTGAATAGCTACCAACAGTTTTAGTTTTCCAAAACAATTAAACGTCTAATTACTAACATAATCTATGTTTTTACACTTTAATTAATATAATTATAATTATTAGTTAGTAATTACAGAAATTACAATAACTGAAAATTAGTAGGATACAATAACGTTACAAACATTAATATTTTGTAATAATTACTAGGGGGGCTCTGCCCCCCCCCCCTTGCTTGCTATGCTCACCAACCCCCCGCGTAATTGCTTCGTGATTCCATTCGGTATCGCGAAGCAATCCCTATTTTCTGGCCAACCCCAGACGTAATTGTTTCGCGTTTCAATTCTGGATCGGTTCGCGATTCCTTATTTTCTATTCATTCAATAATTTGTAGTTACAGTAAATAATCTTATCTTATCTCCTCTCCTTTGAAATTTTCACTTCTCCGCCAACATATATGTGTAAAATTATATATATAGTGTTACGAATATTATAAATAGTTAGTGTTTGTGCTTAAAAATAATGTAAATAGTTCTATTAAGCTCTATTCATAAGCTGATATTAGTTTTTGTTGCATTGAAATATCTCAATTTGTTGATTTTCTGCACACAAGTAAAACCTATTGGATTTCAATGGTAATCTATGGAAAATTGGCAAAATGCTATAAATAGCACCAAGTTGGCATCACTTTTGACGACTAATTTTGGTCGCCTATTTGGCGACAGAGGCGGGTTCCTCCTCGTGGTAACACCTCTTATAGCGTCAGAAAGCTCTGACCAATCAGATGCTTTTCACGGTATCTGCGCAGATTTTCATTGGTCCATTTCCAAAGCGTTACTTTTTTTTATATATAGAAGGATATAAAACTACATTAAATACTAGAGATATTTACATTTATTAAAATTATTAATAACTGCATGTAATATTAAATTAACTCTAAAGATTAATAATTATTAAACAATTAACTGAAAATATCACATTTTTATGTTTTAATTACTAAGATGATAATTAATAAGTAAGCATTCATTCTAGAAAGAAAAGGGGACAGGATACTAGCTCCAGAAAAGGACGCTATTTCATGTGGAAATATATTAGTAATGTGTTTAGTAATTATATAAAACAAAAAAAAAGTATATAGCTTCTTAGTATGATAAATAAAGTGTCGTAAATTTTAACAATTTTATGAATTACAAATTGAAAAATGCAATTAAATAACAACATGCATTAACATTTTTCTAAAGAAATAAAATTCTATCATTTTTGTAAGGTCTTGGGCAATACTGTGGAATTTGGAAGTTTTTTTACAAGAAATCTCTGTCTATTACAGATGAATTTCATTACTTTTTAAAAAGGCAGGGTGCATTTTGCCAATTTTAGAAGGAGGCAATTGTGGTACCATAAAAAAATTGGCCAGAACACAGTAAGTAATTACAGAATTAATAAAAACTGCAAATAAGTAATTTCATTAGTTACCCATTCATACACACATACAGAGTAAATATAAGGAATTGCCAGTTATATCTGAAATCCTCAAAACATTAAACAGCAGCATTACTAGCATTCAATGGGGATTCTCAGCATTTGGTGTATCAAATAGTTTTGCTGCCTTTTTTATCCCTAACAATTTTTATTTGTTGTATATGAGTTCAAAAAAAAAAAAAAAAAAAAAAAAAAGCATATTCAATGTTTACTGAAGAAGCTCTTGCTGTGCTTAATATTTTATACTAATTGGTTCTTTTTCTCTTATACATTGTTTTACAATAGCAGTTCAGCCTATGTCATTCTTTCATTCTTTTTTAGCTCCAGTATTTGTTATAAATTATTGCAAGAGTAGAATGAGCAAATAAGATTCTGGCTATTTTATTCTTTTACTTGGAGAAATTTATTATACTTGCTATGTTTACTTTATATAAAAGAATGAATAATTTTATTACTAAAAGGAAATTATGACGTTGCAAGTTATATTATATTTAAATATCATTTTTAAATAAAATGGTTTTTATGTTATGTTAGATAAAAACTGTGGTTTTTACAAACTTACTGCACTTAATTTTTTTTTTTTTACAATACTCAAGAATTAAGCTTAGAAACAATTATTTAAAGCTTTTTTTTGTGTATTCATAAGTCAAAATACCTGTAGAAACTTTCCAAATTATGTTCATCTTAGATTTTAATACTTTTTTATGTTATTTTAAACATTTAGAAAATTTATGATTTTAATCAATGAATTTTTTGAAAAAATCAGTTGATTAAAATCACGATTTAATCGCTGATTTAAATCAACTGATTAAAATCGTTGACACCCTAGCGAACAGCTTCTGTAAATAATCATCTATAAGTTAACTACCTCTTGAAAAAAAAATTTCTTGTTTGCCTCCCAATAGAACGCCAATACTTGACATTTAAAACTTTATTTTTTACAAAATTTTTGCTCTATTTCTTACTTTTTAAGAGCAGTAAATAAATAATGATTTAAATCAATCCTCGCCATCTAAAATTTCTGATTATTCCCTTTTCCTCCCTCCCCCCTCCTCCAAAGAAATGTATCACTGAGTTATATCAATTCATTGTATAAAGTAATCTTTAAAATTATTAAAATAAATAAAAATACAATGAGTTTTCAAAAACCCAGAAATTGAATATTTATATTATGTGTTTGTAATTCTTGTCATAAACTATACTGGCTATGTTTTTGATTTTTCAGACTTGTTTGATGTTGGTACTACAATAGATGCAAAATCAGATACTGCCTTGCGTCGTCGAACCTTACAACTGAAAAATGCTACTTTGACCACTCGTCAAGTATCTGCAGATGTTGATAAAATATATGAGGTATACCATTTTCATTTTTATAAGTTAGTGTTGACTCTAGAAAAAAAGGCTGCATAAACTAGTTAAATTACTATACATAAACTAGTTAAAGATGGCCACCAGTCATGTAAACTAGTTAAAGAGGGTTATCGGGGACTGCCCCTTGCCAAATTGGCCTAAAGTCATCACTATAAGGATATAAGGTGGGACCTCAAAAATCTGGCATCAATGTCATCTTCATCTCCTCCCCCAGTCCCCCCTTTTTTACGCTTCCAACTTACCAGAGAAAGAAAAATAGAAATTGTTTATGAGTAACTTTGAGATTAAAAGCGGTTAATTAGCGGACAGCGAGATTGCAGGCACTGCACTAAATAGATCTGCCTATAATGCTTCTAGTAGTAGCTCAGAGGAATGTGGATGAGGAGCTGGCAGAAGAAATGGTGTCATGGGAAAAATTCATAAACTTGATTGGAAAATTAATATCTGCCTTAGAGAAACAAGTCTGTATTTCCGAAATCCATATTCTTCACTTCTATAAAATCCAAGAAAACCTTGTTAAGGAACGGCTAAAAACATTGAAGCAAATAAACTTGACATGGATGTTTCAAATAACACGAGAAGAAAGGACTTCACTGTTTATTAGATTTTTTTTTTTTTTTGTAACCTGGAAAATATCAATTAAAGTAAGTTTTTTTTTTTAAATATGTAATTTTCAGTTTTTCTCACATAAATTTCACTTGATTATTAAATTATGAATTAAGACGCCACTAAGAATATTCTTAATGGGACTTTAAAAGATTAAAGTCCTTCCGGCTAGTGCCGGGAGGAAGAGGTAGCTTTCATATTCCTTATTTTTAAAAAGCAAGCTTATATTATTCAAACACACGAAGCTCAATTTAGTGGAAACCGATTATAGGAGATTCAATCCTAATCTTTATCAACATTAAATCATTATGAATGAGAATTTCACGAAATTAGTCAGCTTTATTCAAGCTGCTTTTATTTAAAGTAACTTATATTTGGTTGCCAGATTCAGCGATATCTTGAAGTTCCTGCCATTTTAAGACAACATGGTGGATGAGGCTAACGAGTGAACTTGGTCGAGACCTTAGAAATTCCTGTGTACATGCTCACTCACATCGGAATCGGTTGATATATACAAGTTCCGTCGCAGGCAAAAAATCAGATTTTTCAAAATGTCACCCACATTAGAAATTCAAACTGCTATATCTGAGCCATTTTCTAAGATAAAGACAAAACAAAAAATGCTCCGGAATCCTTATATCATGGTCAAATACTTAAGAAAGAAATCTTTTCCAATTTCTAATCCTTTTGCACCTCACTTTAAATATAATTTTTTATTTAATTTAATGGCTCCATTTTGAAACAAGATGGCTGATGAAGCTGGAGAGCGAACTTGGTCGAAACATTACGATATACTATCCACATGCTTTCTTACATCGAAATAGGTTAATAAATACGCATGTTATCACGTGACAAATATCAGATCGTTTCAAAATGTCAGCCATGCTAGAAATTCAAAGTGCTATAATTCAACCATTTTTTAAGATATATACGAAACAAAAACTGCTTCGGAATTTTTGTATCATGGTCAAACAGATAAAAAAAAATCTTTTTCATTTTTCAATTTTTTGATAACTCATTTTAAATTTAAAATTAATTTTTTTTTTAAATGGCAGCCCTTTTGAAACAAGATGGCGGATGAAGCTGACCAACGAGCTCGGTCGAGACATTGGTATGTACTATGTACACACCAAGTTATATCCAAATCGGTTCATAAATACGCCTGTTATCGCGTGACAAAAATCAGGTTGTTTCAAAATGTCAGCCACAATAGAAATTCAAAATGCTATAACTCAGCCATTTTTTTAGGTATAGAAGAAACAAAAACTGTTCCGGAATCTTTGTATTAAGGTCAAACACATACAAAAAAAATCTTTTTCATTTTCCGATTTTTTTGGTACCTCATTTCAAATTTTAAATTTTTAAAAAAATTTTAAATGGCCACCATTTTGAAACAAGATGGCAGATGAAGCTGGCGAACGAACTTGCTCGAGAAATTGGTACGTATTATGTATGCACCAAGGTACATCCAAATCGGTTCATAAATACGCCTGTTATCGCATGACAAAAATCAGGTCGTTTCAAAATGTCAGCCCCGCTAGAAATTCAAAGTGCTATAACTCAGCCATTTTTAAAGATATAGACGAAACAAAAACTGCTCCGGAATCTTTGTATCAAGGTCAAACACATAACAAAAAAATATTTTTCAATGTTCAATTTTTTGGTACCACATTTCAAATTAAAAATTTTTTTTAAAAATTTAAATGGCCGCCATTTTGAAACAAGATGGCGGATGAAGCTGGCCAACGAACTCAGTAGAGACATTGATACGTATTATGTATACACCAAGGTATATCCAAATCGATTCATAAATACGCCTGTTATTGTGTGACAAAAATCAGGTCGTTTCAAAATGTCAGCCAAGCTAGAAATTCAAAGTGCTATAACTCAGCCATTTTTTAAGATATAGACGAAACAAAAAATGCTCCGGAATCTTTGTATTAAGGTCAAACACATGAGGAAAAAATATTTTTCAATTTTAAATTTTTTGGTACCACATTTCAAATTTAAAATTTTTAAAAAATTTTTAAATGGCCGCCATTTTGAGGCAAGATGGCGGATGAAGCTGGCCAACGAACTCGGTCGAGACATTTGTATGTACTATGTACACACCGTGTTTCATCCAAATCGGTTCATAAATTGAGAGTTACAGTATGACAAAGATCAGATATATATATATATATATATATATATCAACTTTTGAACGGAGGGTGGTTTCGGGGTCTGGGGGTCATGATCGATGAAAATATACCAAAATTTTTTGAAATCGCTTTCCTCCGAACGGCTGCAATAGGTAGCTTTTTGTAATGAAAGCTACCTAAAAGTATTTGCTGTACAATATTGGAGGTACAATTGATATTCTTTCAGAAATCTGGAATTTTCAAAAATCCAGCTTTGTCTCGGTACTGACTATACTGGATTTTCGAAGTCATACTATATATACATATATGTATGTTTTTTTTTATTATTTGTCTTAAAAAATTTCTTCATTTTTAGAAATACTTTCATGTAAAATTTAAATATACTTATGAATGACGTTCTTTCAAAATTTCCTTTTCAGTGAATTTATTTGTTAAAATATAAACTTATCAAAAACAGGGTTTGTATGATCTTTAAAAGTCCTTAAATTTTTTAAAAGTGATATTTGATCTTTGAAATTCCTTATTTTTATGCAAAATCTGCAAAAAGTCCTTAATTTTACTATTTCGTAATTAGGGTTGAAAATCTAAAAAATCATCTAAATTCCCCCTCTCCCGACATTTAGCTTTCCCATTTCTCCCCCCACCCCTCACCATAGTACAGAATGTTTAAAATCTTTAAAACAACTTTTTCTGCTCTATTTGTTACTTTATTGTAACAATAAATAAACGAAGATATAAATTTCATTAACATTTCATCTGAATCACCCCCTCCCAAAATTTTGCTCCCTCCCCAACAGTACCTAGAGTTTAAATTCCTTAATCTTTTAAAAACCTTTTTGCTGTGTTTGTTATTTTTTTGTACTAATAAATAATCTATCATATAAATTCCACCCAAAGTTTAAAAATTTTAAAACTCTAATTTTTAAAACTTTTACTTCTCTATTTGGTACTTTATTTTAACAATAAATAGTCATTCCTAAAAATTTTCCACTCCCACCTAAAATTGGTGTTCCCCCGTTTCCCCTCCCCCTGCTCTTACCAAGCACACAAAATTTAAAGTCTTTCAAACTTCTTAGTTTAAATTTTTTGTCCTATTTGTAAATCTTTATTAAGGTAAATAAGTAAGTCCCCCTCCCTCCCAAAAAATCTGCTTCTTCTCTTTGCCCCTGCCACATCAGCTCACAAAGTTTGAAATTTTTAAAAGTATTCATTTTCTTTTATTTGTCTACTCTTTTTGTTACTTTATTGTAATTATAAATAATTAACCACCTAAAATCCTCCCTTCATTCGCAATTGCTTGTTCCCCCTTAGCCTACCCCCTCCTTTTCCTAGCTCATAAAATTTAAAGTTTTTAACACTTTTATTTTTTTCTGTCCAATTTGTAAAACAATAAATAATTAATCATCTAATAAACTAACTTACCCTCCATAAAATTTCTGCTTCTTCCCATTTACCTCCCCCCCCCCCCCTTCAACTCACAAACTTAAAAATCTTCAACCCACTTTATTTTTTTAACACTTTTTTTGTTCTATTTGTTGCTTTATTGTAAGAATAACAATAAATAATCATTGAATGTCCTACCACACCTGAAATTTCCTCTTCCCCCTCCTTTTTCCTACTACACAAAACTTAGTCCTTAAAACTATTTCATTTTTTATGTGTTTTCTGCCCTAATTGGAAATCTTCAATAATGATAATAACTAAACAATCATCTAATCAATCTCTTCACCCTCCTTACCCCTCACCAAAAAAAAAAAGAAAATCTGCTTCTGTCATTTTGCCTCCTCCTCCACCCCCCACCCCCCCCCCCAGGTCACAAAGTTTAAAATCTTTATTTATTTTTTGAAACTTTTTTGTTCTGTTTGTTTCTTTATCATAACAATAAATGATTACTCATCCAGACATGAAAGAGTTCAAGCAAATTTGGACATTCTCTGGATTGATGCAAAAATGCAAAGAAAATATTAGAAACATATGGGGGGATGGGGGGGGGGGCTTCTAGAAAACTTAATAATTAGACATTTTGTCTACTCAAAAAGAAAATAACAATCACATGTACAGTTATAATTCATTTTATTGCATGAATAACTGTTAAAATGTGTCTAAATTATACGAGTTTTGCCTTATTGTATAGATGGAAAAAAATTTCCACATTTTCTCCCATTTCACACTTTCATGCCTGCTCATCTAATTTCCTCCTCCTCCCTCCCTGAAATTTTTTGCTTTCCCTTCCTTACCTGTATGAAAAAAGCAATGAAGCTCTTTAATATTTATTTTCCTGTTCTATTTATAACTCTATAGTAATCATAAATAATCATCTAATCGAACTGTTCCCTCTCCCCCCTTCCAAAAAAAACTTTGCTTCTCCTCTCCCCTTCCCCCCCCCCCAAAAAAAACTTTGCTTCTCCTCTCCCCCCCCCCCCCCCCTTGCACTCTGGAGTGGAAATATAGTTAAATAATCATCTTATTTCCTCCTTCCAGAATTTTGGATTTCCCACCCTATTTTCCTTTTCCTCCTATACACCAAGTTAACCTTAAAATTTTCCTTTTTTCTGCTGTACTTGTTATATTGAAACAACTATAAGTAATAATCTTCTAAATTTCTACTACCACATGCCAAAATCCCCCTCTCTCCCAGTCATTTGAATGTTTAAAAGTTGTATTTACAAAAATGAAACCCTGTATTAAAAAATGCATACTATAATTCAATTGTTTATTCCATTTGTAGGTCCTTAAATTTTTTTGGTTTTGGTGCTTAAAAGTCCTTGATTTTTATTTTAAAAAATGTGTATAACACTGAAAACACAACTCATTGTAAATGGTCCCAGCAAGCCCTAAACTTAAAATGTCAACCACTAAAAGAAGTGATACCTCATGTGTATGCTGTCTAAAAATCTATCACTATTCATAGTTGTTTCCAATGCCTCAGAGTATGATACAGTATATGAAAACTGCTTAGCGACATGCAGGCATGCATAGCGTATGTGAGTCCATATCACTGCATGCTTAATGGATTACTCCTTTCTATGCTTTCTGTATTTAACTGCATTTTAATCTTCTCCATGAATGTTCTAATGTTGATGAATGACCATTCTTTATTATCTGCTTGAACAATCGATTAGTTTATTAGTCATCATATGAAAGGAAGACGTCAGTCTTTACAGAATATTTTTGGTATGCTTTTTGTTCTTGTAAAAATAAAAAACTAAATTATTAAAACTAACATGTAGATTAATATTGGTGCACCAGTCAATGGACAATTAAGTTGTAGTGAAGAAGTAAATATATTATTGAGGATTATCTTTAGAAATAATCATGAATGCAATTTACACAATGAATATTTACTATGGTTACCTCTGATTTCATGTATCAGTTAACAACATTTTATGCTTTTTTTTATTGATTTTTCTTGTACAATTAATTTTAACATTATTGGGTCTGACTTTTTAATTTTTTTTCCCTTTTAGGTTTAGAAAAAATTTAATTTTACATATAAAAGTAGCTATCTAAATCACAAAAGTTGAGGTTTATATAAATTTAACAAATGTGTCATTTATTGAAATCTTACAAATATAGTTATTTTCTGTATAGAAATGACAATAGGCTCAGGAAGAAATTTTTAAGATGTTAGGAAAATATGGCGTTTCAAAATGATTAACCTTTTCTGGACGAGCGTCTTTTACAGAATTTTTAATCTTTTATAACCTGTTTTTTAAAACAGAAATTTTTGCCTCATTTAATCGGGAAAATGCTCGGATTAAATAAGGCAAAATTTACAATACAAATTTACTGGTGAGAATAATCACTGATTCTGATCACCTTACGTGGCACGAATACCGGTTGCTCGTCTCCAAGGAATTAAACAGACATAGACTATAACTTTCTTGTATGTTTCATTTTTAATCATAAATTATTTGTTTGATAAAGTAGCTTTTGTTTTAAATTTAAAGAGAAAATCATATGTTTGAAATAAAAAACTCACCAACAGAGCAAACAGATTTGATTGACCCCCACACATCCTTTTTTTTTCTTGTTGTTTTATTTCTAAATGTTGGTACTTAAGTGAAGTCATAATAAAAAATTTATTGACGTATACCATCATTATTACATGCAGTTAATAACAAAAATAGTTGTTCTGACAAAATAATAATTAATGTAATTCTTGCCCTAAATTAGGATCCCAGGCTGAATAGGCTCAAAGAGAAGTTTTGGTTCTTTAAAACACATGATCATGCCAATATTTCTAAATAATTTTCTGTCACTTTCACACTTTATACGTACAAGCAAGTTATCAAACAATTTTCTTATACTGTACTCTAAGACGTTTGTAACATTTAATAAATAGTTTCTACACAGCATTCACGTGAGATATCACTTTTTTTTAATGACCAATGCTTTAAGGGGATTCTTCACGCACTTGGAAACACTTTGCTCCGTAATGTTAAATCCTATGGGCAGGTTATTTTCGAATTTCTCATTTCAATTTGAATATTTTTAAACAATTTTTTTTGCATAGGATAGCTGAGCTCAATCTTTAATATGACTCTTTTTTACTTTTTCGATCTTGGTTGCAGATTTTTTTAAAAAAGATACTTCCAGTTTCCAAACCGGTTTCGAAACTGAAAGTATCTCTTTAAAAAAAATCTGCAACCAAAATCGAAAAAGTAAAAAAGTGTTATATTAAAGATTGATCTCAGCTATACTATGCAAAAAAAATCATTTAAAAATATTCAAATTGAAACAAGAAGTTCGAAAATAACCCGCCCATAGGTTTAACAGTATGGAGCATGTGTTTTCAAGTGCGTGAAGAATCCCCTTAAGCATATGGCTTGTCAGTACCACTTACGAGTTGTAAATGTAAAGAATTTAGCTAGCTAACCAGCCTGGCATTGCCTGAAGAAAAAAATAATATAATACATTATTATTGCAATTGTGCTTTTTGGGCTTCATAAATTATTAAAAAAGATACTAACTACTGTGGGATTTTCTAATTTAAAAACTAGTTGAATGTGCCAGGCCTAAAACTTTCTTCTTTCTCATGCATATTAATATTTCAAAAAATTGTTACGCATGTTAATATTTAAGTGTTATTACTTCAATGTTACACCAACTTTGATTGTCATCTTAAGTTTCTGCTTCATTTTACTAATTAGAGTAAAAACGGGTTAATCTCAATCATATATTTAATAAAATCAGTATTTATCGTTATTCTCTTGAACATCAACTGCTTGAGAATCGCCGGGTTAGCTGGATACAAATTGCCATTGATGGATAAACAGCTGATGTACAATAGAACTATAAAAAATCGTTGTTACAGTGTCCCCTTCTGGCAGATTATTACCATATTCACATGGGGCCTGCTGGCCATAGCCAAAAACATGCACATGAAATTTGGTTCAGTTTTTCTATGCATAACTTCATACGTTACATAACTTCATACAATTTTCGATGGTACACTAATGAAACTAATGAAAATGGCACAAAAGTCACTATTACAGTACCCCCCTTCCAGCAGAATATTTCCAAATTCAAGGAGGATCTGCTGGCTATAGCCAAAAACACACGCACAAAAAATTTGGTTCAATTCTATGCATAACTTCATACAGTTTTCGATGGTACAATAATGAAAATGGTACAAAAATGGCTATTACAGCACCCTCCTTTTGGCAGAATGTTTCCAAATTGAAGGAGGACCTGCTGGCCATAGCTAAAAACAAACTCGAAAAATTTGGTTCAATTCTATACATAACTTATTATGCTTTTCGATGATACAAAGAGGACTCAAGGACCTACAGACGAGCAGAGAGACATTTTGTATAAACATGTTATCAGGTTCTCTGACACCTAAAACATGTAAACCCGTTGAAAACCAGAAGTAAAAAAAAATTTCTATTACAATACTTTCTTCTTTAGAAAGAAGTGATAAATAAATAGAAATTTGAAACTGAAAAAAAAAAAAAAGATAAATAAATAAAATAAAAATAAAATAAATAAACTTTTTTAGCCTTTAAAAAATAATTATTTGTGGTCCAAGTTTTTGTATGATTATTGTATTTTCATTTGCTATTATTTGTTAATAATAAAAATATTTGTTTCAGCTTTTGAATTCAGATCCAGATGCTACAGTAGACAGTAAAATGAAAACCCTAAGGGAAATGCATCAATCTCTAACCATAAAGCGGCAAGTCAAAGAGCTGTTAGATGCTCATTTGAAAAAGCAAAGAGCTGATGAAGTTTTGGGTGGACTTACAAGATTGAAACTCCGAACACAAACAGTAATTTTGTTTTTATTTTGTTAGAATTCTTTCATTACAGAAGTATGAAAGATATATTTGAGATTTACACTTTTTGTTATAAGTACTATATTGCCTAACATCTCTGGACACTTATGATTTTACACATTTTGTTGAATATCTAGAGAAATACTTGATGATAAATTTTTTTGAAATTTTGGAAATATGAAAAAATGTCTGGCTCCATATTTTTTAGTGAAGGTCTAATCATAAAGACTATTAATGGACCAACAACAAATTGAAGAAAAAACTAGTTGGATGTCCCAATCCCATAACTTTCTTCTATCTTATACATCTTAATATTTTAAAAACTAGTTACACATGTTAATACTTCAATATTATTAGTTCATTACTATACCAACTTTGATTTTCATCTTAAATTTCTGCTTCAGTCAATTAAATGAACTAAAAACGAGTTAATCTATATCATGATATTTGTTAAAATTAATAGTTTTTCCTTATTCTGTTGTTATCAGATGTTTGCGAATAGCCGGCTTAGCAGGAAGTGAGTTCCTGCCTTTGCACGAACCGCCGATGGACAGAACTACAAAAAATCAAGAAAAGTATACAAAAATCGCTATCACAGAGCCCCTTTACCGCGCGATATTTCCAAACTCAAGGAGGACCTGATGGCCAAAGCCAAAAACATGCACGAAAAATTTGGTTCAATTGTATGCATAATTTTATACACTTTTCGATTGTACAATAAAGAAAATGGTACAGACATCGTGATTATAGCGCCCCCTTCCAGCGGAATTTTTCCAAATTCTGGGAGGACCTTCATGACATGACCAAAAAGAAACACAAAAATTTGGCTCAATTCTATGCATAACTTCATACACTTTTCGATGGTACAATATTCAAAATGGCACAAAAATCGCTATTACAGCGCCCCCTACCGGCAAATTTTTCCAAATTAAGGAAGGACCTGCTTGCCATAGCCAAAAACTTAAAATAAAAATTTGTTTCAATTCTATGCATAACTTCATACACTTTTTGATGATACAATATGCAAAATCGCTATTACAGCGCTTCCTAGCAGTGAATTTTTTCCAAATTCAGGGAGGATCTGCTTGTCATAGCCATACACTTAAAATAAAAATTTGGTTCAATTCTATGCATAACTTCATACACTTTTAGATGGTACAATATTCAAAATCGCTGTTACAGCGCCCCCTACCGGCAAATTTTTTCCAAATTCAGGGAGGATCTGCTTGCCATATTCAAAAACTTAAAATAAAAATTTGGTTAAATTCTATGCATAATTTCATACACTTTTGGATGGCACAATATTCAAAATCGCACAAAATAGCTGTTACAGCGCCCCCTACTGGCGAATTTTTTCCAAATTCAGGGAGGACCTACCTGTCATATACAAAAACTTAAAATAGAAATTTGGTTAAATTCTATGCATAACTTCATATACTTTTGTATGATACAATATTCAAAATTGCACAAAAATCGCTATTACAGTGCCCCCTATCGGCGAATTTTTTCCAAATTCAGGGAGGATCTGCTTGCCATAGCCAAAAACTTAAAATAGAAATTTGGTTCAATTCTATGCATAACTTCATACACTTTTTGATGGTACAATGGCGACAGACATTTTTTATAAACATGTTTTTTGGGATCTCTGACCCCGAAAACATGTAAATCCGTCGAAAACCGGAAGTCGAAAAAAATTTCGATTACAATACTTTCTTCTATTGAAGATAGAAGAAAGTAAAAATAGAAGTCATGTTTTGAAAGATTGTACTCTTACGTCTCAAATGCTGCAATCAATTAAAAAATATATCGCAATTAACCCCTTGGGAAAAAAAAGTTTAAAAAAAAATCTTTTTTCCGAAAAACGTTTTTCTCCCTTATTACAACATCTCCGCAAGATGCAATTTTAAAGGTACTGACAAACCAAAAATATGCTTAGAAAGCTAAAACCCTCTTCAAATCGATAGTGCAGTCGGTTTTTAAAAATAGGAATTTTAACCCTTTCAAATACACCGTCAAAGGCAGGTCACTTTACGCCTCATAAAGAAGATTTACATCTTAGTGTGAATTCTCTCCATTTCGGTTAAATGTTTACCCTCTAAAATATGCATATTTTTTTATGAAATTTTAAAAAGGGCTTGGTTTTAGTTATATTTACGATCCATTAAAATATTAGAGAATTCAGGCAATAATCATCTATTTTTTATGCTAATGAAACAGACGCGAAAGAAAAAGGAAATGAAGAAATCATTTCTGCTCCGATAGGGAACCTTAATTGACTAAATATTTTGCAACAATTGTGGCATAGTCGCTTAACGCCTTAGTTTATGTTACGAACGTACCATGGTTCGAAACTCGAAAGGACTAAGTTGAAATTTTAATTATTTCATTTTTGCTATTTTAAGGATTTCATTCTTCTTTTAAAGGATCTAAAGCTAAAGTAAAAAAAAGTTTCGCATTTGTAAATCAATATAGCAATAACTGAATAAATACATACAAGAAATATTGTTAACATTAAAACAATTGAATTATTAAAAGAAAACAAAACAAAAACTATACATCATAAGTTAATCAAATTATGAAAAAAAATTACTACAATTAATAAATCTCATTGTTCAACGTATCTAATTAAAAGAAATTTTGTGTTTTTTTGCAATGTTAAGGATTTCTAATTATTTTTAATTTTAAATCAATTGAATTGTTTGAGAAAAAAAATTACACATAAATTAATCGAATAATAATTATTAAAAAAAAGCTACATTTTACATTGTCCAATTGATTTTTTTTTTTTTTTTTCAATTTTAAGAGTTTTTTTATCTATGCAAATAAAAGCATTACTTTCACTTATAAAAACTCTTGCTAGATAGCAGCAAAAAAAAAAACTTTCTAAAGATATAAAATGATACAAACTTGGCCGTACAAAGAGTCTGTCCGTTCTGGTAATAATTCCAGTACAGGGCCTTCACCAGAAGTAAGATACAATACAACCTGCTTAGACGGAAACGAAATGACCAGTGATAAATTCCATTTTATGCAGGCTCTTTAAATTAGTCAAAGCATAATTGCATTTTTTTTTGAGGGGGGGGGGGGAGCTAAAACCTGGGGTTTTTTTCCACTTTTATTGCACAGTTCCTTTATAAACAGGCTTTACTCTATTAGAAAATTAATTTGCTGGATAGTACCTTTTTAAAAATCTATATAGTAGTATTTTCTTGCAATTTTATTATTCCTTTTTCAATACTACAGTTTATGATGTATTTGTAATTACTTTTTCGTCTAAAAATTTTAAATGAAAATTCAAAATTGCGCTACAAATTTCAGGTTTCTTTAACACGGCAGTACACAATGGGTCGGTCTTTTTGCTGCCCATATGAATTATCTTCTCCTAACACATATCAACTTACAAATAGAATAGTGAACTACCATGTAGCTGACTTTAAATGTTTCTGAACCACCACAGTGAAGTATCAAGAAATCTCTGTTTTTTTGTTCAAGTACATTCAGTGTTGAATTCAGACACTTTTCTCCGGGAAGAATTTCTGTGGCTCCGGGAGGGGGGGGGGGACATTATGGAGTTCCGGGGGGTAAATTGCATTTTTTGACCATTAAAAACACAAAATCTCAAATCTACCGGGAGGGGGGATCTCATTGCTCCGCGGGGGAATGTTCCCCCCAGGCCACCCCCGGGATTCAACATTGAATGCATTTTTACAAGCAAAGTTAAATTTTGTGGAAATGTCTACGCAACAATCTGTAATGTCAAATTATTTTTCATTTTTTCATTATTACAAATCTCATGAATAAAATGTATAATTTAGTAAACTGCAAATTTATAACTTCATTGAAATGTAATATTCAAATATTAATCAAAAAACGTTTCTTATTTTGCATTTTCTGTATGTGGGGATCCGGCGGCAAAAAGACCGAGCGCAACTAATAATGTTCTGAAAAAAGACGAGACTACTGCCGGGTTAAAAATATTATTACGGGCCCGGGCAATGCCGGGCAGGGCAGCTAGTATCACATAAATCATCTTATCACTTTTCACATTAATATCATTTTCGCTTTTTTTTTCTTTTTTAAATACTTATGGTCTATTTACTATAAAGAAATGTGCATTTAATTAACAAAAGTGAATGTGTATTTATGATTATATGAAAGTAATGCAAATTAAATACTAAGAGTTTTGCGTGTGTGTACATAATTAAAGGTCAGTGCGAAACTGATATCCTTTTCATACAGCCATAGTAAAATATTTTATAAATAAAGATCTCTATTTTCTTTTGACAATGCTGTCATTTTGTTAGTCTAAATGTGTCTTCTGAAGTTGAAATTAGATATTTAATTTGACTATTCTTTAGTTAGTGTTCCTATATAAACTCCTTCCCAAAAAAACTTACTGTGTTTATATAGTAAGCAACAAATCATAATTCCATTTTAAATAGTATTTTGTCAGGGTTGCAATATCACCTGAAAAACACAATTAGTTAAAAAAGGGGGAAAAAAAAGCAGATAATTTTAAAATTTTCTTCAAAACCTAGAAAATACAAAGATTGTTAATTTCCTTATGTTTTTTATTTAAGAAATGTCAGTCTCTTTGGGGACAGTACACCTTTAACTGTCATAAAACATGCGAAATTTGTCATGAGTTTAGCAATTTTTTATAAAAAAGATAACCACGCTAGAAGCACAAAATTTTTAGAGTATATTTAGGCGATATTGAACTACGTTTAAATTTTTTTTATTTGGATATATTATAATTTAAAAAATTTCGAGGGGTCAATTTCAAAGTGCTATTTAAATTTTTTACAGCGAAAACATTTCACTGCATGCACAATATCTCACATTTCACTGTGTGCACGATATCTCATGTTAATTTCATGGTATTTGCATAAACTTTATCGTAAATTAAAGATAACACTCTGGTCTATAACTTGAACAATGATATTTGTAATCAGTCAATTAGATAAAGGGTAATTAACATTTGATTCGTAAAATTAGAAAAACTATGAATTTTTACTTGCATTCAATCGCATAATTTTTTTCATACTGAACACAGCTTTATAATCCTAGTTCATTTTCATGATAATATAAATATTTATGTAGGGCAAAAATTTTAAACCTCTACTTCAAACAGTTTTGGAGATATCGTGCGCACAAGAGTGAAAAATGTCATTTTGAGAAAAAGCCATTTAAAGATTAAATTGTAACATACAGCACGATCGTGCTGTATAGTAGAGCTCAGCCGCATCTTTTACGTATTGAAATATGATGAAAAGTCAACAACTCAATTACAATCCAAACCAGAAAACATGCAGTGATGAATAATGGCTTTTTGGAAAGGTCTTAATTTAGCGATGTGCCTTTCGAAGGTCGGATCAAAAAATATCCAATATTAAGGGAATGGCACCCATTTAAACTTTACATAGCGTTCCATAATTTAACAATATAGAAATATCTCCTTCAATCTTTCTTTCCTGTTGCTATATCCTAAAAAGCGGCACAATAATTTTAAAAAAGTGATAATACGCTATTTTGTTTTAAATAAAAATCAGATTTTCTCGCTATATTTTTTCATTTTTCAAATCGACGTCATTCTAATCAGAAAATGAAAAATTTTCCTATATATATGTAAAAACTTTAACTAAACACGTGTTAAAATGACGCAGTATCTTCATTTGAATGTTTTTAATGTTTAAAAATCTATTTTAATACAGGAGTTTTAATTAAAAAAAAAAACAATTTAGGAAAAGATAATAAAAAAAAATCGTTTACTATGTATGATGTCAATTTCTGTTTAACTGACATAACTTTGTAATGATGTTTTATCCTGAAAAGAGACTCCTGATATTCTGAAATTAATCCTTATTATTATCATCCATAAAACGAAAGATTTATTTTTTTAAGTCATACGAAAGAAATTTTCAGTAAATGCTAGTTCATTTGGATGTATTTATTGCATTTTCCTGCGTATTTTCAAGGAAGTCGTATACTCCTATTGCACGCACCAAAGAAAACATGCATTTTAATTTTAAAAACAGAAACACTTTACTGTAATTACGTCATTATAACGCCAAATGAAATTCAATTTCGCGTGTTTAAAAAAATATTATTGTTGGACCGAAAGTAATAATCTAAGACAGAGACGGCGAACCTATGGCACGCGTGCCATAAGTGGCACACTGCAGATTATTTTTGGCACGGCATAGATTTAAGTTTTACATCAAAATATAGTAGAATTTCTCAAAATGCATTAATTAATATAGATGTTGTCTATGTTACTTGAATCTGATTAGTTCGGTTGGTTGTGATTGTCACATAGATTGAAGAAATTGAAATATAACTTAATTTATCCGAATCTAGCTCAATATTGGCTCAGAAAATTTTGAGAATTAGAAGATTATCGCTAAATAAAAATTTAAAGTGTAATAAGCAAAAATGCTGATTGTAAAATTATAACAACTTGGAATTCAATTCCAGACACTAAAAGCTGTAGTTTCTGGCGCCTGCTATTTTGACAATTTTTTCTGCAAGACATTCTTTTCATAAAAAAAATAAAATAAAATAAATGAAAAATTCAACTAAAAACATCTTGTAAAGTGAGTGCAATTAAACTTGCATTCTATCGAAAATAACTATGTACGAAGCTGATATAAATTATTTGGCATTTAAGATGAGACAACAGAAATAATATTTTTAAAATAAATTTCTACAGTATAACATCAAATATTACCTGTATTTTTTTAATGCTAAAAACAAAATTTTAAGTAGTTTTGATTCATTATTATTTGATCCATTAAATTTTTTTATTGTTGACACGTCATGATCATGTAAAGTATATTTTGGGGGAAATTTGGCACGTGGACGTGAAAAGGTTCACCATCCCTGGTCTAAGAGCTAGCAACGTTTTTGTCACTTGATTTTAGCAAGGCTCGTTTTTCTATATGCTCTTCCGTTTTATGGTTAGTATGTATGCGAACGGTCTGGCTGGCGGCAGAAGTTACGTTTACCTGCGGGAGAAGGGGTTATGCAGGTGAAAAAAAAAAAATAATTACATCATTTTAGCAAGGCTCATGTTTCTATGTGCTCTTCCATTTCATGGTGTAGTACACATGCGGACGGTCTGGCTTTCGGGAGACGTTGCGTTTACCTGCAGGAGAATGGGTTATACAGGTGAAAAAACTTCAAAAATTCATCATTTTAGCAAAGCTCATTTTTCTATATGCTCTTCCGTTTTATGTTGTAAAATATATGCGGACGGTCTGGCTGGCGGGAGACGTTGCGTTTAACTGCGGGAGAAGGGATTTTGCAGGTGAAAAAACTTCAAAATTATGTCGTGAAACACTTCTGACCTTCCTTGTACCTTTCAAGGCCTAGGTTGGGAAAGGTTGTATGAAGGAATGTCTTTAGTTTGTTGGCTAGAAAAGTAGAAATAGGGCTTTTGGGATTAAATAATCCTGCGCATGTACAAACGTTACATTTCGATATGTTCATCCGTTACATGATAAAACACACTAAAATAATTTTACTGAAAGAGTGAAATAAAAGCTACCTGCATATGTTGATAAAAGTGTATTAAATGTAATTACGGTAAATTTTATAAAATAATTCATGTTTTAAGAGGTAAAACAAATTGTTGCATATTTTTTAGGGAAAAAAACCGCCATTTTTACAGAAACTGATAAAATCTGATAATAAATATGAATTTTAATTAATTTTTCAACTACATTTCAGCAGTGAAATTACGCTTGAAATTATTGAATATTAATGATGTGAATTATCACATTGCTACAAAGCGTAAACCAACTTAGTGAAAAATGTCCAAGCCGGGAATCGAACTCGGGTCCCTGGAATAGGGATTCCCTATTCCAGGGACCCGAGTTCGATTCCCGGCTTGGACATTTTTCACTAAGTTGGTTTACGCTTTGTAGCAATGTGATAATTCACATCATTAATATTCAATAATTTCAAGCGTAATTTCACTGCTGAAATGTAGTTGAAAAATTAATTAAAATTGTATATTCACCGATGCTGGGTTTATTTGCGTCTCATGTTACGCCGCTAGAATGTGTGCTCATGAAGACTTCTCCATATTGTGCTGCAGTAGCAGCCTTACCGACTTATATAAGTGAGAAATGCCAAGCTGGACATCGTCCTTGTGGTTTAGTGGTAGAGCACTGGAGATCTATTCCAGGGACCCGGGTTCGATTCCCGGCTTGGACATTTTTCACTAAGTTGGTTTACGCTTTGTAGCAATGTGATAATTCACATCATTAATATTCAATAAATATGAAGCTTGATTTTTCCCTAAAAAGAAGTAGTACTGATGCATTTTACAATATAGAGTAGTAGATTTTTTTAAAACGCATTTAGCCAAAAATATAATGGGAAACAAAATGAGGTGAGATTTACCCCACGCGTGTGTTAACGTTACAAAAATAGGTGCATGCGCTTATGGTTCAGTTAATTATGCCCTAAACGATGCCTGGTAACATGCCCCATTTGTCTGTAGGCTCAATTATATAATTTATCCGTACCAAATACGCCAATTGTCAATAGACTCGTTTATGTAATTTATCTCCTTAATTAAGGCATACTTTACAAAGGACACCTACTTTCCAATTTTCCTGATTTTTTTATCAATGGTTACAGCTAGATGTAAATATGTCATTATTGTGATAGTTTTGACCTCCTAAATAGTATTATAAATATCCAATATTAGTAATATTTTTGATATTATTTACAGGTGTATTGTATAATATTTTCAATCACTTTTGATCATTTTTCTGCATTCAGTCGTTTTCAGACTTTTTTTAATTTTAAATTCCCATTAAGTTCCAAGACAGAAATTTTCCCTTTTTATAGTTTTTTTCGCAGTTTTAATTCATTTCTTATGACTGTTTCTTACCCTAGCTTTTTGTGTGTTTGAGGGGTTGGCCTAGGATACTGCATAGTCCCTTAAACCAGAGGAGCATAGGTACATAGTCGAAAAATTGAAGAGATCACACTATGTATAACACTTACTCTAAGGATTAGTCTGGCTGTCAGTCCTGAGTAAAGTATAGGTCAGTGTCCCAATATGGGGTTTAGCAATAAGTATGGGGTCATCAGAGCTCTTGAAATGCACTGGTGAACCAATGTTTCTGTTAGTTTTTGATTGGGACAATTGGTTGGGCTGGTTAATTAGGATCATTGGTTGGTTAATTGGGGCGGTTGTTTGGTTAATTGAAGTTGGTTGATTAAGTTCCTGAAAGGATCTGAAAAAGATGTGAAATGATATAAAAAAACTGGTTGAACCAGAGAAAAAAGTAAAGCTCGATCTAAAAAAGTTACAGTAAAAAATTGTCAAATAGTTTCAGTTAAAAAAAGTAGGTAGTGCGTAGAAAAGTAATGGAATCAGATTATCTGTAAAGCTCATGAAATTACCCAAATTTTTGTTGATAGCTGAAAATGTGGACTGAGCTTTACTGGTGCCTTATATTCAAAATCTTATTATCCACTCAAAATGAGTACTGGGTATAGTAAACAGAATGTGTAGTTATGTGCAAAAAAATTTCTGCCAGGCCCAGAATTGTGGACATGATTACATCAAGTCCAGCTAAACTCCACAAAGCTGAAAGAATGTAAACCATGAAGTAATATTTTAAGTATAACATTAATATAGTCAAGTTGTTAAGGCATTGCTGTTATTAACATTTCTGACATAACACATGTAGTGTAATAATTTTTATTTCATGTAATTACTATGAAAAGGGAACCTTATGTCAATGGACTTAAGCCAGACAAGTAGTTAGCATATGGTTGAATCATACATGCTTAGGGTTTTGGGCTTATTTTGGACTTTGATCTTCCAGTCTTATCAGTGACCCCTGGAATGGAATTTGGTCCATACTTCGTACTGAATGATCTCTCATGTTCTCGATACCTCTCATGTTCTCGTTCATTTCCAAATCAACCTCTAACCTATTCTTATGAACCCAAAATTTTAAAACTGGTTATGAATGATTGGAATTCAGAATGAGTTAAAAATGCCTTTACTTCCCTGATTGATTTTAAGGCACCAGAAAAGCTCAGTCCACATTTTCAGCTATCAACAAAAATTTGGGTAATTTCATGAGCTTTACAGATAATCTGATTCCATTACTTTTCTACACACTACTTACTTTTTAAAACTGAAACTATTTGACAATTTTTTACTGTAACTTTTTTAGATCGAGCTTTACTTTTTTCTCTGTTTCCACCAGTTTTTTTATATCATTTTTTAAATATAAAATATATAATAAGGGAGACAAAACTACTAATTATATACCGTATTCTGTATTTAAAATAAAATTAGATGCTAGTTTAAAATGATAAATATAAAATTATTTGTAAAATGCTGCAGAATATAAGAACATGCTTAAAAAATAAATAGATCTAATTTGTAAAAATGTAGCATTTACTATTGCAAAAAATTAATTTTAAACAAATAACTTAAAATTTTATTTAACTTTGATTGTAAAGTGTATTAAATGTACATGTTTTATAAAACTAAATTATTTAATGTAAAATATAGGCCATTTTATAGGGATTCTCGTATATCGATATCTGATTCACATATTTTGCTGCACAAAAATCCAGATAGTTTACTAAAAAAATATTAATGTCAATAAATCTGTATTCTAAGCTGTCAATTGAAACAAAAATCACTATCAAATTGACTACTTTTTAGTTTTCTGTAAGATGAATTAGCACATTAGGATATATTTCTATCATTGTATTTTGTACAGTGATTACCATTAAACTGACTCCTTCTTCGATGCTGTTCTGAAGCACATTTTGCATATTTTTTCATTAAAAAGCTAATAAATACTAAGAAGTAGAATACTATTACAAAATCAGGAAAGTATTGCTTTAGGGGGAAAAAATTGTTTTGTTTAAAATCTAAGCACTTAATAGCAAATAAAACTGTGAGAAACCATGAAAGTAAACAAATTTGGCAAAAGTGGAAGTTGAAGTTAATATTTTAAAGCTTCTTATTATTGTTTAAGGTATTTAACCAATAACAATTGCAGCATTTTAGCATATTTCCAAAGTTACGATAATGTTAAAGCAAAATGTAAACAAGCCATTATGACAGTTGTTGCAAGGCTGTTATTAGGTTGAGCAAAAAGTTCTGGGAAATTTTTAATCTAATAGTTACCAGAATTTGTATCCTATGTATGAGTACTAGTTGTATATCGATAAGAGTTCAGGAATTTCGGCTCCAAAATGCCTATTAAACAGTATGATTTGCATGTGTTGATCCGGCATTATTGGAGAAAAGGTCTAACGATTCTGAAAGCCGATTCTCACGGGCCTCGATTTGAATCCTTTAATGAAGTTGAAGAAGCATCTCAAGAGTTTTTCGATTCCAAGGAGCCGCCATGGTACTTCCAACAAATCCGGAATCTGGCAGAAAGTCGTGGACTATGATAGTCTCTACTTTGAAGAATAGTTCTTGTTGCTTTTGTTGTTAATTTGCGCATAACAATGCAACTTTCACAAATTTCCCAGAACTTTTTGCTCAACCTAGTAATTCGGAAATGAAGGAGGTGATGTCTACATTTTCTCTAATATCTCAATAAATAATTGTCACACAGTTAAATGATTGGTATCAACTTATTCAGAATACAATAACCTTTCTAACAATGTAAAAATAAAAAAATCGATTTTTGACCATTTTAAAAGTGTACTGTCCCCTTAACTCTTATTAATAAATAATGATGCCATCACGCCATATATATATTATCATTATGTGAGCTATTTATTGTTGTATCTTTTACTTATTTACTTTATTGTCTATGGTAAACAAAATTTACCACCAAACAATGTGATTTAACATCAATAAAGCATATATGCATTGCTCTTTGTATTAGTTAGGGGCATTGAGTTTTACACAAGGTACATATTCTACTTTCAAGCTCTTGTTTAACTTGATTTTTGTACGTAAAGATGCAATTTTGCAATCGGTTTTTTAACTCACTTTCTCATATTCAAAGAATTTAAAAAATATATGTTCACAGACAATACAGCATTTTATCTTTCGAACCTAATTATAGAAATTTAATTAATTATAGAATACTTATAGAATATAATAAACTAATTTTAGGCATTTTTCTTTTTACCTACAGTGGTGTTAAATTGCCAAATATTCTCGAGAGTTAGTTACAATTGTAATGAGATGCAAAAAGAATGGATTTAACCCTTAACTACTGTGACAAAAATTGTCCCATAACTACTGTGAGTGGTCTCTCAGACCGCTAAATCAAAAAAAATATCAACTAAGTGGTAAAAAATGTTTTGTTTACCAATACTTATCTACTTAATTGATTTAAAAATCATCTTTCGAAATTTGAAGTTTATTTTTGAAGACTAAAAGACTGGCATCCCGTAATATGAGAATAGTAAGAGAAAGCAATTTATTGTAGGAGATCGAGGAAAAGGAATATGTAATTTTAAACTCATCTAATAATAGTTGAATAAAAATGCATGTTTTGTAAAAAATGTATGAATATCTAGAAAAAGTATAGTTAAATAGTAAAAATTAGATTATATTTGCATAAAAATATCGTTATATAAATAAAAAAACGCTCGTAAATTAAAGTTTGCTTACATATCTACATAATTCTTTTAAATGAAGTTAAATACATAAGAATTTATGTATTACCATAGAAACAAAATAAATAAAAACAATTTTTTTTTTATTACACAGTACAAAACATCCAGTTGCAGTCAATGCCTAGCATTCTCGAACATTGAAGGCAAACTCTCAATTTCATTTGAAAACTGCCGAGTACAATAATAATCCAAGAAATGCTCTTATTTCAATATCATCTGTATCACTAGTTTTGTGTCTCAGTAATCAGAATAACATAATTTACATTCTTTAATTTTTACACTAGTCCATTAAACTATAATTTCTATAACGTTTATAAGAAATAGCAAATTCTGTTTCTACTGGCTCTGCTTTATGCCCAGTTTTTGCAATATAATTTAAAGCAGCACCACAATATTATGTTTTGATGTTCGCACAACAAGATTTTGTTCTTTTGAAGTCCATATAAAATTATTTTTTCCATAAAAATACTCTGAGTTACTTGAAATATTTTCCTCATCGGCCAGTGATAATTCCGAATGGGAATCGATATCACTTTCAATAAATTCATTTTCAGAACATTCAGAATCAGATATTCTATGTCCGACTAAATTTTTATAGGCCCCTCAATTTCAGTTTGTTTGAGGTACACTGGACTTTTTCTCGAATGATTAGATTCCATTTTTTCCATAATATCATGAAAAAAAGTATAAAATTATCCACAAAATAAAAATTTCCTTCTCGCGCAAAAACAGAATCACAAGTACTGTGAGCGGTCTGACAGACTGCTTTTCGAATGAAAAGAGTAAAAAAAAAAATAGCAAAAGCAGCTATTAGAATGAAAAGCGAAATGTGACCTTGGGGTGCCGTTTCCGGAAGGTAGAGGTAAGGGTGAGGATCATTATCTATTCTGAGGGGTGGAAATGAATGCGATAAAATCTGGAGCGGTTTGTCGGACCGCTCACAGTAGTTATGGGTTAATGATGTGCCAAAACACAGTTGCAAAAATAGTCCAAACAGCTGTGAAACTGCAACGAATCAATTTCAAACACTGAAAAGATGAACTAAACTATAAATAAAAAATTGGCATGTAATAATTAAATAAATACACCTTTATTAATTATTAGTTTTATGTTAATTAGACATTGAGTAATAAATTTCGAAAAAAAAAAAGTTTAAATAACGTTTGCATTTCTTCCCTGTTATCTAGATCTTAAAAAAGAAACAAGGCAAAAATCATAAAATAAATTCACGAGTTGATATTACTTCTATCAAGTGAAAATCAAAGCGGGGAACGAATTTGGTTTTGGTGCCCATGTCATATTTACTTATTTTATGTATGTTTTGGAAAAATCATGAATTGGAGTCATGAAATTAGCCTTGATTTTCAAGATAAACATTGAATACCTATAAAAGAGGGTTTTTTTAAAAAAGCTATTATTACTTTTATATTTATTATTTTATGAATATGCAAGTTTAGTCTCTTGCAACTTTTTTTTCCCCTCACAGAAAAGGTAACTTATGGAACCTTTCACCAATGGGACAAGATGCAATAAAATATTTTCAAGACTACAGGATTCTGCAATAAAAAAGGAAATGCATTATTGACCAAATGACACTTTATCTAAAAATAGGTATCCTATGCAATGTGAAAAATTATTACAATTAATGTATTAAAAAGAATATAGTTTGACGACTCCAGAATTGCACTTGTAACTGCATTAAAACATTGAAAAAAGAACACATCTTTATTTGTGTTTGCTAATTTTACCACTTAATAATGTAATAAAAAGCAAAGTGTTTGCTGATAGATTATTTTTAAATATCCTTTAAAAATTGATACGCTAAAAATTAATTCGGGGTACATAAAACAAAGCAAATATCTTGTGAGTATTAGAGATGCACCAAATAGTGATTTTAGCCAAATACAGAATATTTGGCACATAGCTAGAGTAACGAATATTCGGCCAGCCCAATAGTTACTATTTAGCTCGTTTAATACTCCTATATTTCATGGTTTTAAGGTATTAAAAAAATTGAATTTTAAACAATTTTTCAAACAAAGAGTCATGTTTCTCTAGTTGATGGGAAAATTAACAGCTTTCATTTTCTTATTCAAAGCTGGAGTAGCGCAGTTGAAGTTTATTCCAACAGAGCGAAAAATGTCCAGACCAGGGATCGAACCTGGATATTTGGCGTGCCGTGCCAATGCCTTATCTGTTAGGCTATCCGGACCGATACCTGGCTGACATAATTCACTCTTATTAGTTGGACTTGGCTGCGAACTGCAGCGCTATTTCATTCATCCGAGCTATAACTATAGCATTTACATGATGAAGCTACTTCAACACGGAAACTCCTGTATACCATGTAATTAGTTCATAATGAAGGGAACGAATATTTTTTCCAACTGGATTATATCATATTCAAAGCTGGAGTAGCACAGTTGAAGTTTATTCCAACAGAGCGAAAAATGTCCAGACCAGGGATCGAACCTGGATACTTGGCGTGCCGTGCCAATGCCTTATCTGTTAGGCTATCCGGACCGATACCTGGCTGACATAATTCACTCTTATTAGTTGGACTTGGCTGCGAACTGCAGCGCTATTTCATTCATCCGAGCTATAACTATAGCATTTACATGATGAAGCTACTTCAATGCTGTTGGAATAAACTTCAACTGTGCTACTCCAGCTTTGAATATGATATAATCCAGTTGGAAAAAATATTCGTTCCCTTCATTATGGCTTTCATTTTCTTTTTCTTTTTTAATAAAGTGCTAAAACCATATTAATATAAAATTATAAAAAATAGTTTTATGTTTAGAGTATTTCTTATTTTTTTTCTGAATGTTGAAAAATATTTTTCTTTTGCAGGTTTGGCAAAAGTTTCTATATGAATTGAAGAACATGTCATATGCTTTTGAACCCTGGCATTCTAACATTAAATCCATTCAAGGTCAATTTGGTTCTGGAGTGGCATCCTATTTTATTTTTTTACGTTGGCTTGTATATTTAAATTTTTCAAATTTAGTCCTCATTTTGTTCTTTCTGCTTGTACCCCAGCTTTTGTATAATTCACCAATCAATCAGAGTTCAAACAAGACTGCTGAAGCTTTTTCGGGATATGATCTTTTAACTGGTTCTGTAAGTTAACATTTGAAAATTTCAATAAGTTCTTCATGATTGTATGTTTAATAATGCTAAGTTTCTCTTATTATTTATGAGAGCCAAAAAAAAAAAGGCAGTCTTCCTTCCGTTCTCTTATAAGGAGAGGACCCAAGCTTGGCAACACAGAATGTGGTGACTCTTTGTGCATTGATAGAGAATAGTCAATAGATAAACATATTGACAAGGATAAAGTGTAATATGTAGGGGTGGGGGGGATCTGAAAAAGCAAGCCTCAAAATTACCCAATTTTGGCACTTTAGTATATAATCGGATAATTACTCTCATCTCTGTTTTTATATGAATAAACGATTTCTTATGGCAAACGATACGATGAATTCTTCTCTGCAAAATCACTTAAAATGTGCCAAATTTAGCAAGCAAAATTAGTCGCCAAAAAGGATGCCAAATTGGCGATATCTCTAATATTTTGCCAATTTCCCATAGACTTCCATTGTAAACCAATAGGGTTTAATTGCTTACAGAAAATCAACAAATTGAGATATTTTAATGTAAATCCTATTAGTTTACAATGAAAATCTATGGGAATTAGGCAAAATATTAGAGATATCGCCAATTTGATGACTAATTTTGGTCACCAAATTTGGTGATATATTGCCAAGTTGGTGACAAGCTTGGTGGCATTTGACGACGGAACAGTTCCCCCTATGGTAACCCCCCTTATAGGTATGGAGGTGCATTAAATGCTGTTCAATAACCAATGAGATTCGTTTCATTCAGGCATTGCCATTAAACAATTAACAAATAATCTCAATTTCTGTGCCACATACGACAGCGTAATATATATATAGATATTTAAGAGAGTCCAAGTAAATTAAGTTATGAATAAAAGTAACATGATACAATGCTTAGCATGCTTTTCCCAAACATAAATTTTAAGGGAGACCAAACTGGTCACCAAGGGTGGCTAGTAATAATAAAATTAAAAAGTACAAGGCTTCTTGCAAGCCTTTTTTACTTAGATTTTCGTTTAAAAATATGAAATCCTTCAAAAATTATTTTAGGTATATTATTTAAGACTATTATCATGGGCTTGGGAAATGCAGGGTTTGTCAGCTTTTTATGGAATAAAAGAATAAAAATAAAATATGCACAAATTTTTTAGAGTTCTTTTGCAACCTCATGTGAAATCACAATGGATGAGAGGGTTTATTTTTTCTTAACTTACAAATTTTGGAAAAATTGAAATTTTGCATATCAAACATTTTATGTCTCTTATTATTCTAATTAAAGAACAGAACATATTGTAATTAATTTTCAGAGAGAGTATTTTCACAATATTTAATCTAATTTCAATTTATCTAGGGTTCACTTACGGATACGTCTTTGTACTTTGGTCATTATACAAATGAAGTAATGAGCTCTGGACTTTATTATAACATGCCGCTAGCTTACTTGCTTATTATTGCCCTAATTTCTATTATCAACCTTCTTGCTGTAAGTTTTAGGTGAGTATCATACAAAATTTTTCTATCTTATTCCGCACTTTTAATTTAATAACTGTTGTCTGTTTTTACACTCGTTTATTTAACTTATCTTTATTTTTGTATGTAAAGACGGAATTTCGTAATTGATTTTCACTTGCTTTCTCATATGCTAAAATTATGTACATACATGGGTGTATTTTCAATGACAATACAATAATTTAATAATTTTAAAACTTAATTATAAACTAATAAATTAATTTTAAATCATTTTTCCATTATCTGACCTCAGGTGATAAATTGCCAAATAATCTTTATGGCCATAACTGTTTACGAGTTACAAAAACAATGGAGTTAGTGATGCAACAAAGCATACTGGCAAACAATAAATAAATCATGCATAAAATTGGAAAATATTTTTAACATTTTGGTATTTTTTAAAAAAAAAAAAAAAAAAAAAAAAAAAGTTACAAGAACAAAAATTAAGTTTTTTTTTTTTTTCTTGTCAAAAACATTTTCCGCAAAGTTCTGAATTTTGCGAAAAATTTTCCGCGCAAGGCGTGCGTGCGTGCTGTTAGGGATTAGCACAAGTACTAATTCCCCAACATCTTATACTAGTAAAACTGATTAAAAATTATGTGTTGATTAAGCAGAGTTCAACAGTGAAAGTAGATCTGGGGATGGATTTCTAAAAATATGCAAATGAGGAAAATAATGAAGTACGTTGAAACTATTTTTACTTTATGCATCTGTAACCAATAAATGAAGAAATGTTAAAAGTGGATGAAGTAAATGACAGATGAGATAAAGCTCCAGGCTCAAACTTCTTTTATTGATTTCCAAAGTTCACAGTAAAAATATCTTGATAAAAACAGTCTTTAAAATAAATCAAGTATTGATGAATAAACAATGAATCACTTTAAATCAAAACAGCCATTTAAACACTTTAACTCAGAAGCCATGAAGAACAGAAATGACTAAATATCGGAACTTTTAAAAGATGATTTTAAAAACAAAACGGAAATAAAAATAAGCCGCATGATTAAATATTTACCACAAGATCATTACAGCATCCCGAGAATGCTAAAAGCAATTCTCGTAACATGAGCATCGGTAGATAAAACAAGTTATCATTTCTTTCCAAAAAACCCCTTTAAATACAGCAGCTGGAATGGCACGTGCCGATATACCCAGTCTCTAGAACAATCTATGAGACAGTGATTCGCTGATGATGAACTACGTCAACTAATTCATTCATAAATCCGTTCCCGCCATTTGTCGGGAGAAAAATACACCGCGTCATATGCTCTCGTAAATTCTACTATGTCGCATGGCAAACGTAAACATCTGGAGTTGTAAAAATAAAGATACGGCATTATCAATGAACTGTAACTAAAGAAACGTAAAGCTGAATAAATAACTGAAGGATTCAAAGGATGAACGCAAGATAAAAGATAAGTTTAATTTCAGAATACTTTATATTTAAATGAAATGATCCTAATAAAAATAAAGTTTATAAATAAAGAACTGTAAATTATACTACCAGGATTAAAGTACTATTGAATACAATTAGAGGCATTGAGAATATATATGGGCTTGTTAATATTTCCTAACAAGTACCCCCCCTCTCAATGTCTCAATCGAAAACGAAAAATAAAAATCTAAAAATCTTCACTGACCATGGAACACCTTCTTTCTATAAAAACGGTTAAAAACAATGAACAAAACAAAAAAAAAATATTAATTCTAACACTTAACATGAAAAATGCCTGATAATGGCTAGCAACTAACAAAATTGAACATTAATAAACTTCCAACGCTCTAAACTCAACAACTAACATCTCAACAAATTAACTATCAAAAACTTCAAAGTTAAAAGCCAACAGATCCAACATAAAAACTTGCCAAAATCCATTCATGGCCTCTTTACAAAAATTCAAATTTTAAATTTCTAACAATATAAATACAATTCATTCATTTAACAAATTGAAAAATATCACAATGAAAAATCAACATACGTACCAACTTACAAAAGTAAAGTTTCAATTTGAAACGATACATACTAACCAACTTCGTCATCTTGACCACAGCTAAATATGCAAATTTATACAAAACTTAAATAACCTTTTATTTAACAAGAACAAAAATGGAAAAATTAACTAGAGTAGCTTCATCAGTCTCTCCCAGTAACTTCCAAAAATCTGATAAAATGACAAACTTAAGCAATAACTTGGCATCTGATTAATAAGACATAACAATAAATAGCTGTACATTTATCCATCTACAGACAGCATCTTACAGCAATATCCATTCTCTCTGCCTACATTCGCACAAATATTCACATTGAAGATATCAGATGCCTGCAAATAAAAAGATCTATTACAAACAATATAATCAACAACAACAAAAAAAAAATAGTCCATTATCATAAGATAATATTCCTGTAACAAAACTTCTATATATATAACAGTACTAAATCCAACTTAAGACTTGACAAAGGTACTACATCTTTAAACACTTTACTTTAAAAACATTAAACTTCAAAACAAATATTGCTACAAAGGAGAGAAACTGGATTTCTTGAACCAAAAAAATCATGTTCTTAATTTCTATTACTTTAACTTTAATTAAATATATTTAAACTTCAAAGGTTACACAGATTAATCAGAAACTTTAAAACAAACTATTAAATAGATATATCTAAATATTTTAAAGTTAAGTTACATATACTTCTCTCAACCAACTGATAAACGGGGACTAGTGACATTCTCATATATAAAAACTAGGGACTCACAAAATCAAAAATACAATGCCCGCAGAAGATCTGCCAGTGGCGGTTACCCCTCACACAAACTATCTCAGAAAGTTCTCTGGCATTTGTCTCCCAAGGGACCACCCACCCGAAACGGTACTGTGGGCTGCTCGAACCCCCAAGAATAGAATGGTAAGAGGCACCATTTCCACCATTGGATGGGAATTAAATGCTTAACAGCTAGATGAGAAAGGCAATGAAAAACAAAATTGTGATCAAGAGACTTCATGAGAGCAAGTTAAAAACTTGCTAAACATCGTTTGCTTAAACCATGCAAATGGCTATGGCCACTCACCACATACACGGGATTACAAACTTTATACATCATGTAAATAATATACTGAAAAAAAATGGTGGTACGCAGTATGATTTCTAAAAACTTCGAACAGAAATCTAAAAACAATCTGAAAAGCTATTTAAACATTAAAAACCTGTATCAAATACAGTTCTAACAAAAATTAACAAATCTTGTTTGGTTTGAGGCTTCGTAAAGACATCACTGAGGTTTGACTTACTAGGAATATATTCTAAATCAAAAACTTCACTGTAAATTAAGTCCCTAATAAAAAATAACTTGACATCTATATGACGAGATTTATAATTTTCTATCTGTGATTTTACAAAATTAATGGTTGCCTGGTTATCTGCATAAAGCTTCGACTTGATACCTAAATCGCGTATGATTGTTCTATCCTGACACTCCCGCAGGATCCGGTCAAACCAAACTAGGTTTTTGGAGGCCTCAGTCATGGCGACAAATTCCGACTCCATTGTGGATAAACTGACGCACCTTTCTTTAAAGGTACGCCAGTTCACGGGGGAACTGCCAACCATGACTATTTGCCCACCAACCGATGTTCGGTCATCCCGGTTCGCCGCAAAATCAGCGTCGGAAAAGGCAATCAACTTCTCCTCATTACATCGTAACCGGAGATGGTAATGTCGAGTATACTTTAAATAACCAAGCAACCGTAATAACCCATCCCAATGTGAAATACCTGGGTTAGACTGGAACTGACTGTATATATTAACCGCATAACTAATATCTGGCCTGGTTCTACTGGCAATGAATGATAAACAACCCAATAAGCTTCTATAAGGAAAACGAGCCATGTACTCCTTTTCAGAATCAGAAGAAGGACAATTAACTATAGGTGAAAACTGGGAAATTGAGTTAGTAGCCAGTGGCCGGTAGACTCAGTTTCATTAGTGGCCACTTTTTAAAGTTAGTGGCCACTATGTTTCAAACTTTCTTGGCATCTAGATAAACTATAATCGTTGTATATATACATATTTTCTATAAATCAGAGTTTTATACCAGCCAGCTATTCATGATAAGAATAGGGACACAGTTGAAATTCAAGAAAATTACTTTAAAACTACAAAATTGTTATCATATTAATTTTTTTAGAATATATTTTTGGATTATTTGTAAATGTTCATAAACACAATTATCAATCAGATTACTGTTACTTTCTTTACATAAAAAGTTAGTAACTAAATCAAAATTCCAGCAACTAGGTGTATACGAAAAAAAAAAAATCAAACAAAACAATAAAATGCTATTTCAATTTTATTTAATAATTAAATGTGTTATTAATATACCATATACATTACATACAGTTGAAATCTAAAACAGGTGAGTGTATTTCGCAGGATTAAACAGTATCTCTTGCAGAAAAATAATCTAACTGATCAAACACATTGAAGATATTGTAATGTCCTTACCCTTCAATTTTGAGAACAAAATTACTTTTATTTTAATAATCTTAATCGTAGCTATCCAAATAGATTTACTGATATGATAATAGGTTAAGAGTTTTTGAAGACGTTTGGAAAATCTCGTATTACAAGAGGGTTTAACAGATATTACAACTTTATAATGTTTTTTGTTTTACAACACGATTCATTCAGAAAAGTAACCTATATTTTAAATTTAAAGAGTGAAATATATGTATAAAATAAATTACTAAATGTCCAAACATAAATGAACTCATAATAAGAAAAGCATAGCCATATACTATCATTACTATGTGTATATAGTAACAAAAGTAATTTTTAAGACAAAATAATACTTGATGAAAAGACATGTACTATTAGTAGTAAACCAGACCCGAAAGGGTTAAAATCCACTTGCATTTGCATCCAGTGAAAAAAAAAGGAATAAATTATTTGAAATACATGTGGAATCAAAGCTGATGAATATATTTTGCATAAAACTATATTTCTTGAAAAAATAATCCAACTGAAGAGCGAGCATGGCGAAAAACTGAAATATTGAAAATACAGCTAAATTGCTGCAATCTGCTTGCATCCGGTAGGAAAAAAAATTAATCAGTTTGCTAATTAGATCTAATCAAAGTAGAGATGCATATTTCCATGAAAAAAGTTGTATTTCAGTTGGTGACCGATAACAGATTTTTTTTATCGCCACTTGTCGAGTGGCGACTATAGTGGCGATCGATGGCCGATATTTTAATCGCCACTTTTACAACTTTAATCGCCACGTGGCGAGTGGCGACCGCTAATTTACACCTATACAATTAACCTTAGACAGTATAACACCCTTACTAATAGGGAGAGACGAAACAGGAATTCAAAAATTCTTAAATTTTTCACACACCTCATTGATATAACTAGATTGGTGCAGGGGTGCAGAATATGTCCGATACGGCGATCTAGGATCGGGGGGGAAATTTTGCAGAAACATATACAATTGATTTTGATTTTAACAACAAATTCCATAATTTACTGAGATAGAAAAATTTCACTATAAATAAAAAGATCCGTATGGTGACCTTTACAAAATCGATCTCAGAATAATATGTACCGTATATCGTGTGATTCTGTTCCGATTTTTCCAAAAAATTAAGGCATTCGGTTTCGAAAATTTAAAAAATCGTTCATCAATCTGAAAATTCGGACATAAAAATACTGCTAATTTTGTCCAAGAATTACGGAAAAAACGCGAATTTCGTCATAAGATCGCAAAATAACCGCAAATTTCGTCAAAAGATCGCGAAATAACTGCAAATTTCGTCAAACGGTCGCAAAACAACTGTGAGTTTTGTCAAAAGAGCATGAAACAACTGCAAATTTCGTCTAAAGGGGAGAAATGACTACGATTTTTGTCAAAACGTGGCGAAATAACAGCAAATTTCGTCAAAGGAACTCGAAAAACCCCTGGAAATTTCTCTCAAATGTTCGCAAAATGAACGCAAATTTCGTCAAAATATCGCGAAATAAACGCAAATTTTGAGAAAAGATCGCGAAAAAACTGCATATTTGGTCAAAAGTTCGCGAAAGAAGAGCAAATTTCGTCAAACGATCACAAAACAACCGCGAATTTCGTCAAAGAGCGCGCAATGAACGCAAATTTCGTCAAGAGATCACGAAACAACTTCATATTTCGTAGAAGGGCGAAATAAGTGCAAATTTCGTCAGAAGAGGGCGAAATAACTGCTAAACTCATCAAAAGGAAGGCGAAATAAACGCACATTTCGTCAAAAGATCGCAAAAAACTGCAAATTTTGACAAAAGATCGCAAAACAACCGCAATTTCGTCAAAGAAACGCGAAAAGACCCCAGAAATTTCATCAAATGTTCGCGAAATGAATGCAAATTTTGTGAAAAGTTCGCGAAAGAAGAGCAAATTTCGCCAAACGATCACAAAACAGCCGCGGATTTCGTCAAAAGAGCGCGAAATGAACGCAAATTTCATCAAAAGATCGCGAAGCAACCGTAAATTTCATCAAACGATCGCAAAACAACTGAGAGTTTCGTCAAAAGAGCGTGAAACAACTGCGAATTTCGTCTAAAGGGGCGAAATGACCACAATTTTCGTCAAAACATGGCGAAATAACAGCAAATTTCGTCAAAATATCGCGAAATAAACGCAAATTTTGAGAAAAGATCGCGAAAAAACTGCATATTTGGTCAAAAGTTCGCGAAAGAAGAGCAAATTTTGTCAAACGATCACAAAACAACCGCGAATTTCGTCAAAGAGCGCGCAATGAACGCAAATTTCGTCAAGAGATCACGAAACAACTTTGTATTTCGTAGAAGGGTGAAATAAGTGCAAATTTCGTCAGAAGAGGGCGAAATAACCGCTAAACTCATCAAAAGGAAGGCGAAATAAACACACATTTCGTCAAAAGATCGCAAAAAACTGCAAATTTTGACAAAAGATCGCAAAACAACCGCAATTTCGTCAAAGAAACGCGAAAAGACCCCAGAAATTTCATCAAATGTTCGCGAAATGAATGCAAATTTTGTGAAAAGTTCGCGAAAGAAGAGCAAATTTCGCCAAACGATCACAAAACAGCCGCGGATTTCGTCAAAAGAGCACGAAATGAACGCAAATTTCGTCAAAAGATCGCGAAGCAACCGTAAATTTCATCAAACGATCGCAAAACAACTGAGAGTTTCGTCAAAAGAGCATGAAACAACTGCGAATTTCGTCTAAAGGGGCGAAATGACCACAATTTTCGTCAAAACATGGCGAAATAACAGCAAATTTCGTCAAAGGAACTCGAAAAACCCCAGGAAATTTCTCTCAAATGTTCGCAAAATGAACGCAAATTTCGTCAAAATATCGTGAAATAAACGCAAATTTTGAGAAAAGATCGCGAAAAAACTGCATATTTGGTCAAAAGTTCGCGAAAGAAGAGCAAATTTCGTCAAACGATCACAAAACAACCGCGAATTTCGTCAAAGAGCGCGCAATGAACGCAAATTTCGTCAAGAGATCACGAAACAACTTCGTATTTCATAGAAGGGCGAAATAAGTGCAAATTTCGTCAGAAGAGGGCGAAATAACCGCTAAACTCATCAAAAGGAAGGCGAAATAAACGCACATTTCGTCAAAAGATCGCAAAAAACTGCAAATGTTGACAAAAGATCGCAAAACAACCGCAATTTCGTCAAAGAAACGCGAAAAGACCCCAGAAATTTCATCAAATGTTCGCGAAATGAATGCAAATTTTGTGAAAAGTTCGCGAAAGAAGAGCAAATTTCGCCAAACGATCACAAAACAGCCGCGGATTTCGTCAAAAGAGCGCGAAATGAACGCAAATTTCATCAAAAGATCGCGAAGCAACCGTAAATTTCATCAAACGATCGCAAAACAACTGAGAGTTTCGTCAAAAGAGCGTGAAACAACTGCGAATTTCGTCTAAAGGGGCGAAATGACCACAATTTTCGTCAAAACATGGCGAAATAACAGCAAATTTCGTCAAAATATCGCGAAATAAACGCAAATTTTGAGAAAAGATCGCGAAAAAACTGCATATTTGGTCAAAAGTTCGCGAAAGAAGAGCAAATTTTGTCAAACGATCACAAAACAACCGCGAATTTCGTCAAAGAGCGCGCAATGAACGCAAATTTCGTCAAGAGATCACGAAACAACTTTGTATTTCGTAGAAGGGTGAAATAAGTGCAAATTTCGTCAGAAGAGGGCGAAATAACCGCTAAACTCATCAAAAGGAAGGCGAAATAAACACACATTTCGTCAAAAGATCGCAAAAAACTGCAAATTTTGACAAAAGATCGCAAAACAACCGCAATTTCGTCAAAGAAACGCGAAAAGACCCCAGAAATTTCATCAAATGTTCGCGAAATGAATGCAAATTTTGTGAAAAGTTCGCGAAAGAAGGGCAAATTTCGCCAAACGATCACAAAACAGCCGCGGATTTCGTCAAAAGAGCACGAAATGAACGCAAATTTCGTCAAAAGATCGCGAAGCAACCGTAAATTTCATCAAACGATCGCAAAACAACTGAGAGTTTCGTCAAAAGAGCATGAAACAACTGCGAATTTCGTCTAAAGGGGCGAAATGACCACAATTTTCGTCAAAACATGGCGAAATAACAGCAAATTTCGTCAAAGGAACTCGAAAAACCCCAGGAAATTTCTCTCAAATGTTCGCAAAATGAACGCAAATTTCGTCAAAATATCGTGAAATAAACGCAAATTTTGAGAAAAGATCGCGAAAAAACTGCATATTTGGTTAAAGTTCGCGAAAGAAGAGCAAATTTCGTCAAACGATCACAAAACAACCGCGAATTTCGTCAAAGAGCGCGCAATGAACGCAAATTTCGTCAAGAGATCACGAAACAACTTCGTATTTCATAGAAGGGCGAAATAAGTGCAAATTTCGTCAGAAGAGGGCGAAATAACCGCTAAACTCATCAAAAGGAAGGCGAAATAAACGCACATTTCGTCAAAAGATCGCAAAAAACTGCAAATGTTGACAAAAGATCGCAAAACAACCGCAATTTCGTCAAAGAAACGCGAAAAGACCCCAGAAATTTCATCAAATGTTCGCGAAATGAATGCAAATTTTGTGAAAAGTTCGCGAAAGAAGAGCAAATTTCGCCAAACGATCACAAAACAGCCGCGTATTTCGTCAAAAGAGCACGAAATGAACGCAAATTTCATCAAAAGATCGCGAAGCAACCGTAAATTTCATCAAACGATCGCAAAACAACTGAGAGTTTCGTCAAAAGAGCATGAAACAACTGCGAATTTCGTCTAAAGGGGCGAAATGACCACAATTTTCGTCAAAACATGGCGAAATAACAGCAAATTTCGTCAAAGGAACTCGAAAAACCCCAGGAAATTTCTCTCAAATGTTCGCAAAATGAACGCAAATTTCGTCAAAATATCGCGAAATAAACGCAAATTTTGAGAAAAGATCGCGAAAAAACTGCATATTTGGTCAAAAGTTCGCGAAAGAAGAGCAAATTTCGTCAAACGATCACAAAACAACCGCGAATTTCGTCAAAGAGCGTGCAATGAACGCAAATTTCGTCAAGAGATCACGAAACAACTTCGTATTTCGTAGAAGGGCGAAATAAGTGCAAATTTCGTCAGAAGAGGGCGAAATAACCGCTAAACTCATCAAAAGGAAGGCGAAATAAACGCACATTTCGTCAAAAGATCGCAAAAAACTGCAAATGTTGACAAAAGATCGCAAAACAACCGCAATTTCGTCAAACAATCACGAAACAATCATCTAATTTCGTCATACGATCGCAAAACAAATGCGAATTCTCAAAAGATCGCGAAAAAACTGCAAATTTAATCAAAAGGGACAAAATAACTATGATTTTTGTCAAAACATAGCGAAATAATCCCGAATTTCGTCAAAAGAACGTGAAAAAAACTCGCATATTTCTTCAAAAGATCGCAAAACAACCGCGTATTTCGTCAAAAGGGGCGAAATAACCGCATAACTCGTAAAAAAAAACGCAGATTTCGTCAAAACATCGCAAAAAACCCGCAAATTTTGTCAAAAGATAGCGAAACAACCGCAATTTCGTTAAACGATCGCAAAACAACCGCGAATTTCGTCAAAAGATGGTAAAACAACCGTGAATTTCGTCAAAAGAGGGCAAAATAAGTGCTAATTTCGTCAAAAGGAAAGCGAAATAACCTTAAATTTCGTCAAAAGATCACTACAAAACCCAAATTTCGTCAAAGGACCGCGAAAAAAAACATAGTTATTGCTGGGAGTGGATCCCCCCCCCATTTTCCCCCACTGTGCTGTAACCTTTCAGAAAATTTGCTGTGAATTTCAGAATTTTTGCTTTTCACTCAGAATCACCTCTGCTATATATACTCGCGCATAAGTTGAGAAATATTGGAACCTACGATAATACAGCATTTACCTACAACATACCGTAAAATTTTGGGGAAATTTTCATGTGGATTGGGAGAAACGTTTGGAGTAGAAACATTTTCTGCACCCCTGGATTGGTGTATACATAACGAATTCCCCTTTTCAACAAACTCGACCCCTAAAAGTTTCCGTGTTCTTCCCAAAAGCTTGATGTCGAAATGCTTTCCAGGTAAATCCAGGATCATGTCAATCTTCTTCCTAAATTTTCCAAAAAGTACAAAGTCATCAACGTATAGTAGAAGAACTATATCAGAATCAAAAAGGTAGGTACAGTTACATGACTCAAACTTCCTAAAACCAATCTTTAATAAAACTTTATGGATCTCATAATACCACTCCCGGCCACTTTGATGCAGCCCATACAGCGCTATCCAATTTGCAATACATATGCTCTTTACCGGGGGTAACGAAACCGGGCGGTTGTGACATAAAAACAGACTCCCGTAGCGGGATATATAGGTAGGCGCTTGTTACGTCACACTGAACGTGTGACCATCCGCAACACGATACTAAGAGGGAAAAGAAAAATCGAATCACTCCAAAGTTTACAACAGGGCTGAAGGACTCCTCATACGATTCGCCCCTCACTTGTTTGAATCCCTGGGCCACCAAACGGGCCTTAAAACGAGCGATTCGTCCTCCTTCGTCCCTCTTGACTGTGTATACCCACCGGGATCACGTTTCCTGGCAAATTCTCCAAATGCCAAACCGACCGTTCGTTCATAACCCCGATTTCCTTTCGCATTGCATCAAACCACATCACACGCTGCGGAGATTTCTCTGCCTGCTTAAAAGAATTTGGAATTACTATATTGTCTAGTCATGCAGATATATTTGAAGATTCAGGGTTATCAGAGTTCTCGTCATCAGATTCAGAATGTACAGGGACTACACCAGCATGCGTATTTGAGCCACTGAAATAAAAAAATTTTGGATCATACTTAATACCATTTACATTACAATACCTCTCAACTTCTGCTGGTGATCTTAATCTATCAGTTTTACCTTCCTCAAAATAATAAATATCTATTCCGTCCTTGGAAGATCGCTCTACAGGTTTACGTAACCACCTAACATCTCGCTTGGAGGAAATAGGGGTTTTAACGTCTTCAGCTTCGGAATCAGACTCGGAATCCGCAACCCCCTCCCCATTAACCCGGGAATCCGATGGTATGTCGGGAGGATTCAAGGGTCCCCAAGAATCTACTCCTCCAGCATCTTCACCTTGATTATCACCGGAGTCAATGGAGAAAGGATCACAAGATTCCGGGCCCATTACGAATCCACTGCCTCCAGGAACGTCCTCAGAAATCTCTCTAAATGTAACACTAATAGTTTCTACAATTTGATCATTTTCAGGTATCCAGATTCGGTAACCTTTGGTATTAAAAGCATAACCCACAAGATAGCCCTTTTTCACTTTTGGATCCAACTTTGAATTACGTTTCTGGTGAGGAATTCCCACATAAGCAGTTGTCCCAAAAGGTTTAAGATGCCTCACAGATGGTTTTCGGCCCCTATACAATTCAAAAGGTGTCTTTGTTAAAGACTTAGGACAAACTCGGTTCCAGGTGTAACAAAAATATTTTAAGGCCTCTGGCCAAAACCTGGGGTTCAATTTACTTTCAGCTAAAATAGTACGGACTCCATTGACAGCCGTCTGCATAAACCTCTCAATGACCCCATTCTGTTGGGGAGAAAATGGATTTGTTAACTCATGATGTATTCCCTTTTCATCAAAATATATTTCAAAATTATCATTGACGAACTCACCCCCGTTATCAGACTTAAAATTCTTTACTTTTCTACCCAAGAAATTTTCTGCACGAGTAATATGAGATTTGACAATATCAAAAACGTCAGATTTTAATCTCATTGGGTATACTGAAACTGTACGGGAGTAGTCGTCCATAATTGAAAGAAAATACCTTTCCCCATTTCTCCCAACTGTTCTGCAAGGTCCCCAGACATCCGCAAATAAAAGTTCTAAGGGATGTTCAGAACGAATGCTGCCAATGGGTTTAAATGAAGGTCTTATAAACTTATTTAACTTACAGACTTCACAATGAAAATCGTTATCCTTCAGATCAACCAATCCCCGGACCCCATTTTCCTTACATGTATGAATCAAAACAGAGGGACTAATGTGCCCACATCTGCGGTGCCATAATTGCATTTTACTTATACGTTTAGCATTACCTGCAGAATTTGACTCAAAAGATACATTTTTCAAAGGTTTAGGAGCCCTAGGGAAAAGCTGATAAAACCCATTTTTCAAGAATGCATTAAATAAAATGACGTCTCCCCTCATGATGTCTATTACGCCTCCACCACCCAGAAATGTTAAGCCTTTCTTATCCAACTGAGGGCCAGAGATTAGATTACGTCTCAGTTGGCTCGAGTACATCACCTCCGTAAAGGTGAACACTCTTTGTCCAAAGCGTAATTTTACCTCTCCTTTACCCTCAATCGCAAAAGATATATCCTTGACAGCCACATTCATTTGTTCATCTGAAATATTACAAAATTTAACAAATAAACTACGATTAGAACAGAAATGATGTGAAGCACCTGAATCCAGGTGTCACTATCCGACGCATTACATAAACTAGCTTGAGATACAACATAAGTTGACTTACGTGAGCTGTCAGAAAAGTCCTCTACATCTGCTCCATGCTTTCTGGGCTGTTGTCTGGATACAGGATTCTTTCCAAAATTACGGGATCCTCTATAAGGCCTGGGCGATGGAGATCTAGGATACTGTCTGGAATCACAGGAAAAACTCCGGCTAGCAGTGGAATCAGTCAATGAGTCACGGTAATCATGTCGGTGAGATCCTCTACCTCTGGGCACAGTCGGAGAAAAATCAGAAGAACTCCTGGAATTCGGTGACGATTCTGCATAAGTTGGATGGCTCTGTCGATTAGAATTATAGCGAGAATTCAGATACTTCGACACTTGCTTCGAACATGACCAGAAATCCCACAATGCCAACATTTTTTATAAAAACGTTGTTTTTTCTTATATTTTACACTGTTAGCTGTTGGCACGTACTTAGAACTACTATCTTGATCACGAACAATCAATCTGGTCTCTTCGGACACTAATTCTAGAACTATCTTTTCAAACTTAAGCTCCTCTTCGGACCACCTCAAGATACTCTGCACAATGCCATCATATTTCCGTGGTAAGTACCGTATTAACTGAAAACTCAAATAAATCTCGTTAAAACCTTTATCTTGTTCTTTAATTATATTCATAAGTCTCCTTAATCTTGTTGCAAAGATATTAATCGACTCGCTCTCCTTCTTTTTGCATTCTATCAATTCACTAAATGACTTCATCAAAAATGACCTAGAGTCGGGATGGAAATGTAACCGAATTTTATTCCAAGCTTGAACAGCATTCGTACATTCAGCAATTACACACTTAAATTCGCCTTCAATATTAAAAAATATTGCCGAAAGAGCTTGCCTTGAACGCTGTTTAAAAGTGTTTACATCTGATTCAGTTACTGTAGTACTCAGGGTCAGTTCCTCTTTACCCGATTCTATTATGTTCCACAATCCTTTGTCAATTAGGACATATTTCATGTCAATGCTCCATCCAGCATAATTTGTGGAGTTCAGCTTCTCAATTGTGTTGCCTGCCATATTTCATAAACTTCAACAATAAAAAAAAATTATGAAGATGAATGATAAAAAAAATAGAATTTAAAAATATAAAACTTTCTTCGTAATCTTCTTCAGAAAAAAATTTCAGACACGTACTAAATCTCCCCCCCCCCCCTCTTTTTAATCACACTGCGTCATTCTTTAACTTCTTAAATATTTCTCAAAGATCTCTATTAAGGGTAAAGGGCCAACTGAAGATTCTCAAATTCAATCTTTCCTATTAATCCATATCCCCAAATCTGGGCTTATCTGCCCATAACCAAAAACTGTTAGGGATTAGCACAAGTACTAATTCCTCAACATCTTATACTAGTAAAACTGATTAAAAATTATGTGTTGATTAAGCAGAGTTCAACAGTGAAAGTAGATCCGGGGATGGATTTCTAAAAATATGCAAATGAGGAAAATAATGAAGTACGTTGAAACTATTTTTACTTTATGCATCTGTAACCAATAAATGAAGAAATGTTAAAAGTGGATGAAGTAAATGACAGATGAGATAAAGCTCCAGGCTCAAACTTCTTTTATTGATTTCCAAAGTTCACAGTAAAAATATCTTGATAAAAACAGTCTTTAAAATAAATCAAGTATTGATGAATAAACAATGAATCACTTTAAATCAAAACAGCCATTTAAACACTTTAACTCAGAAGCCATGAAGAACAGAAATGACTAAATATCAGAACTTTTAAAAGATGATTTTAAAAACAAAACGGAAATAAAAATAAGCCGCATGATTAAATATTTACCACAAGATCATTATAGCATCCCGAGAATGCTAAAAGCAATTCTCGTAACATGAGCATCGGTAGATAAAACAAGTTATCATTTCTTTCCAAAGAACCCCTTTAAATACAGCAGCTGGAATGGCACGTGCCGATATACCCAGTCTCTAGAACAATCTATGAGACGGTGATTCGCTGATGACAAACTACGTCAACTAATTCATTCATAAATCCGTTCCCGCCATTTGTCAGGAGAAAAATACACCGCGTCATATGCTCTCGTAAATTCTACTATGTCGCATGGCAAACGCAAACATCTGGAGTTGTAAAAATAAAGATACGGCGTTATCAATGAACTGTAACTAAAGAAACGTAAAGCTGAATAAATAACTGAAGGATTCAAAGGATCAACGCAAGATAAAAGATAAGTTTAATTTCAGAATACTTTATATTTAAATGAAATGATTCTAATAAAAATAAAGTTTATAAATAAAGAACTGTAAATTATACTACCAGAATTAAAGTACTATTGAATGCAATTAGAAGCATTGAGAATATATATGGGCTTGTTAATATTTCCTAGCACGTGCGTCTATATTATACAACTCTGCAGAGCACCATCTTGAGTGAAAGAAAGGTAACAATCTAAGAAAATTATCCTTCTTTCACATTGAGATCTTCAAGGCCAAATAAATTGATGATGAGAAGCAAGAATTTACCATTTTTCGACTCATTAGATAGCTTACAGTTATCTCAGTTCCTTTTTCATAATTTTGGGATGTTATCTTTTACTACTCACCCATTCAATTTTGTTGTTGTTGTTGTTTTTAAACATTTTTGATCAAAATAGACAACAACATATGTGAATCGTGTTTTTTTGTCATTATTTACTATCTTCCAAACAGGCAAACTGCTTAGTAAAGTTAAAAACATAAGGCATATTCTGAAAGATCGTACTGTTATGTCTTAAATCCATAATCAATTTGAAAAAACATCAATGTTAACCCATTGAAAAGAAAGAATTTCAAAATTGTTTGTCTTTTGCAGCTTTTTTCTCCTTTATGGCACCACTTCCCTAGGGTGCAATATCTGAGGTACCAATTAACAAAAAAATACATAGCTCAGACCTCACTGTGTTCTTTGTGAGTGTGACAGGTTTTCTGCCCACAGGTCGCCTTGGTGACCACGCTGCACCTTGGTCGCCATTTAATTGAGTCCTGAGAGCTTTATGACATTCCTTTGAGATGTCTGCTGAATTTTGCTTCAGCTACTGGCCTTTTTTAGGTCTACTTTCTGGGATTGGTACAATAGACCTCTGGGCGCAGTGATTGGTTCTTTGAACCCCCGTCTTTAAGTCTGAGTCTAAAGCTCGAACCTTCTTCTCTTCACCGGTGCAATCGGTTTTAAAAGTACAAATCTTAGCCTTTTAAAAAAAATCTCACGACAGCAGGTCACTTTGCACCTTATGCAGGCAATCTTTTTTCTACAGTAAAAGTGCCTAAAAGTTTGTATTTTGACTCAGTCTTTTCAGAGCATCTTTTTCAGACCAGATTTAAATCAATGTTAGGATGAGTAGAAATATTTTTTTAGAAAATAAAATGTGTGAAAATTTTGATGAAAACTCTAACAAACCAGGTGTTTTGGCACAATTTTGAAATTAACCCTTTGAAAAAAAATTTTATTCCTCAAAGTCACTTTTCGTTTTTTCTGCGCATTTTGTTCCATGACTAACTTTTGTCATATTTTGATTAAAAAATATATTTCCTTTTATACAAACTTAGGATTTCAATGTGAGAAAAAAAAAATAATAAATAGTTATGGGTAAAATAATGATTTTAAAAATTAAATATCAATATTTTAGCTCGAAAATTATGCAGTCGTCAGATATATATCGTCCCCTTCCTGTTTACCGTTGTGGATATTTCAATCCTTTTTACCACTAAATATCAGTTTTTTTGTTTTTGTTTTTTAATTGATTTTTCACACAGTCAATGAGCATGTACTTCTGACAAAATAGAGTTAAAAATGTAAAATCATACAAATTTCAAGTTCATTTAAGAATATTATCATGGGCTGGGACAACGTGGGGTGGGTCATCTAGTAATAACAAAAAAATAAATAATCTATTACATAAATTATCCTCTCTCTCCAAAATTTCTGCTTTTCTTTCTTTATAGTTGTATATAAGTTTTATAATGCAATCCTCATTTCCTATAAAATGATTATATATTATGCATAAAATTCACAAAAATATATACTGTTAAACATGGGTATTGCTTTCATAGTCAAAAATTTATTTTATTTTATTTTTTAGATTAGTTTATTTATTATTATGTTGGTTTTATTGTATTATTTTGTGTATTCTGTGCAGGTTTTCTTCTCAAATTTTACTTTAAAAATCAAGGTGCACATTATACATGATTATTAAGGGTTTGATTGGGCTTTGTATATGTGATCATTGGTCAGTGCATAAAATCATTTGGCAGCAATTTTATACATACTGATTGAATCATTGAATACTGTGCAATTTTAGCATTAACTGTTACTACTTTCAATGGTATAATATCTGTTTGAATTTTTTTTCCTTCCAAATGAGATATTGAAAATCAGCTTGCCTGTGTTGAACACGAGAGCAGTAGGCACAAAAAAAATTATATACAGTCAAACCTTATTAATAATATCACTTTCGGGGTCACCTAAAAATGACTTACTGTACAGAGTGACTTCTTAAGTGGAGTTTATATTAAATGTAAAATGAAATTCCAAAGGTTTATATGATAATTATGCCTATAACCCTTTAAGGCTTGGCCTACACAATGGTGTAGGTGATCCTAATGAAAAAGAAAAAGAAATTCCTCTTTTTCTGCTATTTAAAGTTGAGCCTACACCCACAGAATTGCATGGATTCTCCCTTGGTCTAACCTGACATCTGGTATTTTTTTAAATATTTTTTTTTTCAATCAAATAGGATCCTGTTAATTAGGGAAACCACCAAAACTTTTCATTTCTACCAAAAATCTTCCGGTCTTAAAGGGGTATTATAAATTATATAAATTAGTAGAATAAGAATTTAAATTCATAAAATGGATGACTAATTAAGGAAAGTATAGTAAATAAATATTTTATGTAGTGTATAATTCAATACATAGCCATTTCTTGCTGGTTTACAAAAAAGTCATCCAATTTTGTTTGATAGCTGTTTTCCGAAATCAATTTATTTTACTAAAGAAATCATCATCATCATCCAGGCCTGTAGCTAGGTGGGGGCCAGGTCGGGCTTCGCCCGACCTGGAATATGTTTTGCCCGACCTAGCGCATTCTGATAAAAACTTAAATTTCCAGTTTTCTCCCACTTCTTGTTCAACCTAGAATGAAGCTCGACATTCTGATCATTTTTTCACTCAATATTTCCCTTTAAAAAAATTCATCTAATACAACATCAAATTTTCATTTTTCCATGACAGACCTTTTCCTCTACCCCTAAATTTCCTTTCTAGACTGGAAACAAAAATAGCAAAATTTCATCTATAAAGCTTTTTTCCTCTCCCTCTTTAACAGACCTGACGAAAATTGTTCCATTGTGCATGCCTCGCTTTTTCGCTTTGTAAAATTATCCCATACCGCTTCAACAACAAATCGGGTTTACCTTAAATCATTTACCTTAAATAAAAGCTTGCTTTCTTTATACAATTGTCAGCCTATGTAATTTATCGTTAGGAGGCGGGGTTGAAACCAAAGGCTTCTGAAACTAATCTTGAAGCAGCCCACAATACTGTTTCCTTAACTTTAATTTGCTGTACATGACAGTTAAATGCTTCTTTCGTGGAAACTTGGTCCGATTACAACAAACTCCAAAGGACACCCCCCCCCCCCCCACCACCATGTGACAATACAAAATAGATAATGGAAGGTCTGTCCCTTCATCTCTTCGACTGTCTCCCATTCCACTGAAATTTTTTTTTAAATGTCGCTTCTAAAATAAACCAATCATTATTTCAAATTTAAACAATACAATATGTCAGGTTACTTACGATTTTACAAATCCAAATTTATTACTTACTGGCACATTCATAAAGCCACTTTTATTCTTAAATTAAAAAATGTTACAAATGCTTTTATTAAGAAACAAAGAAACTGAATGCATTGTTTAATGAAACTGTTCTGCACTTTTTCTTAAAAGCAAATCAGTTTCCAAAGTGGTCGTCAAAGTTGCCAATATAAGCCAATTCTTGCAAGGCGACAGCCTGATACAGACCATCATAAGATAGAAATAATTACAACTCAAAGTGTAATACATTTATTGAAAAGTGAAAAACGGTATTAGATTCCAATTCCTAATTAAAAGAAATACATTTTATTTACGTTATGCCCAGGGCTGTAGGAAGGTGTTTTGAGGCCACCCACAAACTTTTTTTTCAGGTCTCCCCCCTCTAGGATTTTGGAGAAATATCTATATTTAATTTTGCTATCCGAGTTCTATTTTATAACAACACCAGCGGAGCTTCACTAGTTGATTTTTTCAAAACGAAACTCAAATTAAACGAATTTAGAATTGGGTTGAACTGCTTTCGGCAATGTGCGTACACCCATTGGGACTATGCCGGCTCAGATCTTGAATCAAACAAACCTTGAATTATTGTAAATTTTTATTTCGATCCGGATTAAATTAAAATTTTCAACATTTTGTTCATGGTGTTACAGGAACAGATTTGATATTCTTACAACATGAATTTAATCAAAGCACTAGCAAAATTTAACTGAGAATTCCCCCCCATTTAGAAAAAAAAAAAAATCACTGCAAAATGCGAAAGGATGCCAAAAATTGATAAAGATATTTCGAAGTTCATAGCGAGCAAAATTTACTATATTGTGCTAAAAGATTGAAACTAGATTTTATATTTACGAATGTTAAAAAAATTACCAGAAACACAGCTAAAAATTCTCGAAAAATTCAAAAATAGCAGAGAACAAAATTTGGAAAAAAAAAAAAAGTTTCAAACGGAATTTCCTTTGCAAATGAACCGCCACAAAAAGACCCCAAATATTGCACATAAATCAAAAAATATGGAAGTCTTTTCGTATTCTGTGTTTTTTTTTTTTTAGTGCCCTTCATGGGGTCTTTCTAACGGAACCTAACCCATATTAACGCTTGGAAATCCAAGGTTCGAAGAAAACCACGAAAACTCCGAAAGATTAGGCCGACGGGCGCGATTGGGTTCGAACTCGGCACCTCCCGTCTACCAGCTTCAAGAGCAGAGCCTCTCGGCCACTGGTGGGGCCATGATTAAGATGAAGGTGGGAAAATAACAAATTGGCTCCAGTAGCAAGATGAACGACGATGCTGGAAAATTTAACTTTTACCTGGAGACTATCATTTTTATGGATAGAAAAATTACAATAATTCAAGAATCAGATTGGTATATTCTGAATGGGTTTACGCTGTTGAAGGCAGTGGGGCCCCCAAGGGGGACCTCTCCCAAAAGAAAAAGAATCTTTTTTTGTTAAAACAAGCGAAGCTCAGCTGGCAGATTTAAATAATTACAGAATATAATTTATGTATAATTTACATTAGTAATTTATCGAGAGAAGAGAGATGAAACGTTAAAAAAGAAACAGGTTGAACGTAAGGGGATAGGTGGAAAGGCATGGCACACAAATGCCTGCTTATTGGGACCCCAACGAGATTAAAAAGCACATTTTTTTAAAACATTTGAATAACAATAATGAGGTTTAAAAGTTTTGAATCTTGGGTTCCAACTTTTCCTCCTTTTAATAGAGACCCTAAAAAAGACATTTCAAAAAGTATTTAGAACTTTCAAAATTTCTTTCATCTGGGCACCTTTAAAAAGAATGGTGGCTGTAGAAAGAAGCCCATGTCTGTTTTGGTTGAAGAAAGTAATAGTATTAATGAGGTTTTGAACCTGATTGGGAACCCCAACGCGATTAAAAAGCACTTTTTTTAAACATTTGAATAAAAAAGTGACAGCTACAAGTTTTGAATCCTGGGTTCTAACTTTCCTCCCTTTCATAGCCCCCCCCCCCCCCAAAAAAAAGACAATTAAAAAAAAATTAGAGCATGCAAAATTTCTTTCATATGGGGTACCTTAAAAAAAAAAATGGTGGCTAGAAAGGAAGCACATTACCTGTTTTGGTTGAAGGAAGTAATTGTATTAAGGAAGTTTTGAAGCTCATTGGGACCCCATTGAGATTAAAAAGTTAATTTTTAAACATTTGAATAAAAAATATGGGGCCTAAAAGTTTTGAATCTTGACTTCCAACATTTCTTTATTTTTATAGAAGCCCTAAAAAAAAAAAAAAAAAAGAGCCTGCAAAATTTTTTCATTACCTTTAAAAAGAACGGTGACTATAGCAAGAAAGCACAATTTTTTTGAAGGAAGTAATGGCATTAAGAAAGTTTTGAAACTTATTGGGGGCCGTAATGAGATTAAAAAGCATATTTTTTAAACATTTGAATAAAAAATTTGGCCTAAATGTTTTGAATCTTGGGTAACTTTTTCTTCTTCTTTGAATCTTCAACTTTTCCTCACTTTTATAGAAGGCCCTAAAAAAGACAATTCAAAAAGAATTCAGAGCCTACAAAATTTCTTTCATCTGGGCCCCTTTAAAAAGAACGGTGGCTGTAGAAAGAAAGTACATATCTGTTTTGGTTGAAGGGAGTAATAGTATTAATGAAGTTTTGAACTTTTGGTTTCATTTTTTTCTCCCATTTATAGGACACCCCCCCCCCCCCACACACACACACACACACAAAAAAAGACTAAAATACCAGTATTTTAAAATGAGAATTTAAGCTTTCAAAAGCTCTTCCATCTGACAAAAAATGAATTTGGATAAAACAAATTAAAATGTTATTTAAAATACATAAAAAATAATTATAAAAGTTAAAAAACATTATTTGACTCAAAGGTACAATAACTTACTACGGGGCCCCTGACTTTGCTCAGCCCCCCCCCCCCCCCCACCATTTGGGGGGTTGGATATGGGAGACGATTCCTACAGCCCTGGTTATGCCAAATACTTTATTTAACTTTAATACATTTTTACTATGTCTCTGAAGAAACTTTAAAAATTTCGTACTGACTTTAGAAATATCTTATATTTTAAATGAAAAAAAAAATTCCCTAAAATTGCAATGCATATTTTTGAAGAACTACGAATAAGAGATAGAAAAAAAAAATGAAGAAATAATCTGCCACCCCTGGGAAAATCTTTGCCCTACCTGGAAGTATGGTCTAGCTATGGGCCTGTCATCATCTGTTTTCAATCCACTGCTGGATGTAGGTCTCACCCAGATTTTTCCAATGTTTCCTGTGTAGTGCTTTAGTGATCCAGTTAATACCTGTCACTTTTCTAATTTCAGCACTCAATCTTACTTGAGGTCATCTTCTTGGCTGTTTTACATCTCTGGGATACCACTGTAAGGTGTTTGTGTCCATCTATTGTCTTGTCTTTTTGCAATGTGTCCAGCCCATTTCCATTTTAGGCATTTAATTCTTTCAATGATGTAAAAAACTTTTGTCTGATTTCTTATCCAGGTTATTCTCTTTCTGTCTGTTCTAGTTATGTCTAGCGTACATCTTTCCATACTTCTCTGTGTTGTTTGTAATCTTTGTACTACCGGTTTTTTAGCATCCATGTTTCTGCTCCATATGTTAGTACAGGCAAAACACATTGGTTAAACACCTTTCTTTTCAAACAAAGAGGCATGTTACTCTTCAGAATAATATTGTCCTTCCCAAAAGCACTCCATCCATTTCTTATTCTTATATTGATTTCATTTATGATACTATTATTCGATGATATTTCCTGTTCAAGGTACACATAAATTTGCACTTCTTTAATCTCAGTGTTGTTGTAGACGATTTTCTTTTTCAATGCAAATGAATTTAATATCACCTTAGCCTTTTTCAAATTTATTTTTAATCCCACATTAATGCTAGCTTCTGCCAAATCTTTGAGCACATTTTCTAATTCTTCAGGGCTGTTACTGAAAATTAAAATGTCGCCAAAGAATCGGAGATGACTTAAATATTCCCCATTTATTCTGATCCCTTTGTTTTCCCAATCCAGCTTCTTGAAAATATTTTCTGAGACAGCAGTAAAAAGCTTAGGCGAAATGGTGTCTCCTTGTCTTACCCCTCTTCCAAGCTTAATCTTCGCTTTTCCATAGTTGCTGTTACTTTCTTGTAAATCTTTCTTATGATATTGATGTAAGGTTTGCCTATACCAATCTCCTCCAGAGATTCTACTACTGCTGATATGTATACCGAATCAAATGCTTTTTCATAATCAATAAAGATAAGGCAGAAAGGTAAATTATATTCCTTATGTTTTTCTATGAATTCCCCTACCGTTTGGATATGATCCATTGTACTGAATCCACTTCAGAATCCTGTTTATTCTCTATGTTGAGCTGAGTCTAGAGCTGATTCAAGTCTTGTCATTAAAACTTTGGTGAAAATTTTATAAATCACTGATAGTAAGCTAATCGGACGGTAGTTTTTAATGCTTTCCTTCTCTCCTTTCTTGCAAAGTAGCATCATCACAGCATTATTCCAATCTTCTGGTACATCTGACTTCTCGAGACATTTGGAAAACAGTAAGGATTGCAAATTGTTCTCCTGCTTCTTTGATAAGATCAATTGTAATTCCATCTTCACCAGGGCATTTACCTTTTTTCATAAATCTAATGGCTTGTAAAACTTCATCTGTCATCACTCGGTTCTCTCTTCAGTTTCTGTTAAGTTTTCTCATGGATCACTTAGCTTGATTTCCCTTTGATCTAATTTACAGGGGTGCAGAATATGTCCGATCCCGCGATCTAGGATCGGGGGAAATTTTAACGCCCTGGGGAATTTTTTCAGAAACATATACAATTGATTTCGATTTTAACAACGAATTCCATAACTCCCTGAGATAGAACAATTTCAGTACAAATAAAAATATCCGTATGGCAACCTTCACAAAATCGATCTCAAAATAATATGTACCATAGATCAGGGGTGATTATGTTCCGAAAGTTTAAGATTTTCGGTTCCGAAAAAAAAAAAAAAAAAAAATCGGTCATCTGAAAATTCGGACATAAAAATACCACGAATTTTGGCGAAGAATTACAGAAAAAATGCAAATTTCGTCACAAGATCGCAAAATAACTGCACATTTTGTCAGAAGATCGCGAAAGAACCGCAAATTTCGTCAAAAGATCGCGAAAGAACCGCAGGTTTCTTCGAAAGATCGCGAAATAACCGCAGGTTTTGTCAAAAGATCATGAAATGAACGCAAATTTTGTCAAAAGATCGCAAAATAAATGCACATTTCGTCAAAAGATCGCGAAACAATCGCACATTTTGTCAAAGATCACGAAACAATCGCAAATTTCGTCAAAAGATCACAAAACAACCTCGAATTTCGTCAAAAGATCGCAAAACAACCTCGAATTTCGTCAAAAGATCGCAAAACAACCGTGATCTTCGTCAAAACATGGCGAAATAACCGCGATTTTCGTCAAAACAGGGCGAATAACCTTCTATTTCGTCAAAGAAAAGCGAAAAAAACTGCAAATTTCGTCAAAAGATCGCGAAATGAACGTAAATTTACTGAAAAGATCGCGAAACAAACGCAAATTTTGTCAAAAGATTGCGAAACAACCGCGCATTTCATCAAAAGGGGGCAAAATAACAGCAAATTTCGTTAAAAGATCGCAAAAAATCTGCAAATTTCGTAAAAAGATCACGAAAGAATCGCAAATTTCGTCAAAAGATCACGATAGAATTGCAAATTTCGTTAAAAGATCACGAAAGAATCGCAAATTTCGTTAAAAGATCACGAAAGAATAGCAAATTTCGTTAAAAGATCGCAAAAAACTGCAAATTTCGTCAAACGATCACGAAAGAACCACAAATTTTGCCAAATGATCACAAAAACAACTGCGAATTTCGTCAAAAGGAAGGAGAAATAACCACAAATTTCGTCAAAAGATCGCGAAAAAACGCGAATTGCGTCAAAAGATCCATGAAAAATACATAGTGTTAGGAGTGGATTTCCCCCACTCCGCTGTAACCTTTCAGAAAATTTGCTGTGAATTTTAGGAAATTTTTTTTCACTCAGAATCACCTCTGCCATATATACTCGCACATAAGTTGAGAAATATTTGAAAAATAAATTTTCTATGCCTACGGTAATACAGCACTTACCTATAACATACTGTAAAATTTTGGGGAAATTTTCGCGTGGATTAGGGGAAATGTTGGGAGTAGAAACATTTTCTGCATCCCTGCATATTTATATAGATCATTATAGAATTTTTCAACAATGTGTACTATTTCGTTATTGATTTTTGTGATTGTTCCATCTACCCTCTTTAGTGCAAAAATATCTTTTCTTCCAGCACATAGTTTGCGTTTAGCTGATTTTAAACTTTTGTTATTTTCTAGAATTTTCTTGACAAGATCACAGTTAAATTTTCTGATATCTTCTGTAATACATTTTCGTACCGTTTTACATAATTCAGCATATTCAACTTTTGATTTAGGATCATTTTTCTTCATTTTAAATTCTCTGCATTTCTTCACCAAACTTGTTTCTTCTATTATTTTCTTTCTCTGCTTTACTTGTGCATCGCCGGCTATTTTCTTTGCAATATATTGTAGAGTATTGGTTAGTTTCTTGTTCACTATTGTAACATCTCGCTCTTCTTCTAAAGTTGATTGAAGTCTTGAAAAGTTTTTAAGTTCCAAATGAAATTCTGGAGATTATAACATCGATTATTTCTTTGAGTGTTGCAAAAGCTTCATTCTTTCCACTTAAGTATTTAACAGCAGGTTGTATCTAACCAACCTGTGATCGCTTCCTGTATTCAAGTTATTGAGAACGCTGCAATCCTGAATAAGATGCTTTTTGTTTGTCAAGATGTAGTTGATTTCACTTGTTGAGCCATTTGCACTGTGCCATGTCCATTTTTTTTTTATACCTTTTTCTTGAAAAATGAATTCATGATATACATCTGTTCACATTCTGCAAACTCAGTCAATCTTTTTCCTCTTTCATTATGCACCCCATATTCATGATTTCCTACTGATAACTCACCTTTCTTTTTTTCCCCAATTCTAGCATCCCAGTCTCCCATTATTAATTTTATGTAGCATTTCCTCTTTTGATGTATTTAAGCCACTTCTTCTCAATTTGTTCATCAGTATAGCTTATTGTTGGTGCATAAACTTGGATAATTTGCAGCTTGTATTACTAACCTTGCAACTCTATCTGATGCACTATCATATTCTACGATGGGATTTTTCCACCTTTTATGAATCAGAAATCCCACATCACTTGTTTTCCCATCTTCTGTGCCTCTGTATTATAATACGTGTCTGCTGACAAGATCAATCTTTCCTTCTTCTTTTCTTTTTACTTCACATAATCCTAGGTTGTCTTATTTGATTCATTCTAATTCTTCAAGCTCCTGTAAACAATATTCCAAAGATAGGGATTGTCCATTATATGTAGCCAAGATCATCAACTTATGGCAGCCAAGCTGAGCCCGGTGATTCTTAGCACCCTCTATCTTCATGTCTTTCTGATCACTGCCGTAACCAGGAACATGCAGACCACCAGGAATTAAGGGCCATGATTTATTTTGTGAATTCATGGTAAAATGGGGGAGGCAAATTCATTCATGCTGGCCAAGCGGCCCATCTGCATTCATTCCCCATGCATTAGGCAAGAGTACTAATAGGCTGCACCGCTGGAAGGTGCGGACTGGTTATTAAATCTCCACTCCCAGTCAATTCCTTTAAGAACTCCTCGAAGGCAATTAAAGGGTCTTCTCCTGGTTAATAAGCAGAGGCTATTAAACAGCCCTTACTAAGGAATAGAGCATATTATATTCTCTATCTGTAGTGTCATTCAAGGATGAAAATTTCTTCCTTTGCAGACAGAATCATGTTTAATGTTGTTCTGGGGATACAGTGTGCTTTAGAAAATCCAGACTTAGTTATTCCTGACTTTTCAAAATCATTAAGTAAATTTACTTTTTCTGTTAATATCCATGACTTTTAGTAGCCATTTTAGCTTCCGACTTTATGTGTTCTCAAAACTAAAAGGAGCATGAAAAGAAGAAACGAACTATCTAATGCAAGCAGACATGAATTAAAAAGTAAACTAGTTACCTGTCCTGAGCATGAGAATCTCGGACAATAAACTAAGATCTATTGCCAGGGAGCTTACAAAGGCCAATTCATTCTTTTCCTGATGCCTCATAGTGATTTACCTTATGTATCCCACCCCCTTTCCCCCGCGCTGACCCAATTCCTCTCACAGGGCAGTTAACATTCCATGGATTGGCAAAGAATGACTTCTTAAACATTCCGTTAATAACTTCTTAAATAATTCCGTTTTTGTGTCCCAAGAACATTCCGGGAGAAATTCAGAATTTTTTTTTTTAATTTGGCAAACAATCTTTGTAAGGAAAAAGGACTGTCATCTGGAATATTTTAAAACTTAAACTTTCTGTCATGAACAACAAAATATAATTGTTTTTTAAGATAACCTTGACAAAGAAATGTGGTTGAAAAAATAATGATGCAATAAACAGAGTACAAAATGTGAAAAGCTGTATAAGAACGGTCGAGACTTCTGAAACATGGCGTAATATGCAGAGTAATGTCTTATCCAAGTGATTTACTAACGAGATTTGAGTGTATTTGAAATTTTCACATTGAAAAAATGTATACATGCTTTTCTTAATGTATTTTTTAATTTCTTATATTTCAGTTTAACATCATCATATCAAAAGAACTATGTTGATACCAAAAGTGATGTAAAACACCAGTTTTGTAATAAACTCTTCTGTGCATGGGATTTTAGTATTGAGACTGAAGATGCTGCAAAACTTCGTAGAATCGCATTCTGCAATGAAATCAAGGTTCTTTTTCTTTTTAGCATTTTAAATTCTTGTATTTTAATTTTTTTTTTTTTTTTTTTTTTTTTTTTTTGTATTGTAAAAGTATTTGTTGTTAGTGACTTATATACTTGTGAGAAAATCTTTTATGTTTTGACAGATTTCCACTTTTTAAAATATTTCATCTAAGTTCTTCCTTTTGAATATTTTGCACCTGTCCTTTTTACTCTCCCTCCCCACTTCTCACAAAGTTTAAAATTTTTAAAACTCTCATTTTTAGAACTTTTCTACTTTATTTGTTATTTTATTATAACAGTAAATAATTTGTCATCTAATTTCTGTCTAGAAATTACCTTCCCCTCGTCCCTCTCCCTTTCCGAAGTACCAAACACTTAAATTTAAAGTCTTTGACACACTTTCTTTTATGCATATGTATTATCATGCTCTATTTGTTACTTTGTTTAAAAATTAATAAATAATCTTCTCAATTTCCTCCCAGCATCTAGAAATATCTGACTTCTTTCCCTTTACCCCTCCAACATACAAAGTTTATTAGGTTTTTTTTTTCTTTTTTTTTTTTTTTTTTTTTTGTCCAAGTTCTGGCTGTGTAGCAGCAATAAGTAAATAATCAAATAATCAAATCATCTAAATTCTCTCTGTTTCCTAAAATTTATGCACGTCGCCTCCCCTGAAAAAGATCTCCATTTTTTAGTTTGGCTATTCATACCCCTGCATATACCAGAAATTGTAACAATACCAGAAGTAGTTATTTTTGTCATCAAAATATCACGAAATAAAAATTTCTAGTTATACATCATTAATAGAAAAGCAGGACTATGATTCCTGTCAAAAATTCGGAAATTCCTTCTTGAAAAATCTCAGAGTGGGAGACGCCTGCCTATGTAAGCTGGTGTACCTACCTACAAATCTTGAAAATTATGGAAATCACAAATGAAGTTATTTGGTCATGAAAATAAAATAAAAGTCATGAATTTAATTAGTTTGCTATGAAAAAGTCACAAGTTTCCACAATTTTTTAAATCTTCTTCCTTTCTACTATGAATGTACTTAAGGTAAACTTATTTTGGTAAAATCTAAAATAAAAATACAATTTATTTCTTGTCATCATGTTATTTCTGAATTTAAACGCTGATGTAACAAAATTCTGAAATTCATTCTAATTTTTTTTTCAGTTATTTAAGCTAAATAAATATGCAAGGTATTTAAATATAAATATTCATATTGATTGTTTTCAAAGCTATTTCTTTTTATGAATCTTTAAAAAGATTTGCAAAAATACTGCCACCTATTTGAAAGGTTAATATTAGTAAAGTGCTTTACATAATTTTAAGAAAAGAATCATTTTATAAAAGTATATAAAATGATAATGTATTTTAAAGCAATCCTTCTTCACCTGTTCAAAATACAGTAGTCTCATTATATCAAAGGTGTCAAATGGTTATCAAAGAACAAAAAACAAAAAAAAAAAATTTATTCAAATACATAATATAATCAACGGCATTGTAAAGATTAAGAAAAAATGATAACCTACTTGTAAATGTGTTAAAATAATACTCAAAATGTTAATTTATATACAGGCTGCAATTTTCTCAATAAATTAACACATATAATTAAATGTTATCTATTTTTATCATATATGGTGGTGTCCTGTCTGTCTCTTGCAATGTTGCTTATGTCTCAGTTTGATGCAGAAAGATTCATTGTTAAGTTCACAACATTTATTTCTCGCTCTAAAAAAGAACTTAATAGTTTTTTTTCGTATATCTTCAGTTATAAATGATAAATATCAATTTATTTTTTGTTTTCTAATTAATTTCAATTTTATAATATTTTAGGAGTTGCTGTTTTCTATTCGACGTGATCAAAGAGAAAAGACACTGTCTCAAAAAATAGTTGAGGTTGCTTTAAGGATCTTAATCAATACATGTTGTTTGGGTATTATGGCTGCTATTTGCTATGCAATCTATTATTTACAGGAGAAAAAAGCTTTAAAGGTGAGTATTTATATATGTATACAGTCCTCAGCAAAAGTTTAGACACTGGTGATATTTAACCTTTAAATAAAAAATACGAACACTTGGGTTATAAAAATGGCTGTGCTTTTTTTTTATTATATTTTAAACATCTTAGGATGGAAATAATGGTATTAAGTATGATATTATTTAATGTAACTGAAAAAAGGGAAATTTGCACATTGCAAAAGTTTAAGACACTTTCTTGATTTTTAGCAATTGTTCACGGAAAAACGCAAATTTCAAACTTATGACATCACATGCATGAAGTGTTTAAGTATACCTCGCGATAGCATCGGTTAGTGAAGATGCCGCAAGCTAGAAATTTTCAGTCAGATGGAGTAATTGGAGCATGAAAGTTGAAATCAAAAGGGAAGGCTGTTGCAGAAATTTCAGCTACTTTGAATCGTCAAAAAAAGTCTGTCTAAGGGTGACTCTTTCAAAGCAAAATGTAGATTTGGAAACTCCTGTGTGGCCACAAAATGAGATGGTAGAAGAATCCATAAGCTGGCATCTGTGCAAATGTTGATTGCTAATGGCATTAAACATGAGTCAGAGCTTTCTGTGTCAACAGATACAATTCACAGATGAATTAAAGAAAGATGTAAATCAGTTATGAAAATGATAAAACAACCAGCCTTGAAATCTCACAACAAATTGATGAGAATGCAGTGGGCTCGCAAACATATGCCATATGGACCCAAGTGGTGTACTGTGATATTCAGCGACGAAAAAAGGGGGAATTTGGATGAGCCAGATAGGTGGGCATACAATTACTACCACTTACGTAAAGAGTCCCGGACTTTTTTTAGTCGTCAACAAAGAGGTGGCTCTTTAAATTAATGTTTTGGTCCTTAATTTGTTTTAATGCTGAAGTATCTCTGGAGCTCCTCAATGGTCGCCAAGCAGCGTAAGACTACATACGTACATTGGAAAACAATTTACAGCCATTTGGTGAACTTTTAGCTGTTCCAAAGTATGTATTTGAGCAAGATAATGCGTCTATTCATGTTGCATATAAGACAAAAAATTGGTTTAACTCTCAAAATATTACTGTTCTCGACTGGCCCACCTGTAGCCCTGATCAGAACCCAATCAAAAATTTTTGTGGCATCATATCTCATAAGGTTTACGTAATTTTTTGACAATACTCCTCTGTTAATGAACTTCGAGCTGCTGTTGAACATGTTCGGTACGAAATAGACACCCAAGTGTTGCAGAATTTAGTTTCTTCGATGGGAAGTCACATTTTTACACTAATTGCAGACAATGTAGATGCAGTTCGATTTTAATTTATTGTTATTTTTCTGTAAATATAATATAGTTTTGCCACAATGTTTTTTTTGTTTTTTTGTCATTATATATTATGTAAAGTGTATAATTTAAAATTTATTGTTTGTAAATAAAGTATAAGTTCCCAGTAATATATGACAGTTGAGCTATAACAATTCATTACATACTTCTCAGTACAGAAGCATAATTGATCAGTGTCTAAACTTTTGCTGTGCACTGTATATATATATATATATGTAATATAAGGATGATATAAGGATAAGGCCTTAGTTAATGAAAAGGATAAGGCCTTAGTTTAATGATTCTAGGTTATAGTTTTACATATTAAATAGAAATTATATTTACAAGTACGGGAGGGTAGGGGGTTTTTCTGCAGCATACGCGCCCGCAGAATCGTCGGAGCTCGGCCTCTGCTCTCGTCTAGAGCGAGATATGCCTACCATCGGCCGCGTCAGAATGCAATCTGCTCCCGGTTGTCACTTGTTTCCAAGCGAAGGGAATGCAAACTGCATATCAGCAAATTCAGTAACATCTTCTGTTCTGCGGTAACAAGTTCTCATGGAAAAGTGCTAACCATATCTGTTGCTATGAGTAGGGTTTTATGGGAATCTAAAACCACAACTCACACTCGGCCATCTTGTCCGCTTGTCGACCTCGACAGCGCGTTAAATAAGCAACAAGATATGTCAAAAAAAAAAAAAAAAAAAAAAAAAAAAAACTATCTAAAAATAATTAAAATCCAAAGGGAAAAAACTGTCATTAAATAATTAAGAAAATTGAGCTAAATAATAAAAAAAAATCTAAATTTTATGTAAATTAATGCTGAACTGCCGTGGGATATCTCCAAAAAAAACAAACAAAAGAATAAAAAAAAATCTCAGGAAAGCATCAATTTGCGTCATGAGACCGTCTTTCTCATGAGCCATCATCAGGGATGAAAAATATAATCTGAAAGGCCGTCTGCCCATTATATTATCATCAAGAAAACATACTGAAATCTGCCTCATCTTAGGTAGAATTTCGTAAAAAAAACATCTTTATCCCAACGTCATTCGAGAATAAAAAATAAAAAAAGAGGTTTGCCTCGTCTAAGCAAAAAAAAAAAAAAAAGGATTTCCCACCAAAAGGTTTTTTTTTTTTTTTTGACAGCCAGCTCTTACTTCTGTAAAAAAATATGCGAGGTGGGTGGGGTGGGGGGTGGGGGGGGGGGGACACATGCATATATATATAGCAATTCAATAAAAAGTTTACACATAAAATACAGTTTTTAAAAATATAAATACAACAATATTCTGTTTCTTCTTGTCAAAAGTGAGTGTTAAAAAAAAAAAATAAAGTCCTGTGTAGATAGTCATTTTAAATAAAGTTGTTGTTTACGCAACATAAAAAAAAAGCACGTGTTGCGAAACAGGCAAATGAAAAAAATAATGCACCATTTGCAGTCCGAGAGAAAGATAACTTGCCATGCGCAAAAAAAAAAAAAAATCACCGCATGGGTTCAATAAAAATGTTTTGAGCAGGTATATATCGCTCAGAGGTTTAAAAAAATGTTGAACAGAACTTCGAAAAAAAAAGCACATAAATTCTGTTAATATAAGCTGAAAAAATAAAGAATCTGTTGCATATTCCACAAACTATGAATAATTAAACAAAAACACTGTTGATAAAAATGCTTGGTACGCGATAACTTCTTTAAAAAAAAAGCACTTGAAGTTTATCGTACTGTAGAATGGCATGACACACAAAAATACGAAGAAGAAAAAAAAAACGTTCTGTGTTGAAGATTTCCATCAATGATTGGACTCTTGAACTGGTGAGTTACACCGGTAAACACCTCATTCTAATGTTTCGTCCAGAAAAAAAAATAATCGTGGATGCTTGCTGCAATCGTAAAAAAAAACGAAGATATTGAAATAAAGTTACTAAGAAAGTCACAGATAGTAGCAGTCTATAGTTTGTACGATATAAATGTTCTCAGGAATAAGCAGATATATGGGTGTCAAACACAGAATATATAAACACAGTTTAAAAAAAAATAGTAGTAATAATAAAAAACACATTTATGATAAATTCGTTGGTTGCACTTGTGACCTATATACGTGAAGCATATTTCTTTTTGGAAATTTAAGTCTACTTTTTCTCTTTCTCGTTGATGACTTCACAAAATGCCGGCGTATAAAAAATAAAAAAGGAATGATAAGAACACGCAGAATTTCGGTCCAATTAGTAACGTCACTCGAATCTGGAGATGGTTGGGACGTATGGTACGCTGAATGCTGATAAATGAGTCCGTTGGCAGACGTAAACAGTAATAAATAGATGGTCAATAAGAAGAGCACAGTCATGCACAGCTTGTAGGATAAGAAATTTAAATCGTAGGAAAAACAGTCTGGCGATAATGTTGCGAGATGTTTCAGATGTGCTGAATCAATCACTGGGTCAATTTCGATGTCAGTAGGAATATTTTCATTCGAAAAATCTTTATTTACTCTCGGCGGTTTTAGATCTTGGGGGAAAGAATTTGAAACAAATGTTTCCGTAGTGCATCTTGCGTCGGGAAATGCAGGTACATAGGATTTATCTTGAGATTTCGTTGCAGATACATTATCAAACACAGTAATGCAGCTTATAAAAATACTTGTGGGTGGAGATTTAGTTAAAGTAGCTCCGTTTTTGTCGCATGTGAGAGTACCCTGAAATATGACATCTGTCCCTATGATAAGTGGCATGGGCATCTGAGAAGACTTAACTACGTAAACAGTAGTAGAAAAAGTATTATCGTCTATCTCTATATCGGTAGAAAACGATCTTATAGGTTGAATAACACGGTTACCGATACCCGACAATTGCACAGTTGCTCCGGTGAGGGGGGGAGACCCAATTTGTTCATAAATGTCTTCTCTCAGTATCGTCAGTGAGCTTCCAGTGTCCAAGATTGAATTGATTTGTAAATTGAAAATTTTTACAGGTTTCTGCATGCACGGATGAGAATGACACATTTCGACTACGTTAATTTGTTCGTCTCTGCGTGGTGACGTCTTGCGTGAAGGGGAGGTGCCTTGAGTCGAACGCTTGCGTTCTGGAGTTTGCTCTGTACACTGGTTGGAAACATGACCAAAACGTGCACATTTCATACACTTTTTCCCTTTATTTAAATGCACACAATGGGTAGATAGGTGTCCTGGGGCTAAACAATTCCAGCAAGTTAATTTTGCAGTTTTTTCCGTCTGGTTAATCTTAGGAGTGTTGGGTGTTGTCGGTGACTTTGATTGGTAAACTTTAGAACTCTGTTCACAAATTCGTTCGAAAATTTGGAGCTTGTTTTTAAATTCGGCAAGCGTGGCGCACCCGAATAATATAGCTTTATTATGTGGTGTATCGTTAATCCCATTAATTATATAGTGAATTAATGATATATCATCGATGTTTCCTCTCTGTGCTATTTCTTTCATTTTCAGAAAATATTCAAATAGTTTTTCGTTTGGGCGGCAGCCTCTAGCGGCTAGTAATTGATGTATCTGGGCGGACGAAGCTGATTGTCCAAATTCGCGAAACAATGCTTCTTTGAGCGATGTATATGAAGAAATGTTATTTTCACTACGTACATACAATAATGCTAAACTTTTTAATGCCCGCTCAGCAAACACAAATTTCTGTATGTCGGACAGTTGAAATGAATGGGCCAGAGATTCAAATCTCTGAAACCATGTTTGAACGTTTTCCGTTTTATCACCACTAAACGGTGTAATTAAATGATCAATGTCATGGAAAGAAATTGTCTGTTTGGGCGCGGAGTGTGTACAGTGTACACGCGCCTGGTCTGGCTGTACTGCCAAAGGGGAAGATAAACCAGTGCTTCCACTACTATTGTGGCTATCATCAAATTCGGTATCCGATTCGGAAACTGCCATAAACGTGTCTTTAAAAGCCGAAATATCAACTAGTGTGCTTAAAATACGTTGTGCTATATCTTGTTTTGATCCATGGATGTCAATGGATAAGATATTAGCAATAGTAATCAATTGTATCTGATCGTAATCGTCCAAAATTACTTTGAGTTTATTTTCATACTCATCGCTTTTGTCAGTAAAAGAAAAACCTTTAAATTTCCTTAAATTCGCTCTATTCTGGCAATTTTTATCGCAACCAAATATAAATTCATGTAATAATTTGATTTTACCTGTTTTAGCCGATTTCAACTGGCTTTTAATAAAGTCAATTTCTTGCAATTCCATATTAAAAGGCAAGAAAGGAAAGAGAAAAAAATAAACTTACTTCAAAAGGAGTTATCCAATTGAAAAATAAATTCCTCGCCACGATATATTGAAGTAATCCAATTAATGATCCGTAGAAAAAAAATATGCAGTCGAAGATTCATTCCTTGTACAGCGATAACTATCTTGCACAAATAAAAATAAACGAGCTTCAACCAGATGGCTAAGGGGATGAATCACGAATGTTGATAACGGGACTGAGAAGGAAGTTCTCCAATTCTGATCGGTAATAAAGCCTAGGGGATTTTACTTTTAAATTCGTTTTGGATTCAAATCGGCCTAGAGCTCCCATGTAATATAAGGATGATATAAGGATAAGGCCTTAGTTAATGAAAAAAGGAGTTTAATGATTCTAGGTTATAGTTTTACATATTAAATAGAAATTATATTTACAAGTACGGGAGGGTAGGGGGGTTTTCTGCAGCATACGTGCCCGCAGAATCGTCGGAGCTCGGCCTCTGCTCTCGTCTAGAGCGAGATATGCCTACCATCGGCCGCGTCAGAATGCAATCTGCTCCCGGTTGTCACTTGTTTCCAAGCGAAGGGAATGCAAACTGCATATCAGCAAATTCAGTAACATCTTCTGTTCTGCGGTAACAAGTTCTCATGGAAAAGTGCTGACCATATCTGTTGCTATGAGTAGGGTTTTATGGGAATCTAAAACCACAACTCACATATATATATATATATATATATATATATATATATATATAACCATTAATTAAGCTTTACTGACCACCAACAAAAATTGTGATAGTATGAATGAATTTACAACAATATAGTGTCCCCAAACACACTGAATGGATACCAAAAACATAATATACAAGCTGCTATGTATAAAATAAAGTCTCTTGTACTATATAACAAGAATTAATAAGGAAGAAAAAAAGAAGAATATGGATTTCGATAAAAATAATTGAAAAGCTTATATATTGAATTACGTTATCAAGAGTTCAGAATTCAATTATATAAGCAAAATTAGTCGTTTTCTGTGAGAAAAAAGCTAAAAGCTGAAAAAAAATTTTCTCCTGTACTCTAACGACCAATATAACCAAGAGAATAGTTTCAAATGAAAACAGAATAATATTAAATGCTATGAAATGGAAAAAGCAATACAACCTTTTAAATGTTTAATTTATAGCAAGGAAAAATAGTAATATTACACAAAATACCTAATAAAATCCCAGTTATTTTATCCAAATACACATCAGCACATGGTATCCAAAAGCTTGATAAGTTTAAGGTTATTTTTAGAGTTGAGTTAACACAGATTTTAAAACCTAATGGATACAGTTAATCTATTTTGAAATACTGTGATAAATGCAATTAAAATAATATAAATAGAAAATAATTACATAATAAGTAAAATACCTCTTAACACTTTTAAATTTTTATATTTCTTTACTAAAGTAAAAATACCAAAACTATTAGTTTACAATATCGCAAATAGCCAGCATTAAGATCCACCATGTGTTAAAAATTGATATTATTACTCTAATTGAAGCATCAGACAGAATCCAATTTAAATTTTGGTGCTGCCATCTATAATATTAACTTGAAACTATTATGAACAAAATGTCATAAGATTAAGCTATTATAAGCTAATTCTTTCGTAATATACCAACTGCTATATCCCAACAAATCCTAATATAAAAATACCATATTATATTTCATTATTCATATAAATATTAAATAAATACAATTGTTAATAGAATGATTACAATATATTCTACTACCATGCCCAATTAATCTATACGGAAAATTTAAATAATTTTAAAACAATAATAATATAATATAGCAATATGCTATAACACTAAATAAATTATATATAATAAATTATATATAATAAATTATATATAATAAAAAAATTATAAGAAATACTTTTAAATATAAAAAATAATTAATTAATAAAATGAACAGGAAGAAAAAAAAATGGATGTTGATAGAATTATGTCAGAATCTTCATTTCCCAATTGCCTAATGATAACAAATAAATTGTGTGGTTTATTTTCATATTAACCATAAAAAACTAAAGAATATGAATTTGGGATTAACATTCACATAAAACCAATAATTAATCATTTAATACTAAGTTCAAAATTAAACAATATTAAAAAGTATAGAGGAATAATAAAAAACTAATAACCCAATTTTAATACAAACTGTAATAACATTAGTTATATCAAATAAGCTTATTATGCATATTATTCTCCATAAAGATGGTATACTATTAGAAATTAATATGACATTGTCCCGAGAAGACTAAAAATTAAAAACAAGTTAATTGTAACTTGATTAAATATTAATTAAGCTAAATAAATTCACTATGAATTGAAATAAAAATTTAACGTCACCATATATATAAAATATTAAATCCACCTCCAAATAAAAAGTGTATTAGCAATGTAGTTATAATTCAAATGCCCCATCAATTTTTTTATTTTTTTAAAATAAATTAACCATTGCGTATTATCCAGACAACACCACCCTCCTCCGTACTCTAACATCTACTCACCCAACCGTCCTATAATAATTTTTTATTATTTTACAATTTTTTATTTTTTTTTTTATAAATATTTTCTTATTTTATAAGTTTTTTTTTTTTTTTTTTTTTTTTTTTTTTGTAATTTTGTTTACGCATGTGTTAATTTGTTTTTTAAAAAGGTCATGTAAGTACTAATTGTATATTAAAGAATATATGAATTTTTTTGGAAAACCTTGATTTAATGCATCATAAATTAGTTTTTAATATTATTATTAATTAGATGAGAAGAACATAAACATTTTATTCTATATAAATGGTTAAGTATTATATTTCGATATACAGAATTATGAAGACAAGATTTAAAATTTGTAAATGTATTAACTTTGAATTTAAATTCTTTATGTTTATCATATAGATCTGTTATTGTTTTGTTGTCTTTTATTGTAATTTTAAGATCTAAGAAGTTGATTGTATTATTAGATAAGAGGTTTTCCGTTAATTCCAAATTAGTGGTATAATCTACTGGAAATTGAGAAATTTTAGTTTGATCAGTGGCAATTAAAATTATGTCATCAATATAACGATATAAATGTAGATTATTATTAGTAAAAGTACGTTCATAGTGATATAAATATAAGTCTGATAATAAACTGGATGTACACTGTACAGCCACCATGTGGTATACCGATGTGTTGTAAATATAATGTGTTATCTTGCAAGATATAATTATTATAGATAATGAAATTAGTTAAAGATTTAAAATAAGCTATATCTATATTAGATGGTAAATCCAGTTTTTGATGATACTGTTTAAATAATGCATTTATAATATTATGTAAATCTAATAAATCTATATTATTAAAAAGATCTTTGAAGTCATATGTCGTTATATTATGTACACAATTAGGATTTTTCATAATATTGACCAGTTGATAGCTGTTTTTTATACAATGTATATTATCATTGTTTGTAGTCAGTATATATAATTGATTAAGAATTTTTAATAGTAGTTTATTGGCTTTATTGTTATATGTATTACAGCAATTACATTTTCATTAGTTTTTTGAAAAGATTTATTAGAAGAAATAGAGTTAGTTAGAAGTTGGTGATAATAAGATTTACATATGATTGCATAATTATTAGGAGATTTGTCTACATATGTACTAACATAGTATTTTTGTAATGTATTAATTTGTTGGAAAAAATGCTTTGTGTTAATAGTAACTAAATCAGAAATATTATATTTTAAAGCCATAGTTAATCTTCCAATTACTAATAATTTCCATTGATTAAAATATTCAATAGGTTTATTATAACAGATTGAAATTTTATATATAAAAACATCTATATCATATGTAAACTGTTTGATAATAGATTTTACATTAAATTTAGATGGAAGTCTATATTTAGTACCATAACACATTAGTTTTTTCATATATATATATATATATATATATACACTAGAAAGATAACCCATCAAAAATGATGGAATATGAGATTTAAAGGTATATACAACACATGTGCAAGAATATGAGTATTTCTCGCTTGTTCCACAGTGATAGGTGAAAACAACAGATTTTAAAGACAAAACTGATTTATGGAAAATTGTAAGTGCTGTGCAGATTTGAGGCTTTTTGCGGGTTATAGATCATGTCTACAGGGGCGTGCCTAGCGGGGGGGGGGGGGGGTGTTGGGGGTGTAACACCCCCCCACTTATTTGGAAGAGTTGGTAAAATTTAGAATAGACGGAAAGTTAAGAACACACCTTGCAAAAAGTCCCCTCTCCCGTCGCAGTACCATTTCAATTCTCTGTTTTCCGTCATTAAAGGGGAAAAGAAAGAACTTCTCAGGGAAGATTGTGTATGATTTTGTGTGGGAGGGAGGGGTTGTCAGAGAGCGGAGGTGACAGATAGAGAGAGAATCACGTTTCTGAGAATTTGAGACTTTCGTGAAAGGAAGGGGGAGGGGGTGTTGTTGCAATCTCTATTGTAAGTTTTCCCATGTAGCATCTTTAATTGCTCCCTTCTGCTATGGACTGATTCTTAGAATTTGGTGACCTCTTGGCTCTGGATTTGACGCTAGTTATTTAAGGTTGCTGCATTTAAAAGATGAAGTCACGGACACAGAAGAAGAGCGACTTGCAAAAGTTTGTTTTTGTCGCATGATGGCGGATAATTCAGTGAAAATTATATGCACACACTGTGATAGCGTACACACAATTTTCACAGAAAAAAATAAATTTATATCTCCATATAAGAAAATTTCTTTCGAATGAAAACATCGACCTCCATTAAGGAAAACGGATTCAATGTGCAATATGCAGATATTTCTGCATTTCTATTGGAGGCCTGCATAGTCATGTTCAAACTGATCATCCAGATGTAAAATTATCTTTTGAAAAGGCTCCTGTATAGCCTTTCTTCCCCCAAAAAGCAGGTTTTATTCTTAAAATTGCCATAGACACATGAATTTTGTATTCAGAGCTATTTTATCGTCCTATGATGCCCTCATCCATACTCTGCAAATTATTTCTGAAGACATGAAGGTTGACAAGGGTGCTCGAGCTAAGGAGGGAGGGTTAAAAAGTAAAAAGATATCATACGATTTCATTGTTTCTTAATTGCAATGAAAACAATTATGTTTAAGACCAAGTTAGCAACAGAGCAATTGCAACGTGAAGACCTGAACATTTTAGAGGGAACCGACATAATGCAGAAAACTTACGAAAGCATTCAGAAACTCCGGAATGATGACGTGGAGGCAATAATGAACATCATTACGGAAGCTGACAACATCTGCGAGACACATGGAATAAATCAAGATTATGAGTTCAATTTGCGGCACAGGCGACGAAGGCCTCCATCGAAGATCGACGAAAATCCTGAAACTGCAGTTCTATTTACACGAGAGAATTATTTTGAAGGTGGTAGATCGGCTTACAACTGCATTTTGAGACATTCATAAGTTGGTATTTGAGAAAGTTAAACCACTGGCCAGTCTCCTTCCATCTAGGATCAAGTATAGCTCTACCGAGGACATTTCTAAACTATGTCAATATTTCCCTGATGATCTCAAAGATGTAGATAACTTGGAATGTGAAATTGATCTCATGTCCTCAGAAATAGCTAGTTCTGAATCGGATACAATTGGGGTAGCAGCGCAAAAACTTGTAGGGAAGGCTCATTTGTATCCTAACATTTCTTTGGCCTTAATTATTCCAGTAACTGTGGCAAGTAATGAAAGAAGTTTCAGCAGGTTTAAAGTTAGTAAAAAATTACTTGCATACCACCATGTCGGAAGAGCGACTGGACGAACTAATGCTATTAATCTTTGAAACAAACATAACTGGCATGTTGGATTTAGACAGTGTAGCTGGAAAATGGGCTATTCTGAGGCATAGGCAGGTGATAATTTAAAAATGCACAAGGATAATTTTTAGTCTCTTATACTAATATATATCTTATTTTTAGCAAGCAAGATTTGTCTTTTTTATGTATTTTAAAATTTATACACTTACATTACACAACAGCATGCGGTTTTATTTATAGAAACATAAATTCCGAAGTACTTCAACATTCTTAAATTGTTACTTTTGAGAACTGGTTAATGTACGGTACATCCGTACACATTTCTTTTAAAATCACAAGCAGAATCCTAATTAATAACAGGATTCTCAACTCTACTTATATAGTAAAATAATTTTTAAAAAAATTACACATACTGAATGCATTTAATTTTGACTGTGGTTAAGGAGAATGCAGGTGAACGCTTAAGACTTTTAGTGATTTTTATAAATTCACAGTATTGTAGAACAGTTGACTCCGTCACTGAGGGGGGGGGGGGGGGTATCACAAAGCCTTTCTCACCCCCAATCTTGCAGTCGGCAAAATTCAGTTCACACCCCCCCACTAAAACAGCCTTCGGCACGCCCCTGCATGTCTATATTATAAAATTAGATATATGACTTCTTTAGGCTAAACAAATTGCATAGATATTAAAAAAAAAAAAAAAAATGCATGTGTATAAGAAATGAAACAGCAAATAGGTTGCCAGAAAATATGTTGCCAATTTTTCTTCTTCGCCAAGGCCTCTAAAGTGGAAAAAGTACCGAGAATTTAAGTTTTGTATCCGACTATGTAAAGCACGGACTTTTCAGGGACCTTAGCGTATTTTTTAAAAGTTTGTCATAATTTGGGTTTCAGAAGGGAGATTTTTTGCCAAATGGTATAAACAGCTAAAAAAAACAAAATTAATGAGCTTTTAAGTTTATTTATATAATCTATAAACATTTTATTTATATCTATATTATTGTTGTTTTTTATATACAATTTACTTCAGTTTGTATACAAAAATTGTTAAATGGCTTCTTTATATTAAATAAATTGTATAAATATTGAAAAATTACTTGTGTATATGAAACAGTGAATAAGATGCTAGAAAATATGTTGCCAAATTTCATTTTCTCTATCTTGCCAATGCCCCTATGCCGGAAAAGTACCTAAAGCGTATAAAAATCGGGGAGTTGGGAGCTCAGACAGTACAGCGCCGTCTATTGGCTGTTATGTTGTTAGTAGCATGGGGATGAAGATGTAAAGATGTACATTTTTGTATATTACACTTTACATTTTCACCCATTGATTTTGAAAAAAACCCTTAAAAGCGCGGAGTTTAAATTAAATTGTGGTGACCTCGTTAATGAAATATTAATGGTTTTAAATGTGAATTTTGCCAAATTAGCTAGTTATTGCCAAGTTATCTTTATGTATGACAGCATATTTTTGTCGCCAAATTTGGCAATATTTCGCCAAGTTGGTCAACATTTGGTACTACTGTGGTAACCCTGCATTAGTAATTTTCAACAATTACTCATTACAATGAGGCATCCTGACAGAATTGTGAGAGACACACAGAGACTTGGATTTTATATACAATAGATAATATACAACTTATAGAATACATAGTTTTTCAAAAAGTATACTGCACTTTTTAATGTTAATAAAAGTTTTAAGTACTTATGGCATCTTAAGCCTTGGCATAATTCAGGCTTAAAAAGTGCAATTTCTTGCCAAATATTATAAATAGTCATGGAAATGAAATGACAACCAATGAAAAGAATCCCTAATCTGCACATAGCTTTTCTTCAGATCGTGAAATTTGTTTTTAGTAAAAACAATGTTTTTGTTGCTATTTTGAATTTTCCAATGTGTTTTACTATTTTTACTTTCTTCTATCTTCAATAGAAGAAAGTATTGTAATTGAAATTTTTTTCGACTTTTCAACGGATTTACGCGTTTTAGGTGTCAGAGATCATCAAAAACATGTTTATAGAAAATGTCTGTCTGTCTGTGTGTCTGTCGCCATTGTACCATCAAAAAGTATATGAAGTTATGCATAGAATTGACCCAAATTTTTTTTTAAGTTTTTGGCTATGGCAAGCAGGTCCTCCCTTAATTTGGAAAAAATCCGCCGGAAGGGGCCACTGTAATAGCATTTTCTGTGCGATTTTGAATATTGTGTCATTGAAAAGTGTATGAAGTTATGCATAGAATTGAACCAAAAAATTTTTTTAAGTTCTTGGCTATGGCAAGCAGGTCCTTCCTTAATTTGGAAAAAATCTGCCGGTAGGGGGCACTGTAATAGCAATTTTTGTGCCATTTTGAATATTGTACCATCGAAAAGTGTATGAAGTTATGCATAGGATTGAACCAAATTTTTTGTGTATGTTTTTGGTCATGCCAAGAAGGTCTTCCTTTAATTTGGGAAAAATCCGCTGGAAGGGGGTGCTGTAACAGCGATTTTTGTGCCATTTTCAATATTGTACCATCGAAAAGTGTATGAAGTTATGCATACAATTGAACCAAATTTATTGTGCATGTTTCTGGCTATGGCAAGAAGGTCCTCCCTGAATTTGAAAATTTTTTTTGTTTAATCTTATAAATTTTTCGGAGTGCTATTGTACACCAGTGGCTCGTGAATCGACGGAAACTTCCCATCCTGATAAGCCGGCTATTCACGAACAGCTGTTATACAACAGAACAATGAAAAACTATTGGTTTTAATAAATATCATGATCAAGATTAACTCGTTTTTACTCCGATTAATTGACAACTGAAGCAGAAATTTAAGATGAAAGTCAAAGTTGATATAGTATTGAACTAATAAAAATGAAATATTGACATCCGTAACAACATTTTGAAATATTAAAATATATGAGATAGAAGAAAGTTTTGGGATTGGCACATCCAACTAGTTTTTTAATTTACCAGTGATGGAAAAATTCACTATAATTTTGTTTTGAGCGAGTTACATTGCTGTCTGAAAGAATCTACAAAAATTGTGATAATATGCAGCTATCTCTTATGGTAAAAAAACACCTGAAGATTCAATGAAAGCAGTTGCAAAAAAGGAAAAAGTTGTTCAAATATTGAACTAGTTCAAAAATATCTTAAATTATGGCATTCTCAAAAGAAAATTTGATCATTATGCAATTCGAATATGTATTATTATGTGGCTTCATTATGCATGTATCAAATAATCTCTTCAGACCTGAAAGTTAAATAACACTATAAATACTAAGAATCGATCGAAACCTAAACCAAATTTCACTAACCTTCTTATTTTCGGTCGTAAACGAAAATGTCCAAAAAACATTTTTGGGGGTAATTAGTACATACATAAATATACATAATTATTTATTACATGTGTGTGGCCTAAATTGGCTCTCTGTGCCTCTGACCAAAACTTTTTATTTTCATATAAAATAAAATGTAATTAATTCATCAGCGACACAAATTGATTATCTAATTATACGAATTTCATCTAATTGAAAAATATTTTAGGTATGCATACCTCGATTTATCTTTTGAGATGATTTTTGTAAATGATGATCTGTTATACTAGAAGTTTCTCAAATAGTATTCGAAACACTTCTGTGGTTTCAAACTAAAAGTTTTCTATTACAGTTAAGTGTGCAGCTTTTAATGAACACGTGAAAAGCGTCTTCAATCTTTAGTCATATATGCATTGTTTGCTTTATAATTTGCATTCACATCTTGACTCAGTCATGACTAATAATTATAAATAGTGAAGTTCACAACAATAAATATAGAGTATCTGATTTGAGCTGATACAGTTCAAATCAATGAGTAATGTTGAAAATTTCCGAAGGAAAAAACAAGATTTTCGGAATTCAGATAGTTTCGTTCCGGCCGAATTTTCAGCATCATTTACGGCGAAACTCAGACTTTGAGCTGAAAACAAAAACTAATTTGATGATACCAAAATGATACCATAGATGACAGAAAGAGTCCTTTTCTGAAGTTGATACTTTAGTGGACTGTTAATTTAAGTTCACAAATATGGATCTAAAATTGCTAACACTCTTAACCCCTTGATGGGCGGTGGGATATATTTTACCCCACCTATGATTAATGAATATTTGCACCAGAAAAATTTTATGAAATTTTGCTTTTCTAACTTTGGCGGAAAAAGGTCGTAAAATTGCTTTATCTTATTTGGAAATAAAATTTTTCTAAATTTCCGGTGGGAATTCAGAATTACACAAATGCAATTGCTTGCCCCTCAAGGGGTTAAAATATTAGTTTAATTGTCAATTCTTATTGACAATTCATTATGTAAATTCACACAATGAATGATCTACAAATCTTCAAAAATTTTTATTGCTAAGCGTTTAAGGTTAACCCCTTGAGAGGCGGTGGGATATATTTTATCCCACCTACGATTAATGAAGATTTACACCAGAAAAAAATTATGAAATTTTACTTTTCTAACTTTGGGGGAAAAAAGACGTAAAATTGCTTTTCCTTATTTTGAAATAAAATTTTTCTAATTTTCCGGTGGGAATTCAGCATTTCACAAACGTAATTGCTTGCCCCTCAAGGGGTTAAATAATTATGAAAATTTCTTACTTTCTTGGCTACACTGTCTTGAATGCATTTTGCAAACTCAGATGAAAATAAGCATCAATGCTGCCATTTATTGGTTTTGTTCTGAAGCAAAAAACATTCAGCTATATAGAAATAAAGTAAAAAAATAAAAAACTCAAACAGTTTAGATTTTATTAGGAGAAGAATAGAGGTCCACATTTGTGTATATGTGTATGTATCCCAAGTCTGAAAGGTTAAATTGCTTCTTGGTGCACTTATTAAAAGATGTCAATATGGAACAAATTGCTTGTGTCCTTGATACCTTGATAGTTACAGTAAACTCTGTCTAAGGTGGAATCGATCGGGACTGAGAAAATTTTCCGTAGTAGATAATATTCTACCCTAGACAAATTTTTCTCTATGTCTATGGATTCGCAGGGACTAGAAAATCTTTCCAAGTTAGACAGATTTCCATCTTACACAGAATCCGCCTTACAGAGGGTTTACTGTATTTGAGATCGATTTGGATAGCAGCTGGAGCAAGCTTTACCCATTCGAATGGACTTTATTTCTGTTCCTTGCAAAATAAGGCCAGCTGTATATCTATCTAAAAAAACATAAAGATATAACAATTTGATGAGGTTTTAAAATGTTAATGAAGGTTGCCAAAGAGTGCTTTTGAAAATTTTGCTTTTCTCACCAAATTCAATCTTTCTAAGCAGTTTTCTATACCACTCTAAGGTCTCTGTAAGAAGAATATACCAAATTACATCTTCATTTTTAAACATAAACAACATACTGTTAGCAGCACCAGCTGTCTAGTTTCCTGTTCGCTGTCAGAAGTCTTTTCTCATGCTTATTGTGACATTTGCTAATTTGCAATGTGCTATTATAGGTTCATTCCAAGCAAATGCTTTCTGTGGACATCATTTTCATGTTTCTAAATCTGTTTTTAGCTCACAGGCTATCGAAGCCTGAGAGCTAGTGTGCCCTTATTTTCTGTATGCACGTACGTAACACGATAACTCTTGATAGAAATATCCAATTTTCTTCAAATTTTGGATATAGCTTCATTCTGATAAGGTGCTTCCGTGGTTAGTTTTGGTGGTTCATTGGTTAAGTATAAGGGGAGAGAACTGGGGATAATCCTCCATCTTAATTTAGATAAATGAGTTTTATACGATTTGCTCCAAATTTGGTATACTGGTTTATTCTTATAAGCTGCTTTCCTGATTAGATTTGGAGGTTCATTTATTAAGTATAAAGGGGAAAATAAAGGAGCTGAGCCCCCCTTAATGTAGCTAAATGGGTTTTTTTGTTGATTTCTTTCTTTTTCGAGGAACATTATTCTTTGAAATAAGAGTATAATATGCAATTAGTGTGAATAGCCTGTGAGCTCAATGCCATCAGTTTAACTGGGCACTTTTCTTTTTTATATAGTTAATGGGTTATTATTATTATTTTTTTTTTATGTATAACTTTATGAATGCATAACATATGCATTGTCACAATTAATGTGCTACATTGAATCTTGAATGAGTTTGATTTCCACAGGAAGGTGTGGTCATAATAAAGGATTGCAACTAATGTAAGGTAAAGGTAGACAGTGCTATTGACAGCATATGTTCTTTCCATGTGTTGTTTGTTAGAAGCCTATTTATAATATTAAAACTACAATTCTTTTTGTATAGTTAATGGACTGTTTCAAAATGTCTAATTTTTGGGATTGAATAACATATGCACTGTACGTCATTACAAATGATGTATTGAATCTTGAATGAGTTTCAGTTCTGTCTGAAACTAGGGGATTAAAAGATTGCAATTAATATAAATTGGTGCTGTTGAGAGTGTATGTTATTTCCATGTAAGGTAGAAAACAAATTTAATATACAGTGCGACTTCAAAAATCTGGCACCAAAATCATCTTCCTCCTCCCTTTTTTTACACTTGCAACTTATAGGAAAAGAACATAATAATTGTTTATGAATTAAAAATTTTGAAATCGAAAGGAATGGATTAGCGAACAGTGAGATTGCTAATGTTGTTCAAAATAGAATGTCTGTTGAGGCTAGTAGTAGCTCAGAGGATTGAGGACTAGGGGCTGGCACAAGAAAAGGTGTCACTGGGAAAGTACATAAATTTGACTGGAAAATTAATATCTGCTTTAGAGAAACAAGAATGTATTTCTGAAATCGATATTCTTCACTTATATAAAATCCAAGAAAAACTCCTTAAAGAACGGTAAAAAAAAGTGAAACAAATAAAATTGACATCAGTGTTTCAAAAATTACACAAGAAAATTAGTGTTTATTAGTTGTTTTTTTTTTTTTTTTTTTTTTTTTTTTTTTTTTGTACCATAAAAAATATCAATTAAAGTGGGTTTTTTTTTATATTCATTTTTCTCACATAACTATCACTTGGCTACGAATTGAATTATGAATAAAGGCACCATTTAAAAAAATCAGAAGTACTTTTTATATTCTTTCAGAAATCCAGAATTTAAAAAAATGTGGCTTAGTCTCAGACCCAAAGATGCTGGATTTACAAGGTTATACTGTATTAAAAACTGCACCATTTTTAAAAATAGATTTTATACTTGCAACCATTTTGTTATTTATTTCTTTTTCTGATAGACTAGTTTTTTTATATTAAATGTTGGATATTTATACTTTTATCTGCATTTATATTTTTTTACTATTCAAGAATTCAGGTACAAAAAAAAAGGAATTTTTTTCAGGGATGCCAGTAGAGTGGCAGGTATGCCTATTTTGATGTGAATTATCTTTGTACTAAACTTTTTCTTTACATGTTATACTAAAAATTATTTTAATGTAAATAGCAAATTAGCATTAAATCCAGTCATAAGAATCTCAGTATGAAACATGTAACCACATTTCTCTAAAGTTTCTTTTTGCTGGCATAGTAAATTTATATTAAAGAAACACAACAACTAAATAGAGGTAGTGTTACCTCAATTTTTTTTCATTGTCATGTGTCAGTAAAATAAAGTAATAATAATAATGTAAGAACTTCTATGATACCTAGATGGTTGTCTAATTAATACTAGATAGTTTACAAACATGGATATGAAACATTCAGCTTCCCACACATTAACGATTTTATACTGTTGCTTAGAACTATATGCAGAATTTGATTCTTTTTAGCACTTTCCAACATAGTTGAAAACTGTTTACGAATTGGGTTTATCTGTCCGTGCTCTAACTTGCAAAAATATAGTCAGATTGCCATGAAAATGATATATGTTATTGAGGCTTACTAAGGGTTGTTCAGTATCAGTGGTGTAGTCATAAAAAAACCAGAGGTTATACGCTCTAGGCAGAGGGTATATGCTCAAGGCAGGTATACCCCATATAGTATATGCTATAGCTTTTATAAGAAACAGAGGGTATATGGTACTCCTTAAATAATCGAGAAGGTATATAGCGTATACCACCATCTACCCTCCACTACATCCCTGTTTGGTGTTGAAAATGAAATGTGTAACATTTATAGTTCTTTTACAAGGACATTCAAAAGAATTTCATTACATTACGGCCTATTGGGGAAAATCATTTGCGGTGGTTTCTAATGATGTTTCACAATTTTAAACACATTTATCTCTGAAGAACACTACAAGATACTTACTATAGAATAGGGCAGGGTGCGAAATTTCCACTCGCCAGCTCGCCATTTGCGAGCAAATATTTAAGGTTGGCGAGTAAGTTTCGTTTTTTAAAATATTGTGCTTCAAATCAAACTGCATACTCAGAATATCGTACCTGAATTCAACGACACTCGGAAGTATTTTAAAATCAAGCGATGGTATTTATAGTCCAAAAGAAGAGAAAATGCTGCATCACCCACTTCTCCGCTGTCGCCCATGGAAAACACAATGATAGTGCTAAAGCTAAGGGTTTTCTGAAAAGTTTGAAGGATTATAAATTTCTTAAAGTTCTGTACTTCCTTTTGAATTTCTACAGGAAACTGAACCCTTTAAGTGTGGCATTAAAAACCCGGAACTTGTCATTTTATCTTTGAAAATAAAAATTTAATATTGCATCTCAGTTCTGACAGATCTTGACTATAGTGTTGGACCTAGCGAATAAGAGCTTTTGGACCAACTATCCATCTCAGGGATGTGCAGCTGACAAATACTAAAAATGGGGAACAAGAGTTTCAGACTTTAAGAGGGAGATTAATTAAACATGCAAAGATATACATCACTGAAGTCTATGTCAACAGATGCATTAACATCCCTGCATGTTTTTGAAACTTTGGATTGGCCTCCCAAAGAAAATATTCTTGATTTTGCGATAGAAGAAATAAAGAAGCTCTCCATGTAATGAAGCCCAGATCTCTTTAATCAAAAAGTAGATATTGTATTGGCAAAGTGAGCAGAATTCAAGCTTATGCTCTCTTGACGAACACTGAAAGATATGCTGGAGGTTTTCAGTGAAAAGAGTTCAGCAAGATTCCCCAACTTTCTCCAGATTATAACACTTTGTATTGTTCTACCAGTGAGCTCAGCTTCGTGTAAGAGATGCCTCAGTCACAACAGACTCGAGACTGCATACAGGAACTTTCTGAAGATTCAGACACTGGATGATTTGCTCAGAATTTCTATTAATGGATCCAATCTGGCAGAGTTTAACCCTACAGCTGCGATTGAGAAGTGGTATTTCAGTACAGAAAGGCAGCGCTACACAAACATGAAGTGCTAAAAGTATAGGAACTTTTTCTCTCATGACTTTTTAGTGGTAGGTGACATTTTCTGCAACCATTGAAACCTTATGGCAACCCTATTTTATGTTATTTTTATTTTTATTTGCAGTAAATGTGTTTCAATTTTTCAATTTCTACATTCTATATGATTTCGGTCATCAGAAAGTTCATACTACATCTGTTATCATTTAAAAAATTATTCATATATTTCATGGATGTAAAATATTCTGGATTTAACAGACAGCTCCTTCTAACAATGATTAATTTAAATTCACTTTGACATAAATAGTTCATTTTCTGCGCAAGTGTGGTTGCCGATGATGCTGTCTGAAGGAATGTAAAACATTGGCGAGCAAAAATTTTTGCCTGTCTAGTACCTTTTCATCTGAAATTTCATGCCCTGGAATAGGGTATGCATAACATTCCTCGTTCATTTACAGGGACACTCAAAAGAAATCCATTACATCAAGGTCTCTCGGTAAAAATCGCTTGTGTTATATTTTATTCATTTTATGTTATTTCAAACATATTGAAATTGATATATTTCTTTGAGGTGTGCTACAAGAGCTTTACTATAGAATATCAGGTGCATAGCATTCATTTGTCATTTACAGAGACACAGAAAATAATTCGGTTGCAATAGTATCTATGAACAATAATTGCTGAAAGAGCATTTCTGTTGTGGCATGCATTTAATTATTTAAAATTTCTTTTTTATATTACTTAGTGTGTATAAATTCTAATGGGCTGCACAAAACATCCAAAATGAATTTTCGTTTTATGATGGAAATTGATGAATGGGCATTTTCAACTGTTCTATGCATTTCTTAACTGAACTGAAATTTAGCATACTATATATTATAGGCTAAATCTATAGAAGGTATAAATCTATACAGGGTTGCACAAAAAGTTCAGATATATCCCGACTATTGATTGTAATTGCTGAAATTGGGTTTTTTAATGTGTTATGCATTTTACAAATTGTTTATTTAGACATTTTTACCTTATTAATCTATGAAGTTTTGTTATAGTATTCTGAATTCATTGGAAAGTGTTTCATAATCTATGCTTGATGCATAATTTTATTTTCTTGTTTAAACATCTATTGGATTTGAATCAGAAACCTGGCAAAATTAATCCAATAATGGTCTCAGTTCTATATATTTTTCTTGCGTAAAATGTATCAAATCTGTTGAAATAGTTTCAGTCATTATTAAATTGATTGTTTTATTGATGGGTGTTAAGAAAGTCGTGTCTGAATTGCTTTTGAGCTTTTTTTGTTTATTTTACTCATGAAAAAATAAAAAGAAGCTTCCGTTCTTTTTATACATAACAGTAAAATTCTTTGAACTAAAGGATATATATATATATATATATATATTAATGTAAATTGTTTTTATATACTTTGTAAATTTTGTTCTTATGTGTAATTTGTATATATATTTTTTAAATATTTAATGTGTATTCCATTATGCATGCTTAGGTTCAAGTTAGAATCCTTGATGATATGACACTTGCATTATTAGTGACCTTTGTCTCAACTACTTTTTACTTCCTTTTGAAATATGTCACCAAGCTGGAATTCTATTTTACTAGAAAGCAAAGGCTGGGACATACAATGATCAGGTATTTTGTTGTTATTATTTGTTTTATAACTTGATTGTTTTTACTGTAATATTTCATATATCTATAATGTAAGTTATATCTAAAGTTGGCCTACACTGAAGGTGTTAAAGCTGGTTTCTATGGTTCCAAACAAAACAGAATTTCATTGACATGTTGCTCAAGTTATGTGCTTTCTAAAATTTAGGAATGCACGAAATAGCGATTTTGGCTGAATATCTGGTACACAGGTAAACCAAATGCCAAATTTTTGACACAGCTGAATAGTAACTCTTAGGCCAAATACTCCTATATTTCAGAGTAAAAAGTGAAATTTTAAAACAATTTTACATAATATTTGATACAAATACTTCCATTTTGATGACAAGACCTTTTAAAAAAAAAATGTATATCTGTGTTTTGAGTTATTATTTCAAAGCGCATAGTCTTAAAACTTTTTTAATTAATAAAACTTTAAACTTCATGTCTTCTTCTGTGAATTAAAACAAATGCATAAAATTGTTACATTCTGAAGCAAATAATATAAATTTGAAGAGAAATTATGAAGGAATTTGAAGGAAACTTTAACAATCATATATTATTTATTTGTCAAGAAGAAACTATTAAAAGTAAATAAATATAATCTATTCAAATTGGCGCAACTCAGCAAGAATAACTTTCATGCTCCTTTTGATTTACTTAGTAAGTTTTTAATTGAATCAGTAAGCAATGTTTGGAATAGACGATCATTTTTAGAGGTTGTAAACATATAAGGTGTTCCTAAAATCTTGGAACAAACTTTCAGGTGAGATAATTTGGTCAAGACAAGCATTTTTGGTATGGAAAAGCAGCCTCTCAATCTACTTATTCCATCAAAAATACTATACATTCAATCAAACTTACAAGGTGTGTCGTTACAAACTGAAACCAAATTTTTGTTCACAACTTTAACAATAATGCAGATACTCTAGCAAAATTTTTGTTGCTTTTATGAAATGTTGTGACATGATCGGAAGTAACTGAATCTTGTTCAGTGACACAGTATATCTACTGTCAGCTACATTCTGAGTAATTGAATATCTAGTTTGGATATGAATGGTGGCAATTTCTAGCACTTCTTGACGTGTCATCATATTTTGCAGAAATCAGAATTAGTCTGTTGAAAATATCGTTACAATATCTTCGTTATTATTAAAGTAATCAAATGAAAAATCTGAATTTGGCCTTGATTGAGTCAAGATGGAATAAATGGATTGCAAACCTGATTTCCTGGGCAAAAATTATCTGTCTTGATGTCTATTATTACCTCTGAAAGTTTTTTCAGATTTGTCTAGAAATACTTCTGTTTGCAAAAAAGTAAACAACACATTATTATCAGGCAATTTCAGGAACTTTCATTTATAATACATCATTAATTCCTAGAAAGCTCATCGTTAATGGTTGATTTTCTGAAGTATTGCTTTTCAGACAGCAAATAAATATTGTAAAAGCATTTTTTTTTATTTCAATGTGATTCTATTTCTTACTATTTCTGAATATCTTTATTAATTTACAGTTAAAAATCAAAGCTGTGTAAGGTTTAAAAAATCTTTTTTTCAGTATTTGACCGAATATTTTGAAATTCGTCAGAACTGAAAATTTAGCAGACTGAATATTTTTGATATTCGACCAAGTGCAATATTCAGCCCACCAAATATTTTTTTTGGCCTAACCAATTATTCGGTAGTATGGCCAGATGCCGAATAGATACTGGATATTCAGTGCATCCTTAGTGAAAATTGAAAAAAGAAAACAGGCTACAATTTTCTAATTTTCACATTCTAATTGCTTAAAAGGCATAGAGCCAACAGAGTCAAAAAGTGTCTGCTTTACCACTAAGCTACCTGGACGATGCCAAACCTAGCCTTCTTATCTGTTGGCAAGGCTTCAAACCGCAGCACACGATGGAATAATGGATGGTTTGCAACTTTGCCAACAGATAAGAGTGAGAAGTGCTAGGCTTGGCATTGTTCATGTAGCTTAGTGGCAAAGCATTAGCATGTATGGTCAGTGACCCTGGTTCGATTCCAGGCCTGGACTCTTTTGCACTCTGTTGGCTCTACACCTTTTAATTAATTAAAAATTTTAAATTACTAAATTCAAGGCATGTGAAATTTTATACAAAAATTTCCAAAATTATATATAGAAAGTTACAATTTTCATCAATATTTAGTGCTTTACCAGGGTAGCCAGCTTATCTGGGAAAGTGAAAGATCAAAGAATTTAGCAACATTAAAAAGGGTCAAAGAATATTGAATGAAACATAGAAAATTCAAGAAATTTTGATTCAATGTTACAGATTTCAAGGCAGTTTTGAAGCTGACTGGTCGTAGCACCATTTCATAAAAGAGAAAGAGAAAATTTTAGAAAATTTGTAAAAGAATATTCTTTAAAAATACTTCATCTCTAATAGTGCAGGCTATGGCTGCACAAACCATAATCTCATCTAGTTCACAGCTAAAATTCCAGAATTAGATAGAACTCAATTAGCATATTAAAATGGAACTGGTCTGCCAAGTCGTATCTTTGTGGAAACCACATGCAAACCCAATTTTAGTAATAGATTGGTTGGTTCCTATTGAATTTTCTAATGAAATTGCTACTTTAGATAGCATATTATATATAATGGAAACTGATCTGTCAGTGGGTCATGAAAGTTGTAAAAAGATGCTGGAAATTTCTTTAGAAAACTTATTACGGACCTATCAATCTACGACTAAAATTATGTCTGCAGGTGGTTCTCTCTAAGATATCACTTGGCAGACCAGTTGTGTTTTAATATGCTCATCAAGTTCTATCTAATCCTGGTGTTTCATCTATGAACTTAATGAGGGGATAGTTTGTGCAGCTGATGCCCAGTTTATAACCAACTTCAATATTTTTCACAATAAATAAAAAGATTTTCTTTAGCAACTTTATTTTCTTTTTATGGTAATCATGCAAATTACAAAGTTTAACTATATTACTAGTCATTTTACCTTTCTAAGATTTGCATTGTTTGTATATTTAAATAAAAGTACAATTTTTTGAAAAAATTGGATGAGAAGAAAATGGGGGAAAAAAACTTGGAAATGCGAGGGAAAAAAAAAGTTAAAATTCTGGCCTCTCACAACAAAGACATTTTTTGCATATTTTGTTTTGCATTGAGTTCTGTTACTGAAACAAAATTAAATAATTCATTTCAGTTTTATTTAGTTACACTTAAAAATCAGATTGAATTGTTCCAGGTTCCATATTTATCTGTTTTAAAAGCACTGCAAATTCTAACCTTTTTTTACTGCAGATAAATCTTCTAAATTTGCATTTTCATTACAATTTCTCTGAAGCTGTTTTAACAAGTAACTTAAAAATGAATATAATTGTTAATATTAACATGTAGATGCTCGCCAAGAACGATAAAAAGAAGAAAAAAATGCAATTTTTAAGTAGTGAAATGAGTAAAAAACATTTTAAAGTCACTGTTTTTCTAAAACTATCTGAGCTGGAAACTAAGTTTATCATGAGGGTTATTTTTAAAAACATAAATATTTGCTAAGATCAGTTTTTAACCCTCCGACTGTCTTGGAAAAGGGCAAAATTGTAATGTTGTTTTCTCTGTATTTTGTTTTAAATGCTAAAAAATATGATTCTTTGAACATTTTATAAAAAAAAAACTTAATAACGAATATGAATGCAATCCTTGGAAATATTAATCATTGTTCAATGTATTAAAAATACATTAAATCAATAGAATTATATTACTTTAAATATTGCTTGTATTGCAGTGAAACCTGGAGCTTAGTGAACGTATTAACACGGGCTTGTCAGTGAGGGGGTTAAGAAATTTAATTTTAAAAAGGGTAATTTGCGAGGAAAGTGTTCCAAAATCAAATTTCCACAATGATTTCTGTAAAACTGTTGGACCTAGAAATTTCAAATCACGCATGAAAATAACTTTCCAAATGTATATTTGTGCTTTTTTTTTTTTTTTTTTTTTTATTTTAAACACATGTTAAAATTGTTTGTAAAATTTTTAATTGTTTTTGCTGTTTTAGAACCGTGCTTCTTAGAACAGCGATGATTGCAATTATAGTTTATTTTTGGGCTATTTCAAATGTTCCAGATGAAGGTGTCCGTCCAGTAAGTTGTATTTCTTAAATATGTTTTGTGAAAGGTTATTTTGTTACAGAAATGACAAATCACTTTGTCTTATACAAAATACGTTAATTTAGTTTTCAAGTTATTTGAGAGAGGTTATTAACTTGTTTTCATTATTAGACATATAAGTACTTTTTTTTTTATGTGTATCACTAAATTCAGGTTTCCTGCGGGTCAGGAAAACCCTGGAAAACAGGGAAAAGTCAGGGAATTCAAAAATTTAGGCAAAAAGTCGGGGAATTTTTTAAATATTTGAAAACGTCAGAGAAAAGTCATGGAATTTTTGATATACTACTTCCATCAGAATGTCTATTCGTGTCATAAATGAAGAAATTTTGAATTAATTATTCATCCAATCTAAAATTTTTATATAAAATTTATGCAAACTATATAACAATATGAAAAATAATTAAAAAATCAGAAATTCATACAGCACATACTTTTTTCTAGCATTTATCTAAATTAAAGGCCATTGTGGAGGGTTTTACAACAATATATAAGCCAAATTTTTACTGAGAAAGGTCAGGGAAACTTTTGATATTTTGTACCATAATTGTGTAGGAACCCTGTAAAAGCACATATATATGCACATTTTATTATTATTATCATTATTATTTTATATAAAATTCCAATTAGAAATCAAGTGTAAGTAGTTAATAAATGTCAAATCCATGAGGGTATGTCTGACACTTTTATACATAAATTAGCTGTGTACTTAAATTGTTTAAAGCCCAAACTTAAAATATTAATCATTTTCATATTTACCGAACATTTATCTATTGTAATATAGCAGCATTTGTTTTCCGAAACCTCGGCTTCTTGTCTAAACAAAAACGAACTAGTCGGACATTCCAAGCCCAAAACTTTCTTCTATCTCATACTTGTTAATACAGTCGAACCCGGTAATAGCGTCCTCGGTTATAGTGACAACTCGGTTATAACGTCAAATTCTATAGTCCCCACGAAACTCCCATAGACACCAATGTTATAGTAACTTGGAAATAACGACATAATTTAAACGGCGACCCTGGTTATTGTGTCAAAAAATGTGCATAAAATAATATATTTATTCTCAGAAAATGGACAGTATAATCTGCTTTCACAACAAGGAAGTCCGATTCGTTACCAATGGGACAAATTGAAATCACAGCTGGCTCAAGTTCACGCCTACACCTAAATTTTCAGACCTGTCCTGCAGTATGGGCCAGGAAATAACTCTGAAGGGTAGGCAGTGAACAGGGTGAAACTTCTGCTTCTTATCTCTCCAAACAAATAGCATAGATGGCCAGTTAGATTAGATAAGGTGGAGAAGCTGGGAGGAAACGAATGACCGAAAAAATTATAAAAGAGTGTAGCATTTTTGACCTGACAGTCCCTGACTAAGCTGCGAACGGACCATCCTTCTAAACTGTTATCAGTGTCGGCATCGTTTTTTGTGGCCACACAGTGTTTTTGATTTTTAATGACTTTAGAAGAAAAGGGACTGATGTCCTGCAAAAGAGGAACCTTTCCTTCAAGTAGGGTTGAGCTCCTTATCTCCTGACCCATTATTGATTCCCCTCATTCTTTTGTGAATAAACCGCAGATAGTTTCAGAAGAATAGATTTGCATTAAAACAGGAGAAGGTTGGCAAAACAAGCATCTGTATGCATCCTAAGAAATGTTGATCATTATGGCTTACGCAAAAAAGGAAACATCTTTCTTTGGGAGATAAAGTTTGCATTATTAATTCATTGGATAAAGGGCAGAAGAAAGCTGAAGTTTGTCGAAAATTTGGGTTAGTAAAATCAACTGTGTTTTCTATCTGGAAAAACAACGAGAAAATTTTAAGTGCCTTTGAACAAAAATGCAATAATGATAAGAGAATGAGGAAGATTGATGAGGAAGACCTTGATGGGGCATTGCTAAAATGATTTAAACAGCAAAGAACTATGAACGTACCAATCAGTGGTCCAATGCTGATGACAAAGGCAGAACAGCTTGACAAGTTGCTTCGGCATGCAAATTTTGTTTGCTCCAATGGTTGGGTAGATCGATTTAAGGCACGTCACAGCTTGGCGTTTCACAAGGTATGTGGTGAAGGAAAAAGTGTCGACGATAAGTGTGTTCAGGATTGGCTAAGCGATGTATAGCCAAAAGTTCGACAAGGCTACGCAGATGAGACAGGCCTTTTTTTTTAAGCTTACTCTCGACAAAACTCTTTTTTTTAAGAATAAAAAATATTCCGGTGGTAATTGTCAAAGGACAGAATTACAGTTCTTGTGAGCGGAAACATGACTGGAACAGAGAAACAAAACCTTGACCATGATTTGAAAATCTAGGGGTCCACGATGTTTCAAAAACATTAAAATGCTTCCAGTCAACTGCCAACACAGCCGAAATGCTTGGATGACATCCGAGTTGGCGAAAGATTCTACTCTTAGTTGATAACTGTACTGCCCATCCAGAGATGAAAATTTTGCTGAGAATACAGTTAGTGTTCCTGTCACCAAACTGTACAAGCAAGTTGCAACCTATGGGTCAAGGTGTAATCAGAAGCCTCAAGAACAACTATCGGAAGTGCATGCTTCTGCACATTTTAGAATGCTCAGACGAAAATAAGATTTGCAGTATAAATCTTTTAAATGCAATTAATTTTTTTAGATAAAGCCTGGAGATGTGTTACAGAAAAAGCGATTTGAAACGCATTTCGACATGCCGGTTTTGTTTCTACAGAAGAAAGTGTTAGTGAAATCCTACAAAGAGAAGAAGAAGATGAAGAAGATTTGCCTTTGTCAGAGCAGAATCGTCGATTCGGAAGATCTGACGATTTGCCTTTTTATGAAAATTTGGACAAGTTTGTTGCTATAGATGACGATGTGCTAACTTTGGAACTTAAACCTGATTTGGAAATTATTCGAGATGTGCAGGAAACAGAGGATGAAAAAGGGTCAGTGATGATGAAAAAGGGCAAGAAATTGATGAAGTAGTACCACCGCCTGGAGTCAAAACTCTCAGCAAACAATAAGACTGTTGTCATGTTTTTATGAATCCCAAATCACAGATACAACGATCTTTAAATTTATCGGACGTATTGAAGATGACATAGAACAAAAATTATTTTGCTCAAAAAATGAACAAAAAAAGATTGAACATTTTTTCTGTCTGAATATGCCCTCCTAGGCCTATTATTATAATGTTATGCAGGATTAAATTCCTTTTTTCCTTGAAAAAATATAGTAAGTGTATTTTTTACTTATTTTATACTGTATTATACAATTTATGCCACCATTATCATTTTATAAGTTGTAAAATAGGGTAGTGTGTGCGCATTCTTTACATATACCCATGTTTCTGACCCGACCTCGGTTATTACGTCATTCGGTTATAGCGTCATAATTATTGCAGCCCCTTGAATGATGCTATAACCGAGTTCGACTGTACTTTAAAATTCGTTATGATGCCCATTATGAGGATTCTAAAAATATAGGTTCTTTGAATTGTGTGCGTTTAAAAAGGAAATAAGAATTGCATCCTTCAAACAAATCGTTGAATTTCGGCGCCCACCCCTTTAACTGTCTGCAACAAAAATTCTCAACCCAAAGAGCATAAAAATGACATCTGTCACATTGTCAGACCTGCCAACTGCTACGAAGAAATCGTAATTTCTACGATTTGGACCTATAAACTACGATTCTACTAAAATCGGTCTTAAACTATGATTTTTTGCAAAAAACACAAATACATTTTTTTGTTTCTAGTTGCGATTTTTATCCCATGCAGCATATTTTTCAGGAGTGATTCTGTTCCAAAATTTCAAAGTATTCATTTCTGAAAGTTTAAAAAAATTGGCCTTTAGCCCGAAAATTCGGACATTCATGTTTAAATTCATAAATTTGCATGTTTAATTAATGGATGATCTTAAGCTATAGTGTATAAATATCTAATATTTTCACATTTATATTCATTTTTGTATTTTTTAATATTTTGCTAGTGTTATGAAACCGAGCTTGGTAAAGAAATTTACAGACTTGTCTGGGTGAATTTTTTTGTAGCTGTGATATTTTTTACAATTTTTGGAGAATTTTTTAGAAGACTCATAGCTTCTTGCCTTTTCTCTCGCCTCAAGTTAGCTCAATTTGACATAGGATTTAATACTTTAGATTTGATCTACTATCAAACACTCATATGGTGAGTATCCTTCTACGAATTGCATAATTTCAATCTTTACTCTATCGAATAAAACTGTGGTTTCAAATAAAGTTTTTGTGAAAACTGTAAATTATTTTTTTATTTTATTTATTTATTTTTTTTGTATTTTTTAGCCCTTGGTACGCTATTTCTTTCTCCCAGCTTATTTTGTCTCCAATAAATAACGTTACCTTGTATAAGCCAGCCGTAAAACAAATCAGATGTATCCTTGTGTAATTAAATACTCTACAGCATTTTTTAAAACTTCTAATCATCGCACATTTTCAATGTTTATACCGTCGTATTGGGAAAAAAAAGTACTTTTTAATGCAATTTGTTTGAAAACTGCATCTCCATTTATTTTTGAAATATTCATTTTTTTTTTTTTTTTGTAGTGTTTAGCGACATTTGTTTCATTTTGGCAACTCAAGTACCCCATTTCTGTAGAAATTAAAGAAAAAATAGTTGAAAAATAGCAATTATATCTTCTTGTTGCCATTTTCCCATAAAAACTGAAAAAATGTAATTAAAATATGCGCTATTTTGAGAAAAATATAAATAAATGATTTATGTTAAAACATGGAGCTATTATAAACTTTATTTAATTTTAAGTATCTAATATTGAACCTTTAAATAAATAACTACAGCATATCGTAATTGTTTATATTGTATAAGATATTTGACAACTACAAATATTAAAAAAAATTACTTTTAAGCAGAGTTTCAGGAAATGCAGCTTTGAAGAAAATTGAAAACAGCCATGTGGTTTTTCTTTTGGTTCTAAAGCATGCTATGGTAGTGCCATATATGAGAATAGGAAGCAACTTAAAAAAAATGTTTATTACCTGAAATATTTAGAATGCCCCATCCATCCTTTGTCCCATTCATCCCCCAGCTCCCCTACCATCAGTAGACAAAGGGTTAAGTTTAAAAGAGTCCAAATAAATTAAATTATGAATAAAAGTAACATGATACAATGCTTAGCATGCTTTCTCAAACATAAATTTTAAGGGAGACCAAACTGGTCGCCAAGGGTGGCTAGTTTTTTTATTAAAAAGGTCTCTCTAGAATTTTTTTTTTTTTTTTCTCTGATGAAAAAACATTCTAAACTTTTGAACATTAATGAATATATGTATGATCATTTTTCATTATAAAAAATAAAATTGTAGACTATTTTTCCATAGTTTTATTAAAATATTGATTAATATTATTATTTTCCAAGTTCATGTTGATATGGGTCGACTTTCAAGTTGACAAAAAAAAAATTGTGTGAGATTTGGGTTGATTTTCAAGTTGACTTGAAATAGAGTTTTCATAGACTACCATACATCAAATATGTCTGTAATCACATAGAATAATATCCTGTTGAACTCGCACAGCTTCACTAAATTGTTTATGTTTTAGTTTTGTGAACAAGACTAATTTGTCACCAAATAGGCTGTATCCTTAGCCAATGATAGAATTATTGAAAATCTCATAAACATAAAACATTTGTGTAGGCCCACATAAAATTTTGATTATGTGCTAAACAAAATTATTTTACTTTTTTCTCATCAAGTGTGTAATATAGAGTATAATTTCATGAAAGTCTAGTATAATAATCAAAAGGCAAAAGAATTTTCAGCAGAAAATCATACATTCTATTTCATACGTAGTATTTCGTGGTACAGAATATTGCCTGTTATGTATTCCTGTAGTATAATGTTGTGACTTGATGGTAAATTAATACAAATCCTAGCCGTATGCTTTTAGAAATAACGTTGTAAATAAAATATAGATTCTAGAAATAAGATTTCTTACTAAATGTAATTCTTTATGGGAGCCATTTCATGAAAAATGGACAAAATATCCTCACGTCACACTTACATAAATACCTATATTTATTAACTTATAAATTGTTAGAATATAAATTATACATTTAAGAAAAGAAAACAAGAAAAAAAAAACATAGATTTTCATGCTAGCATAGTTGTTTTAATTTGAGGGTACAATAACATTTTAAACAGCAGTAATATGTCAAACAGCTTTTAAAAATCATCCCATTTTAAACCCTAGACCTAAGTATGCTGTCCATTTTTAAATAGTTTAAAAATCTCTACATTTAAAATCCTAGACCTAAATAATCTGCCCGTTCCAGGGTCATTCCATGAAAAAAGTCAAAAAATATCCTGCGTGTGACACTTACATAAATACCTTATATCTATTAACTTATAAGTTGTTAAAATATAAACTATACATTAAAAATAACAGAAAAGCTTAGATTTCCACATTAGCATAGTTGTTTTAATTTGAGGATGTAATAACATTCTTAAAACAGCTGTAATATGTGGAAAAGCTGTCGCACACTTGACATGGAATGCTCCATAGGTGTAAAAGGATAGACTTTATAAACATGATTTTTTACTAATTAATGATTGTTTCTTGCTTTTTTTTCTTTCCTTTGATTATAATGTCTAAAAACTTTACATTACTGTGTTCTTTCTTGTTGTCATGAAAGACTTAAGCTATATTGCCCTGGAATTTTTAATTTTTTTAATAACCAGGAAAAGTTATGGATTTTATTTTGTTTTCTTTCATTAGTTAGTTATTTTTGCTTGTTCAATTATGAACCCTGTGTAAATTTTTAAAAATTTATCAATCCATGATGTAACAAAAAACATTTGCTTGCTAAAATAATGTAAAATGAAAACATTTGCAATTAATTGTTTATTTGAATTGTCATTTTGAATTGTGTATTCCCTATTTAGCATAGATAAATAATTAATCTACATTACTATCAATAATTTATTTGATTTTTTTTTCCCATTTTAGGTTAGGAACATTTTGTATGCCTCTTGCTCCACTGATAAATATCATTATTCTGGTTCTGTTATTTTACGTAAAATTATATTCAGTATCTTCTAACTGCAGACCTCCCAAGCGAACATGGTCTGTGAATGAAGCCCAAACATTTTTTCTTATTTTGATGTTTATTATGTTTCTATTGACCTCATTTGCTGTTGGCTATGTTTTGTTTGCGTAAGTTCAGTTATGTTTATTTTTTCTTTTGTTATTTTTTACATTAGAACCTGTATTATATTTGACTATAATGAAATGCAAAGGAGGATACTCTTTTTCACATGCTAATGCTCAATAGTTCTTTTGTAAGTGCAAAGATGATTAGATCAATTTTTGTGTATTTGCCAACTGTTTGCATGATAAAGGAAAATACAAAATAAATAAATTTAATAATTATGATATAGAGCCTAGGTCTTTTGCATACAAACTTCGGTAATTAATTTTAAACCAGATGAAAGCACATTAAATAGAGCTGAATTTTAATTAATCTTAGCTGTTGTTATTGTTATTTAAATGTAATAAATGCTAGCAAACTGCTTTTTGTTTTTTCAAATTAAAAGATTTAAAACTTTTTGTTTCACTCTTCACCAAATTAAAAAAAACTCCCTTGATGTTTAGTTTGATTGCATAAAAGTGCAACTGACAAACACACAAGAAATTTATGGTATTTCCATAAAGTGGTTCTATTTATTTATTTTCTGTACGTGTGTATAAGTTCCAACATTTTTTTAAGTTTTTCATTAGTTTTGCATACATTATATGAAATGGTTTTGTAAGGATATTGCTCAGAATTTTTTTATATGAAGCCTGGTTTCTGTTTTCTGTCGTCTCATACGTGTTTGCCCATTAGTCTGCTTACAGTAGATAATTTACCACCTTTTGTTTAATAAAATATTCCTGATAATATATATATATATATATATATATTATCAGGAATATTTTATATATATATATATATATATAAACTACACTATATAAAAATTACATGAGGAATTTTTTAATTTCAGTTTTTCCATTTCATAACTTCGTTTAAAGTACTAAGAATGGAAATGAAAAAAAAAAATGGCATGAATAGTTATTGAGCCCAGGACCACTGTTTCATGTTGAAGCCTCTATCACAATCTCGCCAAGTAATTGATCACATCTTCTCTTAAGTCAAGTATTTAATGTACAGGCTGAACTTTGATCACTGATACCTCAAGAACCAAGAACCTTGACCAGGATAATTAGTGCATAGTTGTGGTTGGATTCTTCTTATTTGCATTTCATCAGTTTCAGAAAAGTAATTTTGAATTTAGCATTTCTGCTGTCAGTACATTTGCCCTAAAAAACAATGCCCTTTGAATAACATTAAATAAAATAGGTTTATTTGATGTATGTTGTATTATAAATATTATTAACAGTTTGAAAATGTGCCTTTTGATTTTAAGGCTTGTTATCAGTCACACTGCAAATCCCTCTTATTATTATTAAACCTATGGTCTTGGAGTCAAACCATATTTTTCGAATTTCTCACGAAATAATTAAAATGTTTGTCTACTTTTTATCTGTATGCTCTTTTTGAGGGTTGTTTCTTTTTATTATTATTATTATTTGACAAAGTATTTCTAAAATATACATTTTTATTATTATTATTATTATTTGACAAAGTATTTCTAAAATATACAGTTATATTTTAAGGGTTAATATGTAATATCTTATTTACAACTTGCCTATTTCGCTTAAATTTTAAACTTAGAATGTAAAATTAAGTATATAAGTAATTGGTAATATATCCCATTTTAATGCATAAGATCTTGATAAGTCATATTACACTATGTTACTGATAAATGGCCAATGGTAGAATTGATAAAAAAAAAAGGTCACTGGTCCCAAGGACCAGTAAGCATGAGAGTTTACTGGTCCGCAGTCATCATCACTGGCGTGGCCCACCACATAAAATTCTATTAAGTGCCTTTAACCCTTTGAGTAGTGACCCCCCTTTCCTCCTCCTAGAACATAAACTAAACTTCCTTCGCAGTTATCAAAATTTTCAGTATAATAAAAGATAAAATTATAATTTGCTAAAAATTAAATAAGCAGCACATAAACAAAAACTATAAAATTATTAATTAGATATTTTATTTCCAATTATTTATTCCAACTGACTGTAAGATTTAATGCGTTTTTTTTTTTTTTTTTTTTTTTTTTTTTTTTAAATAAAATAAAATTGTGTGGTTTGTATTTGGTTGCAGTTTTTTCAGGGACAGGAAAATTTAAGTTTACCTGTCAGAGAGAGAAAGAAAATTAATGGTCCTGTAGACCGCTAAATTTTTCAAATTAGTGGTCTGATTGAATTTTTGGTGGTCTCGGACCAGTGGACCACCAAGGATTTCGAACACTGATGGCAATAGTATAATTTCAGCAACAGCTTCGTTATGCCGATAAATATCAGTTCTTAGTTAATTCATGAGCAAGACCATTGTTTTGTTCTTAATTTCATGAAAGATACACTGTCTCTGCTATTACAAGGCGATGGAGGGTTAAAGTGAAAGTTATTTTATGAAAGAAAACCATAAAAATGATTGTAACTTTATAGAAAAAATAAACGTGAAACCTTTTTGTGAAAATTTTATGTCACAGAATGTCACAACTGTAATATGTGATGTTAAACAGTAGAAAGAAAATAACAAATAGTTAACAATCATACATTCATTAACCTATATTTAAGTATTGTGCGGCAGCGTAATACTTATTTATTTCCAGTGTCACTTCTCAATGTTAATTTAACATGGAAAAGCCTATGGCGATCATAACTTTTTCATTTTTTCTTCCCACCTTTTTGTCCCTGATGCCACTCATTTTTTATTCTTTACTAATTCTAATGATATTATAAATTTAAAGTGTAAAAACGTTTGCCTGACATCAGGGTCAAAGCGAATGGTAAAATGCCTTTGCATATGGGTGAATTATAACCCAGAGAGAAACATGGGCCAATTTTTTTTTACCTTATTCAAATATTTTACTTAATAATTCCAATTTTCGCTTTTTTATTGAAAATCAACAGACATTTTTCATAGAAAATGTAACATTTTTACTTCATTGTTAAAAAAATTTCAAAAGCCGTAATAATAATTTATTTATTTTTAGTTGAAAGATTTTCACGTGAAATATTAAATTGAGCTAGATATTTTTTCAAAAATTAAAAAGATGAATTTGGCATCATAGTGGAAATAAAAAGGATATTTTCAGAATAAGTTTTTGCTTTGGTCAAGTTTATATTTTAGTAAAAAGTTTCAAATGGATAACTATTTTTACGCAGGTAGCGAACTTAGGGAGGAATTACATAACTTAGATTTTAAAATGTATTTTTTTTCCAAGATCATTTTTCCTATTTATACCCCAAGTTAAACTTAGGTAATAATTTTCTGATGTGTTTACATCACCCCTTGGGAGATAATAAGGTTTAAAAATTTAAGTAAAACTTTTATTTTTTACTGTATCACAGCTATAATATTGTTAAATATTAGCAGTAAGGATTCAACACAATTTACATTTACATTCATAGCGTTCCTGAGTGGGGAATAGGGTATCTAAATTTAAGTGAAGTTAATTTTTTATGTTTTGATTATAGATTTTTTACGTTCAGATTAAAAGTTTTTGTCCACACTACCGCAACCTGCATTACTACAGTGGTGAAACATTTTGAATTACACATTGGTAAACTGCATCCCACATTGTGATGCAATACCGCATACATCAAAGCCTGATGGTGATACTTTCTATTAATTACTTACCCATCATACATAGTATAGGGTAAGTCTTGTAATCGTTTTGAAAATCGAAAAATTTTTTTGACGGATTTACACGTTTCAGACACTGGAGATTCCGAAAACATATTTTTAGGGAAAAAATTTGTCCGTCCTTCTGTATGTGTGTGTGTCTGTAATCGCTCTATCTCCCGAACAAATTGAGACAGAGACTTGAAATTCGGTATGTACTTAGGGAGTAATAATGGGAAGAAGCCATTGAATATCAGTAACAACCTCGATTAACCACTTCAACGGCTGCCCCGAGATAAGTCAGGGGTAAAAGCACTGTTTCCCCTATACCCATCGCCGGTGAAGTGGTTAACCGGAACAATTTTTTTCGGGCTCTTGAAATATTCGTTCTGATAAAAGGTATACAAAAACTTTCGAAAGTGTTTATTTGAAGGAGTGAATATAAAAGAGAATAAAAAACATAAATTTTGCATCATGAATGAACTCGATCGGATAATTAGTTGCCGAGATATTTGTAATTCTATTTTTCACATTCTTTGATTTTTCATGACCCTGTATTTCATTCAAATTTCAATTCAAAGATATATTTTAATTGGAAATGAGACGCTTAATCCGACGCAGTAAACTGTTAGTTAATAGATTATAATTTTTCAAGTTATAAGGATGTTTCTTTTACGCAATTCGGTACTACTCGATTATTCTGCCGACCAAAAAACTATCGCCAAACTATAAGATTAAATGCCAATAATGGCTTATCGTAAATGTCAAGCATTTAATCCCTCTTGATACCTATAAGGGGGTTTACCATAGGGGGGGGACCCTGTTCTGTCGCCAAGTACTGCTAAGTTTGTCACCAACTTGATGGCATATCGCCAAATTTGGCGGCCAAAATGAGTCGCCAAAAGTCACACCAAATTGGCAGTATCTCTAATATTTCGCCAAATTCCCATAGACTTCCATTGTAAACCAATACTTGCTTGCAGAAAATCAACAAATTGAGACATTTTAATGCAACAAAAAGTAATATTAGCTTAAGGGGTTATATTAACTATGGCACAGATGTCATATATGCTCCATATCGGCGTGATTGCCAATTTGGCGAAAACTTCAAAAGCATAAACAACATTATCTGGGTTACCATATCAAGCAAAAAAACGACACTTTGGCGCCAGTTAAGTACCCGTTGTGTATATGACATTGGCATAATAAAAAAATCACGCCAATATGGAGCGTATATGACAATGAAATCGAAATAAATCTTAGACTTTTTTTTAAGTTTTGTATTTTGCATGCATCTTATCATTTTATGCACAATTGTCAGAATCATAATACAAAATCTGCAATGCAAATATTTTCAATTAAAAATGGAAGAAGTCTAAGATTTATTTAGATTTCATTTGAACGGAATCTAATTTTTAGGGTGTTTTAAGTATCATATTGTATGAATTTTATTTTTATTTCTTAATCTTCAATTGGCTTAACTAATTTGTTACAAAAATTTAACATTAAATGTAGAACTAATTGAATGAAATAACTTAATATCTGTCCCTTCTCGGGCTTAAACAATGTAGGAAATAAATTTCGTTTTTTTAATTAGTTCTTCAAATTATGTTTTTGTTTAATTTCAAATTCACACAACTAGCCAACTACAATATTCTATTGTATTAAAAATATTATATTTAATTTGTCTGCAATGTCTAATTAGTATAAACAGTAACATTGTATCTTTAAACCATGATATTCAAAATTGATAAATTTTTTGACTGTATAAAGTTGTAATTAGGACTGGGCGATGTAGAAATTTCTTAAATCGATTTATCATCCATCTAACATCGCGATTTAGTGCTAAATCGCGATTTAACACAGATTTTACATTTTATAATCTGGAAGCCTATTTTTTAATTTTTAGTAACAAAATACGGTCTTTATGTCCCCCCCCCCCTTCCTGTATTATTTAGTATACTTAGCTTTTAATTTTTCAAATAATTTTGAAAAGAGGTATATTTTACACATAAAAAAACTTTGAATGTCCCAAAACACTAGTTTTTTTTTCCATTTTAAAAATTAGTGACCTATTGTAATACATTTTATAAACTCATTCTATAAGAAGTAATATAAAAGAAAATGATTTTTTTTTTTTGTCTGACTTGTTATGCCTGCTACAATCTAAATTCCTTAAGGGGGGTGGGGACTTCCCTTAACCCAGCCAAATAGCACTTCATTGCTAACAGCCTACATACACTTTTTTTTAGGGTTTCGTTCATCTCAAGAAACCCTATTCGTCTCGCTCCTCTGTCTGTCTGTCTGTCCGTCTGTCCGTCACAGAGCCCGTTCTCAGAAACTATACATGTTAGAGACTTGAAATTTTGGGTACTTATAGCTGAACACCTCACATCAAACAACAAATCATAAAATTTTGAAAAAGTTGGTAATTAACTGAATTACGGGCTAATCAACTTTTAAAATTAACCAATCCACCTTTTTAACGCAAATTCAAACGGACTTTCTCGAAATCATCCGTGTTTCTCCTAAGGGTTGCCAGTAAAATCAGCCGAATGCACGGTTACCACGGAGGAAATTAAGCCGAAAAATGAAGTGGAGATTTCAAAGCGAAATCGTATATCAGAAAATATTGGTCCGAGAAATTTGTAAATGGAATAGACAGACGCAGAAAAAAATCTACTTTCATTTGGTATAAAGTTCACATTTCTGCGATGTGTATAAGTTAAAATATCCACTAAAAATCGATCGATAAAAATTTAATTTCTTTAATTGGAAAGACAAGGAAATAAAAAGATTTCAATTCGGCGGGAAAGCAGGTAGACATGACGACGCTACGGTTTTCCATAATAGCATATTTTGATACAAAATTTTAACTTTTTAAATATTAAATTTTTTGATTAAACTTTTTGGCATCCCGATGTCAAATTTCTCGCTGATTTCATTGATACCCATATCTAAGTCCTATCTTAATTACAAGCTGAAATATTAATTATTATTTAATTAATCGGTTTATTCCTATCAAATGTGTCGATTAAAATGAAGAGACGCGCTTATTTAACCACGAATTAACTTAAATTAGGAAATCTAATAATTTGCCTGGGCTTTTTGAACAGCGATATGAGATAAGTATAACTCATTCATCATCAGAAAGTTTACTTCATACCACTATTTTCTAATAGTAATTTCAGGAAATATTTTGAATTATTGGTTAAGACCGCCACTCAGTCTGTTTGAAACTTTAAGATAGTTTATAACACATAGAAAAAAGTGTAAAAAAGAATGGAGTGTGATATTTCGAGGAGGGGGCGGGGGGGGGGGGGGGGGGGAGTTAGAATTATTTTTTAAATCTTAGCGTTTGTTACCGCAGCAAATATTTTAAATTCTTGTTTAAGACCGCCACCATCCCGACCCATCTATCTACGGAAAGATTGCGTAAAGGAGTTTCGTTCAGATATGCTTTTGTTAAGAATAGAGTGCATTCCCTGGTGGTGGAATGTGGAACTAACATAACGCGATTTTGTTAAAATTAGGAAATCTAACAAGTCGATCTGTTTGAAACTTTAAGATATTTTATAACACATAAGATAAAGTGTAAGAAAGAATGACACGCGAAATTCCGGGGGGGGGGGGGGGGGGGGGGGGGCTAGATTTCTATTTAAAAAATTAGCGTTTCTGACCGCTTTAGGTGACTTTTTGAGGGAGTCCTGAGATATATGCTACTTATTTAATATAAAATTGTCTAAAGTTTAGTTACCACTATTTCCTAATAGTAATTTCAGCAAATATCTTAATTTCTTAATAAGACCGCCACTACCTCGAGTAATATATCTACTTATAGGTTGTTTAACGGAGTTTCCTTCCGATACAGTTTTGTTAAGAATAGAGTGCGCTCCCTGGTGGTGGAATGTGGAACTAACATTTTTGTTAAAATTAGGAAATATAACAAGGCGATCTGTTTGAAATTTTACGATAGTTTATAACACATTAGAAAAAGTTTATAAAAAATGGCGTGTGAAATTTCGGGAAGGTGGGGAGAGGGAGAGGGGCAAAATATTTCTTTTTTGTTTCATACCGTTTCAGGTGCGTTTTTGGATGGAGTCCTCAGATACATGCTACTTATACTTATTAAATATAAATATGTCAAAAGTTAAATTACCACTATTTCCGAATAGTAATTTCAACAATTATCTTAAATTCTTGCTGAAGACCGCCACCCCCTCGAGTAACATATCTACTAATGGGTTGTGTAAAGGAGTTTCGTTCAGATACGCTTTTGTTAAGAATACAGTGCGCTCCCTGGTGGTGGAATGTGGAATTAACAGACCGCGATTTCATTTAAAGTATGAAATCTAACAATTCAATCTGATTTAAACTTTAAGATACTTTATAACACACGATAATAAATTATAAAGAAGAAGGGTGCGTCGCATTTCGAGGAGGGGGGGGGAGGTTGAGGGAGGTGCGCGAACAAAATTAGGAAATATAACTGGACGATCTGTTTGAAACTTTAATATGGCTTATAAAACATAACATAAATTTTTAAAATCAGGCCGCGTCAAAAATCATGGTGACCATCTGCCCACTCCCCCCCAAGGGGGGCACTTTTCTAAATTTGGCAGATACCCGTCATGTGATATATCGTAGCATTTTGGGGGGGGGGGGGGCGAACAAATTTAGGAAATATAACAAGGCGAATATGTTTGAAACTTTTACATAGTTTAGGATGTGTTTGCCAAAATTTAGAAGGTATTCCATGGCGATAAATGTACTGGACGTTTTGAAAGAAAGTGTTTCGAAAGGAATATTAAACGAAACCCTTTGTGCGATGTATGATCACACTTACCCACTTGTTTACAGACACAGATTACAAAAAGTTATTGAGGTAAACCAGAAGCATATTAAAAGAATTCAATGATGAATTTAACTATTCATTGACCATGATGAGAATAGTAGTAAAAAAAAAGGGGGGGGGATATGAGAAATAAAGTGCAATTTTATATCTTTTTAACTTTTAGATTATAATAAGATTTGTTTAATATAAATGCTGACATTTATATAGCGGATGGAGAAGGATTGAAAGTGTGAGCCTTGGAGCACATTACTGAAATTGCTGATTTTTTTCGCGGCCGTTGCCATCCTTTACGATTAGTAATAAAATATATCTCTTTTTAATGATAACAAAATGTCAAAAAAGCAGAAAATCGCAGATCTGCAGAAAAATCTAATGAATGCCTCCTCCAGCCCTCCCTCATTCTGCTGTAAAAATAAAGTTACTTGGCTCATTACAGAACTTTATTAAAGTATTTTTAATTAATTACAAAATAATAATAAATTAAAACTAAAATATTCCCATAATACCGTTACATATGAAAATTAATTTTTCATGGAAATAATGCAAAAAAATATAAACTAAAAATTGATGAATTTGGATATAAATAGTGAATCAATTTAAGCAAGATACTCAATCCATGTGACTGGCATTGAAATCAGATGTCAAACCTGATGCATGACTATTTTAAAATATTTTAATTAATTACAGAATAATAGAAAATAAAGAATATGTATTAAAATATTACCCAAACATGTGAAAAATGAATGTTTCATTAAAAGAATGCATAAAAATAAAAACTGAAATTCGATGAATTTGGATTTTAAATATGAAACTTTATTCTTTTTTTCCAACCATAAATGCTCAATCAATTTCAGGAAAAAAATATTATTAGTAAAAGAAAAATATTTCATGTGGATCACGGCCAAATAGTGATACACAAAACAATGCATGACTATACTTTAAAATAATTCCATTAATTACAAAATAATAGAAAATATAAAAAATAAATGTTAAAATATTACTAAAACATGTCAAAAATGAATTTTTCATCATAAGAATGCATAAAAGTATAAACTGCAAGTCGATGAGTTTGGATTTTAAATATAAAACTTTATTATTATTATTTTTAATCATATAAATGCTGAATGAATTTCAGGAAAACTATCTTTTGAAACAATGCAGGATTCTACTTTAAAACATTTTAATTAATTACAGAATATTGGAAAATAAAAAATACATATTGCAATATTACTCAAATATGTGAAAACTTAATTTATCATCAAAAGATTGCATTAGCATATAAATTGAAATTCGATGAATTTGGATTTTAAGATTTAAACATTACTTTTTCCTTTCAACTTTCCACTATATAAGTTCTTAATTTCTGAAAAATACACATTCCAATCTCGTAAACTCTGAATCTAATCGGATCCTACTAAATCGATTTAACACCAGTTTGCCTTGTTTTCCTTAAATCAGAAAGCATGGAGGCTTGCGATGTTTGCTTAAATCGGATCATCCTAAATCGATTTAATACGAGCTTGCCATGTAAGTGGTAGATACATCAAAGTAGATAAATCGGTTTTCCGATGTTAGCTCTGAATCAGTATTTTGTTTTAAATCGATTTAAAGCCAATGGCTAAATCGCGATTTAAGACAATGGCTAAATCGCGATTTAAGACATTGGCTAAATCGCGATTTGACATTAGCTAAATCGCGATTTCCGATTTTAGCTTAAATCGATTTAAGACCAATGGTTAAATCGGATTTCCAATGTAAGCTTTAAATCGATTTAAGGCCCAGGCCTAGTTGTAATCTTCTATAAAGGCAATGAAATATTTTCATTTTTGACTTGTTTTTCTTATAAATCAACTAATTTCTCAATTGTGCTATGTATACAGGACTACTTTGAAAATAATATCCTCAATGATTCATTCTCATCCTAAGCATATTGATATTGATGCCAGTTCATTCTTTGTAGATATGACAAAGTAAAAAAAGAAAGAAAGACTAAGAAGAAGTAGTAGTTTGTGTTTATCCGTATATGTTTTTTATTCATAAAAGTTACACTTTATTTTCATTGTTGCAATTCATAAGATGTGTGAAAGGAAAAATAAGCATAAATAAAAGCGCACATAATCTGAAAAAGAGGATTGCATGCATTTTTTTTTTTTTTCAAATATTCAATTGGGAGACTTTTCTTTATTGCAGTATAAGAAGGTAAGGAGCGGTTATAGAAAGCAGCAACCGTCTTTTCTGTTAGCTTCTATGTTCTGCTGCTTTTTTTTTTTTTTTTTTTAATGTTGCCATAAAAGTTTAGAAACAGATTATAGTATATTTTTTTCTTATTTAGGTTTCTCATAACCTTAAATATCTTTATCCACTTCATGTATTTAGAATATCAGAATCAAATGACTTGTTCATAATATTTGTTCTATTCTTGCTGAAAGAATTTAAAAAGTATGCTAAATTTTTAATTGAAATTATTTTTTTTTTCTTATTATTATTCTGCAGTATAGACCCATCACCATGTGGACCTTTTAAAGATTATGCTAAAACTTCTGACATTTTTAAAGAATTATTCTTTGAGAAGAACAAAGAGTATGAAGCAAATGAAATAATAAAGTACTTGAGTTCTCCTGGAGTTATGTTTGCTTGTTTCTGTGCTCTGTGGTAATTTTTTTTTAATAATTTCTCTTGTGATACAGATTTTTTCTTCTGCTGTTATTTCCTTTTTAACTTAAAAAAAAAAAAAAAAAAAAAAAAAAAAAAAAAAAAAATCAATAAGTTGAAACTTTTTATCCACTATATATTTAATCACTTGTATGAGAGTAATTTTCAACATTGAAATATTTTCCAAAATGGAGAATTGAAACAGTTCATTCATTTTTTCTTCAGAGGGGATACAGTCTCACCAAACCATCTATTTAAGATGTATTTGAAGCGCATAAACGTAAGAATAAAAGTGGAATTTATCTTTTACAGTGGTTCACAAGGTGTGTGTGTGTGTGTGGGGGGGGGGGGTTCAGAGCCTCCCTGGTGAAATATTCTTAGTTTCTCTTTCTTGTAGTGTTTATTAGGTAGTTTCCATTATGTAAAGTAAGCCTTTTGCAGCCATCTGGATTAAAGTAATTGCAGAAAATTTCAGGGTATTTTCACTGATCAATATCCTCTCACACATCAAAACTACCCTCCATTCAAATTTTCATTTATATATATATTATCTGATTTTTGTGCTGTGATAGCACTCATTTTTATGAACCATTTTGAATGTGTCTGTACATGTGTACAGAATTTACCATCTTATTTCAAAATGGCAACTACTTCAAAATTTCAAATTCAAAAATATGTACCCCCCAAAAATACTGATTTTTTTTTTCTTTAGTGTTTGACCTTGATACAAGGATTAAAGAACATTTTTTGTTTTGCCTCTGTCTTAAAAAATGGCTCAGATATAGTACTTTGAAATTCTAGGGTGGCTGATATTTTGAAACTAAGCAAGAGTAAAAATAAAGGATTCCTCCATAAATGAGTTTAATTTATGAGTTTGCTTTCTTGCAAATTTTTATTCATTGTTGTAACCATTCTTCCAATTCTCCTACACTTAAAACTGCACAGTCTTATATTCTAGCATCAAATTCTTGCCACGCTTGGCAACAATTAGTAAAATTTGGTGATCACCAAATTTGAGTAACTTCTGTAATTCCATGCATTTTAGCATATGTATTTGAGTAAAATTAACATAATTCTTAAAAACAAGAAATAAGGAAAGCATTCTTTCTTCCTGGTACAAGCCAGAAAGACTTTAATTGTTCTAAAGTCACTTGAGAATACATTTTATAATTTAAAAAAAAAAATAATCAAAGATTATGAAAATTTAGTTAATTAAATTTTAAAATCCTGGGAAGGATAATACACCCCACCCCTTCTCTTGCTGGCACCTATGCTAAGAGAATGTTTTAATAAGGTACCCCCCCCCCCCTTCTCTCTTCTAACGAAATTCCTGAATATCAAATGTTTTAAATATCAAATATCAGTTATTGCTTTAATAACGATAGGTAAGTTATTGAATAAGGAATAATTGGGTATAACCCAACTAGATCAGATCTCTGGTTGAAAGTCAGTTAAATATATCAATGTATTTTTTATAACCAGTCATACGTACATAGAAGTGTTAATTTTGATGGCTGGTTTAAATCTTTGCCAATAAATTGCTTAAAATCATTTTATGGTATTTAAATTGAGTATTCTTTTTTTTTTTCTGCATTACATTGTCTTAATTTTGTATTTACTTTTTATTTATTTTTAATAATTGAGTTTATTAAGCACTTGTTGGTGAGATGTTTAATTTTCTTTATTTCTTATTTTAGTGTTATTGTATATAATATGAGAGCCGAAGTTAAAGCCCATATTTCACTAGTGAAAATTACCAGAGAACAGCTAATCATGGTAATTAGTCTTATGCAGATTTCTATATTTTTAAAAATCCTTATGTGAAATACCCTAGTGAAATTACTTGTACTGTTATATTGTCTACATTAAACCCAAATGCCCTATATATCCGTGACCACACATAAAGTAGTGTTGTGAAAATTCTTAGCTTTATTTACTTTCTTTAACTATAGAAATTTATTTTTATATTTTACAAATTTTTTCTTTTATATGCCTTTCTGATTTTTATCAATAAAAGTTACTTTTTTTTTTATATAAGTTTGCTTTATTAAAAATTTTTGTATACATACATATTTGAGGATGTGAGTTTCAAAACTTGCCTTATCCAAATTTATAAAGTCTTGTTTTTTTTCTATCAATCTATTCTATTGATGAACTTGTTTTTAAAAAACACTGCGGTCTGCAAAAAAACTAGTTTTATCATGTATTTCAGGGAATGTAAAATCTTGGTTATTTACAATGAGAACCAATGACCACAGTCAGAGGTTTTTCGCAATTTCTCAAAACTTGATTTTCTGGATCAGGTGAGTTTTGAAACTCACATCCTCATATACATATATATTTATTTATATGTAGTAAAACCTGTGAAAAAAGATTTTCTATGGAGGAAAATAAAATCTCTTTTAGACAAGTTTCTGTCTTACTATGTACAATTTTATTCCATTCCATCTGTTAGGATGAAATTTTTCTCTTCAACAGAACAAGATTCTGTTATAAACAGGCTTCATTTTCACAGGCTTTACTGAATATATATATATATATAATATAAATATATTATATTATTAATTTTTCAGTTGCTTTAATTTTGATTTCATTGATATAGGAAGGAAAAGACAAAGTATATTTGCTTAAATTATTTGACACAGCTTTGGCTATACATTTACAAAAGAATGGAAAGAATGCAGAAGCTAAAGGTATAATATGCATAATTATACATATAGCTAATACATTTTTTTTTCTCGTCATATCTTAACTGCAATGTAACAATTTATTTTACATTGACAATAAAAAAGCTGTTTCTTTTGAAAATTGATGTCAAGATGTATATATGTCTAAATGACCTATTGTAATAGAAATCTAATGAAACATTCAATTTGATGTCATTGTCAATAATAAATTATATCAAATGGGTATTGTTTTCAGGACGTAATTATGGCTTAGTAGGACTTCCAGATTTAGAGATGCCTCAAACAAATTTAAGAGCTTTAATCTAAGAAACATTTTTTAAATAGAAATAGATGTTTTATAAATTTACAACTAGTATATTTGTAGCTTACAAATATGTATTTAATAGATGTTATTTGAAATAAAATAGTTTAACTAGCAGTTCTATTAAAATCACTATGAACTGAGGTGCAAAATCTTATTTGCTTGATGATTATCATTAAGTATTCTTGTAAATTTCCATTTAAAAACTCTGCTTACACTTTGGTTTTATTTGCATAAGCATCTTGTGCATATGAGATTTCATTCAACATTTACTCCATTCAAATAATAACTTCTATAGAGAATCCTGTTGCTCTGATAATTAACTCTTTGGGGACGAGCGTCACATATACATGTTGCATAAAGTGCTCAGAATCCTTGATTATTCCCACCAGTTATTTTTTATTGTAAATTTTGCCCTATTTAATCGGGGCATTTTCTTGATTCAATTAGGCAAAATTTTCTGTTTTGAAAAACTGGAGATAAAAGATTAAAAATTCTGTAAAAGACGAGAATCTTTTCAGGCGTCACGAAGGGGTTAAAGGAATCTTTATCTGAATGTGGGAGAAATACTTTAAGCAAGGTATAATTTTTTCATGCAGTCTTAATATGTATTTGTACATTAAATTTTAACTCTAACACATGTTAAAATTTCAATTTTGAAATTCAAATACTCATACAAATAAAAGCTTCCAGTAATGAAGTGTATAAAAGTATCCATAAGTGTATCCAGTAATAAAGTGTTTGTACAATATTTATCTTTAGTAGATCCAAAAAAGGGGTAAAAAAAAGTATATTTAGCTTACTTTAGCTTAAAGCTTGTTTATTATAGTGATTGAGTAGTGGAAATGAAAGAATGCTTTGTCTAGTGTTAAGCCATCTCCCCCTCTTTTTTTTCTTAATTGCCTTTATAGATATGTTATGATTTTCTTTATTAATATTTATCATGTTATTTCTCAGACACACCTCCAAGAGATTACCCAAATCCAGGTGCCAGTCAAGATGTCCTCATCAATGAAGGCTACAATGAATATTACAATGTACCCATTAACCAGCCTCTTCCCAAAAACCTCGAGCCAGGTTATGTACCAGCCAATGTACCTGTAAATAAACAACCTTACAGTCCCAGTGATAAGAACTTTCTCAATTCGCCTAGAACGCCAGACTTCATAACTCGACCACCCATGAGCCCTGTGAGGGATTTTGATTCTCCTTTGCGTAAAGCTAAAGGTATACACATACCTCCCCATCAACCTGGATTCAGGCACTTTTTTCATGAAGACTCACCTAGGATTAACCGGGATGACAGAGATACACATGACAAATATTTATGAGAATAATTTATTTTGTCTTTGTGATAGTAGTCTATTTGATACTTGAATATTTGATAAAAATCTACATTATTTTTAAATGTTTTTAAATCAATGAAAATGTGAAATTTTCATTAATGATTTTATACTTATGCATTTTATTGGCCCTAAAACTATTTACTAAAAAATGTTTATCACATGAAGTTTCATAATTAAATTATTTATTTATTTATAAGATCTTATTTTCGTAAAACTGCTTTTTACCTCAGGTTGAAACATAAACAATTTTAATGATTTATATTTATTTTAGCTTTTTGATGTCCATTATCTATTTCTATAATCTTTAAATAAAATTTTCATGTGCATAAATCCACATAATAATGTAATTTCATATTTTCATAGAATTAACTTGTGACAGCAAAGAGTTTAATATTAAAAAGTGCAAAATATGAACTTAATAAAGGTATATTTTTGTATATAATTCTGCTCAAAATATCCAGCAGCGCACTTCTGTTTTCTCAAACTTTTAATTGAAAACTTAAGGAAGACAGAATGCAACTTGTTGCATTTAAAGATATTTCTATGTTAAACTTCATTCAAATTTGCTGAAATATGTATACAGTAGACTCCTGACTATCTGGTCTCATTAACAAAAATTCTCTATTAAAAAAATTAGAAACTCCTTTGCAAAAGTGTTAAATGCAGATGTCTGCTACAATCAATGATCCTTCTGCATACCATGTAACATTGTGGAAGAGAAATAAAAGACAGAAACAGTTATTCATGAAAAACATTTTCAAAAACAAAAAACTAAATTTCAGCTATTTAATCTCAGGCTTAACTTTTCACATTTGTGTAATCATTTATCAGAGAACAGTAAATAAATTTTAATCATTTTCTTAAAAAGTATGTTTGTGTTTCACTTTTAAGCTAATATTTTGTCCATTTAAAAACTATTCTGTATTCATTCTGTACAGGGTACATGATGTTATGATTCCTGTAACAACATATTATAAAATTATCTTGAAAACATTTACAATATTTTTATTCTTCAATTTGCTTTTTCTGTAATAAACGTTTGAAATGTACTGTATGGTACATAATTTATAAAGTATTGGCCTATTAAAAGGTCAGAAAATATGAATAAGTAGTTTTTGGTATAAAAAGTTGTTAGTGTAAAGTTGGCTGAATATGGGTATTTATAGAACTCCAGTCATTCATTATCTAGTTTGACCTTCTGTTACATTAGACTGGATAGTTGGGACTCTTCTGTATATCAACAGGCAATGTCATTTTCATAGCAAATTTTCCAACTGTGGTTAGCAGTGTTGCAAACCTTTGTTTGGTTGCTGATGTCTTTTATTACATCTTTACCCTTTGCAGCCCACTTTCTAGTGGTATTTAGTATGATCTTTTGCCTTAAAAATGTTCATATTTTCCATAACTGTTAAACAGATATGTTAGCTGTTAAGTAAAGTTTTTTGATAGATCAATTCCATGAATCTCACTGTCACTATTTTGGCTAATACTGTTCCGAATTAATAATCTTTGCTGTAAATTTCAATTGCAAAGTTGTAGAAATATACTATATAGATTATTGATGGGAAATAGTGGTAGTCAGAACGTTGGCCATTGAAATCCCTGTAAATACACATAAGCATGCTGTAAAATATGGGCAATGGAACTCTCCTGAGGGTGAAATAAGTTGAAATATGATATTCAGTAGCATTGAGTAATGTATTACAAAGGGTTAAAAAATAAGAAAAAAGAAACCTTTTAATCCTTTGACTATCTAAGGAAGGTCTTTACTGTATTTGCATTAAAAGGCTCAGAAAACTCAGAATATATATGTTTAAGTAGTTTTGTGCTAACATGCCTTTCATATACCTCTATCTTATATATATATATATATATCTTGAAACTTAATTGTGTTTCAAATATTTTGGTTTATAGCTAATTAAAGTTGTTTTTGGAAAACAGGAAAATTTGGGACAGCCACTTAGAGTGCTAAGAATGCATTGGATGATTCAAATATTTAACACTAATTTATAATGCATATTGTATTGCATAATATAGTTCTGTGATAATAAATGTTGAAAGAAGTGTTCTTTGATATTTGGTTATGAATATCTTTCGAAGAACTAGGGTCAGTTAGTGTACAAAAAGGATGGTTTAAAAAAAAAAATGTTAAAGTTCCTTCAATTTTTTTTATATTATTATTAACTCTATTGAATGTTATGTAATATTTAGGCTTATTGCAAATGTTAAATAGATCTTTTTTTGGTGGCCAAACATGGCTATTTTTTTAACATTTTACCCCATGCAGAGCAAATGAAAGTGATTTTGATATCTGTTTATTTTACAGGCATAAAGACTTATAAAACACATAAATAAAATTGGTATCTGCTTCAATTCACTTATACTTAAAAAAGGAAAAAACTTTATTATACTCTTTTATTTAACTTGGTTTTTGATGTAAAGATGGAATTTTGCAAATGATTTTTTTCTCACCTCCTGACATGCTACAATTATAAAAATTATGTGCACAGAATTTTTTCTATGGCGATATGACATTTTAATGTTTTTAGAAATTAATTATAAATTAATCAATTATTTTAAGACTTTTTTCTACTCACCAAATATTTTTTATTTTTAAAAATGTTTACAAATTACAAGAACAATGGAGTTAATGATGCACCAAAGCACAGTCTCCAAAGTATGCCAACAGGCTTTGAAACTGCTGCAACAAACTATTTTAATCTGTAAAAAGTAAAAAATAGTAATAATAAAAGATGGGTGTAGTTTTTTATAATTAAAAACTCTTTTGTCATTTACTAGTTTAATATTTATTAAATTATGATTGTATATTGAAAAAAATAATTTAGAAATACTAAGTTTAAATAATGTTTTTTTTTTCTTCCCTGTTGCAATAGCATAAGAAAACATTTATTATTATTATTAAAATAAACTTACTATTGTATGTTTTTTATGAAGCATAAATTAAAGCAGGGAATTTTCAATAATTTGAGCCCATGCCAAATTAATGTATTGTAGCAGAAGTTTTATGGATCTATATGCATTCCAGTCATGAAATTAGGCATGATTTTTAAGATAAACATTGGGTGCTTATATAAGAGTGTTTTATAATAAAACTACTTTTATTATGTTTTATTGTTTACAAACTAAATATAATTGGTTGTTCATAGGAAAACATTTATTATTATTATTCAAATAAACTTACTACTGTGCGTTTTTTATGAAGCGGCAAATTTTCTAGAATTAGGGGCCCATGCCAAATTAATGTATTGTAGCAGAAATGTTATGGAACTGTATGCATCCCAGTCATGAAATTATGCATAATTTTTAAGATAAACACTGGAGGCTTATAAAAGAGTGCTTTTTAGCAAAACTATTTTTATTGTTTAAAAATTAAATAAAATTGGTTGTTCTTGGAAAAATTTACTCATTGGTTCACTTAAAGAGTCATTGTTTTAATAGTTTTTACAGATACAATTGTACATTGTCTATTAAATAAATCTTTTGCAAATATGCCAGTTAAAACATTAGTGTTTAACTTGCAGCCCATGGGTTATTGATAGTAACTTTTGCTTTATTTTATTACTGAGCATACCCAATTATATAAGACAAATATTACTCAGAAATGAGAGTTACGAGCAGCCTGTAGGCTGGGTTCACAGAGTTCTATGTAATAATAGAGATGCAGTATGCTGTAAAAACGGTTTACAATATGAAGGTGTTTATCACTCAAATTTAAATACCCTCATTTGGTCCAAAAACATCCAGATTCTGTGGAACTGCAAGCATTTGGACTTAATTTCGACGCGTCTTAACTGGTTTCAGGCTTGTATTTTTAACATCACATCAAATCAAAACACTTCATCTCCATCTATCTCTTACCTCCTTGGTTAAAACTTGAAATTTATCACTCTGCCCTAACCAAGTTTGACCATTCAGAAAACATTCTGAACCTAAATATTATATAAAATTCCATTGATTTGATAATTGATAGTTAAAAACATGCACTAAAAACTTTTTAGAAGAAAATTTTATGTTGATCTTTAGAATGTGCCATTTTCATAATCTTTTTGACCCTGATTCTTTAATTATGAGGCCAATATGTGATTTCAGTAAAAGTCTTTTGAGACATAACATAATTCCCATACTCTCCAGAATTAGTCACAAACTACAGCAGCTGAAAATAATCTCAGGAATTTTTTCTTTTAGTTCCTATCAACTGCATCTGAAAAGTTTTGCTACTTTCTTGAGCATACTGGATGCTGTTAATTTTTTTGTAAATGTAATCTTAATTTTCCTTTTTATATGCTGGTTGAATATTTTTATAATAAATTAAAAGGCTAACTAGGACAAGTATTATATGAGGTGTTTACAACCATAGTAGACTAAGTGCATTTAGAAAAAAAGAAGATAGTCCATTTAGAAAGTGCATAAAATCTGTTTTATCTACTCTCACAGTGAAACAATCTGTTTTCACATACTATATCTTATATGGGATCTGCTTATGGACTCGGTTCACTGTAGGAGAGAATAAAACAGGTTTTATGCACATTCTAAATGGACTATATACCATTTTTTTCCCCCTTCAAAATGGATTTGGTCTGCTATGGTTGTGAGCCCTCATATGTATGTGAAATGCCTTTGATCAAAATAAGTGTTATGACACACACAAAGAGAGATTTAAAAAAGTACTGGTTTTGTATGCTGTTTATTGATTATATGAAATATCTTGAAAATTTTCATTGTTATATTTTTGATACCGAAAGTATTCAAATAGTTAAACAAGCTTAAAGTTTTCCATATTTTGCATTAACTTTTAAAGAATCAGACTAAGTGATCTGAAAATAAATATATAATAAAATGTAATTGTATTTATTATGTTTTATCTATTGAGAGAGAAAAAAATATTTTATTGAATAAATTAATTTTTTACTGACAACTTTTTATCTTGCTATTTTCTATTGAGACATCCTATGATAAATCCTGAAAATGAGTTTTTAATTTTATAATGATTTTGGAAAAGTTTTGTTAAAGTACATTTTATATTACAGTGTGATAATATTGTGCTATTTTATGTTAATAAATGCTAGCTAAAATTTTATTTATTTATTTTATTTATTTATTTTTTTTTTTTGCTTTATATTTATAAATGTTTTATATATGTGTTTTGCAACTAATATATCATTGTTTTTTCACATAATTTAGTAACTGTGATTCTTAAAATTGCATTGCTTATTTGATTTATGTTTATTTTTAAAAATTGTTTTCTATTGTATTAGTTCTACATCATCTTAAATTTTATCGATCTATGTCAGGTAGTGTTGTTATAATGTAACTGTTTTATCAATTCTGAAATGTTTCATATATTACTTATTAGTTCTGCATCTAAAATTTAATTTGATAATTGAATGAGTTAATTTTTGTGTTTACTTATAATTTTGAAAATGATATAATTAGAGAAAAAGTGAATGGCACTTTTAATTATGCACATACAATACATGGCAATCAGTGGCGTGGCGTGAAAATTTTCGGTGGTCATCGCAATTATTTAAGTTTGTGGTGAAAAATTATTAACTCTAAAATTCAATGGTTGAATGTTCAAAAAAGAAACTTTAAATCTTACCTTCACTTATACATGAACTCCAAATGTTCTGCTAAAACTGGATCGTAGAGTTTTAAAAGCTTATTAAGAGTTTTAAAATACTGCTTGGTCATCGCCGCATCCAGCGATGACCGTACGCCACGCCACTGATGGCAATCTTGTTAACTTTAGGTCATTGATTGTACTTACATCAAAGTTGGCAGTGTTGTATTTAAGTTAATAGTTTCCTTATAAATTTACTACTAGTCATTCTAAACTATTAATAAATATCTATATGTATTATGTTTCTTTACACAGTAAAAAATCAACATAATAAATTTGCCATACAACTAATCCAAAGCTTTAGTTACGAAACCCCGTCCCTCCTTTATTCATTGCAAATGAAATAGAAACTTTAACCACTTCACCGTTTGCCCCAAGATAAATTGGGGGTAAAAGCACTGTTTCCCCATACCCATCACCGGTAAAGTGGTTAAACAATAAACTTTTTTACCAAAAATAAAACCGACTTCAAAAACTACTGCAAAGAAAAAAGCGCACTTTTTGCTTTTATCGTGCAATCTGATTAAAATTTACATGTTCTCATTTCTTGATACAATTCAGATGTTTTCATGTATTAATTTAGTTTGCTTCTGTATTATTTAGCATTTTAAATAATGGTTGGCAATTGAGAATTGTAAATATGACTGCCGATTAGAAATTGTGAAGAAACATATTGGAGAAGATACATTAGTGAATTTGAATGGGAATATCGCCAAATTAGTCAGTTACAGCCAAGTTGGCTTCATTTATGACAACTTATTTTGGTCGCCAAATTTGGCGATATTTCCCCAAATGGCGCCAAATCTGGCGACAACTTGGCGATAACGCATATGAATACATAGCTTTATGCTTATGAATGAAAAACCGGTTACAACAATGAAAGATAATGTGCGAAAAATCCTTTATTTTATTGGTTTTTGTTGAATTACTAAAAAACTACTCAACCAATTTCGATGAAACGGAAGTGGTACCAATTCGAGAGTATCCTCTTTCAATTAAAACCAAAATCACATAAATCGGACAAAAAGTTCCGGAGCAATCGGTGAACATACATAAAAAAAAAAAAACATACATACGCGTCGAATTGATAACCTCCTCCTTTTTTCGAAGTCGGTAATAAAAGCAAACAGCTCATATTCTCATTGTAGGAAACAGAGCAACTCTTATGTCATTGGGCCATTGGCCATTCTGATCTGTGAAGTAAACATATGTGCTGTTTTTACACTCCTTTATTTGCCCTAACTTAGTTTATGTATGTAAAGATGAAATTTTCTGATTTATATTTCACTCACCACCTGATATATAGAGCTAGAACCTGCTAGAATAATAAAAATTATATACACAAGTGACATATCCAATCACAACACAACATTTAAATATTTTTAGAACTTAATTATAAATTAATTTTAAGGCATTTTATTTCACTAGCAGAGTTTAGATGATAAATCACCAAATATATATATATATATATATTTTTTTTTTTTTTTTTTTTTTTTTTTTTTTTTTAACTGTACACATACTAAAATATCAAAGTTTATACAAAAGTTTATTATGTACTAAGAAACACTTTCTAGAATATGTAACTGGCTGCAACAATGAAATATCGTAAATACTGAAAAATAGATAATAAAAAATAAAGGGCATAATATATATATTTTTTAAGTACACTTTTATGTTGTTTTACTCTCATTACATCATGCATTACATAAAAGCTTGTAGTTCTATACTAGATTAATCTTGTTACTTATGTTTTTTTTTATATTTTAGTATCTGAAATTATATGAATACCTGTCATTTTACTTGCCTATTTTTTTATTTTATTTTTTCTTCATATTTGCTATTTTATTTCTAACAGAAAGAGAAAAATATTATTCGTTTCTGACATTCAGTTAAATCTAAAGTATTAAGTCCCAAACAAAATAGCTTTAAGATTATTAAAAACTCGTAAAATTTTTGTATATTAATTGTAAGAAGTGGAAGATTTTTATTTCAATGTCAGCATGTATATATGTTTTGTTTAATGTGCAATATGTTTCTTTATAAATTACCTTTAAATTATTTTATTTTCCTGGTTTATATTGTTCCTAGTTGTAGTATATTTTGTTTTGTTTTCTGTATGAAAGTAAAAATTTCCTTTTTCTTTTCAATTTTATTATTTATTGTTTTTGTTTTTTTCACATAAATCTATTCATATTGCTCTATTTAAAAAATGTGTATATTTTATTGTTTTGATTATTATCTACCTTTAATCTGATTTTGAAAATTTAAAAAAATGAATAATATATATGATTTTTGTACATATATTTAATTCTAAGTTATATGTTAGGGGTTGCATATTCCCTTGATCCTAAATAGTTTTTAAAAATAAAGACTCGTTCTCAACTTGTGTCTATCATGTCAACATCTATCTTCATTTTTTGCTAGTGTATGTATGGTAAATCCTGATATTTGACAATTCTGTCTTATGTACATATTTTTTAATTAATGAAACACCATTTAAATATGTACAAAAGATTAAATTTTGGCTTAACACTTTTTTTTTCTTTTCAAATAAAAGGGAGGTTTTAAGATTAGCCCTCATATTGTTTTAGTCATTAATTAGCCTGAATCACATGCTACACTGTTTTTTCATGAACCCTTTTTTTTTTTTTTTTTTTTTTTTCCACATAAACTCTAAGTCAAATGAAGCCCAAATTAATTTTTATTTTTAGACAAAAATCTTTCCAAATTAAACTTTTTTTAAATAAACCTATTATTTAAGGCACCAAAGTCCTAAGCAGTGCACGCCCGTACATGCTAACGTTCCAGTCTGCTTTTGCAAACAAACCCTGAATTTGTATGATTTTATATTTTTAAACAAAAATTTTTCCAAACTAACTTTGTATTGTGGGTTCCACTGCCTTCATCATCATGCGCTCTCAGATTTGTATTATTTTTTATTAAAACTAAAATCTGTACGAAAAAACTTTGAATTGAGGTCCCCACTATCTTAGGCAGCATATACACAGCAGTGCCATGCACACTTCTGTTGTATTTGCCAACAAACCTTTAATTTGTATAATTTAAGCAATTGATTAAGCAAAGATCATTCCAAATGAATTAATGAGATGTTATAGTGATTATCAATTTTATTACTGACATTCAGATATTTTACACTTTCAGTTATAATCAAAAGTTCATAAGGGAAACCTAAATAATTAAAAAACAATGTATCCTGCTTTATGCTTTTTCTCTCATCACAAAAGGATATCCTCAAAGGTACTAAAGAAAGAAAAAACCCTCAGAAATTCCAATAGATGACTTCCAGATTTTTTTATTTTTATTAAAGTAAATTTTCATACTTTTTTTAAATGGAAGATACTGTTGAAAGAACACTGGAATTCAGTATAAATGGGTACTTTTTCTTTGTTATATTTCCATCTGGGACACAGGAATGGCAGTTTAAAATTGCAGAAAAAAATTAAAAACGTGAAAACAAATATGAAATTGGCCTTCATAAAATATTTGTTTAAAATAGTAAATATTAATATTTTTTATACATACAAAAGATACCATCATAATTGAAAAGGTACTCTGTTTTTTTATTTTATTTTTTATTTCTTTCTACCTACAGAGATTGCTTTTTTAATCTGCAGAGAAATGGAAAGCATGAAAACTAATATGAAACCGAACTTCAGAAATATATATTTTTTTGAAGTAGTAAATAGTATTATTTAGTCAAGCAAAAGATACTTGTAAAATCAAAAAGGTATCCTGAATAAGGATTTTTCTTTTCTTTTTTTTCTGTAACTCTGTAGGGGAAATGATGATTGTGATTTCAAAATGCAGCAAAAACAGAATCCTTTTTGCTTTGTCTGTTTGAAAAACAGAGAATTTGCTAGCCATACACAGAAGCGATCATTAGCAAGATGCATCCTTATTACTTAGTGTTCAATGGGGTTTTAAATTAATATCTCAACTATTTATTCTCGGACTCCTCACCCAATGTGTGTAACAACTTCAGATTTAGATGCATCAAATGGTGCTGGTCAGGACTCTGTGCTACCTGCGATTTCTGAGGAGACAAAGCTTCAGACACACAAACATGTTTACAGATTTTAATAGAACCAAGGGGATAAATGCGGGTAACAGAATATAAATGAAAACCATCATATATATTAATTGTGATATCAAGATCCTTTTTTTCTCTGCACAGACCAAGGATACAGTGATGAAGGAGATATTTTTTGAAAGGTTTGTAAGCAGCTTTTGACATAGTATCATTAAAATAAAATGCAATTAATCAAAAATTAATAGATAAACATATTAGCAAATAATCTCAGATTGCACCGACAAAACCTCACACAGGTCTACTTTTTATTGATAGCTTTAATATACATTTAATACATATTTTTAGTGCCCACTAACAATACTAAAAATCATATTTATATGAAAAACACAACAATGCATTAAAATAAAGTTTTGAAACTTATAAGAAGCAATACTAATATTGTGCTCGCGGCTGGATTTAACAGACAAGGAAATCACCATTTACAATCGACCTTTTTGTTTCTGTTATTTTTAGTGGTTTACGTATGTAAAACATATCTGTAATATGGTTTTTATTCAAAATACTCAATTATTGCTATAAGTGATAAACATAAATTTAAAAAAAAAAAGCAAAGTACCTTTATTTATTTACATTTCAACATGTTTCATTGCATCAGATGGCAACATTCTCAAGAACATAAAATGATAAAAATATTTTCGCAAAACTTCAAATTGTAAAAATAGTAAACAAAAACAAAAATCACGCAAACAACAACTTTGTTTTTGTTTTACTAGTTTTACGATTTGAATTTTTTCGAAAATATTTTTATCATTTTATTTTCTTGAGAATGTTTCCATCTGGTGCAATGAAACATGTCGAAATGTAAATAAATAAAGGTATTTTGCTTTTTTTTTTAATTTATGTTTATCACTTATAGCAGTAATTGAGTATTTCGATATTTTGAAATGATTTTTATATATAGATGCTGATTTAATATTAATTTAAGTGCAAATGGATTTATATTTCATGAATTGCCTGCACACGATAGAGATATGTATATATTTTTATCATGCTTTAAAATTATTTTTAAAGCAATAAAAATTGAGTAAATTGTGATACAGTTTTCAAACAAATTGCATTTGAAGTAAAATTTTTTCTCCATTGGTTGGTATAAAAATTGAAAATATGGCATATTTAGAAGATTATAAAACTGCAGTAAAAGTAAATTTAATCGTCTGCTGTTGCCACCATCAAAATAACTTCAGTGTTATGCACAGGCACATTTGTCCTTTATAATATGGATAGACGTTTCATATATTAAACAATTGCGAATGTGAGATTGAAATTAAATATTTTATATGTCCTGTTTAATTAATTTTAATCTGCATGTGGGATTTTTTCATTGTTCTCAGGAATTTAAAGTGCTATTCTCGATAGCTTTTTTATAAACACTTATTGATTTAATTACGATTCTGATTTAATTTTTTAATCTAATTTATTAAACTTTTGTAATATTATCCTTGAAATATATGTTATTGGTTTGTTATGTATCATAATTAAACACTTGCTCTATTTTAAGTCTTTATGGATTTGATACATTAATTACAAAATAAAATCGAGTTAAAACAATTTTTAAATCTTTTTCATTCTTATATCTGATTATAATCAAAGCTATAATAAAAAATTCAACATTTTTTTGTTCTTGCTAAAGATTTTTGTTAAAAATATTGAGAACTCATTAAAGGATTGACACACAGTAGCTCAGTGGGCACACTTTACTGCTATGCTACAGATCTGAGGTTTGTCTATGGACCTGAACAAGGTTAACTCAATCTGCAGAGTCAATAAAATGAGTACCAAGTATTCTTGGGAACTATATACAGGAGGTTGCACTGCAGGCTAACTGCTTGATCAGAAATCACTTGCTATATATCAGTGGTTCTGAATCGGTGAATAGAATAGAAAAAATCGGGTAAACTTTCAGAAAAATATTATTTTTAAAAGTCTGTTTTATACTAAATGAGGAATTATAAAATAAAAAATGTATGCACAGGTCCCAACAAATGCAGTCATCAGATTGCCATTAGCGTCTGGTAGAAACAACATTGAATAATCTAATAAGGATTTATTTGTATGGTTTACTTAGTGTCTGTAAACCAGAGTAAGATATAGATAGGTGGTGCTTTGGTTTTACAAAAAATACAAACATATGCCAGTCGTTAAGAAGCAAAAATTCTTTTAAATGTAGATTTTAAAGAATTATGTCACAAAAAAAGAAAACAAGAGAAAAAGTATTTTGTTTGTAAAATTCTTATATAAAATACCCTAAAGCTGACATTTTTAGGATTTACAATTTTACAAGGAAAATACTAAAAATTGACATGCATAACATGGCTCTATATTAAAAAAAAAAAAGTGGTGGACAGCAAAAATGTCTGGTCATCTGTAAAATATATTTATCTCTTTCTCACCATTGTTAGTTTTTGTCCATTTTTTTATTTAATTATGGATTATCTATTATGAATATTGCAAAAACCATAGTGTTAGTTTGTTTGCCGAAGTAATTTCTTCTAAAATAATTTCTTATAAGAAAATAATTATTTTAGTAAAAATAAATTGTTTTCTTATGATATTGATTAATTTTTTGGGGTCAAACTTTATAATGTATTCATATTTTCTTAGAATAATAACTTGCATAAGTTTTGTCAAGAAAATTCATCTATATTAACTTTCCAAATTAATTTAATCGAAGGGTTAAGGCAGTTCAAAATGTATTATTGCTATTCTTATAATTATACTTTTTAAATCAATTCATAAAATAATTTTAGTTGTTTTTGAAAAATCTGTAGTTAAATTTTAAAAAGTTGGCAAAAACTGACAATAGTGAGGAGGAGATAAATATTTTTTACTGGTGACCAATTTTATAAATTTTTGCTTGATAAATTTTTGCTATCCACCAGATTTTTTTGTAATTTGTAGAGCCATGTATGTGCATGTCGATTTTGGCAATGTCCTTTATAATATTTTAGCGACTTTATGTGACCAACCTCTTTTTCTACCTTTTAAGAGTCTCACTAGTCAAGCAAAGAAATGCTCAAGCTAATGTTAGTCCTATGGGAGCATTGTTTACAGATTTTTCACTCTCATTTTAATATTTTTAATTATTATTATTTTTTTTTCCACTGGATATCTGAGGTTGATAACTTGTATTGTGCGTTTGTACTTTTTCGATTTTTGTTACAGTTTTTTTTATATGAAGATAGTTTCACTGTAAAAATGGTTTCCAAAACTGATAGTATCTGCATATAAAAAAACAGTAACAAATCGAAAAAGTACAAATGCACAATAAAACATATTTGACCTCAGGTACCCTATGAAAAAAAAAAAAAAAATCATTTAAAAATATTAAAATGTGAGCAAGAAAACTATAAACAATGCTCCCTTAGCTTGAGCTTTTCCTTACATGACCAGTGTAGGCTCTTAAGCATGGTTCTTTTTAGTTTTAATCTTGTTTATGAAGATATTCAGTAGATAAATAGAAATTTCACAAGAGGTTCATTTTGGCATACATAAATTCTATTCTGAACATTGCGAAAAAAGTTAATTTTTCTTTAAAAAATGCCCAATTCTTTGAACTTTTTCTTATTATTTGAGTCTTTTATAATACCTTTTTATTATATTATTAAATTAAATGATTTTTTGAAGGAAATGATGTAATTAAGAGAAAAAGCAATTCTTGTAAAATTTGAAAATTTTAAATTTCGAAACAGTTTTGAAAATTTTTAAACATATTTTTTGAATGCTTTTCTTACAAATATGTTCTATAATGATAGAGATTAGATTTCTAAAAATTTAATTAGTTAAAAAAAAAAAAAGAAAAAAGTTATCACATAAGTAAAAATATAGGGAAAATGACTATTTACATTGCCTTTTTATTTTTAAAAAATAAATTATTCATATTACTCAAATCCTATCTCTTATTTTATGAAATGCACCTTAAGTTGGTTCTCAAATTCCCTGCTCAAAAACGCGAAACTTTCTGACACATTTTTAAACATAAACACATAAAATTGGTAAATAAATTACTTATCGAGTTATAAACATTTATTGTCACGTGACAAGTTTCTCCCCTTTCTTATGCTGTCCTGTCGAAAATTAGGTTCAAAACATCCACTTTCACAGTATTTTCTAAAAAATCTGCCTTTACCAAAAAATGAAAAATGCAATTCAATTCCATAGTTTCTGAATAAAAGCATCTTCCAAATTCATGCATTTCTGAACAAATGAATCCAGAAATGCGTCAGAAACTCCTTTGGATTTGAGAACAAGCCTTTAGGATCATTAAAAAAAATAGTGAATTAATTACAAAGCTTTTGTTGATGTTTTATCATTTTGATTATACTGACATATTAAAGCAATACAAACTTAAGTAAAATAAATTTTAAGATTGCAACTCTGAATCATTTATGTGGAAATGGATACAGTAGAAAGCCTTTTTTACATATTTATAATCATCATATATTTTATGTAACTTTGCCAGAATATACTTAGATATACCTAAATTTTATTTTAATCAAAAACTTGGAAAGTTTATATGTTTACCATTTTTCGCCAAGACTTTTCTTAAGGCAATTCTCAAAAGACTATTTTTCTCCACTTTACAATACAGATGTTTTTAAACATAGAAGAGGGAAATGGAAAGTATGAGTATAAAGTTACTTAGAATTGAGTAGCATTTTTTATTTTTTAATAAATTTATTACACCTTGAGTTATATGCAGAGCCAGCATGTGGATTTTTTTTGTAATATGTGCAAAAAATTACATGGCCCTTTAGTGAGCATATTCTCTTATTACACATGAATTATAATACACACTTCCTACGTGGCTAAAAAAGCTGGAAAACAGGGAATTATCAGAAAAATGAGAAGTGCTCAAAAAGTCAGGGAAAATTATTATTTTTATGCACTATCATGTGTCAAGACTCTCCCAAGTTCTGAGATCCGTTCGCAAAAAGTTCTGATTTTTCAGTTGCAAGTAGAATTTTTGCTAAATTCACATTTTTAACGTAAAGATGTTTTAGCTATACAAATTTGTCTGCAAAAGGAATGTTGAGCCATGTTAACTAGGATGAGATATGAATATTTAAATAAGAAAATTATGAAGCAGTGAAAAAAAAAAGAAAAGCTGTAGCTGAAATTAAAATGTTAAAAGACAAAAAATTGAAACTTATGCAATAAACTGCTTCTGAAACAACACAAATAAATGACATGATGGTAGAACTGCCAAAGAAAATTTTAGTGTGCAAATTAAAGTTATATGAATAAAAAGTTACTTTGAATGCACCTTAGTTGTATTTTAGGGCTGGGGGGGGGGGGGGGGGTTGTCTAATTGTTTTTTATATTTTAAATATCAAATGATATAGATTTTTAGTTTCAATTTTATAGGTTATTTTCATTTTCAGATGTGTTTACCCTTTATTCTTATTAATGTATCAATGTATTCTCTTTTGTTGTATAAGTTTAATGATTAAGATCTAAAATTGTAATTCACATTTCTAAAAATGTCGTGAATTATAGGATGTGGTCTGGTAAACCTGGAAAAGTTGGGGATTTTTTTTATTAAAGTAGAGTATGAACCCTGATACATGTTGTAGAATCCTGGGAAAAAAAAAGTAATCAGCATTTAATGCTTTTCCTAAATTTTTTTTTAAGGGATCATCTACATATAAAGATTGTAACAACTTTGAAATTTTCTATATTAACACTTAACTTTGACACCATATTTAGATTTCTTGGTAAATTTTACTTTCAGAAACCAAACCGGAAGTCTTTCGGTCAACTAGTTTAGGAATTATGCAAGTTTAAAGTTTGGAACTCCTGATGATAAATTCCTTTTTAATCACTGCAAAACAGATCACAATGTGGATAGTTTTTTTAAGCATGACTCAAAAACTACTTGGCAAAATAAACTGTAATTTTGGATTTGCATACTTGAAGCTCTTACAAATCGATTTCTGTTAAAAATTTTATGGATTGTAATTCATTTTTTTTTCTTTTTGTAATTGATTTCAAAATTATACATTTTTAAAATAATTTTTTGAAAGAAATATTAATTGTAATCCATGAATTTTTTAATGGAAATTGATTTTTAGAAGCTTCAAATATGCTAATCTAAAATTATACATCATCCAGAAAAAATTTGAGTGATTCTAGATGAACTACCCCCATTGTAATCTGCTTTGCAACAATTAAAAATGAATTTAACCCTTAAATGCATAGTGTAACACAGAGCTACATGATTTTTTTTTTTTTTTTTTTTTTGCCATTTGGCATTTTTTATTGGTCTTTTGGTAAACTATGATGTGTTTCTTACGTGTGATAACATGCGTTTAAAGTCGTAAAGTCTGTTTTTGTTCCGATTTCTTATCACGGAGAGTTTATAGCATCTTTAGTTGATACTGCTTGCATATATGCTCGACTGGCGTTTTTTCTCTATCTTTATAAGATAGTCATTATTAATTATTCAAACTATTAAAAGCATTATAAAAATTATTATATTGTTGAATAGTTATTATTGTGCAGTGTTAACACTTTAAAATAAGTATATAATTTAAAATTATCATTTTTTGAGCAATTTTTTTTATGTAACTTAGGAGTGACATTATGTCCAACAGAAACATAAATAAATTTTTTCACTATTTTTCTAGTGGATAGTTAATGAAAATAGACTCAAATACAGTAAAACCTGTAAAGTTGACCACCTGTCTATGTTGACCTCTGTTGTCAGGAACCAAATTTATCCTATACAAAACTATAAGACAAACCCTTTGTAACTTGACCACCTGTCTATCTTGTATCTTGACCACTGAAATTATTCAAATTTGACTAGAACTATTATAAAATGCCCATCAAAACCCTTTATAACTTGACCATCCAAAAAGCTAACAAATCATGAATAATAATAAAAAAAGTATCTCTCCACGAAATTTTCTGGGTTTTTTTTTTTTTTTATCTTTTTAACTAGAATTTCTAAAAGGGTGAAATAGTTCTTAGCCTGGAAAATGCTTTTAGCAGTAATAGGTGTAGGTAAATAATTCAAGGCTTATCTATTCTTACATTGTTGCTCTTGTGGATTTGACTTTTCAACCCTCCCCCTCCATTCTTTGATTCTAAAGTTCTTTCTTCTATTTCCCATTCTCTTATCATTCCTTCCCTTCTTTCAATAACCCAGGTGCTACTTGGTAAGTAGAAATATTTTTTTTAATGTTTTTTATAAATTATGTGTAATAACTAGTATAGTTTAAGAATCACTAATTGGCTGTATATTGATTGACTGTTTTTTTAAAATAAATATTAGCAATACTAATAGATTTTAAAATTGATACAAAACTATTAATTCATACTTGTAGTTAATCTTTTCTTTTATAAGGTGTTAGAAATATGCATGGTAATACAATATTATTTTAAAGCCTGTCAATAAATAAAATTTTGTGGAAAAAATGATATGGTATGAATATTACGTAAAAAAAAAAGTAAATTTATCATCACCCTTTATAAGTTGACCACTGAAGTGCGGCACCGCAAGTGGTCAACTTACACAGGTTTTACTGTATAATGTTTTCCGAACAAAACAAAATAAATAGTGCATTGAAAGGTTAAACATGTTATTACGAGTTCCAAACTTTAAATCTGTGTAACTCCTAAACTACTTGACTGAATGACTTCTCATTTGGTATCAAATAGTAAAATTTATCAAGAAAACCAAATATGATGTCATGATTAGGTGCTAGTATTTAAGTTTTTGAAGTTAGTTACAATTTCTAGATGTGGAAAATTTAAATATAATACTAGAAAACAGGTATTCTGTAGTGATGGGCGATAACGAGATGTTTTTCTCGATTATCTCGATTATATGGACATCTCGATACTTTTCAATTGTGTAATTTTTTTTTTGATGACTCCAGTTTGCCAATTGCTTTTATACATCATATATTATATATTATATACGTCATACATTTATCAAGAATCGTCTGCGGGTGCACTGGAATGAGTCGGTGTTAATAAAGACTAGGTGACTTTGCCCGCTAGTGGGCCCCTCCTTTAATCGGGCCCCCTAAGTTATACGTAATCTTGTAATATGAAATCACGAACAGGTTACCCGCTATAAGACACCGTATAGCAGGCGTGGTGTGCACGCACTACAAAATCTTGTAAAAAAATGTAATCTCGAAACGAACGAACCTCGGACCAGATGTCTTGGGGGAGGGGTCAAAGTGAGCGGAGGGGCACAGTAGCTGCATAATATGAATAAGTCGTCACAGGTCTTTAGGCCTTTCGAACCATATGTCACATGAGTGGTCTGGATCTGAATTTATAAAAATGCCCTTCCCTTGGGGGCAAAGAGGGGGGAAGGGTGCGGGAGATGGATAACATGAGTAAGTGGTCATAGGCCTTTCCAACAATATGTCACATGAGGGGTCTCGGCTAAATTTAGAAAAGTGTCCCCCGTGGGGGAAAAGTGGGGGGCGGTCACCGGAAGTGCAGAACATCAATAAGTAGTCACAGACCGTACCAATAATATCTCACATGTGGGGTCTTGGCTAAATTTGAAAAAGTGTCTCCCGGGGGGGGGCAAAGTGGGGGGACGGACACCGGAGGAGCATAACATCAATAAGTAGTCACAAACCTTTCCAACGATATCTCACTTGTGGGGTCTTGGCTAAATTTGAAAAAGTGTCCCCCGGGGGGGGGGGGGGGGGGGCAAAGTGGAGGGAGACTGTCATTGGAGGAGCATAACATCAATATGTAGTCACAGACCTTTCCAACGATATCTCACATGAGGGATCTTGGCTAAATTTGAAAAAGTGTCCCCCGTGGTGGGGGGCAAAGTGGGGGGGGCTGTCACCGGAGGTGCATAACATCAATAAGTAGTCACAGACCTTTCCAACAATATCTCACATGAGAAGTCTTGGCTAAATTTTGAAAAGTGCCCCCTGGGGGGGGAAGTGGGGGGGACGAACACCGTAGGGTGCATAACATCAATAAGTAATTACAGACCTTTCCAACGATATCTCACATGAGGAGTCTTGGCTAAATTTGAAAAAGTGTCCTCCGGGGGGGGGGCAAAGTGAGGGGGCTGTCACCGGAGGTGCATAACATCAATAAGTAGTCACGGACCTTTCCAACGATATCTCACATGAGGGGTCTTGGCTAAATTTGGGAAAAGTGCCCCCCGGGGGGGCAAAGTGGGGGGGACGGACACCATAGGTGCATAACATCAATGAGTAGTCACAGACCTTTCCAACGATATCTCACATGAAGGGTCTTTGCTAAATTTGGAAAAATGCCCCCCGGGGGTGCAAAGTGGGGGGACTGTCACCGGAGGTGCATAACATCAATAAGTAGTCACTGACCTTTCCAACGATATCTCACATGAGGGGTCTTGGCTATATTTAAAAAAGTGTCCCCCGGGGGGGGGAGCAAAGTGGGGGGACGGCCACCGGAAGTGCATAACATCAATAAGTAGTCACAAACCTTTCCAACGATATGTCACACGAGGAGTCTTGACTAAATTTAGAAAAGTGTCCTGAAATTTCATATATTATAAATAATATTTATCGGAGGGCTCCATAAAAAAATCCGATCTAAAATGATTAAAACGGAAAAAACTACCTCCCGCGGTGGGGGCCAAATTGGGAAGGGGAGGAAGAAAGTCTCATAATATGAAAGAGTCATTCGAGAGCTTTCCGATAACATATCACATCATGGGTCGAAAAAAAGTTTGAAAATTGATTCCCCTCCCTCCCCCCACTTGGGCCCACTCTTTCGCCCCGGAATTTACGCAGCTCCCACTTTAAAATTTTTATGTTCAATAAATAATATTTACCGGAAGACTGCAAAAAAACCCACATCGAAAATTATATTTAAATTTATTATAGAAATCGGCTACGGTTTTAAAAATTTGTTCGCCCCCTCCCCACCCCCAAATTTCACCTTCAGGGGAAGAAAGGTTCATAATATGAAAGAGTTGTCAAAGGACTTTTCGATAATATGTCACAAGAAGAGTTCGGTAAATTTTTTTTAATTGCTCCCCGCCCACTCTCACGTCCTCTGAATTCAACCGACCCACCTTCCTCTTTGAAATTTTTATATTTAATAAATAATATTTATCGAAGGGTTCCGGGTATGTGACAGCTTGGTAGGGCTAAAATAAGAAAAACATTGAAAATTAAAGCTTCATTTCACAGCTCATTGTCATGCCTGTCAGCTCTGTCCAGCTCGCCCCTCAATATCTCATCTCGGCCCTTCTTGGCCGAGCGTGAAATGACAATCATCGAGAGTAACATTTCGAGGAAGGACGAAAACTGATTTCTTATTCTCGACAATGTCATATGAAATGTTGAACAGTGACCGAGAGCGAGAAACGAGAATGGCAATGGGAAGCAATGAGTTACAATCAATGAGATATCTCGAAGTAAGCGAGAGGTTTGCCCTCGGTTTTGCCATCTCCTCGAGATAAACGAGCAGTATGCAGCTTCAGAAAATATATCTCGAAATGCGAGAGAGAGGACGAGAGAAAGGAAGCTTTCAGAAGAGTCAAACTTACCGCGCTTCTGGTGTAAGTCATGATTTCCCAAAGGAGTACATGTTCTTTTCCATTCGCTTTTGTTATTAACCGATATGGGTTAGGAGGCATAGTGGTTTAAGTTATCAGTTCGGGTTTCTGTTGTTGATATAGAAGTTTTCTAGTGAATTTGGCGGCGTCAGTTTGTCTTGATTTTCAATGTTTCTCTTATTTTAGCCCTCATAGCTGTCCCATATCTCTTAATATTAGAATGCTATTGTTAAAACAAAACTGCACAGCAAATTATGTGTTTTCAAGATTTTAAGTGTCGCCTCAGGAAACAGGATTTTTCAAAATTATTTTCCCCCACTCATGTAATATATTAAAATAAGGGTAATCTCATAACCTTTCTAAATCTACCTTTCTTTTGTCAATCCACCGTTAATTGTAGGCCCTTGGGCTTAAAATACTCTAAAGGAATATACTTAGCGGCGGTTTTTTTCGTACTCTGGTACGGTATCTTGCACTCATAGGGAAATTATAAGACAACCATCAAATTGTGTCTAAAATCGAATAAAAAATATGGACATATGTTTCTTAATTTTAACTCCCTTCTTCGCCTCAAGAGGGCGCTTTAAAGTTTTGTTTCTTCAAACCTTTAGTATACTGTTTGTCCAAAAATTATAAAATTCACAGAATAAAGTCTTTTCACTCTCCCCTATCTTCTCGTATCAATTTTATTTTTACTACCACCAGGGGACGCCGCCCAGTGAAACATTTTACTTTTAGCCTCAGGCTATTGGTATTTTTCATCTGTTTTTCATAATGTTTTGTCTCATTGTTTTTCTTCATTGTAGATACCTATTGTACCTATTGTATATGTAGATACATTGTTTTTCTTCATTGTAGATTTCTTCATTGTCTCCAAGTTCTTGACCCATTCTGACTACTTGGGCACTCATTCTGGACCAGCTGTGGCCCATCGGGCCCCTCTTCATTTGTCCGGCTCTAATCACACGCTTCACTTGTTCTTTTACCATTTTTCTTTTTCTTCAATTTTTTTCTTATTCAATGGTTTAGTTTTTTTATCATTCTCAACTTCCCCTAGTCCTCTCTTACATGAAGTTAACTTTCATCCTTGGTCTGCCCTACTGTCAATTTGGGGCCTAATGCCCCCTTTTTTTTGGGAGGGGGGTGGCGTTTCTTCTACCTTTTCCAGACCCATCATCTAATACCACGTTGGTAAGGATTGGAAAATTAAAATTATCCAAAATACCAAAAATGAAGTCCATTGAAGTTTTATTTTAGTTATAGAATTCCCTATTAGCGGATATATTTGTCTGCTTACTTTTCTATTTTACGATAACACTCCTTTGTTTTCGATAAACGGAGAAATTCAACAGCATTAGATACATTTTAGACATTTAAGGAACTTTAACTTGTATCAAACCTTCTGCCTTTATCGAAAAGAAGAAAATGCTAATCGATTCTAGCTAATGCGCCTAAAATAAAAAATGAGCTAGTAAATGTGTCAGAAACTAGCTACTTTGGATTTCGATACAGACTTGAAGAATCATGTTGGAATTGCTAGGCACTGGAAAACAATTTCCGTGTTAGGCAGGTTCCCTCTCAGTAGTTATATATGTCTGGTTATCCTTACGTTTTTCGATAAAGATGTCTTGTTTTCGATAAGCGGAGAGATTCCACAGCATTTGATACACTTTAGACATTTAGGGAACTTTAATTTGTATCAAACCTTTTTCCTTTATCGAAAAGAGGGAAATGCTAATCGATTCTAGCTAATGCGCCTAAAATAAAAAATGAGTTTTTAAATGTGTCATAAAGTAGCTACTTTGGATTTCGATACAGACTTAAAGAGTCATGTTGGAATCGCTAGGTACTGGAAAACAGTTTCCGTGTTAGGCAGGTTCTTTCTTGGCAGATATCTTTATCTTACTATCCTTACGTTTTTCGAAAGAAACTTTTGTTTTCGATCAATGGAGAAATTCCACAGTATTTGACATTTAGGGGAACTTTAAACTGTATCAAACTTTTTGGAGTTATCTAAAAAGTAGAAAGGTTATTTGATTCATCAAATGCGCCATAGTTACGCGATTTGGACATGGCAGTTTCATAAAGAAGAAAGGGGAATTTATTCCAATGCAAAGAAAATCATTTTAAAATACTGAAATTCAAATGAGATATCTTTATAAATTTCTTCCATAAGATTAGCATTAGCGAGCAGGTCTTTTCACTTGACTGAAGTAACCCCTTAAGCCTAAATCAGAAGAAAATAATTGCGATAGCAGAATTATCGAGCAAACCCTATCACTACTATGAAAGTTTCGGCCAGAATAATAGCTAAGTTTTCCAACAATTGTTTTTAGCTTCTCTCGTTATAATCGATTGTAAAACATCTCGATTGTACATTCTAGGAATTAATCGATGGCTGTATCGATTGTTATTTTTTACGATGACGATTTTTCTCGATTGTCGAATTTTCGAGAATCGCCCATCACTAGTATTCTGCTTTTTCAGAATTTAGTGTCACCCCCGATGAAAAAAATGTATATATGTATACATAAATAGTACAAAACATATTTCAATTTTAAGACTTGCAGCACACTCTTTTATTTTATGTAAAAGGACGTCATATTCCCATCCGCTTAAGAATTCCACATTTACAATCCTCTCTTAAACATCTACAGTAAAGTAGGCATAGGACGTCACTAACGTGAAATAATACACAAACGTAGCAAAATAATGCCGTCATTAAAGAAACTCGACCAAAAGCAAAGCGGCTGTCTAATGATTCATTTGCCTTCATTTGTTTGTAACATTAATACTGATACTTAAAATTAAATATAGGTTATAATAGCTCCCTGTTTTAACAGAAATCATTCATTTATATTTTTTCAAAATAGCACGTATTTGAATTACATTTTCTTTCGGTTGTTATGAAAAAATGGCAACAAAAATATATAGTTAATATTTTACAACTATTTTTCTTTTACTTCCCACAGAAATAGAGCACTTCCATTGCCAATATTAAGCAAATGGCTCCAAAAACTACAAAAAAATTGATATTTCAAAAATAAATGGAGATGCAATTTTCAAACAAATTGCATTTAAAAGTTTTTTTTTTTCCAATACGATGGTATAAAAATTGAAAATGTGCGATGCTTAGAAGTTAAAAACAATTGCTATAGAGTATTTAATTGTACTGCCTTGTTTTACGGCTGGCTTCTGTAAGGTAACATTATTTTTTGGAGATGACCCAAAATAAGTTGGGAGAAAGAAATAGCATACCATACCGGTGGCTAATTAGTAGACACTATTATTATTTATTGGTACCAGTCACCTTTTTATATAATGATTTGCAGTTGAATTAGTAGGGGATCACTTTTTAACCCAAATCTGTACATATATGTTGCACAATGTTAATTTTCAACTCTATCAGTTGGTTTTCACTCTGTCATCAATGCATTAAAATCTCATAAAAACTGTCGCATATTTACATCATCAAAAATATTTGTAACTGGAATTATTGTTCATTAGTTATAATGAACGGTGTAAAAATTTAAAATGTGCGGTATTTAGAAATTTTAAAAAAAAAAGGTACTTTTCGGTTAGCCGGGCACCAGTGTTATATATACATATGTATGTATTTATACATACATATACGTGTATATATACAATACATGTATATGTATATATATGTAAATATACATATATGTATATATAACACTGGCGCCTGGCTAACCGAAAAGTACAAAAAAAAAATCACTAGTTAATAAAAGTTAAATTTAATCGTCTGCTATTGCCATCGTCAAAATGACATCAGTTTTACGCACAGACACGTTTGTCCTTTATAATATAGATATTCAATGCAGTTGCAAAAATTGTTTTCAGATAGAGTTCTAGGATGCATCCTAATAAGTAAAAAAATCTTATATCTATGCTTTAAATAGAAATCTTAAAGTAAAAAATAGTGAATTCAATTATAACCTTCCACTGAGATGATGCTTTAATTATTTTATACCATTCCAGAGAAATAGAAGCTGTTGTTAAAGAGTCTCTTCTCATTAATAAAAACAAAAAAATTCTGTTTCATGAAATTTAATTTTGATTGCAATACCTGAAGAATGAATATTTTTCGTAAGTGTCAAAAGATTGAACAATTTGACCAGTCAATTAACACTAGAATGGTCAAAAGTTTTACCCAATCTTTATAAAGGATATTTGGTACTACTTAGTTATCCCGTCGACCAATTTCGCCAAATTATATAAATCACCAAACCACTTGTCAAATTATACAAATTGACATAATTTTTATTTTAACACGTTAAGCACCACGTCAGTCACTGGTGACTGACCGTGAACTGTGAAGAAATGACAGTGAAGACAGTGACAGTGAAGAAATACAACTGTTTGATCCATGATTTGTATTGTTTGAACCAAGATTTGTTTGGAATTTCAACATTAAATTAAAGAAGTTAAAAGAAATATAGACTGAATTGATATGTAGAATTTTTTTTTTCTTTTTGCTCTTTTAACATTTGATTTAAATTTTAATATCCAAAACATTCCATTTTTGCGTGACTCATTAAGATTATCAATAGCATTTGCTTACTTTTAATTTAATGAATAAAACCCAATGGCGGATCTAAGGGGGGGGCGAAGGGGCGATCGCCCCCCCCTTGGGCTAATAAAGGGTTTGTAAAACGACATTATGCATCCTCACGGAAAATGAATTGGGGCGGAGCTCGAGCCCGGCGCGACCCGGGTCGGGTCGCGCCAATTAAAATCCACGAGACTCAGACTGGGTCAGGTCTTTTCTCTTTTAGAGTCGGGTCGTGCCCTGGTCTTAATTTTTTCTGCAGATTCGGGTCGGACCAGACTTCTTTTTCCTCCAGATTGAGCCTGGCCTGGACTTCATTTTTCCTAAAGGTCTGCAATGGCCAAAAGTTACAGGTCGGGGCTCGGCCCGGAATAAAAGCTAAACATTCGGTCCGTGTCAGCCCGTATGATAAGCATTATTGGCCCGACCACGACTCGTGCACTCCTCTAAATTCTTCCTCCCGAGCCCAAGTTGGTTCGACCCGACCAGGGTCGCGCCAGTTTAAATTCACAAGGTTCGGGCTGGATCAGGTCTTTTCTCTTTTAGAGTCGGGTCGTGCCTTATCTTAAGTTTTTCTGCAGATTCGTGTCGGGTCAGACTTCTTTTTCCTCGAGATCGAGCCTGGCCTGGACTTCATTTTTCCAAGAGGTCTGCACTGGCCAAAATTTCCAGATCGGGGCTCGGCCCGGAATAAAAGCTAAACATTCGGTCCGTGTCAGACCGTATGATAAGCATTATTCGCCCGACCACGACCCCTGCATTCCTCTAAATTCTTCCTCCCGAGCCCAAGTTGGTGTGCAATCTTACTTATTTGTCATTCGTAAAAATTATATTTGTTTTGTACATTTGTTTAGCGAAATCTTTAGAAATTTAATTTGATTTGATAAGTTACAGAGATGCATTTTTTAAAATTTACTTTTTACTTTCTTCTATCTTCAATAGAAGAAAGTATTGTAATCGAAATTTTTTTCGACTTCCGGTTTTCATGTTTTAGGGGTCAGAGATCCCAAGAAACATGTTTATAGAAAATGTCTGTCTGTCCGTGTGTCCGTGTGTCCGTCTGTCTGTCGCCATTGTACCATCAAAAAGTGTATGAAGTTATGCATAGAACTGAACCAAATTTTTATTTTAAGTTTTTGGCTATGGCAAGCAGATCCTGCATGAATTTGGAAAAAATTCGCCGGTAGGGGGCGCTGTAATAGCGATTTTTGTGCGATTTTGAATATTGTAGCATCCGAAAGTATATGAAGTTATGGATATGGCAGGTTAGTCCTCCCTGAATTTGGAAAAAATTCGCCGATAGAGGGCCCTGTAACAGCGATTTTTGTGCGATTTTGAATATTGTACCATCCAAAAGTGTATGAAGTTATGCATAGAATTGAACCAAATTCTTATTTTAAGTTTTTGGCTTTGGCAAGGAGATCCTCCCTGAATTTGGAAAACATTCGACGGTAGGGGGCGCTGTAACAGCGATTTTTGTGCGATTTTGAATATTGTACCGTCCAAAATTGTATGAAGTTATGCATAGAATTGAACCAAATTTTTATTTTAAGTTTATGGCTATGACAAACAGGTCCTCCCTGAATGTGGAAAAAATTCGCCGCTAGAGGCGCTGTAATAACGATTTTGCATATTGTACCATCGAAAAATGTATGAAGTTATGCATTGAATTGAACCAAATTTTTATTTTAAGTTTTTGGCTATGGCAAGCAGATCCTCCATGAATTTGGAAAAAAATCGTCGGTTAGGGATCGCTATAATAGCGATTTTTGTGCCATTTTGAATATTGTACCATCGAAAAGTGTATGAAGTTATGCATAGAATTGAACCAAATTTTTATTTTAAGTTTATGGCTATGACAAGCAGGTCCTCCCTGAATTTGGAAAAAATTCGCCGTTAGGAGCGCTGTAATAGCGATTTTGCATATTGTACCATCGAAAAGTGTATGAAGTTATGCATAGAATTGAACCAATTTTTTATTTTAAGTTCTTGGCTATGGCAAGCAGGTCCTTCCTTAATTTGGAAAAAATTCGCCGGTTAGGGGGCGCTATAATAGCGATTTTTGTGCCATTTTGAATATTGTACCATCGAAAAGTGTATGAAGTTATGCATAGAATTGAGCCAAATTTTTTGTGTTTCTTTTTGGCCATGGCATGAAGGTCTTCCCTGAATTTGGAAAAATTCCGCTGTAAGGGGGCGCTATAATTACGATGTCTGTACCATTTTCTTTATTGTACAATTGAAAAGTGTATAAAATTATGCATACAATTGAACCAAATTTTCTGTGCATGTTTTTGGCTTTGGCCAACAGGTCCTCCTTGAATTTGGAAATATCGCGCGGTAAAGGGCCTCTGTGATAGCGATTTTTGTATACTTTTCTTCATTTTTCGTAGTTCTATTGTCCATCGGCGGCTTGTGCAAAGGCGGGAACTCACTTCCTGCTAAGCCGGCTATTCGCAAACATCTGATAACAACAGAATAAGGAAAAACTATTAATTTTAACAAATATCATGATATAGATAACTCGTTTTTAGTTCTTTTAATTGACTAAAGCAGATATTTAAGATGAAAATCAAAGTTGGTATAGTAATGAACTAATAATATTGAAGTATTAACATGTGTAACTAGTTTTTGAAATATTAAGATGTATAAGATAGAAGAAAGTTTTGGGATTGGCACATCCAACTAGTTTACTTTGTAGAGCTTTTAAATTATGATTTTCTTTTATCAACCGTTTCTTTCATTCTAAACTGATTACCGGATTTTTATTTGAATGTAATTGCCTAAGTCATATTTTTTCAATTCGTAGTGTTTACGTACATAATTGCCTAAATAGTCATCGTTATAGTCATTAATATTTTTGTTTTTCTGTATTCATAAATTCCGAACATAATCTGAAAATAAAATATAAGCATAAGCAAGTGTATTTTATGAATAATTTTAATTGCAAAATGCAGGCAGGGCTGGAGTTGATTTTTTAGCTTTTATACCGGGCAGGGCCAATAGTTTTATTTTTTCATGTGGCTTGGACCTGGGCTTGGGCCTGATAACTTCAGCCCAGGTAAACCTCTAACTGACATATCGAAGCCAGCTTAACTTTTTTTTAAATGCTTAATTTCAGCCATCATCCCATAACTACTGAATATACCGGGTGTCCTAAAATGGACTGACTGATTTTTAAATTTAATAAATTGCAAATGGGGACAGATATTAAAAAAATACTTGCAAGAGGGTTATAGATGTCGGGAACAGGGGTGATTATGTTTAAAATTTTCCGAAAATTTAACCCTCTCGCTGCACAACCCGCGATTTCCACGGCCAACGTAAAAGTGGCAAAATTTGCGCAACCCGCAATTTCCGCAGAAAATCTTTTTTTTATGATCTAATTCTATTAAAAAAAAAAAAAAAAACCTGTTTCACAAAGATTTTGGGACATATTTTACTCTAAAATGTGTGCAGATTTGAAATGTGTATTAAAAAATATGCGCAATTTTTTAACTTATTTTGATTTAAAAAATAAATAAATAATAATAATAATAATAATAATAATACGCAGCTCCAGGGTTAAGGCATTCGGCTCCAAAAATTTAGAAAATTCACCTATCCGAAAATTCGGACATACAAATAATCGCAAATTTTGATAAATGGCTTCCATAAAAAATCTATTTCGTCAATCGTTCGCAGAAAATAACTTCAATTTCGCCGAATGATCACAGAAAAAAAACGCGAATTTAATCAGGGAGTCACGGAAAACATGCGAAATTCTTCAAATGATCACAGAAAACGCGAATTTCTTCAAAAGGCAGCGGAAAAGAACTCGAATTTCGTTAAAGGATCGCGGAGAAAACGCGTATTTTGTCAAATAGCCGCGAAAAAAAACTCCGCGAATTTCATCAAAGGATCGTTGAGAAGACACGAATTCCTTCATAGAATCGTGGAAAAAAAAAACGATTTTTGTCAAAGAATCGCTTTAAAAACGCGAATTTAGCCAAAGGATCGCCGAAAAAACGTGAATTTTGTAGAAGTGTCACGGAAAAAAAACGCGAATTTTACAAAAGGTCTGCAAAATTACACTAATTTCGTCAAAGCGTTGCAGAAGAAACGCAAATTTCATCAAAGGATCGAAGACGAGCGAATTTCATCAAAGAGACGTTGGAAAAATGCAGTGGTCTCTTTAGAAAACAGCACACTTCCATACGTTTATTATTATAGGTATAATTTTTAACTTGAAATAATATACTGAGCTAATTTTTGAAAAAAAAAAAAAAAAAAAAACAAGTTAAACCAAACCCAGCTTGCAGGAATCTACACTCAGCCTGAAATCGATCCTAATCTAAAACAGCTAACCCTACCTGCAACAAAAATAATTAGTGCCAGAAGGGAATCCCCACATCTGCTGTAACCTTTCAGAAAATTTTCTTTGAATTTCAGAATTTTTTTTTTCTTTTTTATTCTACCCCTGATAATTTTTTTAACTGCGATTCTTGATTTTAGTTTAAAATAGCAAAGAAGATGGTGCTGGAAGCAAGAGGGGCTAAATCGGTTCCCGGAGGAGGTAGGCTTAACGACCATTGTTTACAGCGCCATCTATCGCTGCTATTATACAGTAAAATCAAGAATCACAATAAAAAATCGCATGACATCTTACATAACCCTCCTGCAAGATTTTTTTAAATAGCTGCCACCATTCGAAAAGTACTAAATTTTAAAATCCATTTAAGGACACCCGGTGTGTTTTTTAATAAGTTTCAAAGCATTCTTTACTTAATTACAACTCTCCTTAGATATAAAGAAACAAGCAGTCTTATACCAAATTAGTATTTTTTACATAATTCTGGAGATTAAAAAGTATTCCTAAATAATTATTTGGACGTGTCTGTTATGGAGATTTTACTGCATATAGTTTTTATCTTCAAAAATACTTAGACTTTCTTTTAAAAAAAGCGGGTCAACCCGAACCCTTCTCGCAAGTCGCAGTAGTGAAAACCCAATCCGAAACTGACCCAAACCGGATATAATGTATATCAATCTGTCCCAAACCCAACGCGCTAGGCGCAGCTAAAAAGTAAAAGTCAACCCGACCTGTAGCAGAAAAGTAGAAGTCAACCGGGGCCAAACCCGACCCGCATCGAAAAAGTAGAAGTTAACCCGGCCCATAGCAAAAAAGTAGAAATTAACCCGACCCACAGCAAAAAATAGAAATCAACCAGACCCAAACGAGACCCACAGCAAAAAGTATAAGTTAATCCAACCAGCAGCAAAAAATAGAAGTCAACCGGACCCAAACCCGACCCGCATCGAAAAAGTAGAAGTTAACCCGGCCCATAGCAAAAAAGTAGGAATTGACCCGACCCACAGCAAAAAATAGAAATCAACCAGACCCAAACGCGACCCACAGCAAAAAAGTATAAGTTAATCCAACCAGCAGCAAAAAATAGAAATCAACCAGACCCAAACGCGACCCACAGCAAAAAAGTATAAGTTAATCCAACCAGCAGCAAAAAATAGAAGTCAACCGGACCCAAACCCGACCCACAGCAAAAAGTAGAAGTAACACGACCCGCAGTGAAAAAATTAGCCCCGACCCGCGCATCAGATTGGAATTTCCAAATTTCTAAAATCGCCCCCCCCTTGAGGACTCTCCAGATCCGCCCTTGATAAAACCCATAAAGTCAGAAGAATTTTAAATGCTATCATAGTATTAAGAAGAACTGATCATTGAATTAGTAATTTATAATTATTCTGAAGATTGCATCTGAACTCTAATAAGTTTTCTAATTTTTTATAAAACAATTTAAATTTTTTCCACAAAACTTTGTTGTTCACAAAAATGAGAAGTAAGCGTTGAAGTCCATGGGTATTTATTTTTATCGCAATTGTCTTTCTAGAATAATACATAACTATTACGGTATATTAGTTGTTGCTAGGACAAATGAAGTTTAAATGATTTATTTACGAATGATAATAAGGTTTAAAAAAACAAGGTAACAAAATTTTTATTTAGATTTGTAGTAAAATTGTAGAGTATTCCTATCAGATGTCTGGTGTCGCCATCTATTTAAGAAAATCAGCATTGAAGTTTTATTTATATTTCAGTGTCATAGTATTAAAAAAAAATCCTAATAACTTATAATATAAGACTTATGACTTATAATATAAGACTGATATATACGTAAATATATGACTTATAATATAAGTCATGAAAAAGTTTTAAAATTTCTTTTCACGATTTAATTAAGAAAGAGAGATTAAAATCATTAGTAAATGTTAAAAGAAGAACAAAAAAGAATCCAGTAGGTTTTGTTACCAGAAAGATCGTGATATTTTGAAAATAGATAACATATGTTAGAAATAAGCATAATTATAATATAAAAGTCGCATGAACAGAAAAAAAAATCTAGATTATATTGTTTGAATTACCGTTTAAGATTATTTTCACGATAACCTCACCTGTAAGAAAGATGGATATAGAAATATCAGATGCGTATGTGCGGTTCCGCCATCTATTGGTGAAAATAAGTAACACGTATTTTATTATGATTTCAGAATTTAATATACTATTAAAAAATAATCACGGTTCAACTATAATAAATGTAATATTTAAAAATGTTTTCGACTTTATAATTGCGATTTAATGAAAAGAAGATAAATTACTAAATATACTGTCTAAGTAAGCCTCTTCTTTCAATTAAAACAAATATTTTTTCAGAAGAGCTCAAATTATATTTTTCAAATACTGCTGAATAAATGATTAAATTAAAATATATACAGTAGAACCTCTTTTAACCGAAACTCTCGGTTAACCAAAATGCATCTTAAAAGCTTTTTTTTTTTTTTTTCTTTTTTACTATCACATTCCTTGTGCGTAAAATCCATTTTGAAGCCTTTTTTTTCTTTTTTTTTACTGTCATATTTCTTGTGTGCAAGCGGTTCTTTTCGAACCACGAGTACATATAAATATTTTCGATTCCTTTTCTTAGAATTTTTTAAAATTTAACTTGAGTTCCTGAAAGCTGCGGATTGGAACGAACAAAACGAATTAAGCAAACGAACAAATTAGCAATTCTGAAACTTTTGAATGTTTTACGAAAGGTTTGGTATGGCTGGAGCAGCAGAAAGACTGTGATACTGGTGAACTAATAATATTAAAAAACTTCGTGATAGAGCTTCAAAGTTAAAGGCAATAGAAACTTCGACAAACTACACATTATTTCAAACTCTTGTGAAAGGTACTTTATTTCAAAATTAAATTTCAGGTAATTTATTCTTGTTTCTATTTTTCTATTGCTTTATTTTTATTAAACCCTTGTTAACCATAATCAGAAATAGCTCATATATTTCTCCTTAATCTTAAAATTGAAGCATTCTCGATTATCCGAAAATTTCGATTTTCCGAAAGAGGGTTGGTCCCAGTCCCAATTACTTCGGATAATCGAGGTTCTACTGAATATTATTTTGAATGTAACAGAGAAGGAAAATATTAAAGTTCGTGAAAAAAATTGAAATTTTGTCGCCATTGAAACATTTTTCATGAATTTAATTTCTTTGTTTGCATTGATAGATTCAGCACGGATTAGCGGTACTCAATTGTAATAGATTTTTTTTTTCCCTTTGGGGATATTATTGCTTTCATACACATGTTCTCTGAATGAAACACATTCATCATGCAATTTATTTTCTTTAATAATATTTTGTCAGATTATTAGTTCCCCAATGAATTTGAAATTGTAGAATTTCAGAAGGACGCCCCTACAAACGTCAAAACCGGTTCTGAAAATGAAAGTGTCATTCTAAAAAATATCTGCGACCAAAATCGATAAAGTAAAAAAGGTGCGCTGTAGAGACGGACCTCGGCTATCCAATGCAAAAAAAAAAAAAAAAAAAAAAAAAAAAAAAAAATTAAAAATGTCGAAATGCAAACGCGATATTAGAAAAATCCCTCCCCATAGGATTAGCATTAGCTCGTGGCAGAAAACGCTGGCTGTCTAATATTCATCCTATGACAGAATTTTTTTTAAATATTTCGTTTGATATCTATAATAAATAGCATCATCTAATTTCATGTGTCTGAAGTTTAAAATTGACTTCGTGAAAGTTGCGAGTTCAGATTTGAGAACAGCCTTGATCCTAAAAAGAAAATGTCTTTTAACTAGTATGTTATGGTCAGCACAAAACTTTCTTCTATATAAATCACGTCAATTAAATCATTTAAATAGTGCAATAAATCAATTTAGCACCAATTCATATCAAAGTACATCTGAATTTGAAGTTAATGAATTAGTTTTTTGAGATAGATCTATAGAGGAAATTTTGAAAAATGTAGCATAGCAGCGCCCCCTGTTGAGCGATTTACACCCAAACATAAACAGCACTAATTGATATCAAGGTATACCTGAATCTGAGGTTTGATGAAAATTCGTGCATTAGTTATTGAGATAGAGCAGTAGCGGAAATTCTGAAAAATGTAGTATAGCAGCGCCATCTGTTGAGCGATTTGCACCAAAACATAAACAGAACTAATTCATATCAAGGTATACCTGAATCTGAAGCCCGTTGAAAATCCAAGCATTAGTTCTTGAGATAGAGCTATTGCGGACATCGAAAAAAAAACAGCATAGCAGTGCCACCTGTTGAGCGATTTGCACCAAAATGTATAAAATGTCAATTCATGTGAAGGACTAACTGATTATGAAGTTTGACGAAAATTCGTGCATTAGTTTTTGAGATACAGGTATAGTGGAAATTCTGAAAAATGCAACATAGCAGCGTCACCTGTTGAGCGATTTGCACCAAAACACAAACAGCACAAATTTATATCAAGGTATACCTGAATCTGAAGTTTGTTGAAAATCCAAGCATTAGTTATTGAGGTAGAGCTATTGCGGAAATCGTAAAAAGTGCAGCATAGCAGCGCCACCTGTTGAGCGATTTACACCAAAAACTAATCAGCACCAATTTATATTAAGGACTAACTGAATATAAATTTTTATTAAATTCCTTCCATTGTTTCTGGAGATTGAGCTATTGCGAAAATCGTGAAAAATGCTGCATAGCCGCGCCACCTGTTGAGCGATGTACACCAAAAACTAATCAGCACCAATGTATATCAGGGACTAACTTAATATAAATTTTTATTAAATTCCGTGCATTAGTTCTTGAGGTAGAGCGCCCACAAAATTTGTGTCACAGACTCACAGACAGACATTTTGTAAAAACATGTTTTTCGGAATCTCTGACCCCTAAAACGTGTAAATCCGTCGAAAACCGAAAGTCGAAAATTTTCACGAATCCAATACTTTCTTCTTGTAAAGATAGAAGAAAGTAAAAATACAATTTACTAAACATGAATAAATGTATACACAAATGCAGCATAGCCATTTTAATTTTCTGGGTAAGGTGGGTTTTGAAACTCACGTCCTCAATTAAATATAGTTAGATTTCAGAGATATTTAATATAGTTCTGTAATGATTTAAAAATCCAACAAACCAATTGGTCTAATATTGTATTTATGATTTTTCTTTTTTATTATAAAAGCTTGTTGTAGTTTTATCCCTTAGTTGATTTAGAAGTAAGTACAAGTTTATTGAATGGATCTTAAATGTTTATATGTAAATCTATCTTCTTGTTTTGCAGAAAATGAAAACTAAAAGAGAAAGACGACTGTTTATCCATGATTTGTTTTGGCATTTGTTTTCTATTTCATGTAACAACTAATTTAGGAAATGTTTTACAATGTAAGAGAACTATTTGATGCAAGATTTGGTTTCAAATTTGGTTGATACTTCATCAGACTAAATTAAGAAAGTTCGAAGATAAATAAACTTATTTGATCCTAGATTGTTTTTGGAATTTCTTGTAGCAGTTAAATTAAAAGGTATATTGACAGGTCTGATATATAGTGTTTTTTTTTTTTGTTGTTGTTGTTTTTTTTTTAATTTGATTTAAATTTTATGTAACAACTAAATTTAATAAAAGGTATTCAGTTGAGAATTGTTGCACAGTTTTTTTACCAATTATTTCATCCTTATTCGAATGACTTTTTAAATAACAAGTTTTTGTCCTATCTCTGCACTGTCGCGTCCGAAAATTCGGCTCAAAACGTCAAATTGGCAGAATTTCTTGGAAGATCTTCTTTTGTTGAAAATGCAGAAAAACCATTCAATTATCTCATTTTGAACAAGAACACTTAGCAATTTTATACATTTGTGAATAAAAATTAAATGAAGAATGTGTAAGAAAGAACCCAGATTAGATTTGAGAAATAGCCTTAAGACTGTTCTCAACTGCTCTGCTCAACAAGTGCAAAACGTTTTGACACATTTACAAATTCATTTTTTAACGGAAAGATGTAAAATTGGGAAGGCTGGCCATGGAAGCGATTTGGAATCGCACTGTGTTTTCCATTTTTTGATCAATCAATTACCTATTGAGTTATAAGCGATTTTGATCACGTGACAAACACGTTTTTCAACCTTTTTTGACTGTTTTTTCTGCTTTCGCGCGGAAATTCGGTTCTAAACGCCCACTTTGACACTATTTTCCGAAATAGCTATTGCGTTTACAAAAAAAAAAAAAAAAAAAAAAAAAAACAACAACTCGATAACATAGTTTCTGAACAACAATACCTGCTAGTTTCATGCATTTACGAATAAAAATAAATTAAAACTTATGTCATACAATTGCTCTTTTGGATTTGAGAACAGCCTTAAAATAATCAAGAAAGTACGTGCAGTCAGAAATTTTTCAAATTCGTATCTCTCTATTGCTATTCTAAAAAAAAAGTAACTAATGTAGTCACCACCACTGTAAATAATTTTTCTGTGACCTGAGGTCTTTCTTCGCTAATGTTAAGAAAAATACTGCATAAAAAGTATGAAAATTGGTAGTATTATAGAGAAACGTTTGATAAACATGCTGAAGCAGACAGTTTTTAAATCAAATAATTATTTAAAGAGATATTTAATGTTATAGTTGGTCAAAATCGTTTAATCGTTAAAAAGTTTTATAGGAGCAAAAACTGTACATAGGAATTTAATCATTTTTTTCTAAGTATATTCATCGGAAGCTCCCGGTGTGCAGACTGCATTTATTTTTTTAAATTTCTCATTATTTGAGGGTTTATTCCCATTTTAAATTCAAATTTTCAGCATTTCCTGAGATTTTTTTACATACTAGGGGGCTCTGCCCCCTACGAGCTACGCTCGTCAACCCCCGTTCAGATACCGCAGACTCTAAAAGTACGCTAATTTGATCGGCTTTAAAAAGATTTCGGAAGATTGAATTATAATTTAAAAAACAGTGGCGATCTCCCTATAAACGGATTTCTATTCATTTCTCTTTGAATGGAGAATTTTAAGGCCAAATCCGCTGCGGTACTACTTGATGAACCCGTCGACCAATTTCGCCAAATTATATAAATCGCCAAAGCACTCGCCAATTATACAAATTGACATAATATTTATTTTAAATAACGAAAGAACAAATAAATTAGTGCAACATTAATAAAAATACAAATAAAACGTCGAAATAAAAATAACTTGATGACGTAGACACGTGTAACTTGCTTAAAGTCGAGTTAATGCGACATTTACGATCAACCATTATTGGCATTTAATCTTATAGTTTGGCGAATGATAGATTTTTGGTCGACGGGATAATTAAGTAGTACCAAAAATACATATGTCAATCGCTGTTTTCGTCTTTGACGTACACACGTGTAACAACATTTCAAAATAAGCTAATATAAATGGAATTAAGTAAACAGAGTCTTTGTCTCCCGGTATTTTTTAACAAAGCGAAAAGAAAGTGATGGAAAGAATATGTCTTTCCAACAAACTTTAACTTTTATCTATAAACTATGATGTTATTATATACGAGGCAGCATATAAAAAGAAGCATTCGTATGTCTATAATGGAACCTGAACTAGGTTAAGTGCATGTCTTGGTAAAGTATCGTACAGATAAAATTTACGATACTAATAAATCTACAAAAGTCATCGAAATTACGATTTATAGTTGTGTAGGACATCATGAGGGCATAACAACGAAATTTACAGCTGACCTTTGACCAGAAGGACCACACACACGGAATAAAGTAAAAATAAATATAACTGGGTACAGCAAAAACTCAACCTATAAGGTTGCGCCACATAAATTCAGAGTCGACCAATGATATTCGCCTGTAATGATGGGTGGCAACTCTGTATGCAAATTTTCTAGCTATATAGTATAATTTTATGTTTGCATAAATAATGTAAACAGGACAATGTCCGGTTTTTTTTTTTTTTTTTTTTCAGTGTAAGTAAGAGACAGACTTCACTTGCAAATTTTATCCCAATGCTGATGGCAGCAAAAAAAATAAGATGCTGCGGTTGGATTTTAGCAGATGCTGTACCATGAATAACATATAAAATATATATATATATATAAATAAGTTACCCCAACATTGGCTTAAAAATACATGTGATGCCCGATTAAGGATTAATATTTTGTGTCAACATTTTTTTTTGGAGACCTTTTGTGCCTACCTGTGGGACATTCTCGGAGCAACGAGAATTCTACATGCTGCCGGGGGCAGTGGATCAGGTAGTCCATTATGATTTTATTCCATTGTTTTTACCAGTAATAAGCATTACCTATGAAAGTAACGGACTATGGTGATATTTCACGTGTTATAAAATTAATTAAATAGATTGATTAATTGAAATAGGTAAATATATATATAATGATGTGCATCAGCATTACTATTAAAATATATAACCCACAATATGTAAATAACCTTTTTTTATTGTAAATTTTCTCCTATAATAAAATGTAATCAAGTTTGAATATGAGTAATTTTTTCTTTATTTTAATTCTTAATTAATATTTTTCTCTTATAGATGTGGGAATGTAAAATGAATAATCTATTTATCTATATGATTTACTAAAAAAATTATTATATAACAGAAATTACAGACTTAGAAGGTAAACGATCTCCGAAAAAAATAACACAGCGCATTGTTTAATTATAATTTTAAAATTTAATATATTAAATTTTCTTTGGATTTCCCCGAAGGGAATTGTTAATTACATCGTTTACCTAGAGTCATTTGGTGCTATCACTGTACGAATAGTAAGAATCATAAAAATTAATCTCCTCTTTTTAAATTTATATTAATCAACCTCATTACCCGTGTTGCAATGTATTAAAGTTATGGATATATTTTAGCATGTATATATCATTCCAGCATAGGGGAGTGAACAAGTTGTAATGGTGCCTTAGCCTTTTCCTAATTATATTAATTTAATTAATTTAATTTTAGGAGACCGAACCATAGGTTATTAATAAAAAAAAATTCTTTTTCTTTTTTTTTTTACGTGTATCACCATAGTCGGTTTTAGTAGTACATATGAATCGGCAAACAGAAATTACTATACTACAAGAGAAAATATTATTGTGCTCATTATATAAAATTATTATATATATGTATATATAACTTACAACAGAAATTGAAAAACAAAATTTCTTTGTGTTTTCACTGAGTAATGAAATATCTTATGTACATTGTAAACTTCAATAATAATAGTAATTATATGTTTGATGGAAACAAATGAGTAAATTAATATGATAAATACAATCACAGTACTTGATAAATAAATAATTTTGGTCATAATTATTAAATCACTGTGTATAAAATTTGCAAATTTAATGCAGTTAAGCGAAATTAACAGTTTGCTATTTTATAATACTGTACATTTTTTTTTAAACCCTTTTCATTATTTCGCAGTGTTGATGTGTATTACTATGTTTTAAAATTTTATTTACATGTGTAAAATTGATACTAATAACTAGGCGTTATTTTTGATGGTATATTGTGTCGCTCTTGATAAAAAAAAAAAAAAAAAATATTACTTAGTTTACATTACATTCTTATTTAATGAGTAATAATTGTAAACGTAAAAGTCATAGAGATAATACAAGGGTAAGTGGAGTTACAACTAGGAAACAATTAAAAGAACTGGCAAATACAAAGAAAGAAAGTAGTGTAGATTCAAATAATAATAAAAGTAGTAACAAGAATATAAATAATAAAAATTGTAATAAGAAAACTACTATTACGATTAACAATACACCCCAGAAAAACGCATATATCATGGCCACTGACAAAATAACTGCCGAGAGTGTAATCGTCTTACTACCTAATTATGATGGAAAAAGAGAATCTAACATAAATTCCTTTTTATTACAATTTGATAATTTAATCAATCAAACCGAATTAAGCCCGATTTCTAAATTAACGATTCTAAAGGCAAGAATCGTTGGTCCCGCTAAAGAAAAATTAATGAGGGATGAAAAATTATTTTCGGAGAGTAATTTAGACAATTTCAAAAAGAAATTAAAAGAATTATTCGAGATAAAATGTAGTTTTAGTGAGGCACAAACAAAATTTTTTTCCCTTAAGCAGAAACCGGATCAAAATATGGCGGACTTTATATTAGAATTAAAAGCAGCAGCGGACTTATATATAAAAAAAAGTGGACAGGATATTGGGGATGATAATGACTCCAAATTTACGCAAATGGTAATGTTGTCTAGATTTCTGGATGCAATTAGAAGCGATTTTAGCTTAGAAATTCGTAAGGATGCTCCGAAGGATTTTAACACTGCATGTGAGATGGCATTAAAATTAGAGAGAGCTTTTGCACATGTCGATGTTAAAGATCTCAATAATATCACTGCTAATAAGGACCCTGAATTAATGAAGGAATTAGTAAAAATGAATATGGAAAGTGCGGAGAAAATTAAAATATTGACTAGTGAATTAAACAACATTAAAGTACATATGAATTCGAATGCAAATAATGTAACTAAATATTGCGATTATTGCAATTCTAAAACGCATTCCAATCAAAATTGCTGGTTCCAAGGTGACAAAGACCAAAATAAAAGTAATGCCGCTGAGAGAAACAAAACAACCCCTCATAACGAGCAGAATTCAGATAGAAAAGGCGGAAGAGATAACAGTTACCAGTATCAGGGAAATTTCCCACAAAATTCTAAATATATGCATCAAAATTTCCATCCGAACCCTATGCATTATGCACCTCCTAACTACATGTATTACTCCCCACCCCCTCCCCACCTAAACTTTATACCCCCACCCTACCCCAATTTACCTAATTACAACTACGGTTATAATCAGGACCATTACAATTCATATAACCAGGGTAATGGGTATGGAGGATATACAAGTGGAAATTATCAGAGAAACTACCATAGAAATAATAGAAATTCAGAAGAGGATAAAAACAATTCTCACAAAAACAAATATAAACAAAATAAAGATGATGAACAGAAACCTAAGGACAAACAGGGAAATTAATTGAGGGACTTACAGATTCAAATAAAAGTACCCGCGTAAGTCTCTCATGGACGGGTCACACAATTCTTACAAATTGATTGCTAGCGTGAAAAGTAATAATATAGAAAGCCTTCCAATTATTAGTTTTGAAATAAAGGGTATTAAAATCACCGCCTTGGCAGATTGTGGAGCTGCGGTCAGCCTGGCCTCACCCTCCTTATTTGAGCAACTAAAGAATGCAGAAGTTAAATATAAAAATTTATGTAATCAGGTAAAAATTCAAACACTCACTAATTCGACAATTGCTTTCAAACAATGTATCAAATTAACCTTCAAATTGGAAAATGTATTCGTGTCAGGTGCATTTTATATCACAAATTCAGATTTTGGCCGTGATTATAATATGCTACTCGGTTTTGATTTTCTCAAAACAAACAAAATTATTTTGGATTTTGAGGATAAAACCATGAAATTAAAAAATAAAAACATTACACTGAATTTTCTCAGAGACACATCTCAGGGGCAGATAAACAATTTAACTCCATCTCCCATTAGTACAAATGACAATCATGAACCACAGGAAATTAACATAAAAAAACAAAGAAATAAAAACAAAAAAAGAAAAATATCACGTAAAAATATTATTTCAGCTAAGATATCTCAAAACTCAGAGATATGTCCAGGTGAGAGAGTAATTACTGAATTAATATGCCCAAATCAATTTATTATTAATGACACTATAATGTTAGAACCAATTAAACATAACATTAACATACATTATGACACATCAATTCATGAAATTGGCAAAGATAATAAAATTAACATAATTATCAGGAACGACTCGCAGCAGAAATTAAATTTAGTAGAAGGAATGAATATCGGAAGAATTTCCAAGCATTTTGAGGTAACGTCAGAAAATGAAAATAGCAGTCAAGAAGCAGATCCAATAGTACAAGTTAACAACATTTCTTTAGAGGAAATTCGTGAACGCAGAAAGGCGGAACTCAGTCCAGAGGATTTTAATTTACAACATCTGGATACTGATACACAAGCAAAATTACAAGAATTATTACTAAAGAATGCTTATGCATTCTCCAAAAATTATTACACTCTTGGAAAAACATCTTTAGTTGTACCCAGATTTAATTTAATGCACAATTATCCTATACAAACAAAACCATATAAAACGGCACATAGTGTAAAGGAGTATGCTAAGTCAGAAATTGATAAGCTTTTGAGAGCTAATATAATAAAGAAATGTCACTCTGATTACGCGTTTCCAGTTATTTTTGTAAAAAAAAAAGTTACACAGAAAGGCGAAAACGTAGAAGAAGTTAAATATCGAATCGCTGCTGATTTTCGTTTGCTTAACCAGATTTTGCAAAACTATGCCTATCCGATACCTGACATAAAACGGATTTTGCAGACAATAGGCGGCAAAAAGTACTACACTGTTCTAGATTTACACTCGGTTTTCTATCAAATCGTTTTAAGAGAAGAAGATACAGACAAACTTGCTATTATTACAGAACATGGAAAATTTTCTTATTTAAGACTACCTTTCGGCACACGTCTCAGTACGGCTTACTTCGCAGAATTAATGGATATATTATTAGGACACTTTGATAAAAGTCAAGTGACATATTTCATCGATGATATATTACTGGCAACAAACTCATTACAGGAAATGATAGAACTATTAGACAATGTACTGAACATATTCATTGAAAACAATATTACAATTGAACCAACTAAAATGCAACTCTGCATGGAAGAGATCGAATTTTTAGGATTCACCCTTAATAAGGAAGGAATTTCACCTTCAAAAAGAAATATTGACAAAATTCAAAATTTAGCTAGACCTAAAAATAAGAAAGGAGTCAAATCACTCCTTGGTCTCTCCAATTATTTTAGATCACTTATTAAAGACTATTCTAAAATAGTAGACCCTTTAATTAATCTCACTAAAGATAAAGTAAAATTTAAATGGTCGGAAGTAGAAGAAAATGCATTCAAAGAAATTCAGGCTGCTATTATACAGAATCCTACTTTAAAAACCCCTGATTTTTCGAAAGATTTTATTCTAATCACGGATGCGGCTAAAACCGCAATTTCGGGCATATTGGGACAAGAGTATGATGGCGTTCTCCAACCAATTGAATTTTTTGGAAGAAAATTAAGAAATCCTGAGAAGAATTACCCTAGTTTTAAATTAGAATTACTCGCCATACACGAGGCAGTAATGTATTTTAAATACATTTTAACAGGTAGGAAATTCATTATACGCACGGATTCCAAAGCCCTAACATATTATTTAAATTTAGAGAAACAGCCTGATATTGTAGCTAGATGGATCGACAATCTCGCACCGTTTAGCTATGAAATAGAATTTATTCCGGGTTTTGCCAATCCAGCAGATTATTCCACTCGTAATTTAAATAATTTAACAGCTAGGAACGAACTACAAAATTCACTATTTGTCGTTAATAAAGATTTGGTTGATGAAAATATCAAAGAGCAGCAATTACAAGATGATAAATTAGAGAAAATTATCGGTAAAATTAAAAACAACAAACAGAATAAAATTACTCGAAAGTTTGTTCTAAACCATAAAGATATATTAATTTTAAAACCTGGATCTGATGGCAAAGAATTACTTATCGCTCCAGAGTCACTTAAAATGGAAATAATAAAAGATGCACATAAACCTCATTTCGGTTTTAAAAAACTTATGATATTATAAAGAGTAGATTTTATTGGCACGGAATGTACCGTGATATAAAGAATCATTGTAATAAATGTATACCATGCAATACTACCAAACAGCACCAAACAATCAAGGTGCCTACACAAAAAATAGTAAAGGACCAAGAGGTCGGTTCAGCAATTCATATCGATCTAATAGGGTTACTCCCTATGTCTTTGAGAAAGCATAAATACATTTTTGTTATTGTGGACTCGACGTCAAGATTCTTAGAAGCTGTTCCTATTCGCAACTATGAAACCCAGACACTTTTGAACGTACTGAACGGATACTTTAGCCGTTATGGTTTATGTAAATCCGTAACTTTAGACAACGGCAAATATTTTCACTCTCAAGTTTTCAAAGAATACATGGATTCCTTAAATATACAATTAAAATTTAGCAGCGTTACTCACCCAGAAACGAATGGAATTTCTGAAGTTACGAATAAGATATTAAAAAATTCGATAACAGCTATGAGTAAAACTACATTAGAGTGGGATACTAGGCTGGACTATTTTAAATTACTTTATAATACTTCCCCTCACCGCGCAACAGGTTTCCCGCCATCTCTCTTATTCTTTGGGAGAGATATTAGAAACCCATTTTCCATCCACCTTCCCACACAAGATATTATTACAGCAACATATGTGCAAAATAGGGTACAACATTTGGAAGAAATAAAAAAAATTGCGCTACATAATCAAGAACGAATGTTAGCCGAGTATATTAATAACGACGAAATGCAGAAAGTAAAATTTTTAAGAATCGGGCAAGAGTGTTACCTAAAATGTGTGGGTACACCGGGAGTATTTCAGCCTAAATGGAGAGGTCCTTTCGAAGTCGTAAGAAGGTTTCGCAATAATAATTACCTTTTAACAGAGCTCCAAAACCCGCTCAAAGAGCCGATTAAAAGGCATATTTCTCTATTATTCTCAACAACGAAAGTCGAGTCTAGAGCATGCCAAATTCATAACGGGTCGGAGCAGGAAGGTAATCAACGTACATAAAAGTCGTTGGACATATATATATTTTTTTTCATATATTACTGTATTTATGAAAATAATATGCGTTATTTCATTTATCGTTATACATACCCTTTTTATTATTCAAGAATATTCGTTAATTTATCAATGAAATGTTTCATGTACATTTGTGTTGTATATAGATATATTTTTTTTTTCAAGTGTAATTTGTGGGTTATACTACACATGGTTAAATTCTCAGAGAGGACATTATATACACATATGGGAAATTTAAGTGTAGGTGTGCTATATACCTGTATATATATATAAAATAAAATAAAATACATCGTGTAGAACAGCCGGTTCTTTTAAACCAATTTTTTTTTCTCCCCCAACGCGCAGCGTAAGTTTGGGAGCTGTGGGATTTGTTTACGATGATGGTCAATGTTTTGAGGAGGAGCGCCATCTCGTGGTGCTAAAAGCGGAATTTTTCTCCTCTGTCCATCTTTTTAGGCAGAGGAGAGAGATTAGTTTCCCCCCACCCCCACCCTCCAACCTGCGCGCCAGAGAGTGAGTTTGCTTTGTTGCTTTAGAATGGCCAGTTTCGAAGGAACAATTTTGTGCACATAAGGTTTTGATCAGTAAAAAAAAAACATTGGTACAATTCTATGGCATGCAATAAATGAAAATTTGCTTACTTGTCTTCAATCAGAGGCAGGCTGGAATGAGACGTCCTGAAGTTCTGCTTCGCTTGATTTATTTATTTTTTTTTTCCTGGTCGTATCATTCCTCAGAGAGTCAACTGCAAAGTATAACATATTATGAGTATCCTAATTTTCAAGCATTTTTATTATAAAATATTATAATTTTTTTTCTTACTTTCTTATTAATAGTAAAAATAAATTAGTTTAATTTTAATATTTATTAATACCTTGGGATTTAGCGGCTAGTCCTTATAGCATGTTTCTGCCAATAGGGCTGACATAAATTACAGTTGAGGCAGGGAATATGCATTGTTAGTTCTTATTATGAAATTTGCTATACATAATTTTTTTTTTCTGTAGTACAACAGTGTACATATTATAAAAATTATTCTTTTTTCTTATTTAACAGGGTGAACTTATCACTATTTTACTCTCAAATAATTGAAGTCACGCAGTAAATTTAATAATAAAAAAAAAAATTAAGTTAAATAAATTAAAAAGTATTACTGTTAATCAGTCTATTAATTGAATTGTAAGGTCATATAAAATATTAATTATATAAATATCGTCATTTAAATTACATTACACTGGATTTTACACGTAGATAATAAATTATATTTTCTTTCTCATGTTCATTAATTAACAAACAAAAAATAATTTTTTAAAGAGGATTCCGTTTTGATTGCCAATCTGAAAATTATTCAGGGTTTGGACAACACTCCTTTTATTCTAATTCGAATTAAGTAAACAGTTCCCTTTTTCAAAATAAAAAAAAAAATAAATTTTTTCACGTAACAATAAATAAATTAAATACTAAATATGGCAATAAATAAATGATGTATTGCTTTTAAAAATAATCAGGTAACTAACGAGGAATATATCAATGTTTAAATAAATTAGGCTATATTACCTAAACTTTTCTTGTTTCTTTTCTGTAAAATAAAAATAAACAAATATCTTTTTAGGCTTTAATTACATAAATTAAATGGGATTTCTCAATTAAAATTTTATACCCTTGGTTTCTGGTAATTTAGTACAAAATAAATCGTACCTGTTTATGAGAATTCCTTCTCTTGTAATGTTGATTTCCTTGTTGCTGGCAACAGGGTGGTGCACCGATCTTCGTTATAGAGTGGACATTCCTTATTAATAGGCACGGCATCCAGTTTTTCCGTAGCATATTGTCTCCACCGCTAATTAAATTAAGATAAAATTAAGTACAAGGGTAGTCATTTAAGTATATTTTGTTATGGATGTAACAAAAAGAATAAAATGTAATAATTAGGAATTTTGTAGATTAGATCCTCATTTTTTTTTGTTGGATCCGTTTAACCCCCCCCCCCCCCCCCCCACCCCTCGTTTTTTTTGTTCGCACCGAGTTATTTTTGTTCAGACTCTACTTACTTCGTAGGTAGGTTTTCACAGGCTAATGGGAATTAAAACATAAGGGTTTATAATATACCTCCTGTAGGTATAACACAGTTTAGTTTAACACTGTTAAATTATGCAAATAAATAAATAAATAAATAATACATTTGTGATTAACATTTAACCCATAATCGTAAAAATACTAGTACCTGTGTATAATACAATATGACTCTCAATACATAATGCATATACAAGACATATAAAATAATGAGATGTTTAGGTATTGCTTATGATAAATAATAATATTTATAGGAGCGCATAGATTGGCCAATCTTTCAAAAAAAAAAAACATACCTAAAGTATTACTTATATTTTATTCTCCACAACAACATTAAAACATAAATTATAAAAACATTCAATCATTGAGTGATATTGGATTATATAGCGAGAGTTACATATAATTTTTTATAATGTTAGTCGTGCTTACGAAGTACACGTCAAGACTACTTTCTTACCTTCAAATTGTTGTTTCATACCTCGACTAGTACTATATTATACAAACCTTAAGGGGTACCAGTAAAACTTACTCCTTCATTTTCTGTTCTATCCATTGGAGCCAGCAGGTCTGCGCCTTTTAGATTATGCGATTTAGGCAGGATACTTGTCTTGCTGATAATGTTTTCTAAAAAAAAAAAAAAAAAAAAAAAAAAAAAAAAAGATTATTAATGAATGTTGCAGTCATGAAAATATACATTCTCGCAGATTCCTAGTGTTGAGTCCAAGATGGCACGATTTCAGTTTTTTTTCTCTTTGTGATTCCAAACCGGCGACGCTATTACGGTGGCGACTTGATACTGTGGGAAAATTCATGTAATCAGCTCACCCCTCAGTCGGTCCCGCGCTTTTGCAGCACAGTCCATAAATTTTCATGGGGGAGACAAAGTGATTAGGACTGGAACGAGTTTTTTTTTCTTTATCGATAAGTGGATCTTGCAACCAGTTTTCTCCTAGCCGAGAGAGGAATGAAATGTCTCTTCCTGCTCTTGAAATGAATCGGATCTGCGCTTAGGAGAAACCTGATTCATCTCTTTTTTTGAATCAAATATCATTTGTTAAGTCAGATAATCAAATACGAGCATGTTTGTTTTAGTGGCAGTTAGCGATTCAGAAGCGATGTATATGTAAATATACACCACTTATTTAAAATAAATAAATAAAAAAAAATAATAAATAATAATAATAATAATAATAATAATAATAAAAACACATACATTCTATCAGCGAAACACTAAATTAAAGAACCAGTAGATTTGGATGATATAAAAAATTTATATCGTATGTTCACGAGTTCATAATGTAATAATTGTATACAAATTTTGTCTCTCTGAGTATTTTATTATTATATATGAAATATAATGAATTGTCTTTTATGTGTAATGTTAGTTTAATGTGTAACTGTTTGCCTATTCATATTTACATATCGTATGGTAGAAATTTGACTTTTATTATCTTACTTATTCCAAAATTGGTTGCTTTGATATACAATTGGCTAATTTAACATTAAATTGTTGAGTGCTAAATTGCAAACAATGGAATAATTAATAAATACAGTGCAATCTACTACGACAGTTATGCCTCGACGACGTGATCCGTACACCAGAACTGTTGGCGTATAAAAGGACTTGCTATGCACATCTTCAAGCCATCGAAACCACTATGATACTCAGTGAGTGTCAATGACTCTATTTATACAACATAGGACAGGATGCACACAAAGTGCTGAACAATGACATGAGACTTTATATTCCAGCTGAAGGAGCAGGGTCAAGCAAAAAAAAAAAAAAAAGAAAAAGAAACACGTTGCACTAAATTTCTTTTTTTTTCCATATTGGAGGCGGAGATGATGGAAAGAATATGTCTTTCCAACAAACTTTAACTTTTATCTATAAACTATGATGTTATTATATACGAGGCAGCATATAAAAAGAAGCATTCGTATGTCTATAATGGAACCTGAACTAGGTTAAGTGCATGTCTTGGTAAAGTATCGTACAGATAAAATTTACGATACTAATAAATCTACAAAAGTCATCGAAATTACGATTTATAGTTGTGTAGGACATCATGAGGGCATAACAACGAAATTTACAGCTGACCTTTGACCAGAAGGACCACACACACGGAATAAAGTAAAAATAAATATAACTGGGTACAGCAAAAACTCAACCTATAAGGTTGCGCCACATAAATTCAGAGTCGACCAATGATATTCGCCTGTAATGATGGGTGGGAACTCTGTATGCAAATTTTCTAGCTATATAGTATAATTTTATGTTTGCATAAATAATGTAAACAGGACAATGTCCGTTTTTTTTTTTTTTTTTTTTTTTTCAGTGTAAGTAAGAGACAGACTTCACTTGCAAATTTTATCCCAATGCTGATGGCAGCAAAAAAAATAAGATGCTGCGGTTGGATTTTAGCAGATGCTGTACCATGAATAACATATAAAATATATATATATAAAAAAATAAGTTACCCCAACATTGGCTTAAAAATACATGTGATGCCCGATTAAGGATTAATATTTTGTGTCAACATTTTTTTTTGGAGACCTTTTGTGCCTACCTGTGGGACATTCTCGGAGCAACGAGAATTCTACATGCTGCCGGGGGCAGTGGATCAGGTAGTCCATTATGATTTTATTCCATTGTTTTTACCAGTAATAAGCATTACCTATGAAAGTAACGGACTATGGTGATATTTCACGTGTTATAAAATTAATTAAATAGATTGATTAATTGAAATAGGTAAATATATACATAATGATGTGCATCAGCATTACTATTAAAATATATAACCCACAATATGTAAATAACCTTTTTTTATTGTAAATTTTCTCCTATAATAAAATGTAATCAAGTTTGAATATGAGTAATTTTTTCTTTATTTTAATTCTTAATTAATATTTTTCTCTTATAGATGTGGGAATGTAAAATGAATAATCTATTTATCTATATGATTTACTAAAAAAATTATTATATAACAGAAATTACAGACTTAGAAGGTAAACGATCTCCGAAAAAAATAACACAGCGCATTGTTTAATTATAATTTTAAAATTTAATATATTAAATTTTCTTTGGATTTCCCCGAAGGGAATTGTTAATTACATCGTTTACCTAGAGTCATTTGGTGCTATCACTGTACGAATAGTAAGAATCATAAAAATTAATCTCCTCTTTTTAAATTTATATTAATCAACCTCATTACCCGTGTTGCAATGTATTAAAGTTATGGATATATTTTAGCATGTATATATCATTCCAGCAGAAAGTTCTTTTAAATAAGACTTTTTAAATTAATCGTTTTCAATCTGACGTAATTTTGACCAAACTATTCTTTCTCTTTTTAATATTCACGTGAAAATGCTTGTGTTAGAAATGAAATATTATTTGCGCTTTCCTAACAAAAATAGTTGAAAAGTATCCGCTCAAAATATCAAATAAATGTCTAGCGCAATTTCTGAATTTAAACCTTTTTGCAATATTATTTTGTATTCATTTTATGTAATAACTGTAATGTGACGTAAATATGACGTAATTTCTCCTATTTAAGACTTCTAACGCATGTTAATAAATTTATTATTTTACAAATTCCTTTCTCTCTTAAAATTCACGTGTAATTATAGTTTTTATGACGTAATTTTTAATAAGTTCCTGCTTTTTGTACATAATTATTTAATTCTAATTCCAAATGTTTTTTTCTGTTTATAATAGTCACGTGTAAATAAATTTTTAATTTATTTACAAGTATAAATATTTTTTTTTTGAAGCAAACATTATTGTTTCCACTGTTTATACAGTTGGCAACAGTTTAAATTAATATCACTTTCTAAAATCTGTAAAAAATATCTCTAGAAATGCTGAAAATTTGAATTTAAAATAGAAATAAAACCTCAAAAAATTAGTCAAATTAAAAAAAGAAAAACAGTCTGCACACCGGGAACTTCAAACGTATAAAATGATCTAAAAATGATTAAATTCCTATGAATAGTTTTTGCTCCTATAAAACTTTTTTAGTGGAACGATTTTGTCCAACTTTAGCATTAAATATCTCTTAAAATAATTCTTCGATTTGAAAACTGTCTGCCTCAGCGTGTTTATCAAACATTTCTGTATCATACTACCGATTTTCATATTTTTGTATGCATTATTTTTCTTAATATTAACAAAGAAAGACCTCCTGTCACAAAAAATTCAAAACCGGCGGCGGCGGTGACAGCGGTAGTTACTTTTTTTTAGAATAGAGAGATTTTAGAAAAGGTTCTTACTTTAAATTGTTGTCAATTGTAAAAACTTCTCAAAGAATAATATTTCTTTAAAATAAAAATTTATTTGCACGTGACTATCATAAACAGAAAAATAAAAAAACCCTGTGAAATTAGAATTAAATGATTACGTGTTAAAAGCAGGAAAATATTGAAAATTACGTCATAAAAATTGTTTATACACGTGAATATTTAAAAAGAAAGAAAACTATAAAATAATTAATTATTTAATATGTGTTAAAAGCAGTAAATGCGGGTGAAATTACGTCTTATTTCAAATGGCCAAATAATAACATTGCCAAATAGTTTTAAATTAAAATATATATTTACACGCACACAACAGATTTATTGCATATTTCGAGATGATCTTTTTAACTATTGTTGTCAATTCTAAGACAACGCAAATAATAATATTTCCTTTCGAAAAATAAAAATATTTTCAGGTGAATATTACAAAACGAAAAGTTTGGTGAAAACTATGTAAGATTCAAAACGTGTCATTTAAAATCATTTTATTATAGTGTTATTAAAAAATACCGGGAAGCAAAGATAACTTAGTTCAATTTATATTAGCTAATTTTCAGATATTTAACTAATCTTATTTAATCAAACACGAAAACAGCATTTAACAGCAGGTGATTTGGTCTTAAAATGCTCCCGTAGAAGAAAAATGAATGGAAACCTGTTTACAGGGATATCTCCACTATTTTTTCAATCTTTTATAATTTAATCTTTTAAAAGCCGATCAAACTAACAGATTTTTAGAGTCTGAACGGGAAGTGGCACGCGTAATTCGCCAACTCCCGTTGCAGCCAAAAAAATCTCTCTATTCTAAAAAAAAGTAACTACCGCTGTCACCGCCGCCGCCGCCGGTTTTCAATTTTTTGTGACCGGAGGTCTTTCTTCGTTAATATTAAGAAAAATAATGCATACAAAAATATGAAAATCGGTAGTATTATACAGAAATGTTTGATAAACACGCTGATGCAGACCGTTTTCAGATCGAAGAATTATTTTAAGAGATATTTAATGCTAAAGTTGGACAAAATCGTTCCACTAAAAAAGTTTTATAGGAGCAAAAACTGTTCATAGGAATTTAATCATTTTTAGATCATTTTATGCGTTAGAATTTGCCGGAGTGCAGATTGCATTAATTTTTTTATTTTGACTAATTTTTTGAGGTTTTATTTCTATTTTATATTCAGATTTTCAGCATTTCTAGAGATATTTTTAACAGATTTTAGAAAGTGATATTAATTTAAACTGTTGCCAACTGTATAAACAGCGGAAGCAATAATGTTTGCTTCAAAAAAAAAAAATATTTATACGTGTAAATAAATTAAAAATCTATTTACACGTGACTATTATAAACAGAAAAAAAGATTTGGAATTAGAATTAAATAATTATGTACAAAAAGCAGGAACTTATTAAAAATTATGTCATAAAAACTATAATTACACGTGAATTTTAAGAGAGAAATGAATTTGTAAAGCAATACATTTATTAACATGCGTTAGAAGTCTTAAATAGGAGAAATTACGTCATATTTACGTCACATTACAGTTATTACATAAAATAAACACAAAATAATATTGCAAAACGGTTTAAATTTAGAAATTGCACTAGACATTTATTTGATATTTTAAGAGGATACTTTTCAACTATTTTTGTTAGGAAAGCGCAAATAATATTTAATTTCTAACACAAGTATTTTCACGTGAATATTAAAAAGAGAAAGAATAGTTTGGTCAAAATTACGTCAGATTAAAAACGATTAATTTAAAATGTCTCATTTAAAAGAACTTTCTTTTCACTTTGTTAAAAAATACCAGGAGACAAAGACTCTGTTTACTTAATTCCTTTTATATTAGCTTATTTTGAAATGTTGTTACACGTGTCTACGTCATCAAGTTATTTTTATTTCGACGTTTTATTTCTATTTTTATTAATGTTATACTAATTTATTTTTTTTTTCGTTATTTAAAATAAAAATTATGTCAATTTGTATAATTTGGCGAGTGGTTTGGCGATTTATATAATTTGGCGAAATGGGTCGACGGGATAATCAAGTAGTACCGCAACGGATTTGGCGTTAAAATTCCCCAATCAAAGAGAAATGAATAGAAATCCGTTTATAGAGAGATCGCCACTGTTTTTTAAATTATAGTTCAATCTTTCGAAATCTTTTTAAAGCCGATCAAATTAGCGTGCATTTAGAGTCTACGGAGCTGGACGGGGGTTGGCGAGCGTAGCTCGTAGGGGGCCGAGCCCCCTAGTAAAATAAATAAAGCTAGGATTATTAACCGAACAAATCGTTCGGGATAAATTCATCGTACATTAGTGACTTTTCAGATTTTCCTAAACAACAGGTGGGAAAATATAGTTTATTATTATTATTATATTTATATAATTTTAAGTATGATAATCAATGAAAAACAAATGAAAATACTCCTTAAATGTTTTTTGTTTTAGGGCTTTTATTGAAAAGTATAGGTAACTGTTGTATTATGGATTGAAATCAATCAGACGAATAATCCTTAAGGAAATTTTGCCCCCTCTCCCCCAAAGAAAAGGTAAACTGAATTTATTTTAAAGCCTACATTTTTTTCTTCATGTATTCATGGAAAAAATTGTTGGTGTCAGCTTAATAATATATGCTTAAATACTGAAGCAGTACCAGATGTGTTTTTAAATTAGTTGATTTCGGAATTAAGGTTTACAGAAGCTCCTAAACAGACTGAGAATATTTGCATTTAAGAGTTGCTTAGTTTCTATCAGAAACAACTTTTATAGTGTGACGCCTTAGATATTAGGGTGGAAATGGTAGCGCGGTAACTTCAATAAGACAGAGGCTCAAGCTGTAATAAAATTGAACATTTATTTAAAAAAACAACAAAAAAAACCCATAAAATAAAATGATAATTCTTGATTAATACTTGAAATAAAATACAACTACTAATATTTGTGGGTGCGTTCAGCTTACGACAATGTCCATTAAAAGCTTAAAGTTCTGCAAACCAGAAATTAGCTTATATTCCTATAGTGGGGGCCTTCTCTCACCATAAATTTAAAGAGTCGCTCATAGTCCAAGAGCCGACAGCACAGAAACCTATATTATCAAGCACAAGAAAAAAACCTTTATTTTATGGGAGAGTAGAAGTAGGGGAATCTAATGATCCATGTCAGCCGGAAGTGAAGTGGTGCATAAGCCAAAAATTAATACCACCAGTGGTTGACTCGTAGGTTTATCATTGTGTTTGTCCTACAAACAAAGATAGTAAAACATGGAGGACTGGGAGCAAAAAAACACAATGATAAACCTACGAGTCCACCAATGGTGGTATTAATTTTTGGCTTATGCACCACTTCACTTCCGGCAGACATGGATCATTAGATTCCCCTACTTCTACTCTTCCATAAAATAAATGTTTTTTTCTTGTGCTTCATAACATAGGTTTTTGTGCTGCCGGCTCTTGGACTGTCAGTATTTGTTCATGAAAAACTAGCTGTCTCTGTTTTCTTGTGTAAACTAAGGAGTTGTCAATGGACTATATTCCGAATCTGGGTCCGAGGCTGAAAAAAAGTCACGTGGTACCGGTAATTTACCCAAAGAACTTCAAACTGATAAGAAGGGAAACTACTGCTTTCCACCAAGAACTGTTTCACTGGCTGGCGGAGATTTACATTGCGTCTACGGAGCTTTCCCTTCTTTGCGCTAGAAGTTTTTTCCTTGACCACGTGATCATAACGTAGATGGAATATCCTCCATTGGGGTCCCTCGCTATCTTAAATCTTATGCTCCATCGTAGGATAGGCGTTCATGAGATCGATTTGCGGTACCTCAGCGTAAGTCCTCGTCATAGAGGAGGAATAAGTAGAAAACGAATCTTTCCTTAGAAAGTTAATTCCAACATTACAGTGTCTAGAATACAGCGTCTAGAAATCCTAGTGTGTAAATATGCTATCCAAACAATGCTAAAAATTTATATCCCTTAAATGTGCGACGATACTGCTAAAATCCCAAGTGTCGATCTCAGCGACATCTGCGGGATTTTCGTATTACATTGTATAGACTAGCAAAATCTTACAGTTGTAGGAAATATCCAGCAGATGTTGCTGCGATCTTTATATTTCAACAGCATCGTTGCATATTTAAGGGATACAATATTTTAGCGCCTTTTTTAAGTGTTAAAGAAATAGCCGGTTTCCACACTATATATTCCAGGCGCTATATCTAGAATACATAGTGTGGAAATCTGCTATCCAAACAGCGCTAAAATGTTGTATCCCTTAAATGTGCAATGGCGCTGAAATCCAGGGAGCCGATCGCAGCGACATCTGCGATATATTTTCAGATTTCAAAGTAAACATCGTATAACAGCGTCTAGACCAAATCGTCTTGGAGTTTTAGAAAATATCCTGCAGATGTCGCTGTGATTGACTCATTGGATTTCAGCATCATTTGGCATTTAAAAGATCCAATATTTTAGCACTTTTTTTAAGTATTACTGGGATAGCCGATTTCCACACTACATATTCTAGACGCTGTAATAATACGATGTTTACTTTGAAATCTGAAAATATATCGCAGATGTCGCTGCGATCGGCTCCCTGGATTTCAGCGTCATTGCACATTTAAGGGATACAACATTTTAGCGCTGTTTAGATAGCAGGTTTCCGCACTATGTATTCTAGACGCTGTACTGGTGGTGTTTACGGCTACGCCGTACTGGCATCCTGGAGGTAAGCTCCTAGAATAACAGATCAAGATACCGCCAGATCTAGGATGTGACGTCGGGTGCATAAAATCCATTACAATGACAGTTTTTTTTGGTGTGTTTGTGTGTGTGTGTGTGTGTGGGGGGGGGGTAACGGTATCCTCCCACCATCACGTAATGGTGAGAAGATTGATATTAGCCTCAAGAAAAGGTTAACAGTTATTGGTCCAGTTATTAGAAGTACAGCGTCTAGAATATATAGTGTGGAAATCGGCTATCCCAATAATACTTAAAAAAATGCTAAAATATTGGAACCCTTAAATGCCAAACGATGCTGAAATCCAATGAGTCGATCACCGCGACATCTGCAGGATATTTTTTTAAACTCCAAGAAGGTCTAGACGCTGTAAAAGTAGTAGTTTACTTTGAAATCCCCACGTAGGCATTCAAGAAACAATCGTCTTTGATCGTTGAAAATATATTGCAGATGTCGCTGCGATCGGCTCCCTGGATTTCAGCATTATTGCACATTTAAGGGATACAACTTTTTAGCACTGTTTGGATAGCTGATTTTCACTGTTTCACACTATATATTCTAGACGCTGTACTCTAACGGTATAGCGCCTAGAGCAGGGATGGCGAACCTTTATTGAATATGCGAGCCAAAAATTTCAAAATTATTATGTACCAACATTCTAAAGTGCCAGCAACAAACTTAGATAAAATCCAACAATTAATTTTTATAGAATTTTTAATTAACCCTAGATCTACCGGGAATTTTATTCAAGTTTTAATAAAACGTTCCACACCAGAATTTTTATTTAAAACTATTTAACTTATTTATTTACCTTATTTTTGTCTGATTTATATACTTAGTTTATTTTAAAGAAATTTCTGGTTTGAATGAATATTTTGTATGTACCTGTCGGGTCCAATGGACCCGTCTGGTAGACGGAGGGTTAAATATTTTTACACTTACTCTAAATTCGATTCATAAGTTATTTATTACGCTGTATTTACCCAATAATATAACCATGTCGCATAGAATTCCTTGTTAATAATCTATAAATGAGTTTTCTTTATTGTATACTTCCGAATCAGATCATTTTTAGTTGTAGAAACAAGTTCAATAGATACATATTATTTACAGTAACAGTTAAAATTCAATTTTCAAAATTAAAACCTAAATATAATAAAATCTAAAATTACTTAAAACCCTAAACCTAAATAAAATAAAACATAATCTGAAGTAGAAGCGTGTCAATTAGGTATATTACTATGCAGGGTTGGAAAAAAACCAGGTTTTTTTGTAAAAAACCAAAAAAACCGGTTTATTTGGTTTAAACCAGGTTTTTTTGGTTTAAATCGGGTTTTTTTTAAATATAATTTCCTATTGCATACTGATGCATATCTGTTGATAAAATAAACATTTTTGGATATTATATAAGTAATATAACTTTTGAAAATATTTAAATTAAATAATTACAGTCAATTATATAGAAAATTGAAATCATTTCTAATTTACACATTATTAGTAACAGCTATGTCTTATGTTCAAAGTAAACTGCTCTGCACAGTGAAACATTGATACCTTGAAAATCGTATGAAGAATCCTTTGATTAATAATATAATAATCAATCAATAAACATTTGATGCACTTTCATGAATATAATATTCTGTGGTTGTTATTATTATTACTTTTTTAATATCCAAATACTTCTGGTTATTTTGTTTTCTGAGTGATAACTCCAAGTGTCCAAGTCAACATTTTTGGCCATTAGATTCACCAACTAACAGAAAAGATTGATTGCTATTATGGAAATGCTATAACTAGCACTCAGTTTTTGCAAGCTGTGTCATTCAATTTGATATCTTAAGTTACTCTTTTAAATTCTTTACGGATAATCTTCCTCAATCTCAATCCAGGAAATTTTCTTTTGCAACTTAACCAAAATCTTAAAGATCATTGTATTGTGTTATTAACTGCTGCAAATAATCTGCATTTTTTAAATGTAAATGTTTTATGCTAAATATTGAATATTCTTCATCTATTTTATCTTTTCTAATTTCAGATGTTTTAAGAAAAATCTTTAGGGTACCAGGTATGTTCATCAGCACATGCTAATTTTCCTTCTACATGCATAGAAACATGACCTAGGCTCATTATGTCTGATGTTGACTGCTGAGATGAAGTGTTAAAAGTAGAAATTACTTCTATCTATAATTTAAAACAATTAAATTACAAAAAAGAGAAAATATTATATCAGATTTTTTCTAAAAAAACCAAACGGTTTTTTTGACAAAAAAACCAATTGATTTAAACCGTGGTTTAAACCATGGTTAAAACCATTTGGTTTAAACCGTGCCAACCCTGTTACTATGTAAACTATATCTAAAAATTTCATTTTCAAAAACCTTTGAAATTTCATAAAGAAGCAAAATGATTTGGAAAACATTATATTTTGAATGGTTTGGCGAGAAAATGGCGCTACAAGGCGCTTTCATTGAGATTTATAATACCTTAATTCATTCAAAATTAACGAATTATTTTAAAGTAAATTATATACCTGTTACACAAAACTAAAATTTTTGTTAAAAAAACATAAAATGGATTGTTTTCCATAAACTGAATATAATCTACAATTTTTTTTCACGTGCCAGAGAAGTTTTCTTACGTACCAAGTTCGGCACGCGTGTCATAGGTTCGCCATCCCTGGCCTAGAGTATATAGTGTGGAAATCGGCTATCCCTGTAATCAGAGCCGTCCTTAGGGGTGTGCAGGGCTCGCACCGTTCCTAAAATTTTCGCACTTTACTACCAGTATTTTAAATAAGAATTCTTCGTGGTAAATTCCTTTAACATCTATAATAGATTCATACAACAAAGATTATTATTTTAATTTAGTGGTAGCAAAGAGCGAGAATTTTAGGAACGCTGCGAGCCCTGAATGAGGCCGCACAGGGCCTCGTATCCGAAAAAAAAAAATTATACAAAATAGTTAAATATATATTAGTCATTTTGTTGTGAGTTATTTCTTTCACAATAAAATTTACAAATACGTAAAATTGCTTATTTATAAAATGTAAAATGGTTTATCACTAAAATACTCGGTGCAAGCTGCGGACCCTAAGAAGAGAATAGCTTGTTTATAGCTTATATTAAATATATGGACATTGTTATATACTAGCCTCTAGCATGGGAAGTACCAGGCTCGCAATAAATTTGGACAGGCACATGAACTGAATGTGAATTTTGTCAAGAGGCCGATGTTCTTGATGATTCTGACAACTGCGCACTTTTAATCGTTATTTGTTATGTAACAATATGCTTTGTTCCCTCCTTGTGTAATCAAACTCTCTTTTTTATTATACGACCGCCCAGCGTTGTCCGAGCCCGTAATAATAAACTTAAAATACCCACAATCAGTAATGAATGATTTTATATATTTAAACAAAAATCTTTCTTAACAAACCGAATGATGGAAGCCCCACTGACTTAGGCAGTGTAAACCCTCGAATGTGTATGATTTTATATTTTTAAATGAAAATCTATCCAAACGAACCTAGAGTTATAGGCCCATTACATTTGGCAGTGTACAAAGGGCTACATACGCTCCTGTCTGTTTTGATTTTATATTTTTAAATGAAATACCATCGTATCCTGGGCCGTGATAATAACTTTAGATTATCTAAAATCAGTGCTGAATGATTTAAATGAAAATTTTCCAAACGAACGATGTGTTGGGGGCCCCCACTGCCTTCGCTGGTCTACACCGTCGAATTTGCCCGATTTTATATTTTTAAACGAAAAAATTTTAAAGTTACCATTGGGTCGGGAGTTCCACTGCCGAAGGCAGTGGAACATTATTGATAATCACATAAGATAATTACATTCAAATGAAGAATTAAAATTAAGTATCTCATGCGAGCATTTTAAAAACACGATTGTGTTGTGTTGCAAATTTAGCGGAATTTTTTTAAAAATATCTAGCAGAATTCCTGAATAGTTACTTTCACTTCATTAATTACGGAATGTTTGTTATTAAATAAAGCAAAAATTATTATTCAAATTTCTGGAGATAATAAAAAATCGGCTAAATTGGCAACATTGGGAAAAATAGGAGGGTATTATCTGGTTTGAAAGGGGCCTCGCAACAGTTCTTGCACCCGGCCTCGCTTTCGCTAAGGACGACTCTGCCTGTAATACTTAAAAAAGCGCTAAAATATTGTATCCCTTAAATGTGCAACGATGCCGCTGAAATACGAAGATCGCAGCGACATCTGCAGGATATTTTCTACAACTGCAAGATATTGCTAGTCTATTCAATGTAATACTAGTAATACGAAAATCCCGCGGATGTCGCTGCGATCGACACTTGGGATTTTAGCAGTATCGTCGCACATTTAAGGGATACAAATTTTTAGCACTGTTTGGATAGCATATTTCCATACTAGGTATTCTAGACGCTGTTGTGGTATTACTAATAATGTGCCGTAATATGAAAGGTATAATTTAATTTGAAGTTCTTTTTAGTAACATGCGTTGTGTAATATTTGCAATAAAACCCTCTGTTCTTTGAGGTTAGCAAAAATAGAAATCAATGAAACTTCTTACTTGGATCGTGTCGTCTGTAAAATAAATGAAGAGGAGACTTTTAAGCATAAATCAATCTTTTATTTCATCTTGAAGAAGAGAAGAAAAGGCTTCCCGTTGATCACCGTTCATAAATTAATTCTTGCCAATAAAAGCATCTGCTCCACTTGAAGATAGATATTTCTTTTAAAAATTAAAGTGCAGCATAAATGAAATTTAGTATTGATGAGAAACGTAATTAAAGTCTTTTCCACGGTATCAAGAAATAATTTAACAGGAGTTGTTAAAATCGCAGACATCGTTTACGCAAAAGCTTTTCACCGGATTCCACATTCATCGGTAGACAGACCGATGGGAGCCCGCAGCCCCGCGATCTTTTTAAAAACGAGACTATGTCATGACAGCAACACCAAGAAAACAGATTCTGATTTAAAATTAACGGAATTTTTAATTTATAGTAAGAATACGGGGACTTCAAAAGTTACTGAAAGAAAAGATTTAAATCTATTAGAGAATTTAAAATATTAGGTAATGTCTTAATAAACAAATCCGAAAGAAAACATTTAAAAAGCTTTATTTTTATTGCTCTACGCACGGTGAATAGACACACCTCCAAAAGATAGTCACCCATTCAATGCATATGCCGTGAGAGGCTTGCTCCGATGACGTCATCCCAATCGTACAAAGTTCAAAGGAGAAGCATCCTATGCCAGGGGCAGCCGAACGTCAGCGAACTTGCGGATGTGCGGTGAAGCGAAATCACCCGCGCAAAAATAAATATGGATTTAAGTTTAAAGAACATCGATGTATAAGGCCAAAAGAAATAAAATAGTAACATAATTTAAACACTGTGAGATTTCATCTCACAGCTGTACTAACGGTCTGTAAAAAAAGACACTTCGATGCTCAGCTTTAGCCTGTCTTTTTCGTTAGCCTCATGACCGTGAAGTGTTCCCCCAGTATCGCTCTTTTTTTTCACCAGTGGTTAATGGAGGATACTCCAAATATGTGTTCGAGGCTGAAAAGAGTCACGTGATACCGGTAATTTTCCCAAGGAACTTCTAACTGATAAGAAGGGAAGGTACTACTGCTACAGCGTCTAGAATACCTAGTGTGGAAATATAATATCCAAACAACGCTAAAAATTTGTATTCCTTAAATGTGCGACGATACTGCTAAAATCCCAAGTGTCGATCGCAGCGACATCTGCGGGATTTTCGTATTACATTGTATAGACTAGCAATATCTTGCAGTTGTAGAAAATATCCTGCAGATGTCGCTGCGATCTGCATATTGCAGCAGCATCGTTGCATATTTAAGGGATACAATATTTTAGCACTTTTTAGGGATACAATATTTTAGCACTATTCTAGTTGCTATAGCTCTGCCCAACAAGCCCAAAGCGTTTTGACACATTTACAAATTCATTTTTCAACAGAAAGATATAAAATTGGAAAGCCTGGCCATGGAAGTGATTTGAAATTGAACTGTTTTTTCCATTTTTTGATCAATCAATTACCTATTGAGTTATAAGCGTTTTTGATCACGTGACAAGCACGTTTTCGCACGCTCTTGAATGCTTATTCTCCCTTCGCGCGGAAAGTCGGTTCAAAACGTCCATTTTGACATTCTTTTCTGAAAGATCTATTGTGTTTGCAAAAAAATGGAAAAAACAGCTCGATGGCATAGTTTCTGAACAACAACACCAGCTAGTTTCATGCATTTTCGAACAAAAATAAATTAAAACTTATGTCAGAAAGTTGCCCTTTTGATTTGAGAACACCCTTAAGGGATACAATATTTTAACACTTTTTAAGTATTACATGGATAGCCAATTTCCACACTATATATTCTAGGCGCTATACTACTGCTTTGCCTCATGAACTGTTTCATTATCTGGCGGGGATTTACATTACATGTCTACGGAGCCTTCCCTTCTTTACGCTAGAAGTTTTTACCTTGACCACGTTACAGCGCCTAGAATACCTAGTGTGGAAATATGCTAACCAAACAGTGCTAAAAATTTGTATCCCTTAAATGTGCGACGATACTGCTAAAATCCCAAGTGTCGATCGCAGCGACATCTGCGGGATTTTCGTATTACTAGTATTACATTGTATAGACTAGCAATATCTTGCAATTGTAGCAAATATCCTGCAGATGTCGCTGCGATCTTCGTATTTCAGCGGCATCGTTGCACATTTAAGGGATACAATATTTTAGCGCTTTTTTAAGTATTACAGGCAGAGTCGTCCTTAGTGAAAGCGAGGCCGGTTGCAAGAACTGTTGAGAGGCCCCTTGTTTATTTGTTTTGTTTGTTTTATTGGACACATACATCAGACTTGTGTGCTTGACAACAAGGCCCGCTGATAATTCATCGTCGATATACAAGGACGAGATAGCACAATGAAATTTACAACACAGAGAATTTTTACATCCGGGAGCTCTACAAAGAGTGTGCAATGGAGACAGCGGGAGTCGAACCCGACAAGCTTCCTACGCTCTAAAGCGATTAGCAGCGTGGTGTCTTAAACATTCGGCCACGGGGGCCCCTTCCAAACCGCGACATTTCTAATTCCACTAGACTTCTGTTCTAGCGTCCTTCAGAGCCGTTCTGATTGGCTGGCCAGCTCCAGATGAAGTGTCCATACGCGAGCATAGAGTGTCCCGAGCATCGTTTGCACATATTCGGATATTTGTTTTCAGCTATTTCGTTTCTGATGCTAGATAAGTTTGATTTGAATAAATTATTTTTCATTTTTAGATGATGAAACTGCTATTTTCTAATTGAAAGTATTCAAAAATACCTGTATAAAACAAACCTCCGTCATTTCCATACTAAAACCCTTTTTTTCCAATCCTTTTAAGATAGAGTCATAAAGACTGTTTCATAAATTTTGAATGTTATTTATATTAAAAATTATAAAAAAAAATTATAATTTATAATAAAAACGCATTTTCACTTATAAAACGTTGCAGTTGCAGGGAGAATTTGCATATCTAAATCATGAAAAAATATAAAATCAGAAACTTTTTTCTTTTTTTTTTGGTGGGGGGGAATGCCTTCTAACTGTCCCCTGAATTTGCAACTGAATCTTCCTATACCTCCATGAAACATATTTAAAAATTCCATATTCAGTGCTAAAAAAAGAATACTTTTGAGGGTTATTTTTAGTATCAGGGTTACAAAAATAAAAAAATAAAAAAAAAACCCTGGTTTTATATTTTTTTCATGGTTTAGATATGCAAATTCCCCTGCAATTGCAGTGTTTTATAAGTGACAAGCGTTTTTAATATAAATTATATATTTTATTTTATAATTTTTAATAGAAATAACATTTAAAAATTATGAAACAGTCTTAATCTTAAAAGGTTTGAAAAAAAAAAAAAACAGTTTTAGCTTGGAAATGATGGAGGTTTGTTTTATGCAGGTATTTTTGAATACTTTCAAGTAGAAAATAGCAGTTTCATCATTTAAAAATGGAAAATAATTTATTCAAATCAAACTTATGTAGCATCAGAAACGAAATAGCTGAAAACAAACATCCGAATATATGCAAACGGTGCTCGGACGTTTAGCCACTTCATCTGAATCGGGCCAGCCAATCAGAACGGCTCTGAGGACGCTAGAACAGGTTCTGAAGAACGTTAGAACAGAAGTCTAGTGGAAATAGAAATGTCGCTTCCAAACCAGATAATACCCTCCTATTCCTCCCAATGGTGCCAATTTAGCCGATTTTTTATTATCGCTGCGATCTGCATATTGCAGCAGTATCATTGCACATTTAAGGGATACAATATTTTAGCGCTTTTTAAGACAGGGATAGCCGATTTCCACACTATATATTCTAGACGCTATAAACACGTGATCAAAACGTAGATGGAATATCCTCCATTTACCCAAAGAACTTCTAACTGATAAGAAGGGGGCTACTACTGCTTTTCGCATGAACTGTTTCACTGGTTGGCGAGGGTTTTTCATTACGTCCACGGAGCCTTCCCTTCTTTACGCTAGAAGTTTTTACCTTGACCACGTGATCAAAACGTAGATGGAGTATCCTCCCTTTCAGATTTTCAATCTGCGGCTGCGGCTGCAACCGTTTCTCCTGTATCCGCGGCGCATGTAAAACAAACGCGCTAGCTGCTACTTCCAGCCTTCGCACAACGAGCGCGTTCACGGACCGCACACTGGGTTCCCCAGGTTTCCCCGTGGGGAACGCGAAGCGTTCAGAGCCGGCATCACGTGACTTTTTCCGAGTTTCCCGCAGCGTTCAGAGCCGGAGATTACCCAGATTTCGGGGAACCCACATTACCTGAAAAATTTTGTTGGGTAAAGTGATCACGTGGTTGGGAAATCTGATTTGTTTACCATTTTATAGCTTAACTGTGACTGTTAATCGGAATCACTGCTTTGATCAGTTTTATCGCACATTGTTTCTGTTTTTTCATATTACAAAAATAATAATTTGACATACAATAATTTTAACACATAATAATTTGAATGTACCATATTTTCCATCGAATGAATGAATCTCCGATTCAGCCTAAAATGGCTAGCAAAACCTGTGATACATATTTTTTGCGATAGTATTCCACATAAAAATTAACTTGCACTGTTAAAAATATCGTGAAAAATTACCTCTGTTTTTAAAGACTCTCTATTTTCTGACCAATGAGAACGCTACATTAATACCTATGAAGCGTTCTCATTGGTCAAAAAATAGATAGCCTTTAAAAACAGAGGTAATTTTTCACGATATTTTTAACAGTGATGGAACAGTTTCCCATCTAAAAAAAGTGATAATTGAATCTATTTACACTGTCGAAAGTACAGATGCCGCCATGTTTGTAAAGGCTCGTTTACACGGAGCTAGTTTACTAGCTACAAGCCGGCGAGAAAAGAAGCGAGCGAGTCAGCTAGTGAGATAGTGGTCGTTTACACACCAACTTGTTTACTCGCTCAGTAGCCAACTCGCTATTGCATCACTTGCTGCGTTCTAAAGCTTTATGTTTTTTTCTGTAAACAGTGTTTGTTTTTATATTAAGTGCAGAGTTTTCCTGCTTTTTTTTCTTCTTTTGTGTGTGTGTTCGTGGAAAAATGAAGTGGAACGCAAATGATATTGCTGATTTTTTAAATGTATACCAAGAGTACACTGTGTTATGGAATATAAAACACACAGATTACTGCAATACGAAATTAAAAGATGAAATTTGAATTTTATATTCTAATGCTCATTTATAAAATTTCATTAATTTTTAAGGTTTTAAGACCCGTGTCCATTATTGTAACGCTTCATTTGTCTATTTTTAGTAATGGACACCCCATGAAATCACTGTTAACTAGTTTGTTGTGGCCATCACAAAACTTTCTTCTATATAAATCATATCAATTAAATCATTTAAATAGTACAAGAAATTACATCAATTTAGCACCATTTCATATCTGAATTTGAAGTTTGATGAAAATTCGTGCATTACTTCTTGAGATAGAGCTGTAGGGGAAATTCTGAAAAATGCAGCATAGCAGCGCCACCTGTTGGGCGATTTACACCAAAAACTAATCAGCACCAATTTATATTAGGGACTACTTGAATATAAATTTCTATTAAATCCCGTGCATTGGTTCTTGAGATAGAGCGCCCACAAAATTTGTGTCACATACAGACACACAGACAGACATTTTGTAAAAACATGTTTTTCGGAATCCCTGACCTCTAAAACGTGTAAATCCGTCGAAAACCGAAAGTCGAAAATTTTTACGAATCCAATACTTTCTTCTTGTAAAGATAGAAGAAAGTAAAAATGCAATTTCAATGATGTTTAATAGGGCATAAAATCTTTTAACTGAAAATCTAATTAATCACATTTAATTTTTAAATTGCACTTATTGGAATATTAACTGTGAAAAATAGTGGAAAATATACGAATCTATGCACTGATACAAAACTTTTTTTTTCAGATTTTTTTTTTTTCCAATTATTGCCCTTTAAATACCCTGTACAGTCTCAATAATTTGATAACTGCAATTCCCCGACATTAGTATTTTAAAATATCTACCTAAAATAATTATAACATTCACCTTGTGATAATTATGGTAGTTATTTCAAACAGTGAATAATTCTCAAAAATATTTTATTTATTGGTATCCTATTTGTTAATTTTGTTCGAAAAAATCTATTTTGTTTCATTCACGCCGGCACGAACTACTCCAGTCGACATTGTTTACATATGCAGAACCACGAAACCACTGAATACTCGCAGCGATTTCACTAGCAACACCGTTTACACACAGCTAGTTTACTAGCCAGGTAGCTAACACGCCAGCGAGTAGCGAGAAAAGTAGCCGAGCTTTCAACTTTTTTCCCACTCGCTGAGCTGCCAGATAGTACGCTAGCGAACGTGTTTACACGGGGCGAGTTTACTAGCAGCTAGTGAATTCGCCGGCTTGTAGCTAGTAAACTCGCACCGTGTAAACGACGCTTAAATGTAAATAAAAAAATCCCGCAACTTTACCGGAAAGCGTTCAGAGCCGTTTTTACCCAACCTTACACCGAGAAACCAGTTTGACGTCAGTCCCCATTTTTCCGAATTACTCGTGTTTCGGTCTCTGAACGCGCTCATTGTGTTTCACTATAAATTGGATATCCTGGATTTATAGTTGGTTTACCAATTCAATGATGAAATAATTTTAGTAAAAACTCTTAAATAAAGGTTAATAACTGAATATTAATGAGGCTTCATTATGGAAAATGAAAATATGCGGGACGAAGTTTTAAGATTGGAAAAGCTATTTCCAGACGCTATTTCAGGTGACTATACCGATGAGAAATACAAAATTATTTCAGAGATAGTAAACTTTATGAAGAACCTTACTGAAATTTATCAATACTTTTCTTGTGATAAAGTAATATTTATTATTGGTTCAACTGGCGCTGGTAAAAGTACTTTGATGAATTATCTATCTAAAGAAGATAATTTATTAGTTTCTGCATACGGTAAAATATATGCTAAAGATAGTATAGCTGATATCGGAGAGGGAACCACTGGCTCAACTACTTTATTTCCTAATAGATGGAAACACAATGACATAGAAGGAGTCTTTATTGATTGTGCAGGGGATTTTGATACTAGGGGAGTGATAACAGAAGCTATTAACTCTAAAATTAAAGCTCTTATGGCAAATAGTGTAAAATCTGCAAAAATACTATTTGTTATTCCTGAAGCGTCTCTTAGTGCTGAAGGTGCTTATGGAAAAATATTCAAAGAGGCTCTAGATAAAAATGCTAAATTTTTCAATGATATAAATTATTTTAGAGATAATATTGCTCTTGTCATTTCGCACGCTAATCGCAATATAAAAACTTCTGAAATAATTGATACGCTACTACAGAATGTAATGAAACAATTTTCTTTAAGTAATTACACTGATACTGTCAAACATGTAATTGAACAAAAGAATATGGTTACGTTTTGTAAACCTTCTGAAGAAGCAATTCCTGGCAGTTTATACAAAGCTCCTGAATGGAATACTGGTGAAAGGCAATTAATAATTAAAAAAATCGCTGCACTAAATTTTATTGCAATTCCACAAAAAGATTTCTTCAATATTTCCTCGTCTCTGGAAGTTAAAGAGCAAATGGGCAAGGCACTTACTATAGTAAAAAAAAAAGCAGCACAAATTTTAATGAGTGCAGTTGAGGAGGCTGTAACACCTAAATTAATTGTATATGCAACAGAATTGCAGCTTTTTGCAGATTTTTTGAAACAGTTGGTAACTAAAAAAATTTCTACAGGTTTAGAGCAATATGTAAAATACTTAAATTATAATAATTTTCTCGCAATATCTCCTGATCCTGAGGTGATCAACAAATTAATGTATGAGTTAAAGTACTTAGAATCCTTTACTAATGATCAACAAAACAATAGAGGAAATTATGATTGGAATAATCTCGCAGGAGTACCTTCTTTTTTGCATAATATACGTGATGAAGTCATTACTATTATTAAGTCTTCTGAGTTATTTGCAGAATTTGGTTCATATAACAACTTAACAGTTAAAGGCAGTTTCTCGGATTCAGAAAGTGTAAAAAAATGTTTTAAAGAGCTTCATGACAAACATAAAGAAAAATGCACTATTGAGTCACACAGGTATAATACTAATTCGAAATACTATTATGATAATCAAGTGGAAGAATTTGATTATATGGAGAGAGAACCTCATGCAAAAATCGAAACCTATGAGGAGGATGTACCTTATACAAAAATCCAAACCTATGAGAAGGATGTACCTTATACGAAGACTAAGAATTATACTGAGGAAGAAACAGCTGTAGGTAGAACTATTATTGCTGGTGTTGCATCTGTTGGTATAATACCAGCTTTCAAAGCTCTCTTTACAGGAGATGGTTGCATGTATAATACAGTACAAAAAAATAGGAAAGTTACGCGTTATAGGAGGGAACTTGAAGAAAAAGAAGTACAGGATTTTAAAAGGGAAACCAAAACTAGAGAAGTAACGGACTACAGAGACAAGCCTGTCTATAAAAATGTTACTAAAAAACAATTTAACGAGTCTGAATATAATAAAGATATTGAACAAATAGATAATGTTACTACTAAATTACGTAAGAATATTATGGAAATTTTAAATAAAATGAAATTATCTAATCAAAATATAGAAGCTACGCTGAGTGAGGATGTGCTCACTAAAGTTAAAATGAATATGATTAAAAGTCAGGAGCATATTCAAGAACAATTTACAACTCCATTTAAGGATTTATATGAGCAATGGAAATTTTTAGAATATCAGTCACTTTTCTTAAATAAGCCTGATATGTCTCTTGATATAAATAATATGGAACAGTTGTTGGGTCAAGATACTCACTCTAGTAAGTGAATAGTTGCAACAAGGATTAAAGAGAACTATGGGTTTTGGCTCAATCTGTGCAAAAATCTCTGTACGGAAATCCCTATATGTGCGATTTAGACATAGTTAAATTGCCATTTCAATCTAACTACTGATGCAGATTTTTATTTAACTAACTTGCGTTTGTGATTATATTTGAAATTGTGCAATAAATGGTTCTTTTAATGGGTCATATTTTTTAATTTCTTGCATAGGAGGAATGAAAGATTCTAAATCTCTATATTTTTCCCAAGGTTTTCAGCAACAGCAGTTTGTCCCATATTATGATTGCAAAATAATGTTCTTGATTTTGCAATTGCTTTTGAAGTTCTAAGCTTTGTATATCAACGCTATTACAAAATTAAACTAAATCAGTTTTGAATCCTTTCTACTTTGCCGTTTAGAAAGGTAAAAATGGTCTAATTGGGTAGAATATAATTTCATGTTCTTTTAGATAACCTTGTACTACAACATAAGCAAAAAACTCTCCGTCTATCAGTTTGAATATGTTTTATCGGAAATGGTATGTACTCTAATTATTTGTTCTACAAACAATAAAGTATTTGTTGCGGTAAGTCTCATAAAAGCTAATATTTTATATCTTGTGCTGTCTTCTATGGCAGTATATTAATATAAATTACAAGTAACTTTACATGCATCCATTTGTACTTTTATTCCTAGAACCTTAGTGCTTTGTTTCACTTGGTTACAGCGTTCTAAATTTACCCTACAAAATTTTTGTTTCAATACTTTACAGTAGCGCCAACTTTTGAAAAATATTAGGTGGGCTCAAAAATTTTTGAGTAAAATAATATTTTCCCTCTTGGAGCGTATGTATGGAGAGAAAAAAAGGGGGGGAGGAGCGAATGACTAAAGAGGAAAATTAGAGGTTATATTAAGGGTTTTTCTAAGTAAAATATAAAATTTACAATTTAATAATTTCTTCCTTTTATAAATACATTAATATTTATAAATAGCATAAAAACTACTTATGTTAAGTGCATAAAAACTAAATGTCAAGAACAACATGTATTTTAGTCACCTAAATGTTTTATGGAACATTAAAGTAAGAGCAAAATAAGCAAAAAATTTATTTTTGAGATAAATTTAATTATACATCCGTTGAATGAGATTTCAGTGTTCCTGTAAGTGATGTAAATTTTACATCACATGTCCTGTAAGTGATGTCCTTACTTTTTAAATAAAATTATTTTTAGAACGCTAATAAAACCAAATTTTATTTCAGAGTTTAAATAAATGAATAAATCAATGGAAATCGGGTAGGCAGAGAGAATTATTGGGTGTGCTCGCGCCCCAGGGGCACATGTAAGTTGGCGCCACTGATACTTTATGTATAGTAGCTGTAGAAAATGAAATTTGATCTAAACTTTTTAGCTCATTCTTAATATTTCTTTCACCTAATCTCCTATCTTTTCTACGTTTAAGAAAAGAAAGGAGACAAAAATGAGCGATTTTTATTTTTTTTAAAGGTGATGTCTTTAATTTTTCGCTTAGCTCATGCAGTCCTTCCATCCCTAATTAACAAATGTTAAGACCCTTTAAGCAAATGGTATAAGGACTCTTAAAATTAAAAAAAAAATTAAAGAAAAAAGACCATTTTCAACATTTAATATCTTAAAATGTATGATTTTAAAACACAATTTTTATTGGGATGAAAGATATAAGTATGTTATTTTTTTTTTATGTATTTAAAAAGTTGCAAGTCGCAGAATTTATTTTTATAGGGGGGGGGGGGGGGTTCCAAACTGTCAGACATATGACGAGCAGAAAATTGGTTTAAGAGATTACGCGCATAATTTCAAAACAAATTTTTGAACTAGAACAAAAAAAATTGTGCCTAGTTATACTTCAGAATATAATTACCCTGAACCTAAATAAATTTGCATTTAAGCTATTTTTATATTTTTAATACAAAGTTGTATTTAGCTAATACAAAATTTTGAAATTTTCAACAGTATATATAATCTCCTAAGAAAAATATTTTTTTGAACAATAAAAAGGAAATTTTAGGTTCAGTTTATATAGACTAACACGAATCATATAGTTTGAAAAATTAATGAAATAATATTCGGAATTTTTTGAGATCCTGCGCGGTATGCAGAAAAACGTCATTTAGAGTAAAATGACTCTAAAGTTTCGGAAACGCCACTTCAGCTATTGAGCGGGTATAATTCTAAAAGCCATAACTTCTGTTCTAATGGGAATTTTAAGGAAAGAATTATATCAATGTTCAGAAAAGATAAGAGTTTAACATCTAAAAAAAATTTAAAAGTTTGAAGCTTTGAGTCCTGAGACCCCTTAAGGCTGTTCTCAAATCCAAAGGGCATTCTGACATAAGTTTTAATTGAATTTTGTTCGGAAACGCATGAAACTAGAATGCGTTGTTATTCAGAAACTGTGTCATCGAACTGTTTTTTCCGTTTTCTTGTAAACGCAATAGATCTTTCAGAAAATACTGTCAAAGTTGGCACTTTCAATTGAACTTCCGAAGGAAAGAGAATCCATTTCGTAAGGGGAGGAAAATGCCGTGTCACGTGATCAAAATCGCTTATAACTCAATAGGTAATTTATTGATCAAAAAATGGAAAACACAGATTCCAAATATATTCAATGGTCAGACTTTCCAATTTTATCTTTCCGTTAAAAAATGAATTTGAAAATGTGTCAAAACGTTTTGTGCTTTTTGAGCAGAGCAGTTAACAGCCTTAAGGCTATTCTTAACTTCTCTGTGCTTTACAACGGAGCGGCCTAGTCCATTAATATAGAAAATGGCATAGACAATATCTGTGGAAAATGGGAAGGAAAAGATGAGACCGAGAGGGAAGAATACATTCTATAACAGGTTTGCCCGTAAAGCGGACGTGCAAGATGAGTGTGCTTCTTTCGCTACTAAAAGCTTTAAGGCTGTTCTTAACTGCTCAGCTGAACAAGCGCAAAACGTTTTGGCATATTTACAAATTCATTTTTTAACGGAAAGATCTAAAATTGGAAAGCCTGGCCATGGAAGCGAATAAAAATTGAACTGTTTTTTCCATTTTTTGATCAATTACTTATTGAGTTATAAGCGAATTCGACGTTCAAACACGTTTTTCGCCCGCTCTTGAGTGCTTTTTCTCCCTTCGCGCGGAAATTCGGTTCAAAACGTCCAATTTGACACTAATTTCTGAAAAATCTATTGTTTGCGCCCCCCCCCCCCCCCAAAAAAAGCTCAATTACATAGTTTCTGAACAACGCCAGCTAGTTTTAAGCATTTTCGAACAAAAATAAATTAAAACTTGTGTCAGAAAGTTGCCCTTTTGGATTTGAGAACACCCTTAAAGTAAACCTTGAATGGTTACGTTACCTCAATTTTTGTATGGACAGTATTCTCGTAATATCATAGTGTAACAAATATTTAAATACCGATACACTAGATGGCAGCAGACGACAGTTTAGCGGGCTGCCAAATAGGTTTTCCCATAATTCATTGCGGATTAGCTTTTACGCTGGGAGATTGTTTTTGAGACGCAGAATGTAGAGGTGTTCGAAATACAAGCTGCTTGCTTGATCTTTTTTCCGCCGGAGCTTTTAATGAGAGGCGGGAAATGATAAAATATTTTGCAATCACCTGATTTCTTCTGAGTTTTGGCTCTGTAAATATGTGCAGTATTCCTGTAAATAATGTCTTGTAGTACAGAGATTCATTAAACCTTACTTTGTACTAAAACATAGTGTCGTTTCTTTTCTGAAGTGATGAGTCGATTGATAAAAGATTGTAGCGTCTATTTATAGAAAGTAAGCTGGCTATAGTAGTAAGTAAAATGGCAGCGTGATCATTTAAGCTTTGCATTCATGAACGTTTTTTCACTATTTTTCTTTGTAATGCTCTATTGTCACGCTAATGAGAAGAGAAACTAAATTAACGAAAACAGATTATACTTCCGCCATTAATGAAGAAAATTATAAAATTTGTATTTGCAAAATTTAAATGAGAAATTTTCTAAATACCAAGAAATTAACATTGAAATCATGAAGTAAAAGCATATTTAACTAAAATACGTTTCATTCACATAATTTATAAATAAGCCTCCTATTTAAACACTTCAAATTTCATTTTTATAGATAATAGATATTGGCTATATAACCTAATTTTTATTAACGTTGTATTTCAAATTCGATAATAAGGCTGTTCTCAACTGCTCTGCTCAACAAGCTCAAAATGATTTGATACATTATCAAATTCATTTTTTTAACGAAAAGATATAAAACTGGAAGGCCTGACTATGGAAGCGATTTGGAATCTGTGTTTTCCATTTTTTGATAAATAAATTACCTATTGAGTTAGAAGCGATTTTGATCAAGTGACAAAAATGTTTTTCAGCCTTCCTTGAGTGGTTATTCTTCTTTCGCGCGGAAATTCGGTTCAAAAAGCCCACTTTGACACTATTTTCTGAAAGATCTATTGCGTTTGCAAAAGAAAAAACAGTTAGATTACATAGTTTCTGAACAACACCTGCTAGTTTCATGCTTTTCCGAACAAAAATAATTTCAAACATATGTCATAAAGTTGCCCTTTTGCATTTGAGAACAGCCTTAATACAAAATGAAACTGAAATTAAATGGATATTCGTTATATTATTCAAATCTATTGCATACATTTCTACCCTTTCATCAGCAGAATAAAACAAGTTGAAAATTGCACGTCAAACGTGGCAAATGAGGTGCGTTCGTACTATAATTTGTTTATAATTATTTTTTGCACCATATACTGTACTGCATGTTTTAGTGCACTTCATAAGTGCATGTTAATTTCATTCTGTTCGAAAGGCTGTAACATCATTAAAATGCACTTGAAATAATCTTTTTCCATTGGCCGTAATGTAAGGGAAAACTTTTGACTGTCCCTGTAATTAAACTATATATCCGATTTCCATAAAATGTGAAATGACTCGGCAAAGTCTTGCAACAATTATATACTTAAACTTTCAAACCATTCGGTCGGGTAGTTTTTGCCCTGTTATATGTGGACAGACAGACGGACCGAACGACTACCATAGGTGCTACGTATTTATATAATTACGAATGCACCTAAAAACTATTCTTCGCGAATGTAATGGCGCTTTCCAATGGAGCGGGTTCCCAAACAGCTGGCCTTTTTCTTTTATAGCCTCGAACCGTAAACAAGAATGGGGTCCTATGGATTCTATTCTTACCCAATTTAAGCGTCATCTAATGTTAAGTTCCATGATGTCATTTTAATAATTAACCGTATTGAGTACTTGGTACTCTGCCAATAAAGTGGTTCTAAAAATTTCATCTTTTAAGCGTATTAAAAGACAAAGGAAATTATAATTGATCTTTAGAAAGTTATTCGAATATAAATATATATAATATATATATTCAATATATCGAATATAATATATTCAATAATTCATAAACTGTGTACTCGGTACATAAAAATCTATCTACAAAATACAGAAAAGTGCCCACTTAAACTGATGGCATTGAGCTTGTAGGCTATTCACACTAGTTGTATTTTATACTCTTATATATGCCCATTATTCATAAAATAGAACTTGCTCTTTGTGAGCAAAATGGTAAAAAATAAAAATAATAAACAGCGTTGTTTTGTTATAGTACAAACCAAAATAGTTCGAATGAGAAAAAACCCCTCCAAAACTAATCGGGGAAGCGCCTTATTGGAATAAAACATCATACCAAATTTGAAGCAAATCTGATAATTCTGCATGAAAAATTCGTTTATTTAAATTAAGGGGGGATTAGCACCCTGTACCCCCTTTTATACTTAAACAATTAACGCCCAAACTAACTGGGGAAGCGCCTTATCAGAATGAACTTGTATACAAAATTTGAAGCAAATCTGATATTTCTATCAAGAGTTATCGCGTTATGTACATATAGAAACCGCGGGCACATTAGCTCTCAGGTTTTTACAGCCTGCGAGCTGAAAAGGTAAGGGAAAAAATGTAAAATTAATGCAGATTAAAATTTAGTCTTGTATTTATACAAACAAGTCATTTTATAAATCTGTAGGAAGAGGCTATGATTCTGGATAAATAGTTTGTAGAAGCAGAAAATACATTAAATACTAAATAATTATTAAATTGTTTAGGGTGCAAAAACACCAATCATTCTACATTTTCAGGAGATGGGACATTTCTTTTTTTCTTGTAAATTTCGCCTGCCTCAAAAAATGCGTTTGCTGCAAGTGCACTGCTAAAATATCTTTATATACTGTACGTATTAAAAAAAGAAAAGAAACGGTAATAGTCCAGGGGAAATGTATCAAGAAAGGGTTCCCTTGAAAAAAGTCTGGTAGATGATTTTTTTTTTTCTGACTTTCTTATAATGATGCCAACATGGAAAAACAAAGTTTTCCAACAGAATTTCTTAAGGCTAAATTTTCTGTGGCTAAAAAGCAACAAAATTTTGGGACTTTTCTTATTTATTTTTTAATTATCTCGAGACCCTTTGCTGTAGCATATTATTTGTCAGTTACAATATTAAAGAGGATAAAGTTCTTTACAACTATCATATTTACAACTTTTTTATACACTCAATAGCAATCGCAGTACGCCATTTCTAAATAGGACAATTTTTTCAATTTTCTTAAACCGCGCAAAAACGTAGTTCTACCCTGATTATTCAAATGTTTCCCATGGATTTAATCGTGTATGCCAACTTCAATATATTGGTAGCAATAAATTATGTGTTTCAGAGCCAAAACTAGTCTTTTTTTGCACCCTTGGCAAACATGGATTTTGGCGGCGCCCACCCTCCCCCTTAAAAAGAAAATTTATCACGAGAATTTTAATAAATCTCTAATAACCGGATTTTGAAAATTTTAAGTGAATAATCATTAAATACGTAATGCTGAACTACGTAATGAACTTTGTCAATATTGATTCATAAACCTTAAAAACCGAAGCGAAACATATTCCGCTTTAAAGAGGTTTCCATCTTAGCAGATATATTTGTTCACATTCTTTCTCTTGAAAATATCTAATTTTTTCTTTAAAGACCTGATTCCATATATAGATTTCATTTTTAAAGATTTAACGATAGTTGTAGTATTGTGGCATTTAAAGTCAGTTATATGAATTATAAGACTAAATTAGTCACACGAAGACATTCGCAAGGTAATATTAAACCCTTGGGAGTGTTCTTGTCAAATATCTCGCTTGCATTTTATTACTTAGATTTTTTATTTTTTTCGTGGGATACCTGAGATTAATATTTAATGTTGTGCTTTTGTAATTTTCCGGATTTGGTTGCAATTTATATATATATATATATTCGGACACTTTTATTTTGGAAAACTGTTTGGAACCTGTTCTGAAATTTAAAGTATCCTCATTAAAAAAAAAATGCAACCTAATTCAAAAAATTAAAAACGCACAACATTAGATGTCAATCTCGGATATGAAGATGACACTATGGCAATACTAGAGAAAATGCAGTAAAGTGCTGATGAATGGGAAGTATCAAAATAAGGGATATTTATTCGGGACATATTCCTTTGAAACGGGATGCTAATAATCCTACAACAGTGCCATCAAAAAGAAAAAAAAACTAGAGAACAGAATTTCTGCTTTTTCAGAATTTAGTGTCTCCCCGGCATTTCCATTACTTCAAATTTTCTTCTGGTGGACTGGTGGCTTCTTATAAAACAGCCATTTTTAAATGAAGCGTTAAAAAAATTATGGCCATTTTTTTTTTCATTGTGACCAAAAAATCAGAGTTTTAACTTTTTACGGCAGCTCTTTCATCTTCACCTAACGCTTCATTTATAATGGTTGTTTCATAATAATAGAAGCCACCAGTCCATCAGAAGAAAATAACTCTGTTAAGCGTGACTCTGATAATCGGGACTCTACTGCAAAACATATTTCAGTTTTAAGACTTAAAGCACACGCTTTTATGTTATGTAAAATGACGTCATTTGCATTAATATAGAAACTTAAAATTAAATATAGTTTATAATAGCTCCCTGTTTTATCATAAATCCTTCATTTATATTTTTCTCAAAGTAGTACGTATTTTAATTTTTTTTTTCAATTTAATTTTTTTTAATGAGAAAATGGCAACAAAAAGATATAATTGCTATTTTTCAGCATTTTTTCTTTACTTTCTACAGAAATGGCGTACTTGAGTTGCCCAAATGAAACAAATGTCGCTAAAAACTACAAAAAAATTAATATTACAAAAACAAATAGAGATGCAGTTTTCAAACAAATTGCATTAAAAAGAATTTTTTTTTCCAATACGATGGTAGAAAAACTAAAAATGTGCGATGTTTAGAAATTAAAAAAAATGCTATAGAGCATTTAATTGTACAATGATACATCTACTTTGTTTATTGCTAGCGTCTGTAAGCTAACGTTATTTTTTGGATACAAAATAAGCTGGGAGAAAGAAATAGCATACCGTGGGGCTAATAAGTAGCCTGTCGAAATTATTATTAAAATACATTAGCTTATGCGGTCATATTGCGTACCTTATTTTATTGTGTAGGGAAAGTGGATTTGAAGGAAACAGGTGATCAGTGCGAAAACAAAAGCGTTTATATGGTCTACAATCATAAATACATTGGTATTTCATTTGATAAATGATATCACTGAGATCACTAAATAGATATAGTTTCAAAACAGTACATAGTAGGGGAGACCGGGGGAATGGCGACACCTTGAGGGAATTTAATTTTTTTCACCTCAAAAAAATGTTTATTTTTTAATAGTAAAAATTCTAAAGCTGAATCATGATCATTAGTATCTGTATAAATTTAACCGTAATCATAACTGTAAAGTAAGCATACATAAAAAAATATTTTTTAAACCTCTGCACAGTGGCGGGATTACCCAGGATACTGGGGTAATTCCGCCACTCTTTAATGACCTAGTACATGCATTAAATGGATACTAGGAAATACATAACCTACTGAAAATAGTTAGAAAGCAATGTAATTGAGCAGAATAATTGTTAAGGTTACAATTTACTTCATATTGCAAAAGTCACTCTGCTGAATCAGCTCCACTACATTCAAATGAGGCCATTTCTCACCCGATTTGCATGGTGGCGGCATTACCCCGAGAGGACAATATGGCCGAAATCCCCAAGCAAAGCCGAAAGAAGAACCGAACTTGTTCAACACATTGCATCAAAATATCGGCGAATGCATGTAGATTGCGGGTCATATTGTCTTAAATACCTAATGTTAAAATAAAAGGTGCTTATCTCTACTCATTTGAAGCTCCAAAATAATAAGCAACTAGATGAAAACTACATTTTTCACTAGAACAAACGAACGATGTACAGTAAAGTCACTCTCACTTTAGGCACTGTTTCTATTGTTGGCCGTTATAGTGCAGGCACATTCACTATCTCAAAATGCTCATGGTTTTTAAACTAGGTGGGGTGGCGGCATAACCCGGGTTGGCGGCATTCCCCCGGTCTCCCCTACAGAAGATTAGAATATTCCAAAAAGTGTTTTTCAATAACCAAAGCAAGTTTTTCTATTTGAGCTTTAAAGCAATTAATAGATAATCTTAAAGTTTTATATGTTTTTGCATGCTAAAATGATATAATCTCTTGTTATTTTTTATATAAGTGGAAATTTTCTTGACAATACTTATTAAAACTAATCTTTTTAAGTATTTTATGAATTTTCAAATTCATAATTCTGCCGATTTTCAAATAAATCCATTGAAAACACAGAGATTTGGTTTTTAATGTCCATTGTCCCCTTAAAACATATACATGCATAAACTAGCAAATTTACGTTCCATTACAACAAGTAATATGCTACCCAATTGCAGCAGTCCGGAGATATGTATCTCTAAATATTTTCGCTACATTTCCACTGATGTTAAAATATTGATTTATAGGGTGAAACCCCCAGTTATTGACACTTAACCAGTAACTGAAACTTCAGCAAAAATCATCTAACTCAAATAAGCATTTTCTTGTACAGTTCTGCAAAGTAATGTCATCGATTGGCAGTTTAGACATTTATTTTTATTTTGGAACCAAGTTATTCACCAATAGTAGACCAAGAACATATTCAATGAGGAAGAAAGTTTTGAGAGCACAAAAAGTATTATTTTGAGACATTCATCTTTTCTCTAAAATTAAAGTAGTGCTTTTTAAAAAAAATCTATTCGTAAGGCAACCATCCTAAAAATTTTCGTAAAGTTGTACTTCTAGAAATTAGTTAAAATATCACTATTATGATACATTAGGACCATGATTTCTAGTTTAGTTATTTTAACTTTATTGGGGGAGCCAGTTTTTGGTTCCAATAATTTCATTTCACCAGTCTCCGACAGGTGTTAATTATTGGTAATATTAAAGAAAGTTTAAATTTATTATTTGAGCTGTTAATTTTTTTAAACTAAATTTTAAAATTTAAGTTGTTCTACCAGGGCCTGACACCATTTCTCAGTTCATAGATGTCAAGTTATTGGATATCTGCATTACTGAAAATTTAAAACATGAAAGTAGGGACACATGCATCTGCAGTATATCGTATATATAAGTAAGGTTTAAGTAATTTGTTTCTATAATAAAGATTAAAGTATTTTTAAAGCATACGTTCCTTGAAATCTTTTTTTTTTTTTTTTCATTTACTAGCAAAGTTCTCTTTGTATCGGTTACTGGAGTTTAATATATTTTTTTTTTCCATAAATGTTTTATTTATGATGTAAAATTTTTCAAAATTTTTGTCAACAGTAATTTTCTAATTTTTTCCCCCTAAATATTGTCAATAACTCCAGTAACTGACACAAAGGGAACCAATCTGACACTGTGCTAGAAGAAAAAAAAGTTCTAGGAATTTATGCTTTAAAAATATTTTACTCTTTATTATAAAAACAGAGTTAAACCTTACTTATACAGTAAACTACCGATCATTCACGGGACCGATGGTGGTGGATAATTGAAATAGACGGATAACCGAAAGACAGTACAAGACTGTTACTAAAATTGCATTTGTATATGTTAATTGATAAATAAGAATAATTAAGATTTTTTGTTGTGTACTTTCGTTTATAAAAAGCATAACTGATACTAAGAAATCTATTTATCAGACAAATTTAGAATTTTACTGAATAAATATGTAGTATCTGTTTTCATACAAAGTAATCAATCCATTATACTTTTTTGTCTGTGTTTTGCTTGTGCCTTTTACTACAACAAGTTTACAAATTCTACGTAATAAGTTCTTGAATTACACATGTGCTTCCTCTTGTAACTCGCACCAATTAGGGGAAAGTAGGGGAATGGCGCTCACTTAAGGGAAAACATGAATAGCTAGTCAAATTTAGACAAAAAAATCTATTTTATTAACGAAGTATCACTCCAAAGCACAAAGTACAGTTTGCAATCAACTAATTTGCATAAAGGTTTAAAGAATTTTTTTAATAGTTTTATTTAAATAACCATCGATTGAGCGGTAATGCCAGACATGGTAGAGTTATTGCGCTCAGTGTTTGAATACAACATTTAAGTAAGACAAAAGTCACATATGTAGCTGAGTGGGTTGTTCAGACCACTGCAGACTTTTTTTGACCACTTTAGACATATTGTGCACATACATATATTGTGTTACACATATAGTGGGCTACATTTTTTAAATTTAGGCTTTTTGATTTTCACCACTTTTTTGAAATCGTAAAATTCTCCTTGTTTAATGACATATTAAGGCGAAAACAGGGGAATTTTACCATTTCAAAAAAGTGGTGTTAATCAATAAATTTGAATTTTAAAGAAGTTGCCCACTGGCAACACTTCTTCTGGAATTGCACATGAGCGCCATTATGTTGGATTTTAATGCATCACTAGTGGCGTAACAACGCACTACATAAATGAATAAAAGCATGAAAGTACAGCTAAATGATATATTTTGTAGACATAATGAGTAAATTAATATTTGAAAATAAGAGTGTACTCTTACCTTCAAGTTAGATGTTGTAGAATTTTATAATAAGACAACTGCAAACTAATAACGCGAGGACACAAAAATACTTTCCTTCCGACGGTCACTATATCCTTACTGGGAACTTACGATGAAGTTCGCTGGGCGCCGGCACCGATCGCACGTTTTCAATTCTATTCTGTTTAGAGATATTGGGTGAGCGGGATTGCCCTTCTGAGCGTCATTACCCTACTTTCCCCTAATACATTTAGAGAGCATCGTCTGTATAACAGACTCCTGGATGATCATTCCCAGAATCATATTCATCCGCTTCAGGTTTCTTTGATTTCAAAACATTTTGAGTAATTTCGTAATCTGTTAATTTTTAAAACCGATATCTTTGTTGTCAAAATTATGCCAGTCTGTGATTTCATTCGCAAAAACACTTTCTAATTGCTGTTCCTGACATCAGACAAGTCTTTTACTTAAGGGTGTATTCGAAAAAATATTTTTCCACCCTCAACAGCTCAAAATTTTCTGAGACATTTTCAAACTCATTTTTAAAAGTAAAATCGTGAAACTTGCTGAGGTGATTTTTGAAGAGATGTGTAAGAGGCCGTGTGATTTCATTTTTCACTCAGTTAACTAGAATTTGATTTTTAAATACTTATTTTCTCAGTATGACCATTTTTTTTCCATCCCCAGATCCCCCGCTTCGGAGAATTCGTTTCAAAACGCAAACTCTGATACTATTTTTTGCAATATTTTCTGCATTTATCGAAAAATCGACAAGCACGGCACATTATTTTGTTTCTAAATAAGAGAATTTCCCAGTTTGAGGCGTTTGAGACCAAACATGAATTTAAAAATAAATCAGAAAATAAGCAGTTAGGATTGGAATACACCCTTAAAATAACGCCGGCTCATTCGCGTTTATTTGCATTTAAATTTTCATTGTTAGTTTCTGATTTTAAAAAAGAAAAAAAAGGAGGAAAGGGGGGTGACGGTTAACCGAGGATAGCGGTTGATAGGGTGGCGGTTAATCGGAAATCATGCTCCAGATGCATGTTCATTTTCATGACTTAAATTTTTAGTGATGCAAATATCCAATAAAAAGTATAAATTATATTTAAAATTTTGTAATAGTGATTTGAACAAGAAAGAATCTTTAAGGTGACAGGGTTTCACTCTTTATGTGAAAGGTAGAATGATTAGTTAGTGGAGGTAGATAATATAAAATAATTTTATTCGAAACCTCTGTGGTTGGTCGAACTAATTTTATTAAATATTTTCCCATACAATGATGGTACGTAGGTATTCGGAGGAAGGAGGCCCCAAGAATCATATACCTCGGATATTCGGTTAACGAACTTAACCCGTTCCAAAATAGTGTTCGCTAACCGAATTGTTAGTTAGCCGATCATAGATTTTGTATTGATCTGTATGGGAATTCAATTAATCCGTTCTTAAAAGCTAAATAATGTATTAAAAATAATATAAATCTTATCTTTATAATAAGGTTAATAATATACATCCTTATTTAACATGACCACATCGTATTTTGTTGACTTTGTCTGTGTCGTGGCGTATTTTAAATAAAAACGACATGCCCTTTATAAAAGCTTTTAGAATTACATTCATTGACTACGGCATTCAGTCATATCAACTTGTCTCTTTGACCTTTCAAAAACTCCTTAGTTCTCTAACACATCGTGTTTACTGCAGGGCCCGGTAAAGCTCAAGTAAAATCTAGAGCCTGTTAATAATTTGTAAACAAAATTTCAATTAAAATTTAATTTTCAATTAAAAATATTTCTTTAAGGCTGTTCTTAACTGCTCTGCTCAACAAGTGCAAAGCGTTTTGACACATTTACAAACTCATTTTTTAGCGGAAAGATATAAAATTGGAAAACCTGGCCATGGAAGCGATTTAAAATTGAACTGTGTTTTCCATTTTATGATCAATAAATTACTTATTGAGTTATAAGCGTTTTCGATCACATGACAAACACGATTTTCGCCCTTCACGGACTGGTTTTTCTGCTTTCTTCGGGAACTTCGGTTCAAAACGTCAATTTTGACGTAATTTTTTGAAAGATCTATTGTGTTTGCAAAGAAACGGGAAAAATAGCTCAATTACATAGTTTCTGAACAACACTTGCTAGTTTCATGCATTTCCAAACAAAAAAAAAAAAAAAAAAAAAAAAAAAAAAAAAAAAAATTAAAACTTATGTCAGAAAGTTTCCCTTTTGGATTTGAGAACACCCTTAAAAAAAGATACGAAATATAAAAATCAATGTTTCTGATCTGTTCTTTCTAATTTGGGAGCCCTAAAATGTAGGACCTGAACCCCCGGTAGTCCATGAATTAATTTAGCCATACGTATGCAAGTGTTAAAATGTTCTCCAAGTTGACAATAGAAGCAATTAAATATAGCTCGGGAAATCGGAAACACAGCATTGCTTCTTCTTGGCTTTATTTTGTGAGGTGTTCCTTAACCGAACATGTTACTCACCAGCAAGAAAAGTGACACATCTCGACAAAAGTAAATTTCACAGAAGAGGGAAAAGTAAAATTTGCATGATTTTATTTTAATATGACATTATAACACTTAGCAGGAATAAAAACTTGCATAGAAGCATAAAACCCTCAAGAATGAAAACGTAGGATGAGACTTGGAGGGTTGAGTAATTTAACTCCACACCTCTTCTGTGGTGACAAATGGACGTATAGCGTAATAAAATAATTTTCCGCATAACTACACTTTTGTGTAGCAAGACGCATCTATGACAGATCTATTAGTGGAATAAAACGCAAAAGGAATTTTTGAGAGATGTATCATTTTTCTTGAGGTGAGTGATGTATTCGTTATCCGAAAATTAAAATCTCTGTCGAAAGTATTCGTTACCCGAACATAAAAATCCCTCGCGAAAGTGTTCGCTAACCGATCTGTTCGTAAACCAAATAGTTTGTTAACCGATCACCCGCTGTAATTTTATTTACATCATGGCACCAAAGGTTTTAAAGAAATTGTTTCTGCCGTTCAAATAAACCAGCAGTTGAAGCGTAACGTCACACGCGCTTTCCCTTATAATATTAAAACTACAGATATTTCTTTAAATAAAAGTTTTATGAATTTTAAAAATTAAATATTTTAAAGATTAGTGAGTATCTGGAAATATATTTTATTACGTAATTTGAGAAGCTAAATTGGTTATGACTGTTTTTTTTTTTTTAATTATGTAAATAAGTTTTTGCATCTGATTTTATTCTGGCAAAAAACAATTTAACCCTTTATTCCCCGACAGAATTTCAACGGTTAGTAGTAATATAGATTAGAATGAGTTACAGCTTTATTTTGTTCCAAAAGCATTATTGGTTGCAGAAAACAAAAATATTTTTAAAAGGATTTCCTTTTCATCTGCATCTTTTCAGCTTACTTGACGCTGAAAGATTGTGGGGGAAAAGTTTGTTAGGAAATATTTCTATATTTCTATTGTAAGAGAATTATGTTTGTACATTTTCTATCTCTATAAAATACTGAAGAAAACATTTTAAATAACAGATTTGAGTGGAGTTATAAATATTGCACAAAATCCCTATACATTCAAATCTATTTTTTTATTTTTTTATTTATTATTTTTTTTTAAATTGGTAAAATCGTTCTAAAATTTATTAAGGCTGTTCTTTACTGCTCTGCTCAACAAGCGCAAAACGTTTTGACACATTTACGAATTCATTTTTAACGGAAAGATATAAAATTGGAAAGCCTGGCCATGGAAGCGATTTGTAATTGAACTGTTTTTTCGATATTTTGATCAATCAATTACCTATTGAGTTATAAGCGTTTTTGATCATGGGAGAAACACGTTTTTCGCCCGCTCTTGGGTGCTTTGCATACTGTGACATATATGGAACATACTGAATTTACTATAGTTCTGCAGTTGTTTTTAATCGAAGAAGTTCCATTCTTCTTTGTTTAGTTCGTTAGTGGATGAGGCATGTTATGCCATCAGATGCTGCCTACTTTTTAGTGGATTTTGGCACCAAAAAAGAGGCGAACGATGAGAATTTATAGTTGTTACTTTGTGTTTCTCGATAGTGAATATTTTTGTTGTTTTTGTGTGGAAAAATGAAGAAGAATGGACTGAAATAAATACAGCTGTATTTGTAAGTATCTTGTGAATAATATATGATAGTAACACATTGTAGAAATGTTAGCGTATATACTACGTAAAAATCGGTACGTGCCACATATGTCACACCATGCATTGACGGGTTGTATTTTTCCATAGCGATTGAAATATGTATTTGTTTATTCACCATCAAAAATGCAAAGTGTCACTTTGTCTGAACAATGACCGAAATTGCTTTGCCAAGTTTCACACTGAATGAAGGGTCCAGGGCCAGAACTAAGGAGGGGCAGAGGGGGTACGTGCCCCGTGCGCCAGGACGAAGGGATGCCAAATGAAGATTTTGTTTGTCGATTTTTCTCACATCTATGTTTAGCACGGTTTTGTTAAAATGATCCTGTCTGAGGTATGCCAAAGCATAGAAGAATCCAAAGATAATATGGCATAAGGATCCTGTATAAAGCGGAATTTGTTTTCAATTCTTGTCGATTCCGTTTTCAAGATGTTAATGAATCAATATTTTCCAAAGCAGATTACGTAGTTCAGTATTACATATTTTATTATTACATATTTTAAATTTTAAAATAAGTCGGCTATTAGAAAATTAGTGGAATTCTCTTTGTAAATATATTTTGCGGAGGAGGGGGGCAAGGGCGCCAAAATCCATGTTTGCCCCGGGTTTTTTTTTTTCTATGTACGATCAGTTTAAATTATGCATCGGAAAAATAGAAAAACATTCTTATTACTCTACTCCACCCCCTTAATCCATTTTGTGTTTAAATCTCATCCATTGCCAGTGTTATCGATTTGTTTTCGTGTAATCTAGTTTGTGTGTATTTATAAATTATTCCTTAGAATGTAGTAAAACTCTCATCTGTAACCTAGATCTAAAATTTATCTGTTAAGTTTTAAACATGTATGTTTTCTTTTCAGAATCTCAAATATATGATGTTTAAAACTCGGTAAAAATGGTCTTCACTTTAATTTGACATGAACCTGTCTTCACATGACACTTTTGTGGCCCAAAGAATGTCACATAGTGCATGTTGAGTATTTTTAACATCACATTCCTCAGTGACACTTCTCCGGCCAAATTTTCTGCATATTTAAGCGTTTGAGCTCAATGATTTTGTTCCGACTTAACCAGTTCTTCATGATTATGTGACTAGCACCTCAAGTATGTCTTAAAATATTAATATGTTTGTTATTTCTCATCAAATAGGTTAAATTAGATTTGCTTCCATTCTAATCCGATTTTTATTAAAATTTATTATATCAGACAATATATTTTTATTATAAAAAGGCGCAATTGAAAAAAAAATATTTAATTTTTTTTTTTTATTAAGAGGCCACACTAGTCGCTCAAAAAGACCTGGATGATAATGTTAATCGTACGGGGAAGTTATTTTCAAATATCTTTTAATATTTTTACATGATTCTTTTTTTTTTTTTTTTTTTTTTTTTTTGCATATGATAGCTGAGGACGATCTACTGGAAGTAGATGTTAGACGTAGACTGGCTAGTTTTTACTTTTTTGATTTTGGTGATAGATTTTTTATATTAGGATAGTTTCAATTCCAGAACCGGTTTCAACCGGTTCCGAAAGTGAAAATATATATATTTTTTTAAATCGGAAACCAAAATCGAAAAAGTAAAAACTAGCCCGGATGTAGATGTTCCAAGCTTTCATATGCAAAAAAAATCATGTAAAAATATTAAAATCCAAACAAGATATTTGAAAATAACTTCCCCATAGGATTAACATTATCATCCGGGTCTTTTTGAGTGACTAGTGTGGCCTTTTAAGGCTGTTCTTAACTGCTCGCTAGCTCAACAAGCGCAAAACGTTTCGACATATTTACAAATTCATTTTTTAACGGAAAGATATAAAATTGGAAAGCCTGGGCATGGAAGCGATTAAAAATTAAACTGTTTTGTCCATTTTTGGATCAGTCAAGTACCTTTTGAGTTATAAGCGAATTCGATCACGTGACAAACACGTTTTTCGCCCACTCTTGGGTGCTTTTTCTCCCTTCGCGCGGAAATTCGGTTAAAAACGTCCACTTTCACACAATTTTTTGTAAGATCTATTGCGTTAGCAAAAAAATGGAAAAAATAGCTCAATTACATAGTTTCTGAACAACAACACCAGCTAGTTTCATGCATTTTCGAACAAAAATAAATTAAAATTTATGTCAGAAGGTTGCCCTTTTGGATTTGAGAACACCCTTAAGATCATAACCGTTAATATACACCGTTAACAGTCAGAAAACATGCGAAATTCGTCATGAGTTTAGGAATTTTTTATAAAAAAGCTCAATAATTGAGCTCAATGTTTTTGTTCTGACTTAACCAGTTCTTCATGATTATGTGACTAGCACATTAGGTATGTCTTAAAATATTAATATACAGGTTGGTTATAATTAAACTTCCCCTATAAACAGCATCCTACAGCGCAAACGAGTGTACGGAATGCAATGAAATTTGGTGTGTAGACACGAGACATGTTTGGTATACACGAGATGCGCTCAGGGAATTTCGAAAAAAAAAAGTAGTTCCAAAATGCCCACCAGATGGCATCTTTTCAGGGAAAACATTAATTTTAACACAATAAACGACCAAAACGGAATAAAGAAACAATATTAACAATCCAGAACAAGAATTATGAGTAATAAAATGTAAAACCGGGAAAAGCTGTCAGTTCTTGAAAAAAAATGTAGAGAATTGCATGCTTGCGAAGAAAAGGAAGCTTTATGCAAAACAGGTTAGGGTATAAAATGCTTGCAGGCGTTATCATGTTTTATGTCGATGTTTCCGACTATTCTGATGATGGTATATTTAGTTGAATGTCCGTTATTAGTGAAGCTATTTTACGAAAACAAAGGGAATGCTTCTGCTGCAGTTCGTGAATTTCGTCGTACAAGAACCTACGGCGTGGACCAATGTCTGTTAAAGGTATCCGGGCCATGATTAAGAGATTTGAAGAGACGGGGAAATTCGGAATTCAACCTGGAAGAGGTCGTAAACCTGTCACAGCGGTACTTGTTGATGCCGCCAAGACAGCTGTTACCGCACAGTCACAGCCAGATATCGGAGTTTGGGGGCAGTAGCGTACGTTCAGATTCTCGACAGACAGGCTATTCTTACAGAACCGTCCGAAAAGTGCTTAGAAACATAATACACTACTTCCCATACAAGATCCACCATACCCAAGAGCTGTTGGATAAGGATAAGCCACAACGTCTCTCATTCGCAGTTTTATCAACGAAATGACTGTTGATCTGTCATGGCCTTGGAATAAGGAAAGGGCATGTTTACAAACAAACAATTCCGTCAACCAATCTACCAACTACATTTTTGTCATAACGATCATTGCAGGAATAGTCTTGGCGATGTAGGCCAATCATATCAGAGACCTGTTACACGTGGACCAATCAAATTTCCCTAGCTCATGTGTACAGGCAGGAGTCATAATGAATGAACGGGTTTTTCTTGCTGACCAACAGTAATTCAACCAACAGTGACGTCAGCTGCCCTTTCCTTATATTCTGTGGAACCTTACCTTTACTTAATGTGGTTCGATGACAAGGTGATCAGAAAATAGTCAATAAATGTTAATATTGTTTCTGGATTCTGTTTTGACCGTTTATTGTGTTAAATTTAATGTTCTTTCGGAAAAGGCGCCCTCTGGTGGACATTTTGGAACTATTTTTCTTTTCGAAATACCGCGAGCGCATCTCGTGTATAGTCTATATACTAAATTTCGTTGCATTCCGTTCATCCGTTTGCGCTGCAGGATGCTGGTTATAGGGGGAATTTTAATTATAGCCACCCTGTATTTGTTATTTCTCATCAGATAGGTTAAATTCGATTTGCTTCCATTCTAATTCGATTTTTATTAAAATTTATTATATCAGACAATATATTTTTATTATAAAAAGGCGCTATTGAAAAAAAATATTTCTTAAATTTTTATTAAGATCTTAGAATATAAACGACTATCGGTACTTTTATGTATTTCGCTCGTCGCGCTCAGACTGAGTGATCTCATTGTCGTGACGTCATTACCTTGACGTCACACCATGGACTGGCCTTGTATATCGGTGGTCACGCTATCAACGACATAAAGCGATTGGTACGAAACGTTGGGCGCGTCGCTTTGTACTATAGTACGTAGAAGATATAGTGTCGAAATCGGCCAACAAAAAAATGGTAATCTCACAAATATTGAACGATGCTGAACGATAAATGGCGATTGTAGCGACATCTGGTAATTCAAACGTAAACATTGTATAAGGATTCAATTGAGAAAACATTCCGACGGTGAAGAGCTAGCAGATGTTGCTACAAACAACATTTTTCATTCAATATTTATGGGATTCAATTTTTAACACTTTTAAATACAGCGCCTAGAATATATAGTGTGGAAATCGGCTATCCCTGTAACACTTAAAAAAGCACTAAAATATTGTATCCCTTAAATGTGCAATGATACTGCTGCAATATGCAGATCGCAGCGACATCTGCAGGATATTTTCTACAACTGCAAGAAATCTCTAGTCTATACAATGTAATACTAGTAATACGAAAATCCCACAGATGTCGCTGCGATCGACACTTGGGATTTTAGCAGTATCGTCGCACATTTAAGGGATATAACTTTTTAGCACTGTCTGGATAGCATATTTCCAGACTAGGTATTCTACACTGTTAAAAATATCGTGAAAAATTACCTCTGTTTTTCAAGGCTATCTATTTTCTGACCAATAAGAGCGCTTCATAGGTGTTAATGTAGCGTTCTCACTGATCAGAAAATAGAGAGCCTTAAAAAACAGAGGCAATTTTTCACGATATTTTTAACAGTGTAGGCTCTGTACTTTTAAAGCATTAGTAGATCACCCCTTTGCCAAACTATATCTTCGAGACGCTATACTACAGCGACTAGAATACATAGTGTAGAAATCGGCTATCCCTGTAACACTTAAAAAAGCACTAAAATATTGTATCCCTTAAATGTGCAATGATACTGCTGCAATATGCAGATCGCAGCGACATCTGCAGGATATTTTCTACAACTGCAAGAATCTCTAGTCTACACCATGTAATACTAGTAATACGGAAATCCCACAGATGTCGCTGCGATCGACACTTGGGATTTTAGCAGTATTAGATTTTAGATCGCACATTTAGAATACATAGTGTAGAAATCTGCTATTCAAACAGAGCTAAAAGTTGTATGCCTTGCATGTGCAATGATGCTGAAATCCAGGGATCCGATCGCAGCGACGCGACGTCTGCGATATATTTTCAAATTTCAAAGTAAACATCGTATTATTACAGCGTCCAGACCAAATCGTCTTGGAGTTCTAGAAAATATCCTTCAGATGTCGCTCTGATCGACTCATTGGATTTCAGCATCGTTTGACATTTAAGGGATTCAATATTTTAGCATTTTTTTAAGTACTACTGGTACAGCGTCTAAACTACCTACTGTGGAAATATGCTATCCAAAGAGTGCTAAAATTTGTATCCCTTAAATTTGCGACGATGCTGCTAAATTGCCAAGTGTCGATCGCAGCGACATCTGTGGGATTTTCGTATTACTAGTATTACATTTTATAGACTAGCAATATCTTGCAGTTGTAGAAAATATCTTGCAGATGTCACTGCGATCTGAATATTGCAGCAGCATCATTGCACATTTAAGGGATACAATATTTTAGCACTTTTTTAAGTATAACTATAGCGCCTAGAATATATAGTGTGGAAATTGGCTATTCCTGTAATACTAAAAAAGTGCTAAAACATTGTATCCCTTAAATGTGCAACGATGCTGCTGAAATATACTGATCGCAGCGACATCTGCAGGATATTTTCTACAACTGCAAGATATTGCCAGTCAATACAATGTAATACGAAAATTCCGCAGATGTCGCTGCGATCGACACTTGGGATTTTAGCAGTATCGTCGCACATTTAAAGGATACAAATTTTTAGCGTTGTTTGGATAGCATATTTCCACACTAGTAGCTATTCTAGACGCTGTACTACTGGGATAGCCGATTTCCACTTCTAGACGCTGTACTTTGTACCAATCGCTGTATGTCGTTGATAGCGGCCAACTACCATCTGAGACGCCATGATAATGAATGAGCAAGCCCGGTATTTAGTGATAAAGGCCGTAACTAACGAATGTCAATAGGCCGGGATCCAGATAGATTTTTCGCTGTTAGCGAAATGACATTGACCAATCTAAAGCCTGCATTTTTTCGAACTTTTCGCTGTTTGCAAAAATGCAGGCTTTTGATTGTTCAATCTCGTTTCGCTAACAGCGAAAAATCTATCTGGATCCCGACCATTGAAGTAGTACAGTCCAGTTTGCTATTTTATTTTAGCTGCCTTCCCCAACGTCCCCTAGATATTTGAGAGTGCCTTGACACCCGTCACGAAAACGCCACACAAAGCAGGCAAAACAAAGAATAAAATCATTCATTGGCTGGTGGATATCCTCGAGCCAATGAATGCTTCCCCCACCCCCCACTTGTTTTGCCTGCTTTGTGTGACGTTTACGTGACGCGTGTCAAGGCGCACTCAAATATTTGGGGGGCGTTGCCTTCACGCCTTTACTGCGACTGTGAAGTGTTTCTCCAGTATAGCTATAGCGTCTAGAATATATAGTGTGGATATCCGCTATCCCAGTAATACTTAAAAAAGTGCTAAAATATTGAATCCCTTAAATGTCAAACGATGCTGAAATCCAAAGAGTCGATCGCAGCGATATCTGCAGGAGATTTTCTAAAACTCCAAAAAGACTTGTCATAGACGCTGTAATAATACCAAGTTTACATTGAAAATTGAAAATTTCCCGCAGATGTCGCTGCGATCAGCTCTTTGGATTTAAGCATCGTTGCACATTTAAGAGGTACAGATATTTAGCACTGTTTGGATAGCAGATTTCCACACTATTTATTCTAGGCGCTGTACTATAGCTCTTTTTTATGCCGTTGTTTAATTTCAGATTTGCAACTTGCGGCTGCAACCTTTTCATTTGTATCAACGGCGCATGTAAATTAAACGCGTTAACCTGTACTTTCAGCTTTCGCACCACGTGTTTCGCTACAAATCGGATAACCTGGATTACATTTATCTTACAGTTGGTTTACCAATATAAGGATGAAATAGTTTTAGCAAAAACTCTTAAATAAATGTTAATAATTAAATATTAAGGAAGCTTCATTATGAAAACTGAAAATATGCGGGAGGAAGCTTTAAGACTGGAAAAGCTATTTCAAGACGCAATTTCAGGCGACTATACCGATGAGAAATACAAAAATATTTCAGAGATAGTAAATTTTATTAAGAAACATATTGAAAATTTTCAACACCGTTCTTGTGATAAAGTAATATTTATTATTGGTTCCACTGGTGCTGGTAAAAGTACTTTAATGAATTACCTATCTAAGGAAGATAATTTATTAGTTTCTGAATACGGCAAATTATATGCTAAAGACAGTATAGCTGATATCGGAGAGGGAACCACTGGCTCAACTACTTTATTTCCTAATAGATGGAAACACAATGACATAGAAGGAGTCTTTATTGATTGTGCAGGGGATTTTGATACTAGAGGAGTGCTGATAGAAGCGATTAACTCCAAAGTTAAAGCTCTTATAGCAAATAGTGTAAAATCAGCAAAAATATTATTTGTTATTCCTGAAGCTTCTCTTAGTGCTGAAGGTGCTTATGGAAAAATTTTCAAAGAGGCTCTAGATAAAAATGCTAAATTTTTCAATGATATAAATTATTTTAGAGATAATATTATTCTTCTCATTTCACACGCTAATCGCAAAATGAAATCTTCTGAAATGATTAATATGCTACTACACCATATAATGGAACAATCTTCTGTAAATAATTACACTGATACTGTCAAACATGTAATTGAACAAAAGAATATGGTTACGTTTTGTAAACCTTCTGAAGAAGCAATTTCTGGCAGTTTATATAAAGCTCCAGCATGGAATGCTGGTGAAAGACAATTAATAATAAAAAAAATAACTGCACTAGATTTTATTGCCATTCCGCAAAAAGATTTCTTCAATATTTCCTCGTCTCTGGAAGTTAAAGAGCAAATGGGCAAGGCACTTACTCTAATAAAAAAGAAAGCAGCACAAATTTTAACGAATGCAGTTGAGGAGGCTATAACACCTAAATTAGTTGTATATGCAACAGAATTGAAGCCTTTTGCAGACTTTTTGAAACAGTTGGTAACTAAAAAAATTTCTACTGGTTTAGAGCAATATGTAAAATACTTAAATTATAATAATTTTATCGCAATATCTCCTGATCCTGAGGTGATCAACAGATTAACGGATGAGTTAAAGTACTTAGAATCTTTTACTAATGATCAACAAAATAGAGGAAATTATGATTGGAATAATCTCACAGGAATTCCTTCTTTATTGCATAATATACGTGATGAAGTAATTTCTATTGTTAAGTCTTCCGAGTTATTTACAGAATTTGGTTCATATAACGATTTAATAGTTAAAGGTGGTTTCTCGGATTCGGAAAGTGTAAAAAAATGTTTTAAAGATCTTCATGACAAACAAAAAGATAAATGTACTGTTGAGTCACTAAGGTATAATACTAATTCAAAATACTACTATGATAATCAAGTGAAAGAATTTGATCATTTGGAGAGAGAACCTTATACAAAAATGGAAAGCTATGAGGAGGATGTACCTTATACAAGAATCGAAACCTATGAGAAGGATGTACCTTATACAAAGACCGAGTATTATACTGAGGAAGAAGTAGCTCCAGTTAGAACTGCTATTATTGGTGTTGCAACTGCTGGTTTATTTACACTTGGCAAAGCTCTTTTTACAGGAGATGGTGCGATGTATGATACAGTACAAAAAAGTAGAGAAGTTACTTGCTATAGGAGGGAACTTTTAGACAAAGAAGTACAGGATTATAAAAGGGTAACCAAAACTAGAGAAGTAACGGACTACAGAGGCAAGCCTGTCCATGAAAATGCTACTAAAATACAATTTAACGAGTCTGAATATAATAAAGATATCGAACAAATAGATAATGTTATTACTAAATTACGTAAGAATATTATGGAAATTTTAAATAAAATGAAATTATCTAATCGAACAATAGAAGGTAAGCTCAGTGAGGATGTGCTTACTAAAGTTAAAATGAATATCATTAAAAGTCAAGAGCATATTCAAGAACAATTTACAACTCCATTTAAGGATTTATATGAGCAATGGAAATTTTTAGAATATCAGTCACTTTTCTTAAATAAGCCTGATATGTCTCTTGATATAAATAATATGGAACAGTTGTTGGGTCAAGATACTCACTCTAGTAAGTGAATAGTTGCAACAAGGATTAAAGAGAACTATGGGTTTTGGCTCCATCTGTGCGAAAATCTCTGTACGAAAATCCCTATATGTGCGATTTTGACATAGTTAAATTGCCATTTCAATCTAACTACTGATGCAGATTTTTATTTAACTAACTTGAGTTTGTGATTATATTTGAAATTGTGTAATAAATGGTTCTTTTAATGGGTCATATTTTATAATTTCTTGCATAAGAGGAATGAAAGATTCTAAATCTTTATATTTTTCCCAAGGTTTTCAGCAACAGCAGTTTGTCCCATATTATGATTGCAAAATAATGCTCCTGATTTTGTAATTGCTTTTGAAGTTCTAAGCTTTGTATATCAACGCTATTACAAAATTAAACTAAATCAGTTTTAAATCCTTTCTACTTTGCCGTTCAGAAAGGTAAAAATGGTCTAATCGGGTAGAATATAATTTCATGTTCTTTTAGATAACCTTGTACTACAACATAAGCAAAAAACTCTCCGTCTATCAGTTTGAATATGTTTTATCGGAAATGGTATGTACTCTAATTATTTGTTCTACAAACAATAAAGTATTTGTTGCGGTAAGTCTCATAAAAGCTAATATTTTATATCTTGTGCTGTGTTCTATGGCAGTATATTAATATAAATTACTAGTAACTTTACATGCATCCATTTGTACTTTTATTCCTAGAACCTTAGTGCTTTGTTTCACTTGGTTACAGCGTTCTAAATTTACCCTCTAAAATTTTTGTTTCAATACTTTACAGTAGCGCCAACTTTTGAAAAATATTAGGTGGGCTCAAAAATTTTTGAGTAAAATAATAAATTTTCTCCCTCTTGGAGCGTATGTATGGAGAGAAAGAAAGGGGGGGGGGGGGGAGGAGCGAATGACTAAAGAGGAAAATTAGGTTATATTAAGGGTTTTTCTAAGTAAAATATAAAATTTACAATTTAATAAATTCTCCCTTTTATAAATACATTAATATTAATATTTATAAATAGCATAAAAACTACTTATGGAAAGCGCATAAAAACTAAATGTCAAGAACAACATGTATTTTAGTCACCTAAATGTTTTATGGAACATTAAAGTAAGAGCAAAGTAAGCAAAAAATTTATTTTTGAGATAAATTTAATTATACATCCGCTGAATGAGATTTCAGTGTTCCTGTAAGTGATGTAAATTTTACATCACATGTCCTGTAAGTGATGTCCTTATTTTTTAAATAAAATTATTTTTAGAACGCTAATAAAACCAAATTTTATTTCAGAGTTTAAATAAATGAATAAATCTATGGAAATCGGGTAGGCAGAGAGAGAATTATTGGGTGTGCTCGCGCCCCAGGGGCACATGTAAGTTGGCGCCACTGATACTTTAAGTATAGTAGCTGTAGAAAATTAAATTTGATCTAAACTTTTTAGCTTATTCTTAATATTTCTTTCACCTAATCTCCTATCTTTTCTACGTTTAAGAAAAGAAAGGAGACAAAAATGAGCGATTTTTATTTTTTTTAAAGGTGATGTCTTTAATTTTTCGCTTAGCTCATGCAGTCCTTCCATCCCTAATTAACGAATGTTAAGACCCTTTAAGCAAATGGTATAAGGACACTTAAAATTAAAAAAAAAAATTAAAGAAAAAAGACCATTTTCAACATTTAATATCTTAAAATGTATGATTTTAAAACACAATTTTTATTGGGATGAAAGATATAAGTATGTTATTTTTTTTTATGTATTTAAAAAGTTGCAAGTCGCAGAATTTATTTTTATAGGGGGGGGAGGGGGCGCTCCAAACTGTCAGGCATATGACGAGCAGAAAATTGGTTTAAGAGATTACGCGCATAATTTCAAAATAAATTTTTCAACTAGAACAAAAAAAAATGTGCCTAGTTATACTTCAGAATATAATTACCCTGAACCTAAATAAATTTGCATTTAAGCTATTTTTATATTTTTAATACAAAGTTGTATTTAGCTAATACAAAATTTTGAAATTTTCAACAGTATATATAATCTCCTAAGAAAAATATTTTTTTGAACAATAAAAAGGAAATTTTAGGTTCAGTTTATATAGACTAACACGAATCATATAGTTTGAAAAATTAATGAAATAATATTCGGAATTTTTTGAGATCCTGCGCGGTATGCAGAAAAACGTCATTTAGAGTAAAATGACTCAAAAGTTTCGGAAACGCCACTTCAGCTATTGAGCGGGTATAATTCTAAAAGCCATAACTTCTGTTCTAATGGGAATTTTAAGGAAAGAATTATATCAATGTTCAGAAAGGATACGAGTTTAACATCTAAAAAAAATTTAAAAGTTTGAAGCTTTGAGTCCTGAGACCCCTTAAGGCTGTTCTCAAATCCAAAGGGCATTCTGACATAAGTTTTAATTGAATTTTGTTCGGAAACGCATGAAACTAGAATGCGTTGTTATTCAGAAACTGTGTCATCGAACTGTTTTTTCCGTTTTCTTGTAAACGCAATAGATCTTTCAGAAAATACTGTCAAAGTTGGCACTTTCAATTGAACTTCCGAAGGAAAGAAAATCCATTTAGTAAGGGGAGGAAAATGCCGTGTCACGTGATCAAAATCGCTTATAACTCAATAGGTAATTTATTGATCAAAAAATGGAAAACACAGTTAGATTCCAAATATATTCAATGGTCAGACTTTCCAATTTTATCTTTCCGTTAAAAAATGAATTTGAAAATGTGTCAAAACGTTTTGTGCTTTTTGAGCAGAGCAGTTAAGAACAGCCTTAAGGCTATTCTTAACTTCTCTGTGCTTTACAACGGAGCGGCCTAGTCCATTAATATAGAAAATGGCATAGACGATATCTGTGGAAAATGGGAAGGAAAAGATGAGACCGAGAGGGAAGAATACATTCTATAACAGGTTTGCACGTAAAGCGGACGTGCAAGATGAGTGCTTCTTTCGCTACTAAAAGCTTTGAGGCTGTTCTTAACTGCTCAGCTGAACAAGCGCAAAACGTTTTGGCATATTTACAAATTCATTTTTTAACGGAAAGATCTAAAATTGGAAAGCCTGACCATGGAAGCGACTAAAAATTTAACTGTTTTTTCCATTTTTGGATCAATCAATTACTTATTGAGTTATAAGCGAATTCGACGTTCAAACACGTTTTTCGCCCGCTCTTGAGTGCTTTTTCTCCCTTCGCGCGGAAATTCGGTTCAAAACGCCCAATTTGACACTAATTTTTGAAAAATCTATTGTTTGCCCCCCCTCCCCCCCCCAAAAAAAGGGAAACGGATCAATTACATAGTTTCTGAACAACAACGCCAGCTAGTTTTAAGCATTTTCGAACAAAAATAAATTAAAACTTATGTCAGAAAGTTGCCCTTTTGGATTTGAGAACACCCTTAAAGTAAACCTTGAATGGTTACATTACCTCAATTTTTGTATGGACAGTATTCTTGTAATATCATAGTGTAACAAATATTTAAATGCCGATACACTAGATGGCAGCAGACGACAGTTTAGCGGGCTGCCAAATAGGTTTTCCCATAATTCATTGCGGATTAGCTTTTACGCTGGGAGATTGTTTTTGAGACGCAGAATGTAGAGGTGTTCGAAATAAAAGCTGCTTGCTTGATCTTTTTTCCGCCGGAGCTTTTAATGAGAGGCGGGAAATGATAAAATATTTTGCAATCACCTGATTTCTTCTGAGTTTTGGCTCTGTAAATATGCGCAGTATTCCTGTAAATAATGTCTTGTAGTACAGAGATTCATTAAACCTTACTTTGTACTAAAACATAGTGTCGTTTCTTTTCTGAAGTGATGAGTCGATTGATAAAAGATTGTAGCGTCTATTTATGGAAAGTAAGCTGGCTATAGTAGTAAGTAAAATGGCATCGTGATCATTTAAGCTTTGCATTCATGAACGTTTTTTCACTATTTTTCTTTGTAATGCTCTATTGTCACGCTAATGAGAAGAGAAACTAAATTAACGAAAACAGATTATACTTCCGCCATTAATGAAGAAAATTATAAAATTTGTATTTGCAAAATTTAAATGAGAAATTTTCTAAATACCAAGAAATTAACATTGAAATCATGAAGTAAAAGCATATTTAACTAAAATACGTTTCATTCACATAATTTATAAATAAACCTCTTATTTAAACACTGGAAATTTAGTTTTTATAGAAAATAGATATTGGCTATATAACCTAATTTTTATTAACGTTGTATTTCAAATTCGATAATAAGGCTGTTCTCAACTGCTCTGCTCAACAAGCTCAAAATGATTTGATACATTATCAAATTCATTTTTTTAACGAAAAGATATAAAACTGTAAGGCCTGACTATGGAAGCGATTTGGAATCGAACTGTGTTTTCCATTTTTTGATAAATTACCTTTTGAGTTAGAAGCGATTTTGATCAAGTGACAAAAACGTTTTTCAGCCTTCCTTGAGTGGTTATTCTTCTTTCGCGCGGAAATTCGGTTCAAAAAGCCCACTTTGACACTATTTTCTGAAAGATCTATTGCGTTTGCAAAAGAAAAAACAGTTCGATTACATAGTTTCTGAACAACACCTGCTAGTTTCATGCTTTTCCGAACAAAAATAATTTCAAACATATGTCATAAAGTTGCCCTTTTGGATTTGAGAACAGCCTTAATACAAAATGAAACTGAAATTAAATGGATATTCGTTATATTATTCAAATCTATTGCATACATTTCTACCCTTTCATCAGCAGAATAAAACAAGTTGAAAATTGCACGTCAAACGTGGCAAATGAGGTGCGTTCGTACTATAATTTGTTTATAATTATTTTTTGCACCGTATATTGTACTGCATGTTTTAGTGCACTTCATAAGTGCATGTTAATTTCATTCTGTTCGAAAGGCCGTAACATCATTAAAATGCACTTGAAATAATCTTTTTCCATTGGCCGTAATGTAAGAGAAAACTTTTGACTGTCCTTGTAATTAAACTATATATCCGATTTCCATAAAATGTGAAATGACTCGACAAAGTCTTGCAACAATTATATGCTTAAACTTTCAAACCATTCGGTCGGGTAGTTTTTGCCCTGTTATATGCGGACAGACAGACAGACGGACCGAACGACTATCATAGGTGCTACGTATTTATATAATTACGAATGCACCTAAAAACTATTCTTCGCGAATGTAATGGCGCTTTCCAATGGAGCGGGTTCCCAAACAGCTGGCCTTTTTCTTTTATAACCTCGAACCGTAAACAAGAATGGGGTCCTATGGATTCTATTCTTACCTAATTTAAGCGTAATCTAATGTTAAGTTCCATGATGTCATTTTAATAATTAACCGTATTGAGTACTTGGTACTCTGCCAATAAAGTGGTTCTAAAAATTTCATCTTTTAAGTGTATTAAAAGACAAAGGAAATTATAATTGATCTTTAGAAAGTTATTCGAATATAAATATATAATATATTCAATAATTCATAAACTGTGTACTCGGTACATAAAAATCTATCTACAAAATACGCGGATCCACGGCGCGGGGCGATCGCCCCCCCCCCCCCCCCAAAAAAAAAATCCACCGATTATCGCGAATTTCGACAAATGGTCTCCGAAAAAAAAACAATTTCGTGAATTGTTCGCAGGTCAAAGGGTCGCAAAAAAAACGCGAATTTCGTCAAAAGATCGCGCAATAAAGGCCAATTTCGTCAAATGATCGAGAAAAAACAACGAATCGCGAAAAAACGCGAATTTTGTCAAAGAAGCGCGGTGTTTCCTCCGTATATCATAATTTGTGAGAGGGCGCTACAAGCGCTTTGGACTGGAAGGGGCGCGGGCGAGGATTCCCCGCCAGTTTGTTGTTGTTGTTCTCCATGTAAGTTACGACGTAAGCGCAATGTATCAACCATTGCCAGTCTCCTTTGAATTTTATGTAAATAATTAAATGTTGTGTTGTGTTTTAGAAGCGTGGACTATCTATCCATTGACCACAGTACAGTCACATTCCTATAAAAGTGAGCTATCGAATACAAAGTTTTTGGTCGTACGAGCCGCAGCGCTCATTTAGAACACTGTGAAGAATCAAGCCCTTGGATATTTCGGATTATTTGTTTACAGAATTTAGAGTACAATGTCTGTTGCTACTCCAGCGATTTCAGGAACTGTGGTTCTTAATCGGAAACGAGGAAATATACGCGGCCAGGTAACCAGAATATCGAATGCATTGAAATCGAAACTTGGCCCTAAAGAATTGGATTTGAAATTAAATTCTCTTCAAACGTTGAAAAAGAAGACTGATGAATTAAGAAACGAAGCATACTCTATTATAGCCGACGAGGATTTAGAGGAGTTTGAAAATTCCTTGACTGAAATCGAAGAACAGTTAGAAGCTATCGAAGTAAGCCTTCTTGATTTAATAAAACCTAGTATTTCTAGTGTTGAAAGTCAAAATAATAGTAATGATAGAGGCATTTCTAATGAGGCAAAAATCAAATTGCCGTCAATTAATCTACCCCAATTTTCGGGGCGATATACAGAGTGGATGAATTTTAAGTTACAATTCACCACTTTAATAGATAGTAACGTTGAGTTAAATGATGCGCAAAAGCTGTATTATTTACAATCATCCTTAACCGGGCCTGTGAAACAATTACAAAATATTGACGATTCTTATACTTCCTTATTCGAAGCTTTAAAAAAACGATTTGAAAACAAAAGATTATTGGTAAATAGTCATATTTCAGAATTATTGAGTAATAACAAAATAAAAATTGAAAACGCGAAAGAAATACGCAATTTGGTAGATAATTTATTGAGCCATTTGAGAGCTTTAAAACAATTAGAACTTGAACAAAACACTTTATCAGAATCCATTTTAATGTATTTTGTTTTACAAAGAATCGATGATGAATCAAGAAAAGCTTTTGAAATGTCTCTTGATTCTAACGAGTTACCTGAGTGGAATAATTTTATTGATTTTTTACTGAAAAGAGCTCAAGCTTTAGAAAATGTACAAAAAAACAATATCGCTACGAAACCTAGGTTTGAAATTGCCTCTAAGCAAAAATCTTTCGTTTTACAAGGTGACAAACTTAATTGCGCAATTTGTAAACAACCCCATTTGATTTTTCGATGTCAAAAGTATTTAGCTTCACCGGTTCAGGAAAGATTAAATCAAATACGAAAATTACGATTATGTTATAATTGCTTATCTCCTCATACCCTTAACCGATGTAATAAATTAAATAATAAATGCAAGGTTTGTTACTCAGATCACCATACCACACTTCATGGAGCTAACTTTTCGAAATCTTGTTATGAAAATAAACAAAGTAATCATATCATGAATTCATCTCCGATTAAAAATGAAGAAAAAATAAATACTAATTCTGTGGAAATTATTTCAAATGCGAAGACCTTGAGCTGTCAAAATAATTATAACCAGACAGTGTCCGGCGCCAGCTATAATGCGTTGATTTCAACAGCGACAGTTTATTTGAGGGGAAGAAATGATTTTTTTTTTCCTTTTGTTGCTATTTTAGATACAGCTAGCAATATATCTTTAACTACCTTTTCTGCAGCAGAATTATTAGGATTAGATAAATATAAAGTAAGGTCAGTTGTTTCCGGATTAAATGATGCAATCTGTAAAATTAAAAACAGAATACATGTCGAAATTTCAAACAAAGATCGAACATTTAAAAAATTCTGTAACATGTTTTTGGTTCCTAAAATAACTGATTTAAATCCTATGAGTGGCGTAGATATTTCTAATCTGAAACTACCACGTAATTTGGTTTATGCTAACCCAAAGTTTTTTGAACCACAGCGAATTCAGGTGCTATTGGGGGCAGATGTTTATTATGATTTGTTATTAACTGGTCAAATGAAAATTCCTGAGACTTCTATAATTTTACAAAACTCTTATTTAGGCTGGATTGCAGGTGGAGTTATACATGATGAAAACGAAAATAACGAAACTAAATATAATTGTTATTTATTAGAAAATCAAGATGAATTAGATTTGAAGGTGTTCTGGGATTTAGAGACAATAGGAATTAGGGATGACCCAGTTAATGTAAAAAATGAAGATATTTTAGAGAAATTTCGGGAAAAGGTGCGGTTTATAAATAACAGATATGAAATCTGTCTCCCATGGAAACGGGATTTGGAAGAACTAAACAATAATTACCAGATAGCCCAAACACGGCTCGCTACTCTCGTAAAAAGAATGAAACGTGATACAAGTTTATATGAAAATTATCGTAAAATTTTAGACGAATATTTAGAGATGAAAATTATTGAAATTGTTCCTGAGTCAGAAGAAAATTCTAACAACCCGATTTTTTATTTACCTCACCATACGGTATTTAAACAAGACAGTGTATACACAAAATGTCGCATTGTTTTTGATGCGAGTTCGCATGAAGCAGGTGAGTTGTCCTTGAATGACTGTTTGGATGCAGGCAGTAACCTAAATCCGAACATTTTCCATTTGTTGATTTTTTTTAGATTAAATAAAATTGCTGTTTTGGCCGACATAGAAAAGGCCTTTTTACAAATTTCTATCAACGAAAAAGATAGAGACGTTTTAAGATTCTTGTTTATAGATGACAATCCTGTCAACGGTGATGAATTTAAAGTTATTATGTACAGATTCTTACGCCTAACATTTGGTTTGAACTCAAGCCCATTTTTACTATCAGCCACTATAAAACAACATCTTAGTAAATTTAAGAAGGAATATCCGGTGACAACCGAAATACTCGATAGTTGTATTTATGTTGATGATCTCATTGCCGGTAGCGACACGGTACAAGATGCACTGAACATTTCACAACAATCACACAGAATTATGAAGGAAGCTAGTATGACTTTTCGAAAATGGATATCGAACAACGAAGTAGTAATGGAATCGTGGGAGAAGAACGGGTTTAGTACTTTACCTCAGCCCTTTGAGGAAAATAAACCACATAAGGTATTAGGACTGTTATGGCAACCTAAACAGGACATGTTGATGATCGATATTGATAATTTAGTAGAATTTTTGTGCAAGGCAAAAAATACGAAGAGGTTCGTTCTGCAAGTAGCAGGTAGAATTTTTGACCCCTTGGGTCTCATATCGCCATTTACAATACGAATTAAACTGTTGTTTCAAGAATTGTGGAATAGGAATTTAACATGGGATGAAGAATTGCCCCCCGATATTTCAAAGCTGTGGGAACAATGGTGTTCCGAGTTACCTCAATTAGTACAACTAAATATTCCTCGAAATGTGTTTCAGTTCCCTGAAGACTCTGAATATAAAGTAATACTGCACACCTTTGCCGATGCCAGTCCCAAAGCATACGGTGCTGTCATATATCTCCAAATATATTCCAAGACCCAGTCTTCCATTAAATTGCTAACATCGAAAAGCAGAGTGGCACCCCTGAGAAAGGTGTCATTACCCCGGCTGGAACTGTTGGGTGCATTACTAGCAGCGCGTCTAACTTGTGAGGTGAAGAAGGTGCTAGATCGCAAGGGACCGTCTTCTATGTTTCTATGGACCGATTCCCAGATTGCCCTTTATTGGATAAAGGGGTCTGCAAATAGGTGGAAATCATTCGTGTCTAACCGGGTCAAAGAAATCCAATCACTGACAGACCCATCCAGGTGGTTTCATTGTGCAGGGTCTGAGAATCCTGCAGATTTGCTGACTAGAGGTATAAAATCGGAAGATCTTATTCAGAGTCACAAATGGTGGACTGGTCCAGAATTTCTCAAGGACTCGTTAGATATTTGTAACAACGAACAATCACTAGTAGTTCCAGATCAGGAGATCTATTTAAATGAACTAAAAGGAGACTCCGTGGACAATATTCATGACTTTACCACCTTATCTATCACCACTGAACATTCTATAATTGAACACATTTTTTCATTGACTAATAATTTTATAAAATTAATACGTATAATTAGTTTTATTTTTAGATTTTACAAGAATTGTCGCAACCCACAGAAAACAAGGGGACCACTAACACTAGATGAAGTGAGACAAGCCGAATTATTTTTAATTCGGTCAGCACAAAAGGGTGAGTTTCGAGATGAAATAAAATGTCTCAAAAAGGGTAAGCCTGTTAAGCATAATAGTAGATTATCTTCTTTAAATGTATTCCTGGGAAATGAAGGATTAATTAGAGTTGGTGGCCGTTTATCGCATGCCGATTTGCCGCCTAACTCTAAATTTCCAATTGTGTTGCCTGCCAATCATAAGTTAACAAATATTATCTTAAATTATTTCCATTTGAAGTATTTTCATTTAGGCCCACAAGCCTTGCTTTTCCATGTTAGACAGAAATTTTGGCCACTTAATGGCAGGAATAATTGCCGGAAAATTGTTCACAAATGTGTGACATGCTTCAAAAATAAGCCTGTTGTCAGCTCCCAGTTGATGGCCGATCTGCCAAGGGAACGTGTGACCCCAAATTTTGCATTTTCCGTGACAGGCCTGGATTACTGTGGACCCTTTTCTATTAAATTTAGAAATCAAAGGAAGGGTGTATTAAATAAAGTTTATGTAGTAGTGTATATATGTCTATGCACCAAAGCAATACACCTGGACTTTGTTTCAGATCTCACAACTCAAGCTTTTATAGCTAGTTTAAAACGTTTCTTTGGCAGACGAGGGAAATGTGCCAAAATTCTATCTGATAATGCAAAAACGTTCATTGGAGCTGACATCGAGTTGAAAAAATTGCATAAACTGGTTAGTGTCCCAGATGAGGAATTGTGTAACTTTTTAACCCAGGAGGGTATCAAATGGGAATTTATTCCCCCCAAATCTCCTAATTTTGGCGGCATCTGGGAAGCAGCAGTAAAATCGTTCAAGTTTCATTTGAAAAGGGTAATAGGTGATCAAAAATTAACTTTAGAAGAATTTTTAACGATATTAGCGGAAATTGAGGGAGTTTTGAACTCTCGCCCCCTTACCCCACTATCCCCAGATTTTGAAAATTTCGAAACTTTGACACCCTCACATTTCCTTATCGGTAGGCCAATTACTTCGATCGCCGAACCTCAGTTAGATGAAATTAATGAAAATAGATTGGCAAAATGGCAGATAATCACCAAATTTAGCCAACAAATTTGGAAACTTTGGAAGCGCGATTATTTGAATAATCTCCAACAGAGGGGGAAATGGAAATTTAAAAAAGATGATGTACAGAAAGGAACTTTGGTACTAATAAAGCAGGAAAATTTACCTTCCACCAAATGGTTGGTTGGTAGAATAGTAGAAGTTTTTAAGGGAAGGGATAATATAATTCGAACGGTGAATTTACGCTTACCAGATGGGCGAATTTTTAAAAGAAACGTCCGAGATGTCTGTATATTACCAGTTGAGTAACAAATTTCCTTTCTTTCCCTAAGCAAACTTTAAAATGTATATATTATTTCTGTATTTAATCTAGTGTTATAGTGAATTTATTCTTGTATTATTATTGTGTATGTAAGTTGTTATATGCTATAATTTTTCTTGTGTGAACATTTTTTTTTGCAAATTTATATGTTAATGTATATTGAAATTTGCATTTCAATCCCCGGGGGAGTGTTTCCTCCGTATATCATAATTTGTGAGAGGGCGCTACAAGCGCTTTGGACTGGAAGGGGCGCGGGCGAGGATTCCCCGCCAGTTTGTTGTTGTTGTTCTCCATGTAAGTTACGACGTAAGCGCAATGTATCAACCATTGCCAGTCTCCTTTGAATTTTATGTAAATAATTAAATGTTGTGTTGTGTTTTAGAAGCGTGGACTATCTATCCATTGACCACAGTACAGTCACATTCCTATAAAAGTGAGCTATCGAATACACGCGGAAAAAATGCGATTTTCGTCAAAAAATCGTGCATTTCATCAAAGGACCACGAAAAAAAACGCAAATTTTGTCAAAAGATCGCAGAAAAAAAGCGAATTCGTCAAAGGATCGCAGAAAAAACCGCCAATTTTGACAAAGAATTGCAGAATAACGCTAATTTCGCGAAAGAATCGCGCAAAAAACGCTAATTTCATCAACAGATCTCTGAAAAAAGGCGAATTTCTTCAAAGAATCGCGAAAAAAATACGCAAATTTCGCCAAAGAATTGCTGAAAAAAACGCGAATTTCGTCAAAGGGCCGCGGAAAAAACGCACAATTAGCACAGGGAAGAGATTCCCCTAGGTGCGCATCCACGAAGGGGGGGGGGGGGGGTTCGATCGGGGCAAAGAAAAGAACAAATTTACCAAGTTGGTTTATAAGAAATCAACACACTATACGCATTTTAACTGACTGGGATTAGGATATAATCCTCTTTTGTTCATTCATCCCTTGAAATTTACCAATGTGGGTGGCAATAACAGTACATTTTTTGCACATTAGTGGCTGTCTTCAGAAAACATTAAGATGCTTGAATTTTTCAAAGGACCTTTCTTTTTCTTGTTTCTTTCTTTCTTTGGAAATTGTATCAATCCCATTCTTTTCACAAACAATAAAGCACTCCTCAAAAATATTGTTATACAGAAATTAGAATTGTAGCTTCTTTGAAAGAACGAAAAAGTTTCAACACTTTAAAGGGATCCGCATAACGTTGTCAATTTATGTTGTAGAGATTCAACAAAAGGTACACGAAGTGGCATCGTCCTCCACCTCAACCCATAGTGTCAAAAATTATGTCGCCATATGCCTTTTGACTGGGCATAATCCTATTTTGATCACTAATTGCCGAAACGTCAGTGAGATTTACCATTGATACCCGAAAAGTGTTTTGTTTTCGTTTGCTTGTCTGTTGTTCCGCGAAAACTGCCGTTAAAAGCGTTGGATTTATATCATTGGGGGGGGGGGGGCGACCTCCCCGATCGACCCCCCGTGGATGCGCTCCTCCTGATGCTAATTGTGTTTTTTCCGCGTCCTTTTGACGAAATTCGCGTATTTTTTTCGCGATTCTTTGACAAAATTCACATTTTTTCTGAGATGTGTTGACAAAATTCACATTTTTTCTGAGATCTGTTGACAAAATTCGCGAAATTAGCATCTTTTGCACGATTCTTTCGCGAAATTAGCGTTTTTCCGCAATTGTTTAGCGAAATTAGCATTTTTTCCGCAATTATTTAGCGAAATTAGCATTTTTTCCGCAATTATTTGGCGTAATTCGCGTTTCTTCTGCAATCCTTTGGCGAAATTCGCGTTTTTTCTGCTATCCTTTGGCGAAATTCGCGTTTTTTCTGCTATCCTTTGGCGAAATTCGCGTTTTTTCTGCTATCCTTTGGCGAAATTCGCGTTTTTTCTGCTATCCTTTGGCGAAATTCGCGTTTTTTCTGCTATCCTTTGGCGAAATTCGCGTTTTTCTGCTATCCTTTGGCGAAATTCGCGTTTTTTCTGCTATCCTTTGGCGAAATTCGCGTTTTTTCTGCTATCCTTTGGCGAAATTCGCGTTTTTTCTGCTATCCTTTGGCGAAATTCGCGTTTTTTCTGCTATCCTTTGGCGAAATTCGCGTTTTTTCTGCTATCCTTTGGCGAAATTCGCGTTTTTTCTGCGATCCTTTGACGAAATTCGCGTTTTTTATGCGATCCTTTGACCTGCGAACGATTGATGAAATCGATTTTTTTCGGCAACCATTTGTCGCAATTCGCGATAATCGATGGATTTATATTTTTTTATCCAAGGGGGGATGGGGCGATTCGCGCCTGTGAAGAGGTATAATCACCACTTAGATGACACATTTTGACTTTCAAGGATGTTAAGGCCCTTCAAATTTCTGAAGGGGATCCTTTTTCAGAGATTACCCTCTTTCAGAAATCTGATATTAATAAATAAATGTGATTGTTATGTTTTTCAGCTACGGTAATTGGTTCTTATGTATTTTTTAGTGCTGAATCCAAAAATGACCTTCATTTTTTACCATACCATTACGTCAGGATTTTTCACAAATCGCAAATTTTTAAATAGTCGAAATATTGCGAAAATCTGCTACTATAAAATAGACGTAACTTTTTTTCATAATAACTTATTTCTTTTTTTGCTTATACTATGGATTTTTACAGTTAAACATGTAAAATATCGTGTACTTAAAATCCTTATAATTTTATTCCATGCGTGGAAGTTTCTTTTGAACCGCTCATGCTCTGCTTCGAGCTCTATGGGGTTCTTCTCTATGGTGTTTTTCTCGGTATCCTCTTTTATTTTGGCGGTTGATAAAGCTGAGAAATTTGTGGCAGATGTATTTAAAACATTTACCTTCTTTTGTTAATGCTTTGAGAGATTTTCGCTATTTTTAGCCCCCGGTGCGGTATGCTATTTCTTTCTCCCAGCTTATTTTGTGACATCTCCAAAAAATAACGTTTACCTTACAGAAGCCAGCCGTGAAAAAAAGCAGTACGATTAAATACTCTATAGCAATTTTTTAAACTTCTAAGCATCGCACATTTTCAATGTTTATACCGTCATATTCGAAAAAAAAAAGTACTTTATAATGCAATTTGTTTGAAAACTGCATCTCCATTTATTTTTGAAATATCGATTTTTTTTTTGTAGTGTTTAGAGCCATTTGCTTAATATTTGCAACGGAAGAACTCCATTTCTGTAGAAAGTGAAAGAAAAATAGAAATTATATCTTTTTGTAGTCATTTTTCCCATAAAAACTGAAAAAGTTAAAATACGTGCTATTTTCAAAAAATATAAATGAAAGATTTCTGATAAAACAGGGAGCTTTTAGAAACTAAATTTCATTTTAAATATCTATAATGATAATACAAACAAATAAAGGCTTGTGAATCTTTAGATGGCCGATTTTTAGACGAGTTTTTTGAATGACGAAATCTCTTTTTGTGTGTGTGTGAATTATTCAGCGATAGTGACGTCTTAAGCATACTTTACTGTAGATGTTGTTTAACACTGGATCGCAAATGATGAATTCTTCAGCGGATGTGGATGGCGTCACTTTATGTAAAAGAAAATCGCATGTTATAAGTCTTAAAACTGAACTACAGTAGAGCCCCGATTATCGGAGTTTCCGCTTTCACCGAGTTATTTTCTTCTGATGGACTGATGGCTTCCATTTTTTTTTCCAAGAAAAATTATAACGATTTTTCCCCCCCATTCTGACCAGAAAATCAGAGTTCTAATTTTTTACGACTGCTGTTTCATCTTCACCTAACACTTCATTTATAACGACTGTTTCATAATAATGGAAGCCACCAGTCCATCAGAAGAAAATGATCCATTCCAAAGGTATAAGTTCGATTAACTCTGATAATCGGGGCTCTACTGTATCTATATTTATATACATATATTTTTTTGTCATCGGGGGCGACACTAAATTTTGAAAAGCAGAATTCCTGTTTTCTAGTTTTGCTTTTTAACTTTGAAATTTACGATTTGCGAAAATCGTGACGTGATGGTTAAAAATGGAGTTCATTTTCGTATTCAGTGCTAAAAAATACATCAAAATCAATTACCAAAAGTTAAAAAACACATCAAAATCAATTACCAAAAGTTAAAAAACACAATCATCGCAGGCTTGTGTTATTAATGTTGTTCACTATAACTAAAAGAACAAAAAATAAGATAAATAATTACCATAGTACAAGAGTAAAAAGAAAAAGAAAAAAAATAAGACATTTAATAAATTGTTATAACGTTTTTAATTTTACGACCTAATAAGTAGCAATAAACCATATTTTGAGAGAGCGGGATTATATAATAAGAGTGTTGGATAACCGAGTGTTTCGGTTAATCGGACGTCGGATAATCGAAAGCCTGTAATATTTTCAAATCGCATTAATTATTTCATATTCATTTAAAAATTAACTGCAAGGAATGATTTGAGCAACAGAAATTATGACTACATTGATTATATGTCACTCGGGATCGCCCCCCCCCCCAAAAAAACGATTATCTGTATTCGCCCCTGGGCATTGAGCTTGTAGACTATTCACACTAGTTATATTTTATACTCTTATATATGCCCATTATTCATAAAATAGAACTTGCTCTTTGTGAGCAAAATGGTAAAAAATAAAAATAATAAACAGCGTTGTTTTGTTATAGTACAAACCAAAATAGTTCGAATGAGAAAAAAACCCTCCAAAACTAATCGGGGAAGCGCCTTATTGGAATAAAACATCATACCAAATTTGAAGCAAATCTGATAATTCTGCATGAAAAACTCGTTTATTTAAATTAAGGGGTGATTAGCACCCTGTACCCCCTTTTATACTTAAACAATTAACGCCCAAACTAACTGGGGAAGCGCCTTATCAGAATGAACTTATATACAAAATTTCAAGCAAATCGGATATTTCTATCAAAAGTTATCGCGTTATGTACATATAGAACCCGCGGGCACATTAGCTCTCAGGTTTTTACAGCCTGCGAGCTGAAAAGGTAAGGAAAAAAATGTAAAATTAATGCAGATTAAAATTTAGTTTTGTATTTATACAAACAAGTCATTTTATAAATCTGTAGGAAGAGGCTATGATTTTGGATAAATAGTTTGTAGAAGCAGAAAATACAGTAAATACAAAATAATTATTAAATTGTTTAGGGTGCAAAAACACCAATCATTCTACATTTTCAGGAGATGGGACACTTCTTTTTTTCTTGTAAATTTCGCCTGCCTCAGAAAAAATGCATTTGCTGCAAGTGCACTGCTAAAATATCTTTATATACTGTACGTATTAAAAACAGAAAAGAAACTGTAATATTCCAGGGGAAATGCATCAAGAAAGGGTTCCCTTGAAAGAAGTCTGGTAGATGATTTTTTTTTTTCCTGACTTGCTTATAATGATGCCAGCATGGAAAAACAAAGTTTTCCAACAGAATTTCTTAAGGCTAAATTTTCTGTGGCCAAAAAGCAACAAAATTTTGGGACTTTTCTTATTTATTTATTTTTTAATTATCTCGAGACCCTTTGCTGTAGCATATTATTTGTCAGTTACAATATTAAAGAGGATAAAGTTCTCTACAACTATCATATTTACAACTTTTTTATACACTCAATAGCAATCGCAGTACGCCATTTCTAAATAGGACAATTTTTTCAATTTTCTTAAACCGCGCAAAAACGTAGTTCTACCCTGATTACTCAAATGTTTCCCATGGATTTAATCGTGTATGCCAACTTCAATATATTGGTAGCAATAAATTGTGTGTTTCAGAGCCAAAACTAGTCTTTTTTGCACCCTTGGCAAACATGAATTTTGGCGGCGCCCACCCTCCCCCTTAAAAAGAAAATTTATCACGAGAATTTTAATAAATCTCTAATAACCGGATTTTGAAAATTTTAAGTGAATAATCATTAAATACGTAATGCTGAACTACGTAATAAACTTTGTCAAATATTGATTCATAAAACCTTAAAAACCGAAGCGAAACATATTCCGCTTTAAACAGGTTTCCATCTTAGCAGATATAATTGTTCACATTTTTTCTCTTGAAAATATATAATTTTTTCTTTAAAGACCGGATTCCGTATATAGATTAGGCCCCACCAGTGGCCGAGAGGTTCTGCTCTCGAAGCTGGTAGACGGGAGGTGCTGGGTTCGCTCCCAATCGCGCCCGTCGGCCTAATCGTTCGGAGTTTTCGTGGTTTTCTTCGAGCCGTGGATCTTCCATGCGTTAATACGGATTAGGTTCCCTTAGAAAGACCCCCACGGAGGGCACTCCCCCCGGGCCTATATCCCTCGTGTAGATAATTGGCCATCAAAAATCAACCCAACCCAACCCGTATATAGATTTCATTTTTAAAGATTTAACGGTAGTTGTAGTATTGTGGCATTTAAAGTCAGTTATATGAATTATAAGACTAAATTAGTCACACGAAGACATTCGCAAGGTAATATTAAACCCTTGGGAGCGTTCTTGTCAAATATCTCGCTTGCATTTTATTACTTAGATTTTTTTTTTTTTTTTCGTTGGATACTTGAGATTAATATTTAATGTTGTGCTTTTGTAATTTTCCGGATTTGGTTGCAATTTATATATATATATATATATATATTCGGACACTTTTATTTTGGAAAACTGTTTGGAACCTGTTCTGAAATTTAAAGTATCCTCATTAAAAAAAAAATGCAACCTAATTCAAAAAATTAAAAACGCACAACATTAGATGTCAATCTCGGATATGAAGATGACACTATGGCAATACTAGAGAAAATGCAGGAAAGTGCTGATGAATGGGAAGTATCAAAATAAGGGATATTTATTCGGGATATATTCCTTTGAAACGGGATGCTAATAATCCTACAACAGTGCCATCAAAAAGAGAAAAAAAAAAAACTAGAGAACAGGATTTCTGCTTTTTCAGAATTTAGTGTCGCCCCGGCATTTCCATTACTTCAAATTTTCTTCTGGTGGACTGGTGGCTTCTATTATTATGAAACAGCCATTATAAATGAAGCGTTAAGAAAAATTATGGCCATTTTTTTTTCCATTGTGACCAGAAAATCAGTTTTAACTTTTTACGGCAGCTCTTTCATCTTCACCTAACGCTTCATTTATAATGGTTGTTTTATAATAATAGAAGCCACCAGTCCATCAGAAGAAAATAACCCTGTTAAGCGTGACTCGGATAATCGGGACTCTACTGCAAAACATATTTCAGTTTTAAGACTTAAAGCACACGTTTTTATGTTATGTAAAATGACGTCATTTGCATTAATATAGAAACTTAAAATTAAATATAGTTTATAATAGCTCCCTGTTTTATCATAAATCCTTCATTTATATTTTTCTCAAAGTAGTACGTATTTTAATTATTTTTTTTCAATTTAATTTTTTTAATTTTTTTTAATGAGAAAATGGCAACAAAAAGATATAATTGCTATATTTTTCAGCATTTTTTTTTCTTTACTTTCTACAGAAATGGCGTACTTGAGTTGCAAAAATGAAACAAATGTCGCTAAAAACTACAAAAAAAAAAAAAAAAAAAAATATTTCAAAAACAAATAGAGATGCAGTTTTCAAACAAATTGCATTAAAAAGTACTTTTTTTTCCCCAATACGATGGTATAAAAACTAAAAATGTGCGATATTTAGAAATTTAAAAAAATGCTATAGAGCATTTAATTGTACAATGATACATCTACTTTGTTTATTGCTAGCGTCTGTAAGCTAACGTTATTTTTTGGATACAAAATAAGCTGGGAGAAAGAAATAGCATACCGTACCGGGGCTAATAAGTAGCCTGTAGAAATTATTATTAAAATACATTAGCTTATGCGGTCATATTGCGTACCTTATTTTATTGTGTAGGGAAAGTGGATTTGAAGGAAACAGGTGATCAGTGCGAAAACAAAAGCGTTTATATGGTCTACAATCATAAATAAATTGGTATTTCATTTGATAAATGATATCACTGAGATCACTAAATAGATATAGTTTCAAAACAGTACATATTACAGAAGATTAGAATATTCCAAAAAGTGTGTTTTTCAATAACCAAAGCAAGTTTTTCTATTTGAGCTTTAAAGCAATTAATAGATAATCTTAAAGTTTGTTTTTGCATGCTAAAATGATATAATCTCTTGTTATTTTTTTTTATATAAGTGGAAATGTTTTTGACAATACTTATTAAAACTAATCTTTTTAAGCATTTTATGAATTTTCAAATTCATAATTCTGCCGATTTTCAAATAAATCCATTGAAAATACACAGATTTGGTTTTTAATGTCCATTGTCCCCTTAAAAGATATACATGCATAAACTAGCAAATTTACGTTCTATTACAACAAGTAATATGCTACCCAATTGCAGCAGTCCGGAGATATGTATCTCTAAATATTTTCGCTACATTTCCACTGATGTTAAAATATTGATTTATAGGGTGAAACCCCCAGTTATTGACACTTAACCAGTAACTGAAACTTCAGCAAAAATCATCTAACTCAAATAAGCATTTTCTTGTAAAGTTCTGCAAAGTAATGTCATCAATTGGCAGTTTAGACTTTTATTTTGGAACCAAGTTATTCACCAATAGTAGACCAAGAACATATTCAATGAGGAAGAAAGTTTTGAGAGCACAAAAAGTATTATTTTGAGACATTCATCTTATCTCTAAAATTAAAGTAGTGCTTTTTTTAAAAATCTATTCGTAAGGCAACCATTCTAAAAATTTTCGTAAAGTTGTACTTATAGAAATTAGTTAAAATATCACTATGATACATTAGGACCATGATTTCTAGTTTAGTTATTTTAACTTTATTGGGGGAGCCAGTTTTTGGTTCCAATAATTTCATTTCACCAGTCTCCGACAGAGGTGTTAATTATTGGTAATATTAAAGAAAGTTTAAATTTATTATTTGAGCTGTTAATTTTTTTTAAACTAAATTTTAAAATTTAAGTTATTCTACCAGGGCCTGACACCATTTCTCAGTTACTAGTTCATAGATGTCAAGTTATCGGATATCTGCATTACTGAAAATTTAAAACATGAAAGTAGGGACACATGCATCTGCAGTATATCGTATATATAAGTAAGGTTTAAGTAATTTGTTTCTATAATAAAGATTAAAGTATTTTTAAAGCATACGTTCCTTGAAATCTTTTTTTTTTTCCTTTGCTAGCAAAGTTCTCTTTGTATCGGTTACTGGAGTTTAATATATTTTTTTTCCATAAATGTTTTATTTATGATGTAAAATTTTTCAAAATTTTTGTCAACAGTAATTTTCTAATTTTTTCCCTCTAAATATTGTCAATAACTCCAGTAACTGACACAAAGGGAACCAATCTGACACTGTGCTAGAAGAAAAAAAAGTTCTAGGAATTTATGCTTTAAAAATATTTTACTCTTTATTATAAAAACAGAGTTGAACCTTATTTATACTGTAAACTACCGATCATTCACGGGACCGATGGTGGTGGATAATTGAAATAGACGGATAATCGAAAGACAGTACAAGACTGTTACTAAAATTGCATTTGTATATGTTAATTGATAAATAAGAATAATTAAGATTTTTTGTTGTGTACTTTCGTTTATAAAAAGCATAACTGATAGTAAGAAATCTATTTATCAGACAAATTTAGAATTTTACTGAATAAATATGTAGTATCTGTTTTCATACAAAGTAATCAATCCATTATGCTTTTTTGTCTGTGTTTTGCTTGTGCCTTTTACTACAACAAGTTTATAAATTCTACGTAATAAGTTCTTGAATTACACATGTGCTTCCTCTTGTAACTCGCACCAATTAGGGGAAAGTAGGGGAATGGCGCTCACTTAAGGGAAAACATGAATAGTTAGTCAAATTTAGACAAAAACATCTATTTTATTAACGAAGTATCACTCCAAAGCACAAAGTACAGTTTGCAATCAACTAATTTGCATAAAGGTTTAAAGAATTTTTTTAATAGTTTTATTTAAATAACCATCGATTGAGCGGTAATGCCCGACATGGTAGAGTTATTGCGCTCAGTGTTTGAATACAACATTTAAGTAAGACAAAAGTCACATATGTAGCTGTGTGGGTTGTTCAGACCACTGCAGACATTTTTTGACCACTTTAGACATATTGTGCACATACATATATTGTGTTACACATATAGTGGGCTACATTTTTTAAATTTAGGCTTTTTGATTTTCACCACTTTTTTGAAATCCTAAAATTCTCCTTGTTTAATGACATATTAAGGCGAAAACAGGGGAATTTTACCATTTCAAAAAAGTGGTGTTAATCAATAAATTTGAATTTTAAAGAAGTTGCCCACTGGCAACACTTCTTCTGGAATTGCACATGAGCGCCATTATGTTGGATTTTAATGCATCACTAGTGGCGTAACAACGCACTACAAAAATGAATAAAAGCATGAAAGTACAGCTAAATGATATATTTTGTAGACATAATGAGTAAATTAATATTTGAAAATAAGAGTGTACTCTTACCTTCAAGTTAGATGTTGTAGAATTTTATAATAAGACAACTGCAAACTAATAACGTGAGGACACAAAAATACTTTCCTTCCGACGGTCACTATATCCTTACTGGGAACTTACGATGAAGTTCGCTGGGCGCCGGCACCGATCGCACGTTTTCAATTCTATTCTGTTTAGAGATATTGGGTGAGCAGGATTGCCCTTCTGAGCGTCATTACCCTACTTTCCCCTAATACATTTAGAGAGCATCGTCTGTATAACAGACTCCTGGATGATCATTCCCAGAATCATATTCATCCGCTTCAGGTTTCTTTGATTTCAAAACATTTTGAGTAATTTCGTAATCTGTTAATTTTTAAAACCAATATCTTTCTTGTCAAAATTAAGCCAGTCTGTGATTTCATTCGCAAAAACACTTTCTAATTGCTGTTCCTGACATCAGACAAGTCTTTTACTTAAGGGTGTATTCGAAAAAATATTTTTCCACCCTCAACAGCTCAAAATTTTCTGAGACATTTTCAAACTCATTTTTAAAAGTAAAATCGTGAAACTTGCTGAAGTGATTTTTGAAGAGATGTATAAGAGGCCGTGTGATTTCATTTTTCACTCAGTTAACTAGAATTTGATTTTTAAATACTTATTTTCTCAGTATGACCATTTTTTTTTCATCCCCAGATCCCCCGCTTCGGAGAATTCGTTTCAAAACGCAAACTCTGATACTATTTTTTGCAATATTTTCTGCATTTATCGAAAAATCGACAAGCACGGCACATTATTTAGTTTCTAAATAAGAGAATTTCCCAGTTTGAAGCGTTTGAGACCAAACATGAATTTAAAAATAAATCAGAAAATAAGCAGTTAGGATTGGAATACACCCTTAAAATAACGCCGGCTCATTCGCGTTTATTTGCATTTAAATTTTCGTTGTTAGTTTCTGATTTTAAAAAAGAAAAAAAAGGAGGAAAGGGGGGTGACGGTTAACCGAGGATAGCGGTTGATAGGGTGGCGGTTAATCGGAAATCATGCTCCAGATGCATGTTCATTTTCATGACTTAAATTTTTAGTGATGCAAATATCCAATAAAAAGTATAAATTATATTTAAAATTTTGTAATAGTGATTTGAACAAGAAAGAATCTTTAAGGTGACAGGGTTTCACTCTTTATGTGAAAGGTAGAATGATTAGTTAGTGGAGGTAGATAATATAAAATAATTTTATTCGAAACCTCTGTGGTTGGTCGAACTAATTTTATTAAATATTTTCCCATACAATGATGGTACGTAGGTATTCGGAGGAAGGAGGCCCCAAGAATCATATATCTTGGATATTCGGTTAACGAACTTAACCCGTTCCAAAATAGTGTTCGCTAACCGAATTGTTAGTTAGCCGATCATAGATTTTGTATTGATCTGTATGGGAATTCAATTAATTCGTTCTTAAAAGCTAAATAATGTATTAAAAATAATATAAATCTTATCTTTATAATAAGGTTAATAATATACATCCTTATTTAACATGACCACATCGTATTTTGTTGACTTTGTCTGTGTCGTGGCGTATTTTAAATAAAAACGACATGCCCTTTATAAAAGCTTTTAGAATTACATTCATTGACTACGGCATTCAGTCATATCAACTTGTCTCTTTGACCTTTCAAAAACTCCTTAGTTCTCTAACACATCGTGTTTACTGCAGGGCCCGATAAAGCTCAAGTAAAATCTAGAGCCTGTTAATAATTTGTGAACAAAATTTCAATTAAAATTTAATTTTCAATTAAAAATATTTCTTTAAGGCTGTTCTTAACTGCTCTGCTCAACAAGTGCAAAGCGTTTTGACACATTTACAAACTCATTTTTTAGCGGAAAGATATAAAATTGGAAAACCTGGCCATGGAAGCGATTTGGAATTGAACTGTGTTTTCCATTTTATGATCAATAAATTACTTATTGAGTTATAAGCGTTTTCGATCACATGACAAACACGATTTTCGCCCTTCACGGACTGGTTTTTCTGCTTTCTTCGGGAACTTCGGTTCAAAACGTCAATTTTGACGTAATTTTTTGAAAGATCTATTGTGTTTGCAAAAAAACGGGAAAAATAGCTCAATTACATAGTTTCTGAACAACACTTGCTAGTTTCATGCATTTCCGAACAAAAAAAAAAAAAAAAAAAAAAAAAAAAAAAAATTAAAACTTATGTCAGAAAGTTGCCCTTTTGGATTTGAGAACACCCTAAAAAAAAGATACGAAATATAAAAATCAATGTTTCTGATCTGTTCATTCTAATTTGTGAGCCCTAAAATGTAGGACCTGAACCCCCGGTAGTCCATGAATTAATTTAGCCATACGTATGCAAGTGTTAAAATGTTCTCCAAGTTGACAATAGAAGCAATTAAATATAGCTCGGGAAATCGGAAACACAGCATTGCTTCTTCTTGGCTTTGTTTTGTGAGGTGTTCCTTAACCGAACATGTTACTCACCAGCAAGAAAAGTGACACATCTCGACAAAAGTAAATTTCACAGAAGAAGGAAAAGTAAAATTTGCATGATTTTATTGTAATATGACATTATAACACTTAGCTCTGCATGCAGGAATAAAAACTTTCATAGAAGCATAAAACCCTCAAGAATGAAAACGTAGGATGAGACTTGGAGGGTTGAGTAATTTAACTCCACACCTCTTCTGTGGTGACAAATGGACGTATAGCGTAATAAAATAATTTTCCGCATAACTACACTTATGAAACTTTTTGTGTAGCAAGACGCATCTATGACAGATCTATTAGTGGAATAAAACGCAAAAGGAATTTTTGAGAGATGTATCACTTTTCTTGAGGGTGAGTGATGCATTCGTTATCCGAAAATTAAAATCTCTGTCGAAAGTATTCGTTACCCGAACATAAAAATCCCTTGCGAAAGTGTTCGCTAACCGATCTGTTCGTAAACCAAATAGTTCGTTAACCGATCACCCACTGTAATTTTATTTGCATCATGGCACCAAAGGTTTTAAAGAAATTGTTTCTGCCGTTCAAATAAACCAGCAGTTGAAGCGTAACGTCACACGCGCTTTCCCTTATAATATTAAAACTACAGATATTTCTTTAAATAAAAGTTTTGTGAATTTTAAAAATTAAATATTTTAAAGATTAGTGAGTATCTGGAAATATATTTTATTACGTAATTTGAGAAGCTAAATTGGTTATGACTGTGTTTTTTTTTTTTAATTATGTAAATAAGTTTTTGCATCTGATTTTATTCTGGCAAAAAACAATTTAACCCTTTATTCCCCGACAGAATTTCAACGGTTAGTAGTAATATAGATTAGAATGAGTTACAGCTTTATTTTGTTCCAAAAGTTGCAGAAAACAAAAATATTTTTAAAAGGATTTCCTTTTCATCTGCATCTTTTCAGCTTACTTGACGCTGAAAGATTGTGGGGGAAAAATTTGTTAGGAAATATTTCTATATTTCTATTGTAAGAGAATTATGTTTGTACATTTTCTATCTCTATAAAATACTGAAGAAAACATTTTAAATAACAGATTTGAGTGGAGTTATAAATATTGCACAAAATCCCTATACATTCAAATCTATTTTTTATTTATTTATTTATTATTATCTTTTTTTAATTGGTAAAATCGTTCTAAAATTTATTAAGGCTGTTCTTTACTGCTCTGCTCAACAAGCGCAAAACGTTTTGACACATTTACGAATTCATTTTTAACGGAAAGATATAAAATTGGAAAGCCTGGCCATGGAAGCGATTTGGAATTGAACTGTTTTTTCCATATTTTGATCAATCAATTACCTATTGAGTCATAAGCGTTTTTGATCATGGGAGAAACACGTTTTTCGCCCGCTCTTGGGTGCTTTGCATACTGTGACATATATGGAACATACTGAATTTACTATAGTTCTGCAGTTGTTTTTAATCGAAGAAGTTCCATTCTTCTTTGTTTAGTTCGTTAGTGGATGAGGCATGTTATGCCATCAGATGCTGCCTACTTTTTAGTGGATTTTGGCACCAAAAAAGAGGCGAACGATGAGAATTTATAGTTGTTACTTTGTGTTGCTCGATAGTGAATATTTTTGTTGTTTTTGTGTGAAAAAATGAAGAAGAATGGACTGAAATAAATACAGCTGTATTTGTAAGTATCTTGTGAATAATATATGATAGTAACACATTGTAGAAATGTTAGCGTATATACTACGTAAAAATCGGTACGTGCCACATATGTCACACCATGCATTGACGGGTTGTATTTTTCCATAGTGATTGAAATATGTATTTGTTTATTCACCATCAAAAATGCAAAGTGTCACTTTGTCTGAACAATGACCGAAATTGCTTTGCCAAGTTTCACACTGAGTGAAGGGTCCAGGGCCAGAACTAAGGAGGGGCAGAGGGGGTACGTGCCCCGTGACGAAGGGATGCCAAATGAAGATTTTGTTTGTCGATTTTTCTCACATCTATGTTTAGCACGGTTTTGTTAAAATGATCCTGTCTGAGGTATGCCAAAGCATAGAAGAATCCAAAGATAATATGGCATAAGGATCCTGTATAAAGCGGAATTTGTTTTCAATTCTTGTCGATTCCGTTTTCAAGATGTTAATGAATCAATATTTTCCAAAGCAGATTACGTAGTTCAGTATTACATATTTTATTATTACATATTTTAAATTTTAAAATAAGTCGGCTATTAGAAAATTAGTGGAATTCTCTTTGTAAATATATTTTGCGGAGGAGGGGGGCAAGGGCGCCAAAATCCATGTTTGCCCCGGGGTTTTTTTTTTCTATGTACGATCAGTTTAAATTATGCATCGGAAAATTAGAAAAACATTCTTATTACTCTACTCCACCCCCTTAATCCATTTTGTGTTTAAATCTCATCCATTGCCAGTGTGATCGATTTGTTTTCGTGTAATCTAGTTTGTGTGTATTTATAAATTATTCCTTAGAATGTAGTTAAACTTTTTCATCTGTAACCTAGATCTAAAATTCATCTGTTGAGCTTTAAACATGTATGTTTTCTTTTCAGAATCTCAAATATATGATGTTTAAAACTCGGTAAAAATGGTATTCACATTAATTTGACACGAACCTGTCTTCACATGACACTTTTGTGGCCCAAAGAATGTCACAGAGTGCATGTTGAGTATTTTTAACATCACATTCCTCAGTGACACTTCTCCGGCCAAATTTTCTGCATATTTAATTAAGCGTTTGAGATCAATGTTTTTGTTCCGACTTAACCAGTTCTTCATGATTATGTGACTAGCACCTCAAGTATGTCTTAAAATATTAATATCTTTGTTATTTCTCATCAAATAGGTTAAATTAGATTTGCTTCCATTCTAATCCGATTTTTATTAAAATTTATTATATCAGACAATATATTTTTATTATAAAAAGGCGCAATTGAAAAAAAAAAATTAATTTTTTTTTTTTATTAAGAGGCCACACTAGTCGCTCAAAAAGACCTGGATGATAATGTTAATCCTACGGGGAAGTTATTTTCAAATATCTTGTTTGGATTTTAATATTTTTACATGATTTTTTTTTTTTTTTTTTTTTTTTTTTTTTTGCATATGATAGCTGAGGACGACCTACGTCCAGGCTAGTTTTTACTTTTTTGATTTTGGTTATAGATTTTTTATATTAGGATAGTTTCAATTCCAGAACCGGTTTCGGCTGCAGTATGGACTCGGTCACCTCTTCGTTCAAATGAAGGGAATGAGAGGGAGTAAGTTCGATAATGGCGTTATCTGTAGTTTGGTAAAATCGTTTGACTTCTTCCTCATCTTTCTCTCTCTGGCTCTCTTCCCAAGCAGTCTGGCCAAAGGCCGTCACTTCTCCACGGGGTTTCTGTTAATGATCTCTTTTTCTAAAAACATGTGGGGGTCATCTTTCAAATGTATAGCGTTTGCTTTTGGCTGAGAGATTTATTTAGCGCTTGTTTTATGGCGTTTGTTTATTATCTATAAAAGGCGTAATTTCATAATTTTGTATTACTGTGTAACGTAATAAAATATACAATACATATATGATGCATTTTTCAGATTATAATGGTATCTTGTATTTTAGGTATATCAATATGATAAGCATTGAAATACTTTTAATAATTTGAATACATATCAACTTTTATATGAAACGTGATGGAAACTAAATTGCATGAAGCGAAAGGAACGTTTTTAACATTTCATTGAAAACAAAGCATAATTACAAGTGCAGTTGGGGTATCTGTTAATGATGTCTGACAAACCGCTCTCAGTATTTCTTTTAAAAAACATGTAAGAGATCATCCTTACACATCCAAATATAAAGCGTTTGCTTTTTGTGATATTTCTTGATTTCTGGTGATTTGTTGAACATAAAGAAATTTGATTAGATGTTATTATCGTATTAGAAAAAATGTCTTAGGAGTTAATGCTTTGAAATAATGGTTTTGTTATTATAATATTTGTTTATTTAGCGTATATTTAGTAATTTTGTTGCTCGTTTTTTACTTAAAGTTTGTTTAAAACTTTTTGCGAGAAAGGCACTTTTATCGAGTTATATTGGCTTTCTATGAAAGGCGATTTTATTATTTTGTATTAAAGACGAAACTAGCCTTTCTGTCATCCTGGACAAACATAGATTTGGGTTCCCCCCCCCCCCCCCCACCTTCGTAAAGTACAATTATAAAGAGAATTTTACTAAGTTCCTAATAGCCGACTATTTTAAAATTTGAATTATGTAACAAAACGTAATACTGAATTACGTCAAAAACTTTGTCATATAGTCAAATATTGATTCATTAAAACCTTAACAACGAAACCCAAAGGAACGCAAGAAAATTCTGCTTTATGCAGGTTTCTGTCTTATCAGGTATAATTGTTGGTATTTTTTCTATTAGGAACATGTAATTTTTTCTGGATTCCATTATAAATAGATTTTATTTTCACACATTTTACGCTAGTTGTAGTATTACAAATGAGGCGTTTAAAGCCACAGTAATACGAATCACATTGTCTTAAGAGACTACACTATTCACGTGAAGAAACTCGCAAGCTAATGTTAAACCTATGGGAGCGTTCTTTTTTAATTTCTCGCTTGCATTTTAATGTTAAGGATAGTTGAGGTTGACTTGTAACAGGATTAACGTTTACTTTTTCGATTTTGGATATGTTTTTTTTTTTTTTTTTTTTTCCTTTCGGAACCGTTTCCGAAAGTGAAAGTGAAAGTGAATAGGCGGAAAAAAAACTGCAATCAAAATCAAAAACGTACAAACTAACAACGTTAAAGATCAACTTGTAATACCCTAAACAGAAAAAAATCATTTAAAAATATTGAAATGCAAGCGAGATATTCAAACTCGCAAGCTAATGTTAAACCAATGGGAGTGTTCTTCTTGAATTTCTCGCTTGCTTTTGCTTTTCAATATTTGTAAATGATTTCTTCTGTTTAGGATAGTTGAGGTTGAATTGTAACCGGGTTAAAGTTTACTTTTTCGATTTTGGATATCTTTTTTTTTTTTTAATTATTTTCACTTTCGGAACCAATTCCGAAAGTGAAAGTAGCCTCATAGGAGGGGGAAAAAACTGCAATCAAAATAAAAAACGTACAAAATAACATCGTTAAAGTTCAACATGTAATATCCAAAACAGAAAAAAATCATTTAAAGATATTGAAATGCACCCTTTATAGTTCTTCAAATACTAGTCTCCCGCAATAGGTTTATTTTCTAAGTATTTCTTTCTAAAGAGTTAACGCATCTTATTGGACCTTTTTTGTATGATAATGCATCCAGCATTCCTGCTCACTTCATGATGGTCACAATATCAATTACTTTTTGATATATGGGCTTTTTCACAATCTTTTGACTTTCAGGAATAAAAATCTTGTAAATTAAACTTGCTAAAATAACATTTTAATCTGATAGAAGAATGCCTTAATGATTCAAAATAAAGAAAAAATCGTCAGCAGCGAAAAATTTTTTATTTAACTGAGGTTTAAGTTAAACTTACGAGTTTAATTTTCCTTACCATTTTACCACTGTGACTTTTTATTTTCTTCTAAATTTTTGCTTATAATGAATTTGCACAGTACTCACAGGACATTCAAATAAGAAATAATAAAAATGCATTTTTTTTATACAGAATTTTTGTATAACATTGTCTTAAAGGAGTGTTAAAGAAGGGACGGTAAGGTAAAAAAAAGGGGACGGTATAGGAAAAAAAGGACGAAATGGAAAAAAAGGGACGGTAAGGATGGAACGGTAAGGAAAATTACCACCTATTTTTAGGAAAATCATGTTAAGACTAAATGATAGTCACAATGTTCATTGATTTTTAGAAACAGTTGTTAACATTGGATTAAATTAACTTTTTTTTATTTATTTACTACGAAAAGTGCAGGAATAAACCTTGGGGATGGTAAGACTACCAATAAAGCCACGATCTTGAAATTGATATTTAAATGCTGGTTTAAATTCTGCAGTAAATTTTCTGTTAAAGAATTTTAGGCATTCTTTCTCTAGCATACTTCTGCTCGAGAATAAACTTGAAAAAAATTCTGTGGCTGCATCTGAAGTGATTTTCTGTATAAGTTTAGCAAGAGGGACGGTAAGGATGAAAAACCCAGGGACAGAGTTCAAAAAATAATATCAATCGTAAAAATGTGTGCAGGTTAATTTTTTGCTACATATTTATATAAAACAACTGTCCCAGTTTCGGTAAAAATTTACATGGGGTTTTTTGCATATTGCGGAGAAAATTTTAAAAAGTTCAGAATAAAACAAAATAAGAAAATTGATTTTTTGAAAGTTTAAAGGTCCTGTGCCAACTTAAGGGTCGTAAAGGTTATAGGAGACCGACGGGCTCGCGGTCGTCTTTTATGCGAAGTAGCAGCGGTTGTTCCAACCCACTCTTGACCGCTATCAAGAGCTACACTATATGGTCTGAAAGGACCGATCACTTGCGATTTTTGACGTTTTATTAAATATCTAGAAAAATACATGAGGAATCAACCTGAAACTGTAGGTGTGTAAACAGTATAGTATAGGTCATATATTTCCGCGAAGATTTTTTTCCCGAAACCCCATAGGGGACAAGGCAACAAATTGAAAAAGAACGAATATCTTTTGGATAGCCCTGTAAAAACTCGAGATTATTAATAAGTGTCTTATTGTAATAAGCTGTGTTCATTTTTTTGAGGATAGCATTTATACTCGTAGAGAAATTAAGGTTTTTATAAAAGCAGTCCCAAATTTCGCCAAGTTTTTTGCTTATAATTTACGGAGTTCTTAATATAAAAAAAAGTTCTTTTCAGAAAATATGACAAACAGCATTGTACACAATACTCTGTAATCAGAATTAAAAAATAATAAAAATTGGATGAAAAATGGGCAGGTTTACTAAAAATTGTTTCACTGCGCATGCGCAAATCCAATCAAAATGTAATATACATAATGTATCAGCTAAGTATATAGAGCAACTTTTATGAAAGTCTCAAATTCATAGCTTGAAAATTCTGAAAATTATCGTCGATAGAATAAGCTTAAAATCCGTTGTTCCCTAAAAGAAGCAAAAAGATAAGGGGTTGTATCAAATATCTGTTGATTAGTGCCAAGATAGCGTACACAATATTGCATGTACTACTATATTTGGATACAACCCGTCATCTTTTTGCTTCTTTTTGAGAACAATGGATTTCGAACTTATTCTATCGACGATAATTTTCAGAATTTTCAAGCTACGATTTTGAGACTTTCACAAAAGCTGCTCGATATACTTAGCTAATACATTATGCATATTACATTTTGATTGCATTCGCGCCTGCGCAGTGAAACATTTTTTAGTAAACCTGCTCATTTTTCATCCAATTTTTATTGTTTTTTTAAATTCTGATTAGAGTATTGTGTACAATGCTGTTTGTCATATTTCCTGAAAAGAACTTTTCTTTATATTAAGAACTCTGCAAATTATAAGCAAAAAGCTTGGCAAAATTTGGGGCTGTTTTTACACTCTAAAATTGGGAGGAGTGAAAAGCTCACTCTTTGAAAGAGTGACAGGCATTTTTACTCTTTTTGCAATGAATTTTATAAAAATACACTCCTTAAAGAGTGGAATTTTCCACTCTCTAGAAAGGAGTGAAATGTCTCACTCCTGAAAGAGTGACTTACGTATGCATTGCTTATTAACCAATCAGAGCAGCAAGGCGACTACTCCCTTAAAAGATAAGAAAAATGATCACTTTTTCGTCCGCCATTTTACGATTAACAGATTCGGATATCATTAAAATTATTCTTTATGGAATACATAAAATAAAGGTAAGTCTTATTTAATTTTAAGCATTTATCCGTGTAGATATGTGAAACGTTAAGATTATTAGCTAAATAGCTATATGTTGTATAGGAAAAGATTGATCGTTAGAGTGTTCAAAAGTGATTGTCTGTTATATTTCTTCATGTAGCGGTTTGAAATATAATTCTTTTAACAATTGAATATGCACTAGAGATCTGCACGGACCGGCTCGGGCCGATTTTCACTCACGGAACTCGGGTTGGGGCCGGGCCACACTTTTTTCTGAAGGCTCGGGCCGGGCCTCACTTATTTTTTCTGTACAAAGACGGGACTGGTTCATTGCAAGTCTTCACGGCCCAAAATTTTCAGTCCTAATTTTGACCCAGCCCGTATGAAAATCATTGTGTCAGCTTGGCCTGGTCCATTCAAAGGTCAATAAAATTAGGCCTGGCCCAAACATTTTTGCAAAAAATGCATACATTTTCAAAGGGCCATTATGCTACACTTAAACATTAAAATTTATTATTTTTAAATAACACTAGATTTCTGCGCTTATTAAAATATAACTAAATTAAAACATAATAAAACGTGTGAAAAAGAACCTGCCTCTGACGAACCAGTTTTAAACTCACTAATGTGTTGATCCATGCATAATCAATATACTAATACATGACAAAAGAATATATAATACATTTACACTCGCTAAGAAGGAAACTCGACTATAAATGCATTTTATTTTTCTTTTCTATGCAATTCCGTCTTACTGTATAGCATTTTTCACTTTTTTAATACTTCAAAGAAAAAAAAAAATCAATGTTTTGTTGAAATTCACTCGGGCCGTGCTTTTAACTTTTTTTTTTCGTGCCGGGCAGGGCTCGGGCCAAACTTTTAAGTTTTTTACCGGTCTGCGTCGGGCCAATTTTTTTCTACAGGCCGGGCCGGGGGTTGGAAATTTCAGCCCATGCAGACCTCTAATACGCACAATGCTTAAGCAAATCATTAGTTCGGGAAATGTGAATAAAAAAAAATGAGTAAATATTTAATTCTTCTCATTCAATGCTGCGTTGCAAATTTTTGCCAAAGATCAAAACAAAAAAGTTTTATCTCTTTCGTTTGAAAGGGTGACTGACTCATGAGAGAAGAATATCTGGAAGTTTAAATTTCGTAGGAGACACATTCGGAAACATTAATTTGCCGTTACATGAGATTTTTTTTTAAATTTTTTTTACTGATTTCGGATTATATACAGTTAAGAGTATTTATTATTGTTTCGGAGTTAAATATGATATTTGATGTTTATGCTATTACGAAAAGGTTGGTACAGTGAAACCTCACTGTGCGACCAACTCCATTAAGCGACCACCTCCCTGAACGACCATTTTTTCATGGAACGAAATTTATTCCCATAGGCTAAATACTAATTTTACCTCCATTCAGATACCATCCCAGTTGAAAAACCTCCATGAGAGATCAATTTCATTGAAGAAAATGAAATAAATTCCGTTTTTTCCTGGTTGCTTGAAGAAGGTTTTATTAAAGAAATAATTCCGGAGAGTGCATTATTCATCAAATTTCTAAACTAAGTTTAGATTTTCTTTTATCCCGGTAACTTTCAAGTGTTTTTAAGAGTTTTTAAATCCCTTTGTACCTTTTTAGGCAATGAATTTAACTCTGATTACAAATTAAGAATGACGGTCAATAAACTCCTCTGCCCTATTCTGTCGGAAAACTCTCATAGAAATAGATAAAGTAATGAAACCGTCATTATTTGTTCCCGTCCACAAAAAAATGCATTTATTTACCGAACTTCGAAAGGACTTGGAGATAAAAATTATAAAATATAAAACTGTAAAATTAAAGCAAAGCTCACACACAATGTATTCATTTTTAAAACTCTACAGTAATTAACTTATGTAATTAACTTTTATTTTGATACTTACATTTTTATATTTTTTTCCAAATGTGAAAAATAAATTTTAGTAACATTGTTACCATTTTTAAACAATTAAAATCTAGATTTAAACATGACCTCCATTAAGAGACCACCTATCGGAATGACCCAATTTTATTGGAACGGTACTTGGTCGCCTTAGGGAGGTTTTACTGTGTATTAATTTTTTTTTAATTGTATGTAAATATTTTTCTGCGGATTATGATTTTAAAATTTCGAGAGTGAGTAATATAAAAAAATTTAATTATAGATATTCTGCATCAGTTATTAAATTTCTTTCTATTATAAAAACATTTTCTACGTTTTTGATACACGTAATTTTTGGCGCTAAACAATATAACATGATATTTAAGCATTGGAATAAAATGGGTTTTTTTTATGCCTGTTTTGAAGTTTATGAATAAGACTTGTTTAGTATATTTTTTAAAATGCTCATATTTGCTTACATAATACAGGACTGAATATTTTTTTAACGAGATTAATAACCACTTTTTTACACTAAAATTTTTTAAAAACAATAAGAATATTTCTATTGAAGTCATTTACTTTATTTTTAAGTTTCCTTTTTTTCTATTTCCGAGGTCAATCTTTTCCTATAAAACATATAAAATCTATTTTGCTCATAGTCACAAAATACAATATCTACGCGAATAAAAAATTTAAATTAAATATGGCTTATCGTGGCTTATGGCAATAACGGTCGAAAATTATCAATCATGATTAAGTTAAGGAATATGTTTAAAAGAAAAAAATATACATATTCCAGAGAACTCAAAATTTAGACTTCATGTTCATACTAAATAAAACAAAAGAAAATCACAGCGGATAAAAAAAATTACACATTCTTAGTATTTAAATCATGCATAGAACTTATTTAAAAAAGAAGTGAATTTATAAGCATTGCGTTTAAATGGAAAGATTAAATATATTTTAGAACAATAGCACTTTGCAAAAATAGCAATAATTTAAGGAAAAAGTACGGTTTTATATTTAAAACAAAAATTAAAATGAGATCAAACATTGTTAAACATATAACATCCACCTATTAAAAAGTTATTAATAAAACTTTAAAAGTAATATTTTTATAGGGCATGCAATAAAAGCAAACACAAAGGATAAGATTCGAATAAAATATTTTAGTTTATTTCTGTCAGTAATCTAATGTAAATTCGTATGCAACTTTAACTGAATTTTTCCTTAAAAGTTCAATTAGTGTTATAAACTATGAATTAAATAAATATTGCTAATAAAGTATTTTATTACAATCTTTACCACGCTTGTATCTTTCCATTGCATGCCGTAAAAGATGGGATTCCTTTAAAATGACCATAAAAGCAAAATAAAAAAACCACCCACTACAAAAAAAAATGAACATTCACTCCTATGAAAGAGTGACTATTCACTCTACCAGGGGTGAAAAACTGCACTCCTTTAGCAAGAGTGAATAGTCACTCCTCCGAAAGAGTGATTATCCACCCCTGTTTAGAGTGGATATTCACTTTCAAGGAGTGACTATTCACTCTTTCAGAGAGTCAAAAATTTCACTTTGGCTCAGAGTGAATAGTCACTCTAAAGAGGTTGGGCATATTTTGACTCTGCGATAGAGTGACTATTCACTCCTCCGGAGTGAATAGTCACTCTTTTTCATTTAGAGTGTATAAAAACTTTAATTTCTTACTACTATATATGCTATCCTCATAAAAATGAACACAGTATATTACAATAAGATACTTATTAATAATCTCGAGTTTGAACGCTTTTGCTACATTAGTTTTTACAGGGTTATCCAAAAGATATTCGTTCTTTTTCAATTTGTTTGTCCCCTATGGGGTTTCGGGAAAAAATCTTCGCAGAAATATATGACCTATACTATGCTGTTCACACACCTGCAGTTTCAGATTGATTTCTCATGTATTTTTCTAGATATTTAATAAAACGTCAAAAATCGTAAGTGATCGGTCACCTTTGGCCATATAGTGTATAATGATATCTAAGCTGCCGCTGTCGTCTGATGTATTAATCGCTTTAATCCTGCCTGACCCGCTCGTTGACGTCTTAAATTTATATGTGATTTATGAATTATATGTTGATTTATAAATGATAGTTGTCACATGAAGATTTTATCGGAATATCGTGTCTGGAAATTTAGTTTAAAATGATTTGTGGAAATTCGGTTCAAATGCTAAATGCTTTGACAGCATTTTATGAAAGATTTTCTTTAACAAAAATTAGAAAAACAGTTCTATTTCATAGCTTCAAAATAAGAGCATCTGACAATCTCATGCGTATACAAAAAAAATACGAATTCAGCAAAATATCATAAAGTACTAGTTTGGATTTTAAAACAGTCCTAAGGCTGCTCTCAAATTCAAAGGAGCTATTTTCTGACATATTCCTGAATTCATTTTTTTTCGAAAACACATTAAATTGGAAGGGGTTCGTATTGATAAATTATGCAATCGAATGCCTTTTCAATTTTTTGATAATGGCAAGTGATCCTTCAGAAAATACGATAAAATTTAGAGTTTTGAATCGAATTCCCGACGCGGCAACCCGAGAAAGAGGGAAAAATTGCCATCACGTGACAAGAATCGCTTATAACTCTATAACTAATTTATTTGTCAGAAAATGAAAAACTCTATTCGATTTCAAACCGCGTTAATAGGCCTGTCAGTTTTATGCCTTTACTTTTAAAACGGAATCGGAAATTGTGTCAGGAAGTTCAAAACGCATAACCCAACGGAAAACGCATTTCCAGCAAGCATTGCTTGTGGCCTTCAATAATTCAATTATTGGTCATTTTCTTCTATAGTCAAATTCTTTTGTGTGCCCCTGGAAATGACAGATAAGTGCTATGCACACCATATTATACAGGGTGATTAAAAAAAAAGTTTACAAAGTGACATGGGAAATCAGGAATGCAACAAAGATAAAAAATCATATAGGAACATAGGGTTGCAAATCACTTATTGAGTCACAAATACAGTGTCTTTAATGTTTCATCCTAACTCAGTTTAGATTGTCGGCAATAACTTTCAGAAAACTTAAGAATAAAACATTTCACAGACATTCTTACCTTTGTTGTAAATATGCTAACACCAAACAAAAGTGTTAAAAGTTTGCATTATTATATATTATTATATATTATGTATTATTATTATATATTTGCATTAAGTTTGCCGGTAGAAGTGTTAAAAGTTTGCATTATACGCGCCAGCACTATACACTTGACGCCCACACTTTGGACTGTGATTATCATTCCATACGGTATCATCGATTGCTTGAGTAACATGTTTTTCCAGATCTTTTCGTGATGTTATCACATGTCATGTCACACAAAACAATGTCCATATCGTTGCATTTTCATTACGATGGTTTTATTTTTCTCGAAATTATTGCCGTCAACCCGGTTTCGGTTAGGATAAAACACTCTGTATTTGTGAGTAAATAAGTGGTTTGCAACTCTATGTTCCTATGTGATTTTTTATCCTTGTTGTATGCCTGATTTGGCATGTCATTTTGTAAACTTTTTTTTTAATAATCACCCTGTATAAGTAAGAACCTTGTGTTACACCTCTGTGATAAATATCAATTTCAATATATTTAAAATGAATCCTGTAATTGAGCCGAAAATGCTACATACTTTATTTTTTATACAAAACATACCATAATAAAACCCAATAACTTATATAAATTTCTTGGCAACAGGGCTTAATTTCTAACAAAAAAAGTACCGGAGCCCTAATATTCTGCGGTATCGGTACAACAATCGCACCATTTCCTCTTTCCCTCTTCCCTGTCATTCCAACCTACATATTTGTATTTCGTACATTAATTGCAAAATTTAAAGCATTTTTTTTTTCTTTAGCAAAATAATTTTTTTAAATATATCTATCAGCATATGCTTAGCTGTCAACTATTCCACTTTTTAGTTATCACTCCTTCTGGATAGTAATCTTTGCCTAATTTTAAAGTTAATTAATCGCAGAATTCTGCGATTAAATAGGGCAAGGATTAGGATTAGGAAATAGCGTTAACACGAAAAAAGGGATAGTTCGCAACTATGCATTTTTTAGAAAAAATGAATGAAATTTACAGAAATTAATATTTATAGGCTGAAGAATGGAACATGGAACAATGTTTTACAATTTCCTATAAAAAGTGCATATCTTAAACTGTAATTGATTCCTTCCGCATAACAATCTTTTGTGGTGAGTCCCTGAAAATCAGATTAAATTAAAAATTTGACACCGGTATCAGAAAAAATCGATTCTTTTATAGAAAAAGGGGAAACACTGCTCAATTGCTTTCTATCATAATAACAATACATGACAATTATATCCGCTTACAAATAAAAGTGACTGCGTAAATGTGCAGAGCAAAGTCTTAGCATGGGTACCCTTCATGACACAAAATAAATAGCAAAATCACTAACGAGTTTTTTATACTCGTACGCAGTAGAAGACAAAAAACCTCAAGCTGATGCTCGTTGGTTAAAACAGAAAATATTCTTTTCAGGTTAGATATTTAAAAAAAAAAACAGCCAATAAACATTTATCCTACTGCCACAAAAGAAAATCGAACTGAAAGCAAATTCATTGTTCAATCTCTTGAGTGGCGCCACATAAACGCGTTATCGCCGACAAAAATTTGAGATAGAAAAACACGATTTCTATTTCCCCTTCATTCTGATCAAAATAGCATTAAAATGATTTTAAATAGAATATAATACGTAATTGTAAAGGATGATTTTTTTTCCTACACATGAATAAATAAAATTTTAATTGTAATACAGATTGAGCTCGAGTCAGTCTAAGCCCAAAAACGGATATAAAAATTGAATCCGTTTTATCTTCATCTCCTACGTGCGCAACACATTACGTCACATAAGTGTTTTGGTAAAAAAAAAAAAAAAATGCAAAAGCTTGGAGATGGAAAGGAGGGGAAAAAGGTAATTTAGGCTTCGGTTTTTCGGAAACGTTATTGCTCTGGGCTCCGGAGCCCTATATTTATGAGCTCCGGTAAATTCCGACCAATATTTAAATATTTACTGAAAACAGAGAAGTACCGGAGCCGGGCTTCGGTGGGCTCCGGCACAAATTAAGCCCTGCTTGGCAATCGGACTCTATTTACGCAAGTTAGAGCACGGACAGACAATCCAAAATTATAAACACTTTTCAACTATGTTGGAATGTGTTATAAATGCGGGATTTTATTTATTGCTGTAAAACTAATATTCTTGAGGTCTTATTATTTCTTTATTTAGAATTTGGTCGCATTATTTTAATATGTTGCGTCTCCGAATTCTCGATCGATTCCAAATTAGTCGAATAGTAATGAGTCTAAATTCCTTATTTGTATCTAAAAAAAGACTCCCTGACTGTATCAAAAATTCACGTCGGTGAGCGTCATTATTAGCATTAATACTCGAGAATATTTTTCAGACGGTTCTCAACAAAATATTTTTTTTTTTTTTTACACTAAATAATGCGGATATCTCAGACGCATTTGCGGACTGATTTTCATACGAAAAGTAAGGAATCTGCAGACACGCTTAAAAATGATATAAAATAGAATGGAATTTTTCTTTTTTTTTCCGTAAATTTATGAGATCTAAATTGAAAGCATTTGATAACCCGTGCCGTACATACCTATCATGGGCATTATCAAGAAGTCTGCTTCAAAACGCCAACTTTCTCGGTTTTTTATAAAAGTTCTTTTGCCTTTATGAAAAAATGGAAAACTTTTTTGATTTCATAATTTCTGAATAAGATCAACTGCAAATATTTTAGTTTTCCATTGAAAATGAATTCAGCAATCTTTTGTTTAAAGCAAGATCTTTTGAAAAATTCTTTTAAAGTTGGTGTTTTGAATCGAATTTCCAGCAATGATAGTCCGATCGTCCAATGAAGATCGCTAAAATATCAATCGCTTATTATTATTGTTATAAATTAAGTGAAAATCGATAAATGCTATTCAATGCTGTAATGTTAAATATGTGATCGCTTAGTAAAGTTTTAAAAAAAGATTTAAAAAAAAATTGCTTTCATGCAATGTAAACTATTAGATATGGTATTCATAAGTCTAAATATGGCATCCAAATTGCTGGAACACGTACTAATATTTTCAGAGAAGCAACTTTTTAATCATAAGAAATAACGAAGGTTTGTCGTATTTATATACTATGTTAGATAAAATTAAAAATATAAGAAATCATTTTCACTTCCTGTAACGAATTAATAAAACATACTATGAAGGTATGAGTTTCGTGCATTGTTCTTTCGTCGTCTCCCCCCCTGCCGTGTCCAGAAGTATCCAATTACATATTTAAATTCCTTTTGCCCTTTTTATCTTCACGAATGTTATATATTTATTTATAACTTATTACATAGTAACATATATATTTTTTGTTGACGGAATTTTCACCACTTTTAGTAAGACATAAAGTATCTTATACGTGGTACAAGTATTTTTGAATTATTTTAGCAAAGAAGATTTTTACTAATTGATTAATAATTATCAGAAAATTACACCAATTTCTGATCTATCTTTGAAATAAAGCGCATAAAATACAAGCATTTAAATTATGCATTTTTGTATTTGTATAAAAGATATATGCTTGGACGCATGATAAAAAAAAAAAAAAAAAAAAGAGAGAAAAAGAAACTTGTAACGCGTTTTTTTCACTCTGAATATTTAAAATTTGAAAGAATATTTCCAGTTTTGAGAAATATAAGTAATTGATAACAAACTATTTTCTCTCTGGTCTCGTGTCATCCAGACATCGTTAAACAGTTGTAATTAGCCACCTAGGGGTTTTTGTAGTGGAGAAATGTTTTCATGGATTATTTTTAGCGATTAGTTTTTCCTGTTGTTCGAGGTTCCAGTATTGCGGTTGACGTCTTGTGACCCTTTAGGGAGGAACCGCGGGACTAATCAAGAATAAATCGTTTGTCGCACATCTGCATCTGATCAAGGCAATTTTAAACGATCCCAAGAAAATGTCAATCGCTAAAACGTCATTAATTTTCACTTGCTTATCTATCACATGCAAACGTCATTGGGATGTTTGAGATAAATGCCTAAAGATGTCTGCTTAAATGATGATTTCTAAATAGTGTGTTTTCAAAATTTGCCCATTAAGATTTTTGTAACTTCTAATGTCTTTCTTTGCTTGTAAATTTTTCTTATTTTCTTTATTGCTCCTTGAGATGTTAAAAAATAGGTAAAACTGAGAAGTCATTAACAACACAAGCTCAATCTTCGCTGAAAATGGAGTAGGCAGATTTGAAATAGGATCCAATTCGGAAGATGTTTCGTTTAAAAGTCTCCCAATTAAATAAATAAATAAATTTTCAAGCAAATTTATCTTTAAAAAGTTCTCATGGTTGCCCTTCCCTCATAGCGTTATCAGGATGATGACCTGAAATTTCAAAAACACTCCCACAAAAATTATATTTGTCCAATAATCCTTAAGCTAAAGTTTTAAAAACTCGACCATTGGAGGGGTTATAAGGTGTGTCATAGCCAATGACAAAGTTTCGTTTATTATGCCACATGTATGGGTTTTTTTAAAGACGAAGCACTGTTTATTTCTTAACAAACGCCTTCGGTACTTTTTCCTGATTTTTTCATTGCATACTGAATCGCTATGGCTGTTGCTAGTAGACCAAATATTTGGTCATTTGAAAGATTTTATACCGAAGTAGTTGAGCTCGGTGGGAATAACGATAGGCTTTTTGCGTGGTTGATATCGCAGGGCCTTATGCCACAAAGTAGAAATTGTGACATTTGTGGAAATCAAATGTCTCTTATATTTATTGACAAATATGGATTTGGAACCTTCAGATGCAAAAAGGTAACAAGACATCCGAGTGGTAAAGTACCACAAGTTTCTCGAGTAGCAGGGACACTTTTCCAAAATACTATTATTTCTCCTCATCGACTAATGACGATCATTTTTTCATTTGCTCACAATTTGCCTTTCGAAAAGTGCTTGGAGATGATTTCTCAGTATGATATAACGTGACGTAGCACTGTAAGCTACTGGCTAGAATTATTACGAGGAGTAATTTCGGAAAGAATGCTAGAGGAACAGAGTGCCGAAGGGAAACTTGGTGGAGTGAATAAAGTTATTGAAGTGGACGAAACAAAATTTGGGCAACGAAAAAATCATGTAGGTAGAATTAGAGATGGTACATGGATTTTAGGTATCATCGAAAGAGGATCGAAGCGTTTTCACTTAGAAATTTGTCCAAATAACAAGAGAGATACCGATACCCTTCTGCCGCTAATAGAAAAACATGTTGAACAGGGAACGACTATTCATACTGATAAATGGAAAGCCTATTCTGCGCTCAGTCGTTCGGGTTATTTCCATTTTCCTGTAAATCATTCCCAAAATTTTGTTGACCCTGTTACAAGGGCGCATACCCAAACGATTAAAGCTTCATGGCGTTCACTGAAAGAAACTCTAAGAAAAAACGGCATCCATGCAGACGAAAAGATGGGAGACCGAATGATGGAATTTTTATTCCGCCGAAAATGTAGACTGGAAAATATACATCCATTCGATGAACTGATACGGTACATCAGCCTATCGTACTCAGGTGTATAATTAAGATATTCTGTATTAAAACAGCCCTTTTCAGGGCTTAAAAAAAGTCCTTTTCAGGGCTAGGGTGAGGGCGTTTTTTACGCTCTTACCCAAAATTTTAAAAAATAGAACCACAAAAAATTATTTTAATTTATTTCACAATATACTTTTAAATACACACAATCTTGAAGACTGCACTAAATGCAATTTCTCGGCTCGGGCCTGTAAATTTTGATCCACCCCCACCCATATAATTTTTCTTTCTTGCCCGATACAAAAAGCCTGGACAAAAAACTTATTGTCCAGAACTAACCCTTTATAAAAGCTAAAAGTTCGGCTCGAACAGTACAAAAATTCGTTGCCATGTCCAGGCTGGATATAAAAACTAAAATCGAAGCCCGATCCCGTCCCGATATAAAAGTTAAAAGTTCGGCTCGCTCCGTACAAAAACTTAATTGGCCCGACTGAATTTCTAGATTTTTACGCGGTTAATGTAGAGGTCTGCACGGGCCCGTACCCGGCCTGGCGAAATGGAGGCAAATTTTCAAACGGGCCAGGCATTCAAAAAAATGTAGAGGACCTATCGGCTCAATACAGAAGTTTAAACGAAGCTCATAAAACATGAGCTATTTTCAATTAATATGAATTTCGCGAGAATAAGTACAGATGTGCGTCACGAGCCGATGCTAGTTTGACAACCTCAAAACAGAAATGTAACATGTCCAGCGTAGAGATCGGCATCGGACAGTTACATGGTGTCTGACACCGGCTTAATTTTTTTTTTTCAGAAGACTCGTGCCGGGCCGAGATCAGACTTGCATTTTTTTCTAAATAGTCGACGCGCGCCGGAACTGGTCTGAATTGGTCTCAGCATGTGTATGCAGACAATATGTTTTGTAAAAATATTAATAGCAATAATGAACTTCTGTTAACATAATCTTTGAAAATATACCCTGTTCTCAAATCCAAAAGGGCAACTTTCTGACATAAGTTTTAATTTATTTTTGTTCGGAAATGCATGAAACGAATAATAGTTATTGTTCAATAACTATGTCATCGAGCTCCTCCGTTTTTTCGCAAACGCAATAGATCTTTCAGAAAATAATGTCAAAGTGGGTGTTTTGAAACGAGTTTCCGCGCGAAAGCAGAAAACTCACTCAAAAAAGGATGAAAAACGCGTTTGTCACATGATCAAAATCGCTTATAACTCAATAGGTAATTGATATATCCAAAAATGGAAATTACAGTTCAATTCCAAACCGTTTCCATGGTCAGGCTTTCCGATTTTCTATCCTTCCATTAAAAAATAAATTTGTAAATGTGTCAAAATGGAGCAGAGCAGTTGAGAACAGCCTTAAGGTGGTTCTCAAATTCATTGCTAAACAATGCGAAACTTCACACATTTTCTGACTCATTTTTAACTATAAAAATATAAAATTTAGAAGCCTGAATATTTGAAGGGATTTGGAATCGAATAGCATTTTCCATTTTTGATAAATAAATTACTTGTCGAGAAATAAGAGATTCTTGTCACGTGGCTGCAGGTTCTTCTCCTTTCTCGTACTCTCGCTTCCGCAAATTCGATTCAAGACGCTAACTTTGACAGTATTTTCTCAAAAATATATTACATTTATCAAGAAATGTATAACGCCATTCGATTATTCGAATAAGAACGCCTGCCAATCTTATGCGTTTCCCGAAGCCTTAATAGATGTTAGAGAATGATTTTCACAAATTTACTTTTAATTATACAGTTTCAAAAGTTATGATACTTTTAACCCTCCTTTTTTTTTTTTCTTTTATTCTAAACTATATTCATTTTTTAAACCTTATTTGGAATCCTTATTTATCCCTATTAATGCGTCATACACAAGACTGTTCTGATTGACTGATTATTAATACCCATACAATACTCACTCCTGCTTAGAGTGAATAGTCACTCTTTCAGAGGAGGGAATATTCACTCTTGAAAAGGAATGCATTTTAGTATGTAATTTCTAAAGTTACATTATGAAATGGAGTTTCAAAGTTGAACGGAAATTATTTTAAAAGTGTATAATGCGAGGCTTTCACACTCATCAGCGGAGTGAGATATTTCACTCTCGACAACGGAGTGACATATTTCACTGTCGAAATATTTTACTCCTTTCTAGGGAATGGAAAATTCCACCCTTTAAAGACAGTATTTTTATAAAACTCACTCCAAAAAGAGTGAAAAAGGCCTGTCACTCTTTCAAATAGTAAACTTTTCTCTCCTCACAGTTTTAGAGTGTAGCAATCGCGTAAAACGCAAAATGTTCTTTTGAAAAATTAAATAAAAAAAACTACTGTCATGAGACAACAATCACTATTATGACTCAATGTCAGGGGTCTGTCCAGACTTTTGACACTGGATCCTGTTTTTGTGAAATAGTGGAAAACTTTTTATATTTGTGAAAATTCTAGTCATGATTTTGTGGATTTAAAATGATTTTTATATTCAGGTTCTTGTATGTACATTTTTAAGAAGATATATGCATGTAAAATACACATATTTTCATTATACATGTAAAAGTATCTACTGTTATTATTATTATTATTTTAAGATTACTTAGGAGAGGGAAAAATTTTGTGAAAGGTCTACTTTTAAGACAAAGAATTATGTGAAGAGTCCTGTTTGAAGGTGAAACTTTTTGTGAAGGGTCCTGTTTTGAGATGAAAAATTTTGTGAATGTCCTTTAAAGGACCCAAATTCTTTCTAAACAAATCCTTGAATGTGTAATTCATTTATCAGAGTTATACTTAACCAATGAACGCATAAAACTAATCAGGGAATCGCCTTATTAGAATGAACCTAGAAAAAAAAATTGAAGCAAATCAGATGTTTTTATCAAGAGTTATCGCGTTACGCGCATACATACATACAGAATCTGCAGGCACATTGGCTCTCAGGCTGTGATACCCTATGAGCTAATAAAAAAGAAATAGCCCAGTTAAACTGATGGCATTGAGCTCACAGGTTATTCACACTAATTGTATATTATACTCTTATTTCAAAGAATAATGCCCCTCGAAAAATAAATGAATGGATTAGCCCCGTTTCCCCTCTTTATACTTAACCAAAGAACCTCTAAATCTAATCAGGGAAGCTCCTTAGCATAATAAACTGGTACACCAAATTTGAAGCAAATCAGATAATTCTGCATGAAAAAAAACATTTCGCTAAATTAAGGGGGTATTAGCTCCCCCATTTCTCCCTTTATGCTGAACCAATGAACCTTCAAATCTAATCAGAAAAGATTCTTATCAGAATGAACCTAGAAAAAAAAAATAAACTAAATTAGATAATTCTGCATGAAAACCCACTTATCTAAATTACGGGGAGGGGACACTTCCCCCCTTTTATACTTAACCAATGAACCTCCAAATCAAATGAAGGAAGCCATATCGGAATAAACTGGTATATCAAATTTGAAGCAAATCAAATAATTCTGTATGAAAAACCCATTTATCTAAATTAAGGGAAGACTAGCCCCGTCCCTCCTTTATACTTAGCCAATAAATCTCCAAATCTAATCAAGGTAGCTCCTTAACATAATAAACCGGTATACGAAATTTGGAGCATGAAAAACTCATTTATTTAGATTAAGGGGGGGGGGATCTAGTCCCCCCTTTCCTCCCTTTATACTTAACTAATGAACCTCCAACCGTAAACCGGTATATCATATTTGGAGCAACTCGAATAATTCTGCATGAAAAATCCATTTACCTAAATTAAGGGGGTCTCCACCCTTTCCTCCCTTTATACTTAAGTAATGAGCTTCCAAATCTAATCAGGGAAGCTCCTTAACATAATAAACCCGTATACCAAATTAGGAGCAAATCGAATATTTCTGCATGAAAAACCCATTTATCTAAATTAAGGGGGGGGGGGACTAGCCCCCCTTTACCCCTTTATCCTTAACCAATGAACTCCAAAAACTAATCAGGGAAGCGTCTTATCAGAATGAAATTAGAAAAAAAATTGAAGGAAATCGGATATTTCTACCAAGAGTTATTGCGTTACGTACATACAGAACCGGCGGGCACATAAGCTCTCAGGCTTTGGTAGCCTGTGAGCTAAAAAGTAAAAAAAGAGCGATGTAGAGATGGACCTCAGCTATCCAATTAAAAAAAATATATATATTTAAAAATGTCGAAATGCAAACAAGATATTAGAAAATAATCTCCCCATAGGTTTAGCATTAGCTCGCGAGTGTCTTTGCCTGCAGAGACAGGAGCCTTAAATTCACTGCTCAACAAGCACAAAACTGATACAATGACGTACACATTTTTAATTCTAAAGGAGTACAATTGGCAGACCTGACTAGGGAAGCGATTTTGAATCAAATTATTTTTCCAATTTTTGATCAATAACTTACCTATCGAGTTATGAGCATTTGTGATCACGTGACAAGGCGTTTTTCTTCCTTCGCTGACTGGTTTTTCTGCTTTCGCTAGGAAATTCGGTTCAAACGCCCACTTTGACAGTATTTTCTGAAAAATCTACTGTGCTTACAAAAAAAGAAAAAAAAAAAGCAATTTAACAAATTACAACGACCATTTGGAAAATGATTTTTTTCAAAGACTAAAATTTAAGACATAAAAAATCGCACGGAGTTGATCATACATTACTTACGCCATGAATTAAACATTAATAGTGTTGTTACACGTAAAAATTCCAAGCGACAAAAATTGCCTGCGACTCGTATTTGGTGTGAAATATTTATATGTATTCATTCCTGTCCTATTTATCTTTTTTTTTTTTTTTTTTTTTTTTTAATTGGCTTATTTCATTTTTCTTTTGCACGTGAAAATCTTACAAATTAAAATTAACTCTTTGGCAGAAATTGTTATTCATTTTCTTTCATTTTCATTAGTTATTATCCACCTGAAACTTATGTGATGTCCAAGCATTTCATTGGCTGTTCGGGGAAAGGGTTTTCCATCGTCAGGTTTCTAAGAAATCTTACTACCAATTTTAAATGAAATTTCATTCTTAAACTTCTAAACATCCGACAATATTACTTTTTACACCGTCGGTCGGATTGAGAAAAAAAAATGTACTTTTAAATGCAATTTGTTTGAAAGCTGTATCTCATTTTGTTTCTGAGTTATTAATTTTTTTTGTAGTTTTTATTGTGGCAACAGAAGGTATACATCTCTGTTGGAAGTAAAGGAAAATACATATTACTGTATAGACCAATCAAAAAACGAATAAAATGCGGATTAAACCAATAAAAACGTTCAGATATGCTTTTGATTTCCCATCCTGACGAGAACAATAACCATTTTTCCAAATGGTTAAAAAAACGGAAAAGTCTTTTGATTACACAGTTTCTCAATAACAACACCTGCCAGTTTCATCCGTTTTTAAACAAAAATGATTTAAAACTTATGTCATAAATTTGCCCCTTTATATTTGAGAATTATAACGGGTCGGGCGGGTCAGCTAGTACTAAATATAGTTCAACAGAAAGTTACCTAACACACACAGTATCGTATTGGTATGTCAAAGAGGGTGGTGGCAAAATAGATAAAAAGGGCGTCAAATGTTTATATACATATAACATATAATACACACACACATTAGATAAATGATATTTAAAAAAATCTCGATTAAAACATAAATATTCATGTAGTATAAATTTTATTATTCCTAAAATATTTATCACACTCAAAATTATATAGTATTACAAATGTGATATTCAAAAAAATTGAGAATACACTAAAAAGGATAGAGGTAATAAATTGACAACGGTTCAGAAAGCAATTCTTTTATTGCGATTCATGGCTCAGTTAGAGGGTTGTGGACACAAGAGGGCCATGCCCTTCTACCCTCTAAATCTTCGAAAATGTAATATATATTTTAAAAAGTACTACGAATTATAGATATATTAACCTGTTTCCGATTGTTATTGGATTGAACTTATTACTGCATGATTACTACATGCATGGATTTAATATTTTAATGTATGATAGATTTATTTTGAACTAAGATGCTGACTTATCCACTTATTTTTTATTGTCTCTCAGAAACTTTGAATTTTAATTCTATTTTACACTTATCACTAAAAGTAGGAGATCTTTCAGAAAATTAATTGTCGATGATGGTGTTTTGAACCGAATTTCCGAACACAACAATAGCAAACAGGGAACAAAAAATTGTTACGAGACAACAATTGCTAATAACTCAAGATGTAATTAATTTACAGAAACATTAATAAAGCTGTTCAATTACAAATCACTCAAATAATTATCTCCGCAAATCTCATACTTTTACATTTGAAAATTAGTCTGAAAGTGTGTCAGGAAGTTTTGCATTATTCAACGGGGGAAAATATTTTTTCACACCTAGTCATAAATTTTAAAATACCGATGTTTTTGTTAGAGACTTTTTATCAACACAAGAAAGACTACTTTTTGATAAAGGAAGCTTGTACAGAAGATTTTATGTAAGTAAAAATAAAAAAAATAAGCATCGTACTAGTATAATTCTAACATAAAATTTTAAACTCGTTTTTTTCAAAAATGCTTTTTAGTTCACAGGCTATCAAAGCCTGGGAGCTTATGTGCCCGCCGGTTCTGTATGTACGTAACGCAATAACTCTTGATAGAAATATCCGATTTGCTTCAAAAAAATTTCTAGGTTCATTCTGATAAGGCGCTTCCCTGATTAGTTTTTGGAGTTAATTGGTTAAGGATAAAGGGGGGAAAAGGGGGGGCTAGTCCACGCCCCTTAATTTAGATAAATGGGTTTTTCATGCAGAAAAATTCGATTTGCTCCAAATTTGGTATATTGGTTTATTATGTTAAGGAGCTTCCCTGATTAGATTTGGAAGCTCATTATTTAAGTATAAAGGGGAGAAAGGGGTGCGGCCCTCCCTTAATTTGATAAATGGGTTTTTCATGCAGAAATACGAGATTTGCTCCAAATTTCGTATACCGATTAATTATGTTAAACAGCTTCCCTGATTAGATTTGGAAGATCATTATTACGTATAAAGGGGGGTTACCCCCCCCCCTTTAATTAAGATAAATGGATTTTTCATGCAGAAATATGGGATTTGCTAAAAATTTCGTATACCGGTCTATTAAGTTAAACAGCTTCCCCCATTAGATTTGGAAGATCATTATTATGTATAAGGGGGGGGGGGGGTTACCCCCTCCCTTAATTAAGATAAATGCGTTTTTCATGTAGGATTATTCGATTTGCTCCAAATTTGGTATACCGGTTTATTATGTTAAGGAGCTTCCCTAATTAGATTTGGAGGTTCATTAGTTAAGTATAAAGGGAGGAAAGGGGAGCTAGACCCCCCCCTCCCTTAATTTAGATAAATGGGTTTTTCATGCAGAGTTATTCGATTTGCTCCAAATTTCGTATACCGGTTTATTATGTTAAGCAGCTGCCTTGCTTAGATTTGGAGTATTATTGGTTAAGTATAAAGGAGGGACGGGGGCTAGTCTCCCTTTAATTTAGATAAATGGTTTTTCATACAAAAGTATTCGATTTGCTTCAAATTTGATATACCAGTTTATTCCGATATGGCTTCCTTCATTTGATTTGGCGGTTCATTGGTTAAGTGTAAAAGGGGGAAAGGGGGGGCAAGTGTCCCATCCCCTTAATTTAGATAAGTGGATTTTCATGCAGAATTATCTAATTTAGTTAATTTTTTTTTTTTTTTTTTTTAGGTTCATTCTGATAAGGATCTTTTCTGATTAGATTTGAATGTTCATTGGTTCAGCATAAAGGGAGAAATGGGGGAGATAATACCCCCCCCCCCTTAATTTAGCGAAATGGCTTTTTCATGCAGAATTATCTGATTTACTTCAAATTTGTTAAGTAGCTTCCCTGATTAGATTTGGAGGTTCTTTGGTTAAGTATAAAGGGGGGAAACGGGGTCTAATCCTCTCCTTAATTTATTTTTCGAAAGGCATTATTCTTTGAAATAAGAGTATAATATCTATATACAAGAGTATATACAATGAGTGTGAATAGCCTGTGAGCTCAATGCCATCAGTTTAACTGGGCAATTTCCTTTTTATTTTAAATCGGTTACTACGATTATAATAAATCTACTGAATTAATTCACTTCTAATTTTGTCAGATTTTTTTGTTATATAGTTATGAAATGCTATAGTACAAAGAATTTTTTTGGGGGGGAGGGGGAATTTTTTATTTAATTTTTTATCCAAAAGCATTTTTTTTTTCAAAGATAGAAATAGAATATTATCTTCATACAAGCGTCATTTCTAACAAAATCAGTGTTTTATAAATCACCCTTTTGTCTTCGTCTAGTAAATTGAACAAAAATTAATACATATTCATTTGATATCATTGATATGAAATGTCAATCGAATAAAAATTAAAATCACTAATTATTTTGATTTCAAATGTCACAGCAATACTTCACCCCCCCCCCCCCCCATCACACACACAAAAGATATGCAGAAGAGCGGCAATAACATCAGATATGTTTACAGTTAAAAATTAACTAAAATATATACAAATTTCTTTAAGCATTGTTATTATAAATAAATATATGTATTATAAAATAAAATCAAAGACAGTGTAAATTGTTACTTGCTTAACTTCACCCTTAAAGGGTTCCGTACAACAAAGATCTTGTACAAAGTTTAAATGGAGGTCGCAAAATTGCAATGCCGGATTGGTCTGTGTCTTAGTTGAGCGACACCCCCCCCCCCCAACTCCCCGTTAAGCACCTGAAAAATAAAGTTTGTAACAGAAAAATGCGATTTTCTCATAAACTATGTAACCTAGCATAATTATTTTTATAATTTTAGTCTTAGCGTAAATTTAGTAATAAGAAGATGGGAAATATATTTTCGGAGCACATTTTCGATGATATCTCTAAAAATATATCTATAATTAAATAAATATATATCTATATATATTTATTTAATTCGGTGTTGCTAGATCAATCGAATAATAACCCCACACGATAATAATAAAAAAAAATCAAGTAACTTAATTAGGCTGTCTATATTTTTCCTAAAAATATTTGTGAATGGCTAATTATGTATATATATGTAGGTCAACAGCCTTTACAACTCTGGCAAGTTTGATCTTTCCACCTTCTGTAGTTTTCGAGAAAAACGGTTGTGACAGAGTAACAGACAAGTGACGGAACTAGAGATCGACCGAATATTTGGTTTCAGTTTGTTTTTCTGCGAAAATTTAAGTTTCGCCGAACATTCATTTTCGGTGGAAATGCGGCCCAAAATTCGCTCGGAACTCAAACTTGGCTAAAACTATCTGTATTCCAAAAATCTCCTTTTTTCTTCTAAAAATTTTAACGTTACTCATTGGTTTGAACTCTATCGGCTCATTTGCGACATTTCTTTATTTATTGCTATGGTCTTTGCTGTGTATAATTATCACTCATCACTGACTCAAGACGTGAGTGAATATTATAAATCAAGCTATTCCTATATGACTCAATTTTGAAGGCGCTTTCCACGTGCTCATTAAAAGTTGCAGACTTAAGAGAAATAGAAAATGTTTAGTTTGAAACTGCAGATATGTTTCGAATACGCTCTATAAGATAAATCGAACTATATATACCTAAGCAATTTTTAGATGACATTCGTATAATTAAAAATTCTTTTTGTGTTGTTGATGAATTAACTACATTTTATTTTATTTGAAAATAGAAAGTTTAGGTCAGCGGCACCGAGATCCAATTTTGGCTCTATAATACAATTGTAATAAGTTTCCAAATAGGAGCGCCATTTCAAAACTTTCTTAGGGAGGCGAGGTGGGGGGAGTGTTTTTTTTAATTCTCAAAGTAAAGTATTTTATATTGTTAAACATAGGATTTTGAGGATGTTGCAATAGAAAATAAAATTGATAATTAATAGTTTTTAGGTTTAAAGTGTTATCTTAATGGTAACATTCACCTTTTAGTCTACTATTTTCACTTTTGTGCATTTTTTAAATCTGACCTATATTGAATAAGACATTCTAATCATATTCTTTGAGATGATTTCCTCTTTGGAAAGAGCCGCACATATGTAATCGGATAAAATGGGGTAAATCTAGAAGGTATTAAAATTATTAATACTGATTAAACTCATTTTTTTTTCATTACATTATTTTCTGATCATTTTACATGTTTATAACAACGTAATTAAACATTTTCCTCATTGAATTTGTTCTACATTTTTTTATTACATTGTTAATTAATTATTGGTTATCTTAATTAAATGTTCCTTATTGAATTTGTTCTTCATTTTTTAACTACATAGTAAATTATTGCCTATGATTATTGTTTTTTAAAAATAATAAAATATAAAAATTGCATTACTATTTATGTTTTGTTTTTGTTTGAAACGTATACACACACATACTTATATACATGTATGTTTGTTTGTTAGAAATGTGTTTCTATTGCGTAAAACTAATTAATAATTTTGTATAAATGTATTAATGCATGAATTAATTGCTTAGTTTTTTTTTGTCCAGTTTCGTTTTCGGCCAAAACTAGGAACATTACCAAAATTCGGTTCAGTTTTGGTTTCGGTCTTAAAAGCCTATTTCGGTCGAATATTATGCGGTACCCAAAAATATAGTAATCATTTCACCAAATTTAATTTTCAGCTCCTTTTTATATTTTTAGTTGTTTTTCGGATAAATCGGCAAAATTTTGCGATTAAAAAGATATCACGAATTTTAAAATGTGAAACAAAGATCTTAATTGTATTTTAAATATTGATTTTCTGCAATATATTCTCTATCCACGTCCACACTTACGAAACTGCTATAATAGTTGATTAATTAGATATTTGTTTTTTTTCTTTTTTAACGTTTCTTTCTTGGAGATACCCGTACGCCAAACATGTACTAATTTGCATTTCGTGGAAAAATACCTTGACATCCGATTTTCATTTTCTCCAGAAGGAAACAAATTACAACTCACTACAACATTACCGTACATTACAATCAATAAAAAGTGAAGTGTCACATGTGGTATTACATCTGGCATAAACCATTCGATACCTTACGAACCATTATGAGCAACTTGAACGGATGTAATTATCATTTATCTTTTTTTAGAACTGCGTTTTCTATTCATTAACCCCTTGAGGGGCAAGCAATTACGATTGTGAAATGCTGAATTCCCACCGGAATCTTTGAAAAATTCTACTTCAAAATAAGTAAAAGCAATTTTACGACTTTTTTCTACCAAAGTTCGAAAAGTAAAATTTAATAAAAATTTTCTGGTGAAAAACATCATTAATCGTAGGTGGTATATAATATATACCGATGCCCCTCAAGGGGTTAAGGCTGTTCTTAACTGCTCTGCTCAACAAGCGCAAAACGTTTTGACACATTTACAAATTCATTTTTTATCGGAAAAATATAAAATTGGAAAGCCTGGCCATGGAAGCGATTTGGAATCGAACTGTTTTTTTTCATTTTTGATCAATCAATTACCTACAGTTATAAGCGATTTTGATCACGTGACACGACATTTTTCTCCCCCTTACTGACTGGATTTTCTTCTTTCGCTCGGAAGTACAGTTCAAAATGCCAACTTTGACAGTATTTTTTAAAAGGTCTATTGGGTTTACCAGAAAACGGAAAAAAGAGCTCTATTAAATAGTTTCTGAATAACAACACCTTCTGGTTTCATGCGTTTCCGAACAAAAATGAATTAAAACTTAGGTCAGAAAGTTGAATCTTTGGATTTGAGAACAGCCTTAACAGCATGGAAAAATTGAACACAAACTCATGCTCATCTGCACTTCTTGTTACTTTTTACATCCATTCTTTTGTTTAAAAGGCTTTTAATTGTTAGTGTAGTCATCTATTTCTTTAAGAGTATTTTTTAACTTGTGAATCGAGGTGCTTTTCAGGTTTAAAGTGGCTACACAGACCACGTTCACAAAAAAGTTTTTAGATATTGTCGATTTCAGATGCTAAGAAATTGCCTACTTTTCAAATACATATATAAAATAAACTTTTTTCTTCTGTCAAAGGAAAAATTTACATAAGTTTCCATAGCAAAATCTTGTTAAATATATCATTTTAGAGCCACACTAGTGGCCAAGAGGTTCTGCTCTCTAAGCTGGTAGACGGGAGGTGCTGGGCTCGATCGCAATCGCGCCCGTCGGCCTAATCGTTCGGAGTTTTCGTGGTTTTCATCGAGCCTTCGTTTTCCAAGCGTAAATACGGGTTAGGTTCCCTTAGAAAGACCCCCACGGAGGGCATTCCCCCCCCCCTTTGGCCCTATATCCCTCGTGCTGATAAATGGCCGTCATAAGCACAACCATCATTTTAGAAAACAAGTCAAGTTTTTTTCAAGCAAAAGTCAGGAACAGTTTTTCTGTTATTCTTATTTTAATTATTCATAAATTATAAAAAATATTCAATATTTACAAACTTTAAAGCCCAAACTCTATATTCAGCCCAAAAAATCCACAAAAGTTGGTTTACTTGTGAATACTTGTAAGGTAACAAATTAAAGAGAAATTGTAACTTTCTGAACAATTGAAGATTTTAGTTATTGTGGGCTACTTTATTAACTTAGCTATATCATTAAGTTTTTCTTTTATTCTGTACATAGACATGAGTTAAGATTCAGTAAAAAAAAGCTTATTTGCTCTAGGCCTTTTTTGTTTCAACAAATTTGTTTTTCACTTCTTTCTTGAATACTGCCACTGGAAAGTCCGAACTTTGGAGAATTCCGAACTTTGGGTGTCCGAACTTTAGACTTTGTACCGTAATGTGAACTCCACCCATTTCAAAAATAAGCGAACAGTTTTCCTTAAATATAAGCGACAATTCTATTATATGCATTTGCTTCGTTTGTAAGGATCTTAAAAAATATTTTTTCAGACTTAACAATGCCCATTTTCGTAACATATTTAAGAAGTAACTTTCTTTCCTAATCGTTTAAAAATGTCAGGTTCTCACATCAATGCGTCTAAGAAACGAATAGCAATCTCCGTTTTTCTATAGATTCCGTACATCTTGAGTTAAAGACAATTGCTAACTGGTGACTACCATTCTGTCGTTGTCATATCATGAAAACCAGTGTAAAGACTCAAATTTGCCGCCATTTTCTAATAGATTTTTTATTGTTATATTAACATGTAAAACACCATTCAACTCCTTAGTTAGAGCCCGATTACCTACAAATTTTATACTTTTATCAATAAATATTTTTCGCGAATAAGTGCGAAAGTAACTGGTTTAGATTTGATGTGGCAGAAAGTTTCATGTTGTTGAGCAGGGGAATTGAGAACCGATTTAACTAAATTTTAGTATAATACGTGGTGTGTATAATTTCCATTGATTACATACAGGGCTACACGAAGGAATTAGCAAGCATTACTGACTTTGGCATATAATTGCTTAAGGGTAGTTTTTACCTCTTTTCAAATATCATACTGGCTCACCGTGCAACTAGGCAAATGCCCAGTGCCCTTTCGTCTTTTATTTTTTAATTATCTTTTGATAAGCACGTTAAAAGTTATGTTTCATGAACTGTATAAAATTTCAAAGAATTTTTATTTGATAATATAAGAAATATATTTTTAAGGTTTTTATCTTTAAAATTTGAGAATAAGCAAATTTTGTGTGATTAAAGACAAGATTAAAGATATAAGTGCGATTAAAGATATCTCGATCGAGATAAGTAATCAACAGTCAGAGGTGGTATTGGTAGACTTCGTGTCCTGCACCAGATTTTTGTTTTCATTCTTTGTATACGAATGATAAATTCTGATAAATAAATCAGTACTAAGTATTCACTTATTTAGTGTATTTCTGCCTTTAAGACTTAGTCAGCCATGATGGCTGTTTTTAAATTCATTTTCAAAACATTTTCAGTTTTAGGCGATTGTTGTCTCACGACGGCAATTTTTTTATTTCTTCCATACATTAATAAATGAATTACACATTGAGTTATAAGCGATTGTTTATCATGTTGACGCTTCTTTATTCTTTATTTCAAAAGAACATTTTGAGTTTTAAGTGACAGCTGTGTCATGACAAAATACATTTTATTTCAATTACTACTAAATGAACACATTGAGTTATAAGAGATTGTTGTGTCACGTTGCCAGTTTTTTTTAATTCATTTTACGATATAGCATTTTGTGAATTAAGCAATTGTTGAATCGTGATTGCAATCTTTTATTTCTTTCATTCTTTGATAATTATACATTGAGTTATAAGTGATTGTTTTCTCATGAAGGCACTTTTTTTTTTTTTCATTATTTAAAAAAAAACATTTTGAGTCAAGAGACAGCTGTTTCATGACAAAGTATTTTTTACTTGAATTTTTTATTTTGATTTCAATTGTGATTCTGATTTCAATATCGGGTTAGCGATTGTTTTCTTGTGACGACACTTTTTTTTCATTATTTGAAGAAAAAAAACATTTTGAGTTTTAAACGACAGCTGTGTAATGACAAACAACTTTTTATTTTAATTTCTGATAAATGAATTACACATTCAGCTATACGCGATTTCTGTCTCATGGTGGCAGATTTTTTATAAATTCATTTTTCAATATGATATGGGCGATTGTTGTCTCATGATGGCACTTTTTTATTCATCTTTATAAACCTGTGAAGCTGCTCTTTCTAACATTTCAAAGTGTTCTGGATAAAAATTTGTACAAAACATTAAAATCTTAGTCTTTCTTTTCTTTTCTCTCTAGGCCTTCCAAAAATCTTGACTTAATGTAAATATTCATTGTGATTTAAGAGAATCCTCCATTCGAACCGGGCCGGCGAAACGATCGCGAATTTTTAAACGGGCCGGGTCGGGCCGATAAGGAAAATAAATGGGCGGGGCCAGCAAAAATATTGAACTTGCCAGCTGGGTCGGGCCGATAAAAAAACTTAGCTGGCCTACCGGCCTGATATAAAAATTTAAACGAGGTCAATAAAATATGAACTATTTTTTTAATGAATATGACTTTCGCGAGAATATGTATAAAAGTGCGTCACGAGACGATGCTTGTTTGACAACATCAATACAGAAATGTAACATGTCCAGCGTAGAGATCGGCATCGGACAGTTACATGGTGTCTGACATGGGCTCACTGTTTTTCAGCATACTCGTGCAGTGCGAGCAGGCTTGCATTTATTTTTCTACATAGTCAACCCAGAGCGAAACTGGACTTAATTGCTCTCAGGATCTGTAGGGCAGGCAATATGTTTTATAAAAACATTAATAGCAATAATGAATTTACGTTAACGTATCTTTAGAAATATACCTTAAGGTGGTTCTCAAATTCACTGCTCTACAACGCGAAACTTTGACATATTTCCTGAGAAATTTTTAACTGTAAAGCATAAAATTGACAATCTTGACTCATGAATGGATTTGGAATCGAATAGCGTTTTCCATTTTTGGTATATAAATTGCTTGTTGATATATATGAGATTCTTGTCTCGTGGTTGCAGGTTTTTCTCCTTTCCCGTGCTATCGCTTCCGGAAATTTGATTCAAAACGCTAACTTTGGCAGTATTTTCTCAAAGATATATTGCCTTTATCAAAAAATGGATAACGCCATTCGATTGCATAGTTTCTGAATAAGAACCCCTGCCAATCTTATTTATTTCCGAAAAGAAATCAATTCAGAAATGTGTCAGAAAGCGGCTCCTCTGGTTTTGAGAAAAGTCTTAATAAATGATACAGGCACTTTTTCACAAACCTACTTTTTATTATACAGCTTCAAAAGTTATGATGTTTTTAGCTCTTTTTTTTTTTATTCTAAACTACATTAATTTTTTAATGAATCCTTATTTAAATGTTGAAACGTCTAAGATTCCAAGTAATCATTAATGTTGGTATGGTGTATTTTATGTCTTGCGAATGCGTCACAAATTTTAAAATATATTGTAAAATTATCACATAAATATGTATGCAGTATTCTTTAAGGAATCTTAATTTTATGTTAAGAAAAATCTGAATTTTTTGTAGAAATTGAGTCGAGCCAGATCCGGCTAGGCCTGTTTAAACTGATTTCTGCACGGGCCAGGCCGGGCCGAACTTTTATTTTTTACATCGGGCCGGTCCAAGATGGCTTTCGGTCGGGTCTAGAAATTCCGGCCCATGCATACCTCTAATCCTAACCTAAAAACATTTGTGCTCTTGGAATTAAATGCAAAAATAAAATTTTGTTTCTATTTAATCCATTTATTCGTCTTAGAACTTGGGCCATTAGCTAGTAACTAGCTTTAGTATAAATAATTTCTGATTCTATTTATATGAATTACATTAAAAATAATAAACATCGGAAGTAAATAGTATGAATGTTTTGTATTTTAAATTCTCTTTTAAATTTACTGAAAATTATTAGTAGAACATTTTCAAATAAAAATGTTTTTGAATAGTAGTTAAGAAAATAAAAAATCAATTTCGGTGGAGTTCCAAAATAGGACAAAATATTAATTTTCGTCCGGTTTTCGGTCTTTGAGAAATATATTTCTTGCAACTGCACATATAAAAGTTGATATGTATTCAAATTATTAAAAGTATTTCAACACTTATGATGTTGAAATACCTAAAATACAAGATACCATTATAATCTGAAAAATGCATCAAATATGTATTATACATTTTATTACGTTACACAATAATACAAAATAATGAAATTACGTCTTTTATAGGCAATGTACATGATACAAATGAAGCGTATTTCTTTTTCAATAAATTTAATTGTATAAATGTTTAAATGAAAACAAAACCCTAAATAATTACGCGATAATATAGAGCGCTAAATAAATCTCCCAGTCAAAAGCAAATGTTTGAAAGTTTAAAGATGACCCCCAAATGCTTTTAAGAAAAATAGATCATTAACAGATACCCCATTGAGAAGTGACGGTCAGTGGCTAGACTACTTGGGGAGAGAAAGACGAGACAGAAGTCAAACGATTTTACCAAACTACAGATACGCCATTATCGAACTTACTTCCTCTCATTCCCTTCATTTAAACGAAGAGGTGACTGAGTCCATACCTCAGCCCCGGTTTCAACCGGTTTCGAAAGTGAAAATATATATATATTTTTTTAAATCGGAAACCAAAATCGAAAAAGTAAAAACTAGCCCGGATGTAGATCGTTGTCAGCTTTCATATGCAAAAAAAATCATGTAAAAATATTAAAATCCAAACAAGATATTTGAAAATAACTTCCCCATAGGATTAATATTATCATCCGGGTCTTTTTGAGTGACTAGTGCGGCCTTTTAAGGCTGTTCTTAACTGCTCGCTAACTCAACAAGCTCAAAACGTTTCGACATATTTACAAATTCATTTTTTAACGGAAAGATATAAAATTGGAAAGCCTGAGCATGGAAGCGATTAAAAATTAAACTGTTTTGTCCATTTTTGGATCAGTCAAGTACCTTTTGAGTTATAAGCGAATTCGATCACGTGACAAACACGTTTTTCGCCCACTCTTGGGTGCTTTTTCTCCCTTCGCGCGGAAATTCGGTTAAAAACGCCCACTTTCACACAATTTTTTGTAAGATCTATTGCGTCAGCAAAAAAATGGAAAAAATAGCTCAATTACATAGTTTCTGAACAACAACACCAGCTAGTTTCATGCATTTTCGAACAAAAATAAATTAAAACTTATGTCAGAAGGTTGCCCTTTTGGATTTGAGAACACCCTTAAGATCATAACCGTTAATATACACCGTTAACAGTCAGAAAACATGCGAAATTCGTCATGAGTTTAGGAATTTTTTATAAAAAAGCTCAATAATTGAGCTCAATGTTTTTGTTCTGACTTAACCAGTTCTTCATGATTATGTGACTAGCACATTAGGTATGTCTTAAAATATTAATATATAGGTTGGTTATAATTAAACTTCCCCTATAAACAGCATCCTACAGCGTAAACGAGTGTACGGAATGCAATGAAATTTGGTGTGTAGACACGAGACATGTTTGGTATACACGAGATGCGCTCAGGGAATTTCGAAAAAAAAAAGTAGTTCCAAAATGCCCACCAGATGGCGCCTTTTCAGGGAAAACATTAATTTTAACACAATAAACGACCAAAACGGAATAAAGAAACAATATTAACAATCCAGAACAAGAATTATGAGTAATAAAATGTAAAACCGGGAAAAGCTGTCAGTTCTAGAAAAAAAAATGTAGAGAATTGCATGCTTGCGAAGAAAAGGAAGCTTTATGCAAAACAGGTTAGGGTATAAAATGCTTGCAGGCGTTATCATGTTTTATGTCGATGTTTCCGGCTATTCTGATGATGGTATATTTAGTTGAATGTCCGTTATTAGTGAAGCTATTTTACGAAAACAAAGGGAATGCTTCTGCTGCAGTTCGTGAATTTCGTCGTACAAGAACCTACGGCGTGGACCAATGTCTATTAAAGGTATCCGGGCCATGATTAAGAGATTTGAAGAGACGGGGAAATTCGGAATTCAACCTGGAAGAGGTCGTAAACCTGTCACAGCGGTACTTGTTGATGCCGCCAAGACAGCTGTTACCGCACAGTCACAGCCAGATATCGGAGTTTGGGGGCAGTAGCGTACGTTCAGATTCTCGACAGACAGGCTATTCTTACAGAACCGTCCGAAAAGGGCTTAGAAACATAATGCACTACTTCCCATACAAGATCCACCATACCCAAGAGCTGTTGGATAAGGATAAGCCACAACGTCTCTCATTCGCAGTTTTATCAACGAAATGACTGTTGATCTGTCATGGCCTTGGAATAAAGAAAGGGCATGTTTACAAACAAACAATTCCGTCAACCAATCTACCAACTACATTTTTGTCATAACGATCATTGCAGGAATAGTCTAGGCGATGTAGGCCAATCATATCAGAGACCTGTTACACGTGGACCAATCAAATTTCCCTAGCTCATGTGTACAGGCAGGAGTCATAATGAATGAACGGGTTTTTCTTGCTGACCAACAGTAATTCAACCAACAGTGACGTCAGCTGCCCTTTCCTTATATTCTGTGGAACCTTACCTTTACTTAATGTGGTTCGATGACAAGGTGATCAGAAAATAGTCAATAAATGTTAATATTGTTTCTGGATTCTGTTTTGACCGTTTATTGTGTTAAATTTAATGTTCTTTCGGAAAAGGCGCCCTCTGGTGGACATTTTGGAACTATTTTTCTTTTCGAAATACCGCGAGCGCATCTCGTGTATAGTCTATATACTAAATTTCGTTGCATTCCGTTCATCCGTTTGCGCTGTAGGATGCTGGTTATAGGGGGAATTTTAATTATAGCCACCCTGTATTTGTTATTTCTCATCAGATAGGTTAAATTCGATTTGCTTCCATTCTAATTCGATTTTTATTAAAATTTATTATATCAGACAATATATTTTTATTATAAAAAGGCGCTATTGAAAAAAAATATTTCTTAAATTTTTATTAAGATCTTAGAATATAAACGACTATCGGTACTTTTATGTATTTCGCTCGTCGCGCTCAGACTGAGTGATCTCATTGTCGTGACGTCATTACCTTGACGTCACACCATGGACTGGCCTTGTATATCGGTGGTCACGCTATCAACGACATAAAGCGATTGGTACAAAACGTTGGGCGCGTCGCTTTGTACTATAGTACCTAGAAGATATAGTGTCGAAATCGGCCAACAAAAAAATGGTAATCTCACAAATATTGAACGATGCTGAACGATAAATGGCGATTGTAGCGACATCTGGTAATTCAAACGTAAACATTGTATAAGGATTCAATTGAGAAAACATTCCGACGGTGAAGAGCTAGCAGATGTTGCTACAAACAACATTTTTCGTTCAACATTTATGGGATTCAATTTTTAACACTTTTAAATACAGCGCCTAGAATATATAGTGTGGAAATCGGCTATCCCTGTAACACTTAAAAAAGCACTAAAATATTGTATCCCTTAAATGTGCAATGATACTGCTGCAATATGCAGATCGCAGCGACATCTGCAGGATATTTTCTACAACTGCAAGAAATCTCTAGTCTATACAATGTAATACTAGTAATACGAAAATCCCACAGATGTCGCTGCGATCGACACTTGGGATTTTAGCAGTATCGTTGCACATTTAAGGGATATAAATTTTTAGCACTGTCTGGATAGCATATTTCCAGACTAGGTATTCTACACTGTTAAAAATATCGTGAAAAATTACCTCTGTTTTTCAAGGCTATCTATTTTCTGACCAATAAGAGCGCTTCATAGGTGTTAATGTAGCGTTCTCACTGATCAGAAAATAGAGAGCCTTCAAAAACAGAGGCAATTTTTCACGATATTTTTAACAGTGTAGGCTCTGTACTTTTAAAGCATTAGTAGATCACCCCTTTGCCAAACTATATCTTCGAGACGCTATACTACAGCGTCTAGAATACATAGTGTAGAAATCGGCTATCCCTGTAACACTTAAAAAAGCACTAAAATATTGTATCCCTTAAATGTGCAATGATACTGCTGCAATATGCAGATCGCAGCGACATCTGCAGGATATTTTCTACAACTGCAAGAATCTCTAGTCTACACCATGTAATACTAGTAATACGAAAATCCCACAGATGTCGCTGCGATCGACACTTGGGATTTTAGCAGTATCATCGCACATTTAGAATACATAGTGTACAAATCTGCTATTCAAACAGAGCTAAAAGTTGTATGCCTTGCATGTGCAATGATGCTGAAATCCAGGGATCCGATCGCAGCGACACGACGTCTGCGATATATTTTCAAATTTCAAAGAAAACATCGTATTATTACAGCGTCCAGACCAAATCGTCTTGGAGTTCTAGAAAATATCCTTCAGATGTCGCTCTGATCGACTCATTGGATTTCAGCATCGTTTGACATTTAAGGGATTCAATATTTTAGCATTTTTTTAAGTACTACTGGTACAGCGTCTAAACTACCTACTGTGGAAATATGCTATCCAAAGAGTGCTAAAATTTGTATCCCTTAAATTTGCGACGATACTGCTAAATTGCCAAGTGTCGATCGCAGCGACATCTGTGGGATTTTCGTATTACTAGTATTACATTTTATAGACTAGCAATATCTTGCAGTTGTAGAAAATATCTTGCAGATGTCACTGCGATCTGAATATTGCAGCAGCATCATTGCACATTTAAGGGTACAATATTTTAGCACTTTTTTAAGTATAACTATAGCGCCTAGAATATATAGTGTTGAAATTGGATATTCCTGTAATACTGAAAAAGTGCTAAAACATTGTATCCCTTAAATGTGCAACGATGCTACTGAAATATACTGATCGCAGCGACATCTGCAGGATATTTTCTACAACTGCAAGATATTGCCAGTCAATACAATGTAATACGAAAATTCCGCAGATGTCGCTGCGATCGACACTTGGGATTTTAGCAGTATCGTCGCACATTTAAAGGATACAAATTTTTAGCGTTGTTTGGATAGCATATTTCCACACTAGTAGCTATTCTAGACGCTGTACTACTGGGATAGCCGATTTCCACTTCTAGACGCTGTACTTTGTACCAATCGCTGTATGTCGTTGATAGCGGCCAACTACCATCTGAGACGCCATGATAATGAATGAGCAAGCCCGGTATTTAGTGATAAAGGCCGTAACTAACGAATGTCAATAGGCCGGTATCCAGATAGATTTTTCGCTGTTAGCGAAATGACATTGACCAATCTAAAGCCTGCATTTTTGCGAACTTTTCGCTGTTTGCAAAAATGCAGGCTTTTGATTGTTCAATCTCGTTTCGCTAACAGCGAAAAATCTATCTGGATCCCGACCATTGAAGTAGTACAGTTCAGTTTGCTATTTTATTTTAGCTGCCTTCACCAACGTCCCCTAGATATTTGAGAGTGCCTTGACACCCGTCACGAAAACGCCACACAAAGCATGCAAAACAAAGAATAAAATCATTCATTGGCTGGTGGATATCCTCGAGCCAATGAATGCTTCCCCCCCCCCACACTTGTTTTGCCTGCTTTGTGTGACGTTTACGTGACGCGTGTCAAGCGCACTCAAATATTTGGGGGGCGTTGCCTTCACGCCTTTACTGCGACTGTGAGGTGTTTCTCCAGTATAGCTATAGCGTCTAGAATATATAGTGTGGATATCCGCTATCCCAGTAATACTTAAAAAAGTGCTAAAATATTGAATCCCTTAAATGTCAAACGATGCTGAAATCCAAAGAGTCGATCGCAGCGATATCTGCAGGAGATTTTCTAAAACTCCAAAAAGACTTGTCATAGACGCTGTAATAATACCAAGTTTACATTGAAAATTGAAAATTTCCCGCAGATGTCGCTGCGATCAGCTCTTTGGATTTAAGCATCGTTGCACATTTAAGAGGTACAGATATTTAGCACTGTTTGGATAGCAGATTTCCACACTATTTATTCTAGGCGCTGTACTATAGCTCTTTTTTATGCCGTTGTTTAATTTCAGATTTGCAACTTGCGGCTGCAACCTTTTCATTTGTATCAACGGCGCATGTAAATTAAACGCGTTAACCTGTACTTTCAGCTTTCGCACCACGTGTTTCGCTACAAATTGGATAACCTGGATTACATTTATCTTACAGTTGGTTTACCAATATAAGGATGAAATAGTTTTAGCAAAAACTCTTAAATAAATGTTAATAATTAAATATTAAGGAAGCTTCATTATGAAAACTGAAAATATGCGGGAGGAAGCTTTAAGACTGGAAAAGCTATTTCAAGACGCAATTTCAGGCGACTATACCGATGAGAAATACAAAAATATTTCAGAGATAGTAAATTTTATTAAGAAACATATTGAAAATTTTCAACACCGTTCTTGTGATAAAGTAATATTTATTATTGGTTCCACTGGTGCTGGTAAAAGTACTTTAATGAATTACCTATCTAAGGAAGATAATTTATTAGTTTCTGAATACGGCAAATTATATGCTAAAGACAGTATAGCTGATATCGGAGAGGGAACCACTGGCTCAACTACTTTATTTCCTAATAGATGGAAACACAATGACATAGAAGGAGTCTTTATTGATTGTGGAGGGGATTTTGATACTAGAGGAGTGCTGATAGAAGCGATTAACTCCAAAGTTAAAGCTCTTATAGCAAATAGTGTAAAATCAGCAAAAATATTATTTGTTATTCCTGAAGCTTCTCTTAGTGCTGAAGGTGCTTATGGAAAAATTTTCAAAGAGGCTCTAGATAAAAATGCTAAATTTTTCAATGATATAAATTATTTTAGAGATAATATTATTCTTCTCATTTCACACGCTAATCGCAAAATAAAATCTTCTGAAATGATTAATATGCTACTACACCATATAATGGAACAATCTTCTGTAAATAATTACATTGATACTGTCAAACATGTAATTGAACAAAAGAATATGGTTACGTTTTGTAAACCTTCTGAAGAAGCAATTTCTGGCAGTTTATATAAAGCTCCAGCATGGAATGCTGGTGAAAGACAATTAATAATAAAAAAAATAACTGCACTAGATTTTATTGCCATTCCGCAAAAAGATTTCTTCAATATTTCCTCGTCTCTGGAAGTTAAAGAGCAAATGGGCAAGGCACTTACTCTAATAAAAAAGAAAGCAGCACAAATTTTAACGAATGCAGTTGAGGAGGCTATAACACCTAAATTAGTTGTATATGCAACAGAATTGAAGCCTTTTGCAGACTTTTTGAAACAGTTGGTAACTAAAAAAATTTCTACTGGTTTAGAGCAATATGTAAAATACTTAAATTATAATAATTTTATCGCAATATCTCCTGATCCTGAGGTGATCAACAGATTAACGGATGAGTTAAAGTACTTAGAATCTTTTACTAATGATCAACAAAATAGAGGAAATTATGATTGGAATAATCTCACAGGAATTCCTTCTTTATTTCATAATATACGTGATGAAGTAATTTCTATTGTTAAGTCTTCCGAGTTATTTACAGAATTTGGTTCATATAACGATTTAATAGTTAAAGGTGGTTTCTCGGATTCGGAAAGTGTAAAAAAATGTTTTAAAGATCTTCATGACAAACAAAAAGATAAATGTACTGTTGAGTCACTAAGGTATAATACTAATTCAAAATACTACTATGATAATCAAGTGAAAGAATTTGATCATTTGGAGAGAGAACCTTATACAAAAATGGAAAGCTATGAGGAGGATGTACCTTATACAAGAATCGAAACCTATGAGAAGGATGTACCTTATACAAAGACCGAGTATTATACTGAGGAAGAAGTAGCTCCAGTTAGAACTGCTATTATTGGTGTTGCAACTGCTGGTTTATTTACACTTGGCAAAGCTCTTTTTACAGGAGATGGTGCGATGTATGATACAGTACAAAAAAGTAGAGAAGTTACTTGCTATAGGAGGGAACTTTTAGACAAAGAAGTACAGGATTATAAAAGAGTAACCAAAACTACAGAAGTAACGGACTACAGAGGCAAGCCTGTCCATGAAAATGCTACTAAAATACAATTTAACGAGTCTGAATATAATAAAGATATCGAACAAATAGATAATGTTACTACTAAATTACGTAAGAATATTATGGAAATTTTAAATAAAATGAAATTATCTAATCAAACAATAGAAGGTAAGCTCAGTGAAGATGTGCTTACTAAAGTTAAAATGAATATCATTAAAAGTCAAGAGCATATTCAAGAACAATTTACAACTCCATTTAAGGATTTATATGAGCAATGGAAATTTTTAGAATATCAGTCACTTTTCTTAAATAAGCCTGATATGTCTCTTGATATAAATAATATGGAACAGTTGTTGGGTCAAGATAAACCTCTAGTAAGTGAATAGTTGAAATAAGGATTAAACAGCACTATGGGTTGATTGGCTCAATCTGTGCGAAAATCATCCCTATATGTACGATTTATAGACATAGTTAGTTGAATTGCCTTTTTTAATCTAACTACTGATGCAGATTTTTATTTAACAACTAACTTGACTTTGTGAATATATTTTGAAATTTTATGTTATAAATGATTCTTTTAATGAGTCATACATATAATTTAATTTCTTGCATAGAAGGAATGAAAGATTCTAAGTCTTTATATTTTTCCCAAGAAGATTTTCAGCAACAGCACTTTGTCCCATATTATAATTGTAAAATAATGCTCCTGATTTCGTGATTGCTTTTGAAGTTTTATTTTGGAAAAAGCAATTTTAAACATGTTTCCAGTTATTAAAGGCTCGTGTGTCTATCTTGTTGTAATTTTTTATTTTTAAAAAACCATTTTTTAAATAAATAAATTATTTTCAAAGTCTCCCCGGGGAGACTTGATCCCTTGCCAAGGGAGTCTTTATCCTTGAAACAGATGCATTGAAATGATTCAAATTAATTAGTAGAAATCAAATTTATTGTCGACTAACATGTAAAAAGGGAGACGTTAACGATCACAAATTAATACATTCACAAATAAGAACACAATGATCAAAAAACATTTTCAAAGCTTTGAAAATCAAATTTAGGGGAGACCGGGGGAATGCCGCCAACCCGGGTTATGCCGCCACCCCACCTAGTTTAAAAACCATGAGCATTTTGAGATAGTGAATGTGCCTGCACTATAATGGCCAACAATATAAACAATACCTAAAGTGAGTGACTTTGCTGTACATCGTTCGTTTGTTCTAGTGAAAAATGTAGTTTTCATCTAGTTGCTTATTATTTTGGAGCTTCAAATGAGTAGAGATAAGCACCTTTTATTGTAACATTAGGTATTTAAGATAATATGACCCGTAATCTACATGCATTCGCCGACATTTTGATGCAATGTGTTGAACCAGTTCGGTTCTTCTTTCGGCTTTGCTTGGGGATTTCCGCCATATTGTCCTCTCGGGGTAATGCCGCCGCTATGCAAATCGGGTGAGAAATGGCCTCATTTTAATGTAGTGGAACCGATTCAGCAGAGTGACTTTTGCAGTATGAAGTAAATTGTAAGCTTAACCATTATTTTGCTCAATTACATTGCTTTCTATTTTCAGTAGGTTGTTTCCTAGTATCCATTTGATGCATGTACTAGGTCATTAAAGAGTGACGGCATTACCCCGGTACAGTGGCGAAATTACCCCAGTGTCCTGGGTAATCCCGCCACTGTGCAGAGGTTTAAAAAATATTTTTTATGTATGCTTACTTTAGTTATGATTACGGTTAAATTTATACAGATACTAAAGATGATTCAGCTTTAGAATTTTTACTATTAAAAAATAAACATTTTTTCGAGGTGAAAAAATTTAAATTCCCTTAAGGTGTCGCCATTCCCCCGGTCTCTCCTAAATATTAAAAATTATTGCAGTTCGAAGAATTTCACCAAGCATGCTTGGTTTGGATAGTTTGACAATGTCATTGTCCGCAATACTATTGTCAACGTTTTCTGGACAAATAAATTGGTCGAAATTAAGACTTAGAAAATTGATTTCACATTCAGATGATAAAATCTTCTTTTAAATTTTTCCTACGAAATGACTAATTTTCTTCTTTCCCAGAAATCGCGCAATGGCAAAGTCATTTTCATCAATCGACAAATCTTTTGGATATTTAATGATTTCATCAGAATGTTCATAAAGTGGATCTGGGTCGGTTGAATCATAAACACTAATTTATAACTTTCTGAAGATTCGGGTCTTTCATTTTTAATGATTTTACTTTTTTTCTTGATGAAATGAGTTTTTCCCGATTTTTGTTTTTCATTCAGTTGACGATCTTTCATTTCTTCATTCTGTCTTTTAGTTGGTGCGCTCGTCAAAATTTTTGAAGACCTCTTTTTTTTTTTTTTTCCTTTAGATTTGCCCATTTTTGGTAATGAAACTTTAGGGAAGGCTTGTATGTCTTCTGGTTTCACTGTTTGGTTTAACTATATCTTTTTTACTGCTTGTTGGAATTAATGATTGATTTGAGACGAAATATGATAAAAAATCATCTTCATAAATTCCTATTTAAGGGATATATATTCCAGTGATTTTAAATCCATTTATTATGTTAGTTGTCACCATGGCTTTAGGATAGGCAATTCCGATCGGTTCAGTAGTTTGATAAATTGTTGTCCTTTGAGCAGGATGATTAGTTATCCAGTCTTGAGCAGCCACATTAATACATCTTTTAAGTGGTCCATATACAGTAAAATCCAGAGGCTGCAATTTGTGAGAAGTGTGCGGTGATATTTTTAACAAAATTATTCCATTTTCTTTGGCATAATTCACTCTCAATGCTTATATGGTTATCATAATTATTTATTATGATTAACACTTTACTGTTTTGATTATAATATCACATTCTTTACGAAGTGCTGTAAAAATTTTGCAAAGTTAGACTTATGTCTCACATGTGCATTCATCCACCATGTGCTTGCTAACCATCATATGCAACCACGTATTAACTTTCTATCTTTGTCAACCATCTAAAATCAAGGCAACCATATTCTAACTAATACAGATAATATCTAAATGTCACAATGAGAAGTAGGGGGTTAATAAAATTTAACATTAATTTAGCTTAACTTTGGCTTGGGGACACTTGATCCCCAGGATCAAATCTCCCCATACAACAGGGATCAAGTGTCCCTAATGTGCATGTTTGGGGGAAAAATTGCTAAATCAAAAATAAACTGTATTGGATTTAAATAACATTTAAGCAGTAAGGAATGTTAGTATATTATATCAATAAAATTAAGTAATTTAGTTATATTTAGCAAAAAATGAAACTACCTACTCAAAAAGAAGTTTGATTGTAAGAAAACAGATTCCTTTCTTACAACAAAAATAAAAATGGCTGAATGAAATTATGTTGCTAGATCTGTTGATAAGGAATCACTTTATTAATTTTTCCAGTTACAGAGACTTAATTGCATTTTTTTCCTTCTGGTTTTAGACCTAGGGATCAAGTCTTCCTAGGGATCAACTCTCCCAAGTCTCCCCTAACGCTATTACAAAATTAAACTAAATCGGTTTTAGATCTTTTCTACTTTGCCATTCAGAAAGGTAAAAAGGGTCTAATCGGTTAGAATATAACTTTGTTCTTTTAGATAACCTTGTACTACAACATAAGCAAAAAACTCAGTCTATCAGTTTGAATATGTTTTATCGGAAATGGTATGTGATCTAATTATTTGTTCTACAAATAATAAAGTATTTGTTGCGGTAAGCCTCATAAAAACTAATATTTTATATATTGTGCAGTCGTCTATGGCAGTATATTAATGTAAATTACTAGTAACTTTACGTACATCCATTTGTACTCTTATTCCTAGAACCTTAGTGCTATGTTTCACTTGGTTACAGCGTTCTAAATTTACCCTCCAAAATTTTTGTTTCAATACTTTACAGTAGCGCCAACTTTTGAAAAATATTAGGTGGGCTCAAAAACTTTTGAGTAAAATAAATTTTTTCCCTCTTGGAGCGTATGTATGGAGAGAAAGAAAGGGGGGGGGGGGGAGGAGCGAATGACTAAAGAGGAAAATTAGAGGTTATATTAATGGTTTTTCTAAGTAAAATATAAAATTTACAATTTAATAATTTCTCCCTTTTATAAATACATTATTTATAAATAGCATAAAAATTGCTTATGAAAAGTGCATAAAAACTAAATGTCAAGAACATGTATTTTAGTCGCCTAAATGTTCTATGGATTCAAGACATTAAAGTAAGCGCAAAATAAGCAAGAAATTTATTTTTGAGATAAATTTAATTATACATCCGCTGAATGAGATTTCGGTGCTCCTGTAAGTGATGTCCTTATTTTTTTAAATAAAACTAGGGGGCTCTGCCCCCTACGAGCTATGCTCGTCAACCCCCGTTCAGACACCGCAGACTCTAACAGCACGGTAATTTGATCGCCTTTAAAAAGATTTCGGAAGATTGAATTATAATTTGAATCTGACAATTATAATCTGACGTAATTTTCACCAAACTTTTCTTTCTCTTTTTAATATTCACTTCAAAATACTTTTGTTAGAAATGAAATTTATGATCATCTTAAAATGTCAAGTAAATGTCTCGCGAAATTTTTAAATTAAAACTGTTTTGCAATATTATTTTTTGTTCATTTTACATAATAAGTGTAATATGACGTAAATTCTCCTATTTAGGACTTCTAACGCATGTTACTGAATTTATTATTTTACAATATTCTTTCTCATTTAAAATTCACGTGTAACTATAGTTTTAATGACGTAATTTTCAATGAGTTCCTGCTTTTTATATTTTTTGTTTATAATAGTCACGTGTAAAATAAATTTTTAATTTGAAGCAAACATTACTGTTTGCGCTGTTTAAACAGTTGGCAACAGTTTAAATTAATACAATTTTCTAAAATTTGTAAAAAATATCTCTCGAAATGCTGAAAATTTGAATTTAAAATAGAAATAAAACCTCGAAAAATTATTCAAATTAAAAAACTAACTGCAATCTGTACACCGGGAAATTCTGACGTATAAAATGATCTAAAAATGATTAAATTCCTATGTACAGTTTTTGCTCCTATAAAACTTTTTTAATGGAACGATTTTGTCCAACTTAGGCGTTAAATATCTCTTAAAATAATTCTTCGATTTGAAAACTGTCTGCATCAGCGTGTTTATCAAACATTTTTCTATAATAATACCGATTTTCATATTTTTGTATGCAACAGTTTTTTTAATATTAACGAAGAAAGACCTCCGGTCACAAAAATTTCAAAACCGGCGGCGGTGACAGCGGTAGTTACTTTTTTTAGAATAGAGATTATTTTTAGAACGCTAATAGAACCAAATTTTATTTCAGAGTTTAAGTAAATGAATAAATCAATGGAAATAGAGCAGTCTGAGAGAAAATTATTAGATGTGCCCGCGCCCCAGGGGCCCATGTCAGTTGGCACCACTGATACTTTATGTATAGTAGCTGTAGAAAATTAAATTTGATCTAAAGATTTTAGCGCATTCTGAATATTTCTTTCCCCTAATTTCGTTTCTTTTCTACGTTTAAGGGTGTTCTCAAATCCAAAAGGGCAACTTTCTGACATAAGTTTTAATTTATTTTTGTTCGGAAATGCATGAAACTAGCAGGTGTTGTTGTTCAGAAACTATGCAATTGAGCTATTTTTTCCGTTTTTTTGCAAACACACTAGATCTTTCAGAAAATAGCGTCAAAGTTGACGTTTTGAACCGAAGTTCCCGAAGAAAGCAGAAAAAACCAGTCTGTGAAGGGCGAAAATCGTGTTTGTCTCGTGATCGAAAACGCTTATAAATCAATAAGTAATTGATCAAAAAATGGAAAAAACAGTTCAATTCCAAATCGCTTCCATGGCCAGGCTTTCCAATTTTATATCATTCCGCTAAAAAATGAGTTTGTAAATGTGTCAAAACGTTTTGCGCTTGTTGAGCAGAGTAATTAAGAACAGCCTTAAGAAAAGAAAGAAGACAAAAATGAGCGTTTATTTTTTTAAAGGTGATGTCTTTAATTTTTCATTTAGATCATGCAGTCCTTCTATCCCTAGTAACAAATGTTTATACCATTTGCTTGGGGCTCTTAAAATTGGAAGAAAAAAAAAATGACAAGACCATTTTCAACATTTAATATCTTAAAATGTATGATTTTAAAACCCAATTTTTATTGGGATGAAAGATGCAAGTATGTTATTTTATTTAATGTATTTTAAAAATTGCAAGTCGCAGAATTTATTTTTATACGGGGATCCAAACTGTCAGACATTTGCCGAGCAGAAAATTGATATAAGAGATAACGCGCATAATCTCAAAATAAATTTTTCAACTAGAATAAGAAATTTTGTGTCTAGTTTTACTTAAATTTATAATAATTACCTGAACCTAAATAAATTTGCATTTAAAGTATTTTTATACTTTTAATACAAAGTTGTATTTAGCTAATACAAAATTTTGAAATTTTCAACAGTATAATCCCCTAAAAAAATTTAACAATAAAAAGGAAATTTTAGGTTCAGTTTATACAGACTAACATGAAACATGTTTTGAAAAATTCATGAAATAATATTCGGAAATTTTTGAGATAGCCTGCGCGGCATGCTGAAAAACGTTTCGAGAAAAATGGCTTCAAAGTTTCGGAAACGCCACTTCAGCTATTGAGCGGGTATAATTCTAAAAGCCATAACTTCTGTTCTAATGGGAATTTTAAGGAAAAATCATATCAAAATGTTCAGAAATTTTAACATCTTTAAAAAAATAAATAAATAAATAAACTTGAAAAGTTTGAAGCTTTGTCCTGAGGCCCCTTAAAGTAAACATTGAATGGTTACATTACCTTAATTTTTGTATGGACAGTACTCTCGTATTGTCGCAGTAGGTAACACAGCGGCGTGATCATTTGTATGCATTCGTGAAAGTTTTTTCACTATTTTTCTTTGTAATGCTATTCTATTGTCACACTAATGAGAAGAGAAACTAAATTAACGAAAACAGATTATACTTCCGTCATTAATGAAAAAATATATACAATTCATATTTGCAAAATTCAAATGAGAAATTTTCTAAATACGAAAAAATTAACATTGAAATCATGAAGTAAAAGCATATTTAACTAAAATAAGTTTCATTCACATAATTTATAAATAAACCTCCCATTTAAACACTGGAAATTTAGTTTTTATAGAAAATAGATATTGGCTATAACCTAATTTATTTTAACGTTTGTATTTCTAATTTGCTAATTAACACAAAATGAAACTGAAATTAAATGGATATTCGTTATATTATTTAAATCTATTGCATACATCTCTATCCTTTCATTAGCAGAATAGAAAATAAATGAATTCAAGAATGTAATGCATTCCAATGGTGCGATTTTCCCCCCAAACAGTTGCTTTTTTATAGCTTCGAACCCTAAGCAAGAATAGGGTTCTATGGACCCTATATTTGCCCAATTTAAGCGTAATTTAATCTTAGGTTCCACGGTGTCAATTTAATAATTAACCTTTAACTGATGTCACAGAAATTGTCACATAACTAGTGTGAAGCGGTCTGTGAGACCGCTCCATCGAAAGATGAACAGAAGCCGCGATTAATTCATAGGATGTTTTTGTACTAAACTTTTCGTACAGGAGTATTATAATTAAAATTCACCTATTCAAAAGTCTCTGGTGTTAGTACTAAAGTTCCAACTGAAACAAAATTTCCATAGTCTTTGTAAATAAACTGAAATTTGCAAGTTAAACTACGAAAATTGAAAAAAGCACCGGTCTGCGAGACCGGTAACATCAGTTAAAGGTTAACCTTATTGAGTACTTGGTACTCTGCCAATAAAGAGTGGCTTTAAAAATTTCATCTTTTAAGCATATTTAAAGACGAAGGAATTTAACTGATCTTTAGAAAGTTATTCGAATATAAATGTATTATATATTCAATGATTCATAAACTATTTACTCGGTACATTAAAATATATCTACAAAATATGGAAAAAAGTAAGAAAAAAACCCTAATGTAAAATTAAATCTGATTTAAAATTCAGTTTTATATTTATACAATCAAAGTTAAGTAATTTTTAAATTTGTAGGAAAAGGCTACGATTTTGGATAAACAGTTTGTGGCAGCAGAAAATACAGTAAATGCAAAATAATTATTAAATTTGCTATGGTGCAAAACCACCAATCATTCTATATTTTCAGGAGATGGGCATTCCTTTTATTCTTGTAAATTTTGCCTGCCTCAGAAAAAATGTGTTTGCTGCAAGTGCACTACTAAATTAACTTCCTTATATACTATATATATTAAACAAAAAGAAACTGTAAAGCCAATACATTTTTTTAATCAAAAGAAAATAAGGTATAGTAAAAACATAATATTTCATTATTCAATGAACTGTTACAACAAGCAATAACCACTTTTGACAGGCAGATTTCATGTATGAGAATAGTAATGATGGGTTAACCCTTTATGTACTGAATTATGAATTCATGAAAATTTTATCTTCTAAAGCATTTTTCGTGACTTGTTTAAACTACATTAGAAGATTTACATAATCATTTAATGAATTTTAGGATTGAAGGATTTAGAAGGATTAATTAAATTTGAATTTATAGGGATTTTGTGCAATACTTACAACCTCACTCAAATACTTTTATTTTAAATATTTTTCTTAGTATTTTGTAGAATTAGGAAATGTACAAATATAATGTTCTTACGACAGAAATATTTCCGAATTGAAAAATAACCCCCCCTTCCTCCAACGCCAAGAAAGCTGCAAGGGCAAAAGAAAATCGTCGTTTAAAAATAATTTTGTTTTGTGTAACCTATAATGCTTTTGGAACAAGATGATAAAGTAATGTGCCTATAAATCATTGTAAACTGTATTACAACTAATCGATGTATTAAATGAATTTTATAACAAGTTATTTTAATGGTACTTATAAGTACCGTCAGCAGATAATGGGTTAAATAATCGATTTTAATTGCATATTGATTAATTGTCCTTTTAATATACGAATTCTCTCTTTCATATTTTTTGTTACCACTTTAAAATTTTTGAATCTATAAAAATTGTGTTTAAAAGATGCACAATAAATTAAATTTTTAATTGAAGTTAATTAAAAGTAATTATATACACAGGCCTCGAGCTATTATCCCTAAGCTCACTTCATGTGTGCATCAATGATTCTTTCTTGCACATAATTGAAGATCTAAGTGGAAGAACATGTTAAGTAACAAAAATTACATTTGAAGAAATTTGAAAGTTTTTGTTGTCAATTTTAATGATTTATTTTCTGTTTTGATACCCTGAGTTTAAAATTTTAACAGGTGTGGTACTAAACTCTATCAAAAAAACTTATTCATATTCAATTATTAAATATTAAAATATTAAATATTAATGAATGTCTTAAATCTTCAAGGCTAAATAAGACTTTGGTATTTTAGCTTTACCATGTGATAGAATACCTGATAACACCTTCGTCCAAAAGAGAAAATAATTTCTAAGAAAATGTAGCATAACATGTTTTTCCACTCAGCTGTTAAATTATACGTTTCAGTACTTGGTATATGGCCAAGTGTTCAGCTAAAATACTACTCGGTACACAACTATTAAGAATTATAATCTTACTTTGTTATTGTATTTAAACAGAGTTGGCTTGATTTATGCCAACCCCAAAAAGACCAAGCGGGTTTTTTTCGAGGTTACAGCGTTCTAAAGTTAACCTCCAACATTGTTGTTTCAAATTCAATACTTTACAGTAATGCGAACTTTTGAAAAATATTAGGTGGGCTCCAAAATTTTGAGTAAAATAACATACATCTTCCCCATTTGGAGCGTGTGTATTCAGAGAGATAAGGGGTGGGGGGTAAATTTAGGTCAATTGAATTGATAATGTCAATTGAATTGAATTAAAGGCCATAATATGACCTAAATTTAGGTCAATTTAGGTCAAATTAGGTCAATTGAAGAAAATAGGTCATATTATGGTTTTTCTAAATAAATATAAAATTTATTATAATTTAATTTCTCCTTTAATAAGTTCCCCCTTTATAAATACTTTAATATTTATACAAAATGACTAAATATCAAGAAAAACATGTATTTTAGTCACTTAAGTGCTTTATGGATTCAAGACATAAAACCGAACAGCAAAATATGCAAGAAATTTTGGAAAAATTTAATTCTACATCTTCTGAATGGGATTTCAAGCTTCTGTAAGTGATGCAAGTTCTACATCACATGTCCTATAAGCGATGTCTTATTTTTTAAACAAAATTATTTTTAGAACGGCAATAAAACCGAATTTTATTTCAGTTTAAATTTAGGTACTGCGCGGCAGCGCAATACTTATTTCCAGTGTCACTTCTCAATGTTAATTTATCATAGTAAAGCCTGTGGAGCTCATAACTTTCATGTTTTTCTTCCCACCGTTTTGTCCCTGATGTCACATTTTTTTTTTTTAATTCTTTGCTAATTCTAATATTATAAATTTAAAGTGTGAAAATGTTTGCCTGACGTCAGGGTCAAAACTTATTATAAAATGCCTTTGCATCTGTGCGAATTATAAACCGGGGTATATCATGGGCTAATTTTTATCTACATTATTCAAACATTTTTCTTAATTCCAAATTTTGCTTTTGTCATTGTAAATCAACGGACATTTTCCCTATAAAGTTTTAATTTTTTTTCTTCGTTTTGCAAATAATTCAAAAACTGTAATAATTTGTCTGTTTTCAGTTGAAAGATTTTCACGTGAAAAACGAAAGCGAAATAGTTTTTTAAAGAATTAAAATGAAGATGAATATGGCGTCATAGTGGAAATAAAATGACATTTTCAGATTTTTTAAGTTCAGATTGGAAGTTTTTCTCTAAACTACAGCAACCTGCATTACTGCACTGGTGAAACATTTTGAATTATAGATAGGTAAATTGCATCACAAATTGTGATGCGATACCGCATAAATCAAAGCCTGATGGTGGTACCCTCCATTAATTTTTAAACGTGTTCATCTGAATGCAGTAGTTATTAACAAAACTTGACATATTAAACAAAAATTTAATTTGCAAAACAAATTAAAAATTCGAAATTTATTTCCTACATTATTTAAGACCGAGAAGGGACAGATTAAAATATTTCATTCTACATTAAATGTTAAATTTTTGTAACAAATAAGTTAAACCAGTTGAACATATATAAAAAAAGTGTCATACAATACTTTAAACACCCTAAAAACTGATTCCGTTCAAATGAAATCTAAATAAATCTTTCTTTTTCCAAATTTAAGTTGTAAATATTTGTATTGCAGATTTTGTATTATGTTTATGACGATTTTACATAAAATACTAGTGTAAAATACGGTTTCATTGTAGCGGTCTGTGAGACTGCTACAATGAAAGATGAATAAAAAGGCATGATTAACTCATAGGATGGTGTTTTTGTACTAAAATTTTTGCACAGGACTGTTATAATTAAAATTCACCAATTCAAAAGTCTCTGGTGATGGTACAAAACTTCCAAACGGAACAAAATTTCGGTAGTATTTGTAGTTAAACTGAAAATTGCAAGTTAAACCATAAAAATTGAAAAAAGACGCGGTCTTAGAGACCGGTAACATCAGTTAAAGGTTAAACAAATGGTATAAACATGAGTTACTGGGGACAGAGGGACTGCATGATCTAAGTGAAAAATTAAAGAGATCTACCTCCTTTGACAAAAAAATAAAAATTCCACCTTTTTTTGTCTACTTTCTTAAACGTGGAAAAGAAAGGACATTAGGTGAAATAAATATTCACAATGAGCTTAAAACGTTTAGATTAAAATGTAATTTTCTACAGCTACTATACATAAAGTATCGGAGGAGCCAACTTACATAGGGCGCCTGGGGCGAGAGCACACCCAATAATTTTTTCTCTGCCCATCCGATCTCCATTGATTTATTTAGTTATTAATTTACTAAAAAAACAAGATTTCCTGCATTATTTAAGACCCAGAAGGGACACATATTGAAATATTTCTTTCAATTCGTTCTACGTTTAACGTTAAATTTTTGTAACAAATAAGTTAAACCTAATGAACATTAAAAAATAAAATTCATACAATGTACTTTAAACTGTCTAAACTTCGATTCCGTTCAAATGAAATCAAAATAAATCTTAGACCTTTTTAAAGTTCTGTATTTTGCATGTATCTTATGTATACAATCGTCATAAACATAATACAAAATCTGCAATAAGAATATTTACAACTTAAATTTGGAAAGTAAGATTTATTTAGATTTCATTTTAACGGAATCTAAGTTTTTAGGGTGTTTAAAGTATCATTGTATGAATCTTTTTTATATATGTTCAACTGGTTTAACTTATTTCTTACAAAAATTTAACATTTAATGTAGAACGAATTGAATGAAATATTTTAGTAAATTGTTTTAATTTGTTTTGCAAATTAAATTTTTGTTTAATAAATGAATAACTAAATAAATCAGTGGAAATCGGATTAACAGAGAAAATTATTGGGTGTGCTCGCGCCTCAAGGGCCCATGTAAGTTGGCACCACTGATACTTTATGTATAGTAGTTGTAGAAAATTAAATTTAATCTAAACTTTTTAACTCTTTCTGAATATTTCTTTCACCTAATGTTTCTTTTCTACGTTTTAAGAAAGTAGGAAAAAAAAAAAAAAGTGGGTAAGTGTGATCACCGATCGCACAGAGGGTTTCGTTTAATATTCCTTTCAAAGCACTTTATCCTTTTGAAAAATCTGTTAGTTCCACATTTCACAACCAGGGGGCGCACTTGATTCTAAACAAACCTGTATCCAAACGAAAATCCATTTTACATACTATCCGTAGATATATTAGTTAAGGGGATTGGGCCTATAGCACCCGAGATAAGTAGGCGCACCTGGCGGAAAAAAATGGAACTAAAATATGTAAGGCTATGGTGCATAATATGAAAGAATGGTCAAAGGGGTGTCGGCTAAAGTTGGAAAATTTCTCCCCGGGTTAAAAGGGCGGAGGTTAGAAAAATTGCTTAAAATACACAAGTTAGAGCCAAAGGGGTAAATAATATAAAACTTTTTGAAAATTTTATGATTTATCGTGTGGTCTGAGGCATTCAGCTATACGTATGCAAAATTTCATGTCTCCAACTTAATTAGGGGCTCTCTTAGAAAGAATTGCTTCAAATACATATGTGGTAGCTCAAAGGGTTAAATGTAAGACTTTTTCAAGATTTTATGATTTGTCGCCTGGCCTCAGGTGTTCTGCAATATGTATGCAAAATTTCAAATCTCCAATTTAATTAGGGGCTCAGTTAGAAAGAATTGCTTAAAATATACAAGCTGGAGTTGAACGGGTTAAACATAAAACTTTTTCAAAATTTATTATTTGACCTGTGATCTGAGGTGTTGAGCTATAAGTATGCAAAATTTCACGCCTCCAACCTAAATAGGGGCTCACTTGGAAAGAATTGTTTAAAATACACATGTGGGAGCACAAAGGGTTAAACGTACATTTTCAAAATTTTATTATTTGTCGTTTGATGTGAGGGGTTCAGCTATAAGTATGCATAATTTCACGCCTCCAGCCTAATTAGGGGCTCACTTAGAAAGAATTGTTTAAAATACACATGTGGGACCCCAAAGGGTTTAACGTATGACATTTTCAAAATTTTATGATTTGTCGTTTGATGTGAGGGGTTCAGCTATAAGTATGCAAAATTTCACGTCTCCAAACTAATTAGGAGCTCACTTAGAAAGAATTGTTTAAAATACACATGTGGGACCCCAAAGGGTTAAATGTACGACTTTCTCAAAATTTTATGATTTGTCGTTTGATGTGAGGGTTTCAGCTATAAGTATGCATAATTTCACTCTACCAACCTAATTAGGGGCTCACTTAGAAAGAATTGTTTAAAATACACATGCGGGAGCCCAAAGGGTTAAATGTACGACTTTTTCAAAATTTTATCATTTGTCGTATGATGTGAGGTGTTCAGCTATAAGTACCCAAAATTTCATGATTCCAACACGTATAGTTTCTGAGAACGGGCTCTGTGACAGACGGACGGACAGAGGAGCGAGACGAATAGGATTTCGTCAGATGAACGAAACCCTAAAAAAGGTGCAATTGTTTTTTCAAAGGAGGTAGATGCCTTTAATTTTTCGCTTAGATCATGCAGTCCCCTCTATCCCCAGTAACTCAATGTTTATACCATTTGCTTAAAGTAAACCTTTAATGGTTACAGATTTTTCCTGCATTACCTCCATTTTTGTATGGATAGTATTCTCGTGATGTCGCAGGAGGTAAAATGGCGGCGTGATTATTTGTTTTAAGCTTCGCATTCGTCAGTTTTTACCCGACTGCCAAGAAGGGTTGTGTGTTTCAAGCGTATCTGTGCGTATGTGGATTTCTTTATACCCTCGAAACATCCCAACAGCCGGATGGATTTTAATGAATGAGGTCTCTATCGATTCGTCTTAACCATCCGATGGTTATAGGCTAGGTTTTGTTTTACAAATTCAAAATGGCGGTAGAGACGAAAAAAATTTTTGTGCACTATATTGAGTGGTTTATCATTGGATAAGTCTTTCAAAATTAAGACTATGTTTCATTGACTATTTTACAGTCAGAAGCTCCGTTTAACCCCTTCGGGACGAGCGTTTTTTACAGAATTTTTAATCTGTAATCACCGGTTTTTTAAAACAGAAATTTTTGCGTCATTGTATCGGGAAAATGATTGGATTAAATAAGGCAAAATTTACAATAAAAATTTACTGGTGAGAATAATCACCGATTCTGATCACCTTACGCGTCGCAAATACCGGTCGTTTGTCCTCTAGGGGTTAAATATTACACAACCTGGAAGTTCTGTAAATAGGATCTCTAGCTTTACTGTAACCCTAACCATCATAGTCCTCATCAGAACAGTGTTTATAGATAGGAACTAACAATTAAACACAACTTAAAGGTCATCAATACAAGTAAATAAAATAAAAAAAAAGTAAGCAATATAAAAAGAAAAAATAGTTTTACATTGATGAGAAATAACTAATTAATTAGTTCGCTTTTTACGCAGTCTGGTTTTTTGATTTTTTAAATTTAATTAGTTTATTCATTATTTTTCTTTGTAATGTTATTTTATTGTCACACTTATGAGATCAAAAACGAAATTAACGAAAACAAAGTTATACTTCGTTATTAATGAAAAAAATTATAAAATTTATATTCTCAAAATTCAAATGAGAAATTTTCTAAATACCAAAAAATTAACATTGAAATCATGAAGTAAAAGCATATTTAACTAAAATAAGTTTCATTCACATAATTTATAAATAAATCTCTTATTTAAACACTGGAAATTTCCAATTTTTTTTAGAAAATAGATATTGGCTATAACCTAATTTATTTTAACGTTATATTTCTAATTAGAAAATAACACAAAATGAAACTGAAATTAAATGGATATTTGTTATATTTTCAAATCTATTAATATCTGTTCTTTCATTAGCAGAACAATAAAAACGTGAATTCTTCAAGGATGTAATGCTCGAACAATGAGCGATTTCCCAAACAACTGCTTTTTACAGCTTCGAACTCTACGCAAGAATAGGGTTCTATGGACCCTATATTTTTCCAATTTAAGCGTAATTTAATCTTGGGTTCCATGGGGTCATTTTAATAATTAACCGTATTGAGTACTTGGTACTCTGCCAATAAAGAGTGGTTCAAAAAAAATTAATCTTTTAAGCATATTTAAAGACGAATGAATTTATAACTGATCTTTAGAAAAGTTATTCGAATATAAATGTATAATATATTCAATGATTCATAAACTATTTACTCGGTACATTAAAATATATCTACAAAATATGGAAAAAGGTAAGAAAAAACCCTAATGTAAAATCAAATCGGATTAAATTTTTTTTATATTTATGCAATCAAAATTAAGTAATTTTTAAATCTGTAGGTAAAGACTATGATTTTGGATAAACAATTTGTGGAAGCAGAAATACAGTAAATACAAAATAATTATTAAATTTGCTATGGTGCAAAAACGCCAATCATTTTATATTTTCAGGATATGGGCATTCCTTTTATTCTTGTAAATTTCGCCTGCCTCAGAAAAATGTGTTTACTGCAAATGCACTGCTAAATTAACATCCTTATATACTGTACTGTACGTATTAAAGGAAAAGAAACTGTAAAGCCAATTCAATTTTTTTTTTTTTTTTTTATCAAAAGAAAATAAGGTACAGTAAAAAATAAAACATTTCCTTATTCAATGAACTGTTACAACAAGCAATAACCACTTTTGACAGGCATTGCATGTATGAGAATAGTAATGATGGGTTAACCCTTTATGTACTGAATTATGAATTCATGAAAAATTTATCTTCTAGAGCCGCCTTCGTGAATTGTTTAAACTACATTAGATGATTTACATAATCATTTTTTAGGTAGATTTCGTATGAAATACTACCTATTGGCGTCGTTCCTATGTTGGAATTTCAGAAATTTTTTTGCAGATCTACACCGATCATGACCCCTAGAGCCCAAAACCACCCTCAGTAAAAAACTTTATATATATATATGTATGTATCTATCTATATATATCCCTTTCTTCTGGACACGATAACTTCCACAATTCTGCACCAATCTCTTCCACACTGATACATAAAATCAAGGGGCATAAAATCTCGGTCGAGTTCGTTAATGGGCAAAATCGGACCAAGGGGATGGAAATAGGGAGGGGTTTTGTGAAAACCGAAAAACCCCTATAACTTCTTAAATTTTGTACATATCGAATCAATTTAAAGTTTTTATTACTTCTAAAAATAGGGCCAAAAATTTATGTATCACAGATTTTTGATAAAGTTAAAAATGGGCTCAAGGGGCGCAAAAATAGGGTTTTGGGGAGAAAAAAATTCATAACTTCGTCAATTCTCAAGATGTCAAATTCAATTAATTTTATCATGAATCTCCTTAATATTATCTACAACTTTTATATTCACAAGTTTTTGATAGGACCAATTCGTACCGCAAAAAAAATTAAAAACGAAAACAAAAAGGGCGTTTGAAGAAGAAAAAAATCCATAACTCCGTCAATTCAAAAGATATAAAATCCCCATGAATTTATCACATATCTTCTTAATATTGTCTACAACATCTATATAGACAAGTTTTGGATAGGACCAATTCTTACAGCAAAAACAAATTAAAAATACATAGCGGTTGAAGAAAAAAATCATCTTAGTAAGGGTGTATTCAAATCCAAACTGCTTATTTTCTGACTCATTTTACAATTCATTTTTACTCTCAAAGGCTTCCAATTGGTACCTTTTCTTACTCAGAAACTCTATAATGTACCGTAATGGTCAAGTTTTTGATAGAGGCAGAATATATTTTAAAACATGCTGTCAAAGTGGGCCTTTTGAACCGAATTTCCCGAAGCGGATTGTGTTGGAAAAATCATTGCATTAAGGATGCACTCAAATCCAAACTGCTTATTTTCTGACTCATTTTTAAATTCATTTTTGCTCTCAAACGCATCCAATTGGTAGATTCGCTTATTCAGAAACTATATAATGTACCGTAATGATCGATTTTTTGACAGAGGCAGAATATATTTCAAAAAATGATGTCAAAGTGGGCATTTTGAAAGGAATTTCCCGAAGCAATTGTGTTAGAAACGAAAAATATTGTCTTACTGAGAAAACAATTGTTTATGTATCAAGTTTTAATTAATTAAACGGAAATAAACACAGGTCGCTTATAAATCTCTTCAAAAATCACGTTAACAAGTTTCATGTTTTTCCTATTAAAAATGAATCTGGAGTTATGCCAGAAAATTTCGAGTTGTTGAGCATGGAAAAGTATTTTTTTGAATACCGCCCTAAAAGGATTCTGATAAAACCAGTTATTATATAAAAATGAAATAAAAGCTCGTCAAAAGTGGCCAGATAAAATTGTTAAAGTGGGTTTATCTCAAATCATGATTTGGTTTTTGTTTGTGAAATTAGTATACTTAACTTCGAAATCTACGTCCGCCTGTAGGCCGGGCCGGCAGGGATTTTTAATAAATTTTAGGGTTGAAGGATTTAGGATTAATAAAATTTGAATTTATAGGGATTTTGTGCAATATTTATAACCTCACTCAAATCCTTTTATTTTAAATATTTTTCTTAGTATTTTGTAGAATTGGTAAATGTACAAATATAATGTTCTTACGATAGAAATATTTCCGAATTGAAAAAATTACCCACCCCCCCTCCCCTCCAACGCCAAGAAAGCTGCAAAGGCAAAATAAATCGTCGTTTAAAAATATTTTTGTTTTGTGTAACCAATAATGCTTTTGGAAAGAGATAAAGTAATGTATCTATAACTCATTCTAAACTGTATTACAACTAATTGATGTATTAAATGAATTTTATAACAAGTTATTTTAATGGTACTTATAAGTGCCGTCAGTAGATAATGGGTTAAAGAATCGGTTTTAATTGCATATTGATTAATTGTCCTTTTAATATAACAATTTTTTCATATTTTTTGTTACTGTTTTAAAATTTTTGAATTTATAAAAATTGTCTTTAAAAGATGCACAGTAAATTAAATTTTTAATTGAAATTAATTAAAAAAAATGGTTATATACACACTCCTTGAGGTATTATCCCAAAGCTCACTTCATATGTGCATCAATGATTCTTTCTTACACATAATTATTCATTTCAGTACTTGGTATATGGCCAAGTATTCAGCTAAAGTACTATTCGGTACACAACTATTAATAATTATAATCTTACATTGTTATTGTTTTTAAACAGGGTTGGCTTGATTTTGGCCAACCCAAAAAAGCCCAAGCGGGATTTTTTCAAAATTCTTATTTAAAATTTTACTTATCTGATTACATTAACAATAACTACAGTAGAACCTCTTTTATCCGAAACTCTTTTAACCGAAACTCTCGGTTAACCGAAATCCATTTATAAAGTTTTTTTTTTTTTTTTTTTTTTTTTTTTTTTTTTTTTTTTATCTTACTATCATATTCCTTGTGTGCAAGCGGTGTTTTCCAAACTACGAGTATGAGTACATATAAATATTTTCGATCCTCTCTCTGCGTTTCTTTGAGTTTAACTTGTAGTGCCGTAAGCTGCAGAGTTGAACGAAGAAAACGAACAAATTAGTCAGCTTGATTCTTTTGAATATTTCGCAAAAGGGTTAGCATAGCTGGAGCAGCAGAAAGTGTGATACTGGTGAACTAATGATATTAAAGTCCGTTATAGGGCTTCAAAGCAAAGGCAATCGAAACTGCGACAAACAAAACTTTTTTCAAACCCTTGTGATATATATAAAAGGTACTTAATTTCAAAATTACAATTCAGGTAATTTATTTTTGTTTCTGTTTTGCTATTGTTTTAATTTTATTAAGTGCTTGTTACCGTAAGGGGCTATGCAAATATAACGTTATCATTTTAGGGGGGAGGGGGGGTCTGGCATATGATATCGTAGCATATCTCTAGAGGGAGGGGGGGTTTGACTTTTGATATCGTTATCATTTCTGATCCAACCAAAATTTTCTTTTTTTATTTGTAACTTGGTAACTTTTATTTGTAACATCAAAATAGTATGTTCATTACGACTATCTTTTACAATTGTTATAAACGCACGTTGCAATTATCTATTTTTAGTCTATTATCTACTTTTATGAAAGTACAAAATTATTACTAAAATCATTAAATGATTATAAAATTATTTATTCCAAAATATGGAAAACCCCAAACTTTGGAATTCCTATTCTTCTGTATGCATGTATAGTCCGCTGTTCGAGAAACCATATGCGAAGTATGTTTGAAATGGTACTTGTGTTTACTACTAAATAAAATAGAAAGAATGTTGTCCACCTGTTTTGTGGATAAAAATTGCTGTCTGTACCATCTCCTGCGGGAAAGTTGCTAGGAGGCATTATTACGTTGAATGCATTGTGGTGTAACAAAAAGATATTATTGAATACTTTTAAATAGTTACTTTAAGTATTATTTGATATAAAGTTATTTCATATATAAAGTGACATTTTATTGACTTTTCTTCCTTGGAATCAATAAAGTATGCGAAAAATAAATGCAACCATATTTGTATGTCACTCCAAGCAAAAGAAGAAAAAAATTCCTAAAATCAAAAGAATTTTTATACATTGATAACGATATCATTACCGGGGGCGGGGGGGGGGGGGGTCGAGGAATGATAACGTATGATATCGTAAGGGGGGGAGGGGGTCCAAAATTCCCAAAAAGTTGATAACGTTATATATGCACAGCCCCTAATAAGAAATATTGTATATATTTCTCTTTAATCTTAAAATTGAAGCATTCTCGATTATCCAAAAAGTTCGATTTTCCGAAAGAGGGTCGGTCCCAACTATTTCGGATAATCGAGAGTATACTGTACTTACTAACATTAACTTAAATCGAATATAATATGCATATTATATAATAGAAAATACCCTAGTAAACCTCGAACTAAAAAAGGGGAAAAATAAGTTTGAAAAATGCTACAAATGAGTTAAAATATATAATAAAAATTATCGGTGATAAATCTTAATGCATTATAATTAATATTTAATATCAATATTTAAAACATGTCTTCTAAAGTTTAACCCTTTGCACTTGTGAGCTGTCTCTCTCACTCACCTCTCGATGTATTGCGACAACCCTAGAGATGACTCATTCACCAACCTCTCAATGTATTGTGTGAACTCTAAGTGACTGAGCATCATCATAAAAAATTACTTGAGTTCTTTTTATTAATAAAAATGCTCCGCCATTACATACTTAAGAAATAAGTATTACATAATCATATATTCATGTAATAAATATATTATAAACATATAACAAAGTAATAAATAAATTAGGTTTATTAATATATTCTTCTAATAGATTTCTGTGTTTGCTTTAAATTAATTCTTTTAATAATAATAATAATAAAGGACTTTACGTTGTAATATCGATACAAAACAAATAGGTGTTGCTATCCAACGTACAATTTATTCACAAGTTTGACATAAAACTCTACGTTTCGGTTTAATCTTTAAAACCTTCATCAGGAGAAAAATTTTCTAAAATATAAATCGACAACAAACTCTTTACATGCTACATTTTGAAATCAATTCAAAATACAAAATAATCTAACGGAAACCTCTTACTCCCAAATAAACAGTTCAGTGGCGCCATCTTTTAACCAAAGATACAAACGAAGAAAGAAAAGCTGAAAAAAAGGGGGGGGGGAATTTTCATTGACATTTCAAAATAGAAAGCCATATTTCTGGGATATGAAAGGAAACATTATCATTACACACTTCATGGTTTCTTAGACGAATTTCTAAAGATTCACGAATAATAGCATTGCGCGGATTAACTTGCTTGGAAAAAACTTTAGCATGGTCAAATTAGCATAGTCTCATTTCATTTATAGACTTTTTTTTTTTTCTTTCAGCATTTCTTTCTTCGTTTGTATCTTTGGTTAAAAGATGGCGCCACTGAACTGTTTATTTGGGAGTAAGAGGTTTCCGTTTGATTGTTTTGTATTTTGAATTGATTTCAAACTGTAGCATGTAAAGAGTTTGTTGTCGATTTATATTTTAGAAACTTTTCTCCTGATGAAGGTTTTAAAGATTAAACCGAAACGTAGAGTTTTATGTTAAACTTGTGAATAAATTGTACGTTGGATAGCAACACCTATTTGTTTAATTCTTTTATACCAAAAAAAACCCCTGAGTGCAAAGGGTTAAATAAGGGATGAAGAGGGATTAAGAAGAATATGATTAGCCCTTATATCTTACATTAACGTTTCACATGTTAAATATATTGGGAATGCAAGATTGAAATTAAATATTTTGCCTGCCCTGGTTTATATTTAACCCTCCAGCCTCGGGAAACGCTATTTTCGCGTTCCAGTGGGCTACTTTTAAAAAATTCAGATTGCTTGATTCCCACGACTTTTTTAAAAGCATATAATTAATAATTAGGCTTATTCTCGCATTGTTTAATACGTAATTAAATAAAGTGACTATTTCTACTTCAAAAAAGTTTTGGGAATCAATCTTAATTTAAAAAAAGTAAACCCAGTGTAAAAGTCGCCCGCGGCTGGAGGGTTAAATTTAATTTTAATCTGTGTTTGTGGTTTTTGCAACTTTTTGCATTGTTCTCGGGAATTTGAAGGGCTATCCTTGATAACGTTTTAAAAAAAATCTTTTATCCGATTTAAACTGCAGCTGTTTGTTGTAAACTTCTGTAAAGTTATCATAGAAATATCTGTGTCGTTAGTTTGTTACAGTTCATAATTAAATAATTGATATTTTATTTCTTTTAAATCTGCATAAATTCGGTAGATTAAATACAAAATAATATCAAGTTAAAACACTTCTATAACCCGTCCCTTTTCAGTCTTATATCCGATTATAAACAAAGCTACAACTAAAAATTTGAAAATTTTTAAATCTGATTAGACTTAAGAAATAAATATTACATAAGCATGTATTCATGTAATGTAATAAGTATTATAAACATATAATCAGGTAATAACTAAACGTGTTTAAGTGTTAAATCAGCGAATCATTATAACATATACACATATAAACTGGCAAAGCTACCTTCCATTACAAAAAGTAACAAGCTACCCAATTGCAGCAGTGCGGAGATAAGAATCTCTAAAATTTTTTGCTATATTTCCACTGATGTTCAAATATGGATTTATAAGGTGAAAAAAAATCAGCTAAAGTACTACTCGGTACACAACTATTAATAATTATAATCTTACATTGTTATTGTATTTAAACAGGGTTGGCTTGATTTTGGCCAACCCTTCAAAATTCTTATTTAAAATTGCACTCATCTAATTACATTAACATTATCTAATTACACATGTAATTAGATAATACTAGCTGACCTGTCCGGCGTTGCCCGGTCAGAAACTGTGCCGGAACTTTCATTGAAAAATATAACACTGGAATGGACTTCATTAAAAAAAAAAAAAACATTGAATAACATTTATTTGGCACAGATTTCATATACACGCCACGCCAATATAGCTATATAACCACAGTTACGCTCCGGAACGTTTAAACCAGTAATTTGGATTTCAGAAGCAATGCGTTCGCCCATGCGACGGTTATTAAGCCTATTTTGGTGATCATTTATGCTCTGTGTTGACGCCGTTCTCGATTCAATCTATTTCGATTTTCTCTTCTTAAAGCGGCTTCTTCTTCGCTTTCAAGCATTCTCCGAGATCTTTTACGGGCATTTCTAACGATATTGTGAAGTTCCATAATTGCAGTGAAAGAGAGAACGTAAATAAATAAACGCGAAACGTAAATAAACCGGATTTACCTCTGCCTAAATCCTGCCAAATGACTTTTACAGAATAACCAATGAGATGCGTTTCTCGGGCGTTGCCATTAAACAATAACAAATAATCGCGATTTCTGTGCCACGTACGTTAGCGTAATATATATATAGATTCCTTTGAAGCTAAAATATCAACACAGGATATGTTAAATTCATTCTAGAAAACTTCGCTTTAATGAAAATACAACAAACGACACAGAGGAAAGAATATCAAGGACGGGTTATAGAAGTGTTTTAACTTGATTTTATTTTGTATTTAATCTACCGAATTTATGCAGATTTAAAAGAAATAAAGTAGTATCTCCATTATTGACACCTAACCAGTAACTGAAACTTCAGCAAAAATCTAACTTCAAATAATCATTTTCTTGTAAAATTCTGCAATGTATTGTCATCTAATCAGGGACCGATTATCACAGGGGCACACGGGGCATCTGTCCCGGGCCCACATTTTCAAAGGACCCCAAAATACATTTTTCCCACTCTCTTAAGATACAAATCGATGCAAATTTACATTTATAGTTCACAGAAAATATTTTTACCATTCAAGCAAACTAAACTATCGCCGTGTTCTTTACTAACGACAATAAAATGCAATATAAATTTCGAAATCCAGAGTAGAACGGTTATTACATCAAACATGTTTCTCCCTGTTTTTAGATCTACAGTTTTATTCTCTTTAAATAGCATATAGTGCAGAAAATTTTACTCTCCCATAATTTTTTTATGCATTTTTACATGTGTTTATATGTATTCTGTTTCTTTTTTATAAAGCTGTGGTTAAAATTTTGAACTGCCACACATGAAGCTTATTTATAATGCAATTTTCTTGAGAAATTGTGGCCCCGACACAGTCTGTGTGCCCTGGGTTCCAGTTACAGTTGATCAGGCCCTGCATCTAGTCGTAACTTAGACACTTATCTTTATTTTGGAGTCAGTTTATTCACCTTTTAATAGGTCAAGAACATATTTAATAAGGAAGAAATTTTTTAGAACATGAAGTACCATTTTAAGGCATCCATCTTATTTTTAAAATTAAGGTAGTGCTTTTTTTAATCTATTTGTAATGCAATCACCCTAAACCTTTCCTTAAAATTATACTTGTAGAAATTATTTAAATGATCACTATGATACATTAGAACTATGATTCCTAGTTTATAGTTATTTTAGCTTTATTGGGAGAGCCAGTTATTGTTTCCAATAATTTCATTTCTCCAGTCTCCGACAGAGTTGTTAATATGAAAGAAAGTTTAAATTTGTTTGAACTGTTTAAAAAAACAAAACAAAAATAAATTAATTTAAAATTCGAGTTGTTCTACCAGGGCCTGACACCAGTGTTCTTGCTGGCTTTTGACCAACATTAGAGATTTGGCGAATAAGAAATAAAAAACAGTAGCCAAATGAACAAAAATGTTAGCAAAATAGATTCGGCTTGAAACACCGAACAATCTATTTTTAACCCTTTATTGTATCCCTTTTTTTCAATACGTTCTAAAATAACCTAAGTTTTGGTAATTGCTTATACAATAGAAATTCGAGTATCCGCTACAGAAAATATTAGATAAGTACATTCTAAATGTCCCCTAAATGTGTAAATGTTTCAGACATTCTTTTAGCTGTCTAAATAAAAATTAAATACAACAATCTTTGATTTACCTTTGTGAAAATATACACTAAAAATATCTGAGATTTTGACTCTTAACCGATTGAAAAAAATTGACCAGCCAATGATACTTTGCATACATTTTAATAAATAGTATGGTAAATGGCTAATTTCAACATCGCATTCCAGCAAAAATTTTCTCCATTTTGGCGCTTAATGCGAGTAATTTTGTTTGCGTTTTTACTGCCGCGACGCTGGAGCATAGATAGTGATTCACTGACAATAGAGAAATACCTATCGCATAATCCTTTCTGTGGCTTTACATTCTTTTAAACTAAATTGGTGATGAGTCATTATCTCTATAAATTGATCAATGTAAATGGCACGGTGCGATTGAACATGTAAAGCGACATCCATCGTTCAGTAACGCACCTAAGAATCGCGACTGTATTGGCACACCACACACACAAACTGAGCACTCGTAATTTAGCGAATTTGACTATTGGTTTACTCGCCAAATGAAGCATTGTGTCGCGATTTGGCGCAAAGGCGAGCGGCAGCGAGAACCCTGCCTGACACCCTTTGTCAGTTACTAGTTCATAAAGTCAGTTATTGGGGAAGAGACTCAAGGGTGAAAGGTTCCATTCTCCCATTGGTTGAGAAGAAACAAGAATCCCGTGATTTACTTCTCAAGGTTACAAGACCTGATTATTGAGCAGTGGTAGACATTTCTTCCTAACAAATCAGAGGGCACATCTCATTTCACCACCAAAACAAATCGCCAAGTGTCACTTGAGATTATTTCAAGTATTATGTTGCAATCATATTAAATTTTGTTTCCGACATGTAAGGAATTTAAATTTATTTTTCATATAAAGTGATTCACGGAAAACAATGATATGGTATTTTTAAAAATATCTTTTTTTTCCCTGCAAAAAATTGATAGAACTGACTTTCTTTTAAGAAAGTAATCAATTTAAATATTTTAGACTTATTATTTTTAAATTGCACATTACACATTATTCCTTTTATATATACAGGTGTATGTAAATTAGACTTAAAAAACATATCCCATATTTTAAAAGTATAAAATTGATATTTATGCGAAAAGTAAAATTAATAGTTTTTAATTTATAGCTTTGCATCAGGAAGAGAGAAGCTTAGGGGATTAGACGCCCCCCCCCCCCCCCCCCGAAATAACATCCTGTGGCTACGCAACTGCATTTAATTACCTATGTGTTTTGACTGTAGTTATCTGTGCAAAGAACAGTAAACTCAAGCACTCCCCCTCCCCTTCCTTGATAGCTGATGTGTTTTTAAAAAATAATAAATATATAAAAAACAATTAATAAAACTACTCAGTCAAATTGTATGCATTTTTTTTTCATGGCAGTTTGTATGCGTAAATATAAATAATTAAATGGCCAAACTAGTATTCAAATAATAAAAATTGTCAGAAAGGGATTTAGATCATCTAAATTCTACTTTGCCCTTATAGTAATTTGCAATATTAATATCTATTTATTATTGCTGCAAAATAACAAATAGGGCAAAAAAAAAAGAAAAGAAAAATCTAAAAATAAAGTGTTTCGTAGATAGTGAATGAAAAAGGTCAAGCTAAAATAAATCATAGCTCACACTTGTAGTGAAATATAATGAAAAAATAAATTAAATAATAATGACAGATTTTTTTTTTTTTTTTTTTTTTTTTTTTTTTTCACATACCCAAAAGAAGAAAAAAAAGTTGGAACCCAAAACAATAATATCTGAGAAATAACTACCAAAAACTATAAGAAGTTTTTATAATGTATTTTGTCGCATTAAATATTTCTAGTTAATGATTACTTGGACTTATAGCTTTAATTTAGTTTTCAAATATTTAGGGTGGTAATAGTGAAGGGGAAATTTATAATAATTTTTTAATAAAAATAATTTATGTTTTTGACTGAGTTTTCAAATAATATATATATAATATATATATTGTTTTGAAAAGTAGCTTATTAGAATTTTTTAATAATAACAATTAAAATTTTTTTAGGAAATTTTAATAAAAAGTATTTAACAATTAACAATTACAAATTGGTTTAAATAATTAATTACTTGCTAAGTTAATAATATTATTAATATGAATTCATAAATTAATAAAATTTTACTTTCAAATAAAATAAACTGAATATAGTTATGTATTCAGATATATTGTTAAATAATATAAGATAAAAATAAAAATATTTATATAAGTGTAAGAAATAACATTATATTTTCAAAAATATTCATTTTAAGAAATTGAAATAAATAGCTTATAAGTAATATGAGTTTAAAAATTAATTTCATTAACATTATTTTATACGTAATAAAAAATTACAAAGCATTTGATAATAAATGAATAAAGTTTTTCTGTATGAAAAATACTAATTAATTTTAAAAGAAAACTTTGAAAAATTAATTTTGCTAATTTAATATTTATCTGATACTAAAGTTATAAGGGAAAAAAATAATGTATGTAAGTTTAGGAGATATTATTATTTAATTACAATAAATGTTCACTTTAATTCATAAAAAAATAGCTTATATGAATTTTGAAATTTATTTAAAACTAAATTTTATTTTATAAAAATTAAATTTCAGTTTTATTTAAAACTAAATTTTATTTTATTTAATAACAATTAAAACTTAATTTAATCAAAATTTTATTTAATTATTTAATTGACAATTAAAAAAATTGTTGGAAATGAACGGATAATAAAAGTCGATAAATCTTTATTAACCAACTTAATAAAAATCGAAACAAAACACAAATAAAAAATGTAAAAGTAACTGGGAGGATAGAACACGCGTACTTGAGCTTGCTAGACAAGCGCGTTAACCATTGGACAAGTTCGTCAACAGAAATCTCTCACCAAAATAGCATGAATTAACTAGGTACGATATTTCTCAAAGTGCTTGCATTTCATCGCCAAATCATACATGAGAAGCAAGCCAAGACCGGTTTCTGATCAACCAATGAGAGAATGGAACCTTTCATTCTTGAGTCGCTTCCAGTTATTGGATATCTGCATTACTGAAAATTTAAAACATGAAAGTAGGGGCACGTGCATCTGTAGTATATCGTATATAAGTAAGGTTTGATTATCATGTTTCTGCAATAAAGATTAAAGTATTTTTCAATTCCTACTATTAGTTCACTGTCTCCCTATATTTATTTATATATCTTGTTCAAATTTTCAATCGTTAATAAAATACTTATTATTCATCCTATCAAGTTGAAATAAATTTTTTAAAACTTGTACTGGATGGCAATTGATGTTAATACATATTTTTCAAGTATTAATTCATTAATTAAATTTTAATTAATTAATTTTAGTTTTATATGGGAGACAAAATGGCGGCCATTGATTATTGAACAGCATTTAATGCATCTTCATATCTATAAGGGGAGTTACCATAGGGGGAGCCTGTTCTGTCGCCAAATACGGCCAAGTTTGTCGCCAACTTGGCGATATATCGCCAAATTTGGCGACCAAAATGAGTCGCCAAAAGTGACGCCAACTTGGCGATATCTCTAATATTTTGCCAAATTCCCACAGACTTCCGTTGCAAACCTACTTACTTATAGAAAATCAACAAATTGAGATATTTTAATGCAACAAAAACTAATATTAGCTTAAGGGATTATATTAAATTTTTCTTTGATGACGTAAGTAGGAATGGACTTTAAAAACAAAATTTTTATATTACTTGTTAAAGAATAAGTTCCTTAAAATATAAACTTTTTTTTTTTTTTTCCATTTGCTAGTGTCAGACTGATTCCCTTTGTGTCAGTTACTGGAGTTGACAATATTTATGAAAAAAAAAAAATTATGATACAAAGTAATTTTTTTTTTTTTTTTTTTTTTTTTTTTTTTTAGAATATTTCCATATATCCGTTTTTCTATTTTTTTTTTTTTATTTATTTTTTTATAAATATTGTCAATAACTCCAGTAACTGACACAACTGGCACCAGTTTGACACTTTGCTAGCAAGAAAAGAAAGAAGTTATTTTATATTTCAATGAATTATGCTTTAAAATTACTTTAATCTTTATTATAAAAACATAATACTTAAACCTAATTTATATATGATATCATACTACATATGCATGTGTCCCCATTTTCATGTTTTAAATTTTTAGTAATGCAGATATCCAATAAAAATAATTTTTAAAAATAAGAATAAAATGTTGATTTCGAACACGAAAGAATCTTTAACGTGACAGTTACTTGGGGGTTTCACCTTATATGTGAAATATAAAATGATTAATTAGCATTGAATTTTGCATCTAATTTTATTCTGGCAAATAACAACTAAAAGTAGCACTTAGAAAGTACTTAAAGTTTAATACGGTACCAGTGTTGAATTCAGGCCAGAGCATAAAATAACATATAAAGTAGGCGACACTAGTGTCGCCTAGTACCACGATATTGTCGCCCAGTGACAGGGTATGGTGCCGGCAACCTTTTTTTTAAAACACGTGAATAACATAAGCTGACTCTTTGACTCAGGAGATGATAAGAATGGCAATAGATGTCATAGCAGTAAAAGAAAACACCGTATCACAGTTATAAAATGCTGTGTGTTTTGCTATCCAAGTAGGTGGTTCTGTTGAGAAATATGGAGTTGATAACAAATTTATTAGAGCACGATTTTTTTCAAAACAAGAGGACATAGAACAACGTAACTGACTAGGACAATGTAAATTTAGTAAGCTAGGAACAGAACAACTCGTGTATTTTGTCAAGGTTGCATTTGACAGCTTGTGCACTGAGAATACCGCAAAAAATAAGTGGGTAAAGGAAAATACAGGCAAAAACATCTGTCTCTGTGTTCTTATGAAATGGTACTTGGGTAAAGACTAACTTTGCATTTGATGCTTTGCTCAGGTCTGACTTAACTGTGTCGGAGTTGGAATCATCAAGCAACATTTTGTCGAGTTTCTGCTCTACGCATTAAAGTGCTTGAAGAAATAGCTGGAACAGAAAATCAAAGTGCCTTTTGTTTCTCTGCATATTTTGAAGTCCAGTTCGCGAAACACTTAAAAAACTTGGCAAAAGCAGTACGGCACAATTTTTCTCTCATGCAAAAACATTGTGATAACATTACATCAATCCTACGCATCGAAAACTGAACAAACTTCTGCTCGTGGGTACATTCGATTATAAATAGATTAAAAATGAGTGAACAACATCTGACTTGCCTGATGCTGGATGTTCCGATACACTTTGAAAAACTTGAGACAGACAGTCAAAGGTCCAGGCGCGGATCCGCGGGGGGGGGGGGGGCGATCGGGGCGATCGCCCCCCCCCCAAAAAAAATAATATAAATCCACCGATTATCGCGAATTTCGAGAAAATGATCGCTGAAAAAAAATCAATTTCGTCAATCGTTCGCAGGTAAAAGGATCGCAAAAGGAACGCTAATTTCGTCAACGGATCGCGCAAAAAACCCCAATTTCGTCAAAGGATCGCGAAAAAACTCTAATTTCGACAAAGGATCGCGAAAAAATCGAAATTTCGTCAAAGAAGCGCGGAAAAATGCGAATTTCTTTAAAAAATCGCGTATTTCGTCAAAGAACCACAAAGGAACGCAAATTTCGTCAAAGGATCGCAGAAAAAAACGCGAATTTCGTCAAAGGATTGCACAAAAAAAACACGAATTTCACCAAAAAATTGAAGAAAAAAACGCTAATTTCGCGAAAGAATCGCGCAAAAAACGCCAATTTCGTCAACAGACCTCTGAAAAAATACGAATTTCCTCAAAGAATCGCGAAAAAATACGCGAATTTCGCCAATTAGCACGCGGGAGGAGATTTCCTAAGCGCACATCCACGGGAGAGGGGGCGGAGGAGTTCGATCGAGGCAAAGAAGGGAAGAACAAATTTACCAAGTCTGTTTTTAAGAAATCAATACACCATAAGCATTTTAGCTTTTAACTGACTAGGATTAGGACATAATCCTTTTTTGTTCATTCATCAAATACCCCTTGAAATTTACCAATGTGGGTGGCAATAACAGGGCATTTTTTACACATTAGTGGCTTTCTTCAGAAAACATTAAGATGATTGCATTTTTCAAAGGACCTTTTTTTTCTTGTTTCTTTCTTTCTTTGGAAATTTCTATGATTCCCATTCTTTTCTCAAACAATAAAGAACCCCTCAAAAATATCGTTATACAGAAATTAGAATTGCAGCTTCTTTGAAAGAAGGAGAAGTTTCAATACCTTAAAGGGATCCGCATAACGTTGTCAATTTCTGTTGTAGAGATTCAACAAAAGGTACACGAAGTGGCATCATCCCGCACCTCAACCCATAGTGTCAAAAATTATGGCGCCTTTTGACAGCACATAATCCTATTTTGTTCACTAATTGCCGAAACCTCAGTGAGGTTTACATGGACACCCGGAAAGTGTTTGGTTTTCGTTTGCTTGTATGTCTGTTCCGCGAAAACTGCCGTTAAAAGTGTTGGATTTATATCTTGGGGGGGGGAGGGCGAGCGCCCCGATAGAAACCCCCATGGATGCGCTCCTACGAGAATCTCCCCCTGGTGCTAATTGTGTGTTTTTTCCGCTGTCCTTTGACGAAATTCGCGCATTTTTTCGCAATTCTTTGACGAAATTTGCATTTTTTCCGAGATCTGTTGACGAAATTCGCATTTTTGCGCGCTTTTCCGCGAAATTAACGTTCTTTCTCTAATTATTTGGCCAAATTCTCGTTTTTTAGATCCTTTGGCAAAATTCGCGTTTTTTTCTGTGCTTCTTTGACGAAATTCGCGTTTTTTACTGTGATCCTTTGACGAAATTCGCGTTTTTTCTGCGACCTTTTGACGAAATTCGCGTTTTTTCTGCGACCTTTTGACGAAATTCGCGTTTTTTGTGCGATCCTTTGACGAAATTCGCGTTTTTTTTCGTGGTCCTTTGACGAAATTCGCGTTTTTTTCGTGGTCCTTTGACGAAATTCGCGTTTTTTTTCGTGTTCCTTTGACGAAATTCGCGTTTTTTCCGTTGTCCTTTGACGAAATTCGCTTTTTTGCGCGATCCTTTGACGAAATTCGCTCTTTTTGCTCGATCCTTTGACGAAATTCATGTTTTTTGCGCGATTTTTTGACCTGCGAACGATTGACAAAAATGATTCTTTTCGGCGAGCATTTGTCGAAGTTTGCGATAATCGGTGAATTTATATTTTTTGATCCAGGGTGGCGATTGGGGCGATCTCCCCCCTTCCTTGGATCCGCGCCTGTGAAGAGGTATATACACCACTTAGATGACATTTTTGATTTTCAAGGATGTTAAGGCCCCTTCAGATTTCTGAAGGGGATCCTTTTTCAGAGATTATCCTCTTTCAGAAATCTGATATTAAAAAATGGGTGTGATAGTTATGTTTTCAGCTTTCTATAATTGGTTCTTATGTATTTTTTAGTGCTGAATCCAAAAATGACCGTCATTTTTTCCCACAGCATCACGTCAGTTTTTTTCACAAATCGCAAATTTTTAAGAAGTCGAAATATTGCGAAAATCTGCTACTATAAAATAGACGTAACTTTTTTTCATAATAATTTATTCATTTTTTTGCTCATAGATGGATTTTTATAGTTAAACATGTAAAATATTGTGTATTTAAAAATCTTTATAATTTTATTCTATGCGTGGAAGTTTCTTTGAACCGCTCATGCTCTGCTTCCCGCTTTTCTTTTAATCCTCTCTATGGGGTTCATCTCGGTATCCTCTTTTACTTTGGCGGCTGATAAGGCTGTAAAATTTGTCGCAGATGTATTTAGAACATTTACCTTCTTTTGTTAAGGCTTTGACAAATTGCTTTGTGAGATTTTCGCTATTTTTTACTTTTTAACTTTGAAACTTACGATTTGCGAAAATCGTGACTTGATGGTTAAAAATGAAGGTCATTTTCGGATTCAGTACTAAGAAATACACCAAAATCAATTATCAAAAGTTAAAAAACACAATCATGGCAAGCTTGTGTTATTAATGTTGTTCACTATAACTAAAAGCACAAAAAATAAGATAAATAATTACCATAGTACAAGAGTAAAAAGAAAAAGAAAAAATAAGACATTTAATAAATAAATTCTGTTATAACGTTTTTAATTTTATGACCTAAAAAGTAACAATAAACCATATTTTGAGGAGAGGGCGGGATTATATAAAAAGGGTGTTGGATAACCGAGTGTTTCGGTTAATCGGATGTTGGATAATCGAAGGTCTGCAATATTTTCAAATCGCATTAATTGTTTCATATTCATTTAATAATTAACTGCAAGGAATGATTTGAGCAACAGAAGTTATGACTACGTTGATTATATGTCACTCGGTATCGCCCCCCCCCCCCCCCAAAAAAAAACGATTCTCTGGATCCGCCCCTGCAAAGGTCTTTCATTACCACTGCCTGATAAAGAATTGATATAGAATTTGTCAAAGAAAATTTTGTAGAAATTTTTGGACGCTTATCAAAGATAGGTAAGTCCTGAGTGTTACGAAGAACAGTTGATGTAAATAAATGAAGGCACTTAGGAATCTGAAAGTCATTAGTAAATTCAAGAAAATCCTCGCAGATGTAAAAACAATTCGTTAATTTCTACCAATAGATGCTGGTCTGCAGTGAGAAAAGAAACTACATTGAGTTGTAAAGAAATTGTTTCTTAAAGATTGGAAGAAGATAAAGCGAGCATCTCCTACAGGATAGATGCTTTGTTAAATGCACGAAGACCAACAGAGCAGCCCACCTTGTGCAGCCCACCTTGATGTTGAAAACATTTTAGGTGAAGACGAAGTCGCCTATTTAAATGATGATGTGATGGATTTGTGCGCAGCTGAAAATCTGCGTCCTTCTCATCGACAGCAAGACTAGTTCTACTTTAAGGCGTCTCAACCTCACTCTGTTTTAAACAAATTGGTGCTGTCATGTTTCTTTGACACCTCAAAGTTGACACCTTTTTGTTGCCAAATAAAGTTGTTGGCACATGGAGTTGTGTCCATACATATAATGCTTAAATCCAAAAAAGCAGTCAGAACTAGCAGGGCCCGACTTATGCAGGGGCATGCGGGGCAGCTGCCCCGGGCCCCCCATAAGAGTAATAAGGATTTTCGTTAAAAAGTGCCAAATGATTAAAATTATCCAAAAGTGTCCAAAATTCCTATATTTTCAAACATTTAGGAAGAAGTGCGGCCCCCCCTTCCCCTCTCTACTTTTAGTACCCCCTGCACCCATGCAAAAAACAAACTATATGATTAAAAAACTAATAATTAAAATTTTATTATGATAACTTTGTATTCTATTGTTTTCAAAAGAAATTCTTTTTAACGTTTTCCTCACAATGTGGCAAGTTAAAAGCCATTCATTATGATCAATTTGGGGCATTTTCTTTTAGACATCTTATAACGTACGTAGATAAGCAAAGCAAAAAAAAAAAAAATACTCGTGTCAACCAATCTATCATTTTTTCTGCTATTATCCTACTAGTATTTTTTCTTAAAGTTGTGACCATCATTTTGTGATACCCTGTTTACAGATGGGAGCAGTACCGGTTACAAAATTTATGCATAAATACAATACGTATGAAGTTTAGTACTAGCCACTTCCACATTATTCCAAAAGAATTCTATAGATATATAGAAGGGGGGCCCCCAGAAATGATGCTTGCCCCGGGGCCCTTCATAGCCTTAGTCGGGCCCTGAGAACTAGTATAAAGAGAAGCCTTAAACTCAAGGATGTTCATTGCTTTCAATGGAATTGGAACAACTTTTTATGATCCAAGACCTGTTATTGCAAGGTTCCTAGAGAGCAAAGTAAAAAGTAGAACACTTCCAGATAAAGAAACGTATGAGAAACATGAGTTTGCCAAAAAATGCTTTGCTAAAGACAGTTACTTGTAAAATAACTTAACGAACATAATTATTATTGTAGGATTTTGCAAACATTATAAATAATTAATAAAGTTTAAAAATTTTAAAAGATGAACAAAATCGTTTTCTCTACCTGCTTAATTCTAATATTTGCATAAGACAGTCCCAGACTTGTATAAAACCAAAAGCTTTCTGTGCACATAAATATTGGGTCAAAAAGTTTCTGCAGATTAATTTAATGTTTAATAAAATAACGTGTTTTATTATTTTGACGATATGAATTAAAAACAGTAGTTAAAATAATTACAATTTAAATTTAAAATTAATTAACATTAATTAAAGAATAATTATTTTGGTTAAAAAATAATAAACCTAAAAATCCATGGTAAGAAGGGTGAATTCTTATCAATTATTTTGACAGTGCTTTTAGAAACAGCCCAATCCTTAATATTATGACCTCTTCGCACAAAATGCCAGTCACTCTGTTCACAGAAATAATGTGACATTCTTTCTGAAACAACTGAATCACATTTCTAAGGGAGAGGTCCATTCGTAGGTATTATCATTAAAGAGACCGATGAGTTTTTCCCGCGATCCTTTGACGAAATTTGTGTTTTTTCTACGATTCTTTAACGAAATCCGTTTTTTTCCCGCAATCCTTTAACGAAATTCGTGCTTGCATTTTCCGCGACGTTTTGACGAAATTCGCGTTTTTTCGCGATATTTTGACGAAATTCGCACTTTTCCCGCTATGCTTTTCAAAATACGTTTTTTTTCCTGCGCTCCTTTGGTGAAATTTGCGTTTTTGTGATCTTTTGACGAATTAGCACTTTTTCCTCGGCCCTTTGACGAAATTCGTGTTGTTTTTCGCGATCCTTTGAGAGATTAGTTTTTTCCGCGGTACTTTGAAGAAATTTGCGTTTTTTTCGCGATCCTTTTACAAAATTCGGCCTTTTTCCGCTACGCTTTTACGAAATTTGTTTTTTCCCTGCACTCCTTTCACAAAATTTGCGTTTTTTCTGCGATTCTTTGACGAAAATATTTTTTTTTTTACGATTCTTTGAAGAAATTACCGTTTTGTCCGCGGTCTTTTGACGAAATTCGCGTATTTTTCGCGATGCTTTGACGAAATTGGTGACTTTTTTCTGCGAACGATTGACGAAATTGTTCTTTTTTTGTCGACCATTTGTTGAAATTCGCAATATTTTTCAATGATATTTTTTTATGTCTGAATTTTTGGACTGATGGACGATTTTTTTTTTTAATTTTCGGAATCGAATGACTTAAATTTTCGAAACAGAATCATCCCTGGCAAACAATAAATAAATCATACATAAAATTTTACTATTCTTTAACGAAATTATCTTTTTTACGACCCTTTGACGAAATTCGCGTTTTTTCCGCGGTCCCTTGACGAAATTAGCTTTTTTTTGCGATGTTTTGACGAAATTGGTTTTTCTTTCAACGACTATTAGTTGAAATTCGCAATATTTTTCAGTGATTTTTTTTATGCCTGAATTTTCGGATTAATGACCGATTTTTTTAAATTTTCGGAACCGAATGACTTAATTTTTTGGAACAGAATCACCCCTGCCAAACAATAAATAAACCGTACATAAAATAGGGGAATATTTTTAAGTTTTCGATATTTAAAAAAAAGTTACAAGAACAAAAATTACGTTTTCCTTTCTAAAAATGTCCGCAAAGTTCCGAATTTTGCGGAAAATGTTCCGCGCACGGCATGCGTCTATATTATACAACTCTCGAGAGTCCTTTGTATAAAAATTCTAAACCATTGTAACTGTTATTGTAGCATTTTGGAAATATTTTATTGATGCAGTTTGATATTTTAAACCATAAAGAGTAAAATCTGATTCCTTGTTTAATTCCAGTCTTTGCAAAATATAGTAACTTGTAAAAGTCAAAATATGTTTAACCACTACAATTATTATTCATTTTACATTTTGGAAACATGTTATAAAATTTAACATAGTAATTTTATATTATTTTCAAATTTAATGATTTTCATCCATCAAGAGGAAAGTATGTTTTCTTGATTAGTTCATCTTTGGGTCTAAAACTATAGTTAAGGTACTATTTCACGAACTATTTAGCGATTCAAGTCAAATTTATTTTTGAATTTCAGAATTTATTCTACGCTCCAATTACCTAATTAGTCAGATATATTATGATTATGAACAAAAGCAAAGTGTGCAACCTAATAAAAGGTAAGCAATATTTTAACGTGAATTTAAATGACAATTTTTTTACATAAAGTTTTAAATAGGCATACGAATTTGGTAGGTTAGATGTTATGTTTGGTCCATTACTAACGTAACAATTAAAAATTTGTATGAAACGAGAATGTAGCCTGTTTAATTTTAACTAACTATAAATAAGGCGGTTTACATGTTTCAATGACGATTTTCTAGTTTACTAACCAGCAACAGGAAAAGTATAATAGCGATAACTAATAGGATATAAAAGATTGTCAGCCAGTCGATATTCTTATTATTTGGTTTGCTGTTATCATGGGTAGGGGTTTATTTATGAACATTTATTTGGGACAAACCGTTTGTCGCCCAGTGAAAATTCCTTAAAATATGCTCTGGAGTGGCCCAGGGGAAATATTCCCTCCCGGAGTAATGAGACACCCCCCCAGGAGGATTTGATATTTTGTGCTTTTAATGCTCAAAAAGTACAATCCATCCCGTCCCCCGGTGCCACAGAAATCCTTCCCGGAGAAAAGTGTCTGAATTATACAAAGCACAGTAATTTTCCGAAGAAATGACCCGCTGTGTGTATTTTTTCAATCCGTAGGTATCCTCTGTCAATGTACCGCCGTCAATGTTTCAATTACGTAAAATTAAGTAAAGAAAATCTCTAAAAAATGAAATACGGCATTCGAAATAACATGAATAGTAATCACTGAATTGACGTTTAAATAAAAATTATGCATAAATTTTCAGTGCTTTTCCTTGACAATTTCTGTATTTCTAAATTTCAGTGCAATACCTCTTTTAGGTGTTCATTATCTTAAATGATAGCTATTGGTCGAAAATTTTTAACTAACTTTTTCCTTTTTTTGTTTCTATGTATTATTTGTTTGAATTATGCGTCGGAAACATAGCAAAAGTCTTTATTACTCTACTCCGCCCCTTAACTCCTTTTTATGTTTAAATCCCGCCCATTGCCAGTGCGATCGATATGTTTTCATTTGTAAAGCAATCAATGCTGAAATTTCATAAAGTGTTTCAGTTCTTGTTAAATAGCAGTGTAAAAAATGTTCTGTTTTAGCGCTGAAAAGTATCTCAAATAATAAATACCGGGCCTGACTAATGCAGGAAAGCTGCCCCGAACCGCCCCTTCAATTTAGTGGGCCCCATGGGAGTAATCAGGGTTTTTGTTTGTTAAATTGTTTTTGACCAAACACATTTTCAATTATTTAGAAAAGTAGTGCGGTCCTCCCCTTCCACTCTCTGCTTCCTTCGCCCATGCCTTCACCCCCCCCCTCCCAAAAAAAAAAAAAAAAAAAAAAAAAACTAGCTACATTATCATCACCATAAAACTAATCATTAAAATGTTATTATAGCAACTTAGTAGTTTATTGCTGAAAAGAGAAATTCATTATTGATTCTTTCCTCTTAACAAAGGAAGTTAAAACCATTTATGATGACCAAATGGAGGAATTTTTCTTTTACACATCTTATGACATACACAATAGGGTGGGCCGAAAAAAATTTTTTTTTTCTTTTTGATTCGCTATACCGCGGAAAACTTGTGTCTAGGGTAGCTTAGTAAAATGCAATAATAAAATAAATACATTTTTATGTTTGGCGGTAGCGCATCGGGCCTAAAATTTGAGAAAAAACACGATTTTGATAATTTTTCTAATAAATGGGAATAAATCAAATAACTTCTATAACAAGCAGCTATATACATATTTTAGTAGAAAAGAGTATAGGAATGATAAATAAATGAAAAGATAAATACATTTCGCAATACATTGGCAGCGTATTATGATCTTTTAAAAAAAGCATTTTCTTTAAATGACAAATTTTCATTGAAATAAAAACTACTTTTCTGATTGTACTATTACCTGATTTGATTACCTTTCTCTGATTGTACCTAAGTGTAATTTCACTTTGTAATAAAATATAGTCCTTTACTTGTCTTTACTGTCTTTTGGCAGTTTGAAATAAGATTTGCTTGAAAAACTAAGCATTGAACATCTCGAGAAAAGTGTCGTTGTTATAAAACCATTTCTGGAATTGGACCCGAAGACTTTTTGGAGCCGCCTCAGTTACCAGCTTCACGCACCGTTCTACTGTTTGGGTGTGACATGGGAATTGGTCAAAGTTCCACTGAGCCGCTGTTTCACCTGATTCAACCTTAGGCCAAATCTCTTCGTTGGTGACTCTTCTCAGAAAAGGTGCAGGTGAAAGAGTAGTAGAGTTCCAGTGAATCATTTCGATGTAGTCTGTAGCTAGAAAATTGATTTTGGATGTTTGAAAACACCTGATTGACTTTCTTTTAGCAGCTAAGTTTCTAACCTTTATAATTCTTCTGAAACATAACTCCTGTATATGATCGCTTTTATCTACTATTATACTCAAAAGCAAGTTTTCTGGATTGTCAAAAAAATGCGTTTCTCTCAATCACTAGGTGAAAGACCTTCAGCAAGTTTTCAGAGAGGAATTTTGGCGATTTTATAACTTCCAATACATGTTCCGGTCCATTTGTGAAGCATTTACTTTTTTTTTATACTTAACCATACAGGTACATATGACTTTAGGAGAAAAGAAACTATAATTTTGTGTTCGTCTGTTGGATTTTCAATACTTAAATACAACTGGAGAATTCTATTCGCCGTCGTTAATCACCTTGAGTGGGAAGTGTGGCAGTCTCAGAACAGATAAATCTTCAGGACAGCTTCTTGCTTTTATAGCACAACTAATGTCCAGTAGGTATTGCTGATCTTTGCTTAAAATTTGCCGGTCAGTTCTGGAAATTCACCTTCAACACTGTCAAAATTTACCACTGGGAGTTTTTCACATTTCCTGAGCTGCGTGCCAATCAGACTAATGATTTTGGCCCAGTCGTTTCACCATCTAAAGTTTGAAACAAATGCCGGAATGACACTTCATTGAAATGTAAGAGGCATACCCCTCCCCCCACTGTAGTGGTCTATTAACTTCTTCTACAATTGTGTGAATAACACCGGTTTTCCACCCCGTATTAGTAACGGTGCCATCCCATCCAATCACATCTTTTTGTTTCCTTTGCGTCCACACTTCCAACTTTACCATACATTCTTTGGAAGTACAAAAATTTTAGTTCAATGATGGGTATCTTTTTTGCTTTTTTCACAGTTACAAATAATAGAGACAGGACACTCACAAACCTCAGGGACCATTTTACTATTGCAGTCTAATGTTATTTTGCTCTTACACGCAGAGACATCAAACAGAAACAAAGATTTTTTTTTTAAATTTAACTCTCTTTTTGAACTTTTACTTTCCCTTATCACGCTTAAAGGAGTGCATAAGATTACGATAATTGTCTTGATATGCATTTATTAACGGAAATATTCTATAAGGTGTTACTGTCAGTATTGAAGCTTTATCGAACACAGATCTAACTTGTGGTGTCACAATAATCGACACATGAGAAAAATTAACTGATTTCAAGGCTAAGTTGTAATTTTCATGGAAACAACACTTGAGAACGTCTTCATAAGTTGGGAGTTTATTCACAGATAAATAACTCTTTTGGATGGTCAAATAACGGGCAGTTAAAGTCATTACGAGTAATTTCCTTGGAAACAGCCATAACACAGTAGTTAATATAATCAATAAATCGAAACACTAATTTAGCGGTCACTAATTAAATCAGTTTTTAAGAAACACGATTGAAACGCACAAGAAGAACACACTGCTAATCATTGCCGGCAGAATTCTAGTGAATAATTCACAGAAACCATTGTGTCATAAAGCACACGCATGCGTATCGCACAGTGCATTGTGAAACGTCAGTACAAGTAGTATTGACGGACTCCAATTCGCAGCACGACGCGTCGCGATGGACTGCTGCCAGGACTCAGAATACAACTTAAATGCGTCAATTTAAGGATTTTTTAATTGCTTTGCGCTACCCTAAATGAAGTAATTTTCTTTCTTTTTTTTTTATTATAATGTGTTTTTTAATCTTTTCTTTAAGCTTTTTCATCAGAACAGTTTTTTATGTTTTTTGTTTATAGCTTTAAAAAATCGAAAGGAAACTACTGCTTTTTCAATAAATTTCAAATATTCAAGTGCAATGCGCTACCGCCAAACGTAAAAATTTATTTAATTTGTTTTTGCATTTTACTAAGCTACCCTAAAGCCAAGTTTTCCGCGGTATAGCGAATCAAAAAACAAAAAAAATATTTTTCCGCCCACCCTAATACACAAGTAAGTAAAGGAGGAAAATTGCAGTCATATTCCCGTCAACCAATCCATAATTTTTTCCACTAGTTTCCTTCCTACTAATATTTTTCGTAAAGTTGTAAGCACCTTTCCTGTGATACCCTGTATACAGATGTGAATAGTACCTGGTTGAAATTTTATGTATGTATACAATATATATGAGGTTTATTACTAGTCACTTACATAAAAAATCCACCTGATGCGGAAATTCGTAGTCCACATGGACGTAGGCGCTATACGTCTGGAAGTCGTCTACAATAAAATCAGGACGTACGCATCGTACGTTCTGGATGTCAAGGGGTTAATACCTCATATATAAATATCGATACTTTGAAAATGTGTAACGCCGTTATCAAAATCTGCTCCAACAAAAATCTGATCCTAGACACTGAAAGTTAGCAAAGTAAAGGCAAAAGCAATGTTTAGGGTTTCACAACTCTCGTAAATATAACAGGGTTCGCACGCTACTAAGGCACGTCCCATTTTGTAAGGACTCTACCACCAGTATTATTATAAAGATAATTATTTTCATGATTCATTAGCTAGGAGATAGTTTTATGCGATTACTGGTGGTATTCTATCTTATGACCATGAAGCATGTCGTGAATAAGCACAGTTTCTGTAACTAGTAATATTTTATTATATATCAAATAAAGTCAATCCATAATCTTAGATGTCTTCTTGATTGAATCCAAGCATCAAACAATACCACTTGTTTAATTTTTAATAAAAAAAATACTTTTAATGATTTATTAAAACCTTTCCTGGGATTAATTTTTAATTTCATAAAAATTTCTTTAGGCAGTCGTAAACTGATAAGTGGCTAAAATGTTTATAAAATATTACGCTTTGCAAATTAAAGCCAAAACATTACTAAAGCGAGGGATAAAGATTTTTCTTCAGTTTAGTCATCAAGCAAATTTTTTTTCTTTTCTTTTTCTTTTTTAACACTTTCCAACAAAGTTGAAAAGTGTTTATGATTTCGGTTTATCTGTCCGTCTGTCCGCGCTCGAACTCTCGTAAATATACTCGAATTTCCCTGAAATTTTCGGAATTTATTAAGGTTCACCATAGCACGATCTCTATTTCGAATGAAGTTTGTAGCATGTTTAGTTCATTTACAGGGACAGTTAAAAGTATTCCGTTACATTACGGCCAATGGGAAAAAATCGTTTCAAATTATTTTTAATGATGTTACACGCTTTAAAGTATAAAATAATTGGTATGCATTTATGAAGTGTACTAAAATAAGCATTCTGAAGACTATGTGGTGCAAGAACAGTTATTATTCATTTATGGAGCCACACAAAGGAATTGTTTGCGGCGTATTTTAATTATGTTAAACTATTTCATACATAAGGAAATTGGTATACGTCGCTGAGGTTTACTATAAGTTATTTCATGCATAATAAGAAGTGAATAGCATTTACAGGGACACACAAAATATTTCAGATATTATATTATGTCCGAGGTACTGTACATAAGCGATGATTGCTGGAAATGCGTTTTTAATTATGATATGCGCTTTTATGTTTCACTATATTTATGCATACTATACGGTGTGTATAAATGCTGTAGTTCATATACAGGGCTACACAAAAGAATTCGTAAGGGTGAGCGTAAATTTCTTAAAGGTGGTTTTTAAAGGAGTTAAGCATTTTTACGCTGAACTGCATTTAGTTTACTAAGATATAATTGTAATATAAATAAAATTATATACAGGGTCACGCAAAGAATTGGATACATAAACGTCTGTGGATGATAATATCTGGAAATGTGCAGTTTAAATTAAACTTTAGCTAAATAGTGGCGTGTAATAAAAGCACTATTGGCTATGGACGGTAACTGCTGAAATCAATTTTTAAAATGTTTTATGCGTTTTCTAAAATGTTTACTTAGTTATCAAATTTACCTTATTTCCCTAAATAACGAAGTGTTTCTAAAGCAATCAGGGAGTGTTGGAAAGTGTTTCATACTGTATGCTTAACGCATGATTTTTCTTTCTTGTTTATTTTTAACCCAACAAGGAATTGCACAAGGAGGAGCATTTTAGAATCATTTTTTAAAATACAGTAGAACCTCGATTATCCGAAGTAATTGGGACCGACCCTCTTTCGGTAAATCGAAATTTTCGAATAATCGAAAATGCTTCAATTTTAAGGAGAAATATATGCGCTATTTCTTATCGTGGTAACAAGTGCTTAATAAAAATAAAGCAATAGCAAAATAGAAACAAGAATAAATTACCCGAATTTTAATTTTGAAATTAAATACCTTTTACATATTTCACAAGGGTTTGAAACAATATTTTGTTTGTCGCAGTTTCGATTGCCTTTGCTTTGAAGCTCTATCACGAAGCTTTTTAATATTATCAGTTTACCAGTATCACAGTCTTTCTGCTGCTCCAGCCATGCTTGACCTTTTGCAAAACATTCAAAAGCTTCAGAATTGCTAATTTGTTCATTCCACTCAGCAGCTTACGTGAACTCAAGTTAAATTCAAAGGAATTCTAAGAAAGGGGATAAAAAATATTTATATGCACTCGTGGTTCGGAAAGGACCGCTTGCACACAAAGAATATGATAGTGAAAAAAAACCTTTCAAAATGGATTTTGCGCACAAGAAATGTGATAGTAAAAGAAAAAAAAAAAAAAAAAAAAAAAGAAAGAAAAAGCTTTAGGGTCAATCCATTTCAAGTGGTCCAGCACTGGTTGCTCGACCATTTTTAAAAAATCTGAAATTTTTTGTACAACAACCCTAACATGATGGAAGTTCAAAATGACTATTATTTTAATTTTATTAATTTTTGTTTGTGCATGGCAGCCATCTTTGTTTCATCGTCTGCAGCAATTTTCTCACAAGAAGGGTTTACGGAATTGTAAATAATTCATCGTTTATTATTCCAATTCAATTGCGGATTAAAGCAATTTGTACAGAATACATTGGGCTAAAAATCTGGTAATGGAGTAGTTTCCGAAACTAACTGCTTATTGGTAAAATTTAAGCATAAAGTTTCCATTTTTTTCCAAAATTTGTCCGTTTACAAGAGGAAATTTTTCTAGCAAGGAATACTGTCAACGTGACATAATTGTTTTTACAAATAGGCTGAAAGTACTTGTACTCACACGCCGAGTTCCAGATCTGGGACTTGCTTTCTCTTCGCTAAAAGAAATCCCAAATTTTTCAAAAATGACAAAAATCGCACTTTTCAGGCTTTGATATCTCTGGTGGGGCACGAGATAAAAATTTGAATTTTTTTTTTATAAGAGTATTGTATGGTAGTGTTATGCACAAGGAATTTCAAGATGGAGATTTGACTACAAGCTGAGATATGGCAAGGGCAACATGTCAAAACAATACTGCCAAACTATTGTTTTGTTGTAGTCACAGCTAAGTATTTATCTCAGAGTGTCATTTAAATTTATGTTTTTGATTATCTTTAAATAATAGTAACAGAAAATAAAGCCCTTTCCCTAGCTTAGCAATTAATAAAAAAAATAATTATGCCTAAGGCCATACATTTTGTATGGTTTCAGTAATTTTTGTTGTAAGTAATTTTAGTAACTAAAAGAAACCTCAGCACTTTTACATAAAGAAAAAAAAATATTTTTATACAAGACCTGAGACAAAAACAACATAAGGAAAAATAAAAGCTGTTAATGTTGTCATACAAGTTGAGACATGATCAAACGTGTCAAATCACATTCTTGCTTTTTGGTTCAAAAACCACAATTTTGATCTTTCTCAAAATTTTATTTGTAGGAACCAAGTCTTGTCATCTCTTGATAACTTGATTAAAGATTTTGTCCCTGCTGGCTCATAGAAATATACTTTGAAATCACTGTGTGCAAGTCTCAATTCATTAATAATTCCTAGCTTACTTATGAAAAAATGTGATTTTTCTGCAGTATAAATTTTGAAAAGGCTTTGGGTATCTTTCTGAAAATTACTTGAGGCAGCATGTCAGAGAACAATATTAAAAGCCTTTCTTCCAAGTCTTATAGTTTATAAACATACGTTTTCGATAAAATAAATAGAGTAAGAATACAGTGTAAATATTTCTTATTATAGGTGGATAAGGATAAATAATTTTTTTACTAGAATTAACATTCCAAACAGATAAACAGATCACTGCTGTCCTTTCTTAGTTGTTTCCGACAGCAAAGAGCGAAAATATCTGGGGACGGGGGAGAAGAGTAAACATACATCAAGTTGACATTTCAACCAAGCCTCTCCCATTTACAACTATAGGAAACTCAAATGGACGGGTTCATTTTCCAAAACTATTCCTTTTATACGTCAGGATTTAAACGTAGTATTTTTTTTTCCCCTTTGTAGGTTTTAAAGAGTTAAACCAACAAGCAGGAATGTGTTTTGACAAGTTTGATCATGTCTCAACAAGTATGCCAACATTAACAGCTTTTCTCTTTCCCTATTCTGTTTTTGTCTCACGTCTTATATATATATATATATACAAGACAATGTAAAAGTGCTGAGGTTTCTTTTAGTTACTAAAATTACAACAAAAATTACTGATACCATACAAAATGCAAGCCTTAGGCATAATTATTTTTTAAATTAATTGCAAAAGATTTATTTTCTGTTACTATTATTTAAAGATAATCTAAAAAATAAATTTAAATGATACTCCGAGATAAATACTTAGCTGTGACTACAACAAAACAATAGTTTGACAGTATTGTTTTGACATGTTGCCCTTGCCATATCTCAGCTTGTAGTCAAATCTCCATCCTGAAATTTCTTGTGCATAACACTACCATACAATACTCTTACAAAAAAAAAAAAAATTTAGATTTTTATCCCGTGCCCCACCAGAGATATCAAAGCCTGAAAAGTGCGATTTTTGTCATTTTTGAAAAATTTGGGATTTTTTTTTTTAGCGAAGAGAAAGCAAGTCCCAGATCTGGAATTCGGCGTGTGAGTACAAGTACTTTCGGCCTATTTGTAAAAAAAATTATGTCATGTTGACAGTTTTCCTTGCTAGAAAAATTTCCTCTTGTAAATGGGCAAATTTTGGAAAAAAACAAACTTTATGCTTAAATTTTACCAATAAGCAGTTAGTTTCGGAAACTACTCCATTACCAAATTTTCAGCCCAATGTATTCTGTACAAATTGCTTTAATTCGCACTTGAATTGGATAAATAAACGATGAATTATTTACAATTCCGTAAACCCTTCTTGTGAGAAAATTGCTGCAGACGATGAAACAAAGATAGCCGCCATGCACAAACAAAAAATAATAAAATTAAAATAATAGTCATTTTGAACTTCCATCATGTTAGGGTTGTTGTACAAAAAATTTCAGATTTTTTAAAAATGGTCGAGCAACGAATATGACATTTTCTGGACCACTTGAAATGGATTGACCCTTTAAAATTGGGTTTCGGTTAACCGAGAGTTTCGGTCAAAAGAGTTTCGATTAAAAGAGGTTCTATTGTATACAAAAAGAAAAACCATGCTTCACACATAGATTAGGAAACATTTTCCTAACACTTCTGGATTATTATAATCAAACTTATCATCTTTTGAAATGAATGGAGAAAGAATGAATCGATGAAGGAAATTTTTAAATAAACAATTCGAAAACGTATAATACATTTTCAACAATTGTTATTACTTATAGACACACTAACAGCATACTTGGTGTGTCCTTGTAAATGAACGATAAATCTACGCATTCCACATTCTGTAGAAAACATAATGTAGCGCACCTCACTAATACATACAAATTTAATTATGTTTGAAATAGTGTAACATCATTAAAATACATTGCAAACAATTTTTTACCATAGGCTATAATACAACAGGTTTCCAAGAAGTTTTTTTATTTATTTTTATTTACGAATACTATCTTGAACAATATTGAAATCTTTTGTTTTAATTTTATGAACTTTTAATTATGAGTATAGAGATTTATTTGTTTATTTATTTTTTTTAATGCTTAACATATTCTATAGTATATCAGAGTTTAAAAGCGCACCTGGAACATTTAGCGAAAAGCGTTGTTTTCTGAAGTTAAAAAATTAAAAAAATCTTAACTAAAAAAATTATATTTTATATTTCACTTCATTTAATATTTATATAGGTGGTCGTTTAGTCTTCTCTTTACTTGATGCTTAAACCCTTTGAGGGGCAAGCAGTAATATCTATGTAACATTGAATTATCATCAGTATAATAAAAAAAATTTTTTTTTTTAAATAAAGAAAAGCAATTTTTCAACATCCCCCCTCCAAAGATAAAAATATAAAATTTAGTTAAAATTTTCTGGTGAGAATCTTGCTTAAATTAGGTGGGATATAATATATCCCACCGCCCCTCAAGGGATTAAGGGGCTACTTCAGTCTTGCAAAAAGACCCGATCGCTAATGTTAATCTTGTGGAAGAGTTTTCTTTTTTAAGATATCTCGTATGCATTTCAATATTTTTAAATGATTTTTTTTTTTTCTGCTTTGAATAGCTAAGGTAGTAAAAATGTCCTAATTAAAAGAAAAAAATTGAAAAACTAAAAAACGACCTTTATACAGATCGATCTCAGCTATTCAGTGCAAAATAAATAAATAAATAAAAATAATGAAATGCAAACGAAATAGGTGTGGAAAAATCAATTGTAAGGCGTTTTCAAACTAAAAGTTGTGTTTTTTAGAAATATTTTGTAAGCTTTTTTTTCAGATAAAATATGTCATAGAAATTTAAGTAAGTAGGTTTTAAGTAATGCAGAAATATCGAGTTTTCATTCCAGGCATAAGGATTGTACCGTAAGTTAGGCTTAACATAACAATGTGCTATTCTTTAGAAAAGGGTTGTGTGGAGAGGCTTGACCCAATCAATGTGAGGGAGGGTTGGCCAGATGTTGAAGGCTCCCTTAATTAACCCTTTCCGGCGCGGAGTAATTCTATTTGTAAAATGATAAAATGATGGACCGACACCAGAATTTACAAAAGAATTTATTAGTAAATAGGAACTACCACATTTTCACGTACATTATAAATAGAAAACTTTCATTGAATATTCTTGGTACAATTAAACTTAAAATTATGTGTCCTTTTTTTAAGGACACCGCCGGCGAAAGGGTCAAATGGTTTTGGAAATCTTTTTATTATACACTGTGCATAATGAAATGTTAATGGTTATATATAAAAAATAATAATTTATCCGGTAAAGCTACAGTAAAATGAGGTGATGGAAAAGAAAATGTTTAAAACTGATTAAGGCTGTTCTTAACTGCTCTGCTCAACAAACGCAAAACGTTTTGACATATTTACAAATTCATTTTTTAACGAAAAGATATAAAATTAGAAAGCGTGGCCATGGAAGCGATTTGGAATTGAACAGTTTTTTCCATTTTTTGATCAATCAATTACCTATTGAGTTATAAGGAATTTTGATCACGTGACAAACACGTTTTTCGCCCGCTCTTGAGTCTCTTTCTTCCTTCGCGCGGAAATTCGGTTCAAAATGCCCACTTTGACATTATTTTCTGAAAGGTCTATTGCGTTTGCAAAAAAATGGAAAAAACAGCTCAATTACATAGTTTCTGAACAACAACACCAGCTAGTTTCATGCATTTTCGAACAAAAATAAATTAAAACTTATGTCAGAAAGTTGCCCTTTTGGATTTGAGAAAAAGAAACAAAGAAAAACCCTTAAAGGTGTGAAAAATTGCTACAGTATCCAATGCAAAAAAAAAAAAAAAAAAAAAAAAAAAAAAAAAAAAAAAAAATTAATGAAATATAAATGGGAAAGCTGATAGGATTTTTTTCTTCATTTAAATATTACTTAAAATAGGTAACTAGAAACAGTGGAAAGGGCTAGAAAGTATGAAAGCAGCAGCCTTACCCCTTTCAGGGGCAGTGGTATGTTTATAAAACCACTTAATTTCGATTCCCAAAATCTTTTCCATTTAATATGTATGCAAAATATAGCCTTTTTCTTATTTCCAAATAAATTTGTTCGCAAATTCCGGTGCCAGGCATTTATTTCAACATTTTATTACTGAAAGTACTTTGCCCCTGAAAGAATTAAAAGATGTTAATGATAAGTTAAGTGCTCATGCGGCTGCAAAAGAACATAACATTGATCGAAAAACTTTAGGAAGGTATGTAGACAAATTTCACCAGGATGAATACAGTGAGATGAAGCCAAACTATTTAGTCTGACCTGAAACTGTGCTTGGCGGTTTCAAGTGGTACTTTATAACTATCTAAAAAAGTATTTGAGGCATGCTGAGATTGAGACAGAATAATATTTATGCCTAGAAAGAAATATTTTGAAAAGGACAGAAGATTTTGGTGGAACTTTCTACTTGCCAGGCGGTAGGGAATGTTAAACGCGAGTGCCAGTAAAGCTGGGCTTGCGGTGCCTCACTGAAGATCCATTTACTAACTTACGCTATAAACAAAGCGTAAACCGCGTGGCAGTGCCTCGCGAAATTTCAATTGGATACGTGCGCAATCGCAAAAGATCTAACTGCGATAGGCTCTCGCAATACCACGTGACTCATAGCAAGCGTGCAGTTGTTCCAAAAATTTTCAAGTAGTTAAAAAATTCTTATTCATAGTGAAGCATTTGCAGCTTTAGAAGTGCTATTTTGTTTGTTTATTAAAATATTTTTCTTTTTATATAATACGCGTTACTTATATAGTAAACTCTGTGTAAGGAGGACTCTGTGTAACACGGACTGTGTGTAAGACAGAAATCTGTCTAACGCGGAAAGATTTTCAAGTCCCTGCGAATCCATAGACATACGGTAAAATTTGTCTAAGGCGGAATATTGCCTACCGCGGAAAACCTTTCTTGGTTCCGATCGATTCCGCCTTAGACAGAGTTTACTCTATTAATCATACAAAGTAAAAAATTTGTGTTATTTGCGCAAAAAGCGATGGAAAAACCATTGTTTTTAGTGAAGAAACGGAACAAAAAATTCGTGAAGTGTTGAAAATTCGGCAGAAACATATAATCAAAGAGCAACATCAAAAACACGTTATTTTAGCAAGGCTCGTTTTTCTATATGCCCTTCCATTCTATTTTGTAGTACGTATGCGGACGGTCTGGCTGGCGGTAGACGGTGCGTTTACCTGTGAGTGTAGGGGTTATGCAGGTGAAAAAAACTGCAAAATTAAGTCGTTTTCGCATCAGTTTTGTTTATAACATCTATTTCTACTTACTATTCGTGATTTTAATCCATTATTGCCAGACGTTTCCAACGTTGTTAAGACCTTGCCAGATCCCGATTTATAGGTAAAAAAACATGTCATCTTCACGTCATTTTAGCAAGCTTGAAAATAGTAATATTTTGTTAAATTTATATAATACTCTTTGGCTACCAGACAACATACTGAAATTCACCAGATTGAAATTCGGTTGATAAGTTATTGCCAGACGGCTTTACATCTGGCAGAGAAAGTGGCATGTTAGAAGAGTGGTTTAAAGGTTAAAAAGTATATTTCATCTTTACGTCATTTTAGCAAACTTGAAAATTGTAGCATATTACTCTTTGAGTGTGTTCAAGAAGCACGCGCGCCGCGCGCGCGAGCTCAGGAGACAGGGACAGGGAGTGGTTCTTCATCGTGGATGCAATAAAAGTTTACCGCGTTCACGAACAAATAACGCTTTGATTAATTATGGTGCTAATTATAAAGATAATTTGTTGCAAATAAAAGACGAGCTAGATGGCTGCATCGATAACGCTTTGACCTCGAGACTATGGGCTATGGGTTCGAATCCTTCGCGTCTCAAAATATATTCATGATTTTTATTTTATTTTTTATTGCTTTATATTTTTCATATAAAGTAAGATATTTTTGATAAAGATAAATTTTTATATTAATAATACAGAAGCACATGTATTACTATTATAATAATAAAATACTTATTTAAATACGAGAAAATGAGGTATTTCTCTATGAAAGTTTTAGATTTGAACGCCTTTTAATATTTAAAGTTTCGTTTCAAAGTGATATATATGTATGTATAGGGTATATATATATATAAAGCAAATGAAAAAATAAGTATTGTGCGAAAATATCCGTTTGAGCGTAGGGTAATTTCTTGATGTTTTTCTTTCTTTTTGAGTACTTTAGGAGTGAATTTTTATCGAGATTACAATGCTAATCATATTTTATGGTATTAAAATCAATATGAAAATATTATAAAAATAAAATGTATTAGATGTATATTATTTTAACTAAAAATATCTGTTATAAAAACATATATAATAATCACTTATAAACAAATTAAGTTAAATAATGCTATAAAAAGTGATAGAATATCTTTATTAAGACTTACGATCGTTTCATCGCACAATCGGCGACATTTTCAAAATCAATCATAATAGAAAATATTTTCACATAACTTAAAAACAATAACATAGTAAACAATGTCACGAGACATGAAGCATAATGAAAATATTGCAACCATAAAATAAAATAATAAAATAATAAAATTGTTTTTAAGTTATGTGAAAATATTTTCTATTATGATTGATTTTGAAAATGTCGCCGATTGTGCGATGAAACGATCGTAAGTCTTAATAAAGATATTCTATCACTTTTTATAGCATTATTTAACTTAATTTAAAAATATCTGCACAATATTTTATCTCTTTTTTAAAGAGATAAAATATATGGGGTTTGCCATCTAGTTTTGTAGGGAATAAAATATTATTAGAATGTTTATAAATTTTTTACTGAAAGTATAATTAAGTATTTTGCTTATACTAACGTGATTTTGAGCGTCATTTGTTTCTCATGTTTTATGATGCATTTTGTCTGTTATTCACACGGTATTAATCCGCACGGCAATCATAAAATAAGAAATATATATACTAAAACCTTCTCAGAAAAATTGTCTAACTAACATTGCAAATTTCAAAATCTTGTAATATGTTGATATCACAATTTTGGTTTATTAACAGCATTCTATCACGAAATATATAAAGCAACTGATAAATCATTTTTAAACAAACAAAAAGAAAATTGTTAAAAAGTTAAAATATTTAGATCTCCAATTGAATTGTTAAATTGTATCAGTCAACCTACCAAACAAAGCATAACCAATGAAACATAAGCACAAAATGCACAATCACGTGATCAAATCGCCCACATAATTTTTTTTGGGTAGTTTGAGCGATATTTGTGTGCGGTTGACTGATTGCTGATCAAGCTGAAGTGGATAAAATAGGTCACGTGACTCTTTCCGGAATATTTTGAATTTTATCTGAGTGAACATAAGCATGTATTCCTGTTACAAAAACCATGTTTTGGAAAGATAAAGAAATATAGTCGTTAGTTTTACCTGTTTTGAACCATAAAAATAATGAAATAATTGAATTATTTGAAAATTCCTTTCTTCGATAAGACCTACTCCATGGCAAAAACTTCTGAGCGCGCGCGCGGCGTGAGCTGCACTTCTGAACAGGCCCTTTGACTACCAGACAACCTATAATTAATTTGCCAGAGAGAAATTCGATTGATAAGTTAATGCCAGGCGGCTTTAAATCTAGCAGCGAAACTGGCTGTCAGAAGAATGGTTTATAGGTAAAAAATATGTCCCCTTGACGTAATTTTAGCAAGCTTGAAAATTGTAACATTTTACTCTTTTGCTACTAGACATCCTATAATTAATTTATTTCCAGACAGAAATTTGGTTGATAAGTTAATGCCAGACGGCTAAATGACGTGAAGATGAATTGCTTTTTTTTTTTTTTTAAATCTATAAACCATTGTTGTAACAGGCTGTTTCGCTGTCATATTTTAAACCGTCTAACATTAACTTATCAATCGAATTTCTGTCTAACTCATACTAGACGTAATTTTGTAGTTTTTTCATCTGCCTAATCCCTACTCTCACAAGTAAACGCAACGTCCCCCGCCTGCCAGACCATCCGCATGCCTATTACACCCTACACCATAAAACGGAACTACGGACTACCGCAATAAGACCTATTGCTCGTTTCGTCGGGAACCTTAAACTTTTCCGTTTGAGACAGGATTACGTTATAGAAAGATTATGCTTTGAGAGGTTTTACTGTGTTTCACTAAAAAGAGGTGAAAATCCCCTTTCAGACAGGTTTTTAGCAAATTTAATTGTATGGCAATACATATTAAAACCATGTAACAACTTCCGTTTAAGGCAGGATTCTATTAGAGATAATTACTATTTTGACAGGTTTTACTATTCATATAATATAAATAAGTATATTCATATAAATACACAAAACTTGTAAAAATGGAACCTGCCTATAACGGAATTCTGTCTTGAACGAAAATGTTCCACGGTGCTATCGAAAAGAATGCTATATAATTACACCTGCAAACACAAAAACCTATGGAAAACGGAATTTCTCACCAATATTTGCAATTTCATCTTGACAAGTTTTACTATATATAACCTGAAGGAAAAATTTTGGACCCCCCTCCCCCCCCCGAAATGAAATCCTGGCTACGCCACTGGTTGTTATTGCCGTGTGCTAAAATAACGTTGGGTGAATCAATATGTATTCTAAAACGCGTAAAGTTGACAATGAAAATTGGAAGTTTCTGGCTGAGTGGGCAGAACAATATTGTTTTACACTGCCGGATAGGCCTGAAGCTGTTGCAGTTTGCCACATATGCAACAAAAGTGTCGCTATTGTTAAAAGTTCCAATTTAAAAGCGACACTTCGAAACAATTCATCAGCAGTTCCATAAAAACTTTCCTCTTGCCGGTAAAGCTCGCCAATAAAAACTCCTGGCAAGTGTAATTTTTCGCACTCTCTTTACAACGAATACCTGTCTTTTCTATTTTATTATGACTATATAAAACATTTCAGAACATATACATATGTATGTAGACATTTTTCAGAACGAATACCTGACTTTTCTATTTTATATTATACGGAGTGTTTCGAAATGAATATCGGGGTTTTAACGCTTGGTAGTATTTATTACATAAAACTTAAAATTATAATTAATACACAAAATGAAAGAACAACTCAAACAGTTTTACCTACAAGCTTACAAATGTTCAATGTGAGCACTTTTCGTCACACGGCACACATGAAGTCGATAGCTTAGTTCTTCCCAAACGTTGATTAGCAAAGAAGTTCTGTTCCGGCGCTCACCAGATCTGACGCCATGTGATTTCTACCTGTGGGGGTTCATAAAGGATCGTGTGTATGTGCCTCCACTGCCAGCTGACCATTGCAGCTGTTGCAACAATGACCCCACAAACAGGGATGTAGTGGAGGATATACGCGGTTATACGCCGTATACCTTCTGGGTTTTTTTGAAGAAGCACCGTATACCCTCTGCTTCTCAAATAAAACTATAGCGTATACTCTAGGCATGACATTCATGGCTTTAGCGTATACCCTCTGCCTATATCGTATACCCTCTGTTTTTTTACGACTACATCACTGCCCACAAACACTAATCAACGTTTGGGAAGAACTGAGCTATCGACTTCATGTGTGCCGTGTGACGAAAGGTGGTCACATTGAACAGTTGTAAGCTTGTAAGTAATACTGTTTGAGTTGCTCTTTCATTTTATGTATTAATTATAATTTTAAGTTTTATGTAGTAAATACCACCAAGCGTTAAAACCCCGATATTCATTTAGAAACACCCCGTATATGTGCACGTAAAAATAAAAAAATTAAAGTAATAAGTACTTATGTTACTTGTGTGCTTTATTCTTTGGACCTCGATAAATTTTTTCAAAATTACTCGGACCCCACTTAAAATTACTTGCCGACCCCTGCTATAGGCCCTACTTTGAAGGCGACAAAATAAATTTTGTAAATAAATTATTATTATTATTATTATTATTATTATTATTATTATTATTTTGCGTTTGAATTAACAATTCCGAGTAGTTTTTACACAGAATGTATATCAATTTCAATATGTTGAAACAGTCTAACATCATTAAAATACATTGCAAACGATTCGCCCCCCCTCCCCGCTCCATAGACCATAATGTAATGAAATTCATTTTGAGTACATTTTCATCTATAGCCAAAAATGGCTGAAAAATCGTAGCACACTTTGTGAAATACAGTCGAACCTCGTTATCTCGACACTCTAATGACCAGAAAAAAAGGGTCGTCATAAGCGGAGTGTCGTGGTAACCGGAGTTGGAGAAAAATTTGTTTATAAAAAGCTGTATTTTTAATTAATTTAAAACAATTTTAAATTCCTAACTGTTCTTGCAGTTTTATGAAATAAAACATTGTTAATAAAATACATTAAAAAACAAAATTGAAAAGAATAAAAATCAGATTTATGATGACTTGTTTTTTTTTTATTGTTACATGAAATATTGATGAATTAAGGTTTGCCTATTCCTAGATGTGCTTCCTTCAAGTCTTTATTCAATATTATACAGTGAATTGTAATCAATATTCGTTGTTTCAGAAATGGATGTTAGATAATTTCAATGCAATGCAATGATTCGGTTTTAGTCGGATGAAAAACGCCGTGTAACCACAAGAAAGTGCCGCCTGACCAGAACAAAAAGACCTCGAGTAGACTGACTCGTCTATCTGGAGCTTAAGTGGGAAATTCATAGTGTGTGAGTTTATTTATTGAAATAAAGGATTGAAGTAAAATTTCTCCTTTATCTCCATTTGTATTTTAGACACTTTTGTGAAAAGTTTGGATAAGACGTTTCTTACCGCTTAATTTCCGTGCTTATAAGATGGATTATGAAAAATGGACAATTTTCCTAAACTGTCGGAATATCAGGAGTTGAAGATTATTCAACGACCCGGTGTTTGTTTACACTAAAATCATATACAGAAAATCGTGACTTTGGAAAATCTGATGTGATAAGCGCGGTGACGTGAAAATCGGGCGTCGGAATAACGAGGTCCGACTGTATGTACAAACTTATAAATCACATAAAGAAGTGCACAAAAGAATTCGAGTATATTTTCAGATACGGTCCTTACTTGCGTAAATCTGGTTTACACATGCATTATACGTTTTCTAAATTGTTTACTTAGGTATCTTCTGTACCTTATTAAAACAGTGCAGTTTTGTTAAGGTGACTCTTCACTCACTTGAAAACACCCGTCCCGTAATGTTAAACCTATGGGCAGGTTCTTTTCGAATTTCTCGTTTAAATTTGAATATTTTTAAATGATTTTTTTCTGCATAGGATAGCTCAGGTCGATCTCTAATAGGGCTATTTTTACTTTTTCGATTTTGGTTGCAGATTTTTTTTATAAAGGTACTTTCACTTTCGGAACCGGTTTCGAAAGTGAAACTACCTTTATTAAAAAAAATCTGCAACCAAAATCGAAAAAGCAAAAAATAGCCCTATTAGAGATCGATATCAGCTGTCCTATGTTGAAAAATCGTTTAAAAATACAGTGGAACCCGGTTAAGACGCGTTTCAAGGGAGTGGGCAAAAGTCGCGTATTAAGCGGGATCGCGTATTAAACGTGATTTGTATAATGTTGCAGGAACTGGGCTTATTTACAACATCTAATCGTCTAAATGAACTATAGAACTTAAATTTATATGTCGAAAATTGTATCTTTTAGGTATATTTAGATTAAAATTTAATTTAATTCAACTTTAACTCATTGTTCTTTTTATAAAACCAAATAGAATAATAACTGAAAATAAAAAGTGAATTTAAACGGTTTTATTATGAATTAATATGCTGCAACCAAAAATAAGAATAATAATTTCCTGCTAGAGTAATTTTTTTAACAGAGCTAAAAAAAAATATTAAACCTTTGAAGCACTTGTTAAAATCATATTTAGTACTTGTGATAATGAGTACAATTATAATTTGTCCTTCTTTTCATTATAAGAGAAAACTATCCTTATTAATAGTATTTGTGTAAAAAACATTGTTAGCATAGCAAGGAGTAAAAAAAACCCATAAAAGAATTAAACAATCGCAGTCATATTTATTTAATCTTTACGAGTTTAATTTTTTTGCCTGTAATATGTATCATGAAACATAGTAGGGATATAACGTACATTTAAAATCTTACTAACAATAGGTATACTAATCTTTAATAATAATAATTTCATGACAAATCTGAGTATCCTGAATTCGTCTATCGTCTCTCTCTACTACTGTAAAAACGTACACGAAGCGAGAGACAAAAAATTTTAGGACGCGAGATCAAACAAGAATTCTAGTGCTGCTAATTTAGCGGGTTTTTAAAAATTCAAATATCTGCCAATATTTCCGATTAGTAATGTTCGCCTTAATTAATCTGTTATTAAATAAAGTAAATATTACTATTCGTAACCAGTGTTTTTTATTTGAATATAAAAAAAAAAAACTGGTAAATTGGCAACATTGAAAAACAGACAAGGAATTCGCATCTTGATCAATGAATTCGCGTCTTAAGCGTGATTTTTTGCCCCAAAGGACCAAAAGTCTCTCGCGTATTAAGCGGGATCGCGTATTAACCGTTCGTGTATTAAACGTGATATTGTAGCATTAGTCTTATGGGCGATATTCAAGGGATCGGAAAAAATCCGCGTATTAAGCGGGATCGCGTATTAACCGTGAGCGTCTTAACCGGGTTCCACTGTATTTAAATTTAAACGAGAAATTCGAAAACAACTTGCCCATAGGTTTAACATTACGGAGCGGGTGTTTTCAAGTGAGTGAAGTGTCACCTTAAGGAATATCACACACTAAACAGACAAGCGACAAAAAAAAAACGTAAGTTAAGAGACATTTCACGCTAATAACAAAGAAGAAACCGGTTTGAACGCTATAATTTGCCTCATGTCGCACGTTTTTGTCTGCTTGTCTGATCAGTGTGTGATCTGCCTAAGGCTGTTTTCAAATCCAAAGGAGCTACCTTCGGACACATTTCTGAAATAATTTTTGTTCGGAAACGCGTGAAATTGGCGGGCATTTTTATTCGGGAACTATGTAATCAAATTGCGTTTTCCCTTTTCTAGTAAAGACAGGACATCTTTCAGAAAATACTGTCACATTTTTAACCGAATTCCCATCGTGGCTACGCGAAAAAGGGGAAATGTGTCGTCACCTAACAATAATTGCTTATAACTCGATTGAAAATTTATTAAAAGAAAAATGGAAAATGCTATTCGATCCCACATTGCTTCAGTAGTCAGGCCTGCCAATTTTATTCCATTATATTAAAAAATGAAACAGAAAATCTCACGTTTTTGAGCTGGGAATTTGAGGATAGTCTTAAACAATTCTGAAGGCGTTGGAAAGTGTTTCATAGGCTTTGCTGAAGATGAAGATGTGATTTTTCTTTCTTTTTTTTTAAGCTACGGTTACTGTAGCTTAGAATATGATAAATTTCATATCAGGAAATCCTCATATCGATGAAATTCAGCTTAAAATAATAAATTAAAATTTACCATATAAAAATAGTGGCGGGAGTATAATATTTTGGATTCAATTTCATTTTCAACGCACAAATATCTTTTTTTAATTACGTTTCAATGTTATATTTTCCCTTATCATTAATACATTTGTTTTGAGACTTTTTCATTAAGTTTGCTTGATTTCTACCACTTTTTACATGAAAATGTGTTTAAAATCAATGCCGAGTGTGGAGTCGCGTCTAAATGTGCTGCAGCTAATTTCAAACTTCAATAACTCGGCTAAAAATAGACATAGCGTCACCATCTTGGTTTCGTTTTAATATAAGAAACATGAAAGTTTCTGGCAGTACAATACGACATTCGTTGCATCGGTATATCCGCAAACTGGTCGCGCAAAGTGAACCCACGATTTTCGGCTTTCCGGAATCGACATTATATCTCAAATAGTAATTATCCGATCCGAGTAAACTATGTGTTGTTTTGAAGAAGAGTCATAAGTGATATAAAAAACCTGCCTCAAAGTTTGTATCTAAAAAAATCAAAAAGATATAAATATGTGAATTTGAAAAATTCAGAATTTTATTAACATATTACAATATACGATCCCAAAGTTTAACCAATATCACGAAAATCGGGCATTAATGCATAGAACCAGGATTCGTATGGGTCCTGAAATTTTTAGACCAGGAAGTTCTTCGGTACCAGTATTATCTTATAGTAATTATCCGATCCGAGTAAACTAAGTGTTGTTTTGAAGAAGAGCCATAAGTGATATAAAAAAATCCTGGCTCAAAGTCTGTATCTCAAAAAAAAAAAAAAAATAAAATAATAATAATAATAATAATAATAATAATAACAGTTTGCGGCGCTTTCAATATAGGAGGAAAGCAAACATTACAGGATGAAGCATGAAGCGGCGCGCATGTTCACAATACCTACTCGGTTCAGATTTAAGACTGGTATTTCTCAGTATATTTTTCTGGTTTGAAGTTTTGAATATTTTGAAACACTTAGTTTTGGTATCATCTCAGTGTAATAATGATACTATCTTAATTCTAATAATATTATAAATGTGAAAGTGTGAAAATGTTTGACTGAATTCAGTGTCAAAATGGATAATTAAATCCCTTTATATTCATTATGCATCATATTAACTTTTATTCCCAATGTTTAAAATTTTCACTTAATTTAATAAAATTCACAAATTTTATTTGTTTGCAATACATCAAATAAAAGTTACAAGCAAATAAAGAAAAATATATATTTAATTTATAATAGAAATATTAATAGTGAAATTGCAAAATATTTTTTTTCAATAGTGCACAAGTATATAAATTGGCAAAAAATATTTTGTAATTTCACTATTAATATTACTAACATAAAGTAAATACATTCGCAATATTGACATTTTGTTCGAAATAGCTACAATTTAAAGTTTTGATATTTCATTACAAATATTTCCAATGTAAATCCAATATTTTTCAATATTGGTATTATAGTTAAAGTATCAGTGATAGCGATCATTGCTTAAAATTAAACGTATTTTTGTATTCAAAATACTAGTCAGTCCAGGAAAAATGTGCCGAAAAAAGGAGGTTATTTTCATACCTAATTTCCATACCTATCCCATTGATGCCTAGAAAAATATGTATGCATTATAAAAATGATAAAAATTATAAAATTATTAAAATTAAACAAGAATTCTTTCTCAATTGAAACTATCATGCCAATAAGTTACTAAATATTGAAGTATTCTTTTAAACAATGCTTTGAAGTTAACAGTGCATACACTTAAAATTACTGTCTTAAATATGAAAATTGTCTCATTCATCTACACTCTGCCCTACTTTTAAAATTACATAAATTTGTTGAATATAAAATGTCTGTTGAGATGAAAATAAAGACGTGAGTGTGCAAATAATAGAAAATTTACTGCTATCAATTTTTAGAAGGTTACATACGCGATTAAATCCGCGGGGAACAATGTGAATAATCGGGGCAAAACTATGATTTTCACGGTTTTTAACAAAATTGAAAAAAATGTCTTTTTTTTTTAAATGGCGTACTACGCTTGCTATTGAGTGTATAATAAAGTTGTAAATATGAAAGTTGTAGATAATTTTATCCTCTTTAATTTCGTATTTACCAAATAATATGCTACGGAAACGGATCTCGAGATATAGCAAAGAAATAAAAAAAAGTCCCAAAATTTTGTTGTTTTTTGGCCACAGAAAAATTAGCCTTAAGAAATGGTGTTAGAAAACTTGGTTTTTCCATGTTGGCATCATTATAAACAAGTGAGAAAAAAAATCTTCTACCCGAACTTTTGCAAGGTAAAATGTACATATCCCCTGGACTACATATAGAAAAAGAAATTTTTAATACTAATTTTCGCTTTACTCAATTTTCGTCGAATGAATAAAGTGAAAAGTCTGAATTCGTCAATTAAATAAAGTGAAAAAAAACATTTTTTAAAAGACTGATAGAAATTTTGAATTCAGAATTCCGCTAAATTGTCAAAACTGTTAGCGACGAATCCAGATATTAGCACAATATAACCAACATAACACTGGTTTTCAGGGTAATTGTGTTTTCACTATTTCCAATATTAATTGTCGCATCCGTTAATCTTGTAATTTATAAGGCGAATATTACTATTAGAAAGAAATAGTGGTTATAAAAAGTGCAGAAACATAATCGCTCATGAATTTTCGCATCAGGTGCATTTTTGTAAAGTTTAACATTAGTGTGGCTGTTATTTCTTTTATTTCAAATCAGTTTTCATATTTTTTTTTCTTTGAATTGCTACAATATTACAAACTCAAAAGAATATTCACCAGCTACATTCAATTGAACGTTGGTTTTATTTTTATAACTTTTATTTTATGTATTACAAACAAATAAACTATGTAAATTTTATTAACTTAAAGGAAAATTTAAGTATTGGAAAAAAATAATGATATAATTGATAATGAATACAAAAACAATTAGTTATTCATTTTGATTCTGATTTTAACCAAGCATATTCACACTTTAGGTTTTATAATATTATTAGGATTAGGATATTTTTATTACTGCATTATGATAATAACAAAACTAAATGTTTTAAAATATTCAACATTTCATACCAGAAAAATATACTGAGAAATACCAGTGTCAAATCTGAACCGAGTAGGTATTGCGAACATGCAAGCGGCGCCGAGAGGAGCGCATCCCAAGAACGAGTTGATATGCGCGCGCATTCTAGATGAAAACAATCGGGGAAGAAAACGCTTTTCCACCGAGAATTCAATCTTGTTTGTTTGGCGTTGTAGGGATGGGCATTTCCACTCATTTTAAGGAGTCGACGCTGAGTCGACTCACTTGATTGATGAGTCGACATACTGACTCGACTCACTTGCGGAAATAAGATTGGTTGGTTGATAGTAAAGATGACGCAATCCTACTTTTGTATCAAATTTATCACGCAGAAGAAAATATTTGAGCATAGCTTGAATTATTTTGGTTTTGATTTTATGTAGAAGAAGTCTTTTATGTTAAACTTTGTTGGATGGTAACTAGAAACAGCCAAACTAGATGTCTCTCCGGGACGAAATTTCCAGGCCTCGTCCACAGAAAAAAAAGTTCGGCTTGCTCATAGAAAAAAGTTTGGCCCGGCCCGTAGAAAAATAATCAACTACCCGCCCCGGTATAAAATCTAAAAGTTCATCCCGTACAAAAAAAAAAAAAAAAAAAAAATACTGGTCGAGCCCGGTAGAAAACTTAAAAGTTCGGGCCCATGCCGTCTTGGCCCGACCTCCCTCCCCTCCAAAAAAAAAAGTTAAAATCTAGGTACTAAAAACTAGAAAATATGGATTTTTACGTCGATTGGATTAAAAATTGTTTCGTACGAGGAGTTCTGACTAAAAATGCTTATTTTATCCTTTTTTCTTTTCATTTTTATAATCTTCATTTTTAAAGAAACATCGTGTGCTGCGATATCTATTTTTTTAATGAAACACTACCTGTATGTAAATGATTCAGTTAACCTTAATATCGTTAATCCATATTCTATGTATTTAAGACTCAAGAATCTGATAACTATTATACAGTAAAATCACCTAAGACGATATTGCTTAGGAAATAAAAAATATACGTTATAGACAAGTTTCCTTCTTAGCAGTTTTAAATGTATTATATACTTTTCCTCACATATTATTGTATTCATTTTTCATGTATCAACACATTTTTTAGTTTAAGACAGGATTCCGTCATATACGGGTTCTTTTTCACAAGTTTTATTGTATTTTAATTTTATTGCCCAGAAATTGGTATTCTTTAAAAAGAATAAATTTTAGTTGTACAATAATGACAATTTAAAAAAATATAAATTTTTTGCAAAAAGTTTTGGGCCGGGACAAATTTTACCGATTTTTACGCGGATCAGACCAGGCCGAGACAAAAATTTTCGTACGTGGTGGGTCGAGACCGGAACTTAAAATGTCGGCTCTTGCCAATCTTGGAAGAATGAAGCCAGTCCCGGATCGGTACTGAAAAATTAAGTTGAACTCGACGCAATCTTTTAGAAAAAAAGAAAGGCCCCAACCCGGTCTGCAAAGGGCAATGCCTAGGCCCGGCCCAAAGCCTTAAAAAAATTAAGGCCCGGTTCGACCCGCAGCGTTGCGAAAAATTGGCCCTAGCCTTGCCCACGGGTTGGGCCAGTGCACACTTCTAAGCCAAACTGTAAAATATAGATATATTCTTGTTTAATTTCGTAACATGTCTAAAAATTTACCTTCTTTTTAACTGGGTTGGTTGATTTTTGACGGCCGATTATCTACTCTTGGGATATAGGCCCTACTTTTTAACTGGGAGTAGACGGTTTTGAGGTGTTATTTTATATATATATCAAGTTTTAAAGGTTTAAATTTTCTGTGCTGAAAACAAACGGATTTTTTTTTCATGTGTGTGCGTGTGCGCGCGGGGGGAGTGTGGGGTAAGTGAAATTTACTGCTGACAAGGACAAGAACCCATCAAAATATCCGAAATCCTCCCCAATCACAACATTTTAAATTCTCAGATCTCTTCTTCATTGATTTTTTTAGGATTCCGTGCTTAAAAAGGGAAAACGGAGCTATTATAAGTTGATAGTGTTAACAAATTTATAGATTAAAAGCTATTCACAAATATTTTTCAAAAAAAAAAAAAAAAAAAAGGACTAATTTAGTTACTTGATTTTTTTTTTCTTTTATGCGTGTGTGTATGTGTATCGTTTGGGTATTGTTGGAAAGACCTTGTAACACCGAAATCAAAAATATATTTGTTCTAATTTTAGATACTGTCAAAAATATGATACAAAAATATGCCCCCCCCCCTTCCAGCCTATTTCCGAATTTACTAAAACTAAAATTATGAAAAAACAAAACAAAAAAGAAACTAGGGGCAATAGTAGTTTATTCAAACTTTGCTGGAAAATTATAGCGATTATCCTCGGCTACATAGTTTTGGAGAAAACCGCATTTTTCCTTACACACAAACTTTAATTTGCGGGGCTCAGCGGCAGTATTTTTAATTACAAAGTTATAAAATTGACAGGCCAAACTATTGTGGCGATTTGGAATCAAATAGCGTTTTCCATTTTTTTACATATATAAATTGCTTATCAAGAAAAAATACGATCTTTGTTACGTAACGACAAGTTTTTCTCTTTCCCCCGTGCTATCGTGTACCGAACTTCTTTTAAAAACTTCAACTTTGACAGCAGTTTTTGAAGGATATTTTGGCAGAAAAAGGAAAACGCCATTCGATTACTTAGTTTCTGAATAAGAACACCTGTAAATTTTACGCTTTTCCGAACAAAAAATAATTCCATAATCAGTCGCCCGTCCACCCGGAGGAGGGGGGGGGGAGTAAGTTTTAAAAAGTTCTTTTTTTTTCATGTTTATAGTTTTTGATTTACTCCTTTTTAAAATTTTATTTTTAAAACAATGATAATATATTGAGATATATCATGGAGAGATACACACAGCCTAGTTGTTTACGAAAAAAAGGGGGCGGGGTTGGGAAGCGACAGGATTCCGAAAATATCTTCCATATCTGGGTTTAAATAAGGAACGTTAAATAAATCGATTGGCTAAACTTTAAAAAAATATATATGTAAATTATATGCATTTAATATTACCTGCGAACATTTTTATTTAACGGAATTAAAATAACATTATATGCGCAAACAAATAAACGATAATTCACTTTGATCTAAAATACATCTATTATAAAATAAATTCAGTAACTTAGTATATTTTAAACAACCTGCTATTAAAGTAGAATTTTATTTCTCTTTATTCTAAGTTTTTTTAATATTGCATGATATGAAAACAGATGAAAATATTCCCCTAACTAGTCCTACTTCTTTTTTGTGCCAAAAAATACAAAGGTAACATCTGTTTTTTTTTAATCTTCTTTCCCCTAAGTATATCATAAATTCAACTAATCTTTAACAAAATATCCTACTGCCCGCCCCTTTGTCTCTGTCCCTCCCTTTCCCTTCATTCGTACCGTCATCTTCCTAAACATACTTTCTTCTTTCCCAAAATCGCCAATACATAATTAAACCAAGATCTCCGTTCTCTCGTTCTCTGCTAAACATCCAAGCCCAGATTCGAAGAGTTGAAATCCGATACTGAGTCGAAGAATCGAAATTCCACTCTTCAACTCTCGACTCTCCAAGTCCGACACTGTGTTAAACTCATCCAACCACTCTTTGAGTGAGTCGACTTCGACTCTTCGACCCCGAATCCCAAACTGAGTGGAAATTAAAGTTCGACTCTTTTGAGTCGAGACAATTCACTATTGAGGAGTCGACAGTTCGACTCACTTGGAAGGAGTCGAGATTCTGAGTCGACTCTTCGACTCTTTGGCCAACTCTAGGCGTTTGGCAGCCATCTTCCTTCGCTATACGCAGTACGTGCGTAAAAGCAATGGATAGAGGACAATATTCAAATCTTTAATGATTTTCAGCCTTCTTATTTAAAACATGGTAAGTGACAGATGTTTATGTATATGTTGTTTATTTAAATGATCCCATAAGTTTCCATTTTAATTTAAAACACTGTCAAAAAGAACATTGTGCGATAAAAAAGGGGAATATACCATATATTGTTAATACACTATTATTACATTTTTATATTAGTGTGCTTTTATATTATTATTATGTTGATAGTATTATTATGTATAATAATTACATTATCAGTAATCTGTATTTCACAAAATTCAGTCTCAGAAAAGTGGACAGACACTTCATAAATCCAAAACCTTTATTTCTACTTTTTAAATAAATTCATTTAAAATTATTTCCCAGATTTCACTCATCGCTTTTCCTTTTCTCATCTTAGAGAGTGAGTAAATAAATGAATAATAATAATAATATGATTATTAAATAGTTAAATGTTGCTGTATAGCATAAAAATGCAAATTAATAGAAAGGTGTTTTTACTAAATAGCTGTGAGAATATTATGTCATTTAGGAATTATGTACTGTAAAGTAAAATTATAACTTTTTTTTTTTTTTTTTGACATATACGTATTTACTTCATCAACAGTTAGAAAGCAGCTGAATAAAATCTATATGCACGAGAATATTCTTATTATTCTCGTTGAATGTTTTCTATTCGCACAATTAATAAAGTAATCTTTTTAAAGGAAAATTAAAATTTTAAACTCTGTGATAGGTATGTGTTTTTTTTTTTGGGGGGGGGGGGAGGAGGCGTATTTGGAATATTATTATTATTAATTCAGAAACATTTTAAATCATCGGGTTTTGCGGTATTAAATTTGTAGCATTAGGAAAGAAAATGCGGTGATTGAAATCTTGAAAATTATTTAAAATGAATTTAATAAGAAAGTGAAAATCTAGGTTTTAAGAGTAGTGAAGGGTCCATTTTTGTGACATCAGATCTTGTGAAAGACAGATCGCTAATAATGTAACATATATAACAACGCAATAATAATATATTATTATTCCTCTTTTATTAAAATGTTCTTTCCAAAGCTTTTTTTATTAATCAAAATGGAAATTTATGCGAATATTTAAATGCAATATAAATACATAAAAATCTCTCACTTATATCTTAAAATGAGAAGGCTGAAAATGATTAATTGCAAAGAATCTATTGCTATCTCAAATGAAGTTCATAAAAAAAAAACGAAAAAAATTTTACTTTATTCTATTTACAAAAGAGTTGAAACAATGTCTCAAAAGAAAACATTTTTCATTCTTTTAAGAGATAATGCAAGATCAGCTATTTCATATATATATATACATACTTTACCTTTAACAGAAACAAAGAACTAATTGAAACTCATTAAAAGTCTTACATTATATATAATTTTAAAAAAAACAAAACTATAAATAAAAGTTATTCTTGAATCTTTCTTTACATGTCTGAATAGAAAAGCACCTGAAGACAAAAGCAGGATTATCAAAATATTAAAGGGTCAAAAAGCGCGGACTTCCCCCCCCCCCTTTTTCTGTTTTGGAGCAGAGTGAGCGCGCGCCTCGCTGCGCTTCATCCCTGTAAAGTTTGTTTCGAAACGCTGTTAGAAGCGCCGTCATGACGTAGACCGCAGTTTACATTGGCCCTATGAGAGCTTTCTATCTTTAAAGTATAACCAGAATTACGAAAATCGGGCATTAATGCATAGAACCAGGATTCGTACGGCTCCTGGAATTTTCAGACCAGGAAGTTCTTCGATACCAGTATGGACCTTACCCACGAATGGCAACAGTCACGCCTCTGCGGGAATTTTCCCTCCGAAAAAGACTGTTTATTGGACGAAGGGGAAGCAGTGTTAAAATGTTCCTCGCGGCTATTGGTGTTTTTCTGCTGTTTACCCGCGGCTGACGTTACTGGGGTAAAGTCCATTATCTTATAGAAAATCTCTCCTAAAAAGGGGCGGGGGGGGGGGGTAATTTCGCGCGTTTAACCTATATTTATTTGTCTATAAAAAAAAATACTGATATATTACCTAGAAAATAATGGGACCAGTACGAACCCTGAGAACACAAAATTTAAAGGAAAATGACACCCAAAACCACTGAGCTCCATATATAACAGATCTATCTATCTTCCTATTTCCCAACATATGATTTCCAGCGGTCAGCGCGGAAGGATACAATGAGGTCAATTTTAATTCGTATTCAGGGCAAAAAATGTTGTTTACTACATTCCCTTACATGATTACAGAATCATTCATTAATTTGATACGTATAACTTAATTAGAGACTCCTAAATTAGGATAATAGTAAACGATAACACTAATATCTAACATTGATAACGCGGACTATCTTTTTACCTTTGCCTTGCATGCTTCATTTGCCTTACAAGCTTCTGACCGCTGACTAAGAACTCCTGTTATACATGGAGCTCAGTGCCCAAACAAACACGCAGTACTGCCATGAATCAGGCCCTGATCAACACAATATGTGGTGTCCGGGTATATAGGCCATACCGGGATTTAAAAAAAATTCATAGATTATAAACATCACAAACAGCTTTAAGTGCAATATTTTAAATAGTAACTGCTTTAAGAAAAAATAATATGTTGTAGACACATGCAAAAAGGCATTATAAAATTAAGGGAAAGTAAAATTCTTTTGCACTATATGCCATTTAGAAACCTGAACCTACTTCCCATGAGCAAAGTAAACCCCTAAAACTAAGGGATTGAATGAAACATGTTTGATGTAATCCTTTTTTTCTCAGAATTTCGAAGTTTAAGTAACAATTAATTGTCATTAGTGAAGAACAGTGAGGTAATTCAATTTACATGAACGAAAAAATTAATTTTTTCTGTAAACTATAAATGTAAATTTTTATTTTCAGAGATTGTACAAAATGCATTTTTGGAGCCCCTGAAAATGTGGCCCAGGGGCACTTACTCCTATGATAATCAGGTCCCGCCACGAATATAGGCAGCGTAAGCGTGATCGGACAACTCAGGTGGCATCTGACGAGCCTAGGTCAAGTAGAGATATGGATTTTCGACAAATAATTTCAATACAGTATGTAATATACTTGCCCACATGGGACTTAACTTCTGTAAAATGTTGCTTCATTTGTTCCGGTTTAAAGACGTTTCCAACCAGAAGATTAATCATATGTAACATTATGTATTTCATTTCATGTTTCCGCTGGAAATCTTTCTCGTTTCATTTCTTTAAAATATTTGTCGTTTGAAACGTCTTTAACCTGGATCAAATTAATCGACATTTTACGGATATTAAGTTGAAGGTTGGCGAGTATGTTACTTGACATATCACACGCTGTATTCCATAAATGTGACCTCAAAAAGAATTTCAGGAATTAAAAAAAAAAAAAAAAAAAAAAAAAAAAGGATTCAATTCACAAACCTGATTGACGTTTTCACAGAAATAACTGCGATAGTGTCCAACACTTTCTATCCTACTTTTTAACACCTTTCAACACAGTTAAAAAGTGTTTATAGATTCGGTTTATCTGCCTAACTGCCGCCTGGATATCTGTCGGTCAGAAGTCTGTCTCTTCGTGCTCTCTCTCGCAGATATACTCGAATTGCCATGAAATATTTATATGTTATTGGGGTTTACTATGGCATGTTTGGCATTGAAAATAGAGAGTGTAACGTTAATAGTTCGTTTACAGTGACACACAAAAGAATTCCATTAAATTATGGTGTGTCCAGGGGAGAACCATTTGCAGTGCATTTTATTGCTGTTACGATATTTCAAAGATCATCACTGAGTTGCATTACTGATATGAACTGCAACATACTTTCTCAGGAATATAAAATAAGTAGCATTCATAGTTCGTATACAAGAACGTACAAAAGAATTCCATTACATTGTGATCTATAGGAAAACCCATTTGCGATAGATTTTAACGACGTTTTAATATTTCAAATATAATGAAATCACTGAAGTGCGCTACAATATATTTTCTATAGATTATAAAATGCATAACAGTGCATGCGTTCAATTACAGAGACACACAAAAGAATTCGGTTACTTGACTGGCTGAAATCGATAACTGTTTGAAGTGCGTTTTTCGTAGTAGTACACATTTTCATGCATCTAATTTTTAGTGTATTAGGCAGATCCCACACCAAACAGACAACCGCGCGACATGCGACAAGTTGTAGCGTTCAAACTGGTTTTAACAAAGAAGTAACCGGTTTGAACGCTACAACTTGTCGCACGCTACAACTTTGACCCCCAGACCCCGAAACCACCCTCCGTTCAAAATTGATATATATATATATATCTGACCTATGTCACACTGTAACTGTCGTAATTATGAACCGATTTCGATGTAATTTGGTATGTACATAGTACATACAAATGTCTCGACCGAGTTCGTTGGCCAGCTTCATCCGCCGTTTTGTTTCAAAATGGCGGCCATTTAAAATTTAAAAAAAAAAATTAAAATTTGAAATGTGGTACCAAAAAATTAAAAATGGAAAAATATTATCTTCTTATGTATTTGACCTTTATACAAAGATTCCGGAGCAGTTTTTGTTTCGTCTATATCTTAAGCATTTTGAATTTCTAGCGTGGCTGACATTTTGAAACGTCCTGAATTTTGTCACGCGATACAAGGCGTATTTATGAACCGATTTCGATGTAATTCGGTGTGTACATAGTGCGTACCAATGTCTCGACCGAGTTCGTTGGCCAGCTTCATCCGCCATTTTGTTTCAAAATGGCGGCCATTTAAAATTTTTAAAAAAATTTTAAATTTGAGATGTGGTACCAAAAAATTGAAAATGGAAAAATATTTTTTTCTTATGTATTTGACCTTTATACAAAGATTTCGGAGCAGTTTTTGTTTCGTCTATATCTTAAAAAATGGCTGAGTTGCAGCATTTTGAATTTCTAGCGTGGCTGACATTTTGAAACGTCCTGAATTTTGTCACGCGATAAAAGGCGTATTTATGAACCGATTTGGATGTAAGTTCGTTTATACATAGTACATACTAATGTCTCGACCTAGTTCGTTGGCCAGCTTCATCCGCCATCTTGTTTCAAAATGGCGGCTATTTAAAAAAATAAAAAAAATTAAAAAATTAAAATGAGATACCAAAAAATTGGAAAATGAAAAAGATTTTTTTCGTATGTGTTTGACCTTAATACAAAGATTCCGGAACAGTTTTTGTTTCGTGTATATCTAAAAAAATGGCTGAGTAATAGCATTTTGAATTTCTATTTTGGCTCACATTTTAAAACGACCTGATTTTTGTCACGCGATAACAGGCGTATTTATGAACCGATTTGAATGTAACTTGGTCTGTACATAGTACATATCAATGTCTCGACCGAGTTCGTTGGCCGGCTTCATTCGCCATCTTGTTTCAAAAGGGTTGCCATTTAAAAAAAATTAAATTTAAAATTTAAAATGAGGTATTAAAAAATTGGAAAATAAAAAGATTTTTTTTATGTGTTTGGCCTTGATACAAAGATTCCGGAGCAGTTTTTGTTTCTCAAAATTTGTTCTTTTGTTTATACCTTAAAAAGTGGTTGAATTACAGCACTTTGAATTTCTAGCATGGCTAACAGTTTGAAACGATCTTGTATTTGTTACGCGATAACACACGTATTCGCCTATTTCGATGTAAGAAGGCATGTGGGTAGTATACATCAGTACCTCGACCAAGTTCGCTGGCCAGATTCATCAGCCATCTTGTTTCAAAATGGCGGCCATTAAATTAAGAAAAATATATATATTTAAAGTGAGGTGCAAAAAAATTAGAAATTGAAAAAGTCCTTCCGGCCAGTGCCGGGAGGAAGAGGTAGCTTTCATATTCCTTATTTTAAAAAAGCCAACTGATATTATTCAAACACACGAAGCTCAATTAAGTGGAAACCGAATGTAGGAGATTCAATTTTAATTTTTATCAATACTAAATCATTATGAATGAGAATTTCGCGAAATTAGTCAGCTTTATCCAAGCTGCTTTTATTTAAAGTAACTTATATTTGGCTGCTAAATTCGGCGATTTCTTAAAGTGCCTGCCATTTTAAGACAACATGGTGGATGAAGCTAACCAGTGAACTCGGTCGAGACCTTAGTAATTGCTGTGCACATGCTCACTCGCATCGGAATCGGTTGATATATACGAGTGCTGCAGGCAAAAAATCAGATTTTTCAAAATGTCATCCACGTTAAAAATTGAAACTGCTATATCTGGACCATTTTTAAGGTAAAGACAAACAAAAAATGCTCCTGAATCCTTATATCAAGGTCAAATACTTAAGAAAGAAACCTTTTTCAATTTCTAATTTTTTTTGCACCTCACTTTAAATATAATTTTTTTTTATTTAATGGCCGCCATTTTGAAACAAGATGGCTGATGAAGCTGGCCAGCGAACTTGGTCGAGATATTGATGTATACTATCCACATGCCTTCTTCCATCGAAATAGGCGAATACGTGTGGTATCGCGTGACAAATACAAGATCGTTTCAATGGGTTAGCCATGATAGAAATTCAAAGTGCTATAATTCAACCACTTTTTAAGATATAAACAAAAGAACAAATATTCAGAAACAAAAACTGCTCCAAAATCTTTGTATCAAGGCCAAACACACAAAAAAAATCTTTTTCATTTTCCAATTTTTTCATACCTCATTTTAAATTTTAAATTACATTTTTTTTAAATGGCAACCCTTTTGAAACAAGATGGCGAATGAAGCTCGTCAACGAACTCGATCGAGACATTGGTATGTACTACAAGTTACATTCAAATCAGTTCATAAATACGCCTGTCATCGCGTGACAAAAATCAGGTCGTTTTAAAATGTCAGCCACAATAGAAATTAAAAATGTTATAACTCAGCCATTTTTTTTAGATATAGATGAAACAAAACCTGTTCCGGAATCTTTGAATTAAGGTCAAACACATACGAAAAAAATCTTTTTCATTTTCTAATTTTTTGGTATCTCATTTTAAATTTAATTTTTTAAAATTTTTTTAAATGGCCGCCATTTTGAAACAAGATGGCGGATGAAGCTGGCCAACGAACTCGGTTGAGTTATTTGTATGTACTATGTACACACCAATGTACATCCAAATCGGTTCATAAATACGTGTGTTATCACATGGCAAAAATCAGGGCGTTTCAAAAAGTCAGCCGCGCTAGAAATTCAAAATGCTATAACTCAACCATTTTTTAAGATATAGACGAAACAAAAACTGCTCCCGAATCTTTTTATCAAGGTCAAACACATAAGAAAAAAATATTTTTCCAATTTTCAATTTTTTGGTACCACATTTCATATTTAAATTTTTCTTAAAAATTTAAATGGCCGCCATTTTTAAACAAAATGGCGGATGAAGCTGGCCAACGAACTCGGTTGAGACATTGGTCTGTACTATGTATAAACGAAGTTACATCCAAATTGGTTTTTAAATACGCCTTTTATCGCGTGACAAAATTCAGGACGTTTCAAAATGTCAGCTTCGCTAGAAATTCAAAATGCTATAACTCAGCCATTTTTTAAGATATAGACGAAACAAAAACTGCTACGGAGTCTTTGTATAAAGGTCAAATACATAAGAAAAAAATAGTTTTCCATTTTCAATTTTTTGGTACCACATTTCAAATTTTAAATTTTTTAAAAATTTTTAAATGGCCGCCATTTTGAAACAAAATGGCGGATGAAGCTGGCTAACGAACTCGGTCGAGACATTGGTATGTACTATGGACACACTGAATTACATCCAAATCGGTTCATAAATACGTGAGTTACAGTGTGACATAGGTGATATATATATATATATATATATATATATATATATATATATCAATTTTGAACGGAGGGTGGTTTCGGGGTCTGGGGGTCATGATCGATGAAAATATACCAAAATTTTTTGAAATCGCTTTCCTCCGAACGGCTGCAATAGGTAGCTTTTTGTAAAGAAAGCTACCTAAAAGGTTTCTTTCTTAAGTATTTGACCTTGATATAAGAATTCAGGAGCATTTTTTGTTTGTCTTTACCTTAAAAAATGGCCCAGATATAGCAGTTTCAATTTCTATTGTGGGTGACATTTTGAAAAATCTGATTTTTTGCATGCGACAGCACTCGTATATATCAACCGATTCCGATGTGAGTGAGCATGTGCACAGCAATTACTAAGGTCTCGACCAAGTTCACTGGTTAGCCTCATCCACCATGTTGTCTTAAAATGGCAGGCACTTTAAAAAATCGCCGAATTTGGCAACCAAATATAAGTTACTTTAAATAAAAGCAGCTTGGATAAAGATGACTAATTTCGCGAAATTCTCATTCATAATGATTTAGTATTGGTAAAAATTAGTATTGAATCTCCTATATTCGGTTTCCACTAAATTGAGCTTCGTTTGTTTGAATAATATAAGTTAGCTTTTTTAAAATAAGGAATATGAAAGCTACCTCTTCCTCCCGGCACTGGCCGGAAGGACTTTTTTAAGTTGCTTACTTAGATATGTCATTTCATTCTACGAAAAAAGGAAATTTCTTAACAATATCACGTTAATTTTGCAAAGAATTTCAAATGCCTTCAGGGCCTGATTAATGCACGGGCCTCCGGGGCCTCGGCCCTGGGCCCGCCGATTTCAGGGGCCCAGAAATTTGTGTGTATTTTCTCACAATTTAAGTTTTTCCACTGTTTGCATTTTATATTTTGGTCCCTGATGTAAAAACAAAGTTTTACTGTAATAAAAAACTTTCATATTTAATTTCTCTGTAAACGTCCTTTTTAATTTGAAAGTAATAATTTTCAAAACTTACCGTATCCAGAAAATCAAATTTGGGGAAAATGCCAAAAACTGCATTCTGTGTCTATTGGTTTCAATATAAACGAGGATTTTACAATGTCAGAATTATAGTTTAAAATGATTACTAGACTGTTAGGGAAAACACAATTTTTATGATTTTGGATAAGGGGAGTTTTGAAAAAGACGTCCTCATTTATTCTGCAACATAAACTGTGGATCATAGATATTTGTTATTTGTGAATTATACAAATGCTTATTTGAGCAAATTAAACGGTAATTCATTTTCTTGATTATTCTTGTAAGTTTTTTTTTTTTTTTTTTTTTTTGTAAACTTGAAACTTTTACCCAAACAACTTTGTCAACTCATCAAATAAACCTACTTTTTTTTTTGAAAGTGTCGCCGGGAATGGGGAGGTCGGGGGGGGGGGGCAACTTTTTAACAGGCCCTGTGCCCAAATTTGCTTGATCGGGCTCTGTACGTGATGCATAATTTGTCGGGTTTCTTTTTTCTTTTTTTTTTTTTAAATTGTGATTTTCACCTTTTTACTTTCTTCTATCTTTACAAGAAGAAAGTATTGGATTCGTGAAAATTTTCGACTTTCGATTTTTGACGGATTTACACGTTTTAGGGGTCAGATTCCAAAAAAACATATTTTTACAAAATGTCTGTCTGTATGTGACACAAATTTTGTGGGCGCTCTATCTCAAGAACTAATGCACGGAATTTAATAAAAAATTGTACTCAGGTAGTCCCTGATATAGATTGGTGCTGATTAGTTTTTAATGTAAATCGCAATGCAAGTGGCGCTGCTATACTGCATTTTGCAGGATTTCCACAATAGCTCTATCTCAAGAACTAATGCACGGATTTTTATAAAACTTCAGATTCAGTTACTCCTTGATATGAATTGGTGCTGTTTACGTTTTTGTGTAAATCGCCCAATAGGTGGCGCTGCTGTGCTGCATTTTGCAGGATTTGCACGATTTTCGCAGTAGCTCTATCTCAAGAACTAATGCACACATTTTCACCAAACTTTGGGTTCAGTTACCCCTTGATATGAAATGATGCTGACTACGTGTTGGTGTAAATCGCCCAATAGGTGGCGCTGCTGTGCTGCATTTAGCACGATTACCTCAATAGCTCTATCTCAAGAACTAAAGTACGAATTTTCACCAAACTTCAGATTCAAGCATACTTTGATTAATATTGCTGCTGATTATGTGTTGGTGCAAATCGCTTAACAGGTGGCGCTGCTATGCTGCATTTGTCATCATTTTCGCAATAGCTCTATCTCAAGAAGTAATGCACGAATTTTCCCCCAAATTTCATATTCAGTTAGATGTTGACGTTGACATAAGTTGATGATGATTAGGTTCTGGTGTAAATCACCCTATAAGTGGCGCTGCTATTCTGCATTTTGCTGGATTTACACGATTTCAGCGATAGTCATATCTCAAGAACTAATGCATAGAATTCCATCTTTTTATAATCCTTATGATGAGCATAGATTGCCATTTAATTTTGACAAAGTGATAATGAATTTTGAAGTATTGACATGTATAAGATAGAAGAAAGTTTTGGGATTGGTACATCCGACTACTTTTAAATTGTCATTAAAATATGACATTAAATAAGCAAGGTTTGTACGCTCCTTGTGATTTCCAAGGTGTCTGATACCACTATTTCAATTCAGAACTTTTTTATTTAATATTAAAATCGTAGAATTCGTAATTGTTTCGTTTAATTTGAATAATAATTTAAAAAAAAATCTGTAATCTGCGATAAAATAAGACAAAAAATTTCTATTAAAATTTTCATTTGAGGTTCAGAGCGGTAAGCTTGTTGAATAAGGCTAATTATTATTTCAAAAAATTAGTATCGATCAAGTAATTTGAAATATAAATAAATAAATGAACTAGAGAACAGGAATTCTGCCTTTTTAGAATTTAGTGTCGCCCCCGGCATTTCCATTACTTCATTTTCTTCTGGTGGACTGGTGGTTTCTATTATTATGAAACAGCCATTATAAATGAAGCGTTAAGTGAAGATGAAAGAGCAGTCGTAAAAAGTTAGAGGCCATTTTTTTCCCATTCTGACTAGAAAATCAGAGTTCTAACTTTTTACGACTGCTCTTTCATCTTCACCTAACGCTTCATTTATAATGGCTGTTTCATAATAATAGAAACCACCAGTCCATCAGAAGAAAATAACTCGGTTAAGCGGGACTCTACTGCAAAACATATTTCAATTTTAAGACTTAAAGCACACGCTTTTATTTTATGTAAAATGACCCCATTTGCATTAATATAGATACTTAAAATTAAATATAGTTTATAATAGCTCCATGTTTTATCATAAATCCTTCATTTACATTTTTCTCAAAATAGCACGTATTTAAAATTTTTTTTTTTTCAATTTTTATGAGAAAATGGCAAGAAAAAGATATAAATGCTATTTTTCAGCAATTTTTTCTTTACTTTGTACAGAAATAGAGTACTTGAGTTGCCAAAATGAACAAATGTCGCTAAAAACTACAAAAAATTAATATTTCAAGAACAAATGAAGATGCTGATTTCAAACAAATTGCATTAAAAAGTACTTTTTTCCCCCAATACGACGGTATAAACATTGAAAATGTGCGATGATGAGAAGTTTTAAAAAATTCTGTAGAGTATTTAATCGCACAATGAAACATCAGCTTTTGTTTTACAGCTGGCGTATACAAGGTAACGTTATTTATTGGAGACAAAATAAGCTGGGAGAAAGAAATAGCATACCGGGGGCTAATAAACTAGAAAACAGGAATTCTGCTTTTTCAGAATTTAGTGTCGTCCCCGATGAAGAAAAAAAATGTGTATAAATATAGATAGTACAAAACATATTTCAGTTTTAAGATTTAATACTAAAAAGACTGCGAGGAGTCATTTTAACCTCTACCATATGAATATATTTCGATTCGAACCAGACATTTCTTTGCAAAATAAATTTAAAAGACAAGAAGAAAATGTTAAATGAATATGTTAAACAGGTTTAAATAAAAATTCCGGTGTAAAATATTTTTATAAAAACATTTTCGCTCGTTTTAGTGTTAAGGGGGTTCTTAACTGCTCTGCTCAACAAGCGCAAAACGTTTTGACACATTTACAAATTCATTTTTTAACGGAAAGATATAAAATTGGAAAGCCTGGCCATGGAAGCGATTTGGAATTGAACTGTTTTTCCCATTTTTTGATCAATCAATTACCTATTGAGTTATAAGCGAATTCGATCACGTGACAAACACGTTTTTCGCCCGCTCTTGCGTGCTCTTTCTTCCTTCGCGCGGAAATTCGGTTCAAAACGCCCACTTTGACATTTTTTCTGAAAGATCTATTGCGTTTGCAAAAAAGGGAAAAAACAGCTCGATGACATAGTTTCTGAATAACACCAACTAGTTTCATGCATTTTCGAACAAAAATAAATTAAAACTTATGTCAGAAAGTTGCCCTTTTGGATTTGAGAACACCCTTAAAACACACGCTTTTATTTTATATGAAATGACGTCATTTGGATCCGCTGAAGAATTCCTCAATTACGATTCAGTCTTATACAACATCTAGAGTAAAGTACGCATAGGACATAACTATCTCTGAATAATACACAAATCCAAAAAAAGAGATGTCATCATTCAAGAAACTGGACAAAAAAAAATAAATAAATAAATAAAAATCGGCTATCACATGATTCATATGCCTACATTTGCTTGTAATATTAATATAGATACTTAAAATTAAATTTAGATTATAATAGCTCCATTTTTACCAGAAATCATTCATTTACATTTTTTTCAAAATAGCACGTATTTTAATTACATTTTTTCAGTTTTTATGGGAAAATGGCAACAAAAAGTAATAATTACTATTTTCGAACTATTTTCCCTTTACTTTCTACAGAAATGGAGTACTTGAGTTGCCAAAATTAAAGAAATGGCGCTAAAAACTACAAAAAAATTAATATCTCAAAAATAAATTGAAATGCAGTTTTCAAACAAATTGCATTAAAAAGTACTTTTCTCGCCCCAATACGACGGAATAAAAATTGAAAATGTGTGATGCTTAGAAGTAAAAATTGCAGTAGAGTGTTTAACCGTAGAATGATACATCTGCTTTGTTTTACGACTGGCTTATACAACGGAACGTTATTTTTTTTTTAGACGACACTTTAATTGCTGTGAGAAAAAAATAGCACTCCGTGGGCTAATGAAAAAAAAATAAAAACGCCGGCCAACTGGCAACACTACCATTCGGATAATATGGGTTAACATTTACCCCAAGCAACTTTAGTTATTTGAGCTAGTAATCGAAGATATTAGTGAATGAACATGTTAAGTAGAATTTTTGGAGAAAAAAATGGTTGGCTGGTTGGTTGTATAGGGTTTACGGAACAAAATCCCTTAAAAGAAAAAAAAAGGGAGATTGTCAGGTGAAATTACTTAATTTCATCTAATTTAAATATAAAACATTAACTTTTTAACATTTTCCAACACAGTTGAAAAGTATTTATAAAATTGGTTTATCTTTCACGTGTTCTAACACTTGTAAATATACTCGGTTTGCCAATTAAGGTTAGTTGGGGCAACTGGGCCATCATTTTACAATGTGACTCTGGAGCTTCTGACATTTCAGCTTCAAAAAGCTAATATTCATTCGAATTAAAGTCTGAACTTCTGTAAATGTGTTCAATTAGTTTCCCTCTATCAGACAGAAATGCTTAAAATTACATTTTAATATTTAAAAATATAAAAATATGCAAATTTCATCTTTCTTTCCTCATGGGTCCAGTTGCTCCATAAAAATGGGGTAAGTGGACCAGGAGGGTCTATGTTCCACACGCGTTTATTTTTTTTTTCATATGAGATATCAGGCCCTGTTTGAAAAAGTGTAAATAACTTAAAAAAAATTAAACCAGGCAGATCATGTAAATTACATATCAACTAAAGAGCGTTGTAAGGGAAACCTTTGCTGTCAATGTGTCTAAAAAAAAAGCACTAAAAGTGAAAATATTAGATTTATTTATTCCAAAAACATAAAAATTAAGTAACTACTTATGTACTTTAGTATAGGTAATAAGTATAAAAGTCACATGGGTATTTTAAGGAAAAAAATATCAAGGTAAATCTATGAAGAAACGGCTACGTAAGTACTTAAGTACTTTATCTGTATCCAGGGGTCGCATTATATAAAGAAAATTTTATTGTTCCTTCCAGAACCCTTAATGAGTTACCTTCATGATCGTTTTATTTAACATATTCTAAAGAAAGGTGTGGTGAATATATTATTTTCAAAATAGTGGTAGAAGCAATAAAATTTTCCCTATAGAATGCGACCCCTGTGTAGCGTACAATTTCAAGGTTTGGCTATCTCGCTTTCAGGGGCAAGGTACTTGCATTCGTAAAATGTTGAAATAATTTAATGATACTAGTATTTACAAGAGAATCTATTTGTAAACAAGTAAAAGTATATTTTCGCGTGCTTAATAAAGGTGAAATTTTCATTATAAAATTCCTGTGGCAATTAGGGATTAAAATTATGTGGTGCCATAACGGCATCACTGCCTCTCAAGGGGTCAAGAAATTTAGTTTGATGCCACCCAATATGCTTTTTTTTAATTTTATTACGTAATTTTAATAAGGTATTCTATAATTTTCTTTATTGTAAGCAAAAAACAATGGAGAAATTTATTTCCCATAGTAAGAGAAACTCAAAAAAATTATTTATAACTATTGGGGTAACTGGATCCACCATGATCCAGTTACCCCGGATACGTGTCCCAGTTACCCCATTCTTGAAAAATGTATGGGGTAATTGGGACACCGGACTTATATTTGAAACATGAAGTAAATATGCATTTATACCTAATAATATTAATGTAGTTATATGCCTAATCTTAAAAAAAAAAAGGATTGCTTAATAAAAGTACTTACAGTATTTTAATAAATAGCCGAGGAAGTTCAACCTATTGACGTTGTTTTTAAAAAAAGAAACGTAAATTTTTGACAACCTATCACAGCAAAGTGAGAGTTATGATTGAGTTGACACACGTTGTTTTAGGAAATAGAGATCAAGGTGCATTGTTCACAAAAGCTAAACCTTAAAAAACATCAACAGTTTTTTATAAAATAGCCTTTGGCCCAGTTACCTCGTGGGTCCAGTTACCCCAACTAACCTTAATTAATATAAGTTATTGAAGTTTACTATGCTGTGTTCGCTATTGAAAATGGCGTGTGTACCATTTATAGTTCGCCTTTATTGGCACTCAAAAGAATCCCGTTACATCATTGTCAAAGGAAAACAAATCGTTTGTGATGTAGTTTGATGATGTTATATCATTTCAAACACAATAAAATTGATCTGATTTTATGAAGTGCACTAAAGCATGCTTTCTGTATACTATGGCGTGCAAAAATTTATCATTCATTTACAGGGTTGCTCAAAAGTATTCGGTTATTTAATGGTCTACGGAAAAAAAAATTGTTTGCAAAATAATTTAATAATATTACACCATTTCAAACATAATGAAATTTTTATACATTATTGCGGTTCAATAAAAGATGCTTACTGTAGAATATGTCGTGCATAACAGTTATTGTTCATTTAGGGGGACCAGGGATGCACAAAAGATTTCAATTACAGTACTGTCTATGACTGATAAAAGCTGGAGGTGCGTTTTCCGATGTGATCTAATTTTTTGTATGCACTACGTGATGTGTATAAATTGTAGATGATATCGCTCAACAGCAAGAAAAGTGACACATCTCGCAAAAATTCATTTCGCGTTTTATTCCACTAATAGGACTGTCATAGGTGTGCCTTGCTACACAAACAGTTTCAAAAGTGTAGTTATACGGGAAATCCCATTTTTTTGCTATTATGTCCATTTTTGACCACAGAAGAGAGGTGGATTGTGTGGGGAAGTAAAATCACCTAACCCTTCAGAAATCATCCTACATCTTCATTCTTAAGGGTTTTATATGCATGTTTTTATTCCTGCAATTTCCTCTTACAGTAAAACCATGCAAATTTTCCTTTTGCTTCTCCTGTGAAATTTACTTTTGTCGAGATGTGTCACTTTTCATGCAGGTGAGCGATATTCAAGACTACGCCAAAGCATTACTGGGTATGATCGTGAATTGATCAAGGATGTTTTAGGTAGTTTCGTAAGAAATACTGCCTATTGCAGTCGTTACCATGGTGCGACTTTTGAAAAATTCCTTCATAACTTTTCATTATATAACCCTAGGAACCCAAAACCACCCCCACTTAATAAGTTTATATATATATATATATATATGTATGTATGTACTAAATTTTGTCCGCACGATAAAAGTCGCAATTATGCACGGATCGTTTTCAAACTCGCCAACAACTTTGAGATGGCTAATATCTCGGCGGGGATTCAAAATGGGCAAAATCGGCCCAAGGGCATGGAAAGAAGGGGGGGGGGGGGTTAAAAATTTTCAATACCGTCTTAACAAGATTCTGATAAAACCAGCTCTTACACAACAATGACAGGAAAAAATAAATATTTTTCGTTATAGCAGTTGCCAACAGTTATAAAAAAAACAATAAAATTTTCACCACAACAATTGCTTTTAGGTTGCAAGAATTTCACGAGAAAAAATAAATTAAATAAATAGTTTGACGAATTGAAAACAAATAGAATATTACGTCATAAGTTTTCTAGGGCAAGATTTCAGCATGAAAACTCAAAATGAAATAAATAGTTTGACGAATTAAAATAAATAAATAAATAAATAAATCCTTCTATATATAAAAAAAAGTTTTGATTTGGAAATGGACCAATGAAAATCTGCGTAGATATTCCGGGTAGATCGGCATCCAATTTGAATGCTTAAGCATGGCCTTTCTTCGTTAATATTAAAAAAACTGTTGCATACAAAAATATGAAAATCGGTAGTATTATAGAGAAATGTTTGATAAACACGCTGATGCAGACAGTTTTCAAATCGAAGAATTATTTTAAGAGATATTTAATGCCAAAGTTGGACGAAGTCGTTCCATTAAAAAAGTTTTATAGGAGCAAAAAATGTACATAGGAATTTAATCATTTTTAGATCATTTTATGCATCAGAATTTCCCGATGTGCAGATTGCATTTAGTTCTTTAATTTGACTCATTTTTTGAGGTTTTATTTCTATTTTAAATTTAAATTTTCAGCATTTCGATAGATATTTTTTAGATACTAGGGGGCTCTGCCCCCTACGAGCTACGCTCGTCAACCTCCGTTCAGACACCGCAGACTCTAACAGCACGCTTATTTGATCGCCTTTAAAAAGATTTCGGAAGATTGAATTATAATTTGAATCTGACAATTATAATCTGACGTAATTTTCACCAAACTTTCCTTTCTCTTTTTAATATTAACGTCAAAATACTTTTGTTAGAAATTAAATATTATGATCATCTTAAAATGTCAAGTAAATGTCTCGCGCAATTTTTAAATTAAAACTGTTTTGCAATATTATTTTTTGTTCATTTTACGTAATAAGTGTAATATGACGTAAATTCTCCTATTGAGGACTTCTAACGCATGTTACTGAATTTATTATTTTACAATATTCTTTCTCATTTAAAATTCACGTGTAACTATAGTTTTTAAGACGTAATTTTCAATAAGTTCCTGCTTTTTATATATATATATTTTTTATAATAGTCACGTGTAAAATAAATTTTTAATTTGAAGCAAACATTACTGTTTGCGCTGTTTATATAGTTGGCAACAGTTTAAATTAATACAATTTTCAAAAATTTGTAAAAAATATCTCTCGAAATGCTGAAAATTTGAATTTAAAATAGAAATAAAACCTCGAAAAATTATTCAAATTAAAAAACTAACTGCAATCTGCACACCGGGAAATTCTGACGCATAAAATGATCTAAAAATGATTAAATTCCTATGTACAGTTTTTGTTTTAGAAAATCGTATTAATTTAAACTGTTGCCAACTGTATAAACAGCGCATACAATAATGTTTGGTTCAAATTAAAAATTTATTTTACACGTGACTATTATAAACAGAAAATATCAAAAGCAGGAACTCATTGAAAATTACGTCATAAAAACTATAATTACACGTGAATTTTAAAAGAGAAAGAATATTGTAAAATAATAAATTAATTAACATAACACAAGTCTTAAATAGGAGAATTTACGTCACATTTACTTCACATTACACTTATTACGTAAAATGAACAAAAAATAATATTGCAAAACAGTTTAAATTTAAAAATTGCGTGAGACATTAATTTGATATTTTTATTTCATTTCTAGCTTCAGTATTTTTACGTGAATATTAAAAAGAAAATTAAAGTTTGGTAAAAATTACGTCAGATTATAATCGTCAGATTCAAATTATAATTCAGTCTTCCGAAATCTTTTTAAAGCCGATCAAATTAGCGTGCTGTTAGAGTCTGCGGTTTCTGAACGGGGGTTGACGAGCGTAGCTCGTAGGGGGCAGAGCCCCTAGTAAAAATAAATAAATAAATATTGCGTCTGCTGGGCAACATATAACTATGATATGTTCCCGCACCATGTTGGTTAAATCAAAGTAAAATTGCGTAATTTGTTATTTCTGTTTGTATAAATATTTTTTATAAAATATAATTATGAGTGTAAAATTATAATGTTTATATATTTAAGTAAAATAAGAGTGTAAGTTCATACAAAAATTATTAAGTTGATTTTAAATAGTAAATATATATTTTAAAAAAATTGTTGTATTGTAAAATGAATGTATAACGTTGAATGGAGTTCGGATCTCAGACAACAACTAGCCAGACGCCATGGTGTCGTTTTATGACAAGCCAATGGAAAGTGGTGTATAATTAGAAGTCGTAAAATCATAAAAACGTTGGAATCAATTTATGGCCTCAATAAAAGTGTTGGGATAAATTTATGACTTTTCAGACCACCCAAACTTTAAGGCAGATAATAATATTAAAGTATATGTTAGGGGCCATTTGCAGACTGCTAGCTAATAGGCCTATCGAAGTATAATAAAAAATCTTCTCACATCCAATAACAGTGGACTAGACAAAAATAGTTCCTCCCACTGCAGGAGCTGGTGTGCAAGAAGAATAAGTTTTGAAAAAGGATAGTCTAAAAAAAAGATGTAGAGGATGCAAGAGCTCTCCTGAAAGCCCGTGCAATGAGTCCCGTAAGCCCTAGTAAAGCCCAGGCGAGATGGACCTATCGGAGCGAGCCTAATCGAGCCTAATCAAGCCTAATTGAGGATGTCTTCCTGAGGTACCTATCGGAGTGAGCCTAATCAAGCCAAATTGAGGATGTCTTCCTGATGTACATATCGGAGTGATCCTAATCAAGCCAAATTGAGGATGCGTTCCTGATGACACATTGCCATGATCCTAAGCAACGCATCAACTCGGAATTTGATGAATAAAGGCCACCATCCCGTATATTAAAAGAAGGTACTATTTTAAACATTTTCTTTTACCACTTAAGATCATATGAAAAACCTTAAAAATACTTTTCTGATATTTTACGGTAGAGAGTTATCTGAGATCCGACCAAACCAATAATTAAAAAGATTAAGGTAATTTTAAAAATGAAAGAGAGTATTTCTTTTAGCAAAAAGAAACAATTATAATAATTAGAGTACGTGAAAATATTGTCTTTTTTTTTTAAAAGATTAAACATACTTAAAATAATGAGAAGCAAACAAAAGTGTTGCTTTCTATTTTTTGAATTAATATTATGTTTTTCTGTATATAGATATGTTCAATGTAAATAAAATATTTAATCAAGTTTTAAAAAGTTTCTGTAATTATTTAATTAATAATATTTAAAGTGTGTCAATTCTTTTTTTTTACAGCTTAAATTTTAGTTTAATTCATAAGTGGAAGAGTTCGTCTAAATAATACACAACGCAAACTCTTAATTTTATTCGTAATTATTCAAATTTAATAATTACTTTTTGACGCGAATTATAATTTAATTTTATTAATGCTTCGCGTTGCTCTTCTACTAGAATGTAGGTAAATACGATCACTTATATTATTTAAATTTATCTAAGGTATATAAAACTATATACCAATTTGCTATGAGGTTGCTTGGATGATTTGGACCAATTAACAATTTTGGATATAAAGTAAATAGAAAATAAACAGCTGTAATTATCTGTCCAGCATCCCCCCTTCATAAGTAAAATGGTGCTCTGACTCAGGAACGATCATCTGAGGTCATTAGATAGTAAAATGGTGCTCTGACTCAGGAACGATCATCTGAGGTCATTAGATAGGTAAATGGTGCTATGACTCAGGAACGTTCATCTGAGGTCATTAGAAATAATAATAATAATAATAATAATAATAATAAAGGAAAATAAATTTAAGTATTATTTCAATGTCACAATTTTAAAGATATTGTAGGTATGTAAGTTTAATTGATTAAAATTTTATTAAAATTAATTTTATTATTGTAACAATAATGACACACATATAATAATTTTATATAAATAAAATGAATAATATATGTTAGTAAAAAACAAAAAAAAAAAAATGAAAAAAATAATTCTGGGATTTATAATAGGTAAATTTAGGAATTACAATTTTGTTTTTTTTTTCTCTCTTTTCTCTTGTGGTTGGATCTCAGTTACCATTGAAAAATAATGGCATGCACATCACAGATGACACATTTGTAAAAATAAGTTTTTTTTTATATAATGTATAAATAATAATAATAAGAAGAATAATGAGTAAAATTTTATAATATGTCTGGTATAAAAATGATTGAAATGTCAATAGATCATGATTTTTGAAATTGTATCACCTTGATACAAACGAAAATTTATGAGTCGTACTACGAAGTAGTAGTACAATATTTACAAAAAAAAAAAAAAAAAAAAAAAAAAAAATAATAAGATTGTTTTTTCTGTAGAAAAAGACAGATATTTTTCTGTTAAATGAAATTATGTTGTTTTTTATATATACGTGTATTATAAATATTTTAGGGGTATTTATGTGTGTAAAAGAATAATCTACAAAACAACTTCATCTCCTAAGAAATTTTTTTTTAAATTTTAGTGTTGTTGTTTTTATGTATTTATGCAATTTAGAATATTTTCATACATATGTTGTAATATAGAGAAAATAGCATGAGATGCAAAATATTCTTTTAAGAGGTATAGGATCTATTTTGAATTGATATTTTGAAAAAGTATACATTGATTACTAATACTTGTTAAAAATGACTCAGACGCTGGATATAGATACACGTATTAAGTTAGTGTCACCATTTGACAATAAAAAGAACAAAAACATTATATTTTTCTTAGAGGAATTTGATAATATTTTGAATTCGACAGATATACAGGAAGAAACTAAATTATTAATTTTAAAGGCTAAAATTACTGGGGACGCAAAACATATTTTAAGTAAACAGATTGAAACATATAACGAGACCAATTATAATTTATTTAAAAATAATTTGGTGGAGTTATTTGGTACAAAACTAAGCTTCCTTAATGCTCAGAGCAATTTCCTACATTTAAAACAGGCCGCAAGTCAAACGATAGAGGATTTCATTTTGGAGTTTAAAAAGGGTGTAAAATCTTATATCGAAAGTGCAGGCGAAAATGTGGATAATAAGGAAGAGAATTTTATCGAAATCTTAAAAATGTCGAATTTTTTAAATTCAATTAGACAGGATATTGCACTAGATGTGCGTAAAAATGCGCCCAGGTCCTTCAAGGAGGCATGCGAGTTAGCAAAACTTATGGAAAGTGCGTATAATGAATCAAAGTTTGAGGAAATTAACGCAATAAATAAAGAAAACAAAGATCTTTATGAGAACATTATAGAATCAAGTAAGCAAAACAAAGAGCTAATCGAGAAATTAAAAGGGGAGATTGAAAAACTAAAAAAATCAAAGAAAAAAAACCATGCAATTAGAGATGATAGTGTTCCGCGGAATAAGAAACTCTTTAATAAACACAATGATTATCAGGGTTCCCATTTCAATAACAATTTTCATTATAATGATTATGAACGATATTATAATGATTACTACAATTCCTTTAATTACCCGACGCATTATGGGATGTATGATTATTCACAACCTAACTGGAATTCGGGAAATAGGGATTTTGGATATATTTCTGAGAATTATGAGCAAAATGGTTATCAATTTGAAAAGCGCAAAAAGAAAAAAAAATGGGCAAAGAAAACAGCGAAATCGGATCAAGATTCGGGATTTTCAGAGACGGAAATCGATAAAATAAATAAAACAATCGCAAATATAACAAATACAGACAAAGATAGTCTGCCAATTATATCACTAAGTATACAGGGCGTCGAAATACAAGCGTTACTGGATACCGGAGCTGCTGTGTCCCTTTTATCACCTTCTTTATTCAAAAAAATTAAAGATACAAACGTCAAAATCAAATATTTGGGCAATCAGATCCAAATTAAAACTTTAACAAATTCAAAGATTTTTTTTAAACAATGTGTAAAATTAACTTTTCGATTAAAAGGTATATTCACAACAGGCACATTTTATGTCACTAATGATGATTTTGATAGGCAGTACCAAATGTTATTAGGGTACGATTATCTCAAAGAAAATCATATGATTTTGGATTTATGCAATAAAACATTAAAATTTAAAAATCAACAAATTAAATTAAACGTTGCAAGTGAAGTAAATAATTATGAAGTGAATAACATTACGCCATGTAATTCAGGGGAACATTCAAATAAAAGTATGTTTGCCATTACTAAAAATAGAATTTTTCTCCAACCTGAAGAATCGAAAATTGTAAAATTAAAATGCCCAGAGGATATAAATATGTCAGATATAATTATTTTTGACCCCATTCAAGAAAATAGTAAATTTTCATGCGAGACTTCGTTACACGAAGTTCAAAAAAATAATAACATAAATATTATAATAAAGAATAAACTGTTAGAAAAGTTAATTATTCAGAAAGGAACTAAAATAGGGGAAATTATAACGAACTTTGAGTGCAAGCAAGATGACTCAACTGATAATATAGAGAAAGGGACATTTTATGAAATAAATAATTTAAATATAGAAGATGTAAGAAAATTGCGAGAAGCAGAAATTAAAGAGATGGATTTCGATTTAAGCCATTTATCAGAGGAAGTACAACAAAAATTTCGAAAAATTTTAATGGGCAATGTTCATGCATTTTCAAAAAGTTATCAAACATTGGGGCAATCAGCGTTTGTTGCACCAAGTTTTCAATTGAATCATGAATTCCCGGTACAAGCTAAGCCATATAAATTGCCTCAGGCAGTAAGACAGTATGCGAAAAGGGAAATTGAACAACTGTTACAGGCTAAAATTATAGAGAAGACTGACTCCGAATATGCTTTTCCAGTTATTTTCGTTAGAAAGAAAAATCCGAGTAATAACCCGAATGCAGAACCCAAGTTTAGAATGGCAACGGACCTAAGACTATTAAACCAAATTTTACAACCTTATACTTATCCGATGCCGGACGTAAAAGACTTATTACAAAAAATAAGCGGTAAAAAATACTATACGGTGCTAGACTTACATAGTGCTTTTTTCCAAATAAATTTAAAACCAGAAGATTGCAAAAAATTAGCGTTTATTACGGAATTTGGAAAACATATGCCACTTCGTTTAGCTTTTGGCACACGAAATTCTAGCGCAATTTTTGCAGAAGTAATCGATAAAATTCTGGGACATTTTGACAAAAGCAAAGTATCATACTACATTGATGATGTGTTGATATCTGCAAATACAATAGCAGAGATGACGAAAACCTTAGAAGAAGTTCTACAGGTATTAATAAATCACAACATGACAATCGAACCTTCAAAAATGCAAATTTGCAAAGCAGAAATAGAATTCCTAGGATTTAGGGTGAATCAAATGGGATATTCTCCATCTCAAAAGAATATTGAAAAAGTAAAAAATTTAGTCAGACCAAAATCGAAAAAGGGGGTCAGATCTTTATTGGGCTTAGCGAATTATTTTCGGACGCTAATACCCAACTATTCCGACAAAGTTAACCCTTTAATAGAGCTGACTAAAGATAAAGTTAAATTTAAGTGGAGTCCAGAAGCAGAAAAAGCTTTCCTGATAATTCAGGAAGAAATTGTACAAAAACCGACACTCAGACCCCCCGATTTTAACAAGGAATTTTTCTTATTCACGGATGGGAGCAAAGTTGCAATTTCAGGTGTTCTAGCTCAAGAAAAGGATGGTCATTTGCTACCTGTTGAATTTTTCGGGAGAAAACTTAGAGAACCGGAAAAAAATTATCCGAGTATTAAATTTGAGTTATTAGCAGTGCATGAAGCAATTATGCATTTTAAATATATGCTTTCAGGTAGAAGATTTACTGTGTTAACTGATTCGAAAGCACTAACTCAGCATTTACATTTACAAGATAAATCGGAAATTATAAACAGATGGGTAGCAGATTTACAAGACTTTAATTTCGACTTCGAATTCGTCGAAGGAATTAACAATCCAGCAGACTATTTGAGCAGGAATTTAGATAATCTTACAACAGACAGAGAACTCCAAAATAATTTGTTTGCAAGTAACATAGCACTTACAGACGAAAATATTAAATCGGAGCAATATGCAGACGAAAAATTAAAAATTATAATAAATAAAATCGAAAAAGACAAAAATAATAGAAGCACGAAGAGATTTGCTTTAAATCAAAATAAATTATTAATTTTGAAACCTGGTTCAGATAAAAAGGAGCTTTTAATTACCCCGGATTCATTAAAAATTGCAGCCATAGAAGAAGCTCATAAAGCGCATTTCGGATTTCAAAAAACTTATGATAATGTGAAAACAAGGCTTTTTTGGCACGGAATGTACAAAGACATTAAACAGTATTGTGCAAATTGTGTGCAGTGCCTCACATCTAAACAACACACAACAATAAAAGTCCCTGTTAAAAAAATGGTGAAAGATCACGAAGTCGGTACAGTCCTGCATGCTGACGTCATTGGACCTTTAAACCTCACGTTAAGGAAAAACAGATACATTTTAATTATAATTGATTCGACATCGAGATTCCTGGAAGCCGTTCCCCTACGAAACGTAGAGTCACAGACTATATTAAATGTACTAAATAAATATTTTGCAAATTATGGGTTGTGTAAAGAAATTATCTTTGATAATGCAAAATATTTAAGAAGCGAAATTATGAAAGAATATTTGGAATCTTTAAACATACAAAGGAAATTTGTGAGTGTATACCGTGCGCAAGGAAATGGACTTTGTGAAGTTACCAATAAAATATTAAAAACATCAATTGTAGCTATGTCGAAACGCACTACGGAATGGGACATAAGACTGGATTTTTTTAAACTAGCGTATAATTCCTCGAAACACCGCGCTACGGGATATAGTCCCTCACTGCTATTTTTCGCAAGGGAAATAAAAAATCCCTTCACAGCCCATATTCCTTCTGAGGAAATATATACCCACTCTTATGTTAAAAGCAGAATACAGCATATGAAGGAAATCAAAATTCAATCCCTTGCAAACCAGGAGAAAATAATGCAAGAATATATAGATGAAGAGGCATACGAAAAAGTAAAGGATTTAAATTTGGGTCAAACAGTATATTTAAAATGTATTGGAAAACCAGGCGCATTAGAGCCAAAATTTCAAGGACCCTACGAAGTTACTAAAAAGTTTAGAAACTTTAATTATTTATTACAATATGTTCCAGATAAATCAATAGAGCCGATCAAACGACATATGGATCAGCTGTACGCTCCGAAATACGCAACAGGTCATACAGAGGCGGAAATTACGAATTTACAAGGGTCTCAGAAAAAAATTAAGGGTGATAAAAATTACAAAACTAAATGTGACATTTGTCAAAGAAAATCACACTCAACTGAAAATTGTTGGTTCAAATTGAACAAAAATACGAGTCAAAAGGGTGACAAACTTACTAAGAATTATTATAAAAATAATAATAAATATTCTGAGAATGTAGACCCATATTTACAGTATCAAACAGACTATTATGATGAAAATATGTCGTTATATGGTTATACACCATATACAAACTTATACGGGGATGGTATACAAGATCATTACCCTTTCCCCCCTCCCCAGTATTATACATGGGATATGAATTGGTATTAAAAATAAATCAAAATGCATAATTAATCGAATTTCAAAATTTAAAAATTTTCAAAATTTAAAAATAAATTTTTTTCTTTTAGATAAAAAAAATTGAAACAAAATTAATAACTTGCCTTTTTAAAATTCAAAATAATAATAAGAAAGGATAGGAACATGGGAACGCCAATTTGTCTCAGGGTTACAATATTGAGCAAATGTGCAGGGCGCACCCGAAAACATACTTATAAAATTATGTAATGTGCTTCACAAAACTTCAATGGAGCAGTGAAATATTTCGCTCCAGGCAAAAGTTATATATTTTTTTTTCTTTTCGAATATGAATTAGAAAATATAAAATCTTAACAAAGCCAAATAACATTAAAACTTAATTAATTTCATAGTAAATAATCTTGGAGTAATTTTCAAAAAAAAAAAAAAAAAAAAAAAAAAAAAAAGAGAGAATTTTTTCTGTCTTCTATAAGGGTAGCCTTTGCTAATAGCCTTACAATTTAGATGACAGAATTTCAGAATTACTCTTTAAAATGAGTAGGTGTAAGCTATAGGTTCAGGGTAGTTAGAACAGCTTTATAGCATACTCATATATATATATTTTCTTTTCTTATATAAATAGATGGTTGACAAGGAATAAATTATTAGTGCACTCTATATTAGGATAGCGGTCAGCTATAAGCCTAAATATAATAAAATATACAAAAAGTGCTAAGATTTATTCCGGTAGTTCAAGTACAACTTATATGCTAAAGTCTAGAATTTAGACAGCAGGGATAAGTTTTATGAACAAAAGTGTTATAAAAAAAAATTTAAAAAAAGAATTTTGGTGTAGCACATTGGTTTTTAAAAAAACATATATATGTATAACAATGGACAAGGCAAGTTATTTCAACATGATTGCACACAAAAATTATAAAAAAAAAAAAAAAAAAAAAAATACACAAATAAATAATTGAAGTAAAATTAAAATTTTCTCACCAAAGGCTTTCTGTATAGGGTGCAATTTTGGCCTACGGCTGGGTATGCACCAACACCAACAAAATTTTTGTAGAAAATTTATCAATTCACAGATACATCAATATATAGTCATCACCTAGGCATAAATTTCAGGATTCTTGGCTGAAAAAGGAATCGAAGAAAAAATTAAGTATGGTATAATTACTAGATGTTATACTCAGAAACAATAAAATTAGTAATATTATATTGTAAAAAGCAGCATTTTGAGTTTTATTTAGGAAAACTTTTGATTTTTAGGTTTTACACATTTATGGAGTGTCTAGCTCAGTGTATAGTTCCTAGATTTAATAAAAAAAAATAATAAATAAAAATATAAGTTCGTGTTGTTTTCAAAATAAATAACAAAAGGTATAGCAATTAGCATTTACAGTTAAAATTTATGGAATTTTCAGCAAAATTAACATTAGACAAACATAGTTTATATTATATTTAACTTGATAAGCTAATTTACTTTTATTAACGGTATTCAATTAGAATTAAAGTAGGCTTAAATTCAAGTTAAATTAATTAATAACATTGTTGTAGTGTAAAATTTTATGTAAGACTATTATATTTTTATTGTATATATAAAAATATGCAAATTTAACAATTAATAAAATGTATTAGCAAAATTATTTAATATAAATATTAAATGACATCTTGCTGAAATCAGCTAGAAATTAGATTTTTTTTTTTAAATGAAATATTTTATAAATTTATGTTAGTTTAGAATTTAAGCATTTTTTTTTCTCTTTACTTTCCCTTAGAATTAAATGCAATTCTAAATTTAACACATATAAATATACATAGTATTGATAAATTTGAGTGTGTGAGTTCATAAATTTTTTTTTTTATATAATTTGGCCAATTTAACATAAGAAAACAAAATAAATAAATAAATATATTTATATATATTGGCCTTATTTTTATTAAAATAGGTAGTATAGCTTAATAAATTTATTTACTTAATTTTTTTATAGTACGTACAGTAATTATTTTAAAAACTTGATCTATAAAAAAATTGGATGTGGTTGTTTGTGAGTATACAAAGATTTTTTCTGCTGGCAGAAGTTCTTTGGTCCGGCCGGGTACTCATAGATGGCTGCATACGATGTTACGTAGTAATTATCATTTACTTTTTTTTTTTTTTTTTAAATTATACAAGTGTATTAAGTACATTTTTTTTATAATTAAATAATAATTATTAATGTTGGATTAATAATAATAATTTATTATCTTTTATTTTTAAACATATCATTAAATTTTAGACAGTAGAATTCACATACGGAATGTTAATGATAAATAAAATTTTGAATAAATAAATTTTTATTTCATTCAGTAAAAAAATAAATAAATATGAAAATTTAACAATCTTTTAAGATAGGATTGTTGGCTAAATAAGTAATAATTTAAGACAAAAAAATTGTTCTCTTCTCCGTCAATGGCATTTTCTGACAACACTATTTAATAGTATTAAATGAAGGTGCATTTTTAAGGTCAGCGTAATGCATATTTTGCATTTTTGAGAGGCCGTAGAAGTCATTTTTCCGTGTTGTTTACATTTTAATAGTAATCAATATCATGAATCAAAATTTGTGTTTGTTAAAAAGGTCTAAAAATATACAATGTAATCAGTTAAAGAAAATTATATGCATTTTTTTTTAATCCTGAAAGGCAATTTGGTTTAGATTTAAACCTGAATGCATAAAAAGCCACCCTCGCTTCAGTTCCAGTATGAGGCAGGAGAATGCAGATGCTAGAATCGCCATTTTTCCCCTGCAAAATAATAAAAAAAAAGCAGAAGGTTTACATTAGATACGATACAAATACATACACTGTTTATGCATAGATTATGTTTAAAATTACATACAGGCATGCACAGTGAGTTAAGAAGAAAGTATATCAAGAAATTATACTAATTAATAAGGTAATTACAAGCATGAAATGGTTTTAAATACATACCTTTGGGAAGTCGTAAAATTTTGTCACAGCACAATTCACCTCACAGAAAGCGATTAGTAGCTTGACCAACCCCTCGTTTCGAAAGAATCGGGGACGTTCAAAACTGGTTTTATTCAATCCTCCTTCTTCTTTTTTTTTTTCTATCTTTCTCGTATCGGGTAAAGTTGGAAAGCATTGCGTAATGATATATTAAAGGAGATGAATTAGCTTGTACATTTTGACAGATCATACATGTTTGAAGTAACAAATAAATAAAATAATGTAACAAGTTTGTATACAATATTTTTTCTGATTATAATTTGAATACATCAGATTAATTATGTGAAAATATAACATGTCACATTACAAGCATTGTATTTACTTTTATTCAGTATAAAATGTGTTTTAGATAAAACACTGTGTCATAAGGTTGTATGTGATGAAATAATATGTCAAATGCGTATGCCATTATTTTTCTTATAATGAGGTTTATTTCGGCATATTAATTTCAGACAAAATTATAGCTTTGAATGTATTTTGGGCACTTAAACTGTAAAGTTACAAAATTAGTAAACATGTGTGTGGTAAAGAAAAAAGGCTTCGAGAAAGACGTCTGATTGTCAGTACAGAGGTCTTCTATAAATGTGAATGTCAACAGACAACTATGCTATCATGTGTTGAACTTTCTGTTATGAAACAATAGAAGAACTTCTTATAAAATATACCAGAACCATTCATAATTGAACTTTACAGTCTTCGCTCAAAAAACTGTGTAGATACACAGTCATATGGACACGTACATTCCTTCAAGCTTTACAAAAAAAATAAAACCAGCAATCAGTTTTTATTTTTTTTTTTTTTCCGATACCGGGAGAGATGCTGGGCAACATATAACTATGATATGTTCCCGCACCATGTTGGTTAAATCAAAGTAAAATTGCGTAATTTGTTATTTCTGTTTGTATAAATATTTTTTATAAAATATAATTATGAGTGTAAAATTATAATGTTTATATATTTAAGTAAAATAAGAGTGTAAGTTCATACAAAAATTATTAAGTTGATTTTAAATAGTAAATATATATTTTAAAAAAATTGTTGTATTGTAAAATGAATGTATAACGTTGAATGGAGTTCGGATCTCAGACAACAACTAGCCAGACGCCATGGTGTCGTTTTATGACAAGCCAATGGAAAGTGGTGTATAATTAGAAGTCGTAAAATCATAAAAACGTTGGAATCAATTTATGGCCTCAATAAAAGTGTTGGGATAAATTTATGACTTTTCAGACCACCCAAACTTTAAGGCAGATAATAATATTAAAGTATATGTTAGGGGCCATTTGCAGACTGCTAGCTAATAGGCCTATCGAAGTATAATAAAAAATCTTCTCACATCCAATAACAGTGGACTAGACAAAAATAGTTCCTCCCACTGCAGGAGCTGGTGTGCAAGAAGAATAAGTTTTGAAAAAAGATAGTCTAAAAAAAAGATGTAGATGATGCAAGAGCTCTCCTGAAAGCCCGTGCAATGAGTCCCGTAAGCCCTAGTAAAGCCCAGGCGAGATGGACCTATCGGAGCGAGCCTAATCGAGCCTAATCAAGCCTAATTGAGGATGTCTTCCTGAGGTACCTATCGGAGTGAGCCTAATCAAGCCAAATTGAGGATGTCTTCCTGATGTACATATCGGAGTGATCCTAATCAAGCCAAATTGAGGATGCGTTCCTGATGACACATTGCCATGATCCTAAGCAACGCATCAACTCGGAATTTGATGAATAAAGGCCACCATCCCGTATATTAAAAGAAGGTACTATTTTAAACATTTTCTTTTACCACTTAAGATCATATGAAAAACCTTAAAAATACTTTTCTGATATTTTACGGTAGAGAGTTATCTGAGATCCGACCAAACCAATAATTAAATAAGATTAAGGTAATTTTAAAAATGAAAGAGAGTATTTCTTTTAGCAAAAAGAAACAATTATAATAATTAGAGTACGTGAAAATATTGTCTTTTTTTTTTAAAAGATTAAACATACTTAAAATAATGAGAAGCAAACAAAAGTGTTGCTTTCTATTTTTTGAATTAATATTATGTTTTTCTGTATATAGATATGTTCAATGTAAATAAAATATTTAATCAAGTTTTAAAAAGTTTCTGTAATTATTTAATTAATAATATTTAAAGTGTGTCAATTCTTTTTTTTTACAGCTTAAATTTTAGTTTAATTCATAAGTGGAAGAGTTCGTCTAAATAATACACAACGCAAACTCTTAATTTTATTCGTAATTATTCAAATTTAATAATTACTTTTTGACGCGAATTATAATTTAATTTTATTAATGCTTCGCGTTGCTCTTCTACTAGAATGTAGGTAAATACGATCACTTATATTATTTAAATTTATCTAAGGTATATAAAACTATATACCAATTTGCTATGAGGTTGCTTGGATGATTTGGACCAATTAACAATTTTGGATATAAAGTAAATAGAAAATAAACAGCTGTAATTATCTGTCCAGCATCCCCCCTTCATAAGTAAAAATGGACCTCAGCAGGTGAATATGTAACGTCATGTGAGTTTGAAGAAACGTATTAAAACATGATAAAAACCCGACTATAGAAATATTAACATATTTTAACACTTTGAGGTTCTCTGAATTTGTTTTAGCCATTTTTAAACCTATCCCATATACATGCGTGTGTGTATTCGTGTTTATTAGAATTTTCACAAAATGTTTAGCTCCCTAGAGTTCATTCTTAGTGAAGGAACTGGGTTTATCTCTAATCTTGATTTAAGTTTTGTTGGTGAATTTAGTACTTAACATCGAAATCTACCTCCGCCTGTAGGCCAGAGCCGGCAGGGATTTTTTTTATTGAGTTTTCCCCTGATACTATATTTAGTATAGCAAGAGATTTTTGTAAAATGTAAATAAATTCAAGACCACACAACAAAAACGGATATATTATTATAATAAATTGGTGTGGCTAGATAATAATTTCTGAAAGTATGTTTCAGTTGTGTTGTGCATTCCCCCACCCCCACCCCCGAATTAAATTTTAGGTTAATGTGAAGAGTGCATAAATATTAGTAGGTAATATACAGGGCTATACAAAAATTATTCGACTGCATTTCTACCTATTGGTGGAAACTGCGGAAATTGAATTTTCGACTGTGTTAACCCTTTCAGGGGCAATTGAGCCTTGCTATAGATGATATGCAAGCAACACAAAATTATTCTTAAGCATTACTGTGCATGAGAGTGAATTGCTTAAGAATGTTTTTTAATCGAGTTTTCCAGCTGTACTACATTTAGTTACTAAGATATTTTTCGTAAAATATAAATAAATTCAGATCTACGCTAAGAACCGGATACATTGGGTTCTATAAATAGTAATTTCTGAAAGTGCGTTTTCAGTTGTGTTGTGCTGTTTTTTTTTTGTTTTTTTTTTCTGAATTAAGTTTTAGTTTAATGAGAATGTGTGTAATAAATATCTGTAGATAATAAATATACAGAGGTATACAAAATTATTTGAGTGTTTTTTTCTTTTTTTTTTTTTTTTTTTTTTTTTTTGCATAGGTTAGCTGAGCTCGATCTCTGATAGGACCATTTTGTACTTTTTTGATTTTGAGTGCAGATTTTTTAAATAAAGGTACTTTCACTTTCGAAACCTGTTCCGAAAGTGAAAGTACTTTTACTAAAAAAATTGCAACAAAAATTGAAAAAGTACAAAATAGCCATATTACAGATAGAACTCAGCTATCCTATGAAATAAATAAATAAATAAATAAAATAAAAATATTCAAATGTTAACGAGAAATTCGAAAATAATCTGCCCATAGGTTTAACATTACGGAGCTGCTGTTTTCAAGTGAGTGAAGAGTCCCCTTAAGCCCGTTAAACTACTTAACTACTTAACCTCTTTAATCTGTACTTAAATTTTTACCCGACTGCCAAGAAGGGTTATGTGTCTCACGCGTATCTGGGTGGATTTTTTTATGCCCTCGAAACAGCCGAACGGCTGAATGGATTTTAATGAATGAGGTCTCTATCGATTCATCTTAACTGCCCGATGGTTATAGGCTAGGTTTTGTTTTTATAAATTCAAAATGGCGGTAGAGACGAAAAAATTTTACGCACGCTATTGAATGGCATATCATTGGATAAGTCTTTCAAAATGAAGACGATGTTTCATTGACTATTTTACAGTCAGAAGCTCCGTTTAAATATTACACAACCTGGAAGTTGTTTACGTAGGATCTCTAGCTTTACTGCAACTCTAACCTTCATAGACATCTGTACGCCTGATCAAGACAGTGTTTATAGATAGGAACTAACAATTAAACACAACTTAAAAGTCATCAATACAAGTAAATAAATAAAATAGGTAAGTAATATGAAAAATAGTTTCACATTGATGAGAAATAATTAATTCGTTCGCTATTTACGCAGTCGGGTTTCTTTTATTTTTTTAAAATTTAATCTTTATTGAAAATACTCCATTCCGCTTTTCTTTCACAATAATTGAAATAACAGTTCAACGACCGCCGTAAAAAAAGCAATAGTTTTTATTTTAATTCAGTCAATTACTATTGATGATCAACTTTGAACTCAATTTATTCCAAATCCAAATTTTGTCACTTGTATCCATTGGCTTCTGGGGTCCTCATATGTAAAAGAAATGTTGATTTTAGTTTGATCAAGAATAACGTTTGAGTGTGTGTGTGTGTGAAAGGGGAAGGGGGGGGGAGCGAGGGAGTAAAAAAAATAACCTTTACATACAGAGATATTAAATGGGATTTAATGTAGATAAATAAAAGGGAAGATTTTAAATAACTTAATTTTTAAGGTGAGAGAGGGGTGGATTTAGAAGCAAGTACCAGAAAAATATGACATAAATGACATAATCTTGAGATTTGGTCGGGAGGGAGGGATTTTCTCTGTGTGTGTGGTTGGGGGGGCAGGGACAAGGGTTAATTTAAAAGAAAATACAATTTATAGATTCTTTCACCTCACTACATGTACAGCTTACATATACGTATTACATATACAGCTTACGTAAAGGTGCTCATATATATATTTTAAATAGCGCAGTATAAAAGCTACTAATGTAGTGAGTTTAAAGACTAAATGTTTAATTTATTCTTATTTTATTGTCTCGTCTTATATCTCCAATGGTCAAAATTGTTGAAAGTTTAAAGAAAGTAAACCTCAATGTATAATATATAAGCTATCAATGTAACAATTTGAAAAAATCTGAATTTTATTTATTATTATTTTTTTATTTTTATTATTTATTTATTTATTTATTTTTAACGCGCCATCTCCTCCCCCCACGCAGAAGCCTAACCTTCCTTGAAGAAAAAAAAAAAAAAAAAAACTTTTCTCTCAGTATAATGTCATGGTTGAGACTTATGATACATGTCTCAATATTTTATTTAATACTCGTGTATAAGTTGAAAAATTTTGAACAAAATTTGGGAGTTGAAAATGGGAGATCGAATTATTCACGAGTTAGGTAAAAAAAAAAGCAATTTAACAAATTACAACGACCATTTAGAAAATGATTTTTTCGAAGACTAGAATTTAAAACATAAAAAATCGCTGATCATACATTTCGTACGCCATGAATTAAACATTACCATTCCTGGACCCATCATGAACAAAATTTAAAAGAAATTTTAGTTTTACAATTTTGGTACTGTAAATTTTTAAACTTCTACGGAGATGGTCATACATTACGTACGCCATGGATTACATTTTTCGGTACTGTAAATTTTAACTTCTACGGAGCTGGTCATACATTACGTACGCCATGGATTAAACATTAATATTCCTGGACCAATTTTAAATGAAATTTCATTCTTAAACTTCTAAACATCCCATAATATTACCTTTTACACCATCGTAATAGAGAAAAAAATGTACTTTTAAATGCAATTTGTTTGAAAGCTGTATCTCAATTTGCTTCTGAGTTATTAATTTTTTTTGCAGTTTTTATTACTTTTTTGTCATAGTGGCAACAGAAGTATCCATCTCTATCCGACTTATACATGAGTATATAAGGTATTATTTTTCTGTTAGTTTTTTAAATCTCGCCTTATCATCTGCAATTTTTTTTAATTTCTAAGCATCGCACATTTTTAATTTTTATACCGTCGTATAGAGGAAAAAAGTCCTTTTAAATGCAATTTATTTGAAACTGCATCTCAATTCATTTTTGAGATATTATTATTATTATTATTATTATTTTGTAGTTTTTAACGTCATTCCTTTAATGTTGATAGCAGAAGTACTCCATTTCTGTAGAAAGTAAAGGGAAAATAGTTGGAAAATAGTAGATTATTATATCTTTTTTGTTGTCCTTTTCTCATAACAACTAAAACAAAATTAACTAAAACGTGCTATTTTGAAAAAAAAAAATATATAAATGAATGATTTGATAAAACATGGAGCTATTATAAACCATTTTCGATTTTAAGTATCTATATTAATGTTGCAAACAAATAAAGGGATATGAATCATTAAATTGCTGATTTTTTTTTTTTTTTTTTTTTTTTGGCCAGGTTTCTTGAATGACATTATTTTTTGCTGGATTTGTGTGTTATTCTGCGATAGTAACGCCATGTGCATACTTTTCTGTAGATGTTGTTTAAGACTGGATCATAAATGCGGAATTCTGAAACGGATGCCAGTGACGTTATTTTATGTATATAAAATAAACGCGTGTTAAAAGAGTCTGAGAGTTTGAGAGTCTTAAAACTGAAACATGTTTTGTACTATCTATATTTATATACATAATTTTTTTAATCGGCGGCGACACTAAATTCTAGAAAAGGTAAATTCCTGTTTTCTAGTTTTTGTATCCCTCTCCCCCTTCACGCAACGGCATTCTTGTTCAAAGTTCCAAAAAAATATAGAAGCAGATATATTTCTACATTCTCCCTAACAGTGGTCACCTCTTTTTATCCGATTCTTTTCCAATCTACAACATTTCTACAAATATTGCCTACATCGAAACCTTCCATATTATAGAAATTCATATCAAAATTACAGAATTTTATCAACATCAAGAAATACTAGATCAGAAGTTCAAACAATGCTTGTAATAAATAGCGGATAAGGAAGAAATTTATTTCAAGAGTTTCATGTTGCAATGTTACCTACATTTTGCTTTAAAAATTTAAATCTTAGTATCTATGATATTACAATCATAAATTTATTGTAGATTTATTTAACTTTGATCTGGAAACGTGCCAGACGACAACATATCACTAAAAAAAAAAAAAAAAACACTTAAAAAAAAATCTTTGCTTTAATATAGGGTAATTCCGGGATTTATGCTGCACAATTTTTTGAATTTATGTATAAACCCGTAAGGCATGGTGACGTCACGGCGACGTCGTTGTGAAGTCACACTGTGATTTTGTGACCGTCCGAGGCTAACGAGAAAGACAGGCTACCGCGGTGGGTCCGATTCTTCTTTTTTTACAGACCGCTGGAGTCACGTGATGCTCTTTTTGCACACCTTCATTGGTGCATTCGAGCATCACGTGATTCCAGCGGTCTGTAAAAAAAGAATAATCGGACCCACCGCGGTAGCCTGTCTTTTTCGTTAGCCTCGGTGACCGTCGATGTGACGTCACGTGACGTCGATGTGACGTCATAGTGACCAGAATGCGAGGTCGTTATGGCCGTTTTAGAGGTCGTTTGTGACGTCACATTGTGACCACTCTGTGAAGTCACAGTGTGACAAATTTGTGAAAAGTGTGTCATTTGGGACTATTTTGGCATTAACTTTGTGACGAACCTGTGACGAAAGTGACAATGCTTTGAAGTCACATTGTGACCAATTTGTGAAATATGTGTCATTTGTGACGAATTTGTCATAAACACTGTGATGATTTCAAATGAAAATCAAATTTCAAATTAATTGCTTAAAAGGCGCAAAGGCGAACATAGTGAAAAAGATTCCGACTCGAACGCGGGCCATCAGTATAGCGCACTGACATTCTACCGACTAAACCACATGGAACGATACCCGGCCTGGAAAATTTCTCACTATTACATGTTGGCAAGGCTACAAACGCAGCACAAGATGGAATATTTATCGTGAGCCACCGACATGGGGCAAACACGAAACTTAATTAAATCGAACATCGATTGAAACTATATTAATACTTGGAAATTTTTCCAGAGGGAACCATTCGCCTTGCATACAATATTTCAAATGAAAATCAAATTTCAAATTAATTGCTTAAAAAGCAATTTTAATTTGAAATTTGATTTTCATTTGAAATACTGTATGCAAGGCGAATGTTTCTCTGGAAAAATTTCCAAGCATTAATATAGTTTCAATCGATGCTGGATTTAATTAAGTTTCGTGTTTGCCCCATGACGGTGGCTCACGATAAATATTCCATCTTGTGCTGCGTTTGTGGCCTTGCCAACATGTAATAGGGAGAAATTTTCCAGGCTGGGTATCGTTCCATGTGGTTTAGTCAGTAGAATGTCAGTGCGCTATACTGATGACCCGGGATCGAGTCCCGGCGTGGAATGTTTTCACTATGTTGGCCTTTGCGCCTTTTAAGCAATTAATTTGAAATTTGATTTTCATTTGAAATATTGTATGCAAGGCGAATGTTTCTCTCTGGAAAAATTTCCAAGTATTAATATTGTGATGATTCTTGTCATAAACACTATGATAATTTTAAAGTAAAGTTTTGTTTGAAATATAAAGTCTTATCTTTTTACCGTACTTTTTAGCAAGATATCCCTATTTTGGAGTCCTATTCTTCTAAAATATTTTTAATTTTCCATTTAAAAAACAATCCTTATCAACTGACATCTTTTTTTATTAAGTTCTAAGCTTGATCTTGAATTCAAGCTTAATATTAAGAATGTGTAAGCTTTTTAATTTTTTGTGATTTGTCATTGCTTTACTAAATACGAACATGGAGTCTAACGGACATTAATACAACTGTTATTTATAGAACGACATGATAAGCCCTATTTATTTAAATTTTTTATTCCCGTATATATTGTATTTTGTGAATATGAGCTAATTAGATTTGGTATATTTTATAGGAAAAGACTGATCTGGGAAATAGAAACAACAAGTAAGATATATCATGCGTTAAGCCTAGGTTATAAAACACTTTCCAACTCTTCCTGAATGTTTTAACAAGACATCGGGAGAAATAACGTAAACAAGATAACTAACTAAAAATGAAAACGCATAAAACATTTGAACATTTTCAGCAGTTACCATCCATAGCCAAATATGTTTTCCAATTCTTTTAAACAGTCCTGTATTTGATCTGTAGATTGATATGTATACTATATAATGGAAAAATTTAGTTTATCAAGGAAACGCATAACAGGTTGAAATTCTCTTTCAGCAATTTATACTAATATATGGAAACATACTTAAGTAATTTTGTACAACCCTGTAGTTTACCTAGAGCCTTTATTACACGCCACTATTTAGTTAAAATTTAATTCAAACTAAAACACTTTTAAAACTGCTGAAATCACATTTCCAGAAATTATAATTTATAGACGGCAACGTATCCAATTCTTTGCGTGACCCTGTATATCATTTTATCTATATTCTACAAACATTTCTTAGTAAATTAAATACAGTGCAGCGTAAAAATGCATAACTTATTTAAAAACCACCTTTAAGCAATACCCAGTAACCCTTACGAATACTTTTGTATAGTCCTGTATATGAATTATAGTATATTTATATACACCATATACTTTTCATAAATGTAGTGAATCATAAAAGGGCATATCATAATTAAAAATACATTTCCAGCAATCATCGCTAATGAACAGTACTTCGGATACAATATAGTATCTGAAATATTTTGTGTATCCCTGTAAATGCTATATACACTTCGTATTATACATGAAATAATTCATAGTATGCAAACCTCAACGACGTATATCAATTTCATTGCATATCAAATAGATTAACATAAATATAGTACGCCGCAAACAATTCCCTCCACCCCTATATCATTATGTATTGGAATTCCTTTTTTAGCTCTGTAAATAAACAATAACTATTCTCTGCATTGCATATTCTACGGAATGCACATTTTAGTGCGCTTCATAAATGCATATCAATTTTATTCTGTTTGAAAGCGTGTAAAATCATTAAAAATCATTTGAAACGATTTTTTCTCCCACAGGCCGTAATGTAATGGAATACTTTTGACTGTCCCTGTAAATGAACTAAACATGCTACAAACTTCATTACAAATAGGGACCTTGCTATGGTAAACGTCAATAACATCCAAAAATTTCAAGTCAATCAGAGTATATTTACGCGAGTTAGAGCGCGGACAGACGGCCAAACAAACCGAAGTCCGAAACACTTTTCAACTTTATCGGGCCTGAAAAACACTTTATTTCAATGCTTAAATATTATTATTATTATTTTAATGCCAATAAAATAAATGTATCGAAAACGTAGAAAATGAGTTTACAATCAAAGAAAATTTAATAACTGATTCTGAATGTCTACAATTAAATGTTTGATTAAAATCACAAACAGCAAAAAAAAAAAAAAAAAATGATTAAATAGAATAAAAAAATATATATATATATCAATTTGAAAAACACTAAATAATTAGTATTTATAATTGTACTATTAAGCAACAACAAACTACAATAGATGAATTAAATGCATTTAACAATTTCTCAAAAATCTTTCCATATGTTATAAGGAATTCCTACTATTTTATAATTTTGGCAAATGTTAAATCTGAAAACATTGGTATGAAGATTTAAGATTTTAAATACTAATTTAAAATATTATTAACAATGAAAAAAAATCTTTCAAAAGTTTCACTACTACAATGTGTAAAAAGATATTTTCCCAGTATAATGTTAATTTCAAAATTGAAACAGTTTCCTAATATCATTATAATCGAATATCATATTTAGCTCCAAAATATTAATGACGATAAATACTGTGTTAGAATCAGTCTCTGCATCAGCTTTTTTTTTTCCCTTCTAGCGATGGCAGATTAAGGTATTTTACAGCATCGTATCGGAAAAGAATTGCAGATCAGTCTCATTGCATAAACATACTACAACTTATTTAACTTTAATCTATCAAACGGGAATAAAAAATTTAAATTAAATAAGACATACCTTTTAAGTTCCATAAATAGTTTAATAATATCCGTGTTTTATCCTAAATTGTCAGACATATTTCTGACAAAATGACAAAATTGTCAGACATACTTCCCGCGTCAAAAGTTCTGATCCTTATTTTATTCTGCGGTTTAATGGAGCGCAGACGATAGCGCACGCGCGCACGCGCAAGCAGGTGTTTATACTGTATTATTATAATTTTTGTCTGTAATGAAAATTTTCTATTTGAATGAAACACCTGCCTTTTTTCTTTCTTTTATTTAAAAGTAAAGTTTGTTTTACACGTAATAAATACAAATTAGGCATCTTAATAAATGAAAAGAAAGTATACAGGATAAAAAAATTTTCTTTGTTAATCTGTCATTTTTTTATATTCATTTTCTGTAGAAAGTCGTATTTCTAAAACACGAATTTAAAATATGAATAATTATATCATGGGTTTTGTATAAAATTTGTATAAATATTTTTTCGGAAAATGCTAATTTTATTTAAAAAGTCTGAAAGAAGTAGAATTTTTTAAAAAATAGTTATTTAAAATAGTTAAACACTAACAGGAAAAAATATGACTTGAATGCAAATTCTAAAGCAAGAAATGCATATATGACTAAACTCTGAATACTCTTTCTACGTGCTCATTAAAAGCTGCAGACTTAACTGTAACAGAAAATTTTAGTTTGAAACCACAGAAGTATTTCGAATAACACTGGTCGACAAAATAAAAAAAAAAAAAAAAAAAAAAAAAAAACTTCCTCCCTGCAAACTAAATATGTAAAGTGTACAGATTTAATATTCCTAATTCTAAATATCCAAATTGCTTCATAACGTTCCATTTTTCCGAGAAACACTTTTATAATAATAACAATCGGTGAAGGATTAAATTGCAATGGTATATCATATGAAATCAATGCAATGAAATCATAAAAAAAGTATACTTCACTGTCTTAGATAACAAATTGATAAAATATAGCATGAAAATCTAGTTTGTTGATACTTGTACCGTGCATTTTCCTTTTTATGCCCCCCCCCCCCTTCTCTTTTCGTGTCCAAATTTAATATTTCCTATCCACTAATATGTTTTCATTCCTTATGTTGCTGTAACTCGGGCATGTTTAAAATATTTCTGTTCATTTTCAAAGATTTTTGATGTTCATATTTTTGTCACACTGTGACTTACAATATGGTGGTTTTTTTCGTCACATATGTGACGTGACGTACGTTACATGCAGTGACTCCAGTAACGTCACAATTTTTTTTTTTTTTTTTTTTTTTTTTTTTATTGCCAGAAAATATAATTTTACATAAATAACATGCTTTGAATATTTTCTGTAATTTTTTAAATTTTTCTAAGAAGTTCACATCTCAGTCACAATGTGACATCACTGAGTGGTGGCATTTTGGTCACAGATGTGACGTGACCACAGTGACTCACAGTGACGTCACAACGACGTCACCGTGACCATGCATGCTATGAGGGAAGTCGCATGGTGGACATAAAATAAAAAAAATCATGCTGTGATATTTAGTGTTAAATATACAACGCGTGTACAGCGACAAAAACAAATTCGAAACAAATTATTAATATTTTTTAACAATTTTTTTCTAAAACGTTACACTGCGGCGCATCACCCCTACATTCAGGCTGAGAAGCCGCACTTGTGCGGTAGTTATGCCGCGCTTGTAATAAGAACAGAATGAAGTTATAAATAAAAATATTTAAAAAAATATTAATATCTGGACTATAATTAACGATGTAATAACAAAATGAAACTGAATGAGTACAATGAAATGTATTAGTGGATTCAAATTAATAATTGTTGCCTACTTTCACTATTAAAATTATCGACTTATATTTTATATTTAATTTTAATTGTTATTTCAGCAACAACGTAACATCAATGTATTAGAAAGGGAAAAGAAAAAAAAGTAAAATTATGTTTACATAGTTTATTTGTTAACCCTTTCGGGACCGGTGGCTTTTACGCAAATTTTTTTCGGTTGGTACCACTTTTTAGGTGCGTTCGTAATTATATAAATACGTAGCACCTATAGTCGTCGTTCAGTCCGTCCGTCCGTCTGTCCGTCCGTCTGTCCGCATGTAACAGAGCAAAAACTACCCAACCGAATGGTCTGAAATTTCAAATATATGATTGTTGCAAAATTTTGTCGAGCCATTTCAAATTTTATGAAAATCGGATGTATAGTTTAATTACAGGGACAGTCAAAAGTTTTTCTTTACATTACGGCCAATGGGAAAAATTATTGCAAGTGCATTTTAATGATATTAGAGCCTTCCGAATGATCTGAAATTTTAAAGATATAACTGCTGCAAAATTTTGTCGAGCCATTTCAAATTTTAGGAAAATCGGATGTATAGTTTAATTACAGGGACAGTCAAAAGTTTTTCTTTATATTAAGGCCAATGGGAAAAATTATTGCAAGTGCATTTTAATGATATTACGGCCTTCCGAATGATCTCAAATTTTAAAGATATAACTGTTGCAAAATTTTGTCGAGCCATTTCAAATTTTAGGAAAATCGGATGTATAGTTTAATTACAGGGGCAGTCAAATTTTTTCTTTACATTACGGCCAATGGGGAAAATTATTGCAAGTGCATTTTAATGATATTAGAGCCTTCCGAATGATCTGAAATTTTAAAGATATAACTGTTGCAAAATTTTGTCGAGCCATTTCAAATTTTAGGAAAATCGGATGCATAGTTTAATTACAGGGACAGTCAAAAGTTTTTCTTTACATTACGGCCAATGGGAAAAATTATTGCAAGTGCATTTTAATGATATTACAGCCTTCCGAATGGTCTGAAATTTTAAAGATATAATTATTGCAAAGTTTTGTTGAGCAATTTCAAATTTTAGGAAAATCGGATGTATAGTTTAATTACAGGGACAGTCGAAAGTGTTCCGTTACATTACGGGGAATGGGAAAAATTATTGCAAGTGTATTTTAATGATATTACAGCCTTCCGAATGGTCTGAAATTTTAAAGATATAATTGTTGCAAAGTTTTGTTGAGCTATTTCAAATTTTAGGAAAATCGGATGTATAGTTTAATTACAGGGACAGTCAAAAGTGTTCCGTTACATTACAGGGAATGGGAAAAAATTATTGGAAGTGCATTTTAATGATGTATCAGACTATGCGCTTTATGAAGTGCAAAAAAGTATACATTCAGTACAATATGGGGTGCAAAAAATAATTATAAAACTAGTTATAGTACGAACGCACCTCATTTGCCACGTTTGACGAGCAATTTCCAACTTGTTTAAAAGAAATTACCTTTACTTAAATAATCATGAAAAGGAACTAATTAAACAAAGAAAATATTACTTTTCTTTTTTACTGGTGCCAGAAACAAATTTTGTAAGCTCTTTATGAAGGTGCTTATATGCACCCATGGTCCCGAATGGGTTAAGAGACTACATTTAAACACATGATGCAACGAAGCCAATTCAGAGTTCGTACGGATACCGTTATTTTCAAGGCCAAATATCAGAATTATTTATAAAAAAATAAATCTAGTTTAAACGGACGAAATTTCTCCCTATTTCAGGAGAGATTTTCCATAAGACAATACTAGTACCGACGAATTTCTTAGACAGGACATTCAAGCACCCGTACGAACGCTGCTATTACACTTCCTCTTTTTTTGGAGTAGTTTGCAAAGAACGTCTGCGTTACGCGTAATCCAATTTTTCATTATTATCATCTTGACTTGCATCTTTCTTGCCCTTCTTACTTTTTTCTCCCTTTTTCTCCTTTGCTTTTAGTAAACTTGATAACATGCCTAACATGGTTAGTTTGTGCAAAAAAAAAAGGAAATGTTAATAACACTTAATCATCCCGTACAAAAGAAACTGCGGCATGTATACCGGAATAGCTGTGCGGCATGTATCCCATTTTGCATGGTGCAGGCGTCGGCCATCACAGTTACCTGCCATCGCTAAGAGGAATGGCGTAACCATGCACAGAGTATTCTATACAAACGCTACACCTAGTTTTGACTTCGAAATCATGCATGAATTTAGTAATTAGTGTATGAAAAGTATTTAAAAGTGTTTCAAAGTTTGGACAGTGAAATCATGCACTTACGTCAAATTAAAGATTGTACTTCTACAAGTAAACATCGAAATGGTATTCATGATATACACTGGTTAAAATAATCACATTGCGCACCAATACTGTGCGTGTGACGACCATCTATCGATACTTACAAGAAATACAAGGGGTGCGTCATCTATCCCGTATGCGGCGACTCTCCCGGAGTTACCCTAATCGTAGATTTTTCTATCATTACAAGAGGTGAATATTATTTTTTGTAAATAACGATTTGATAGCATTTCTCGTAAAACGTGTTTCCAGTTAAGGATTCATTTATTTTATTTTTTTCGGTTACAACGCCACCGATCAGATAGAAAAATTAAAATGTAGTCTAATTTATGTTTCGTGTAGCTCCAACGAATAAATTGCTTTCCAGTTTTATGCACTTAAGTAAGCGTATACTGCCAAAAATTTCTCCTTGCCGTTGTTAGAAATAATTATTTTCATATCAAATTAATATAAAAATTCAAAAACTTAAACTATTTCTTAAAAATCAATACAATTAAGAATGCTATTAAGAAATTATATAGAAATTACTATTAGTGAAATAATGTAATAGAAAAGAAGAATATTACGAAAGCTAAAAGCGAAGGACTTGAACTAGAAAATCTAACGTTATGGTTATAAAGTCTTTTAAAAAGTACAAAAGAAAAATTGTTCAGCTGAACCTTTTGTGACAAATCAGGAGGTTTTCAGGGTATTTCAACATTTATTGCATTCCTTAGGTGCAACAAGTTTCGGTGGAACACGTTAATGGATTTTGATATAGTTTACAAAGCATTTTTCTCTATTTAAATACAAAGGGATAGGAATGAAGTTCATATTTACGAGTATATCCTAAAGGTCTTTCTATTTATCTGGCATAGCTTGTCAAAATTACAATACAGGTTTACATTTTTGTTACTCAAACCTAAGCCTTTTTGTTACTCAAACCAAAGGGTTTACCCCTGTTGTCCATACCAGTCCCACCGTGACCTTCAACAGAAACCACGGTCCTGAAGACAATAGATAAGCATAGGATAAAACCCTGAGGTAATCCCTGCGTAAAATGTCATATTTTGATGTTGGTAGAATAATCTGAGAATTTTATCTCATATTTATCTATACCCACAAATCTGCCCTTTACCTAAAAAAGCAAGGTAATGAAAAAATTCCTCTAAAGAAAATGCCTCTTCCCTTCGTCTTTATTTTATTCCCTTTACAAGCTCTGTACGTATTTTTTCCTTTCCCCCTCCCCCCTCCACTGCACCCAAAAGCCATTATTGATTAAAGTTTTATAAATACTAGGGGATCGTACACGGGCTTCCCGGGTTAAAGAATATAGGTAAAAACATTTTTTTTTTTGTAATTAAAAACTAATATATTTTTTAAATGCAATACATTTTTTTGATTGCCCACTTACATTAAAAAGCATTTTTCATATAGAAAATACGAATTATACAATCAAATAGTTTTTTGAAATTTATCAAAAGGATATTTTCTTATTAGCCGCATGCTAAGAGTTATTTGACCAAGATTTTGCTAGATATGGCATCCTTTTATGTTCTGATAATTTCAGAGATTATACATGTCTGTTAAATATGTGTTTTATTTATATTATTGTATTTATTTATTCATCGGGATGTTTTTTTTTATGGATATTAACCTTAAGAAAATGATGGACTCTTTATTTTGTTTTAAGGGCAAACGGATTAATCTTTCGTAATCGAGGTCCGCTCGATATAGATCGATTAAAATATATTTCATGCTTTATAATTGTTTTTAAAGCCATAGACAATCAGTAAACTGAGATGAACTTTGCAAACAAATTCCATTTGAAAAAAAAAAAAAAAATCATATTTGGTGATCTAAAAATTTAAATTGTACGATCACAAATATGTTAGATTTGTGTTTTTTCAATATTATTCTTTTATTTGTTTATAAAAGAAGCATTAATTTCGTTAATTTTTCTTTCACAAATATGTTAGATTGGTGGTTTTTTTAACATTATTCTTTTATTTCTTTATAAAGGAAGTATTAATTTCGTTATGCAAAAATGGTCAGAAAGAAATGCTGAAAAATGTTTGTTGCTTTATGTGCAAAATGTTTATTATTATTATTATATATTGAAACCGGCACGTGATAAGATAAACTTTTAAAAAAATCATGCTTAAAAATTATTTTAGAAAATATAATACAGTCAATTAAGATACAGTTTTTAAACAAATTGCATTTGAAAGTAAATTTTTTCCCTATGCGACGAAAATTGAAAATGTACAATGGCCAGAAGATTAAAAAATTGCAGTAGCGAAAATTTCAAGACCGAAATTTGATCGTGAAGTGTTTCCATTCGCAAAATAACATCAGCGTTACGCATATATACGTTTGTTCTTTATAAGATAGATACTTAATCAGTAAAATATAATAAAGATCAGTTATTAGGATGTGGTTATCATTTGAGGCTCTTATGCTTGGTATTCCCGAATGAAAAACAGCAATTTTCACCTTCTCAAAATTTGCATACGCACTTCTCATATCCATATTAATCATTTTTTTAAAAAAAATTGTATTTTGTTTGATCATTTAGAAATCATTTTAACTCAAAACTTCAAGTCACGATTGTCAGCAACATCTTTTATGTAAACAGACGCACTCTTTACTTGAGATTCTAATCTCAATTCCGGAGAGTAAAAAATTTCCGTAATTTATGTTTTTTAGACGCATTTGTGTTAAAATGTTTAGTTTTATCTAAAAAATGATCGTTTTTTTTAAAAAATAAGACTTATTTTTCCCTTAAATAAGCATTTCGCCTAGTGTCTGAAACTTAGTATCAGTACACATGCAGAAGGAAAAACAATATAGAAAATGTATGAGAAAAAATGCGTGTTTTCAAAAGCAGTATGTCATTTTCCGTTATTATGCCCCTAATGGAATTTTGCGACACTAAACCCTATACAACAATTTTTATCAGCAATTTTGAATTTTTAACAGAAAATAGCATGAATAAAGATAAAAATATCTCATTATTTCTCTCTTGTCTGCAATAATGAAAGCTGTCTAATTTTCACCATTTTGAAGAAATTTCATAAAATGCTTTTAAAATTAAAATATAAAAGTGGGGATATTTATAAAAAAAAAAAGAAAAAAACCCAGTGCGATCATATCTACAAATAAACAGCTTTCAGTTAATGTATATATATATATATATTAGTAAAATTGGTTCAGCAGAAAGATCAGGGCTGATGATTGAAAAATACACTTGTGTTTTAAATATATAGATTATATAAAATTATGAAAAATTAAATTAAGCAAATTATGTTATTTTGATAAAATGATAGTAGAATGTCCTAAAAAATAGCATTAAAATTTTATTATTCGAGAGAATTTTGGACAAAAATTTCAGGAGCATATTATTTTAAACCACGAGTTAATTGTTTGCTTGTCTAACTCGGCGAAGCAAATCCATCCAGGCGAGATTCATCAATTTCTGTAATATAAATAGCTATAATTTGCATGTCATCTCTCTTTTATAAAGACACTCTAAATTTTTGTAAAACATTGCGTTTTATCAGTGTGCGATTTCGATTACATTATTTTCAAAAGTGAAGCATTTTCACCTGTGAAGAATTTGAAAGGAGCTGGGCTGTGAAAGTGACGCGCTTCTACAAAACACAATACAGGTTTAAGAATTAAAATACACATTTTTTTATAAAATGACGTCATTTGCATCCGCTAACGCAATCCACTTTTACAATCCCAGTCTTAAACTTCGTCTATAGAAAAGTATGCATATGACGTCATTATCACGTAATAACAGACAATATTCTTGACATAGCCCATATTTTAATTTCAACTTTTTTTTCAGGTTTTTAAGAAAATGGCAACAAAAGATATTGTATCTCTTATTTTTGGCTATTTTCCGTTTACTTTCAATACAAATGGGGTACTTTTGTTGCCACGATAAGAAAAATGGTATTAAAAACTACAAAAAAATTAATATCTCAAAAATAAATTGAGATAAAGCTTTCAAACAAATTGCATTAAAAAGAGCATTTTTTTCCTTATACGGCGGTGTAAAAATTTAAAATGTGCGATGTTTAGAAGTTTAAAAATTTTCAGTAGAGAAAATTGCAAAACCAAAATTTTATTTCAAATTTCAAAGTGTTGCCATTCGCAAAATGACGTATGCGTTACGCACAGATATGTTTGTCCTTTATAATATAGATATGTAGAACATCTTTGCTTATATATAAACTATCAATGTAGCGAGTTGAACGAATCTATAAATTGTATTTCCTTATTACCCCCCCCCCCCCCCACCGTAGGAAGCACCAGCTTGTACCTTGTAGAAGTCGTGTTAAACTTCTCTTAATGAAATGTTAAAATTGTGCTTTCTTGGACCAAATCTTAGAGCTGTCTAACCCACCCGTTAACTCTGCCCCCCCCACCCCCTACGCTGTAAAAAACTGACAGTGGAATAGGTTTTAGCATTTATTTATCGACAAGTTCGATATTTAACAATTCCTTGTCACGTTCGGGAGGTGCTGGGTTCGAACCCAATCGCGCCCGTCGGCCTAATCGTTCGGAGTTTTCGTGGTTTTCTTCGAACCGTGGATTTCCATGCGTTAATACGGATTAGGTTCCCTTAGAAAGACCTCCACGGAAGGCACTCCCCCTAGGGCCCATATCCCTCGTGTAGATAATTGGCCGTCAACAATCAACCCAACCCAACCCTTGTCACGTTTTTTTCGGTCACTTTTTCCCCCTCGATTCTAATGATTGGAATTATGATGATTGATGGCAATCAAATATCAGAAATTAAGGAGCCCTTTTCCGAAAACATTTAAAGATATTAGCACTATATTAGGCTTTATTAAATTATTAAATTTGAGGATATTTTTTCTGTAGATTGAATTAAAAAGACAATGCTGATCTCGGAAACTGATTTAGTTTTTTTTTCTCTCTATCTCTACGTTTAACAATGCGGAACTTTTGACATATTCATGAACTCGTTGTTGCATATAGTTTGTTTTAACACTTGTCTTTGTAATCAATCTACAATCGTGTTTACATGGGGGGGGGGGGGGGGGTAGGCAACAGGCCAAGCCGCACTTAAAAATGGGTATTTATAGAACTTGTGCTAAATTTGTCCGGCAGGTTAGTCAAACCTTGAGAAATAATAAAAGGGTAAAAATTGCATTTTGTATGGCTAAATTTGTAATAATATTGCGAATGCGAAATATGCCTGATAAAAGACAATATTTTACTTTTAATGATAGCATAATATAAAACAGAAATTAAGCGGTTATTTAACAAACCTTATTCTTTTTTAACTAAGACATTCTTTTATTTCCATACACACACACACAAGAAAAAGATAAGAAAAAAAATTGGGAAAAAAACATGAATTGCAGTCAAAAAATGAGGCATTATTTTCAAGGTGAATATTGAATTCTTATAAAAGAGGGGTTTTTTTCTTAACTATTTTTAGTTTTATACTTATTTATTTATTTATTTTATTGGTCCCAGACTGTACTTTAAAATTGTACTAGCTACTCATAAATTCCTAGACTGTATTTTTGAAAACGGATAGGGGCTACTTCAGTCACGTGAAAAGACCAGCTCGTTAATGTTAATCTTATGGAAGAATTTTTTTAAGATGTCACGTGTGCATTTTAATATTTTTAAATTATTTTTTTTTCATTAAATAGCTGCGGTTGATCCCTACACACGCCGTTTTACACTTTTTCGATTTTGTTTGCAGATTTTTTTTATGAGGATACTTCCGAAAGTGGTTCCGAAAGTGAAAGTGAATTAAAAATACTTATAAACAAAATCAAAAAAAGTAAAAAACGACCTTTGTAGAGATCGATCTCAGCTATTCAAAACAAAAAAAAATCATTTTAAAAAATTGAAATGCAAACGAGATACCTTAAAAAATTTCTCCCATTAGATTAACATTAGCGAGCAGGTGCTTTCGCGTGACTGAAGTAGCCTTTTAAGGCTGTTCTCAAATCCAAAGAGTCAACTTTCTGACATAAGTTTTAATTCATTTTTGTTCTGAAACGCATGAAACATAGAAGGTGTTGTTATTCAGAAACTGTCATTGAACTGGTTTTTCCGTTTTCTTGTAAACGCAATAGATCTTTCAGAAAATACTGTCAAAGTTGGCATTTTGAACTGAACTTCCGAACGAAAGAAGAAAATCCAGTCAATAAGGGGAGAAAAATGCCGTGTCACGTTCAAAATCGCTTATAACTCAATAGGTAATTGATGGATCTAAAAATGGAAAACAGATCGATTCCAAATCGCTTCCATGGTCAGGCTTTCTAATTTTATATCTTTCCTTTAAAAAATGAATTTGTAAATGTGTCAAAACATTTTCCGCTTGTTGAGCAGAGCAGTTGAGAACAGCCTTAAGTAAAAAATAGTATAATGACCTAAAGTAAAAAAAAAAAATCTGTATTCTCAAATCTGTGAAATGGACTGTAAGGCTGCAAGCGGCCGCGGCCTGTGTAGTAAGTACCACTGCATTAAATCAAAACAATTTTACTCGTTTATTGTCTCTATTCTCAAAATAAAATAATGAATACCTTGAAATTCCAGTTGATTATTGTTGTACCTGTTCTGTATTTCCGCCCTCCTGTGTTTGTTGTAAAGAGAGACATTCCTTAGCAGATTTTTTGAAAACGAAAAGAAAATAAAGACGGTTCTGTTCGCGAAAGATTCGGGTTAAATAGTAAATGAGCTTTTCATTGTTTGAGTTGAATCGTTCAGTACGAGCCAGAGCTGAAAGTCCTGCATGCATTCCTGTAATGTAAACTAGAAATCAATCTTATCGAGAGAATAAAAAGACTTACCAACTTGTTAGAGAATCTTTTCTCCATACTGATAACTAAGGAAGAATCGACCGAAATAGGTTTTTAAAACCGAAACTGAAACCGAATTTCGTTTATTTTCCTATTTTCGGCCGAAAACGAAAACGTCCGAAATTTAAAAAAATAATAATAATACATACATTAATATACATAATTATTAGTGTAATTATATGTGGGTTATTCTCCCATAAGTGTACATTTTCAATACAAATTTTTCCCGTAAAAAAACTTTGTTTTTCAAGACAAATGTTATCATTTTCAGAAACTTATCACTTACTGCAAGTAAAAATCAGCAATGGCCCAGCTATATTATATTTATTTTTTTCGGAAATACAATTTTTTTTAATTAACCCATTAACCGCCGGAACTATAAGATAGGGATCTTCAATTTTTTAGCAGAAAAACATTTAACACCACAAATTTTGAAAGAAAATCTTCGCTCTATTTAATGATCAAAGTTTTTGTTATAAAATAAGGTAATTTTTTTAATTAAAAAATAGTGGTAGCTAGATAGTAAATTTAAGCATGGACATTTAATTTTAATGTTGTGTGAACACACCAGCGGGTAATGGGTTAACATCATTCACGGAGATGAAATTTATGCTACAGTTAAATGTTTGTGTAGTGCGACAAAGCATAAAAAACTATTTATTCTATTAGATATATAACTAAGGAGCAATTCTATATAATGAATTTATTTGGAATGAATATAAAAAACACAAAAAATTCATCTCCTATCTGGAGCTTTTTTTATCACCCATTTTTTAAATGTTATTCAATTCTTTTCTTTTAAAGTTTTAAAACAATCTTTTTTGATTTACTGCCATTGTAAATTCTTGTTAAGCATTTTGCTCTGAAATATACATTTTCAAAATTAAGAGATTCACGGAGTTGATAATCACGGAGGTGAGGAACATGCTCTAAATATTAACCTACATATATATATATATATATATATATTTTTTTTTTTTCAGAATTTTCTTTTTTTGTTCTTTAAATTGAGTCTGCTACTTTAACGGAAAACGCCATTGACTTTTGGCACTCTGCCAGGTTAGTTACCTCGTAGGTTATGGCAACTTGGAAAATATAGGGTTGATAGCTAGTGTGATTTATCTTTCTTTTGGCAGAAAATATTTTATGTTTATGTAGAATATATAGGCTAAGTTCGTTTTGTAGCAAATTTGCAAATAAAATGCTTTATTCAAATCCGAATAAACTAAACCAAGATTTTTTTTTTTTTTTTTTTTTTTTTTTTAATGTCATTCACTCCCTGTTTTGTTTTGTGTTTAATCTTCTTTTACGGCTAGGCTAATATATAAATTTAAAGCTGATGAAACCAGTATTTCATCACAAGGATACCTATTTACTGTGCTTAAATTGTGTATTATTATTAGTAGCATTTCGTTATTGTGTATAATATACTTACAGTTCTTAGAACTATTCATATGTCCATGCTCATATTAGGATGCGACGCAATTTAAAGTAATAAAACTCTTATCAGATTATATTAAGTTTATTATTAAAAGTTGTGTGTTATGAAACTGTCTGTATAAAGTAGGGAAAATAGTACTATTTAACATATGAAGACTTGTTATTGATTAGCCGTCGTTTAAAAAAAAAATAAAAGAAATATTGTTAGTTAATTATACCCTTCCCCCCCCCCTTTTTTTAATAGTATCACAATGAGAAAAAGTATTTTCATTTTCAGTGTTGTTACATATGTTGGAGTTATTGAGATATGTAAGCAGGGCTCTACTAACTGGAAAAAGTATGGTAGCCAGCCAAAAATTTCTGTGCTTTAGTAAAACAATTACTTCCTTCTCACCTTGTTAGATTTGGCTTTTTTTTTTTTTTTTTTTTTTTTTTTTGGATATTTTTTTTAAACACTAAAATTACTATTTTATGAATTAATTGAAAAAGTATAATCATGAGCAGAGTAATACTATATCTTGAAACACTTTAACTCTTCAACTCAGTTAATAAATTAATTCAGAAAGTTATTATATAAAATTTCTCAACAAAACTTATAAAAATATAATTCGGAGAAAAAGAGGATAATTTGGCAAGAAAATCAAAGTTTTCAATATTAATGTTTAGCTCTTTTAATGTAAAATAATTTATTGCATATTTGGCAACAAATAGAGGTTTCAAAGTGTAAAATTTTTATGAACAATGGCGGCGGGGGGGGGGGGGGGGGGAGGGGACATAAAAAGTTGGCAGGAACATTAGCTGCTGCTATGAGTTGCCAGTAATTGAGGCACTCAATTTTCTCCCTTTTTTGATGCATTTAGATATTGATAATTAAGTATAGTCATCCTTAAAAGAAAAATATCTTACCATAGTAAATGCCATTTAAATGCAAGTGAAAAAGAAAAGTACATTAGTTGAATAGTACTGATTTTATTCTCAATTAAATAAGTTGGGGAGGGGGGGGGGGGGATTTAAATGAATATAAAAAAAAAAATTCGATACAACTGAGAAATGTATAGCTGCTATGATTTTTAGCCACCAGTAATTGTGAAAGGTCTTCATATTATTTAAATTTAATTGCAGATATCTACAATTAAATAAGGAAAAAAATTCCATACAAAATTAATGATGATCAAACATCATAGTAATTTGTCTCTATGCAAATGTGACATTTTTAAAAGTACAGTAGACTCCCTTAAATCTGCAACCCTAAAATCCACACATTATCACAGATATAAACAATGAAACTTTCAATTCAGATGTAGTGGCAAAATTACAAAATTTGTTAGTTTTATATCATTCAATTTGTATTTTAATATATAATTCTCGTTAATATGACTAAAACATGTAGTTTTCAAGAAGGAAGTACAAATTTATTTTTGGAAAAAATGACGATATTGCTGATATCACTGGTAATCACAATCTTTTTACCAAATATATTTGTGTGTTTAATCAATCTTTTTCAGTTATTAAGACTGGTTTTAAACTGAAATAAAACTTCCTTACTTTATGATTTTAGGTGAATTTATAGGTGTTGTTATGAGGTTATATAGGTGTTTTCATTGAAAAATTCACAGAAAATGTACCACATTTTTATTATGCATATTTAGTTATACATTATTAATTATTTACTTGATCTTTACCTTTAATAATTTAATCATTTTTAAAAATGTCTTACTTTTTATCATTTTAGTTTATTAATTTACTTAATTATTTTAATGTTTTACTCTATTGCAAGCATATTTATAAATTTGATTGCATTATTATATTCAAACTACTGTTTTAAAAAAGTAAACAAAACAATGACCAGAAATCTGCAAAATTGTAAAATCTGCATTGGTCCCAAGCTATGTTGATTTGAGGGAATCATCTGTAATATCATTAGTACTATTAAAGATACTTGTATATTATTCCAAAACCACTTTCAATTAAAGAAAACTGTCCACTAACAATGATTTAATTTTCATAATACTAGATGTAAAATGTGATGTTGAATACAATATTAGCACATGATGTACGTATTCCACTTTTATTTATTTTTTGGAAATGTCAATTTAGTTTTCTAATGAAGGTTACAATTTATTTGCTTTTTTGCTTGTTTTCTCTCACATTTTTGAAGAAAAAAAAATTATAATCCAAATTTTGATAATTTTCGGTCCTCATAATTTCAAGACTTTAACTAGACCAAGGACGGCGAACCTATCATATGTGTGCCACTTTTGGCACAGCATTGCTGTGACTCTAAATCAAAACAAAGTGGGATGACACAAAATCGCGATTGATCTTTTCTAAATTCGATCAAATGTTTTTAACTGCGCCATATAATAATCCAATCTAATTAATTATAGTCTCAATTTTTTATTCGAACAAAGACGATATTTGAAAACTATCTATAAGAATTGGCTATTAAAGATTAGTAATTTCTGATGGTAAAGTTATGGCAACTTTGATTTATTTCAGAGCTATTTAAAGAAACTGGCGTTTGCTAGTGTGACAGTTTTTCTGCCTATCTATGCTTTCGAGTCACTCACTGTTTTCACAAATGAATAATATCAAAACTCAAACAAAAAGCACTTGTCAGATAAATCTGGTTCGGTTTGCATTAAAATTAACCTGATTGAATCAAAAATTCGAGGTTAGTCAAAAAGATGCGACAACAAAAATCAAATTACATCGCATTATTTCTTTTTTCTGAAATATATTTGTTGCCATAATTATTATAGTGTAATACCTACAAGTATGTTCCTCATCTTTTTTAAATCTTAATAGAAAATTTTAGACCATTATTTTTCTACCTACTAAATTTGTTTGTGGTTTTTGTTGGCACGTCATTGTCATGTAAAATATTTTTTGTTCAAATTTACCACGAGTCAACAAATAGGTCCACCAACCCTGAACTAGACTGTATCTACTAAATATTTTGGTACTTTTTGGTTAGCCGAGCGCCTGTGTTATAAGCGCCTGTGTGTATCAAGGCTAGAAAAATTTGAAAAACTTTACATGCCCAGTCGGGCATGCTGTAAAAAAACAAATAGATGCCCGAATAAAGAATTTACCTGCCCAACTTTATGCATTTCTAAATTTCGTGGCTGTAATCTGTAATGTTAAAGCTTGTAAATACAGTAGACTCCCTCAAATCCGCATAGCGTGGGACCAGAAGTTGTGCGGCTTTCTGGTCATTGCTTTGTTTACATCTTCTAAATAGTAATATAAATGTAATAATGCAATCAAAATTATAATTAATGCTTACAATATTTTAAAATTATTGAAAGTAAAGGTCAAGTAAATAATTAATAATGTATAATTAAATATGCATAATAAAGATGAGATACATTTTTCTTGAATAATTCAATGAAACTTGTCTCATAGAGGTACCTTACTAATTCACATCAAAATCATAAAATAAGAGTTTTATTTCAGGTTCAGCCAGACTTAGTAAAAAAAAAAAAAAAGAGCTTGATTAATACATAAATATATTTTGTAAAAAGATTGTATATACCAATGATATCAGCAATATCTTGATTTTTTCAGAAATAAATTTATACTTCCTTCTTAAAAAAGCATGAATTCAGTCAAATTACATATTAAAATATATACAAAATGATATGAAAATAAAAAAAGTCTATAATTTTGTTTCTACATCTGAACTGAAAGTTTCATTATTTACATCTTCAATGATGAGTGGATTTTAGGGGTTTGTTGATTTTATGGTTGTGTATTTGAGGGAGTCTACTGTATAACGTAATCTATAAAATAGTAAAGGATACACCAAGTATTATTTTATATAAATTATTCTGATTTAATAAATGTGTCGAAATATTTTTTGTGAAAGAGTAAGTATTAATATTTTTTAAACAGGTTACACCATTAGAAAGTTTAAAATGCCCATTAATAGTGTTTTATTTTTCCATACTTTTAATGACGAAGCTTATAAAGCTTCTAAAGACTCAAAAACATTTGTGTCTTTTGACTGTCCGTTTTTCCCATGCTTTAAAAACTGCAGAACGGCCTTTATGTGCTATTTTGTGAAGTTCACTTTGGTTTTTAATTAATATCTTGGTTAATTAACAAAAAATCAAAGATCTGAGCTTTAAGTACATTAGGACCTGCCTTGGACTATCCTCATCCAAATTTTCTGTCCTGTATGTGCGATAGATTTCGATAGTCATCGCAGAAACATATATGGAAAAGCATTTTTCTTCAATTAGTACAGATTACATGCCAAACCTTTTAATTAAAAAAATTAAATACAAAATCATTAATTAAAAAATATATGTGGATGGTAACTCTTCCTTAATAATAATAAAAGGTTGGTTGGCGACAGCAAAAATGATTAAGTTGTTGAGTTTAAATCGCAATGTAAGACAGGATTATTAGGGGTAGATCAAGAACGACTGGTCTGCTTTGGCATTTCTCGTTTTATTATGATGTGAGCAACAACAGGCACCAAATCGTCAGTGTGGTGTCACTATTACACTGAGTTACAAGATGAAATTGGTGCCAAATTAAAGTTTAAATACGGTATTTTGAAAATACTTTTGTAGGGCTAAAATTTATGACAAAATACGATGTCATATATTACTATTGACATCCAATAAACATAATATTTTACATTTCATTGCCCTATATATTACTACTGTATCTACTTTCAAGATGAACTAATGGTGTTGGAAATGTTTATTAACATTATTGAAAAATTAACTTATCTGACGTGGCACGAGATGAGTAGAACCAATTTTCCAATTTGATACTATTATTACATTATCAAGTTATGGTCTAAAATTTTAACACATTGAAAATAGCGATAAGTACAAGACAAATATTTCAGTCTGCCTCGTGATATCTTGGTACTATATGAGCAGAGAGAGGTGCCAATTCTACATTTTTACGGTACTATGATATCATTGAGTTACGGCATGAAATTTTAACACATAGAAGAAATTGATTAGTTCAATACAAATTTTCAGTCTGCATCATGATATCTTCATACAAGATGAGTAAAGCAGGGTGCCAATTTTAAATTGGCCAATAAAAAATTGGTGCTCTGCTGTGCTCATTTCGTATCAAAATATGAGACACACTGAAATATTTGTATTGTACTTAGGTACCGTTATCTTTAAATTATCTGCCTACGTTTGGAGTAAAATGTACAGTAATTAATAAATACACGTATTTTGTAGTTCAATTGTAATACAAAATGATGAAAAAACAAACACCTACCAATATCTTCACAACCTTTTTAAAAAAAATTGGGGGGGGGGGGGGAGTGCCATTTTTTTAGCAAAATTTCATGTTTATCCCAGACAGCAAATGTTCAATTTAATTGAAGTAATTTCAATTTCCTTTCTATTACATATTACACTTACCTGTGCACTGAACTATACTAGCTGTAGGGGAAAAAGGCCGTTCAAGGCCAAACATCCTCTTTTCATTTCCCCTTTGTTGTCATGGCATTAGAGGATGCCAGTCCCTTGTCCTTTTTTTTCACCTCACTTCTGCAAAACAAATTTACCCCTGCAAGAGTATGAGTTACTGCAGTATTTGAAGACTCTTTTTGTCGTAACACCAATCTTGATTTTCTTAAAACGAATCAATTGTTCCGCTGATTTTATAACACTTGTTTGTAAAGCTATTTGTAGTTAGAAATATGGATAGATTTTTAGATGACAGATTAATGGTGTTCTTATTTTTTTTATTTAATTAATAATTTGTAATTGTAACTTTATTATTAATTTAAATTAATTATAAATTCAAATAATTTGTGATTTTCTATGACATGCAATGTTATCTGCATTTGTATATGCATGAAGTTTTCTATTATTTTAATTTAAGTGAAAAAAATAAACACACTAACATATATGTGTGTGTTATTTTCTTATAAATTACATTATACACTATTACTATCTTGTAATCATCTTTCTGTCTCAGTAATGACCCAAAAATCGATATAAAATAGCAAATTCAGAGCATTTTCTGAAAAATACTTTGCATTTAAAAAGAGAACGAAAATCAATTGAAATCTGAATAAGAATAGCTTCATGTATTAGGCTTTTATGGGTAAAACTGTTTTCATGAGTTTGGCGAGTAATATATTTAGATTTGAATCCGAGAATTTTACATCTGCATGACCAGCATCCTTAAAACAACAACAAAAATTCAACGAACAAAAAAACAACGGGGGGGAGGGGGTTGAAAACATGGTTCAATCAAATCACGCCACTTCAAATGGAAGGATGCAAAATTATTCTTTATAATCTATAGTAGTAAATTATAGTCTAAAATAACTCCTGCTCTTAGAGGGGAGTCAATGCGTGCTATGAACTATCTGGGTTTTTTTCTCTCTTTTGATTTTCTGAAAAATACAAGCAAATTAAAATAGCTCTTCCATTCATTAAAATCTGAGGGGGAGAATGAAAATGTGTTCATGAATGTAGCGAGTAATACGTTCAGATTTGAATCCAGGAATTTGAGCTCTCATTGACCAACACCCTTAAACAACAATCACAAATAAAAGATTTTGCGGGGGGGGGGGGTAAATGTGGCTTAATTTAATTATTCTGCTTCATTTGCCTTGAAATCTTCCGGAGGAGGGGGGGGGCATTTTTGTATACTTTCAATTATGTGTTTTAATATGATACTTTTTTTTTTCTTTTTGCCATCGGGAAGGCTAAGTCCTTAAAAGGACTTTTTTCTAGCCCGTTAAAAGGCTTTTAAAATAATAATAATAATAATTTTTCAATTAGAAAACAGTCGATTGGAAGTATAATCACTCAACATTCAAATTCACTAGAGCTACTTTCGCTGTCATCCTGCAGATTTATACTAAATTGTTGGGTGACTTCATTTTCATCTGTCAGGCCCAATTTGGCAAAATCTTCTTCCTGCAACTCTTCGGAATGCTTGACACAATTTTTCCAGTTTTCCACAGTAACATGAGAAAGAGCCTCCTCGAACTGTCGCCTTACATCCTTTATTTTAAATGTATTTTTTTTTTTTTTTTTTTGCAACTTTTCCTTTCACCTGAGCCATATAATCAATTAACTCAATTGGATTGTACTGGCAGTGATAAGGTGGAAGCCGCACTACCTCATGTCCCATTTCATATGCAAAAACAGCCGATTCATACATTTTGTATTTTTCTTTGTGCATTTTAACAATACTCAACAATTCAGGAACAATAGTGTTTGAATCATGTATAATACCTTTCCTTTCCAACCAAGCTATATCTGATTTTCGCTTTTTTGTGGATGGATTTTTTTCTAAATGATTAGAATGATAGCTGGCATTGCCTATTACTATGACACTGGGTTCTTCAAGTCCTCTCAGTAAATTTACAAACCATTCTCTAAATACGTTGCTATTCATTTCGTGATGGTAATCTTTTGTAGAGCTTGACTTGCTTGACTGGAAAATTAAATCAGTTCCTTCGATAAAGCCATGCTGAGCTGATCCGGCATGACAGATGATCATCCTGGACCCTTTCCCTGTCGGTACTTTGAGACCACCAGAATTTTTTGAATCTTGCCATACATGACTCTTTGAGTGATTTTGATTCACCCAAGTTTCATCTAAATATATAACTGGACGCAGTGGAGACTCTTTTCTGATATTGTACATTTTTCTAAGAAATTTAATGCCTGCAGCTACGATGTCATTTCTCTCCATCAAAATTTTTCTGCCGTCATTGCCCTTTTTATATTTGTAGTCCATATCTGTTAATATGGTCCACACAGACTTTGCACATCCAGAGAAGTCTATTTTTTGTTCCAAAACTTCTTTTAAATTTTCGCAAGTTGATTTATTTCCGCTATCACAATATTCTTTAACAGTGCAACATACGACTTCTTTGTTAAAATCATCTAATACTGTTACACGTTTTATGCGCGAAACTTTTTTTTAGGCAATGAAAATGACAGATTTTCTAAGCTGGAGTCTGCAATAGTATTATTAGCTTCAGCACAGATCCTTCTATCTCGATACGCCACATGCTTTAGAAGTAGCTTCTTGTGTCTGCATAAATATATCTTTGATTTTTGCATCAGGATTGGAAGCAACGAGCTCTTTAAAATAGTTGTACACATTATAAATAACCATCTTCGACTGTTTTCTAATATCAAGACTGGCTGCCATAATTAAAAGAAAGCAAAAGGTAGAGAAAATGGAAGAAAGCAATGTAATCAAACAAAGGATGGGGTAATACTGCTCAACAGGATCTCTCAAACGGTGTGGGAAAAAGAAGAGCGGTCAATCGGTCATGTGACTGTAACCATAGTTACTAACCTTAGATAAGGGCTGAGGAGTGACCAATGAAAGGGGGGGGGGTTGTCCTTGAAAAGTCAATTTTTTATTCGGCGACTAAAGGTATTTTATAATATCTTCAAAATTAACTGAAATATGTCAAAAAATACTTTTTTTTATTCAAAATTATCAATTTTTTTTATATTTGAGTACCTATAAAATAGTTACATTATTACATAGAGCTTGGATTCTAGTTCAAAACATAGTGAGTAACATGGAAAGCATTTTGAGAAAATTTCACTGAGGTATGTTTAAAACATTTTCACGTGCTGTTAATAAACTTTTCCTGAAGCATTAGTTCATATTGAAAGTAGATACCTTAGTAATATATAGGGCAATGTAATGTAAAATATTATGTTCTTTGGATGTCAATAGTAATATATGATGTTATGTTTTGTCATAAATTTTAGCCTACTGGACGTTTCTACCAAGATATGACCAGGCAGACCAAAAAAAAATTTAATACTATATTTAACCTTTAATTTGACACCAATTTCATCTCGTAACTCGATGATACAGTCAAACCTGTCTATCTCGAAACCTGCCTATCTCGAAAACCTGTCTATGTCGAAATTTTTAAATTTCCCTGCATTTTCATTCAAAAATCAACGTATTTTCCAAACTTATCTCAAATTATTGCTTCTCCAAACCTGCCTATCTCGAATTTTCGGAAGAAACACCCCTTTTCAATTCAAGATCCGATCTTTTTTATGAGTAACAAACAATCTCACCGTAGCAACAATAAACGTTTGTAACTCGTTAGTCCTCATTTCCGTGAAATACCTGGAGGACATACGCCACTTTCCGCACCGCAGGGGTTGCTCAGGGACTGCCAGGGAATTAAGACAGATTCTACGATGGGAGAGAGGTGGCTAGGGGTTGAAGGAAATAAGTGTATAGGCAGTCTGTACTAATTTTTCCTATGAAAGAGAACTGGCCCTCTTAGTCTATGATCATTTAGAAGATATTTAAGAGATCATGAGAATATCTTGGTGACTCGAATGATCTGAAGGTTAATTAGAAAAAAAAAACACTTTACTAAATTTTACAACACATAGCCAATTATTTTGCGTACGTCACTGCGAGAATAATTCTGCGCGCTCTGGAGAGCTCAGATTTGACTGCATAGCACGTGACTGAAAGCGCTCGGAAGGAAACGACGGGAGAAGTAAGGCACGGCACACTATTGGCCGAAATGGAAAACCTCTCCTCGTGCTGCGCGGAGAGTGAGAAAGAGCATGCCTCTGCAGTCATTTAGCCAAACGAGTAAGGAGTAAAGAATCGTTTCAACACATTTCACTGTCTAATTTAGCGCTAAAAATGTCAGGTGTGAAAAAAAAATAATCGTTTTATTAATCGAAAAAAATATGGAGATTTTGACTTTTTTGAAGGCAAATCCTTCTGTGAAAATCGCTGTTAATTTTGGAATCCCACCCAGTATTCTTTCCACCATCGTAAAGAATAAAGATTTCATCGAAAAGAACTTTGAAAACAGGATTAAAATCACGAAAAAGAACCGTGCATGCCCTTTTTCCGATGTGGATAAATGTGTAAAAAAATGGTTTGAGCAATACTTTGAAGAAGGAATTCCTATCAATGGGTTAATGCTTCAAAAAAAAAAAAAAAAAAGCTGAAGACTTTGCAAAAGAGCTGAGACTTAGTAATTTCAAATATAGTAATGGCTGGTTTGAAAGCTTCAAAATGAGATATGGCATTGTCTTCAGAAAATTTTGTGCAGTCTGTGCCAACAAGCGTTATCGATGATTGGCTTGAAACACTTCCATCTTTGTTGCAAGGATATGATCCAGCTGATATTTCTAATGATGATGAAACCGGCCTTTTTCCCAATGCTTGCCGAACAAAACAACAATTTTTAAGGAGATGAATGCAAAGGAGCCGAGCAGAGTAAAATGAGAGTAACTGTACTTCTAGCTACTAATCAAAGGCAATGCAAAACTTCCGCCAGTAAAGATTAGGCGTTCTGCAAAACCAAAATGTTTTGCAAAAGTAAAATGATTTCCTATTCTCTATAAATCAAACAGATAATCTTGGATGACCAGCGAAGTTTTTGGCGAGTGCTTAAAGAAAGTCGATAAATCGATGGGCTTGAAAAACAGAAAAATTCTGCTCTTCATCGATAATTGCAGCTCTCATATGAATCTTCCTTCAACGAAGAACGTTACGGTAAAATTTCTACCCTCGAATACAACTTCAAAACTTCAACCGTTAGATCCAGGGATTATTCGGAGTTTTAAAGTTGAATATAGAAAAGAACTCGTTCGAAGACTCATCAATGCAATTGAAGATGGTGAGAAACTTCCAAGCATAACTGTTTTGGATGCTATGAGGATGATAGACTATGCTTGGAGATGTGTCACGGAAAAAACTATGAAGAATTGTTTTAAAAAGGCTGGATTTGAACAACCATGCACTGTCGGAGAACAACAGCTAAACGAAACAGAATAACAACCGGCCGATGAAATTGATGAAAACTCCAAGGAATGAATGATTATCAGAGATGAACTAAGTATTGATAGTTCATTTAAAGATTTTGTAAACGTAGATGAATCACTGGTAACGAGCGGAACATTATTAACAGATTACGAAATTTTAGAAAACATTCCAGGGATTTCTGATGATGAAGAGGAAAATGATGAGGACAACATCAGTATAGAAAGAGTTGTTACACCAAAAGAAGCAGAAAAAGCCGTTGGAACATTGAGAATTTTTCTTGAATGCCAGGACAATATTGATCAGGATTGCTTCTCTGCAGTTGTAAAACTGCAAAAAATTGTCCAATGTAAAAATGTTTTCGATCAAAAACTCCTAACGGATTACATTTCGTAACGTATGTAAATAAAACTTACTATTTTAAACCTTCAGTCTTTTGTATTTAGTATAAAGAAATTTTCCTAGTCTGCTTATATAAAACCTGTATATCTCGAAACCTGTTTATTTCGAATTTATTTTTGTCTCCCGAGAAATTCGAGATAGACAGGTTTGACTGTATAATCATTTTTGACGCCACCATCCACTGTATAATGAAGAAAAATAAAGTTCTGTAACTTTTCGCCTTGAAATAAAAATAATTTACATTGAACTGAATTATAAGAACGTTCACCATATCTGAGAAACATCTTATTCTTATAGTGTTTCGAACGCATATTCCCCGAGAACCAGAATACCTCTTTCTGGTGCCTTAGACCAGTTGGCCATTTGAAATTCGCTTAATGTTCCTCTGAAATGGAACCAGTTCAAAACTGGTTTCCCTCTCCGTTCAACGTCAAAAAAGCACCGTAAAAGTACTTTAAAGAAGATTTAAGTTAAAAAAAAAAAAACTTTTTAAAGCATATCAGAGGTGTTTCCCAGAGTTCCATAATAAAGAGGCATGCTGTGCGCGGAAAATGCTTTTCAAAATTCGGAACTTGGTGGGAAAAAAATTTAGGAAAGAAAAACATAATTTTTGTTAGCTTTTATTTAAATACAGTAAACTCCCGACTATCCGGCCTAATGTGGCAGAAGGGTAGGCCGGATAACAAAAATCCGGATAGGCCGGAATTCTATAAAAATTTATTCACTTCCTGCCCTTTCTTCATTATATTAAAAACGCATGTTACACATTTTTCGATAAATTTTATATATACAGTGCATACAGTTTCAAAATAAGTAAAACATTAACGTAAAACGTAAGCCTAATTCGTAAAAAAATTAGTAAATCTTATTTTACTGTTTATTAATAAATGATTTCACAAATATGAAAATTTATGAATAAGATACAAGTCAAAACTTAGTTTTTGAAAAAATTCTTGCTAGATGACTGCTTCTCCCTTTTAGCCCTATCCACGACCCTCTTCGTTCATCACCCATTTCGTTAATCTTCAATAAATAAAACACGATGCACACCAAAAGACTATACGAAAATAACCAGGATAAGCGGAAAATAACATCCGCACTTCAGAAAATAACATCCGTTGCACAACTGACGAAACAGGTTATGAAGCCTTAACCCCCCTCCCCCCCCCCTCCCTTCAGGTCTGTCTCTGCTATTGCATTTGCAATCCCTTCTTGCTCTTTCCTGTCGTGAGATAGCACTTTCCTATGGACTGGAACTTGCCTGTCTCGGCCGCTTGCAACATTTCTCCTTTTTTTACTAGGCCGGATAGTCGGGAGTTTACTGTACCAAAAAATTAAAAATATTCCCCAGTTTTATGTACGATTTATTTACTGTTCGCGCACAATTTTAAAATCTGGGCTGTTTTTGTTCCGATTTTTCCGAAAATAATTTAAGGCATTCGGTTCCAAAAATTTAAAAAATTCGTCAGTCCGAAAGTTCGGATACGAAAAACCGGAAATTTTGACAAATGGTAGCCATAAAAAAGTTCATTTCGTCAAGCGTTCGCAGAAAAATCTCAAATTTCGTCAAAGGATCACGGAAAAAACGCAAATTTCGTCAAATGATCGCGGAAAAAACGCAAATTTCATTAAAGGATCTCGTAAAAGACGTGAATTTCAACAATGGATCACGGAAAAAAAGCGAATTTCATCAAAGGGATGCGTAAAAATGAAAATTTCGACAAAAGACAGCAAAAAACGCGACATTTCGTCAAATGATCTCGTGAAGAAATGCGAAATTTGTCAAGGGATCGCGAAAAAAAGCAAATTTCGTCAAAGGACAGCAAGAAAAACTCGAATTACGTCAAATGATTGCGGAAAATGCAAATTTCGTTAAAGGGTCTCGTAAAGCCGGGAACCCACATGCGGAAAAATACGACGGAATTGGACAGCGGAACGACAAATTGACCCCATATTTGCCGCGTACAAATGCGAAAACGCAGCGGAATTGTAGTTAAACATGTTTTAACTTTTTCCGTTTTCCGCGACGGCATCTGTAGAAATCAAAGTATGTAGGTTTGTCACAGACATGCGCTATGCGCAGTAGTTAACGCGGAAAACGCAAGTGCGATTCTCATTTCCAAGTCGGAAATTTGGCGTAGCGGAAAATTTGCAGCTGAAGATTTCCGTCTATCTTTTTCCGCATGTGGGTTCCCTGCTTAAGAGACGCGAATGTCAACAATGGATCGCGAAAAAACGCGAATTTCATCAAAACATTGCGGAATAAACGCGGATTTCGTTAAAGGGTCGCAAAAGTGCGAATTTCTTCAAATGATCGCGGGAAAAAACGCGAATTTCGTCAAAGCATTGTGGAATAAACGCGGATTTCGTCAAAGGGTCGCGTAAAAAGCACGAGTTTCGTCAAAGGGTCCGCTTAAAACGCGATTTTCATCAAAGGGTCGCGGAAAAAACACAGTGTGGTCTCTTTAGGAAACAGTACACATACAAACATCTATAATTATCATAGATATAGTTTTTAATCCGAAATAATATACTACTGAACTAACTTTTGAAAAATCAGGTTAATCCGAACCCAATTGGCAGGAAAATACACTCTGCCTGAAATCCACCCGACCAGAAACAGTTAACTGGACCAGCAGCAAAAAACTTCCATTACAGGGATAGCCGATTTCCACACTATAGCGCCTAGAATATATAGTTTGGAAATCGGCTATACCTTTAACACTTGAAAAAGCGCTAAAATATTGTATCCCTTAAATGTGCAACGATGCTGTTGAAATATAAAAATCGCAGCGACATCTGCTGGATATTTGCTACAACTGTAAGATTTTGCTAGTCTATATACAATGTAATAGAGGTCTGCACGGGCCGACATTTCCAGTCCCGGGCCCGACTCAGAGGAAAGAAAATTTGGCCCGGCCCGGTAAAAAAGTTGAAAGTTCGACGCGGCCCGTAGAAAAAAATTTATTGGCCCGGCCCGGTTAAAAAGTTGAAAGTTCGGCCCGGGCTGAAAAAAAGTTAAAATCTCGGCCCTAGTGAATTTCTACAAAACATTGATTTTTATGTCGATTTGGTTAAAAGTTTTTCTCGTACGAGGAGAACAAGCCAAAAATATTTATCTTAACTTTTCTTTTCATGTTCATAATCTTCATTTTTATAGAAATGCCGCAGGGTGCGATATTTATTTTTTTTAATGAATCTATTTCTTGTATGTAAATGTTTCAGTTATCATTAATATTGTTAATCCATATTCCATGTATTGAAGTGTTAAACATCTGAAAAATGCTATACAGTAAAATCTAAGACTGAATTGCATTGAAAAAAAAATGCGTTATAGACAAGTTCCCTTCTTAGCAAGTGTAAACGTATTATATATTATTTTCTTACGTAGTATATCAATTTTGTTTGTTACTAATTTTTATAATTTTCTTACGTACTATTAAGTAGTATATTAATTTTACATGGATCAACACGTTTTTCAGTTTAAAACAAGATTCCTTCCTAGACAGGTTCTTTTTCACACGTTTTACTATATTTTAAGGCTGGGATTACGGTGCCTCACTTAAGATCAACTTAGAGACTTACGATATAAACAAAACGTAAACGGCATTACGGTGCCCCGCGATCTTACGACAGCTTGGAAGCAGCCGTAAGATAAGACGCAAGTGGATGCGCACGCAACCACAACAAATATAACTGCGGCCTCTGATTGGCTGACTGCAGGAGGACTTACGCCGAAGTACGAGGACTTACGCTGAAACACCGTAATACCAAGTTACGATCGATTGCAGGAACGCCCATCCTACGATCGAGCGTAAGATTTAAGATAGCGAGGCACCGTAATCCCAGCCTAATTTAACTATATTTTAATAAGTGTAGAAATCTACTACTCTTTAAAAAGAATGAATTTGAATGTTTAATTGTAGAATAACGGCGATTTAAAAATGTATGCATTTTTTGACAAAAAATTTGTGCCAAACCTAATTGTACTGACCTTTGAATGGACCAGGCCATTCCGAGACAATGATTTTCATACGGGGTGGGTGAAAACTAGGAATGAAAATTTTGGGCCATGAAGATTAGGAATGAAACCAGTACCCGGGTATGTGCAGAAAAAATAAGTTCGGCCCGGCCCGGCCCGGCCCGAACCTTCAGGAAAAAAGTAAGGCCCGAGCCTTCAGAAAAAAGTAAGGCCCGGCCCGAGTGCCATGAATGAAAATAGGCCCGAGCCCGGCCCGTGCAGATCTCTACAATGTAATACGAAAATCCCGCAGATGTCGCTGCGATCGACACTTGGGATTTTGGCAGTATCGTCGCACATTTAAGGGATAAAATTTTTTAGCATTGTTTGGATAGCATATTTCCACAATAGATATTCTAGGCGCTATAATTAAGGCTCCTATAACACAGGCTGAATCGTCAAGCATTTTGTTTCCCACTTAGACCAATCAGCGATTGTTGCCCACGTGGCGTGGCCAATCGTTCTTCTCCTACCGGCAATTAAATGGCGGCGTGAGTCAGCCCGTATTATAGGAGCCTTAGCTATAATGATAACAAGGTAGTTGGTCAGCAATATCTTAATCACGTGACTGCTAAGAAGGGAGGGAGTATCACGGCTTGGCCTCATTCATTGGCTGTGGTCAAGCAAATGGACCTTATGCACGTGACCTGAGGTCGAGGCTAAAATTCTTTTGCTGGCGGTATTTAGCATAGCAATCTATGCAGAGTTATTAATGCTTGTTTGTTAAAAATACCGCAAAACAATTCTTTGTTGTAGCAGCATATACTTAATATTTTGTAATATAAATTCAAAATGTTGTTCTGTATTCTAGAAAATTCCTTAAGTTTACCAATTTTCAATTAAAATGTAAGCACTCAACCTGAGTCAAGGCTAAAGTCGTCTGCTAGCGGTGTTTGCGCCTGCGCATACTGGCATTCTAGTGGTGCAGTGGCTATAATAACAGATTAACATACCGCCAGCTCTGGCGTCTGACGTCATCTGAATAAGGCGCGCCACACACCAGAGAGACGCGACAATAATCGTGAGACATGAGACAAATTCTGCTGTTCAAACCGGTTTTTTCTTTGTTAACAGGGTGAAATTGTCGCATGCCTCAAGCTTTTCTGCTGCATGACTCCCTGGTGTGTGGCGCGCCAAAGGCCCTTTGGTTGCTATGGCGAAATCAGCTGATTGCAAGGACAAGATAGATCATCTAGGGAAATGCACTAAAAGTAAGTTATCGACTTTGACAAGAATAGTTTTGTTGAAAAAATGTCGATAGATCTACCTTTCAGAGTTGAAATTTTGCTAAAATGACCAGAATCTTCTAAATTTTGAAGTTCTGTAAACTTTACATTTGAGTCCCGTTGTAAACTCTCGTCACCTTTTAAGTAACGTCCGATTGGTTTAAGAAAAGACTGCCCAAATTATTAGTCTCGATTAAGAATGCAATCTGCTGATAAGATGTCTAAACGCAACGTACTATATACCACGGAGTGGATCTTCTTTACACGGCCGGCGATCGGCACAAAAGATGAACGCGCCGCTTTGTACCAATCATCGTGCAAAGATGATCTACTCCGCGTGACGTTTTAAACGTCATGAACTGGTCTTGTATGTCGTTGGTCACGGTCTAAGAAGCAGGGGTATAGCGCCTAGAATATATAGTGTAGAAATCAGCCATCCCTGTAACGCTTAAAAAAGTGCTAAAATATTGTATCCCTTAAATGTGCAATGATACTGCTGCAATATGCAGATCGCAGCGACATCTGCAGGATATTTTCTACAACTGCAAGACATTGCTAGTCTATACAATGTAATACTAGTAATATGAAAATCCCGCAGATGTCGCTGCGATCGACACTTGGAATTTTAGCAGTATCGTCGCACATTTAAGGGATACACATTTTTAGCACTGTTTGGATAGCATACTTCCACACTAGGTATTCTAGGCGCTGTAGCAGGGGAGCCGTTTGGGCAAGGCTAGGGGGATAAAATGTGATTGATCAAGACGATTTTGGACAAAAACTTTCCGAATTTACTATTAGTCACAAAAACCTATGTTATCAAGCGCAAGAAAAAAACCTATTTTATGGGAGAGTAGAAGTAGGGGAATATAATGATCCATATCTACCGGAAGTGAAGTGGTGTATAAGCTAAAAATTAATACCACCAATGGTTGACTCGTAGGTTTATCATTGTGTTCGTCCTATAACTATCGTCCATTTTTTCATACCTTTGTTTGTAGAACATACATGTTAAATTTGAGCGATATCTCGCCAATTTTGGTTGTCCTTGGCGACCTTCCCTTTCCTGGCGTAGGTTGTGCGCGCTTTCGCCAGTACACCGATGTAATTCATGTTGATATGGCGTGCGTTTGTTGCCGTCCACTTTTTAAGCACTTTTTCTTTAATTAAAAGGCATAATCCAGATGGTTATTGAGTAATCAATTCTTTATTTAACATTACTATCAAAATCTCAATGATAAACCTACGAGTCAACCACGGGTGGTATTAATTTTTGGCTTATGCACCACTTCACTTCCAGCAGACAGGGATCATTATTAGATTTCCCTACTTCTACTCTTCCATAAAATAAAAGTTTTTTTCTTGTGCTTGATAACATAGGTTTTTGTTAAGGCTTCTATAATCCGGGCTGACTCACGCCGTCATTTAATTGCCGGTAGAAGAAGAACGATTGGCTACGCCTCGTGGGCAACAATCGCTCATTGGTCTAAGTGGGAAACAAAATACTTGACGATTTAGCCTGTTTTATAAGAGCCCTAGTTTTTGTGTTGTCAGCTCTTGGACGATATCACTTACTTGAAAAGCTTGTCGTCATTCCCAAGTTAATGTTTGTTTGTCTAACTCGTTCAGATGAGTATCAGCACGCTCTGTACACCTGGGTTGCCATATTTTGGACAAAAACGTTAATCTAGGTTCTGTGCCTATGTCAGCATCTTTGGACATTTATGGAATAGCTGATTGTCACACTATATATATGTATATATACACTGTTAAAAATATCGTGAAAAATTACCTCTGTTTTTAAAGGCTATCTATTTTCTGACCAATGAGAACGCTACATAAACACCTATGGAGCCTTCTCATTGGTCAGAAAATAGATAGCCTTTAAAAACAGAGGTAATTTTTCACGATATTTTTAACAGTGTATTCCCTGGCTGACTTTTGTCTACGAATGGCGATGTTAATCAGTTTTTGGAATCGAGAGCGAGACGACATGATCCATTCGGATTGGAGCAGAATGTACCATGTATGGTGAGTACTACTTCTACCAATTAAAAATTTGCCATTGTACCATATGTCGACATTACCGTCGGATCCGAAGCTAACGAGAAACAGACTTCCACGACCAATGACATACAAGGCTAGTTAATGATCAGGGATGTAGTGGAGGGTATACGCAGGTATACCTTCTGGGTTTTTTTATGAAGCTCCGTATACCCACTGTTTCTCATATAAAGCTACAGCGTATATCCTAGGCATGACGTTGATGACTTTAGCGTATACCTTGTGCCTATAGCGTATATCCTCTGTTTTTTTACGACTACATCACGGTTCATGACGTAAAATGATGGGCACGCCGCTTTGGACCAACCATCGTGTAAAGATAATCTATTCTCTGTGTGACGTTTTAAAAAATCATAAACTGGCTCTGTATGTCGTTAGAGAAAGCCTTACGCCTCTCTTTTTTTAGACTATTTGAATCACGTGATGCTCGAATACAGGAACATAATTAGAGCACCACGTGGCTCTAGCTGTCTAACCAGCGCAAAACTAGATACCGGGCTTGCTCATTCATTATCATGACGCCAGAAGCTGTGGCTGGCCGCGACCAACGAAATACACAGTCAATTTATACGTTTAAAACGTAACATGGAGTGGATCGATTACATGGCGGTTGGTACAAAGCGGCGCTCCCGTCGTTGATAGGAATCAGCCACCATTTGTAACCCCATATTACAGCGTCTAGAATATATAGTGTAGAAATCGACTATCCCAGTGATACTTTTAAATATCAAACGATGCTGAAATCCAATGAGTCGATCACAGCGACATCTGAAAGATATTTTCTAAAACTCGAAGGCGATTTGGTCTAGACGCTGTTTTAATACGATGGTAGCTTTGAAATTTGAAATATATCTCAGATGTCGCTACGATCGGCTTCCTGGATTTCAGCATCATTGCGCATTTAAGGGATACAACTTTTTAGTGCTGTTTGGATAGCAATTTCCACACTATAGAGCAGTTCACTTCACGTGACTTCTACCGTAGAACAATGAAAAAGCTGTAGGACACACAAATAGAGAAAAGCATTGCTAAAGGTAGCGATAGTTGTCCTACAGCAGCAGCAAAAACCTGTTCGTGACGTCACTTTGCACATCTCTATATATTCTAGACGCTGTACCCATACAGCACAATAACGTCCTGAGCACATACGATAAGCGTCATATATAGGATATAGCCTCGTCCGTTGGACATAATACAATATCCCATCGTTATCCTGAGAACATCCGGTGGGAAACAAAAAGAGACACCTAATCACGCCGTGATGGACGTCATTTTCAGCCATTAATAGGATGACAGAAGGACGTGATAAAATGAATAGAACTGTGCATCCTCTGCTCGTCCAGCATGCGGTATTCATAGGGTCAGTAGCGGACGCTTTAAATAAAACTATTTAAAAAAATTAGCAGAGGGGAGGGTAATGGACTTTATCCATGTGACGTCAAAGTAGGTATAGAAAAGAAAAACACCAATAAGCGTGCAGAATTTTTTAACGTTGCTTCTCCTTCGTCCAATAAACAGTCATTTTCGGAGGCCATATACCTACAGAGGCGTAGCTACAGCGTCTAGAATACATAGTGTGGAAACATGCTATCCAAACAACGCTAAAAAATTTTATCCTTTAAATGTGCAACGATACCGCTAAAATCCCAAGTGTCGATTGCAGCTACATCTGCAGGTTTTTCATATCCTGCAGATGTCGTGGCGATCTTTATATTTCAGCAGCATCGTTGCACATTTAAGGGATACAATATTTTAGCACTTTTTTAAGTATTACAGGGATAGCCAATTTCCACACTATATATTCTAGGCGCTGTAGCGTGGCTTTTGCCATTCCTGTGTAAAGTCCATTGTACACTTAAAAATCTGCAGCATTTGCTGCATAGTCACTCTCTTGCTTTTATAGAAAAATGTTATTTGACTATATTATTGAGCATTCTCATTGGTCAGAATAGAGACATTCTATAAATGCGGTGGAGTGACCATGCAGCAAATGCTACATATTGTTAACAGTGTACCACACTGCTTTTCCTAATAAACTGGGAGGCGGCAGTATGGACAATCACCTCATTGAGTTCACAGACTTAAAACTGGATTCGCATATTAAAGCGCACTCAGTTTGCAGAGTCCTATCTTGGTGGGAAACCCGATTTTAGCGGTTGACCATTGTGCTTTCCAGTACGAAAACATGGAGCAATAAAACACAATGGTAACCTACGAGTCAACCGATAAAATCGGGTTTTCAACCAAGATAGGACTCGGCAAACCGAGTGCGCTTTAATATGCGAATCCAGTTTTAAGTCCGTGAACTCGATGAGGTGATTGTTTGTTCTGCCACCTGCCGGTCTATAAGTGAGGCCTCGGATTTCTATTTCTTATTAGACTGGGAGGCGGCTGCACAAATCATCACCTAATCGAGTGGATAGCTGAAATTCAAGTAGACAGAACTCAATTCACATATTAAAATGCAACGGGTCTGCCAAGTCCTATCTCGATGGAAAACACTTGCAAATCGGATTCTAGTGGCGGATTGGTAGGTTCAACATTGTGTATTCTTGCAATCAAAAGTATCAAAACATGGAGGATTGGGAGCCCGGAAAACAACGGTAAACCTACCAGCCCACTACTAAAATCGGGTTTGCAGGTGTTTTCCTACCAAGAAATTGACTTGGCAGTCTAGTTGCATTTTAATATGCGAATCAAATTCTGTCTAATACTGAAATTTCCGCCTTCAACTCGATGAGGTGATGGTCTGTGCAGTCGTCTCTCGGTCTAGACCTTAAACTGTGCAGCGGCTTACACTGAAACATTTCTATTAAAAAATAATGCTAGTCTAGGCAATTGCTGTCAGGTACCAATATTTTTTAAAGAAATATTGCAGTGTACACCACTGTGCAAGACAAAATTTTAAAAAATCCGAAGATCATTTAGAAAAGACAGGTGGGAGCAATTGCACCCCCCATTATTCGGATTTTTAAAATCTTATATATTTCTTTTTATTAAAAAAATATTTTGTTAGATTTCTTTCGATATGATTATGTTTCCTGTTGTTTTTCGCAAATATAGGAATTATCCCATATGAATATATTATAATAAAATTATTTATTTGAAAATAAGTCTGAAAAATGAATGCACGAAAAATACTAGTTCATTTCAAGCGAAAAATCATATATACAGGGTGTTTCTACGATCATGGGACAAACTTGGAGAGGTGATGTAGCTGGCTGAATCAAACATGTTTTATGTAGGAACATGTGGTCAGAAATGAAAAGTTTTGGCGAAAAACAAGAAATGCAGAGGAAATGTAAACGAACGTTTTATTGACATAGCAATTAAAGTAAGTGCTCAAATGTGCCACTGGCAGCGTCTAGCAAGTGAGTGGCGTACGTTTTCACAGATTCCAAGTGTTTCACGAACATTTGCAGCAACGATTGAAAGTCTTGAAATGAGAATGAGATCCTCATCAGAGTCAACTGGTATCGTCAAAGGGTACTTGCTAGATGCTGTCAGGTATGTATCTATGTTGGTGGTGCCACATTTGAGCACTTACTGCAATTATTATGTCAATAAAACACTTGTTTCCATTACATCCACATTTATTGTTTTTCGACAAAACCTTTAATTTCCGACCTTCCATTGCTTCTTTATGTGTATTTTACGTTCCCTTAAAGTTTGTCCCATGATCGTAAAAACATCCTGTTGTCAACATCCCTTTCTTCAACTAATAAGTAGGGTACGATGAATTATTATCACTGGATAGGATTCTTTGCCCATATCTGATATAGCATACTGAATTTTCTTAATATCGCACATTATTTCTGATTTCATCATCAGACATCTACTTTCTAATGAAAATCTTATTTCGAAAACTATATTAGAAAATGAATCGCCATCTAATTCAGTTTTCTCATAAGTTAGCATTGGATTTAATGATCATGCTGGAACCGTGGAGTGGCCTCTTAAGGCTATTCTCAAATTCCCTGCTCAACAACACAAAACTGACATATTTTCAGATTCACTTTTAAACATAACAGCATGAAACTGGTGAACATTTAAGGGATTTGGAATCAAATAGCATTTTCCATTTTTTGACAATTTACAAGCAATTGTTATATGATAGGTTTTTCTGCTTTCCCGCATTGGTGCAATGTTTGATCACAGTAGTAACTCAACTTACGTCAGCAATTCATTTCAAGACTAGCGACGTAAGTCGAGGTACATCTAGATAAGCAAAAAAGGGATAAGTAATAAAAATTCTCCAAAATCTAATAAACATATTCTATCATATTTGGAGATTATTGTTACATACATTTACAAGGGCATAGGAACCGGGAGAGCTGTTGCTCCCCCTGGAATATTTCAAACGGGCTCAGTTCCCCCGGGAGAAATTCTCGCGTCACATCTGTTTACGATACATTGCTAAATTAAAAAATAAAGTATACTTTTTTTAGGAAATTCACACAATAAACAACAAAGAGAAGAGAGATAGGGGTGGTGAGCACACTTGTTTGTGTGCCTTCACCCTTTTTCTCATTGTTTACAACCCTCCCGATTTCCAGAAAAAAGGGGGTCTTATATAGGTCTACTACAAATTACCTGCTCCGATAACATATTTATAAAGAGGAGGCCTTTAAAATTGATTTGTAAAGAATTTGTAAGCAAAACAACAGAAAGCACTTTAATTTTTGGTAAATGGAAGTGGGAGAAGCCTTAAATTTGAATATTGTATTCGGGATCACACATAAATTAAGTTTCTATGTATCAAGTATATCTATTAAAAAATATTTTAACTGGATTAAAGAGTTGGTGATCTTTTGATATGCTTCTATTTTATACTTCTGATGTTTGTGAAACGTGCAGCACTATGAAGGAACCCCCCAAAATGAACGAAATGATCCGCGCCACTAGCTTTCTGCAATATGCCCCAGCTCCCCCTGTTTGTACAAAGTCCCTACGCCACTGTACATTTAACAATTTAACATTAGCAAAAAACGCTTTTGCAATAAAAGAATTTGGAATAAATCAATGAATTGTTAACTTGCAATTTATTGTTCTTCTAGCTGCCTTGTTAGAGTCAGAGTATACAAAAAAATTTTTTGTAAAGAAGTTTGAACTGACAAATTTTTCTTTTTTACTTTTAGAAGCTCTTTTTAACAGCAGAGAATTTTCTAAGCTTTTTTTATTTGTTTCTCGCTATCACTTGACTGTCATGGGTAAGTTTCCCTTCATAGAACCAAAAGTCTTCAAAAAAGTTCATTAAGGAATTTTTTTGTCCAGGCCAGATGACATAAATACGGGGTGACGTAAGTTGTAGCACTACTGTATATATAGTTTCTTAATAAGAAAGCCTTCCAATTTTGTCCTTGTCAAATAAAAGTAAATTAAAAAATGTGTAAGAAAATAGTTCCTTTGGATTTGCTTGCTAAAAAATCTTGCTATCCTTAATTTTGGTGAGCAATGGCAAATGTAGCACCTTTTTCATTTTTTTTTTTTTTTTTTTTTTTTTTTGCAAAAGGTATTTAGGCATCCCCAGAATATTCTGGTATATTTGTATAAAGATCAAATAAAGAATTGTGAAAAGGCTTTTTACTACATCCATTTCCCTTTAAATACTTTTTCTTAATTTGTTTTTCACATTTTCAAATTTTAACATAAGTATTGTATGTTGCAAATTAAAATATTTACTTTCATACAGCCATTTAAAAATGCGTCAAAAAATATTGTTAAACATTCAAAAAAAAAAAAAAAAAAAAAAAGTTTAAAAAGCACAGAATTATCTTAATTTTGCAGTTCCATTACTAAAGACATTGTCCCAATAATAATGCTATATTAAATTGTTATTTTGTAATAAAAATTTGTTAAATCAAATAGCTGATGCTTCATAACATTACATTTTTGCAAAACAAATAGAATCTATCTAGCAGAAATGTATTAATTCATTTTAATTTAGTTCACAATATTGCAGGCAAAGAAGAAAAAAAAACTTTGAGAAAAGAGGTGTCCTTAATTTTTTTTTTATATATAAATATCCTCTTCGGATCTCGAGTATCCTATAGGATACAACATCTTTACCATTTTTTCCCTGCATATAAATAATGATAAAAAAAATGAGAATGGTGTGAATGGAATCTTAAAAGATAACCAAACTAAAGCAAAATAGCAATTTGTTTCTTATAGTGCTGTTTTCGACCATAAAATGGGATTTAAAAATGACTTGCAGCAAAAATGAGCGAAGTATACAAAAATGAAAAGTAAATCATTTTTTATATGTTAAAATACTAGATGTAAAGTCCATTAAAAATAAAAATTTATTAAGTGCATAATTACTTCATATTTTTCATTATTTTTTCCATGCAAAACAAAAGAAAATATCCTAATAAATTGTCAAAAAATGTACTTATTGAGTCCAGCGTGTCTTATATGATATATCAAATTTTATGTACAAAAAATTAATTTTTTTTTTCCTTTTCAATCTTTCTTAGTTATCACTTTGAGAATATAAATTCATAACTGAAATAAAAAAAATATATATATGAAAATAAACCCTGGGGTCTGAAGAGGATATACACAAGTCTTATCAATAGATTGTATAAATCCTTTCATTCAAAATTTTAATTATTAAAATAAATGATATTCCCATCTCCCAGGAATATTTTATAGATTTAGGATGAATTTAATATCCAAATGACAGTGTACACGAACAGCTTATCAGCTTTCAGTACAGAATTTACCCCCACCCTTTCCCTTTTAGAATATACAAAGTAAAACTATATTAAAAAGTAAATCGGGATACTTATTTTTAAAACAAACTTAAAAAGTAAATCGGGAGATTTATTTTTAAAACAAACACTACATTAACTCAAAAGAAAATGAAAAATGTTTCTAATAAGTTTCCTTGTATGAGCTCTATATGTCTAAAAAATTTCTCACATTGAAAATTTATATTTTATAATAAATGATGCTTCTGAAATTTTATTTAACGATATTTTTACCAGCACATATTTAATATTTTGTTGTAAAGTGTCTAATTTTCACACATTAGAATATATTTTCAGATTCATTCATTCTAAATCTAAAATTCCTTAAAACATGAATTTCTTTTCCAAGCTACAAAAAGCAAATACAGAATTTCTAATTTTTATTTGGCTTTTGAAAATATATTTCAGTATTTTAAATGTTACAAATTGTGCTGTATTATTTTATGATACAGTTATAATTTCACATGTTATATTAGGTCTCTGCTGAAAAATTCTTTACAAGCCAAGCATATGAAAGTAGAAAAAAAAAAGAAAGAAAAGATATTGCATTAATAAATTCTGTCTATTTTAATGCATAGCTGGCAGACTTGTTGTTTATTTATTTTCAAATTAAGTGAACATATTTCAACCAGAAATTTTATTTGATGAATGAAAAGATAACTACTTACATAGAAAGAATGAATGAAAAAACTTTCTAGGTCAAAGTATGTATATTTCAAGGAACAATTTTGAAGTATGTATATTTTGGAAAATGGAAGGTTGGCAGATATGATAATGTGAGCATAAAATTCTTTAGTTTAATCAAGCAGAAAATGTTTTTTATCAGCAGAACTTGTTGAAATCATTGTGAGATGAATAATAATTTGGGTAGACAAAATCATGAAGATAAACAAACATTGTGTTAAACAAAATAAAAAGCGTAATAATTCACTTCAGGGTGAAAAGTTTTTGTATAGAAAACAAACAAAAGCTGCCACCTATTGAACCAAAATTTACAGGGTGTCTCATTTCAAGCACAGCCTAAATTTTCACTTTAGCAAAAACAAAGATATTGAAATGATACTTTCACAGGTTTACTTTTGGTGTTTTTAAAATTAAATAAAGATTAAAATTAGCAGAGATTAAAAAAGTGCACGGTGGGAACTTAGGCTTTACATCCTTAGACCTATTGAATTAAAAAGTTATAAAACCTGTAAATTAAATATTAAATTCAAACAACTATAAAGATAAATGTATGGTGGTGAAATAAATACAAGTATGTATAAAAACATGACTAACGTTTATTAAATCGAAAACATAAAAATGTAAAATAATAAATAAAATTTAATATATCAAAAACAATACTTTAAACTTCCATTTGCTATAATAAATTCCCATTGATTGACACAATTACTTGTATAATATAAAGCTTCCTAAAATCTATTTCACAAAGATAAACAATAAATTAAATGAATCAACCTCATGGCATTGGAAAATGACTGATGAAATATTATCATTAAGTGGCACAATACTCAAGTGTTCCCACATGTCACATTTAAATTCTGCATTGTTATAAGAAAATGTAAACTTTGGGGGGAGAAATGTTTCTGAAATGTGCATTATCGGAGACGAGTTTAATGTCAAATCCATTAATGTCAAAAAGTATATTCTCAGTTAGAACATCATAAACTGTAGATGTAGAAATAAACATTGGTTTTTACTCAACAACAGCTGCCAACAAGATGACTCGCAATCCATATTGTTTCTTACGAAACAAATTAAACAACAGAGTCCAGAGTTCTAAATTAAATTACCAGCAACTGTAATAAAAAATACTCATTGTCCACATTAAACGTAAAGAAAAATAACTAGATTTTTAATAAAACGAAGAACTGAAACAGAACTTTAAGTAACATCAGTCGTCAATACACTATACAATCTCCAAAACACCAATTTTTCAGTAAGACAATTGCATGAAAGAAACATCAGGTAAAGAAAGTGCAAAACAAATTATCTGCCGAACATCTCATAAGATTATTGGTGGCTCCATCAGGGCTGCAGCTTTCTGCATCATGGAAAGATGTGTGGCGACCTATCAGTAGTCTTGTAAGGTAAATGACAATAACTTTGTCTTCCAGGCAGAGTTATTTGCTATCCTGACTGCTGTAAACAGAGTCATTCAAGATCTTAACTTCCATGAGTGACAGTCTATCTTACCTACAGGATAAACATGCACCTAGGACGAACAATTCTTAAAACATTTATCCGAACTCAGTCCTATGTAACCACATTTTGCATTTATCTGGAAAGTATAAAAAAATATAGTTTTCACATGAAAAACTCTGCATTTTTTAATAGAACAATTGTAAACAATAATTAAAAGAAATAAATAAGTGCCTCCTCTTTTTATACCCGGGCTTGGACCGGCGTTGACAGAGTTACACTCAAACATTCATTCACACACATACTTGCCAACTTTTTAAAAGAAAAAAGTAAAATATTGGGAAGAATATTTCATTTTTTAAGTACTTACAAATTGTTAAATGATACACAGGTGACCATTATAAAGATATTTCATATGAAAACTTGTGTAACACTCTTTAAGAAAAAAATTAAAATACATAGCTTTTTACATTTAAATTTTGCTTTTTAAAGAAGAAATTAACAACAAATAGTGAAAATTAAATGATTTCTTGTAATGTCATTTGACAATGAAACATGAACTCATTTTTAGTGATAAAACATTCAGCACTTAACATTATTAAAAGTAATTAGCTGGCTTTGTCTGCTAGTAGGTCCCTCCTTTCAAACAAATCTTTAATTTATACGTAAAACTCAAACCAAGTCACCACTATCTATGACATCATATAGCAAGCGTGTTGCACACACACTGCAAATAAATGTTTTTATCAAGGTCTCTGAACTCATATCAAATCTCACATTGAACGAACCTCAAACTGGGTTCCCAAATTATTATTATTAGCCAAAAATTATGCCCAATAGCGACTGTAACTGAGACCCATTTGTTGTTAAATGAATTGCAGTCTTGGTAAAAGATTAAATAAGGGAGCGTACACATTTCTTTAAATAAAAATCAAGGACTTAAGTACTTTCAAGGACCAAAACCAAAAAAATTTAAGGACCTACATGTTAAATATACTAATAAATTATACTATGCATTTTTGAATAAAAAGTTTAATTATAGTAAATACAAGTTTTAAACATTCAAATGGACAGAAACCGGGGGGGGGGGGGGGAGAGATTCAGCGTGTGGCAGTAGCAATTTAGAAATTTTTTAAATAACAAATACAGCAGAGGAAAAAACTAGTCAGATGTGTCAAACCCAAAACTTTCTTTTATCTCATACATCTTAATACTTCAAAATTCCCTATCACAGTGCCAAAATTAAATAACAATCTTTGCTCATCATGAGGATTCTAAATATATAAAATTCTGTGCATTAGTTTTTGAGATATGACTATTGCTAAAATAGCAGTATCGTGTAAATCCTGCAAAATGCAGCGGTCAGCTGTTGGGTGATTTACATCAAAACCTAATCAGCAACAATTTATGTCAACGTCTAACTGAATCTGAAGTTTGATGAAAATCTGTGCATTAGTTTTTAAGAAGAGCTATTGCTAATTTTAAAATCATGAAAAATGCAGCACAGCAGCGCCACCTGTTGGGCGATTTACACCAAAAAATAATCAGCATCAACTTGTGTTAACGTCTAACTGAATCTGAAGTTAGACGAAAATTCGTGCATTAACTCTTGAGATAGTTAATAGAATTATTGCAGAAATTATAAAAAATGCAGCATAGCAGCGCCACCTGTAGGGCGATTTACACCAAGACGTAATCAGCACCAATTCATATGAATCTATCTGAATCTGAAGTTTGATGAAAATCCGTGCTTTAGCTCTTGAGATAGAGCTATTTCAAAAATCAAAAACTACTCAGCCCCAATTTATATCAAGGGCTAACTGAATATACTAAATCTTTTTTAAATTCTGTCCATTAGTTTGATACAGAACTCCCAGAAAATCTTTGTCACGTACAGACATTTCGTAAAAACATGTTTTTCGGGATCTCAGACCCCCTAAAACGTGTAAAACTGTTGAAAACCAGAAGTCAAAAATTTTTATAAATCCAATACTTTCTTCTTGTAAAGACTGAAGTAAGAAAAAAGGAAATCTAAAGATTCTAAACTTAGCATTTAGGAGGGGGAAAAAAGCAGGGATTGGGGGGAAAATCCAAAAATTTGGAAGGGAGAATTAAGATGATTAATTATATCGCCACTTCAAAATGTAAGGGAGAAGCAAAGTTTTTTTTTTTTTTGGGGGGGGGGGGGCGGTTGATTAGATGATTATTTATCGTTACTATAGAGTTACAACTAGGGCAGAAAAAAAATATTAAATAGTGTCAATGGTTTTTAACTTTGTATACTTTTTACAGCGAAAGGAGAAAGGGAAAGCAGAAAAAAAATTAGGGAAGAGGAAGGATTTAGATGAGCGATTATTTATTGTTGGAATAAAGAGACAAAACAGAACATTTAAAAAAAAAAAAATTAAAAATTTGTAAGCTGGGGATGCCAAATGAACGAAGCAGAATTTTTTTTCTTTTTTTTGGGGGGGGGGGGGGGTAAAAAAAAGGTTGCTAAGATGATTGCTTAGTTATTCACCATTACTTAAGATCTACTATTGGAACAGAAAAAGAAAGATTAGAAGTTTTAAAGACTAAATTTTATGTGGCAGGAAAGAATTAGAAGGGAGGGGAGATGGGAGGCAATTTCGATGTGTGAAACTTAAAAAAATGATTGTTGTTACAGTTAAAAAAAAATAAATAAATAAAAAAAAATAGAGGAAATTAAATTTAAAAGGTTTCAAGACTTAAACTTGAGAGCAAATTAGGAGATGGGCAAATTTTATAGGTGGGAAGGATAGGAAGTGCATTAGATGATTAATTATTTATCATTACTAAAGATTTATAATTAAATCAGAAAAAAAAAAATTAAACAGTTTTAAAGACTAAATTTTGTGTGCAAGGAAAATGGGAATATGGGCGGCGATTTTGGATTGAGGAAAGTCTTCAAATGGTTAACTATTGTTATAATAAAATAACAAATATAGAAGGGGGAAAAATAAACGAACACTTTAAATTTTTTTTAATTTTGTGAGTTGGGGGGGGGGGAGATCAAAGGGGAGAAGCGAAATTTTTTTATTGGGGGGCGGGGGGGAGTTTAACAGATGACTAATAATTTACCTTACTAAAAATTTACAAATAGCGCACAAAAAATTTAAATTAAACAGTTTAAAAGACTTTAAATTTTTATGTTTGGGAAGGGGGGAAGAGGAAATGTCAATTTTAGTGGGGGAAGTAGTAAAACTCTATGATCAATTACTTATTGTTACAATAAAGTAACAGATACAACAGAAAAGGTTTAAAAAAAGCAATAATTTTTAAGGTTTTCAACTTTATGAGCTTAATTTTTTTAGGGAGGGAGGGAGTTTATTAGATGACTTATTTATTTACCTAACTAAAAAAATTACAAATGCGTAAAAAGCAAAAAAAATTAAGCAGTTTTTAAGACTTTAAATTCTGTGTGCTCTTTAAGCGGGGGGAAGGGGAAAGGTAAAATGCCAATTTCGGGTGGGAAAAGAAAGGGAGGAGAAATCTTCATGATCGATTATTTATTGTGACAATAAAATGACAAATGGAGCAAAATTTTTTAAATTATAATTATTAAACAGTTTTAAAGAGTTTTTAAATTTTGAATACTGGAAAAGGGGGGGGGGAGAAAAATGGAGAAGAAAAAATTTGGAGAGGGTGAAATTCAAATGAAATGAATGTGATAAAATGAACTGTTAATGAAATTTAGGTTTGACTATTTATTCACTTTAAAGTAACAAATAGAGTAGAAAAAGTTTACAAAAATTAAGTTTTAAAGATTTTAAACCTTGGTATTGTAGAGGGGGTAGCAAAAGGGGAAAATGTTATTTCGGAAGAAAGGGGAGATTAAGATTTACTTTTAGATCAGAAATTCAAAGAAATACAGAAGAGTTTTATCCCTGATTAAGAAATAATACAAGAGTAAAATTAAGCACTTTTTGTAGATTTTGCATGAAAATAAGTGCTTTTAAGGACTAAAAATTCCTTTTGAAATATATAAGCACTTTTAAGGACTTTCAAGGACCATACAAACACTGTAAATTGTTTTTCGTTTCTTTGTTAATGAGACTGTAATTAGCTTATATATCTGGTAATTAGGGCAGAATTCTCTCGAAACTGAAATCCCTGAGTATCCAGATTTTTTCCTGTATTTTGATTCTTTTCCCATCTATGTACTCCACCGGAGAAGAAAGTAGTTCCCATCACAAACAGTCAGCCAGCCAGACATTTACGAACATTAATAGGATTCGAAAATAATTTATAATTTAAGTGGGAGATGGTATTTGGGGAAAATTTTGCAAAAAAGTGTAGAGATAGTCAAAAAACATAAATTTCACAGTTAAAATGCAAAAATGGCAAGTATGCACAGAAAATAGCTATCATTTACACTCAGGCATAGATAATATAGAATACATCAGCAATAAGGAAAATGAAAGAAATAAAAATAACTGATGACAAAGTATAACCATGTTTAAACAATATTTAGTAAGAGTTCAAACATTATACATTAGAATTGTAATATTAGGTTTTCAAAAATAAATTTTCTAAAAAATATGGGGTCAAAAGGATCATTTAAATTAAGATTTTGTATTTTTTAGTAAGCGTAATAGCATATAAAAACACCACAATTCATATTATCTTTTTGTAAAATATGTGGAGGATAATATATTGGCCATTTATGAACTGAACTAAAATTGTTTAAGACATCATGCCAACTATCAATAACATAATTATAAGAAGAATCCCTACAATTCAAATGTAATGGGTCATAAAATTCAAATGTATGTTCTTTCAAATTAGCTACAATCAACACCCAATGTGATTTAAGACTAAATAGAATAAATAAATATTCTTTCGACCTGATACTATTCAAGTAATTAGCATTCAGAACTTTAGAATGGAAAATTGAAAGTGTAATAATTATATGGTTATTAGTTATTAGTCCATTTATCACAACCATGTAATATTTTAAACAAAAATGCTTCTATTACAGCATCATATCTAGCCAAAAAACTTGTTTAAAAAATTGGAAATTTTAAAGTGTACAGGAACAAAAAACGTTCTGAAATTGCGATTTCTGTAGCATAGCTGTTATAGAAGCTTGTAATTTTTCATGGTGGTTACTTTTACGATATAATATGCTTGCTAAGAACAATTTCTAAGAAAATCAAAACTTTTAATACAGAAATTTTTGAATTATCGGAAGCAACATAATATTTCCTCTAATAAAAATAGGTACACAGATACTACTTAGCATATTTCAACAATTACGCGAGTAGTAACAGAAAATCTATATAACATTTTATTTGGAAATAATCCCTGTGACATAAGAACAAAAAAATAAGAAAAACAATAAATAAATTAAAAGGTAACAAAAATCAGTTCTTACCTGAAACTATAAAGAATATCAATTCGAAAAACTGATTAATTAAACAAAATAATAAATAAACAAAATAATAGATTTTCAAAATGCTAAATTGCTATCAATAAACGTGAATGAGTATAGCACACGAGCGATAAGCAATTGAGCATATTATTACAAAATGCATTACGCCAACGACGTGCCACTTTGGTTATTCGCTAGCCAAAACGAAAATATCGCCAAGTTAGTGACCTACGTCATCAATGACGTAGGTCACTAACCTGTGGGAGGCGTGGCCTGCGTTTGTCTCCATTCTGTAAAACTCATACTGGAGTTTTATTCAAAGCGTAGTTGCTCGAAGATCGGTGGTGCTGCCATCTACATTCCAATTTGTGAAACATTGAAAATGATTAAAAAAGCGAAAGTTTCAGTTAAATCAAAGATATAAAAAAATTGAAAGATTAAATTGAAATTTCGAAAACACAGCGTAATCCAGAATGCTTTAATGAGTATGTGGAAGTTGAGAAATGTTCCTTAGTAAATTTTACGTTCACATTTAAGTAATAACTTTCCGGAAGAAAATTGACAAAAGTCAAACTTTGACAATTTTTTTTGTGAAAAGTATTAATTTTAAAAGTAAAATAAAAAAATAGCGCGATTTTAAAGAAACAAATTTATCATCTTAAATTTTTTAGTGCATGTGAAGGTAAAAAGTTTTTCGTTATTATGTCAGAAAGTAGAGTCCAAAACGCGCTTTTCATTTGAGAACAGCCTTAAGTATTACAGGGATAGCCGATATCCACACTATATATTCTTGTCGTTATACTTGCGACTGTGATGAGGCTAATGAAAAAGACAGGCTGCCGCGATGCATCCCACGTACCTTTTTTTACAGACCGCTGGAATCACGTGATGCTCGAATGCACCAATGCAGATGTACGAAAAAAGCAGCACTATAACGCCTAGAATATATATCGTGTGGCAGCCGGCTATCCCTGTAATACTTAAAATACAGTGCCTAGAAGATACAGTGTGGAAAACGGCTATTCCTATAATGCTTTAAAAAGTGCTAAAAACTTGTATCCCATAAATCTCCAACAATGTTCAGCGGCAATATGCTGATACGAGCGCCATCTCGTAACTCTTTTCAATATAAACCCTGTGTTTTCAAAAATTATAGCATGTTAAATATCGGAAACTATAAATATAAGATATTTTATTCTCTTATAAGCTAATTTAGTTAAGGAATGACGTGAAATAGGTTAAAGAGTCTCTTTTAGAATGACTATCGTTTTTAAATCACTACGATGGCGCTACGATCGACATCTTGTTATTCAGCATCGTTGTACATTTATGGGATTCAATTTTTTAGCACTATTTTGTAGCCGTTTTCCACACTGTATCTTCTAGGCGCTGTACTTAAAACAGCGCTAAAATATTGTATCCCTTAAATGTGCAACGATGCTGCTGAAATATGAAGATCGCAGCGACATCTGCAGGACATTTTCTACAACTGCAAGATATTGCTAGTCTATACAATGTAATACGAAAATACCGCAGATGTCGCTGCGATCGACACTTGTGATTTTAGCAGTATCGTCGAACATTTAAGGGATACAAATTTTTAGCACTGCTTGGATAGCATATTTCCACACTACACTGTTAAAAATATCGTGAAAGATTACCTCTGTTTTTAAAGGCTATCTATTTTCTGACTAATCAGAACGCTCGATAGGTGTTTATGCAAGGGCGGATCTGGAGAGTCCTCAAGGGGAGGGGCGATTTTAGAAATTTGGAGATTCCAATCTGATGCGCAAGTCGGGTTTTAATTTTTTGCACTGTGGGTCGTGTTACTTCTATTTTTTGCTGCGAGTCGGGTTAACTTCAACTTTTTTGCTGCGGGTCGGGTTTGGGTCCGATTGACTTCTAATTTTTGTTGCTGGTCCAATTAACTTTTGTTTTTTGCTGTGGATCGCGTTTGGGTCCGGCTGACTTCTAATTTTCGCTGCGGGTCGGGTTTGGGTCCGGTTGACTTCTACTTTTTAGCTGAACCTAGCGCGTTAGGTTTGAGGCAGATTGACATACATTATTCCGAGTTTGGGCCAGTTTGGGGGAAGGGTACTCTTGCAAGAAGGGTTCGGGTTGACCCGATTTTTGAAAAGAAAGTCGAAATATTTTTGAAGATACAAACTATAATTTAAGTGAGATTCCGGGATATGTAAATTGAAACGAAAATTCGAAAAGAAATATTCAAATCTGATCGAAACAAATTCAATTCACATTCCCCGAAATCACACTATGGCCGTTAAAAGTATAGTGGCTAAGTAGTGATTGCGTTGTAATTAAATTAAATTAACTAGAAGATAATATACTTTCAAATAAATAAATAAATGAATGGTAGTTACTCACCCCTTGAAATGTTGTAGGTATGGAAACATAACATAAAACAATATTGCTAAACCAATCACTTTATTTATATAAAAATATACTTAATCGTGCAGGATCCTTGCAACAGATATATGCATTTATAAAAATATATTCACATTGAAAATAATTTAACATAGACTTTTCTTGAAACATCATTGCATATTATTAATAGTAGCAAAATTAAATAGATGATTATTTTTCAATATTGAATTACTGACGAATAATACGATGGTGTAATGGTGATGAATCAGTCTGAAAGTTTTTCAATCCATATTATTTGTGAGAAATTGTCATTAGAGTTCAAGAAATCGATCAAAAATTATATTATGATAAAATGTTATTAATGACTCCAAAAACACTTGAAGGACATTAATGTGATGATATCGAAATTTGATGCTAAGCCAAATAATGAGATCCATCATGCGAGTTCAAGTTCATTCGAAGTTAAGTGGTGATTGGAAATTACAAGTAAATTCTATGAATCATGATGAAAGGTGAAAGAGGCAGGAAAGTACTGTTGGAATTTGGAAATGCTTACGTCGGGCTCAAACTATCAAAATCTATTTACGTCGGGTAGTTGGGAATCAAGATGCTCACACTGGAAATCACCATCAGTATTCCTGAAATTTCATGCAGGATGAAAATTCATTTCTTTAAAGTGATTTAGAGATATTCAGGAGAAATGAGGGTTGGGGTTGATTGTTGACGGCCGATTATCTACTCGAGGGATATAGGCCCTAGGGGGTGTGCCCTTCGTGGGGGTCTTTCTAAGGGAACCTAACCCGTATTTACGCATGGAAAATCCAAGGCTTCGAAGAAAACCACGAAAACTCAGGAGAAATGAAGTCTACGAAGATAATTCTGGGAGTTTCACAAAAATAAAGATTTTTTTGTAAAAACTGTTGAAGAATATATTTAATTGATTTTCATCTTGAATTCAACGTTATTAATGGGAAACGGCTGCTAGTTGGGCCAAGGGGCCCAACGGCAAAAATTCCGTATCAGAAAAACGATGTTATCTCTACCGATAAAAATAACGAATTCTCCCCTTTTTGAAATGCCTGCCGAAATCGGGAGAACGATGTCGGCGGAATAGCCAATCAGAAAACTCCAAAGGCCGGAATATCGATAATGAATCGATGGAAAATGTTTTTAGCGGCGGAATAATCACCGTGGTATGGCAACACTCTCACGAGCGGAAAAGAAGGAATGTTCGCTTCGTGGGAGTTCTTGTGACGTCAAAAGGAATTTCCTGCCTGTTTTGAGATAAGAGAGAAATCCTTTTTAAAAGTTGCTTCTTTTAGGGTGCGAAGTGAATGAAAAGCAATAAAAATAAGGGAAAGTGTAGGAGTTATAATTTCGTTTCTCTGGCAAACGATTTCAGCAATTGTTATGAAAGTTTATCAGAGAAATGGAAAAAGATAATAGAATATAATAAATGTGATTTTAAATGAAATAATTAAGAATAGAGATTTAGGATTTAATATTTAAAACTTAGTAAAATTTGCTGTCAAAATTGAAAGATGGTAAATGGAAGTAGATTATTAAAATTAACAAAATATACAAAATTAAATTTAAGAAGGGGGAATGTTATGTAAAGCTTTTACAACATAACACTATATACAATAAAAGCTCCATAACGGACACGCCCAAATAGTTATTTAGGAATACTTTTTAATCTTCTAGATTATGTAAAAAACACTAATTTGCTATAAGATTGCTTGTCTCTTTATAGCTAAGATCAGTTGCAATTCAGTAAAGAATGCTTTGAAACTTATTAAAAAATACACCGGATGTCCTAAAATGGACTCACTGATTTTAAAATTCTTTAACTTGCAAATGGTGACAGCAATTTAAAAAAGTCTTGCAGGAGCGTTATGTAAGTTGTCAAGATATTTTTTACTGCGATTCTTGATTTTAATTTACAATAGCAACAATAGGTGGCGCTCCAAATAGTAGTCCTTAAATTGGGGCCCGATTTCTGGCCTTCCTCCTCCGGGAACCGATTTAGCGCCAATTGCTTGAGCGCCATCTATTGCCGCTATTTTAAACTAAAATCAAGAATCACAGTAAAAAAAAATCTCCTGATCAAGGGTGATTCTGAGTAAAAAAAATCTGAAATTCAAAGCAAATTTTCTGAAAGGTTACAGTAGAGGGGTTGGGATTCTCTCCTGCCACTAATTATTTTTGTTGCAGTTCGGGTTAGCTGTTTCCGATTCGGGTCGGTTTCAGGTTGAGTGTAGATTCCTACAAGCTGGGTTTGCGTTAACCCGTTTTCTTCTTAGTTCAGTATATTATTTCAGATTAAAAACTATACCTATAATAATAAACAAAGATGTATGTATGTGCGCTGTTTTCTATAGATCACTGTATTTTTTCCACGACTCCTTGATGAAATTCGCATTTCTTCCACGACTCTTTGACGGAATTCGCATTTTCTCCGCAACTTTTTGACGAAATTAGCATGATTTCGCAGCCCTTTGATAAATTCGCGTTTTCCGCAGTCATTTGAGAAAATTCGCATTTCTTCTACGATCCTTTGTTGAAATATGCTTTTCTTCTGCAACCCTTTGACGAAATTAATGTAATTTTGCAGCCCTTTGATAAATTTCGCGTTTTTTCCGCGATCCTTTGGCGAAATTGAAGTAATTTTCTGCGAACGATTGACGAAATAGATTTTTTATGGCGACCATTTGTCACAATTCGCGATTATTTTTATGTCCGAATTTTCGGATTGATGAATTTTTTTTTAATTTTCGGAATCGAATGCCTTACCGCTCTCGCTGCGTAATTCTCTCTCTCTCTTTTTTTTTCTTTCTTTCTTTCTTTTTTTTTTTAAATCAAAATATGTTTGAAAATTGCCCATTTATTTTATTACATATTTCAAATCTGCGTATATTTTACAGCTAAAATATGTCCAAAATTTTTGTGAAGGGGATTTAAAAAAAAAATTGATCTTAAAAAAAAAAGAAAAAAGTTCGCTCCAGAAATTGCGGGTTGCGCAAATTTTGCTACTTTTACGTTGGCCGTGGAAATCGCAGGATGCGCAACGAGAGGGTTCAACTTTCGAAATTTTCAGAAAATTCGGAATAGAATCACCCCTGCTCCTGACATCTTACATAAGCTGCCAGTATTTTTTTTTTCCTAAATAGCTGCCACCATTTGCAAGTTATTGAATTTTAAAATCAATCCGTCCATTGTAGGACACCCGGTATCTTCAGTAGTTGTGGGATGATGGCTGAAAGAAGGATTTAACAAAAAAAATTAAAGCTGGCTTCGATATGTCAGTTAGAGGTTTACCCGGGCTGAAATTACCAGTCCCAAGCCCAGGTCTAACCCGCACAAAAAAAATTATTGGCCCGACCCGATAGAAAAGCTAAAAAATCGACTGCAGCCCAGCGTGTATTTTGCAATTAAAATTATTCATAAAGCACACTTACTTATGCTCCTATTTTGATTTTTCAGATTATGTTCGAAATTCAAAAATACAGAAAAACATTGATATTAATGACTATTTATGCAATTATGTATATAAATACTACGTAAAAATATGACTTAGACAATGACATTCAAATGAAAATCCAGTAAGAAAATCAGACTAAAATGAAAGAAACAGATGATAAAGGAACATCATAATTTTAAAACTCTACAAAGAAAATAAGTAGATTTTTAAAAATGCCCCTCTGTAATTTTTCAAATGAAATTAAATTTCTAACGATTCCACTAAACAAATGTGCAACATAAATATATTTTTAACGAGTAACAAATAAGTAAGATGAGAGACCAACTTTGCAGGGGCGCCATTTGAGGGGGGCTGGGTGGGGCATTAGCCTCCCCCCCCACCAAGGAATTATATTTCAGAAAATTTATCAACCATCAAATGTCAAACAAAAATTAAAACGTTGCTCAAGAAGTTAAGGAGACAAAATCACGCAAAGCTTTTTTTAGTGCGTGATTTTCCCACTTTCTGCGTGATTTGTGCCATTTTGCACGTCCCTGTTCCTCCAAAAGAATTTTTTCTTCGCCAGGAATTTTCCTGAAATGACACCTGTGTTCTAAAACCTGGAAAAAAGGAATCGAAAGGGACTAGAAAAAAGTTCTATTTTAGACAGGTCTCTGTCTTAGCAAGTATAATTGTATGATGTTTTTTAATTGAAATTTGATTTTTCTCCCCTTCGGGAAAGAATTCTGTGATAGTCAGGCTTCGTTTTCACAAGTTTTACTGTAATACATCTCTTTTCAGAGCTATTCTGTACAGTGAATGGTTTAAAAATATTTGAGGATACCTGTAAAAATGGGACCTGTCTAAAAATAAAAATTTTCAAAATCAATATATTGAAATTTTACCAGATAAGACGGAAACCTGCTTAAAAAGAAATATGTGATTGATTCTTCAGTTTCAGTATACAAAGTTTTTACTGTTTTTTGTAAGTATGATTCAGTTTACGTTTGTCATTTGGGGGGGGGGGGTAGAACCCCGGATCCTACCCTTAGCTATATAACTTCCCTCAAAAAATCTTTGCCCCCCCTCCCCAAGAAAGTTCTCAAATGGCGCCCCTGCAACTTTGGCTCGGAGGGAAGAATTTGAGGAGTGCACGGGTCGCAGTACGGACCGAACGTATAGATTTTATTCCGGGTCGAGCCCCAACCTGAAAATTTTGGTCAGTGCAGACCTCTAAGAAGAATGAAGTCCACGCCAGGCTCGACCTGGAAGAAAAAGAAATCTGGCCCGACCCAAATCTGCAGAAAATGTAAGATTAGGGCACAGTCCAGGTGTCTCGATGTTTTAAAAAGCTCGAGCTTCGCCCCAAGTCATTTCCTGTGAGGATGCATAATGTCGTTTTGCAAACCTTTTATTAGCCCAAGGGGGGGGGGGGCGATCGCCCCTTCGCCCCCCCCCCCCCCATTAGATCCGCCATTGTGTTTATGTAGCGTTCTCATTGGTCAGAAAATAGATAGCCTTTATAAACAGAGGTACTTTTTCACGATATTTTTAACAGTGTAGGTATTCTAGACGCTGTAGCAACACGTCACTGTAGCGGTCTGTAAAAAAAGACACTTGGGATGCACCGCTTTAGCCTGTCTTTTTCGTTAGCCTCGCGACTGTGAAGTGTTCCTCCAGTATCGCTCTCTTTTTTCACCGGTGGCTAATTTCAGATTTTCAATATGCGGCTGTAACTGTTTCAGCTGTATCCGCGGCGCGTGTAAAACAAGCGCGCTAGCTGCTACTTCCAGCCTTCGCACAGGGCTTCCGTGGCCGAGTGCTTTTAGACACCACGCTGCTACTAGCTTTAGAGCGTATTGGGCACTAGCGTCTCGGTGTAGCTCCGCTCCCTATGGAGATCGTAGTGACTGGATTCAACTAAGTCCAATCGAAGCTAGATTTGGCGAAGTATTGCTAGTTTGGCGAAGTGTTGCTAGTTCGCGAAGCATAAATGTGATATCGAAAACAATTTACTAGAAACTTTGAACACAGATAGAACCTGAATAGTGATGATGCTTATTATATATTCCGATTTCGGAAATTTCAACTTGTGGATTCCAAAGGTTTTCGCCTCCCCCCCCCCCCCTCACGGAAAAATAACATTTTTGACAATGTGTCTTCTAATTGTCATAAATACTTGCATTTTGTAGGCAGGCACATTCTGAATAGAATCATACTTAAATTTGAAAAATTCTAAAAAAATATATATACCTTTGTTTCAGAATTAAAACAGCCATAGACACTAGAAATTTTGAATGAACATATAACCTTTATAGTGATGCGAAAATACTCCAATTGAAATTTTAATGAGTGGGGTCCAAAGAATGTTTTCCCCCTCCCCTGTCCAGATAAAAAAAGTAACACTTTTGTTTATGACCCTTCAAATTTTCTTAGCATATATACTATTAAGGATTTACCTGCATAAAAAATTTAAAATACCTTTGATTACTCGAAGTCATACCACCAAAACTGTTTTTTTTAATCATGGAGGGGGGGAGGGGGCTTTAGATTATCTTCTCTTAAAAATTTTAATAGAGTAACACTTAAACAGGATTACTATTCAAAATGTACCTGCCTGCAAAATTCAGATATCAATTTCAATCTAAAGAATAAAATTGCATTTTTGGGGGGGAGGGGGGGGGGGTTGATATCCAAGAGCCTAAAATGCAGGCATGAAAGTGGGAAATAGGAAAAAAGGAGGGAAATCTTTTCGGTCCATATGATGGCGCCAAACTTTTAAAATTTAGACACATTTTAACAGTTATTTATGGGATAAAATGAAATATAATTGTACGTTGTTATTTTCTTTTCAGAGCTTAGAAAGCATTAAAAACAAATTTAAACTTTTAAATCAAAAGTGTTGCATAAATAGAAGAAAATATTCTATTCCAAAAAGAACATTATGAAACTTCCTTTTTCTTTTAAAGTCTAAAAAACTTTAACTCTGGAGAGATACTTTAATCAAACTTATTTACACGACTTTCATATGATTATAATATAAGCTTCCCTTTGATTTGATAGATCTTTTGCACAGCAATTCGGTAAAAAAAAAAAAAAATCTCCAAGGATTTTAGTTAGACAAAATGTCTGATTATTAAATTTTCAAGATTCCCCCCGCCCCCTCCCCCACCTTATATGCTTCCAATATTTTCTTTGCATTTTTGCATCAATCCAGAAAATGACCAAAATTATTTTTAGAAAGGTGGAATTCCACCTTTAGGAGGAACACTTTCATGCCTGAAAATGGTATCATTTTTTAGAAGTGTTTACTGTACCTTAATAGAAGAAATATGCGATTTTATTAAATTTTTATTTGTAGATACCACGGTTCACATAATATTTTGAGAAAATTTTAGGAAAGAATTTTTCTAGTGTTTAATAATGCACAAGAAATTAAAATCCTATCTTCCAACCTACAAAGATCATGCCGCATACAATTGTTTTTGCTGTTTATCTAAAAACATGCTAATTTGCCCTGTTTTAAAAAGATTACCCAATTACGGAAGATTAAATTATAGCATTTTAACTATTTTTAACACAATCAACTGATTGATAAATAAATAATGAGAGTAGAATTCTAGTATAGAAATAGTAGAATGTGTAGAATTGTAGTAGTGAAAATTTGTGAGTATGAAATTATCGCTGTATTATCCGCCATCGCCATCTTCGCTCAAAAGAAACAACAACATGTAACCTAAACAGACTTTTCAACGACAGCACGAGCGCGCGCTTGTGTTTCGTCTGAAATACTGCAACCTCAAAAATAACTAGCGCCAATTCCTCAGCCAAGAGGTAGGAGAAAAATCACCATAGGGAGCGGAGCTACACCGAGACGCTAGTGTATTGGGCTTGTCGGGTTCGACTCCCGCTGGTTCCATTGCACACATGGAAGAAGGAATACTAGTTCCAACTTCTTTGATTGCACACTCTTCGAGCTTGTTCAGCAACCACGACCACTTCGCCCGGGCGTGAAGGAGGCAGATGCATATGGAGTGGGATATATTTTAAACGTACGGCCGTATTCTCCCCTTATTCCGGAACGGAACGGAATCGGAATTCAGTTCACCCGGAATATGGCTATTATTCCGGATCGAATGGAAAGAGCGATTCTCCACTAGTCAGATTCCGGATTCGGAATAATCGATATTTATTCCGTGGCTTTTGAAAGGAAGTGACATCACAAATTCCTTTGAAGTGTGAAGAACCAATCAGAATGAACATATACGTCACGTTTTTTTTTTTTTTTTCGCTTAGCTAATGGCTTTGGCTGGTCGCCCGGTGGCGTGGTCGGTAGCGACAGCTGCTCCCACGGTGTGGGCCCGGGTTCGAATCCTCGGGTAAGACATGGATGTAATTGTGAATGTCCCATTGTAGTGATATAATATATGTAATGGAAAAATAAAAATTGTTGTGACTTGTTGTTTCTGTATAATAAGGATCATTCGAGGCGACAGCCATAGTAGCTATAGGCCCCAAAGCATTCCACTTCGGTGGACGTCAAATGTCGAAAATGGCTTTGGCTAGCGAGGAGCTTTTAATCAGAATAATAATTTTCGAATAAATTTGCGTAACTGAGTGAATACCTAAAGAAAAATAAAATACTTTTCAGTGCTGTATGAAATATTTCTAAAAAAGATTGAGGGGGTTGGGGGATCGCTTGCTGAAAAATAATATCACTATTGTTTCTGTTTTTCTATTTTTAACTTGCAGTAGTTTTTTTTTCCTGGTGTTGTTATTCTTACGTTAATGATGAAATATTTAAATCGGATGAATTAAGTATCAATGATTAATCATAAACTGATTTATTTGTTATAATTTTTACTAATTTTGTATTTTGATTGACAAATAATTCATGATATTGGATATACAAAATTTCAACTTAAATTTGAAATCCATTTTACTATTAGCATACTTTTGTAGAATATTAGTGTATGCCATCTTGATGCACATTTCTCATTGAAATAACATACAGATGCAGATAATGTAGGATTAAATATATGATTAAGTATACACATTGTAGGATTAAATATATGTTCTGTGTAATATTCAAAATTTTTGTATTCTAGATTACACATATCCTTTATTTTTTGTATATGTAGTTTTCAAATTCCATAACACATTTTTTTCTTGCTAATGCAATTTTAATCATCTGTAATATAATGGTGCAGCTAAGTTCTTCTCTTGATGGCGTTTACGAATCAAAAAAGGAATATATTTTTTTTTATGTGCATAAAATAGGTTTAGTAAGTACAGGAATGTGTAAAAAGTAATGTAATGGAAAGCCCAAATAGTCAAAATAAATTTCATTGAGCAGTTTACGGCTTCATAATAGGAGACCAATTTTAATCATCAGAATAAAAAGCGAGAAACTGTGGTAACAGATATACACAGGCCTTGCTGCTAATGTTTCTCATCCTCTTTTATGAATTTTGTAAAAAAAAAAAAAAAAAAAAAAAAAAAAAAAAAAAAAAAAACTCCTATTTTGCAATCTAGAAACAGTTGCATTCTAAAATATTTTTATCTCTTCAGGCTTTTATTATTTTGATTTTTACAACACATCATGCATTGGCATTCACTTTAATGCAATATGTTTTGTTTCCTTCATATCAGGTTTTAGGTACTCCAGGAAGGGCTGCCTATACAATATAGATAGCACCATACATAATTTTGCTTAGAATTATTATTTAGATACATTGAACAAATAAATTAAATATATGTGTAAGTTCGTGTGTGTGTGTGTATATACATTTGGTACGTATATATTGCGCATGTGTGTCTGCGTCATAGCTTACTTCAGGGATGGCAATTTTTTGCAAAGCCAAAAATTTACAAACAATATCTATCGACTTTGTAATATACCAAATGTTTACATCAAAGATCCTGTCTTGGCAAAATATGTGGACCTGTGTTTTAATTGGGAACAAAACATCTCATTGGCAATTGTTAGATACACTTAAATTGCACTTTTTTAAATATATTTATTTTCTTTTTGGTTGAAAATTAGCCATATTAAATGAGAAATGTATTTTTTTTTTTTAACATCCAAGTTTTTTTTCTTTCTTTATAATAAAAACAAAAACTAAATACAATTACAACTGATAAAACTTTAATAAAAACTTATATTTATCCTATAAAAGTTTCTCTCTATTCTAAAAAAAAGTAACTACCGCTGTCACCGCCGCCGGTTTTGAATTTTTTGAGACCGGAGGTCTTTCTTCGTTAATATTAAGAAAAATAATGCATACAAAAATATGAAAATCGATGGTGTTACACAGAAATTTTTGATAAACACGCTGATGCAGACAGTTTTCAAATCGAAGAATTATTTAAAGAGATATTTAAAGCTAAAGTTGGACAAAATCATTCCACTAAAAAAGTTTTATAGGAGTAAAAACTGTTCATGGGAATTTAATCATTTTTAGATCATTTTATACGTTTGAAGTTCCCGGCGTGGAGATTGTATTTCTTTTTGTAATTTGACTAATTTTTTGATGTTTTTTTTTCTATTTTAAATTCAAATTTTCAGCATTTCTAGAGATATTTTTTACAGATTTTTTACAGATAAATTAAAAATTTATTTACACGTGACTATTCTAAACAGAAAAAAAACATTTGGAATTAGAATTAAATAATTATGAACAAAAAGCAGGAACTTATTAAAAATTACGTCATAAAAACTATAATTACACGTGAATTTTAAGAGAGAAAGGAATTTGTAAAATAATAAATTTATTAACATGCGTTAGAAGTCTTAAACAGGAGAAATTACGTCATATTTACGTCACATTACAGTTATTACATAAAATGAACACAAAATAATATTGCAAAACGGTTTAAATTTAGAAATTGCTCTAGACATTTATTTGATATTTTGAGAGGATATTTTTCAACTATTTTTCTTAGGAAAGCGCAAATAATATTTCATTTCTAACTCAAGTATTTTCCCGTGAATATTAAAAAGAGAAAGAATAGTTTGGTCAAAATTACGTCAGATTAAAAACGATTAATTTAAAATGTCTTATTTAAAAGAAATTTCTTTTCGCTTTGTTAAAAAATACCGGGAGACAAAGATTCTGTTTACTTAATTCCTTTTTATATTAGCTTATTTTGAAATGTTTAACTTATTTTACTTAATCAAAGACGATACCAGCGATTGACATATGTATTTTTGGTACTACTTAGTTATCCCGTCGACCAAAAATCTATCATTCGCCAAACTATAAGATTAAATGCCAATAATGGTCGATCGTAAATGTCACATTAACTTGACTTTAAGCAAGTTAAACTTGTCTACGTCATCAAGTTATTTTTATTTCGACGTTTTATTTGTATTTTTATTAATGTTGCACTAATTTATTTGTTCTTTCGTTATTTAAAATAAAAATTGTCAATTTGTATAATTTGGCGAAATTGGTCGACGGGATAATCAAGTAGTACCGCAGCGGATTTGGCCTTAAAATTCCCCAATCAAAGAGAAATGAATAGAAATCCGTTTATAAGGAGATCGCCACTGTTTTTTAAATTATAATTCAATCTTCCGAAATCTTTTTAAAGCCGATCAAATTAGCGTACTTTTAGAGTCTTCCGTGCCTGAATGGGGGTTGACGAGCGTAGCTCGTAGGGGGCAGAGCCCCCTAGTATTAGTAAAAAGTTGTTCCTTTTTGGATACTCAGATACAGATATTGTCCATGTAAATAAAGAATAGTATGGTAGTACTCTTGACTTAAATATAAAAGAACCTGACCCTTATTTAATATAATAATTCGGTACTTCTTAGTTATCCCGTCGACCAATTTCGCCAAATTATACACATTGACATAATTTTTATTTTACGTGATGAAAGAACAAATAAATTAGTAAAACATTAATAAAAATACAAATAAAATGTCGAATTAATGGTTTTATTGGCCATTATTGGCATTTAATCTTACAATTAATTAATGGCAAACCATTATTGGCATTTAATCTTACAATTTGGAAACAGTAATTTGGTCGAACTTTGGTTGATAACTAAGAAGTACCAATAATTCTCATTACTGAAAAAAAGACATTAATAGTCAAAACTCAGTCATTGCCCCCCCCCCTTCTTTTTTTTTCAATGCAGCAGAATAGAGAAAAAATATTTTAAGGATTAAATTAGATAATTAGTTCTGATTAATTCAAGGACAACAATGATTTGATAGTAAACAATTATGATAATCAATATTTTACATGTAACTCATGTTACTTTTCACATTAGAATTTATTGAAGTGACTATTACGCTTTATTATAATTTAAAGTTTTCATCATTTTGAGTTGAAAAAGAAAACTATTTTAAGATAAAAATATAATTTTATAAATGCTGAATTTTTATCTATTTTTTTTTTTTAAATCGTCATTATAATTGCTTGCTATTAATTTAAAATTCTTCATGTTTTTAAAGCAATAAAACTACTTTATTTTTTTTTTACTTTTCTTTCTTTTTTTTTTGGAGGGGGGGGGTGTCTTATTTACAATTATTACCTTATTAATAAATTCATTGAAGATGGAAAATAAAGATGATTTCTAAAATTTCATCGTTTTTAATATTTTTGTAAAAAATAAAAATATTTCACTAAAAAAATCTGAACAACTTTATATGAGAGCATACATTACATGAACATTATGCGCACTGTCACTCTTATGACCAACAGAGCAAATTTTCAGAAATACTTACAATTATTTTATTACAAAATATAAATAGGATAAAATAGATAGTATAACCAGTTAAATACCATCGTGTTCTACTCACATAAAATGTATCTAATTTGTAACAAAGAACATTTTACTTGTCTATATAATATATCAAAATTTTGTTACAAATTAGATATATTTTATGTGAATGATACATAATGGTATTTAACTTTTTATGTAATGTTTTATCCTAATAATAAAATAATTGGAAATATTTCTGAAAATTTACTCTAATGGTCACAAAAGAAATGAATGGATGCACCTGCATACTTTATTTTTTGCATCATCAGCTATTCTTTTTATAAACTCTTACCTTATAGCTGTATGATGGTATACATTCCTCAGATTTTTCTGTAACGTACAGTGTAGCAAACCACTGTATCTTAGTAATTTTCCAGAGAAACTTGAAGATGCTAGTTAAAATATCTGTCAGATACTCATCACATAATAAATAATTTCATTTCTTTACATGCACATACAACAGGTTTAGTAAGTACATGGACATGTAAAAACTAACATAATGAAAAGACCAACTAGTCAAGACAGCATTTTGTATTCCATGTATGCATTGGAAATTTATTATAATACTGTATAGTAGTATCTATGTGAACATTAATTATTATAGCATGATGAATGTGATACGACAATTAAGAGATTTAACTTCAATTTGATAAATCTAGCTATTGATGTATTTTAATAAACATTTTGGTTATATATATATATCATCAAACTATCAGTACATTAAAAAAACCAGCTTTTTATAGCAGTCTTGGAAGCACAGATTTTACAACAGTAGTGTGGATTTGACAGTTCTGCGCCCCCTGCACGCCTGCACGCTCCCAAGGTCATCAAATGAAGGTCATTCATTATCGTACTATAAGACGATAACGAAAGTGTAACGCGATAAGCGAAGGGGGAAAGTGATAACGGAAGTGCAGTGTGATAAGCGAAGGGGGAGATAAGCGAATGTTGATAAGGATTTTTTGAGATAAAAGTTTTTTTGAGCGGAATTTTTGGGAGATTGATTTTTTTTTTGTCGTACTACAGTACGCGGGGTATTTTTTGGTTTTTATGTGGGGACTTTAATTTTTTAGGGGATATTTTTTAATCGGTTACATAAATTGTTAGGGGTATTTTTCTATCAGTTACATGAATTAACATGATACAGTTTGAGGGATATTTTGATATCGGTTACATGAATCAAGTGTTACAGTTCGAGGGGACTTTAATTTTTAGGGGAGCAATTTGTGTTTTGGTGCTGCCATCTAGTGTCGATTGATAGAATTTAGTTTTGGAATTGGTATTTTTCCCAAAAGGTTTCGAGGAGGATTGAACCTGCAAAATGTAGTCGTGGTTGAATAATAGACCGTTACCTTATCGATTCAGCCACGATTACATGTTTCAGAATGAAAATTTTAAGAAGTGCTGTGCTCTTTTTTTAGAAAAATAAGTCATTTTTGAACCAATCACAGATTTTTTTTTAGGCACACGCGCGCCACCTATGATTATTATAAATTGATGCGAATGAAGTTTTTTTCATTAGTTGATTAATTACTGCTGCTGAGTGAGGTTGTTCTTATGTCTAGTTTTCAAGATATTGCTGTTGTAGGAGCACCCGGAATGATTTTTGAAGCGACGAATCTCGTGCCTAAAGTGGAACCTGTTTCAGATGTTGAAATGAAACCCTCTTCATCAGAACTTTTCATTAAAGAAGAACCCCCTTTTGTTTGTGAAACCTGTAATAAATCGTTTATGCGAAAGTTTGTGCTTAATAGGCATGTGAAATCGCACTTGCAGAAAAAACCCTTCTGTTGTGATTTGTGTGGAAAAAGTTTTATTCAAAGCAGTGATTTACGACGACATGTTAAAATTCATTCGAAAACGTGTGAGGTATGTAACGAAATCTTCGCAAGAAAAGTGGACTTTTTAAAACATCAAAAAATGCATAAACCTACTGAACGTAGAAAATCCGTGAAGCAGAGAAAGATCTCGAAACAACTAAAAGACGATCAACGAAGTGTGTTAATTAATCGCTTGTGTAATTTACTGCAGCGAGTGTGTGCTTCCTATGACTCATCTGTGACGTCATCCGTTTGAAAGAATGTGATTGGGTATAATATGCGTCACTAATATATAAAAGTTTTATGTTTTTTACAAATCCTTCAGTTTACTGCTAACTTTAATGATTGCTAGTCCAATGGCTGAAAATTTATTGAAAAGATTGCACGAAGAAATGTTGTCGCCTTCCGAGTATCAACCCCTGCTGGACGATTCAAGATTTAACATGGAAAGTGTTACGCTGTATCCTTCCACCGACGAACCTTCATCGCCTATCAATTGTCATGACGAAGAAACGTCGTTTCCTGCTTCCTGCTGTGAATCTGCTCAGGATATTATGAATGAATTTTTCATCGACTTTAACTTCCAGAAATCTTCTACTGCCCAAATGGACGAAGAACCCATGTCTGATAGACAAAATGTGTTTCAAACCCCACCTGTGAAAGATTGCAATTTTATTTTTCGAAAAGAACTTGGAAACGCTTTATTTTTAGGACTGCAGTTACAGAATGCTGAATATTCTATTCAAATTCGAGAATTTACGAGTGAAGGAATTCCAACTCAGAATGGAATTGATTTAGATATTCGCACTTGGTATGAATTCCAATATAAAATATTTGCGTTTAATTTGAAATATACCAGTTCTTCATTCATCGCCAATAACACCCTTTTGGTTTTGAATGAGGATAATTCCATTATGTGGCTCAAAATGTTAAAAAATGAATCTCACATTCAATTAAACAATTATCAACTTGAACAGTTGAAAGAAAAAGCCTATAAATTCAATAAGAAATTGATTCATCATATGTATGAAAAACATTTACCTGCTTTATTAAAACAAAAATGTCAACGAAGTTCTACAGAAAATGAATTTGTTTTGTGGTCTAAACTAATTTATTGTATCGAGAATTCTATTTTAAATATATTTAATCAAATTTATGAATGTACCGGTTGTGTTTTTAGACATCCAAGTGTTAGTCTGCATTCCTGTTTTATGTTAAACAACCGTGAAAAATTTCAACAGTTGGGAGATATGATTTTAATGCTTGTGAATTTTGACGATGTTCTATCCATGTTTTTAAAGAATGTGGATTCTGTTAGCGATCAGTTTTTATGTAACTTGAATGTAGAAACTTTTAAAAGTGTATTGTTTAAATCGTTTCAATAAATTGATTTCATTTTATATTTGTGTCTTTATTTTTTAAAATGGTGTGTGTTTATTCTAACAGAGGGGAATTCAAACAGATTTTTGAAAAAAGAATGAAATATAATTTGATTAAACAATTAAAAAAAAAAGAAATAAATTAAAACAAGCTTACCAGAAACACGTGCTACATCCTTGGTTACTTGACTAGAAATGAAAAATCTTACAAGTCCTTACACAATTTTGTGTTAGAGGTAAAATTTTCAAGTGCTCATTTTTAATTGGGACACTTTCAAATATTTTTTTCTTTTTCGCGATTTTTCATTGACAATCGAATTTTAAACATTAATTAAGAAATTTTTATGGAGAGACTTTATTTTTTTTAACGCAAATTTTAAGATTAAAATGGAATTTTTAACATAAATTGTATGGGAGGACTTTACGCGATTCAATTTAGCGACGTTTGCGCTTACATTTTTGGGGGAAATAGTAATTTAAAATTTAAAATATGAATGAGGTCACATGTGAATTTTTGTCATTTAGCGTTAGAATTTATGCGAATTTTGAAATAGTACTGCCCCACCTGTGTCTGAGAGGTTCTGTTCTCGAAGCTGGTAGACGTGAAGTGATCCCATTCGCGAACATTTTGAATATCAATATGAAAAAGGTTTGGTATTTAATCATATGACTTAAAAAAAAATGAAATCATCGTAAATCATTTAAGTGAAAAAATCTTAAAACATATGACTTTATAAAATTGGATAACCTTAAATAATTTTAATCACATGTGCTTTACAAAAATTGAATAATCTTAAATCATTTTATCACAATTACTTTATAAATTTTATATCGTTTTGAAGAAATATCTTTAGACTTATTGCTTAACAAAATCTGAATAACCTTCAATCATTTTGACTAAAAAAGGGAGTTCAAACTTTGTTACAAAATTCCCTATTAACAATACTAAACCTTTTTCAAAGCAATTAAGAAAATATAACTGTTTTAAACAATAAATTCTCACCGGAGATGACTTCAATAGCTTTCCCGAGCTATTAAGTGTACTTGTCGAAGCCAAAAGTCCCATGGCTTCCACTGGGATAATATTTATATGTTTTGATATGGGGAGATTACTTTATTCAGAACGAATTGAAACACATAAAAATAAATTGATTTTACTCCACTGACATAGCATTCAAAAATTTTTCAAAAATAAAAAACCCTTCATAGAATATTTCCAAAAAGAATACTTTTTAACACGTTAGACAGATAAGAAAGGGGGGAAAAAAATAAGAGTATCATTTTAAATAAATTTTAAACATTCCTACAATGAGTCACCCTTCATGTTTTAACAGGATTAAGTCAATTTTAATAGTATCTAAATAAGGAATTTTACGGAAAAAGAAATTTCAAAACAGTCAAGGAAATAATAATGAAAGTCCATTTTAAATAAATTTTAAACATTGCTACAATGAGTCATCCTTCATATTTTAACATGATTTTAACATGATTTAGACAATTTTAATAGTATCCCAATAATGAATTTTACGGAAAATTAATTTTGAAAACAGTCAAGGAAATAATAATGAAAGTCCATTTTAAAATAAATATTTAACATTGCTACAATGAGTCATCCTTCATATTTTAACATGATTAAGTCAATTTTAAGTTTAATAGTATCCCAATAATGAATTTTACAGAAAAAGAAATTTGAAAACACTCAAGGAAATGATAATGAAAGTCCATTTTAAATAAAGTTTAAACATTGCTACAATGAGTCATCCTTCATGTTTTAACATGATTAAGTCAATTTTAAGTTTTAATAGTATAGAAATTCTAATAACATGAAAAATATAGAGTTTTATACAAACATGTAATTAGATACCAAAAGACAAGAATAAAATATCGTTTACTCTTTATAGATTAACCGATCAAAAAAAAAAAAACAGAGAGACATTTCTTATTAAATATATTTTAAGTTTAAAATAATTGGAAAGCATATATTAGACATTAAATCAATCGTTTATTTAAAAGAATGATTTTATAAATCAATATAATATAAATTGATTCTATTATTTGAAAAAAGCCTTAGATATATATTTAAAAAAATTGTTTATTAAAGAACACTATTGATTAATGGCTCTAGCTAAAATTAGCGTTCAATTTAAACAGCTTGCAAATAAATCGTTTATTTTTTAAAGCAACTTCGCATAATTACTATTAAATATAATATTAACTAAACGTTAAATTTAGTGTATTTAAAATAATTTATGTACAGTCATAAATATAATGAAATTTACTTACTTGATTGTTTGAAAATATCCATAATTTCTTGAGGAGACTCAGTAGAACTCATATCACAACAATAAATTTTTGAAGAGCACAAAATTAGACGTCTTGACTATAGGACAACTAAAGTAAAAATGAGCTCGCAGGTCTAGGCATATCTGATAAGGCGATCTTATCATATCTTTGACTGGGTTCCCCAAGCTATGACCTCATACATGATTCTTGATGACGCGTGTTAATGAAAACACTCTAATGAGATTCCTTCATTAACATGTGACGTCATTAATTACTAATTTAAGCATTAATCACTCATTAAAAGACAAGGTTTTCTTTTTTTTTTTTTTTTTCACTTTTAAATGAGATCTTTAAATTAAAATTTACTAAGATATATTTCGCTAATTCTTTTATTATAGAACAGAAATGAACACAAGACACTCTAATGAGATTCCCTCATTAACATGTGACGTCATTAATTACTAATTTAGTCATTAATCGCTCATTAAAAGACAAGGTTTTTTTTTTTTTTTAACTTTTAAATGAGATTTTTAAATTAAAATTTACTAAGATATATTTCGCTAATTCTTTTATTATAGAACAGAAATGAACACAAGACACTCTAATGAGATTCCCTCATTAACATGTGACGTCGTTAATTACTAATTTAAGCATTAATCACTCATTAAAAGACAAGGTTTTCTTTTTTTTTTTTTTTTTTTTCACTTTTAAATGAGATCTTTAAATTAAAATTTGCCAAGATATAGTTCGCTAATTCTTTTATTATAGAACAGAAATAAACACAAGACACTTTAATGAGATTCCCTCATTAACATATGACGTCATTAATTACTAATTTAGTCATTAATCACTCATTAAAAGACAAGGTTTTTTTTTTTTCACTTTTAAATGAGATCTTTAAATTAAAATTTGCCAAGATATAGTTCGCTAATTCTTTTATTATAGAACAGAAATGAACACAAGACACTCTAATGAGATTCCCTCATTAACATGTGACGTCGTTAATTACTAATTTAACCATTAATCGCTCATTAAAAGACTAAGTTTTTCAGAATTTTATTTCAATGCTAAAACATTTTGATTTTCAAATAAATGTGTAATGAATATTACCTTATTAATTTATAGTGTAATTAAAATATGAGATTAATTAAAGATTTGAGCTTAATTTATAGTGTAATTAAAATATGAGATTAATTAAAGATTTGAGCTTAATTAAAGATTATTTAAAGATTTGAGTTTAATTAAAGACTTTTAAACGTTTGAAAATGAGATTTTTACCTAGATATATACTAAATATAAACTTAGTTATATTTAACCGAAGTGAAGCATCATTTAACTCAAAGGAAATGATAACACGTGTAAAATTTTTAATGACAAAGCTAGATGAAAACATAAATTTCTATTTGTAATGAACACACTCTCTAATTGTTTTTAGAATAATTCAATTAGTCTATTAAAAATAATTAATTCAAATTAACTAATTAATAAATTTTATCATCTAACTTAGTTATTAAAAATATTTTCAGAGAGCAAACAGCAACCGTTTCCAACAAAGTCTGAGAGGTAAATGAATGATAGTATAAGTTCTTATCAGCTAACCTTATCTTATCAACAATCTATCACGTGACATCTTCGCGCATGCGCACTGGTGACTAGTGACGTCACATGATTTTCAAAGTGATAAGCAAGCAAGCATGTTATCAATCAGTTCTCGTTAGGGATTTTTAGAATAAGGACGTGTTTTAGCTCCAGTCAAGTGCTTGGTTCTAGGTAAGTATAATTTTGTGTATTTATATTGTGAAATGAATGTAAAATTATAATGTTAGAGTATTTAATCATTTTTCAAATTTTAATAGATTTCAAAAACAATAATTTACAATAGTAAGATAACTAAATGTATAATTTTAAGCTTTGCTGATATATTTCATGACACTAAGTTGAACTGAAAATAGTAAAAGGTTTGATAAGACAATTGATTTTCATAGTTAATCTATAAAAGAGATTTTTAAGTCGGAATACTTATAAACCTAGTTAGCAGAAAAATATTACAAATTATATATATTACAAACTTATGAAAGATATTAATAATTTGATTAACGTTTTTTTTATGATGACGTCACGGATAAACACAAATTGATAAGATCTGTTTTGAGGTAAGAGAGTTGATAAGCTATTTTTATGGAAAAGTGGCAACGCTATTATCAGAAAATATTTGTATTGTGAGAATTGGCAACACAAATGAGCATGACTGGGGATTTCCCATGACATCATAGATTAGATAAGCGCTCTGACCTTAGATAGCAATAAGTGTCACGTGATCTTAGCTTAGTAGATAAGCGATTTCATTATTAATCATTTCTTCTGCGGAAAGCATGGTACTAGGACGATTTTTATTTCACCTATGTTAGGTATAGTGGTGTGTTGGATTTTTAGGTGAGAATGTTTTACTTAAGTATAAAATGGTAAAAATTAATGTCTTAAAATTGCTATACATGATTTCATATGAATGTTTTTAAATAATATAACTAAAAATAATTATTTGTAATACACTAACTAAATTATTATTTTAATTATTAAAAAAATAATTATATGAAATCATGTATAGCAATTTTAAGACATTAATTTTTACCATTTTATACTTAAGTAAAACATTCTCACCTAAAAATCCAACACACCACTATACCTAACATAGGTGAAATAAAAATCGTCCTAGTACCATGCTTTCCGCAGAAGAAATGATTAATAATGAAATCGCTTATCTACTAAGCTAAGATCACGTGACACTTATTGCTATCTAAGGTCAGAGCGCTTATCTAATCTATGATGTCATGGGAAATCCCCAGTCATGCTCATTTGTGTTGCCAATTCTCACAATACAAATATTTTCTGATAATAGCGTTGCCACTTTTCCATAAAAATAGCTTATCAACTCTCTTACCTCAAAACAGATCTTATCAATTTGTGTTTATCCGTGACGTCATCATAAAAAAAACGTTAATCAAATTATTAATATCTTTCATAAGTTTGTAATATATATAATTTGTAATATTTTTCTGCTAACTAGGTTTATAAGTATTCCGACTTAAAAATCTCTTTTATAGATTAACTATGAAAATCAATTGTCTTATCAAACCTTTTACTATTTTCAGTTCAACTTAGTGTCATGAAATATATCAGCAAAGCTTAAAATTATACATTTAGTTATCTTACTATTGTAAATTATTGTTTTTGAAATCTATTAAAATTTGAAAAATGATTAAATACTCTAACATTATAATTTTACATTCATTTCACAATATAAATACACAAAATTATACTTACCTAGAACCAAGCACTTGACTGGAGCTAAAACACGTCCTTATTCTAAAAATCCCTAACGAGAACTGATTGATAACATGCTTGCTTGCTTATCACTTTGAAAATCATGTGACGTCACTAGTCACCAGTGCGCATGCGCGAAGATGTCACGTGATAGATTGTTGATAAGATAAGGTTAGCTGATAAGAACTTATACTATCATTCATTTACCTCTCAGACTTTGTTGGAAACGGTTGCTGTTTGCTCTCTGAAAATATTTTTAATAACTAAGTTAGATGATAAAATTTATTAATTAGTTAATTTGAATTAATTATTTTTAATAGACTAATTGAATTATTCTAAAAACAATTAGAGAGTGTGTTCATTACAAATAGAAATTTATGTTTTCATCTAGCTTTGTCATTAAAAATTTTACACGTGTTATCATTTCCTTTGAGTTAAATGATGCTTCACTTCGGTTAAATATAACTAAGTTTATATTTAGTATATATCTAGGTAAAAATCTCATTTTCAAACGTTTAAAAGTCTTTAATTAAACTCAAATCTTTAAATAATCTTTAATTAAGCTCAAATCTTTAATTAATCTCATATTTTAATTACACTATAAATTAAGCTCAAATCTTTAATTAATCTCATATTTTAATTACACTATAAATTAATAAGGTAATATTCATTACACATTTATTTGAAAATCAAAATGTTTTAGCATTGAAATAAAATTCTGAAAAACTTAGTCTTTTAATGAGCGATTAATGGTTAAATTAGTAATTAACGACGTCACATGTTAATGAGGGAATCTCATTAGAGTGTCTTGTGTTCATTTCTGTTCTATAATAAAAGAATTAGCGAACTATATCTTGGCAAATTTTAATTTAAAGATCTCATTTAAAAGTGAAAAAAAAAAAACCTTGTCTTTTAATGAGTGATTAATGACTAAATTAGTAATTAATGACGTCATATGTTAATGAGGGAATCTCATTAAAGTGTCTTGTGTTTATTTCTGTTCTATAATAAAAGAATTAGCGAACTATATCTTGGCAAATTTTAATTTAAAGATCTCATTTAAAAGTGAAAAAAAAAAAAAAAAAAAAGAAAACCTTGTCTTTTAATGAGTGATTAATGCTTAAATTAGTAATTAACGACGTCACATGTTAATGAGGGAATCTCATTAGAGTGTCTTGTGTTCATTTCTGTTCTATAATAAAAGAATTAGCGAAATATATCTTAGTAAATTTTAATTTAAAAATCTCATTTAAAAGTTAAAAAAAAAAAAAAACCTTGTCTTTTAATGAGCGATTAATGACTAAATTAGTAATTAATGACGTCACATGTTAATGAGGGAATCTCATTAGAGTGTCTTGTGTTCATTTCTGTTCTATAATAAAAGAATTAGCGAAATATATCTTAGTAAATTTTAATTTAAAGATCTCATTTAAAAGTGAAAAAAAAAAAAAAAAAAGAAAACCTTGTCTTTTAATGAGTGATTAATGCTTAAATTAGTAATTAATGACGTCACATGTTAATGAAGGAATCTCATTAGAGTGTTTTCATTAACACGCGTCATCAAGAATCATGTATGAGGTCATAGCTTGGGGAACCCAGTCAAAGATATGATAAGATCGCCTTATCAGATATGCCTAGACCTGCGAGCTCATTTTTACTTTAGTTGTCCTATAGTCAAGACGTCTAATTTTGTGCTCTTCAAAAATTTATTGTTGTGATATGAGTTCTACTGAGTCTCCTCAAGAAATTATGGATATTTTCAAACAATCAAGTAAGTAAATTTCATTATATTTATGACTGTACATAAATTATTTTAAATACACTAAATTTAACGTTTAGTTAATATTATATTTAATAGTAATTATGCGAAGTTGCTTTAAAAAATAAACGATTTATTTGCAAGCTGTTTAAATTGAACGCTAATTTTAGCTAGAGCCATTAATCAATAGTGTTCTTTAATAAACAATTTTTTTAAATATATATCTAAGGCTTTTTTCAAATAATAGAATCAATTTATATTATATTGATTTATAAAATCATTCTTTTAAATAAACGATTGATTTAATGTCTAATATATGCTTTCCAATTATTTTAAACTTAAAATATATTTAATAAGAAATGTCTCTCTGTTTTTTTTTTTTTGATCGGTTAATCTATAAAGAGTAAACGATATTTTATTCTTGTCTTTTGGTATCTAATTACATGTTTGTATAAAACTCTATATTTTTCATGTTATTAGAATTTCTATACTATTAAAACTTAAAATTGACTTAATCATGTTAAAACATGAAGGATGACTCATTGTAGCAATGTTTAAACTTTATTTAAAATGGACTTTCATTATCATTTCCTTGAGTGTTTTCAAATTTCTTTTTCTGTAAAATTCATTATTGGGATACTATTAAACTTAAAATTGACTTAATCATGTTAAAATATGAAGGATGACTCATTGTAGCAATGTTAAATATTTATTTTAAAATGGACTTTCATTATTATTTCCTTGACTGTTTTCAAAATTAATTTTCCGTAAAATTCATTATTGGGATACTATTAAAATTGTCTAAATCATGTTAAAATCATGTTAAAATATGAAGGATGACTCATTGTAGCAATGTTTAAAATTTATTTAAAATGGACTTTCATTATTATTTCCTTGACTGTTTTGAAATTTCTTTTTCCGTAAAATTCCTTATTTAGATACTATTAAAATTGACTTAATCCTGTTAAAACATGAAGGGTGACTCATTGTAGGAATGTTTAAAATTTATTTAAAATGATACTCTTATTTTTTTCCCCCCTTTCTTATCTGTCTAACGTGTTAAAAAGTATTCTTTTTGGAAATATTCTATGAAGGGTTTTTTATTTTTGAAAAATTTTTGAATGCTATGTCAGTGGAGTAAAATCAATTTATTTTTATGTGTTTCAATTCGTTCTGAATAAAGTAATCTCCCCATATCAAAACATATAAATATTATCCCAGTGGAAGCCATGGGACTTTTGGCTTCGACAAGTACACTTAATAGCTCGGGAAAGCTATTGAAGTCATCTCCGGTGAGAATTTATTGTTTAAAACAGTTATATTTTCTTAATTGCTTTGAAAAAGGTTTAGTATTGTTAATAGGGAATTTTGTAACAAAGTTTGAACTCCCTTTTTTAGTCAAAATGATTGAAGGTTATTCAGATTTTGTTAAGCAATAAGTCTAAAGATATTTCTTCAAAACGATATAAAATTTATAAAGTAATTGTGATAAAATGATTTAAGATTATTCAATTTTTGTAAAGCACATGTGATTAAAATTATTTAAGGTTATCCAATTTTATAAAGTCATATGTTTTAAGATTTTTTCACTTAAATGATTTACGATGATTTCATTTTTTTTTAAGTCATATGATTAAATACCAAACCTTTTTCATATTGATATTCAAAATGTTCGCGAATGGGATCACTTCACGTCTACCAGCTTCGAGAACAGAACCTCTCAGACACAGGTGGGGCAGTACTATTTCAAAATTCGCATAAATTCTAACGCTAAATGACAAAAATTCACATGTGACCTCATTCATATTTTAAATTTTAAATTACTATTTCCCCCAAAAATGTAAGCGCAAACGTCGCTAAATTGAATCGCGTAAAGTCCTCCCATACAATTTATGTTAAAAATTCCATTTTAATCTTAAAATTTGCGTTAAAAAAAATAAAGTCTCTCCATAAAAATTTCTTAATTAATGTTTAAAATTCGATTGTCAATGAAAAATCGCGAAAAAGAAAAAAATATTTGAAAGTGTCCCAATTAAAAATGAGCACCTGAAAATTTTACCTCTAACACAAAATTGTGTAAGGACTTGTAAGATTTTTCATTTCTAGTCAAGTAACCAAGGATGTAGCACGTGTTTCTGGTAAGCTTGTTTTAATTTATTTCTTTTTTTTTTAATTGTTTAATCAAATTATATTTCATTCTTTTTTCAAAAATCTGTTTGAATTCCCCTCTGTTAGAATAAACACACACCATTTTAAAAAATAAAGACACAAATATAAAATGAAATCAATTTATTGAAACGATTTAAACAATACACTTTTAAAAGTTTCTACATTCAAGTTACATAAAAACTGATCGCTAACAGAATCCACATTCTTTAAAAACATGGATAGAACATCGTCAAAATTCACAAGCATTAAAATCATATCTCCCAACTGTTGAAATTTTTCACGGTTGTTTAACATAAAACAGGAATGCAGACTAACACTTGGATGTCTAAAAACACAACCGGTACATTCATAAATTTGATTAAATATATTTAAAATAGAATTCTCGATACAATAAATTAGTTTAGACCACAAAACAAATTCATTTTCTGTAGAACTTCGTTGACATTTTTGTTTTAATAAAGCAGGTAAATGTTTTTCATACATATGATGAATCAATTTCTTATTGAATTTATAGGCTTTTTCTTTCAACTGTTCAAGTTGATAATTGTTTAATTGAATGTGAGATTCATTTTTTAACATTTTGAGCCACATAATGGAATTATCCTCATTCAAAACCAAAAGGGTGTTATTGGCGATGAATGAAGAACTGGTATATTTCAAATTAAACGCAAATATTTTATATTGGAATTCATACCAAGTGCGAATATCTAAATCAATTCCATTCTGAGTTGGAATTCCTTCACTCGTAAATTCTCGAATTTGAATAGAATATTCAGCATTCTGTAACTGCAGTCCTAAAAATAAAGCGTTTCCAAGTTCTTTTCGAAAAATAAAATTGCAATCTTTCACAGGTGGGGTTTGAAACACATTTTGTCTATCAGACATGGGTTCTTCGTCCATTTGGGCAGTAGAAGATTTCTGGAAGTTAAAGTCGATGAAAAATTCATTCATAATATCCTGAGCAGATTCACAGCAGGAAGCAGGAAACGACGTTTCTTCGTCATGACAATTGATAGGCGATGAAGGTTCGTCGGTGGAAGGATACAGCGTAACACTTTCCATGTTAAATCTTGAATCGTCCAGCAGGGGTTGATACTCGGAAGGCGACAACATTTCTTCGTGCAATCTTTTCAATAAATTTTCAGCCATTGGACTAGCAATCATTAAAGTTAGCAGTAAACTGAAGGATTTGTAAAAAACATAAAACTTTTATATATTAGTGACGCATATTATACCCAATCACATTCTTTCAAACGGATGACGTCACAGATGAGTCATAGGAAGCACACACTCGCTGCAGTAAATTACACAAGCGATTAATTAACACACTTCGTTGATCGTCTTTTAGTTGTTTCGAGATCTTTCTCTGCTTCACGGATTTTCTACGTTCAGTAGGTTTATGCATTTTTTGATGTTTTAAAAAGTCCACTTTTCTTGCGAAGATTTCGTTACATACCTCACACGTTTTCGAATGAATTTTAACATGTCGTCGTAAATCACTGCTTTGAATAAAACTTTTTCCACACAAATCACAACAGAAGGGTTTTTTCTGCAAGTGCGATTTCACATGCCTATTAAGCACAAACTTTCGCATAAACGATTTATTACAGGTTTCACAAACAAAAGGGGGTTCTTCTTTAATGAAAAGTTCTGATGAAGAGGGTTTCATTTCAACATCTGAAACAGGTTCCACTTTAGGCACGAGATTCGTCGCTTCAAAAATCATTCCGGGTGCTCCTACAACAGCAATATCTTGAAAACTAGACATAAGAACAACCTCACTCAGCAGCAGTAATTAATCAACTAATGAAAAAAACTTCATTCGCATCAATTTATAATAATCATAGGTGGCGCGCGTGTGCCTAAAAAAAAATCTGTGATTGGTTCAAAAATGACTTATTTTTCTAAAAAAAGAGCACAGCACTTCTTAAAATTTTCATTCTGAAACATGTAATCGTGGCTGAATCGATAAGGTAACGGTCTATTATTCAACCACGACTACATTTTGCAGGTTCAATCCTCCTCGAAACCTTTTGGGAAAAATACCAATTCCAAAACTAAATTCTATCAATCGACACTAGATGGCAGCACCAAAACACAAATTGCTCCCCTAAAAATTAAAGTCCCCTCGAACTGTAACACTTGATTCATGTAACCGATATCAAAATATCCCTCAAACTGTATCATGTTAATTCATGTAACTGATAGAAAAATACCCCTAACAATTTATGTAACCGATTAAAAAATATCCCCTAAAAAATTAAAGTCCCCACATAAAAACCAAAAAATACCCCGCGTACTGTAGTACGACAAAAAAAAAATCAATCTCCCAAAAATTCCGCTCAAAAAAACTTTTATCTCAAAAAATCCTTATCAACATTCGCTTATCTCCCCCTTCGCTTATCACACTGCACTTCCGTTATCACTTTCCCCCTTCGCTTATCGCGTTACACTTTCGTTATCGTCTTATAGTACGATAATGAATGACCTTCATTTGATGACCTTGGGAGCGTGCAGGCGTGCAGGGGGCGCAGAACTGTCAAATCCACACTACTTACAACTTAGTTATTCAGACATTCAAATACACTCATTGCCATAAAAATTTGCGCACCAAGAAAAATATGTCCAAATGAAACGAAATTTTACACGCGTAAGTACTACTGTCATATAAGTAAGTGAGTAGAAAACCAAAGAAAAAGGATCATTTATTGCAGGAAAAAGTACAAATGAACGGGAATTTTAGTACTCTGTTGGACCCCCTCTAGAGCGAATGCACGATGCGATATGAGCGGGCATTGAGGCATACAAGTTCCGCATGATGTCCTGAGACATCTCGTTCCACAGTTGCTGTAAACGTGCCTCGAGTTCAACCAAATTCGTAGGGTAGCCAACTTGCCGTCCCAAATGATCCCAGTTATGCTCGATTGGTGACAAATCTGGGGATCGAGCAGGCCATGGAAGGTTGGTAATGTGGCGGAGGCAGGCTTGTGACATCCTTGCTGTGTGTGGCCGAGCATTGTCTTGCTGAAAAATGGCTCCTGAGAGCCCTGCCACGAGTGGCAACACATGTGGCTGAAGAATGTCCTGGACGTACCGCTGGGCTGTCATTGTGCCACGGATCAATATTAGGGATGACCGTGTATCGTAAGCAATGGCACCCCATACCATCACACCAGCTGTGAGAGCGGTGTGTCGCTGTAAAGCGAAGGCAGGATTGAGGCATTCACCACGGGGCCTCCACACACGAACACGATTGTCATCGCTGCTCAAATTGAATCTAGAGTCGTCGCTGAAGACGACCTGGTTCCATTCCGTTGCAGTCCAATCCTGTCGTAAGCGACACCATCCAAACGGAGGCGTCGGTGGGTGGGTGTCATTGGCAGCACACGTAATGGGCGCCGCGATACCAGATGTCCTTCGGCCAGGCGCCTTGCGATGGTTCGGAAAGGCACAGGGATCCGTAGTGAAGATTCTGCCTGTGTCTGGATAGCGGCCACTGAGGCAGTTGGCTCTACGCATGCGTTTCGTATGATGTGACGGTCTTTTCGACGACTGGTCTGTCGAGTGCGTCCCGAGCCTGGTCGCCGTGTAAATGACGTCTCTTCAGTCAACTGGTCCCAACACCTCCTCTCAGTAAAATCAGAATGGCCTACTTGACGAGCTACTCGCCGAGCTGACCTCCCAGCTTCCATCATCCCGATGATTCTTCCCCTCTAAAACTCTGACAGCTGCTCATATTGTCTTCGATGGCTGCGTAACGGCATGTCTACCTCAGCGTTTCCTTTGCAAAAGAAAAGGTACACTCAGACACGTTCTGCTTACCAGTTTTATACTCCAAGGAGGACAAAGTTCAACGCCCTCTAGTGGCATTACGCAATGCGCAATCATGCTGCATTTCTAATCATTTGCATATCTGCCTAATATGTACCTTCATGCCAAGTTTCGTTACGATCCCACAATTATTTCTTGGTGCGCAAATTTTTATGGCAATGAGTGTAGTTATGATTTTAATTTGTTTAACAATTAATAAAATGATATATATTATTATCTAAGTCATTTAAAGACACCGGTGCAGCCAGAGGAAAGAAGATTTAGAAATTACTCCCCCCCCCCCCCCAAAAAAAAAAAGCTCAAACGACTGATTAAACAAATAAAAATACTTTTGTATTATGATTATTATGTGACATGTAAAAAACAATGCAAAGGAAAGCACAGCATGTATTATTACCGTATATACTCGCGTATAGGTCGACTCGTGTATAAGTCGACCCCCTAACTTTCGAATGCAAATTCTGCAAAAAATCAAAAATTCGCGTATAAGTCGACCCTTAACTTTTTACACCAATTTTGTGCAAAATCAAACCAAATATTTCACTTGCCTATGCGAAAAAGTAGTAAGTAAATAAGAATAAATCATTGAGAAATTTTTTAATGATAAATTATTATTATTTGTATATTTTCTGTAATATTTTATTATTCATACACATACAAAGTCATAATTTTGCAGTATTCGAAGTTTTATTTTTTAATTGACTCGCGTATAAGTCGACCCCCAAATTTACTTGCCAAAAATTGTCAGAAATTCCTCTACTTATACGCGAGTATATACAGTAATTTAACACATAGCTATTTATAGATTTCAAAATAGAACTTCCTTTCTTCAGAGCGAAAGTGAATAAATAGCAATAGTAGAAATATGCATTCTTTGTGTACATGTTACACGAATATCCCCCCCCCCCTCTTTCTTGCAAAAAAATAAATAAAATAAATTCTACTAAAAAAGGGAATAATCTTTTTATCAAGTCTTGAAATGTTGCATGCTATATTAATGTCTGTTATTTCTTTTCTTTAAATTAGTTTCTATACATCGTACCTATAATCAACAAAAACTCTTTTTTATACATATGTATTCCTAATTAGAAGAACAAATATTTAGAGTTGATAATACAAGTCATGTTAAACAATTTTTAAATAGGAAATTAGGGTTACAATATATTTTTAATTAAGAACTCAGGGTGTTTCTCTTAACCCTCTTGGCACCAATTTTTTTTTTCCAATTTTGGGAAAAATTACTTTTACTGTAACAAAATTAAAAATAGCTATAGAAATCACAAAAGTTACAGTTTACTGAAATTTAACAAATGTGTTCTTTACAGAAACCTAACGAATGTAGTTATGTTGCATGTTTTTCATATAAAAATAGTCTAAGGAAGAATTTTTTAAGACGTTTGGAAACTGTCGTATTACAACCAGATTAAACAAACATAAAAAATTTAGTAGTATTTTTTATTTCTTATCACAAATTACTAATTCGGAAAAGGAGTCCCTAATTTAAATTTAAACAGTGAAACATATGTTTGAATTAAAAGAAATGCCAACGGTTTACTAATAATTAATAAAACTTTTATTAATATTACTATTATTAAATGCTGAAACATAAGTAAAGTCATAATAGTAAGTGTATCGACATATGCTATCGCTATTAGGTGCTGGAATTAACAAAAATGTTTTTTTTCTTTCAAATATCGCAATTCGAAGTAGAAGCCTCATATGAGGATCAGGGTGACGAGATGGTTAAAGTCAAATTTGGATTTTTATTCATAGCTTTAAAAATATAGTTCAGCAAAATATTCAACAATTAACAGATTGCTTTCTGCAAATGGAATGACATCATAGAATGTGCATTACAATTTAATCTGCGATATCAGAAGTATTGTCAGTCGCATTCGAAATTACGGAAGCCCTAGTTCAATTGTTGTTTGCAATTTGTATACAAACGATGGTCATTTCCAATGTTACTGTTGATATGTGTTTTTGTTCCACATTTTTAGGTGCGTTCGTATTTTATATAAATACGTAGCACCTATAGTCGTCGTTCAGTCCGTCCGTCTGTCCGCATGTAACAGAGCAAAAACTACCCAACCGAATAGTCTGAAATTTCAAATATGTGATTGCTGCAAAATTTTGTCGAGCCATTTCAAATTTTATGAAAATCGGATGTATAGTTTAATTACAGGGATAGTCAAAAGTTTTTCTTTACATTACGGCCAATGGGAAAAATTATTGCAAGTGGATTTTAATGGTATTAGAGCCTTCCGAATGATCTGAAATTTTAAAGATATAATTGTTGCAAAATTTTGTCGAGCCATTTCAAATTTTAGGAAAATCGGACGTATAGTTTAATTACAGGGACAGTCAAAAGTTTTTCTTTACATTACGGCCAATGGGAAAAATTATTGCAAGTGGATTTTAATGGTATTAGAGCCTTCCGAATGATCTGAAATTTTAAAGATATAATTGTTGCAAAATTTTGTCGAGTCATTTCAAATTTTAGGAAAATCGGATGTATAGTTTAATTACAGGGACAGCCAAAAGTTTTTCTTTACATTACGGCCAATGGGAAAAATTATTGCAAGTGGATTTTAATGGTATTAGAGCCTTCCGAATGATCTGAAATTTTAAAGATATAATTGTTGCAAAATTTTGTTGAGCTATTTCAAATTTTAGGAAAATCGGATGTATAGTTTAATTACAGGGACAGTCAAAAGTGTTCCGAAAAAATTATTGGAAGTGCATTTTAATGATATATCAGACTATGCACGTTATGAAGTGCAAAAAATTATACATTCAGTACAATATGGGGTGCAAAAAATAATTTTAAAACTAGTTATAGTACGAACGCACCTCATTTGCCACGTTTGACGAGCAATTTCCAACTTGTTTTTTTATCTTCTGGTGAAGAATGAGCTTTTTTTTTAAGTTTTGGAATAACTATGTGATATATTAATTATGGCTTTTAATACTTTTCTTTACATTAATTTTTATCGTCTCAAATAGTCAACAGAAAAATTATATTTTTGAACAATTAAACAGTTTTTTTTTTTTTGAATAAATAATTGATGAAAAACCTTTCCTGGAGAAAAATCCTAGGCTATGTAATTGTTATGAGGATGCATATTTTTTAACCCCTTTGGGACGAGCGTCTTTTACAGAATTTTTAATCTTTAATCACCGGTTTTTTAAAACACAAATTTTTGCCTAATTGAATGGGCAAAATGCTCGTATTAAATAAGACAAAATTTACAATAAAAATTTACTGGTGAGAGTAATCCCAGATTCTGAGCACCTTACGTGGCACGAATACCGGTTGCTCGTCCCCAAGGGGTTAAATACGTAATCATACTTTATTTTTACTTGTAGTCATCTATGAGTATAGATATTGGTAAATATAAATACAGTAGAACCTTGCTGATCCGAAATTCCGGTTAATCCGAACCGATTTTATATTCGAAAATTACTGGATTTGAAGTATACCGGATTAGGAAATTTCTATATTTATACTCTGAATTACAGAATGAATGTCTTGTAGAAGTTAGAATTAAACAAAAAAGGGCAGTAAAGCACGTTTTTTATTCTTTAAATAGCTTGAATAGAATTTAAAAAAATACTGAATAATGTAAAAGTACAATATATGTAAGCGAATATAAAATAAAAACGTGCACTGTAGGTCTACTCGTGGAAGCCATCGTAAAAGAAATCTTGAATATCAGTTTGTTTGCTAGTCATTATAAAATTCTTTTCTAAAATGCAAAGAGTATTTAATTCAGATGATAAAAATATATTTTTCCTTTCAACAGTTTTGTTTCGCAAATTATCTACAGAAATGTTTTTTCTTCCTTCTTACTCGACGTGGTGACTCGGGTATTTATAGAATCGCGATTTTGAACCATTTGTAATGAGTTGATATATAATTCCTCATTCTGAAGTTCCATTGGATTATTATAGACATCAGGAGTGATTAAACAAATATACTATTTTTTTCCGAAAGTCATGCCGGACCTTAGGATTCCGGATTACAGGATGTTTACTGTACTACTACTTATAACTTTTTTAGCACGCATTTTTATTTTGCTTCTATTTTTATCGAAATTTGGGGTAATCCGGATTTTTTGTAATACGAACAGCCACTGGTCCCAATTAGTTCGAATTAGCGAGGTTCTAGTGTATTTAATTAATATCAATACTTAACTTATATGAATGTTTATAAGAAAAATAACTCAACTATTTCAGTATAACAAAATATACTCAAAAGTAAAGTGTAAAATAGAAGAAAAAAAATCTGATTTTCAATCTTGATTTAAGGTACTGAATGTCTATCAAGAATTATAGGTTTCCAAAACAATTAAACCTTTAATTTGATGACATTAAGAAGCATAATTTTTTTATAATTAATAAAATTATATTTAGTAATTATAAAACAATAAAAACTGCAAATGTCAATTCATTAGTTAATAGCATAGTATCTGCTCTTCTTGCACTTGTACTTTGTAAAATAATTGACATCGCATAAATCTAAAATTATACACATATATGTTTATGTTAACGAAAAAAATTATGAAAATTATACCATTAGTGAACGGGTGTTTTCATGGGACTGAAATAGCCTCTTGCTATGCTTATGTTTTACATATAAAAATTGAATGCAACTGATGTTAAAGTAAGCAAGTACATAAATAAATTAATTATTCATATTTTAAATTTGCAAAAGAATTTTTTAAAAGTGGAAAGGGGCGGGAGAGCAATAGTTGAGTGATACATACTCGTATATATCTGTAAAATACAGTTAAATATTAAAATTTATTATTTAAATTCAATGCAAAAAATACCAATTTAAAAAAACAAACACTTACCAAATATTTAATCTTTGTAACTGTAAACAAAGAAGATAAATTTTGAATTATATACAATAGCAGGATTAAAATTCCAATAATAAATGCTTTTTTTAGTCTTATTTCTTACTTGAACAGGAGTTTTGTGACCATCCTTAAACATCCTTGGCTTAAAAACAACTTGCAAACAGCCAAGAGTCATAAATCGATGTTGTCCATTGGCATCAAAACTCCGCACTTTCCAAATTTCAATCTAGCTGGATACACACTCAAAAGCAGAGAACAAATAACACCTCTTAATGCTTTTAAAAGTGGTACCAGCTGGACACTATAACTCGTAATTCTTGTCATTTGGATCCTATAGACTCTTGCACATACTTCACAGTAGACAAAAAATTGAAGATTCAATTTACAGGTTACATTTCAACTGAAAAAGAAAGTAAGAAATATTACAACTGCAATACTAGTGTTTCATCATCTAAGAAATATTTTTCTGTTTCTTAAAAAATATAAGATTCCATTAAACATTGTAAAATCATATAAAGAATAACTGAACTACTAATGACAAGTTTAAAGAAAAAAAAAAGCCTCAAAACAATATAACGCCACCAGATCCTATACTTGGCTGGCCCTGTATAAAAAACGGTACTTTTTGGTTAGCCAGGCGCCAGTGTTATAGATACATATATATAAATGTATGTAAATATACATATATATACATATACACACACATATATATATATATGTAAATATATATGTATAATACATGCATTTATATATACACATATATAACACTGGTGCCTGGCTAACCGAAAAGTACCTAAAAAACTTGCAAAATAAGAGCAGATGGCATTCTTTCATCACAGAATACAGAAAATTATTATTTAATGAGTATACAGCAAGTTAAGCATAAGTTACTAACAAGAAACTATAGATAAAACCAAATCAAAAATAGTCAAGTCAAGTCTGTGCTTGAGGAGCACCTACAGGAAGTGTATACCATCCCGCAAGAGAAACATACCATATGGAAGTAAAAAAAGATTTTAGTAATCCAATAACAAATTGCATAAATACTTCTTGTCTGAATTTTACAAGAAATTAATGTAGATATAACAATTAGTGATTTTACAAATAATAAAAATCCTTTGTCTGCAATCGTCAACATGCAACATGAACATTTAAAAGTATAAAACAACCAACAGACCAATTATATTGATGCAATTTGAGAACTCCGAAAATTTGTTTTGAGAAAAGGCAGAATCTCAAATTTTAGTTATCACACTTTTTCACACAAAGAAATAGTCATATATTAAAACAAAAATTATATAAGATCATGTATACTAGCAAAATCTTTGCGGCTATTACTGATAATGCAAAAAGTCCTTATAGCAAGGCTGTATAGCTTTTTTAGTTTAAAACTTACAAAGCTTTTACATCATGTGGGCATTTTAATTCACTAATCAAATTTTCAACCCTCTTTGATACTATTAATTATAGATTTTAAACAAATGCTTTAGATAGTGCAATGCAACTGCTATTGTAGCAGATAGAATTTCAATTCATTTGTAAAATATCACATGAAAGTTTGAATGCGAAACTGTCGGACACAAGGCTTATTAAGCACTGAAATGTAAAAACATGAGGCTATTTTGAAATTTATTGGGGTACATTTGAATAATAATAATAAAAAACAACACACAATATTACACGAGTATGTATACATACTTGGAGCATAGGTTTTTCAGTTATACGTAGCTACAAAGGTCATTCAGAAATTTTAAGATCAGTTTTTTAAAAAAATCTTCAAAATATATAAGAAAGATGGATATTTTAAACAAATACTAACAAATATTAATTAACAAGTCATTTAAACAATTCTGGTGACACATCAATTTTTAAATTGAATGAAATATATAAATCTACTTCATCAACAAATCTTTAAACAAAAAAGGGTACTTTTCGGTTAGCCGGGCGCCAGTGTTATATATACATATTTATATACATACATATATGTAAATATACATATATATAGATATACACATATTGTATATATACACACATATATGTAAATATATATGTATATATACATACATTTATATATACACACATATATATATATATATATATAACACTGGCGCCCGGCTAACCGAAAATTACCCAAAAAAGTATACCGGGTGGAAAGGAGGCAGAATCTAAAATATGATTTCTTTTTACCATATTACAAAATAAAACAAACTTTAACCTAGAAAATAAAATCTATTACATACCAATTTGCTGAAAAATATTCCCATTTTGACCGCAAAACAGGTATGAATAAAAAAATTATTCATATCTAATGTGATTTATTACTGAAAACGTAAGATATATTTTATGAAAATACATAAAGAATAACTGTTTACATCCGCCATTACACGATTCCGGCATCCGAACGATATTCCACCTGCCTCTGAGCAGCCGGAAAAAAGTAAGAGATATTCCGGTTGTTCGAAATGCCTGAATTCCGAATTTTGAGGGGAGAATCGCTCATCTTCGGAATAACAACCGGAATCACTGAATTCAGTACGATATTCCGATTCCGCATGAGGGGAGAATACGGCCGGTATAGTTACGGTACAGCGCCTAGAAGATACAGTGTGGAAAACGGCTACAAAATAGTGCTAAAAAATTGAATCCCATAAATGTACAACGACGCTGAATAACAAGATGTCGATCGTAGCGCCATCGTAGTGATTTAAAAACGATAGTCATTCTAAAAGAGACTCTTTAACCTATTTCACGTCATTCCTTAACTAAATTAGCTTATAACAGACTAAAATATCTTATATTTATAGTTTCCGATATTTAACATGCTATAATTTTTGAAAACACAGGGTTTATATTGAAAAGAGTTACGAGATGGCGCTCGTATCAGCATATTTCCGCTGAGCATTGTTGGAGATTTATGGGATACAAGTTTTTAGCACTTTTTAAAGCATTATAGGAATAGCCGTTTTCCACACTGTATCTTCTAGGCGCTGTAGTTACGGTGAACTTGGGAGCTAAATACTCAGCAGCTTTGTGTTACCCTCAGAGTAAAGATAATAACAGATTATATGATAAGTCTGTGGTATTACCTAACATTTTTATTAGATAAAAATAAGGCAGTGTTCCGCAGAGTGTTTTTAAAAGAGAATAGCAATATATGCACAGAACGAATGTTCAGTTCCAAAGTTTTTGTCCAATCTATGGCAGCCTGCAGAGCTTGGTGATAGCCTAGTCTTTTCCTTCGCTTGAAAAATAGTGCTTTTTGCAATTATAACTTTCATTTTGATGCATTTTCTGATAGAAATTTTGATGAGTACTTTGTAATTGTTGAATATTTTCTAAATAAATTATGTCCTTTTGGTAGTAAACTGCATATTAAAGCACATATTTTTCTTTTTCACTGTATTTAAAGATAAAACTTTTTTATTCATTATTTTATAACTTTGGAAATTATTTTTTAAATCTATGTGTGGCACATTATTTTTCTTGAAACTTGAGAAAAAAGTCATTAGGGAGTACAACTGCTTGTTAAGTTATTTGAATCCCACCACTGTTTTTTTATGATGTAGTTTGTTTTTTTGTCGAGCTGTTCAAGCAAATCAGTCGACCCAGCAAAACGAGTGAAAACATAAGAAAAAAAGCGTAAGCACGTAATCATAACGACCACAGATTTTTTGTGGGTCAAGTGAGCGAAGACCGGGCGTAAAATTTGCTGCTGATCGGATTTATATCAGATCACGTGATACTTTTCATGAACGTTTTGGATTTTGTCTGAATGCATATAGACATGTATTCCTATTACGAGAGACATTGTTTGGAAAGATAAGAAGATTTAATCATTGGTTTCATCTGTTTCGAACCATAAACTTACAAAATAATTAAATTATTTCGAAATTCCTTACTTTTTAAGACCTACTCCATGAGGTATATCTCCCTGCGCCCGGGCGGTCCGATTTGCGTCGCTGAACAAGCTCTTTGTGGAGCTCCCGGATGTAAAAATTCTCTGTGTTGTAATTGTAAATTTCATTGTGCTATCTCGTCCCTGTATATCGACGATGACTTATAAGCAGGCCTTGTTGTCAAGCACACAAGTCTGATGTATGTGTCCAATAAAAACAAACAAACAAAAGCCAAAGCGATATAGGTAAGCGTCTTATCTTAAATGGGAGAAGTAACCGCAAGATTAAAGGTGAGGTCAAATCAATCAAGGTCGCACGCCACGTAGTGGACGGAGTGAACAACAGATAGATGCCTAACAGTTTTCTTCTTTATGGATAATCTATTAATTGCATATCTATGAAATAACTGCGCAAGCGCCAACATCGTGTTTTCATTTGTTTGTAGCATTTATATTCTGACAGTAATATAATGTTCTATTAATTTTTGTTCGTGTTTTTTGACTTATTTATTATAGTTAATTATTTAAATAAAAACAGTTCTTTTTAAGAACTAATATTATTTGTTAAAATGGCAAAATGTTGGCAATCGAATAACTCTAGTTTTCGAAATTGTAAGAAAATCTCGAAGCAGTGGCGCACCCCAGAATCAGAGGGGGTTTTTTCCGTCATTTGTTCTTTTCTTTTTTTTCTCCCAATGAAAAAACCATCTGTTCGAACAGATTATCAGAAGCATTCGATGAGCCGAAATCTGTATTTTGAGTCAACCTTCCCCCCCCACCCCCCCTAGCGCAGCCAAGGGGGTTAGAGGTTAACGCCCCCCCCCCCCCCTCCACACCCACCCACCAAGATCAGAGGTTTTTTCCCGGTCATTTGTTCGATTATTTTTCTTTCTTTTCAAGGAAAATATCACCGATTCAAACAAATTATCGGAAGCATTCGACCAGCCGAAATCTGTATTTTGAGCCCCCTTCCCCACTCCCCAGTTTTAAGAATGAGAGACATTTCACAGGTGTGGGGGTAACTGAAGTGCTTTCTATGGGACAAGTTACGTCACATTCTTTTTTTTTGGTAAGTGAAGAATGACCATATGTCTAAAGTTGTAAAACTCATCTAAAAGAACAAGCACGGTATAGCTAAGTATCATAATAAGTAATGTCACTCACAGAGAACATCGCACCAATGATGGGACTCACAGCCCACACCCCTACTCGCTCAGAAAGAGAATATCCCTCTTGGATGGAAGTAAAAATCTTCTCTTGACGTAGGAAAGAAATAAGTGTGGAATTCTGTCTTTTGAATGGTTCCGCTATTGTCTCAGCAGAGCAGGACAATTCTATGTATTGACCATAGACTTATTGACCCATTACGAGTTGACACTTGGTAAACACCTCCTTTCAGAAGAGTCCATTTCATGGAAGTCGAAACTGGAGGAATAAGATTAACCCATCCTAAAGGGTGTCAACATTTCACTACCATTCACTTAGAAGAATAAGAGGTTGCAATGAAATAAGTTTCGGGCCTTCTTTTACATATATCTCTCTACAGAAGTCTGCGTTTCACTTTTCTCTCTCTCTCTTTTTCTTTCTTTTTTTTTTTTTAGATTTGCAATATTTAAACTGTTTAACAACTGCTATTTTATTAATAATTTTCATAAGAAGAAACAATTCATTCTAAAGAATGTAAAGGAAAATAGATATGATTTAAGGAATTTGAATTGTACATTATTTCAAAATTTTATGCATGGGTAGATGAAAAAATTAGTAAAATTTCTTTTTAGAAAAAATAATTAAAACACTAAAGAAAAAAAGAAATACGAATTTTTAATCACGTCCCCCCCCCCCATCCCCACAAACATACATAAGATTTTTTGTCACCCCCCCCCCCCTCAACCCTGTCAAGTCTATTTTTTATTTTAACTTATTTTATGTTTGAAGTTTATATTCTTCATTTTAAAAAACGTGGTTTGAGCTGCGGACTGTTGACGCATCTGTTCTATATATTGCCCCTCCATAGATTTTTTTTTCTGTCAGTGGTTATGTTCATACATTCAAAAATAGACTCAGAAAAAGGAGTATTGAAAAAATAAATTAAGGACGAGTTTTAGATTTAGACTACTGTTCTGAAATACAAATTTGTTATTTTCTGATACATTTTTAAATTGATTTTTGTACCTAAACTAATCAAATAGGGAGGTGCTCTTATTCAAAAATTGCGTAAATGGATTGTTTTTCGGTAAAGTCAGAAGATTTTTCTGAAAATGCTGTCAAAATTGGCATTTTGAACCGAATTTTCAGACGCGACAGCGCAGGACAGAAAACAACTGCCTTCCTGAGATAACAATCGTTTATAACTTGAGATGTAATTCATTAAATGGAAAATGAAAATATGTTAGAATACAGATCACTTCAATAATCATGCTTACATTTTAAAGTGTGGCAAAGTTTTGCGTTGTTGAGCAGGGAAGGATATATATATCTTTTAAAATAGCTTTAAAATTAATTAAACTGTACGCATATTTTTCTTCAGTTTATAGATTCCACATTTAGATTCACATTTCTCTTAAAACATAATTATAAATTTTCATATAAAATACAATACTTTATTTTATTAGTTTGTCCTTCGCAAGTTCGGAAAAGTAAAGCGCATTTTCATATTTTTTTATACTTTCTTTGATTATTAAAAAAAGAAAAAAATAGTACAGTCGAACCTCGTTAACGTGAACACGCTTAACGTGAATTACTTTTAACATGAACAGTTACTACTGTCCCCGTCAAAATGAATACGGATTCTAATGTTTTTTCTCCTTTTAAGATGAACATGTTTAACGTGAAATTTCGCTTAATATGAATAATTCTCGATGTCCCCATGAGAGATTTTGACGCTTTACGTGAACAAAAATTCCTAGAAAAGTGTGAAAACTTCCTTTTCCTAGCGAGTAGGACTTTTTTTTTTACACAATTACTTCTAACAGTTTTCTATTAATAGATTAAAAAAAAATAGAACTAATAGTTTAATTATTAAAATAGAAATATGTCTGAAACAAAGTTTTCTCCCATTAGACCCCATGTGACGCATTTGTCCCTGAATCCTTTACCACTGCATTTAAGCTTATTGTAAATTAACTGTTTATTTCTGGTACGAAATAATGATTAAAAATAAATAATTAAAATTAAAACATTAAAAGCTTCATAATAAAGGTATTATTATTAAAAACTGATTTAATAGCTGACGAAAACAAATATTTATTAAATATAAAAAAAACTCATCTTGATGCTTAAATATATCTCGCTTCTTGCTTTGTAAATAGCTAATGAAAAAAAAGTGGTTGAATGCATGTTATTGTGCAACACTGGAAATAACATTTACTGATAAATTTTGACTGTTATATTTTACGAGAAAATCCTATATTTCCGTTAGTTCCTATGTCACCTTAGCCCCCAGTCTCCCCTAATATGTATTTTTCTCAATATTTTTTATCTGGATTTTTTGTTATACTGATAGCATGAACTACGGATAACATGAACAAAAATTTAATTCCCCTTGAGGTTCATGTTAACGAGGTTTCACTGTATTTTTCTAATAAAGTTTTTAATAAAATCAACTTTAAACAAAATAATTAATTATCGTAATAATTTAAAACAGCGTAATATAATTTATATAATAAATAACTTAGCTATCTTAATACGGAATTCACCTATAAAGGGAACAATAAATAAATGACCAGGCCCTGACGTAAAAAAAAAAAAAAAAAAAAAAAATCTAGTATCAGTCAATTAACCAGTCTAAAGGGGTACGAAAAATCTTAAGTGCCCTGGCCACAGAAACTTGCTATTCGCGGGCATTGTAAATAGCGCCAAAATGTTACAAAGCAGGGAAATATAGCAACCTTCCAGTTTCTGCCCTACGCCGATTTGAAGGTAATGGAAATCTTCGGCTACGTCACGAGTAATTGACAGGTCTCTTTTCGTGAAAGGCCAATAAGTAATAATGTGTTTCTATTTGTTACCCTTGAAATTCCCATAATTGTCTGCGTTTGTGAGCTTCTTTTATAGTATAGTGGAACAGAAAAAGATTATTCCTGTTCTTGGTGTGCCTATCACAATGTCGGCTTCGAAACCTGGTAAAAAAAGGATTCAAAATGATATAATATCTTATTTTGAGAAGAAAAAATCTAAAATAGAGAATGAGTGTATAAATACTGTTCTCACTCCACATTGTTCAAGTGAAAAGGATCTGGACTCTATGGATTGCAGTGAAAACTCAACATTTAAGTCTATATCTATTCAACGTAATACTTCTGATTTAGAATTAAATAATAATTCTTCGAGTGAAAAAACTAATCTTAAAGTAAATTGTGCTGGTCGGTCATGATTTTGAATTATATATTGGATCTGGAAAACAAGTAAGTGTTATTTCTTTTCTTAGTTATATATAATGTAATTTTTTCCGGCGAACAAATTGGCATGCCTTTTCAGTGTGTAAAATTCTTCAGTTTGTAAATTCTTTTTTATCCAATATGTGAAATTTTTAAGTCGCATAGAAATTTTTTTTTCTACGAACTTTTTAATGACTTATCTATCTAGTCAGGGATCAGGATGTTAATTTTTTTATATATATACTAGGGGGCTCTGCCCCCTACGAGCTACGCTCGTCAACCCCCGTTCAGACACCGCAGACTCTAACAGCACGATAATTTGATCGGCTTTTGAAAGATTTCGGAAGACTGAATTATAATTTGAATCTGAGAATTATAATCTGACGTAATTTTCACCAAACTTTTCTTTTCCTTTTTAATATTCACGTAAAAATACTTTGTTAGAAATTAAATATTATGATCATCTTACAATATCAAATAAATGTCTCGAGCAATTTTTAAACTTAAACTGTTTTGCAATATTATTTTTTGTTCATTTTATATAATAAGTGTAATGTGACGTAAATGTGACGTAAATTCTCCTATTTAAGGCTTCTAACGCATGATGAATTTATTATCTTACAATATTCTGTCTCTTTTAAAATTCACGTGTAATTATAGTTTTTATGACGTAATTTTCAATGAGTTCCTGCTTTTTATATTTTCTGTTTATAATAGTCACGTGTAAAATAAATTTTTAATTTAAAGTAAACATTATTGTTTGCGCTGTTTATACAACTTGGCAACAGTTTAAATTAATAACATTTTCTAAAATTTGTAAAAAATATGTCTCGAAATGCTGAAAATTTGAAATTAAAATTGAAATAAAACATCAAAAAATGAGTCAAATAAGAAAAGTAAATGCAATCTGCACATCGGGAACTTATAACGTATAAAATGATCTAAAAATGACTAAATTCTCATGTATAGTTTTTGCTCCAATAAAACTTTTTTAATGGAACGATTTTGTCCAACTTTAGCATTAAATATCTCTTAAAATATTTCTTCGACTTGAAAACTGTCTGCATCAGCGTGTTTATCAAACATTTCTCTATAATACCACCGATTTTCATATTTTTGTATGCAATAGTTTTTTTAATATTAACGATGGAAGGCCATGCTTAAACATTCAAATATGATGTGGATCTACCCGGAATATCTAGGCAGATGTTCATTGGTCCATTTCCAAATCAAAACTTTTTTTTATATAGAGAGATAGTTGGATTAAACTCCAACTTTATTTATACACATGACTTACTTCTAGATATAGAGAAGATTTTGTATCATCCATCCTAATTTTAAACCTGTGAAACTAATTTTTTTAAATTGATATTACATGCATTTTTTAAGACATTTTAAATAATTTATATATTTTACTAGGGGCCTCAGCCCCCTGCAAGCTACACCCGGCAACTCCCATCCAGGCTTCGCAGCCTCTTTTTTTTTTAATTTTCCTGAGAAACATAATTTAAATACAATATTGGCTTCACTATCGATTGAATTTCCATTTGAATTTGAAAATGACGAAAAAGAAGAAATATAATAATCCTTACCTTTTTCATTTTCTACACAAAAATGGAGTCATTTAGATGCTATCATTACAGAAATGTCCCTAAAGTTTAAAAAAATTGATATCTTGAAAACTAATTTAAATTTTAAAATTATAATGCCACTCAGGGGCGGATCCAGAGAATCGTTTTTTTTGGGGGGGGGGGGGGGGCGATCCCGAGTGACATATAATCAACGTAGTCATAATTTCTGTTGCTCAAATCATTCCTTGCAGTTAATTTTTAAAGGAATGTGAAATAATTAATGCGATTTGAAAATATTACAGACTTTCGATTATCCGACGTCCGATTAACCGAAACACTCGGTTATCCAACACTCTTATATAATCCCGCCCTCTCAAAATATGGTTTATTGTTACTTATTAGGTCGTAAAATTAAAAACGTTATAACAGAATTTATTTATTAAATGTCTTATTTTTTTTCTTTTTCTTTTTACTCTTGTACTATGGTAATTATTTATCTTATTTTTCGTTCTTTTAGTTATAGTGAACAACATTAATAACACAAGCCTGCGATGATTGTGTTTTTTATCTTTTGGTAATATATTTTGATGTACTTTTTAGCACTGAATACGAAAATGACCTTCATTTTTAACCATCACGTCACGATTTTCGCAAATCGTAAATTTCAAAGTTAAAAAGTAAAACTAGGAAACAGGAATTCTGCTTTTCAGAATTTAGTGTCGCCCCCGATGACAAAAAAATATATGTATATAAATATAGATACAGTAGAGTCCCGATTATTCGAGTTAATCGAACTTATACCTTTGGAATGGATCATTTTCTTCTGATGGACTGATGGCTTCCATTATTATGAAACAGTCGTTATAAATGAAGTGTTAGGTGAAGATGAAAGAGCAGTCGTAAAAAGTTAGAACTCTGATTCTCTGGTCAGAATGGGGGGAGAAATGGCCATAATTTTTTTTGAAAAAAAAATGGAAGCCATCAGTCCATCAGAAGAAAATAACTCGGTGAAAGCGGAAACTCCGATAATCGGGGCTCTACTGTAGTTCAGTTTTAAGACTTATAACATGCGATTTTATTTTACATAAAGTGACGCCATCCACATCCGCTGAAGAATTCATCATTTGCGATCCAGTGTTAAACAACATCTACAATAAAGTACTGTAAAGAACTAATTCATTACAGAAAACTAACATTTTTTCCACCGATAGATGGCGGTAGTCAACTGAGGATAGAAGATTGTTCTGTTTTTTCGAACTCCGAAGCGAGAAGCTGGAGTGAGCGCGCAGAGTTTTTTTTTTGGTTGTGAAGGTGACTCGATGAGTGATGTAGTTAAAAAAAAGTAGAAATTGTTACCACGATTATATTTTGTGTTTTGTGTTCGTAAATTTGTGTTTTGTGACTGTCATATTAAATCAAGAAATACCATCCGATGGCCTCTTCATTTATCAACTGTGTTTATTATTAAAGTATACCATAGTCTCCTACATTACAGACGAGTAAAGATGGTGGCAGCTCGGTACGATTCCATGGTGAAGAAATGACCAGTGTTCTTAAGTAAAGATGCAACTAGCAAGTAAGCCAGTTCCATATTTTTGTATTTATTAGTACCATGAATCATCTGTTATCGATTAAATTTCTTTTAATCTGGATTAACTAGATTTAATTGCTTGCGTAAATTAATTTCAAGCTTTAGAAAAGGCGCGGATTAATTGGGCATATTTCATGTACTGATATATACTGAACTTATTCCCATCAAATCAAATAAAAAATTTGAATAATATTGAAAATTATTTCATTAAGCTGTTCTCTTTATAAAATATTGTGTTCTTAGGCATTGTATCTTAGAAATATTAAGATCTGTTCTTAAAGTTGAAATAATAATAAATAAAGTTTATTTATATATTTTTGGGGATAGTTACGGTAATAATTCTTTTGAATAAAATGTTAAAATGGTATGATTTCATTCTTTAAAGGAAAAAAATTTTGAAAAAAATAAAATTTCTATCTTACCGTTTTGTTATTTGGATCAATGCCAAAATTACAAAGTTCGAAAGACAAATTGTTGGAAAGCAGATGAATTCTGTTTTGTTTTTTTTTCTTTATTTGATTATTTAGTTATTCTAAAAATAGAATAGATGATATTTTCGTTCTTTGATTCTGATTGCAAAATGAATGTGGATTTGATATTTGTTTTGTTAATTTTTAAAGAAAAAAGTTATTGAGTTTAAAACGGAAAAATAAATAATTCTGTTTTGTTTGTTGAGTTTAGGTAAAAAAATAAAAACTTGATAAGTATCGAGTAAAAGATAAAAGTGTTATTTTCATTTGGAAAAAGAAATTGAGTTGAATATTTTGTAATTTACTCTTTTCATGTAAAGAAATGAAAATGTTAAGTGGGTTATTTTAAATATTTTTTTTGCGAGTAATTTGTTATGCTTGCATAAAAAGGGTTGAGAATTAAGAAAAATTCTCGTATTTACTTAGTTTGATTGGTTTAATTTTAATTGCGTAATTTAATTATTGTTTTTGAAATAAGTGTGTTTATTGAATAAAATATAGTTTTGAATGTTGAAAAAAAAAATTCTTTTATCATCTTAATTGTATTTTTGACACAATTACATATTTACTTATTTAATATGTTTAAAAAGTTGCACAGTGTTTAATTTACTAAAAATTTGATAGAGGTGGATTTTAGAATTGCTTTATTAATTAAAATTTATTATATCGGCTTAAAAGTTTTGTTGCTAGTTTAAGTAGGAGACTTCTGAGTTCTATTAATTAGAAATTAAGCATTCTGATTTTGTTTCGGTTTATCTAAAATTAAGATGGCGTATTTAGCAAAAGCTAGAAGAGCAGACTTGTTGGAAATTTGTGATGAATTGGAATTGGAAGTTGATCTTTCGAAAAAGATTCCAGAAATTAAGAAAATTATTCTAGAAAGTGAAGTTTACAAGGAAGAAGAGGTTAGACTCATGTTAGACCGAATAATAGAAGACAGGAAAACGAGAGAAGAGAGAGAGAAAGAAGAGAAAGAAAAAGAAGAAAGAATTCGACAAGAAGAAAGGGAAGAACGTATGGCTAAGGAAGCTCATGAACATGAACTAGAATTAAAAAAATTGGAGCAATTGCAAAGAACTTCTGAACAGAACGATGGATCAGGAAGAAAGGTTGATGTCGGACTAAAAATACAGTTGGCACAAATTGTTCCGAAATTCGACGAAAAATCTGATGAGATGGGTCTCTTTTTAATTAATTTTGAGAGAAGGGCAGAGATGGCTAAAGTTTCGAAGAGTGAATGGGTTGCATACTTGTTAGCTGTTTTGCCCACAGAGGTTACAAACATGTTAGCTAGGGAATCGCCTGAAGATGCGATTAACTACGATTTTGTTAAAAATCTTATATTAGAAAGATATAAGTTGAATAGCGAGAAACTGAAGCAATGTTTTTATCGGCATCATAAAACGCCAGACAAATCTTGGAGGAATTATGCGCAGGAACTCACTAGTTATTTTACAGCCTGGATTACAGAATTAGGTGTTGAAAAGTTTGATCAACTTAAAGATTTAATTATTACAGAACAGTTAAAGTTTCGAGTGCCCGCGGAAACAAAAGAACATTTTCTAGACAATTGGTTAAATTTTGTGACGCCTTTAGATTTGGCTAAGAAATTGGATGACTATGAAAGTATCAAAGAAAGTTTTAAAAAGAAAGAACTTCCGAAAAAGACCATGTCTAATTTTCGATCCCAATTTAAAAATTCAAATAACTTTGACTACAAGAAAGAAAGTAAGGATAATAAGCCTAAATTGCCAATTAAATCAGAATCACTAACTGGGAATCATAGAGAAAGAGGATTTGATAAGAAGAGAACGTTACGTTGTTACGAATGTGGATCAAGCACTCATCTTCGTCCTCAATGTGATAAACTTAAGAAATCGCCAGAAATCATTTCTCATGTTAAGGTGGGAGTTGAACAAGATTCGTCAATAACGCCTTATCTTAGTGTGGGGAAAGTAAACGGCGTACAAATGGAAATTTTAAGGGATACGGGTGCGACAATAGATTTAATTGCACAAAGGTATGTCAAACCGCATATGTATCTGAACGAAAAAGTGTGGGTACGGGTGCCCTTACACGATGGTCTATTCTGTTTACCTCTTGCAGAGATTGAATTAGACTGTGAAATGGGACATGTGATAACTAAAGCTGCTGTCTCAAGAGACTCTGTAGATTTAGGAAGATATTTGTTAGGAAATAAAACAGCCGCTTTATTTGAACATTGTAAAGAAGAAAAGGCAGTGAAAGAGCATATGATTAATGCTGTTCAAACCAGAGCTCAGAAGAAAATTCTGGAAGCAGAGAAGGTTTCTCATGAAGAACCTGAAATGCACGAAATTTCTGATGAAACTGTAGAAAAGAATCATAGCAATAGTATAGAAAGAGAAAATAAAAAAATGGAAGCGAAAAAAGATAAAGATAAATCAGAAGAAGAGAAGTTAGAAAACCAAGAAGACTCAATTTTGCCAGTATGTCAAACTGTCTCAGTACAAGAGCTTATAAAAACTTCTCCTAAGACATTTTCTGAAGAACAAAAGAAGAGCAAAGAGCTAAAACCTCTTATCGAAGAAGCTAAAAAGAAAAATAGCAAATTTATTTTGGAGAAAAATATGCTTTTTTATAAAAGAAAAGATAGGAATGGTACTGAAAGAAAATTATTAGTTGTCCCGGAAAGGTTTCGTGAGCAGTTAAAAAAATTTTGTCATGAAACTGTTGCAACTCATTTGGGGGTAGCTAAAACTAAAGATGTTTTGTTTAAGACTTTTTATTGGCCAAATTGCTTTAAAGATATCGAAGATTATGTAAGAACTTGCGACTACTGTCAACGAGTTGGAAAGCCTCAAGACAAAAAGAAAGCACCTTTACAGATTGTTCCAGTTATTTCAGAAATATTTACAAAGCTAAATGTTGATGCTTGTGGACCTTTACCTGTCAGTACACTAGGGAACAAATACATAATAACTGTAATATGTTTAGCTTCGAAATATCCTGACGCAGTTCCTACACCTAATTTGTATTCTACGACGATTATTGATGCTTTATTGCAAATTTTCAGTAGACTTGGATTTCCTCGTATACTACAAACTGACCAAGGAAAGTCATTTATGAGTGTACTTACAACGGAATTCTTAGAGAAATTTGGAGTTAGAGTTGTGCGAAGTTCGGTTTATCATCCACAAAGTAATCCAGTTGAAAGAATGCACAGGACTTTGAAACGGATACTCAGAGTACTTTGTTTAGAATCTGGAGCTGATTGGGAGAAAGTACTGCCTCCTGCCCTTTTTGCATTAAGAACTGTAACTCACAATAGCACTGGGTTCAGTCCAGCAGAATTAGTCCATGGCCAGAACTTAAGAACTCCAATGATGCTACTCTATGAAAAATTGACTGAGCAAGAGATAGAAGAAGATAGTGTGATATCCTATGTATTTGACTTAATGAACAGAATGAAGAAATGCCAAGAGCTCGCTGTAGAAAATATGGAAAAAGAGAAACAAAACCAAAAATATTGGTATGATATAAAAGCCAGAAAACAAGAGTTTAAAGAGGGAGATAAAGTTTTAATTGTGGCCCCGTCCAAACCAAATAAACTGTCTGTTAGTTGGATAGGACCTAGAGAAGTAATGAAGAGATTATCAGAAACTAACTATGTCATATACGATCCAGAGAGAAAGAAGTCCCAAGTGTATCACGTAAATATGTTAAAGCCCTACCATCAAAGAAAAATAGAAAGTATAAATTTACTGACTATAAAAACAACCTCTAACGATGAAGAAGAAGATGAAATTCCTAAATTGGATGAGGAAAATAATGACAATGCGTTGTTAGAAGTATTGCAAGACATACAAAAAAACAACAGATTAAATGAAAGTCAACGAGAAGAATTAGGACAACTTATTGGAAAATATGCTGACTCTTTTTCGACTGAACCAGGGTGCACGAATCTAGCTGAACGTGATATTGAGCTGGAATCAGAAAAACCAATCTGTGCCCGGCCTTATAAAATGTCGCCTAGACAAACGGAAATCCTTAAGGCCGAAGTCGAGAAAATGCTGAAACTGGAAGTCATTGAGCCAGGTGAATCTGACTTTGCCTCTCCGTTAATTTTAGTTGAAGTTCCAGGCAGAGAAGCGAGACCTTGCATAGATTATCGCCGTTTAAATAAAGTGACTCGCACAAAATTTTATCCTTTGCCCAACATTGACCAGTTAATAGAAAAAGTGTCTTCAGCTAAATATATTTCAGTTTTAGATCTGACCAGAGGTCTGAAAATCCTGTCTTATATAGTCTTGACTTTTTTCATCTTTCAGTGTAATGGTTTAAAATTGGGAATTGGTGTAGTGTTATCCCAGCTGAATGAAAATCATGAAGAACATTCTATATTGTATCTGAGCAAAAAGTTTTCAGACAGCGAACGAAACTTTAGTACCACCGAAAAAGAATGTGCTGCTATTGTGTTTGCAGTGCGAAAACGACGATGCTATTTGGATGGACATCAAAAATTTCAGATCCAGACGGACCACAACCCCTTAGTATGGTTAGATAAAAACAGCGGAACTAATCCTAGACTTTTAAGATGGGCCTTACTTTTACAGTCCTTTAATTATGAAATTGTTCATAAAAAGGGAAAACATCATCAGAATGCTGATAGTTTGAGTCGAGCCCTAAAAGCCTAAGTTTGATTAGAATGCTAATATGTAAATATGATAATTTGTATAACAGTTAAATTTGAATTTATTGTTTTGAATATGTGTAAATTGTTTTTCATTTGTATCTTGAGTATAATGTTTGAATATTTATAAATTTTATTCGTATTTTATATATTTATGTTTTCATGGTGGGAATAAGTCAGTTGTGGTTCACGGTACTAAATTTTGTTTGGAACTGGTGCTTGAAAGCAATAATTCACAAAGAAACTTTTCCCCGTCGACGGTGAAAAGTTTTCTCCAGGTGGGGAGGAGTCTGTAAAGAACTAATTCATTACAGAAAACTAACATTTTTTCCACCGATAGATGGCGGTAGTCAACTGAGGATAGAAGATTGTTCTGTTTTTTCGAACTCCGAAGCGAGAAGCTGGAGTGAGCGCGCAGAGTTTTTTTTTTGGTTGTGAAGGTGACTCGATGAGTGATGTAGTTAAAAAAAGTAGAAATTGTTACCACGATTATATTTTGTGTTTTGTGTTCGTAAATTTGTGTTTTGTGACTGTCATATTAAATCAAGAAATACCATCCGATGGCCTCTTCATTTATCAACTGTGTTTATTATTAAAGTATACCATAGTCTCCTACATTACAGTACGCTTAAGACGTCACTATCGCTGAATAATACACACACACGCAAAAAAAAGATATTTCGTCATTCAAAAAACTCGAAAACATTCTAAAATTATAAGGATTTTAAATACACAATATTTTACATGTTTAACTGTAAAAATCCATAGTATAAGCAAAAAAAATGAATAAGTTATTATGAAAAAAAGTTACGTCTATTTTATAGTAGCAGATTTTCGCAATATTTCGACTATTTAAAAATTTGCGATTTGTGAAAAATCCTGACATGATGGTATGGTAAAAAATGAAGGTCATTTTTGGATTCAGCACTAAAAAATACATAAGAACCAATTACCGTAGCTGAAAAACATAACAATCACATCTATTTTTTAATATCAGATTTCTAAAAGAGGGTAATCTCTGAAAAAGGTTCCCCTTCAGAAATTTGAAGGGCCATAACATCCTTGGAAGTCAAAATGTGTCATCTAAGTGGTGTTTATACCGCTTCACAGGCGCGAATCGCCTCCCCCCCCTTGGATCAAAAAATATAAATCCATCGATTATCGCGAGTTGCGACAAATGGTTGCCGAGAAAAATCGATTTCATCAATCGTTCGCAGGTCAAAGGATCTCGCAAAAAACGCGAATTCCGTCAAAGGATCGCGCAAAAACGCGAATTTCGCCAAAGGAGCGCGGAAAAAGCGCGAATTTCGTCAAAGGGTCGCAGAAAAACGCGAATTTCGTCAAAGTGTCGCAGAAAAAACGCGAATTTCGTTAAAGGATCGCAGAAAAACACGAATTTCGTCAAAGGATCACTGAAAAAACGCGAATTTTGTCAAAGAATCGCAGAAAAAAACGCTACTTAGCCAAAGGATTGCAGAAAAAACGCGAATTTCGCCAAATAATTGCGGAAAAAATGCTAATTGTGCCAAACAATTGCGGAAAAACGCTAATTTCGCGAAAGAATTGTGCAAAAAACGCTAATTTCGCGAATTTCGTCAACAGATCTCAGAAAAAATGCGAATTTTGTCAAAGAATCGCGAAAAAAATACGCGAATTTCGTCAAAGGGACGCGGAAAAAACGCACAATTAGCACCAGGAGGAGTGCATCCACGGGGGGGGGGAGGTTCAATCGGAGATGTCGCCCCCCATGATATAAATCCAGTGCTTTTAACGGCAGTTTTCGTGGAACACACAGATAAGCAAACGAAAACCAAACACTTTTCGGGTATCAATGGTAAACCTCACTGACGTTTCGGCAATTAGTGAACAAAATAGGATTATGTCCAGTCAAAAGGCATATGGCGACATAATTTTTGACACTATGGGTTGAGGTGGGGGACGATGTCACTTCATGTACCTTTTGTTGAATCCCTACAACATAAATTGACAACGTTATGCGGATCCCTTTAAAGTGTTGAAACTTTTTCGTTCTTTCAAGGAAGCTACAATTCTAATTTCTGTATAACAATATTTTTGAGGAGTGCTTTATTGTTTGAGAAAAGAATGGGATTCATACAATTTCCAAAGAAAGAAAGAAACAAGAAAAAGTAAGGTCCTTTGAAAAATTCAAGCATCTTAATGTTTTCTGAAGACAGCCACTAATGTGTAAAAAATGTACTGTTATTGCCACCCACATTGGTAAATTTCAAGGGTATTTGATGAATGAACAAAAGAGGATTACATCCTAATCCCAGTCAGTTAAAATGCGTATGGTGTGTTGATTTCTTATAAACCAACTTGGTAAATTTGTTCTTCTCTTCTTTGGCCCGATCGAACCCCCCCCCCCCTTCGTGGATGCGCACCTAGGGGAATCTCTTCCCTATGCTAATTGTGCGTTTTTTCAGCGATTCTTTGGCGAAATTTGAGTATTTTTTTGCGATTCTTTGAAGAAATTCGCCTTTTTTCAGAGATCTGTTGATGAAATTAGCGTTTTTCCGCAATTCTTTGTCGAAATTGGCGGTTTTTTCGTGGTTCTTCGATGAAATGCGCGATTTTTTGACAAAAATCGCATTTTTTCCGTGCTTTTTTGACGAAATTCGCGTTTTTTCGCGATCCTTTGACGAAATTCGCGTTTTTTCTCGATCATTTGACGAAATTGGCGTTTTTTTGCGACCCTTTGACCTGCGAACAATTCACGAAATTGGTTTTTTTCGGAGACCATTTGTCGAAATTCGCGATATTCGGTGGATTTTTTTTGGGGGGGGGCGATCGCCCCGATCGCCCCCCCCCTGTGTATCCGCGCCTGATGCCACTTTTGACACCTCCGGATTATTATGAATAGTTGGTGTTAATTCCATTGCTAAACATTCCATATTTTAGGAGAAACAGCTGTGAAGCGTAACCAGTTATTTAATCAGTAATTTCATTAGGATTTTATATATACGAGTTGGAACCCGTCGAAATTCGACGTACTAAAGTGTTTGAAAGGAACTGTCAGATCAAATTTATAATAAACCTAGAAAAATAATTACAATAAAAAAAAATCATCTTTCATTGGTTCTCCAACTTTTAAAACAAATAATATTTTTTACCTAAAATTACCAAAATATTATTTCTTCAAACTTCAACTGCTTAAATTATTGAAAAATTAAACTATATTAGATTACGTAATCAAGATCAGTAATTATGATGAAGTTATCGATGGAGCTCTTATGTTTGTTTTTACGGGATGAAAACTCAGTAAAAACGATTTCGCTTTGTCACATCATAAAATTTTCCCCCATAAAATATAAACTGTACGTTATTTTCACATTCTCATAATTTACATACGCACCACTCAAATTCACAATTTGAAAGTATTTTAACGCGCAACAGGTTATTAATGAATGTATTTCCAAACTTAAAGTCACGACGTCCGATGCAACTTTTCATGTGAACATTCGCACAAACTTTAAGTTCTAATCTTAGTACCCGCGAAAAAAATTTTCAGAAATTTGCCTTTAGTTGTCATAGTATTAGCCATTTATAGTATTGGTCAAATATTTAGTTTTATCAAAAAAATGATCGTTTTGTTTTAAATATATCATTTTTACTCACTGAATCATTTTGCCGAGCGCCTCAAACTCATTTATCAGCGTAATCTAAAAATATTAAAATGTAGCTGATTTATGAAGAAGAATGCGTGTTTTTTTTTTAATGTCTGACATTATTTTCTGTTCAAAAATTATAAAAAATTACTCTTATTTGTAATGTGAAAATGGCATCAATAAGGATATAATGAATAAAAATAATAAACCATGATTATTTTCCCTTTACTTTCAATATAAATGGAGTACTTCAGTTGCCACGATTACAAAATTTGTATTAAAAACTACAAAAAAATTAATATCTCAAAAAGAAATTAAGATACAGATTTCAAACAAATTGCATTTAAAAGCACATTTTTTTCTCTGAACGAAGGTGTAAGAATTGAAAATGTACGATGTTTAGAAGTTTAAAAATTTGCAGTAGAGAAAATTGCAAAACCGAAATTTCATTTCAAATTTCAAAGTGCTGCCATTCGCAAAATGACGTATGCGTTACGCACAGATATGTTTGTCCTTTACAATATAGATATAGGGTAGATTATTTCATATGTAATAATTATCATATAAAAATAATATTTAATATTCCTTGATTAAGAAGGATTACTATTTTAACTGTTTTTTTTTATTTCATTCAAATACATTAGATGATTATCCGAACTCCACTTAACCAAACTCTAATTATCCGAAGATCCTTTTTTCTCGTCCGAAATTTTTTCAGAACGGGCCTTGAAATAGAAAACTTTCCACAAATTATTTAAATCTTTATACATATGTTCTTACAAAAATATCCATCTAATCTGCCATTTTCAGGACCCCTATTGTATAAGAAATTTTACTGAAAAACTGAATATAGAATATAATTTTCAAGCAAATTGTGGATGACTTCGAAATTTCACTTGTCGCCATGCTATACAAAAAATTATCTGCATCTGCATCTGTGGTGGTTATTGCCAATTTTGAAAAGAATATCTTCTGCAAAGAAAAAAACAATCCAAAGCTTTTTTGTTTGAATTTCAAATCTTGCAGTTGAGAGAATGATAAAAAGGACAATATAAATAATTAAAAAGGTAAAAAAATACAATATTTTAAACATGCCAGTACTAACAGTTGACAGTCCTAAGTCAAGATAAAGTATGGAGGAAAATTGCATTAAAAAAACTGTTACACATAAAAAAAATTACATTTTAACCATTTGGAAATTTTCAGGAACTTTCTTTAAATTGCTTGTCCATTTAACCGGTTTTTGCTTATCCGAATTAGAGCCGGTCACAACAACAGGTTCGGATAATCGGCGCTCTACTGTATTATTAATTTGAAGTATTTAAGTATTTTTCGGCAGTATAATTATGTATTTAAATACGTCTTAAGGTTATAAAACCCTATGCTATAGAGCCGTTATCATGGGGACTGATGTCGCATCCGAGTTTTTCAAAGAGAGGACGAATGTAAGCTTTTCGCGTTGCTCGAATAAACAAATGGAATTTTTTTTTTTTCATTTGAAGATAAAAAATTGGAAATGGGAATGAAATAGGTATTTCGATAATACATGATAAACGCTTAGTCATGTTTCAAAAATAGAAGACATATATATATATATATGTTTGGAGTTATGCTTACTAACTAATGTATTTACTTAACTTGTTCAGTTTTACTATGTTTATTTCCAAAACCAGAGTGTAAAGGCGCATTATTTTTTATTTTATTTTTGAATAACTTTAAAAATACTGTTATCACGGGGGGCGGGGGGAGGCATATATTTAACCTGGATGAGATACACTGTAAAAAAGAAAACGGACTTAAAAACGGAAATACTGCTGGCAATCTAGACGCCAGTACTATTTCCGTTTTTTTACGGAAATTTTTACCCATAAATTACAGAAAAATTTCCGTTTTTAATCAGAAAATTTTCTGTAATTTAGGGGTAAAAATTCCCGTAAAAAAACGGAAATAGTACTGGCGTCTAGATTGCCAGTAGTATTTCTGTTTTTTAGTCCTTTTTTTTTTTTTTTTTTTACAGTGTACAGAGGGATGCACACCCGTCAAGGGGGCGGATGTCGCTAAAAAAGGAATAAAAATAATCAAAAATACGGATGTTTCTATCGTGAGTTGTTGGTGGTTTGACGCGTCAACCTGCTTATAACATGAAATTTCTATCTACAGTGGCTTTATACCCCTAATAATCCAGATGCGAGCACAGAATTCGAGAGAATCCCACTTGATTGATACAGATATAAGCAGTAGAATAGTTACAAGTATTTCCTTCCCAAGAACGGTGCAGACACATATACAATTGAATTTATTAAATTTCCAGTTGTTTCTGGGACGGCATATACACATAGCCTTCATCTCGGAATTCGAACAAAAGACAACTAGTGTCAGATTGTAGGTTGATGCCCTACCAATTGGGCCACCAGGACGGCAGCATGCATTGGAAATAGTATGTTACTATATTAGGGTTCAGAACACGAAGCGCTCGTTTATTTCTGTCAGGGTTCGTAAATATTTGTGATGTACGTTGTAAAAATAAAAAGTAAGATAACATTTTTTTTCCAATTCATTTACTAACACTAATGGAATGCACATCACGATAAAACGAAAACAAAACTTTTTTTTTTTTAATAATTGAAATAAAGACGATGGCAATTATTGTTTTTCTAAATTTAACTATATATTTTTTAATATTATTAAAATTATTTTTATTTACCTTTGTAACCGTTTCTTTCTTTTTCTGTCTATTTTACACCAGGTTCGGACTGGCCCGCCGGCCCATCGGTCCGAGGGCCGGTGCGCCCTCGCCCAGGAAAAACGTCGCGCCCCTAAGTGCCTAAGCCGCTCCAATATTTTTTCACTTGTTGTATACATACATTCTGATTAGTGTACTAAATTTCTAGAATTCGTTTAGGGATAATCATCCATTAATAGACAGCACAAGAGACGTATTTTTTATTATTATCACAAAGAAATTAAAGATATATCGTAGCAATTTCAGGATCGGAAACCAAAACGGACATCTTTGCATGCGATTGAAAGAGAAAATATGCACCCAACGAGAGCTTTAGTAGCCATTGCGCCCTGGACGAAATTTTTTTCATCGCTTCTTTTCATGATATGTTTTAGAATTTAACCAGTATTTTGCATATTTTCAGTCCTTTTGCTTTTAGTACTCTGCGCCCCCTTTATTTATAGCCACCCCTGAATGCACATATAATGGTGCTTTTTGAAAGAGAAAAAAAAGAGAGACGTATCAGAAGTCAAAAAACTTTTTGTATGGATTTTGTTTTTGATTGGAAAACATGATGATCTTTCTTTTCGGGGAATACAAAGTTAAGGATACTTTTGGATTGTAATCCTGCAAGCTGTGGTATCTCGCAGACAGCGTTTTCTCATTCACAAAATCTGCCGTTATTTTCGGATAGTAATCTCGCGCCTAGTTTAGGAGTAATCAGTGAAAATACATAAAAAAAAAATACATATGCGTCGAAATGAGAACCTCCTTCTTTTTTTAAGTCGGTTAAAAAATACTGGCTATGTACCCTGCAGCTTGCATGAATACAATCCCTGGGGCACTTACACTCAAGTACGGAAACTTAAATATTTCCCTTGATCTTTAACAATGATAAAAGTTTTGCAATCATGGGAAGAGTATGCTGGGAATAGTAAATTTACTTAATTGTTTTAGGGATTTTAGACTAACAAAGCAATGTTTTAGGGTGTACTTTTTCTGTAGAAACCTTTTCATAACGTGGTATCAATTCAGTTCTTTATGGACACATAATAGTAATTTTTTAAGGATAAAAAATACCAATTATTTTCACAAGCAAGCATTATTTTCACATTCAAATAGCTTTATATTTCAGCATTCCAATACCCTATAATACGTGGTACAAAAGAAGCTTGAGATTTAGTTTTCAAAATTTCTATTTCCAAACAGAAAGTATATTCTTGTTCTAATTATAAATATTTTTTAAACGAAGTTTGCATACCGAATGTTTCTTGTGTGTTGAAGGAGAAATTTGTAGATACCACATGTAAATATGCTACTTGGTTAATAATATGAATAATAACAAAACAGTAGATGATAAAAAGTAGTGGCTCTCAGATTGTAACAGAAATTGAATTTATGACATTTTAAACTGGCTTGATAACTAATTCCTATTACGTTAAAGAAAAATATTTTTTTTAAAAAAAGGTTGAAGCCCTTAGCAGCACCGCAGCAACCCTATTTGGCGCTTTGTGCAAAAAACAGTGTTAGCTTTTCTAAGGATCCTCAGTGCATCAATGGTGATAGTGGAAAAAAATGTGGTTTACAACTTACAAATTCTGCTAAAAATAATCGTAAAAAAATATGTAGGTACCAATCAACTGAAAATAATATCTACTAGTTATTGTTATGCATAAATTATGTTTCCGAAGTCGTATACTTATTGAGAATTGTACCAACTTTTACTTTTCAAGCAATAATACCCCATTTTTGACACCTTATTTGAGTTTCTTGGATTGAGACAGCCCGGAAAAAGCCATAGTTTATATGCATTAAATTAAATCATGGTAGGGTTAGAAGGGTTTAAATTTGAGGATGTTAAAGATAAATCCATTTCAGAAACTTATTTTTTAACTTTATAAAAATTATCTGATGCTTTTTTATTAATTCATTAGAGATATAGTGAATAGACCCAAACTTATTCCAAACTTTTTTTCTATTCAAAAACTTTTCTTAATTAGAAATTATTAACAAAGTCATTTTAAAAAATATACAGAGTATTTATAAAGTCCCGAACCCATTTTGATGTTTAATAACTCATAAAATAATGAAGATAGATTAAAATTAATAACATAAATGGTTAGATAGACTCAAAAAGTTTCATGACCCTTGTCAATGAACTTCCACGTGTGCCCCCTTCGTCGCACGGAGAATATCAAGTCGATAGTCAATTTCACGCCAGGTAGCGGCAAGCATGTCGGCATCCACAGAAGCTATTGCGGTTGTAATTCTGGCTTTTAAGTCATCAATGTTCGACACTCTCCCCCTGTAAACATTGTCCTTTACAAATCCCCAAAGGAAAAAGTCCAGCGGCGTTATGTCAGGTGATCTGGGTGGCCAAGGAATTGGACCTCCTCGCCCAATCCATCTTCCTGGAAAATGGTCATTCAAAGAAGTACGAACGATGGTACCCCAATGAGGTGGTGCACCATCTTGTTGCAAAATGACATGTGGCTGAAGCTCTTCTAGTTGTGGAAATACGAAGTTTTCCAACATGTCTAATTGATGACTTAAAAGCCAGAATTACAACACCAATAGCCTCTGTGGATGCCGACATGCTTGTCGCTACCTGGCGTGAAATTGACTATCGACTTGATATTCTCCGTGCGACGGAGGGGGCACACGTGGAAGTTCATTGACAAGGGTCATGAAACTTTTTGAGCCTATCTAACCATTTATGTTATTAATTTTAATCTATCTTTATTATTGTATGAGTTATTAAACATCAAAATGGGTCCGGGACTTTATAAACACCCTGTATATTATGAAAAAACCACAATTGTTAAAAACATTGATGTGTACAACTCATATGAATAATTGGTTTCGGAGATATTAGAGAAATTTTTCCTTTCCATAAATTAAGGGGTTCGTATTCCGCTATCAAAGAAGCCACAAAAAAATCGTAGAAACTTACAAGAAATATTTTGAAGGATTTTTTGTAATGTAAAGTAAGTTTTTAATAAATTTATTATTCTAGTAAAATTTTACTGGGGACTAATTGAGAGTTTTTGGCACTTTTTCTTCTAAGATCTTCAATTTATTTTCCGAAGTTTAGGGATAAACCCCTAACACATTTTCTTTTATAACAGTATTAAGATTTAAGAAAAGCATATAAGCTATATATATCTTTCCTGGCTAGAAAGGAACTCAAACAGGGTGTCAAAAGAGGATGTTATCATTTGAAAAATCAAAGTTCGTGTATTTTTTAATATGTAGACAGCCTCCAAAGCAAAATTTATGAAAAAGTATTTAATAGTAAATATTATTCCTAATCAATTGTTATCCTAATCAATCCTATGTCTTTTTCATACAGTGATTTTCAGGAAAATTGGTAGGGGCGATGATTTTTTTTTCTGCAAGGTGTCTATCGATAAAAGAAAATAAGAAAGCTCTAGTCTTGATATCAGTAATCTACTACAAGTTAATCTGTGTTCAACTTGCTGGAGCTTTTAGATGTTATGTGATGTGGTTTAAAAAATTGCGTAATATTGTGTAGGATTGATGGAATTTTAAACATGCACGGAGAATATTGCGAAGTCTTCCACCTAGAGTTAAAGATTTAATTTAAGCCATTATACTTTACTTGGTGCTATGCAAGTGTGTTAAACCTTGTCAAGCCAGATACAATACAAGCAAGTCAAATTGACTTGAGTTCGTTAAAATTTTTGCTCCCTCTGAAAATCCAAGGTCTGCGCCCTCTATACTGACCCAGTCCGACCCTGTTTTACACAGATGAACGACAATCTTAAAAATGATCTTTTGGAAAATGCTTGCATACCCAATATGAATTTTGATTTTCCATCTTCAACAAACAGAAATTTAAGGTTCCAACTTAAGTGGCTCTCAGAATGGAGTTGGCTAACTTATTCGCCGAGTGAAGACGGTGCTTTTTGCAAGTTTTGCTCGTTATTTTCAACTGGAGTAGGGCAACAATGTGTTTCTGCTGGGAAATTAGTAACATTGCCTTACAAAAATTGGAAAAAAGCAAGAGACGATTTCAAGAGGCATGAAACGCTTCAATATCATCAAAAGTGTAAGGAAAAAGCTGTTAATTTCATCATGGGCGTACCCAAGGGGGGGCCCCGAAATTTTTGAAAGTGATATGAAAAAGTGCTGCTTTTTCCTCTTTCTTTTTTGGAAAGTTTTAATTTTTTTCAATCATACAGCGGACTAGCCATTCTCATTAGTCCACATTATTATTAGTCTTATTAGTCCACATTGACAACAAAGAAGAGAAAGGGGGCAGAAGGGGTTACAGTCCCCCCCCCTCCACCCGGAATAGTCGAAAAATTAAATGAAAAAGTAATTTTTCCTTACTTTTTTAAGAGAAATCTGTATTTTTTTCTTCTATCATATAGCAAAATAGACATTCTCGTTAACACGATATTAGTCCACATTGACATCACAGCATACCAAAATATGGGGAGGGGGCTGATGGAATTTCAGCCCCCTCCTCTCGAAATGGTCGAAAATGAAATGATAAAATAGTGCTGAATTTTTTCTGCTTGTTTAGGATAAATTTGCATTTTATCCTAATATAAAAATACAATATACACTTCCTTCACCATATAGTTCCATAGTAGTCCATATTGACACCAAAGAAGAGAAAGGGGGCTGACGGGGTTACTGCCCCCTCCCCCCCCCCCCCCCCAAACCAGAAATAGTCGAAAAATTAAATGAAAAAAGTGGTTTTCTTTACTTTTTTAAGATAAATCTGTAATTTTTTTCTTCTGTCATACAGCAAAATAGCCATTCTCGTTAACTCCATATTAGTCCACATTGACATCGCAGCATACCCAAAGATGGGGAGGGGGTTGTTGGAATTACAGTCCCCCCTACTCTCCAAATAGTAGAAAATGAAATGAAAAAATAGCGCTGATTTTTTTCTGTCTGCTTGAGATAAATTTGCATTTTCTCCCCTATCATTCAACAGACTAGCCGCTCCCTTCACTGTAGTTCCATATTAGTGTACAGTGACACCACGTTATACCCAAAAATATAGAAGGGGGCTAATGGGGTTACAGCCCTCTCCCCAAAAAGTCGAACATGAAATGAAAAAGTGCTGATATTTTTCTTTTTGTTTGAGATAAATTTGTATTTCCCCCCTATCATTCAACAGACTAGCCGCTCTCTTCTCTTTAGTTACATACTAGTACACAGTGGCACCACATTATACCCAAAGAGGTGAAGGGGGCTAATGGGGTGCCCCCTTCCTAAATAGTCTAAAATGAAATGGAAAAAAAAAGGCTGATTTTTTTCTTCTTGTTTGAGATAAATTTATAATTTTTCTTCTGCCATACAGCGAAATAGCCATTTTCGTTAAATCCATATTAGTCCACATTGACATCACAGCTTACCGAAAGAAGGGGAGGCGGCTGATGGGCTTACAGCCCCTCCTGCCAAAATAGCCGAAAAAAGATTGCTTTTTTTTCTTTCTGTTTGAGATAAATTTGCATTTTTTTCTCCTATCATTCAACAGACTAGCCACACTCTTCTGTTTAGTTCCATATTAGTGCACAGTGACGCCACATTACACCCAAAGAAGAAGAAAGGGGGTGGTGGGGTTACAGACCTCTCCCAAAATAGTTGAAAATGAAATGAAAAAAGTGCTGTTTTTTTTTCTTTTTGTTTGAGATAAATTTGTAATGCAATTGTTTTCAGCAATACAAGGAACTAGACTTTCTGGCTAGTCTCACATCAGCGCATAGTTACACCACAGTATACCTAATGAGGGGAAGGGGGCTGATGGAGTTATAGTGCCCTTTCGAAGTAATCAAAAATGAAAACAATCCCTGTTTTTTCTTTCTTTCTTTTGAGATAAAATTTAATTTTTTTTTTCTGCGACGCAGCTATTCTGGTTAGTCCCATATACTACTGCACAGTGGATGCCCCAGCATACACCCAAAGAAGTCGATGGCGACGGGGGTTATGAGGTTACAGCTCCATTCCACCTCCGAAGAGGTCGCAGTGAAATGAAAAAAAGGGCTGATATTCCTTCTTTTTCAGATAAATTTGTTTTATTTTCTGCATGCCACGAATTTGTTTCTCTTGTTAATCCAATATCCTCCTCAGTCCTGCGACCAAATTTACTTGAAACCACAAAATCAATTTTCAAATGACTGAAAAATAGCTCCATGCCTGTTTTATTGGATAAATGAAAACGTATATGGTCAGTTAAAGAGACCTACAAGTAAATTCGACAAATCTAAAAGTAGTTTAATTTAAGGAGTTTTTTAATTTCGCTCACAGTCGGCGGGCGTCAAGATTGTCAATGCGGAAGAATATTAATGTACAGTAACACTACAGCTAATCACAAGTCGATTTCGGTGAAATCGGAAATCCGGTGTGGAAGAGTTGACTGTACTTAAGTACTTAAATGTAGCTTATTAATTTTCATTTTTCAGTCGTAATTTCCATGCAAAAAATTTGTGTTTTTTCCACGTTTTTTTGACGAAATTTGCGTTTTTTCCGCAGTCCTTTGAAGAAATTCGCGTTTTTTTACGCACTCCTTCGTCGAAATTTGCGGGTTTTTTTTTTTCGTGATCCTGTCGAAATTTGTGTTTTTTTTTCGCGTTTTTTTTGACGGGTTTTTGATGAAACTCAAGTTTTTTCGCAGATTTTTGCCGAAATTCACGTTTTATTTTATGAAATCCTTCGTTGAAGTTTGCTTTTTTTCCACGGCTTTTTTGACGAAATTCGATTTTTTTCTCGTCTTTTTGATGAAATTCGCTTTTTTTCTATGGCTCTTTGACGAAATTCGCGTTTTTTTTCGCAGTCTTTTAACGAAATTCACGTTTTACTGTGACCCTTCTTAGTGACCTTGCTTTTTCTTTTTTTGCGATCCTTACCGAAATTCGCGTTTTTTCCGCTTCCCTTTGACGGAATGCGTGTTTTTTTAATGATGCTTTGTCGAAATTTGCGTTTTTTCTGCGGCCCTTGGACGAAATTCGCTTTTTTTCCGAGGTCATTTGCCGAAATGCGCGTTTTTTTACGCAATCCTTCGTCGAAATTTGCGTTTTTTCCGCGGATTTTTGACGAAATTTCCGTTTTTTTCTCGTCTTTTTGATGAAATTCGCGTTTTTTTGCGATGCTTTACGAAATAATCTTTTTTTCGCAGCCCTTTGACGGAATGCGTGTTTTAAGCGATCTATTTTCGAAATTCGCGTTTTCCGCTACCTTTTGATGAAATTCGCATTTTTTCTGCGGCCCTTTGACGAAATTTGCGTTTTTTCGAGATCCTTTGTCGAAATTTGCTTTTTTCCGCAGTCTTTTGACGAACACGTTTTTCTGTGGCTCTTCTTTGTGACCCTGCTTTTTCTTCTTTTTGCAATCCTTTAACGAAATTCGCGTTTTTTCCGCTTCCCTTTGACGGAATGCGTGTGTTTTTAGCGATCCTTTGTCGAAATTTGCGTTTTTTCTGGGGCCCTTTGACGAAATTCGCGTTTTTTCTGTGATCATTTGCCGAAATTCGCGTTTTTTTTATGCAATCTTTCGTCGAAATTTGCGTTTTGTCCACGGCTTTTTGATGAAATTTGCACTTTTTTTCTCGTCTTTTTGATGAAATTTGCACTTTTTTTCTCGTCTTTTTGATGAAATTTGCTTTTTTCTGCGGCCTTTTGACGAAATTCACGTTTTTTCTGTGTCCTTTTGACGAAATTTGCGTTTTTCCACTTTCTTTTGGAAGGAATGCGTGTGATTTTAGCGATCCATTGTCGAAATTTGCGTTTTTTCTGCGGCCTTTTGACGAAATTCCCGTTTTTTCCCGAGGTCATTTGCCTAAATGCGCGTTTTTTTACGCAGTCCTTCGTCGAAATTTGCATTTTTTCTTTGGATTTTTGACGAAATTCGCGTTTTTTTCTCGTCTTTTTGATGAAATTCGCGTTTTTGCGATCTTTTACGAAATTAGCATTTTGTCGCAGCTCTTTGACGGAATGCGTGTTTTAAACGATCTTTTTTTCGAAATTCGCGTTTTTCCCGCGACTTTTTGATGAAATTCGCTTTTTTTCTGCGGCCCTTTGGCGAAATTCGCGTTTTTTTCGAGATCCTTTGTCGAAATTTGCTTTTTTCCGCTGCTTTTTGACGAAATTCGCTTTTTTCCGCAGCCTTTTGACAAAATTCACGTTTTTCTGTCGCCCTTCTTTGTGACCTTTTTCTTTTTTTTTTGCGATCCTTTAACGAAATTCGCACTTTTCCGCTGTCCTTTGACGGAATGTATGTTTTTTTAGCGATCCTTTGTTGAAATTTCCGTTTTTTCTGCGGCCCTTTGACGAAATTCACATTTTTTCTGTGGTCATTTGCCGAAATTTGCGTTTTTTAGGCAATCCTTCGTCGAAATTTGCGTTTTTTCCACGGCTTTTCGACGAAATTTGCTTTTTTCTCGTCTTTTTGGTGAAATTTGCGGTTTTCTGCGGCCTTTTGACGAAATTCGCGTTTTTTTCCGCTTCCCTTTGTCGAAATTTGCGTTTTTTCTAAGGCCCTTTGACGATATTCTGTTATTTTCTGTGGTCATTTGATGAAATTCGCGCTTTTTCGGTGGCCGTATGACGAAATTCGCGTTGTTTCGCAATCCTTTGTTGAAATTTGCTTTTTTCCGCGGCTTTTTCAGAAAATTAGCGTTTTTTTCTCCTCTTTTTGATGAAATTTGCGCTTTTCTGCGCCCTTTTGACGAAATTCACGTTTTTCCATGTCCCTTTGACGATTATTACGAAATTACTTTGACGAAATTAGCTTTTTTTTGCGGTCCTTTACGAAATTAGCTTTTTTTTCGCAGCCCTTTGACGGTATGCGTGTTTTTAGCGATCTTTTTTTGAAATTCGTATTTTTCCCGCAAAAATTTGATGTAATTCGCGTTTTTTCTGAGGCGTTATGACGAAATTCGGGATTTTTCTGTGCCCATTTGACGAAATTAGCGTTTCCTCCGCGAGCATTTGACGAAATTTGACTGTTTTTTCGCAATCCTTTGACAAACTTCGCTTTTTATCCGTGGCCCTATGACAAAATTTCGGTTTTTTCCTTTTTGAATCCTTTAAAAAAATTTGAGATTTTTTTTCTGCGAACGATTGATGAAATTGTTTTTTTTCGGCGACCATGTCAAAAATCGCTATTTTTTTAAGTCCGAATTTTTGGACTAGACAAAGTTTTTCAAATTTTCGGAAAATTCGGAACAAAGTCACCCCTTCCCCTGGCTACGGCCTTATTGGCAAAAATGATTTCTGTTTATAACACAATTTAACGTGTTTCGTAAGATTTAGAACATTATGGAAATTTAAGTCAGCCCCCACCCCGAAATAAAATCCTGGGTACGCCACTGAATTTCATTGCTACTTACACAGGTGCTAAATTAACAGTTGACGTGTTGATAGATACAAGTCTGAAGTCACAAATTCATGCAAATAGAGAACGGTTGAAGCCAATTATTAAAACAGTTGCACTTTGTGCTAGAGAAGGTATTGCATTAAGAGGACACAGGGACTCTGGACCCCTTCATTTGGATGAAACAATGAAAATGGATGAAGGGCATTTCAGAGCTCTCTTAAAATTTAGAATTGACGCCGGTGATGAGATTTTAAAAAATCACTTGGAGACAGCAGCCAATAATGCAACCTACATCAGTTGGCAGATACAGAATGAAATCATTTCAAGTTTCAACGACATATTATTGAAAATGATTGTTTCGAAAGTAAATGAATCGAAATACTTTTCTGTATTGGCTGACGAGACGACAGATATTGCTGGAATTCAACAAATGTCATTGTGTGTCAGATTTGTTGAAAATTGTATTGTGCGGGAAGAATTTTTGAAGTTTCTTCCTTTAATGAGTACTACAGGAAAAGCTCTTGCTGACATAATTCTTGAGGGACTAAATGACTGTGGAGTGGATTCCTCGCATCTCATAGGACAAGGTTACGATGGAGCTAGTGCTATGAATGGGGCATACAGACGAGCACAAGCTATTATTCGGGAAAAACACCCTAAAGCACTATATGTGCATTGCAGTGCTCATTGCCTTAATCTTGCGGTATCAAGTGGCTGCAGTATACCACCCATTAGAAATTGTATGGCAATAATACAAAAAGCGTACAATTTCTTTAGCTTCCCGAAAAGACAGAGAAATTGAAAAACATGAGGCAATCACCAAAGAGAAAAGATTAAAGCAATTGTGCCTAACAAGGTGAATCGACAGACATGTTTCAGTTACAGCTTTTATAGACCTAATGGAACCACTTCTTAATGCCTTAGAAGAAATTTCTGGGTGGAATGATACAAATCTATCAACAGAAGCACAAATGCTTACAACTTCAATTAGCAAATGCAGTTTTTTAACAAGTTTTTTGTCTTGGATGCAGTGTTTTCATTTACTTTGCCCCTCAGTAAATATCTGCAGACAGTGAATCTTGATTTGATTCTTGCAGTTCAATCTGTAAAAAATGTTCGAGATTCATTGCAAAACATGAGAGATAATGCGGATGAAAACTTTTCAAAACTTTTCATCAAAATTGGGCAAATATGCAATGATTTAAACATTCAAATGGCTAAGCCGCGTACTGCCAATCGACAAACAATGAGGAACAATATTCCCGCAGACACTGTAGAGGACTACTTCAAACGGGCAGTTTTTATACCTTTTCTGGACGAATTTTTAAATGCGCTAGATGCCAAATTTGTAGAACATTCGGAATTACTGCAGCCATTCCAATTGCTTATTAAGGCAGAAAGTTCAAATGAGATAGATATCACTGAATAAATAAAAACATTAACAGAATTTTATGACTGAAGAAAATGTCACAGGGGAAATAATTTTGTGGCATCAGTTTTTGGCATCTTGCAAGGAACAACCTCGGAATGCTATCGAGGCTCTTTGCATTTGTAACAAAACTCTTTTTCCAGGAATACATGTCCTACTATCTATAATGGCTACATTGCCGGTTACCACATGTAGCAATGAACGATCATTTTCTACATTAAAGATTTTGAAATCTTATTTAAGAAATTCTATTTCAGAAGACAGACTAAACGGCCTAGCTCTTATGTATATTCATAAAAATATTAATATATCTGAAGAAGATGTCTTAAACAATCTCGCAAAAAAACCAAGGAAAATGGATATAAGATTAAAATAAATGTATTTATAGTAAAGTATGAAATATTTTTTTCCCTTTTTATTACTTTTTCTTGTTTTCATTTTCATTATTTTTTCTTGTTTGGTACATTTTAAAGAAAGTGTTAATTAATTTTAAACTATTGACACAAATTAATGCTTATTAATTTATATAAAAAATGTAATTAAATATAATTAATATTTTCAAAATGAAAGAAATTTGGGGGAAAAAAGCTAAAATTTTCGATTCTGAAAACCCCTCCCAAAAAAAATTTCTGGCTGCGCCACTGCCTCGAAGAAAATTCTTTTCCTTATAGAATTCATATGTCCTTTTCCAAAGAGCAAAACAAGTTAGTTACGTATTTTAACTTTAGTTTATTAAAATAAAATAAAATATTATTTGATATATATTATAAAATGTTGTTGATTTAAATATGCTCGATTTTAATTATTTTCTTTTAATGAAATAAAAAATGACGCATAAAAATTAGTAGTTAATGTTTAAAGATTGAATATTGTAGTCTTATTTTTTACTCAATTCTTGATGTGCTAAAGTTATAAAAATTGATATACACAGTTCTATTCCAGATGAAAATAGAATGTTTATCAAGGTTTAGAATATGTATGGAATTTAATAATAAATAAAATATTCAATTTTAAGTCCTTTTCTTCGTTTATCAAGCGCAGACGATAGATCGAACTCTTATTGCAATATTCTTTTGGTCGTATTGTATTCATGTTATTTAAATTACAAATAGTTCATTTATTTAATTTAAAATTCATTTTATTTTATATTCAGAATCATTTTAATTTAAAATGCATGCATTAAATGTTGTGCTATTAAACGAGCAAGTATTGTTAATTTAGTATTTATTTAAATATTTTGCGTCCAGACAATAACTGCAAAAATTTTCCTAAAATCGCCAGATTAGATTTTTTTTCCTTGAAGCAGACAAAGCCATATAGAGAATCCCTGTTAAAAATTCGATTACGAAGAATAAATCAATTTATTCAAATAAATACATTTAAATGCATTATATAAATTCAGTGAAAGTGACATATTTAAAGTATGTCGGAAAATTAAAACTATTATTTAGATGTGTGAATATATCTTAGCCAAAACAAAAATAATTTAAATTTAATTTTAAAACAAATCGTTTAAAGCCACATCAAAGCGTCACTAAAATTTTGATATCATATCTTTTAAAACTCATACTTGGAATTTATGAGAGGTGTAAATGTTAAAGCATCAATGAATAAACTTTTATACATTTTTTAAAATTGAACATAATTTTTGCACATGCGATTATAAAAAAAATAAAAAGATGAAATAAATAATATATAGAGATTATAATTAATAGCATAGCGTCACTCAAAATTTGATATCATTATTTTTAAGTTCCATATTTAAAATTCTTAGAGCATAAGATAAAGTGCTGCGTCAGAAACTTTTAACCCGTTAAGGGTTTTTGTATTGATATCATTACTTTTTTGAGGTTATTGAAAAAATAAATAAAACAATAAACACACAAAAAAAATATTAAAGACCAATACAAAGAATTCATAGTCAGGATTTCCATTCACCTTCAATATCTCCCCCTTCCCTCCCCGCAAAAAAGGATGACCATACTTCAATTTTAAAGAGCACCGTGCAATGAGATTTTTATAAGAACTCTTTGGTAAGATATGGAAGTAATGTACAACATACATGTTTAGAGGGTATTTCTGTTGGTTTGTTTCAGAGATATAAAAAGCTGTTAAATTTTACTATATAAAAAATTTACTTTGTTAAGAAAAATAGCAAGAAATATTAATCTTTAAACCTTTATATATATATATATATAAAATCATCGCTCACTTATAAAAGTAATTACATACATTTATATTAAATCCAAAACTACAAATTTCTGCTTCTCCCTTTTCTCATTCCTAGTGCAAAAAAATTAAACAATCTTTAATTTTATATAAAATAATCTTTCACCATCCCTATTTAAAATTCTTTATTAACAATAATAATAAATCATATAAAATAATCCCCTGAGCTCCGAAGATTCCACTTCTGCTTTTGCACCCACCTCTCCAGCTTACCTAAATAATAAAATCTTTCAAAAATTAGTTTTGGTAAAAAAAAAAAAAAAAATCTGCAACATTTGTTGCTTACTAACATAAATAAATAAATAAGCACTAACTTCCCTAATGTACAGTCATGGGGGGAAAAAGTAAACACCCCCTATTTACTCCTCAACAAATTACCGTAGGAGAAAGTTACTGGTACCGAACGATTGGAAATGAAGTCTACTTTTAAATGATGTATATAAAATTTGTTTAAGGGGTCATCTACATATTAAAAAGGAACAATAACTTTGTTTTTTTCAATAGCAGTACACAATTCTTACAGCATAAATGAATTCTACACCATTTATTTAGCCTAAAAACAAATTTTTATGCAATTCGTACTATAAGTTTCCGAGAAATTTATTATTTTAAAATAAGCTTATTTTAAGGGCTGTATCCAAATTGAAGTTCGGTATTCGATTGTTAACCGAGAGAGCCCCCTTCTTGATCAAGGCACCTTAAGCGTCACTCAAGCAGTCAATGAAGTCTGCTAGATTACAGGACAGCGTAAGACATTTCAAAACATCTAGTCACTTCTATCATAGACGGCCCCTTAAACCATCATTTTGCCGTTTTTTAAGCACAATTTGAAAACAATTTGGAAGAAAAATGTGAAATTTTGGATTTCCATAAAGCAGGACTTAATAAATCTGAATCCATCAAAAAAATTGTAGGTTACAATTCATAATTTTTTCGAATATTAATTTCATAATTCATATCATAAAATTATAAAAAAAAATTGCAAATTCAACGTATTTATGTTTGGGTATATTAGTATTACTGCTATACAAAAAATTAGCACATTAGGGGCATAATTTCAGGAGATATGAATAAAAATATGAAAATGTAATTTAACATTAGAAGCACTCAATTTTGAATGTTTATAATTCAAAAACTTATTATTCAAATGACTTGAAATTTGGTGCCTAGGCATAGTTTGAACCGAAGATTTGAATCTCGTTAAAATTGGGTATTGCCATTGAAAAAAATTAAGTTTGGATTTGTTTTAATATGTAGATGGCCCCTTAAGCAAATTTTATATACATCATTTAAAAATAGACTTTATTTCCAATCGTTCGGTACCAATAACTTTCGTCTACGATAATAATTTGTTAAGAAGTTAGTAGAAGTTAGTAGAGGGTGTTTACTTTTTTTTCCACGACTGTACATTTCACCTCTTCTCCCTCCCCCTACTCCCCAGCATTAAAAAAATTTAAATCTTTATTTTTATACAGAAAATTCTTCTATATAAATTATCCTCCTATTCCTCAAAATTACCACTTTCCCACTCCAGCCTAGAGATTTCAATCTTTAAAGCTTTTTAGAAAAACGGATCTGCAAAGTCTGTTGCTTAATAATAAAATAAAATATATAATCATGTACACTTTTAATTATTTTTCACACAATCAATTGATGTCACGATAATAGTTGTTCTGAGCGAATATTGTGTTGGCTGGGCTGTCCTACAGATAGCTCAATCGGAAGAGTACTGGCAATTAAAGCCAAGGGTTATTAAAGTTCACTGTAATTCAAGATGTTTAACCCCTTCGCGACAAGAGCCCTTTGGTTAATTTTTAACCTTTTACTACAGGTTTTTAAAAACAGAAAATTTTCTGTAATTGAATCGCAGAAATGCTCCGATTAAAGAAGGTAAACTTTACAATTAAAAATAAGTGGTGAGAATAATGAAGGATTCTGAACACCTTAAGTGGCCAAGTATACCGGTCGCTCATCCCCAAGGGCTTAAAGATGCTTTTTTGCTATTATAACCTTTAGGATTTACAATATAAAAAAATCTTAATCGCTTCTGAGGTAAATAAAGACAGTGGGAAAAATTCAAGATGGCAATGTTTTGATTGGCAAATTCTAAGCTGAGTAATTTGTGCTACAGAATGAAAAAAATATAAAGTTGTAATAATGTCCTCTTACAGACACTAAATCTTTAAGGTTTTTGATGTGTGAACTACATATGAATACAGTAGAAGATCTTTATAATGTACACCTTGGTATGAGAAGTTGTGCGTATTATAGAATTTTGCATTATTTAGATCATATTTTATACATCATTAAATTTACTTCGTATACATGCTTTGAATTACATTCCTTGAAACCAGAAATTGTGCAAATTATAAAATTTTACATAATAGGTATAGATCATACACTATTAAATTACCTTAAAGCATGATCCAGATATGCCTGGGCAAAATAATTATAAACAGTGGTAGCTCGTTTCTGACAGTTTTGAGGATACTAAATGCATTGTTGGCAAATTTATTCCTTTTTCACTATTTTTAATAATAATGAAATCTTTGCCTTACTTTTGGCAGAACTTTCTTCCATTAAATAAGGCAAAAATTTAGTAAAAAAAAAACTTTTGGAAGGCATGCATTTTAGTGCTGCAAGAAAAACCTGTCATGAGCTACTACTGATTATAACACCATTTACAAAAAAAATTAATATAATAATGTTTTCATTACTCCAAAATAATGTGTTAAAGACGATAATGCATCAAATTTAGTGTTCCAAGAAATAGCAATATTTGTGAAATGCATGTGCTTCTTAACTGCAAAATTCATTGTTTATATATGAGAAATACATTACATTTTCTGCATTAAAATGTTTAAGTGGCAGGCTTTTGTGATTGAACAAGAACTGCTTGCAGAGTGCTTTTAATGATTTTAGAATATAAAATTATGGCTCTTAAACTACTATTAATCCAATACAGTAATAGGGATAAAAAAATCATTAACCCCTTCGCGACGGGAGCCTTTTACGAAATGTTTAATACTTTGCACCGGTTTTAAAAAACAGAAGTTTGTACCTATTCAAATCGGGAAAATGCTCGGATTAAATAAGGCAAATTTTACAGTAAAATTTTACTGGTGAAGATAAACGATGATCCTTAGGCCTATTTCCGGCACGTATACGTGTCGCTCGTCCCCAAGGGGTTAAATAGTTCATTTTAAAAAATTATTTGTATTTTCATCAGATATACCGATTATTACTACCATATGTTATATGTAACATATTTATTAGAAAAGTTACAACTATTTTGATGAAGTTTTGGATTCCCCCCCCCCCTCCCTGACATACTGTCAAATTTCGCGAGGGGTTTTTTTTCCTTGTGATGTTCCTCCCCGACCGAGAATGGAGCGGGTTTTTTACAATCAACTGATTAATTCTGTTTTTCTTTTATTGCTACTTTTTAATGTTAGTGTGGTGATCTTTCAAATGCTATTGCACAACGAGGCGATAAACACGCTACTCTGTAAGTGGCACGGCAACCCTCCAGTGTACAGGTGGAATTGATAAAAAAAGTTTTTGTAGTCGGAATATGCGGAATGTTAAAGAATAGTGAATGGTTTAATGAAAGCAGAATAAAAACTTAATATTTAATTTAAGATGCGAGGCAGATTAATATATTAATTGAAATGGTTATTGGGTAATCACTTTATTAGTTTATACAAAGTCTAATTATCATGACAGCTACAATGCAGCTGCTAATGAAATTTTGTGAAACCAATCTTTTCTAAATAGTAACATGTTCTGAATTGTTCTTATTTACAATAATACATCATTACCACAAATACCATATAAGGGAGCTGGCTACTTTTATATATATTTTTTTAAGTAAATTATTTAAAGCTTTCTTTTAAGCATATTAACTTTAAAATTAAATAAAAACAAGTATCTTACTTTTGCAAAAAAGCTGTTTTATCTTATTTATCTATAAACTTTAATTACTAAATAAGGAAAAGTATCATGATGAAAATTTTTACTTTTAGGAGCTCAAAACAACCAGTCAGGATAAAATGGTTCATTTTGAGCTAATCGTAATAATTTAAATATATAAAGTAGAATTTACTATCAGTCAAAAATATGTCCAAGACCGAAGGTCTTGCACCCATGGCTGTAATCAACTAGCCTAAAAGAAATGCTTCAGGGTTTTTATTTTTTTGTTTTTTTATTTTCTTCTGTTTTTCTTTTGTTACAGAGATAAACGGCAATAAGATTTTTTTCCCCTTTAGGTTTAATTTTATAAAAATAAAATACTTCGATGCTTTAATTTTTGAAGCTGAAAAGAGTTATATATATATAAAAAAAATAAATAAATGAAAGATACTCATATTTCGAAAAAGATGTCATTTTAAGTGAATTTTCGTTTATAATGTTATTAGAAACGATTCGCAAATGAATCATTTTATAAACGGGATTGGAAATCTTAATTTTGATTTCGTCATACCTTTTATTTAAATTGTGCGTTCTTTAAAAATGAAAGATTTTGTTTAATTTCTTTAAAAGAAAACTCAAAACACAAAATTAAATTAGTAATCTATCTGTATTACATTCACATATTACAAGAAATACCTATGCTACACATGAACGTTATTTTGTAAGGAAAACAGTTATAAGTATTGTTGAAAATAAAAACAATTCAGAACATTATACTAATTAAAAAGGATCGGTTGCAAAGAATGCTGCCTGGATAATTAGAAATTGTACTCACTTTCTACCCTTGGAATACCATTTCAAGACCTTCGATATTTCTTTCAGTCAACTTCGCGTATCGCGTAGTGATACATGGCGAAGTCTTATGGCGAACGCGATGAATTTTCATTTCGATACGAGAATTTTCGATAACTATCGAATTTCGATACCAGAATTTTTTTTTTAATGTGAAATATTTTCTCCTTAAAAAATGTTTACTTACTATGAATAACAATGAAATAAAATACATATAATTACAAAATACTGCTCCATTTTAAAATAACAGTCTAAGTATTTTAAAGCACATAATAAACAGTTTTGTAGTTTAGAAAAAGATTTATTGCCAATATTCAGATTTTTAACTGTGACCTAAACCGCGCAAAACCGATGTGCAACATTCTGTCTGCTAGCCCATAGAATAACATGTAATCCGCGATCCTAAGAAGTCCAATTTTTCATGCGGATTATATAAAAATTAAGAGTTTTCCTAGATACTAGGTTAGTCTTATCCAGTTCGTCAAAAACAAATTCATTTTATATATTAATGTTTTAAAAAAAATCTAGACCGTTTCGGAGAAAAAAAAGACAAACTTACACCATCGAAATTGCTTTCAAAATGGGTTTACAGATCTGAAAATATACTGCACGTAGAATTTTTAAAAATTCAGAATAGGATTAGACTGCAGATATAAGACTGTTTTACAAAAATCAGAACAATAGGAACTATATTTGCTGAGTTATTAACAGGCGGCTTTTCGCATTTTCTTTGATCTCGAGTTAGCTGTATATATGAGTCATAAGGTGCGTTTTCACTGGTCTACCCAAGGTCTAACTTAGCTAACGTTTTACCTAAGCACAAGATTTTACGTCATTAGAACGTGATTTTGAAGGAATGATCTCTGTTTAATCCTAAGCACCGCTTACCCAAGCGCAGCCAATTAAAAAAGAGCTTTTTTATAGTAATGGCGGCGTTGTGAATGTACGAAGTAATATTTATACTTTATAGCGTTGTTGTATTAACTTAAAATTATTCTTTTTTTTTACGTCAAAGAGGAATCTATTTTTTGTGGTTGAAGCAAAATGGTAAGTTTTATTGACATGTTGAATAGATATCATCTTTTATAATTGTCTTTTAATTTAATAAATAGTAGGTAATCCATACGGATTGTTTAAATTCTTGCCCTTTTGTAGGATAAATATCGCTATTTTTGGTAATCAGATACGTTTTATTAATATTGGAATACCAATTATATACTTCGTTTAAGGATTTCATTTCTGATATAAGAATGAAGATATGTCCAGTTCTCAAAATTATTTTATTTTTATTGAATGTTAATAGTATACAAAGAATAAAAGTGTTTTTTTTAATAATATTTGTTTCTTTAAATGAATTACTTGCTTCATTGATTATATTCGGTTACTTGATAGGGTATTTCTGATCTATGTAGATTTATATTTCCCTTTGCTCACTTAAAATAATTGTAAGTTTTAAGAAGGATATTGTTTACTGTAGCCCATTGATATTTAAATGGAAAATTAATTACAGGCAAATTTCAATCCAGTTTTGCTTATTGTAGGTAATTGATTCTGCATGTTTAAGCAAGCATGTAAACAAAATTTCTATAAAATAAATAAGCCAATGTATTTTGCTTTTTCCTGTTCTCTTTTAAGCAAGAAAGATCAGATTGCAAAACAGTTTGCTCTTTACTCTTTTTCAGATATTTACTTGTGAACTTTGTCATGTAAAAAAAAACCCTGCTCATCTATTTTTTATTTTATTTTTAATGCATTTCACCTATAGATATGCTATCTTTCTTTTTGTTGTTAAGATTAATGTTGAAACTTTTATGAAGATTTATAACTTTGTATGAAGTTTAAATCAGTTGAGAGATATTCAGACCATAGCTTTTCTATGTACCCATTTCGAAAAATTTGTACACGTTACCGTTCCAATTCGATACATATTCCAATAAATGCCTATTCAATGTATTTTAAGTTAAATCAGCATGTCTTGTTAGCGACGGAGTGATTTTTTTCATTGATTGAAAAAGTATTGATACCTAAAATCTGCCACTAAGCAAAAAAAAAAAAAAAAAGTGTGGACCAGCCTTACATAGTATCCCCATCTTGTTTGTTACCAGAGCAATTTCACTAATTGGTTTTATTGTAAAAGATGAAAAAAAAGCTGGTTTGGGGGGGGGGGGGGAGATATGTTTTTATGTATTAAATGTTTCTAGTGTTTTCTTTTTGGAAGTAAAAAAGAGTTCTTAAAAGATGCAAAAAGGGTTTGTTATTTCTGTTTATATGAATGAGACTAAGTGCTTGAAAGTAAAAAAAAAAAGCATTTTTAAAAGATAAAAAGTTTGTTTTAAGACGACAAAGTGTTTTTGTTTTTTTTTCTTAATTATATTTAGTGTCATCAGAGCAATTACGTGATACAGTTGGTATGATTTAAAATTAAGTATCGACCGAAACTGAAATTTGTTAAATCTTGATTCTTCAATTGCTTTTTACTCTTATTGTTTTGTTAATAATTATGAATACAGAGAAAAGGAAAAATTTAAATGTGAAGTCACATTGCAAATAATGTTTTTAAAGAAATTAGTGGTAAGGTAATCTTTCAAAAATTAAAAGGAGATTATAATACATCTGTTCCAATTAAAATTATGACAGAAACTTTCTTATAATTAGATGTGAGTATTTTATATGTATAATAAACTTAATCTTTTGTAGAAAGATTTTAAAGTCCACCAGAACAATTTTAAGCATGTGCAGGTAGGACTTTAAAGATTAATATAACTGTTTATGTATTTAAATGTAGTTTTAATTAAAATCTTGTAACACTTGATGGAATTTAGGTCTAATCTAAGTGGAAGCATGTGTAATTTTATAAATCGTTGCTTAGGGATAAAATTCTTTTATGAGGTTTTTGTTAATGTTACAAATGATACTATTTTAATAAATATATATGATCAGCTATTTTCAGTTTCCCATATTTGATTTTGAGTAGTACTTTAATAAAAAATCGACATTTACCGTTTAAATCAAATATTTATTTATTTTTGTGTTATATTTTGGGTTTAGTGTACGTATTCACCTTCAACCGTTTTTTGTGTTGAGGCCTTTTGTGAATCTATATTACAACTTTATCCTAAAACTTTATAAAAATGTAATGTAAACAAAAGAACTATTTTGCAGTATCGTATATTTTTTAAAATACGATGCAATAAATTTATTCTAATATTTATAGCATTTTAAGTGTTTTTTCATAATTAGCATTCTGTAATAAATATTTAGATGATATAGTGGCAAAACTATATGTAATTTTGTCTATAAGCATACTTAAATTTCTTAATTAATAATTAGTTAGTCATTAGTAAATAATATTAGCTTTTTAAAAACTATATCTGTATATGAATGCATGTATTAATTTTTTTTTCTCTCTTTTAATTTGCTAGTTGCTTTAGCTGTTTCAATTGATGATAGAAATGCAACAAGGATGGTAGGTGTTAAGCTGTGCTATGATCTGTTCATCAGCAGCATCAATTATTGTCCTAACATGATGATGATCGATGTAGAAAGAGCAAAGTCAACTAATATCTAGTTGAGTTGCAGCTTGTTGGCTCCTTACTCCTGTGTTGGCCCGTTGGAATGCGTCTGGGAGACTATTAGGTTAGAAATAATCTTTTAGTCTTTTAGATGCAAACTTGCAGGCTAAAACACATTTTGTATGCAGCATGGAAGCTACACTACTTTTTTATTTTCCTGTATTGCCTATCTTTATGAAAAGTAAGTCACTTATTGTTTTTTTATTTTTTTATTGTGTTCTATTATGTACTGCTAAGGTAATAGTAAATTCTATTTAATGTTTTCTGATTTAAGACATTAATTTTTAAGGAATTTAGTAATTATCAATTGCTGAAATTTAAATTAGAACAAACACTTAGATTAAAATAAAGACTATATTATAAAATTAGATTGTTGTTTAGGGAAACATGCTGATATAAGCATAAAAATTTAAAGCACCTTTTTATTGGCATACTCGGAGTAGTGTTGACTGTAGAGAAAAAGGGATTCCAGGCTGGAATTTTTTTAAAAGGACACTCATATACCTTGTTCACAAAAATATTTTGAATTGTGGTTTGTTTAGAGTCCTTTTTTATCAATGAAATTTTGCTATGTTTTCCCGCAACTAATTGACAAATTTCTCTTTTTTTTTCTTACTGACTGATAAATTTCACAAATTTTTCCGATGACTGAATGACGATTTAGGCAATTTTTCCCCATAACCAATTGACTAATTTTGCGATATTTTATTTCTACCAATTGACGAAATTTGCGGGGGGGGGGGGGGGGTGGAGTTTTCTTGCAACTGATTTGCAAAACTCGTGATTTTTTTAATATACAGTTGATGGATGAATTTTGATGCGTTTCACTGCAGCCAATCGACGAGTTTAATTATTAATTTTCCCTCACGACTTACTAGTGAAACTTTCAAGTTTTCTTTTCATGCGATCGATGGACGAACTAAGCATTTTTTTTTCCGCAGCTGATTGAAGAATTTTGCGATTTTTTCCCTCCCATAGCCGACTGGCGAATTTTTTGTTTTTTCTTCACTCAACCGATTGACAAATCTTAGTTAAATTGAAAGGGAGCATTAAAAATTGCAGTATGGAATACCAGTATATAAAATAATTAAAAAGGTGTACCGGGCACAAACACTAGTTAAAAAGGGCTGCCAGATGCATAAATTAATTAAAAAAGGGTGCTGAGGTTTGCGTCCTGCCAAATTGGTCTAGAGTCAACGCTACATTTAGAATAGAATATTTATGAATAATGTGGAGGTGAAAACAAAAATTATAAAAGCGGCATTGACAGAAATATTCAGTTATTTTCCTTTAGATGCACACTACTTTGTGCTGAATCATGCAAATGTTGGCACAGAATTAGCAGAAATATATGTCTGTACATATCGCTCGTGGTCTGCAATAGTGGCACAACTCAAAAAATACGAATTTTGAGTTAATGTGCTCTCCAGCATTGCGGATTGGTATTCTTTCCGGCTCAGCAACAGCGGCATATCTTGTAGTTCAGTATTTCACCAACAGATGGCAGAAGTACCGCTGTTGCCTTATATATGATATAATCTGAATGCATCGTCATATAATCATATTTATCATCAATATAACACGAGATATGAGGATACTTTTTTTTTGCATCATTATTAATTGAACCCTTACGGAGTCATTTAGTACTACTTAACACTTATGACAACAATGAATCGTGTAAATTTTGCATTTCATTACAAGGCGAAACTTCAAACCCATTAATCTCAGAAACTGATTTTTTGAGTTGTGCCACTATTGCAGCCCACGAGCGATATAATAATATATCATGCATTCACCATTTTTTTACTTTTTTGGTTTTGGTTGCAGATTTTTTAATTAATTTACTTTCACTTTAGGAATCGGTTCCAAAAGTAAAAATGTCCTCTTAAAAAAAAAAAAAAAAAAAAAACTGCAAGCAAAATATCGAAAAAATAAAAGAGTTGAATGTAGAAAATGACAGGCTATCCAATGAAAATATATACCGGGTGTCCCAAAAAGGACTGACTGATTTTAAAATTCAATAACTTGCAAACGGTGACAGATATTTAAAAAATTCTTGCAGGAGGGTTATGCATAAGGTCAAAAGTTTTTTTACAGTGATTTTCAATTTTAGTTCGAATTACAAACAATAGATGGCGCTGCGATCAACAGACGCTGAATTCAGGCTCGATTTTTGGTACTTCGTGGCCCGGATAATACATTTCCATCTCCTTTTTCAGCATGGAACAAGAGAAAGGACCAGAAATCGAGCCTGTATTTAGCGACTATTGCTTACAGCGCCATCTATTGTTTGTAATTCGAACTAAAATTGAAAATCACTGTAATAAAACTTTTGACCTTATGCATAACCTTCCTGCAAGAATTTTTTAAATATCTGTCACCGTTTGCAAGTTATTGAATTTTAAAATCAGTCAGTCCTTTTTGGGACACCCGGTATATATATATATATATGTATATATATCGAGATGCAAATAATATTTAAAAAAAAAAATCTTCCCATAGGTTTAACATTAGCTTGTGAGTGTCTTCGCATGAAAGGATGGGAGCCTTAACCTTTTAATCATACTGATGTATTTAAAAAACTAAGAAAGATGAAATTAGTTTGCAACTTTTAATAATTTTAAAAGAAATGGATGAAGTAAAGTGTCTTTTTTGCTTATTTTTAAGTATCAGAATTGAATTTATTTGAAACGAGAGTATACTCTTCCAGAAAATTTTCCTTGAATGTAGAATTAAAACATTTCTTTCATTATGGTGTTTATTTTTCATACCATTTAAAATATTTTCATACTATAGTACTTTATAAATAAGAATAATACATATATAGATATCTAAAATTATCATAACATGTTTCTTTAGATCGAAGACATCCTCTTAATCGAAGAAGAAATATATTATTTTGCCATAAAAAGAAATTTTGTTTTTTAAATCTAGAAGACAAGCAAATATGAAGCTATTATTATGGTTGGTTGGTTGTGTTTATGACGGCCAATTATCAGCACGGTGGATATAGGCCCAAGGAGGGGGGGGGGGGTCTTTCTAAGGGAACCTAACCCGTACTTACACTTGGAAAACTAAGGTTCAAAGAAAACTCCGAAAGATTAAGCCGACGGGCGTGATTGGGATGGAACCCAGCACTTCCCGTCTACTAGCTTCGAGAGCAGAACCTCTCGGCCACTGGTGGGGCGCTACTATTATGATCTCCATCATTCACAAAACCAATACTAGAGGATACTCTCGTTTTATTATCCTCATTGCTATTACCAAGTGTAGACTCGTCTTACCTAATATTCCAGATTTGTAAAAATGATATACACCTGAGTGCTTCTTTTGGCAATAAATTTTAGTGTTTTTAGGAACTTAATTATTAAATTAATTTTAATGCATTTTTATATTAGAGTCACAGGTGATAAATCACCAAATATTCTTTATGGTTACAATAACAGCAGAGTTAATTATGCATCAAACCGCGCCATTAAAATATGCCATCTGGCTGTGAAACTGTAACAATGAAATATTTTAAACAATTTAAAGGTAAGAAATGAAATATAAATAAAAAATAAAGAGATAATTTTTAATTACAAAAATAAAGAAATATTTTTTTTAATCTGCTTTTATCAATTAATAATTTAACATTAAGTAAATTATAATTAAACTTTGAAAAAATAATTTAAAGAAATTCTCAATTCATAGTTTAAAAAATGTTTTTTTCGCCTTTTCTATTGTCATATCTGAAAAAAAGAGAGAGAAAAAAATAATTTTTTTAATAAATTCTGTAGCTTATGCTTTCTACCAAGTCAAAGTGGTGAATTTTCCATAATTAGTCATGCCAAATTAATGTATTGTAACAGAAGTTTTTTGAACCAACATGAATTACAGTCCTGAAATTAAGCATGATACTTATAAATGTTTATAAAAGAGCAGTTTAAATAAAAAAAAAATTCTTGTATACTTATTTAGTAGCAACTATCATAGTTTAATATTTAAACTGACTGAGAGGCAGCACAACATGTTTTATTGGCATGTTATGGTTGGAGATATATTGATTAGTGAAATCATTGTTAAGCCAATTGACTCGATTGTTCAAATTCACAACATTTTCGGGTACTTTATGTCAGTCAAGCACATGAGATAAACCAGGGCTGAAACTAGCCTTTCTTCACCTGGCATAAACATAGATTTTGCTCCCCCCCCCTTTCCCGGTCTCCGCAAAGTCAATTTACAAAGAGAATTTTAATTCTAATAGCCGACTTATTTGAAATTTAAAATATGTAACAACAACAAAAAAAAAAAAATACATAATACTAAATTACGTAATCAACTTTGTCAAATATCGATCAATTAAAATCTTGAAAATGAAATCCAAAGGCAGTGACATGAAGAAACTCGTAAGATAATGTTAAACTTATAGGAGCATTCTTTTTAAATTTCTCACTTGCATTTTAATATTTTTAAATGATTTTTTCTGTTTGGGATAGCTGAGGTTGATCCCTAACTGGGTAAATGTTTACTTTTTAAATTTTGGTTGCAGCTTTATATATATATACTAGAAAGGTAGCCCGTCAAAAATGACGGAAATTTAGATATAAAGATATATACAACTCATGTGCAAGAATATGAGTTTTCTCGTTTGTTCCGCAGTGATAGATGAAAATAACGCATTTTAAGAACGAAACACATTTATGAAAAACTGTGTACAGTAGAAGACCAGTAATCTACACAGTTTGGTTCCAAGTGTTATGCAGATTTGAGGCTCTTTGCCGTCATGTCTATTCAAGCTTTGTTTACATTTTTTTAAATTCATATATTGGACAATTTAGATTGTTAAGCCTTAAACATAAATAAATTACACACTTGAAGTAAGGTAAAAACTATTTAAATTATCGTATACGATTTCATGAAACGGTATTATATGGTATTACATGTGTGTGCTTCACGATCTTGGTTACGACTTTGGCGAAATTGGCTGCAACTTGTCATAATTCTAATAGTGTGGGCCTCTATAACAAAAAAGTAACCGTTTTAGTAAAATTTCTGATATAAAGTAGTTTTCAAAAACTTGTGTAAAATTGCAGGTCGTTCTCATGTTATGCCAGTCCTAGGAATAATATTTCTAGCACTGAAGAGTTTCCATGTATATGTGGAATTTAGAAAAGCTTCTCCAAAAGAAAGGTCCTGAAATGAAATTGTAAGTCCTCTAACTTCAAAGTTTAATCGGGCCCTGATGTTGTTTACTGAAATCTAATAAATACAGTTATTTTGAATATTACAACATAATTAAACAGCTAAACTTATTTAACTTAAACTCGCTGTTACTTCCCGATGTTATTTTTCAGTATTAAGAAAGAAAATTATTTAAATTTTTCAAATCATGCATATTTATAATTTTTTTCCGTCTTTAATAACTAAATAATGAAAAAATATGCTTTGGCTCTGAGCTCATAAACATGACAATAAAATAATGTAATTAAGAGACATTGCAAAATTAAATCTTTGGGATTTCAAACCATAAACAAATGATACCGCCACCATTTTACCTACTATGACATCATTAGAATATTGACCATTGATTGTTGGAGAACTTACTTGGTGAATGATTACCTCAAGGATTTAATATTTTTTACGATTCACGATGAATCGTAAAAACACGTAATCGTAAATCGTGAACACTTGTGTTTGTTTAGGTTTATGGAATGAGATATTAAGCTATGAACCTAATTTCAACAAAAGTTATCCAAGGGTATATGCATTTTTAATCGAAATTAAAAACAATGCTTTGATCTCGAAATAAAAAGGTTTAGTTTGTATAATTGGTTATTTCTGTTAATTATTTATTTAGGTACTTTTCCATTATAGCGCATTTTTAAAAAAAGCTTGGTGTAATTCGAGCATCAGAAAGTGAGATATGTTGCCAAAATATATAAACAGCTATGAAAACAAATCTAATGAACTTTTATTTTTTTTTATATATGCACTTATATACATAAAAAAAATCGTTTCTAAATATATATAATATTTTTTTTATATACAAATTACGCGCAGATTTCAGATATGAACCGGGATACCTAACTGGCGCTAAAATGGCGTTTATTTGCCTGCTATGGTAACCCGGCTATTGTTTTTTTTTATTTATTAATAAATTGTTTATTTACTTTTATTTTCTGTTTTCAAATTATATAAACTGTTTTGTTCTATACTTATTATTCAAACTTTTATTTATTTATAGTTATTTCCTTTTCAAAATGATAGCAAATAGTTAAAAAATATATAAGTAACTGGTATTCGAAAGCGAGATTTCTGCCGAATTGGCGTCAGAGAAAAATCACGCAAACCCCGATGCGTATATGACATCTGTGCAAAAATTACTTCTGTTTCTTTATAAAAATGGGTAAATAGCTTTTTTACATTAAATAAATTGTATAAATATGCAAAAAATTGCTTGTGAGTATGAAGCAGTAAATAGGTTGTCAGAAAATACGTTGGCAAACTTCTTTCTCGCCAAGAAACTTTTCTCCGAAGTATTGTACATAAGCAATGATTGCTAGAAATGCATTTTTAATTATGATATGCGCTTTTATGTTTCATTACATTTATGCATACTATACCGTGTGTATAAATGCTACAGTTCATATGCAGGGCTACACAAAAGAATTCGTAAGGGCTACTGAGTATGAGAATAAATTGCTTAAAGGTGGTTCTTAAAGGAGTTATGCAGTTTTTCGCTGAACTGCATTTAGTTTACTAAGAAATGTTTGTAGAATATAGATAAAATGATATACAGGGTCACGCAAAGAATTGGATACATAATCTTCTATGGATGATAATATCTGGAAATGTGATTTCAGTAGCTTTAAGAGTAGTTTAAATTAAATTTTAGCTAAATAGTGGCGCGTAATAACGGTACTAATGGCTATGGACGGTAGCTGCTGAAATCAATTTTTAAAATTTTTTATGCGTTTTCTAAAATGTTTACCTAGTTATCTTATTTACCTTATTTCCCTAAATAACGAAGTTTTGTTAAAGCATTCAGGATGTGTTGGAAAGTGTTTCATATTCTATGCTTAACGCATGATTTTTCTTTCTTCTTTAGTCTTATTTTGCATTTATTTCGTTCTTAATTTTTTAGTCTTATACCGCTTTATAGAAACTTTGACACAGTTGTCATATATATATACCCCATATTGGAGCGATTTTTTTCCGACGCCAATTTGGCGAAAACATCAACAGCATAAACGACAACATCCGGGTTACCATATCAAGCAAAATAACGACACTTTGGCGACAGTTAAGTACCCGTTGTGTACATGGCATTGGCGTCAGAAAAAAATCGCGCCGACATGGGGCGTATATGACACCTGTGCCGAAACTTTAATATTTAATTTTTAAACTGTTCGCTCCACTCACCTTGCATATAGTATAAACTATAACACAAATAGCGCAAAATAATGGACAGTTTGATACTTTTCCACTGTAGGGGCTTTGGTGTGTTTTTAAAAATCTTGGTGTAATTTGGGCATCAGAAAGTGAGATTTGGGTACTTTTCCGTTATACGGATACCATTGTCGCCAAGCGTAATAGTTGGCGCAAAATGAAAATCACGTGAATTGAGGCATTTGAAAAATAAAAGAAAAAACATTGTCGATACTAAAGTGGGCATTTAAAAAATATAACATTTGAAAATTCCAGACTTTTACGAACTATTTCATTAAATCACAAATATATACTTAAAATAATTGAACAAATGACTGTTATAAAATAAAGCAATAAGATAAAACTCATATTAAACTGATGGCATAAAATTACAAATATCTTTCAGCATTTTGAAATAATTGGCGCATTAGCATACATTTTGGCATGGTGTCCGTATAACAGATATTTGTTGTCAAGATTAATGATTTTAAATGGGAATTTCGCCAAATCAGCAGCTATCGCCAATTTGGCCAACATTTGGCGCTACTGTGGTAACCCTGCATTAATATTTTTCAACAATTACTCATTTCAATGAGGTGGTCCTACCGGAATCGTGAGGGACACACAGAGACTTGGATTTTATATAAATAGATACTCATCTATGCTCATCATCATCATCATCATCATATTATAAAGAGGAAAAAATTGTTTATTTGTCGGAGATAAGCTCAGGAACTACCGAACCGATTCCAAAAGTTATGGTATCAAAATGATGGTGTTCGCCCAACTTAGAACATAGGCTATATCTTATGTCGGTGCCACTACCCCAAAGGGGGTGCAGGAGCAAAAAACGTTCTAAAAATGCGATTTTTGCGTTACTGAAGGGACTAGAAATATGAAATTTGGAATATTAGTTACTTATAAGATATAAATGGTGTCTAAGAACAGTTCTTAAACAATTCGAAATTTAAAAGGGGTGAAAATGCACAAAAAGCGTTCTAAAAAACGTTCTAAATGGTAGTTTCTACATAATCTCAGGAAATACCAAACCGATTTCAAAAGTAATGGTATCAAAATGATGGTGTTCGCCCAACTTAGAACATAGGCTATATCTTATGTCGGTCCTACTACCCCAAAGGGGGTGCAGGAGCAAAAAACGTTCTAAAAATGCGATTTTTGCGTTACTGAAGGGACTAGAAATATGAAATTTGGAATATTAGTTACTTATAAGATATAAATGGTGTCTAAGAACAGTTCTTAAACAATTCGAAATTTAAAAGAGGTGAAAATGCACAAAAAGCGTTCTAAAAAACGTTCTAAATGGTAGTTTCTAAATAATCTCAGGAAATACTAAACCGATTTCAAAAGTAATGGTATCAAAATGATGGTGTTAGTCCAACTTAGAACATAGGCTATATTTTATGTCGGTGCCACTAACCCAAAGAGAGTGCAGGAGCAAAAAACGTTCTAAAAATGCGAATTTTGCGTTACTGAAGGACCTAGAAATATGAAATTTGGAATATTAGTTACTTATAAGATATAAATGGTGTCTAAGAATAGTTCTTAAACAATTCGAAATTTAAAAGGGGTGAAAATGCACAAAAAGCGTTCTAAAAACGTTCTAAATGGTAGTTTCTACATAATCTCAGGAAATACCAAACCGATTTAAAAAATATTGGTGTCAAAATGATAGTGACAACGTTTGCTCCAAGATAGGCTATGTTTTATGTCGGTGCCACTACCCCAAAGGGGGTGTAGGAGCAAAAAACTTTCTAAAAATGCGATTTATGTGTTACTGATGGGCCTAGAAATATGAAATTTGAGGTACCAGCTAATTATTAGATATAAAGGATTTCTAAGAACAGTTCTTAAACAATTCGAAATTTAAAAGGGGTAAAAATGCGCGAAAAGCGTTCTAAAAAACGTTCTAAATGGTAGTTTCTACACAATCTCAGGAAAGACCAAACCGATTTAAAAATTAATGGCGTCAAAATGATGGTGAAAATCCTTGCTCCAACATAGGCTATGTTTTATGTCGGTGCCACTAACCCAAAGGGGCTGCAGGAGAAAAACGTTCTAAATTGCGGTTTTTGCGTGACGGAAGGGCCTTGAATCGTGAAATTTAGAATGGTAGTTAGTTATAAGATATCAATGATCTCTAAGGACATTTCCTAAAAAAATCGAAATTTAAAAGGGGGGTCAAAATGCGCAAAAAGCGTTGTAAAAAACGTTCTAAATTGCAAATTCTATGCAATCTCAGGAAATACTGAACCGATTTCAAATATAATGGTGTTAAAATGATGGTGACAGATCGTGCACAAGATAGGCTATATTTTATATATGTTTCCACTAACCCAGAGGAGATGCAGGAGCAAAATGAGCGAAAAGCGTTCTAAAAACGTTCTAAATGCCGATTTGTCACCAATATCTCAGGAAGAATCAAACTGATTTCAAAAGTAATGTTAAGAAATTGATGCTGACAGCCTCTGCTCTAACATAGACGCTATTTTAAGTCGGTATCACTATCACCTAGACGTTGCAGGAGCAAAAAAGTGTTCCAAATTTTGATTTTTGTGATCGGTAGGGGCTAGCAACTTAAAATTAGGCAAGGTACATATGTATTATATATAAATGATCTTTAAGAACAGTTTCGAAAAAAATTGGAAATTTGAAAATGGTTGAAAATGCGCGAAAAGCGTTCTAAAAACGTTCTAAATTCCGATTTCTCCTCAATCTCAGAAAATTCCAAAGCTATTTCAAAAGCAATGGTTGCAAATCAATGGTGACAGTCCCTGCTGTAACATAGGTTATATTTTATGTTGCTGTCACTACCATCTGAGGGTTGAAAAGCAAAACATGTTCTAATTTGCGTTTTTTGCATAACTGAAGGGTCTAACACTTTGAAGTATGGCATGTTATTTACTTACAAGATGCAACTGCTTTCTATGAACTGTCGAAAGAAAATTTCAAATTTAAAAAGATGAAGTGAGCGAAAAGCGTTATAAATTACAATTTTTATGTAATCTTTTCAAATACCAAACCGATTAAAAAAATAATGATAACAAATTGTTGGTGATAGAACCTGCTCAAACATAAGCTATATTTTATGTCTGTGCCACTACCACCAGAGGGTTGCAGTAGCTAAAAACTTTCTAAATTGCGATTTCTGTGATACTGAAAAGGTTAGAAACTTTAAATATGGCATGGTAGTTACTTATAAAATATAAATGCCCTCGAAGGACAGTCGAAAATAAATTCGAATTAAAAAGGGGTGAAGTGAAGGGGAGGTGCGAAAAGCCTTCTAAAAAAGTCCTAAATTACGATTTCTACGCTATTTCAGGAAATATAAACCAAATATAAAAGTAATAGTTGCGAATCAATGGTAACACTCTCTGATCCTACACAGGCTATATTTTATGCCGATGATTCTACCACCTGGGATTCACAGGAACAACAAACGCTCTAAAAAAGCCTTTAAAAGCTTTCTAAATTACGTTTCTGTGGAATATTAGGAAATAACAAACCAATTTCAAAATTAATGTTGGCAAATTAATGGTGACAGTTCCTATTTCAACATAGCCCTTTATGTTGAGAGAGGTGGTAGGACTTGGAATTTGACATGATGGTTAATTTTAAGATGTAAGAAGATGGTTTCTAAAAAATTCAAAACTTCAAATGAATACTGAAATGAGCGTATTAATTGAGCATAAAAGTTTCAAAATATTTTCTAAATTATTATTTATTTAGTTTTATTAATTTAAGTCTCATTTCTGCCGTATGCAGTGTAACAATGATATTTAATCAAACTGTGTTTTAAATAGTAATTTTTTTAAATTATTCTTAAAAGTAATAAGTACCTTTTAATAAAATAAAATATTACCTTTTAATAAAATAAAAATTTAATTAGTATCTTTTAATAAAAATTAGACATATAAATATCACTTGGCATATTTCAAATATTACGCGAGCAAAGCCGCGGGGTTTGCTAGTATAAGATAATTTCAGTTATTAAATACACATATGCTATTTAGTTTTAATTAATTTTAAAAGTAAATGTCAGTATGTAATATAGGGTAAAACTGGGAAATTTCATTAGCGGCCACTGGCCGGTAGGACAAGTTTTTTAAGTGGCCACTTTTTTATTTAAAAATACTAAACAGTAAAACTTCTATAAGTATTAATCTAAAACAATAGCCCAAATAAATGTTAATATAAATATATTGGAACCAAAAAAAGTAGAATCCTTGATAAAATGCAAGAAAATTTTATTCTCTTCTTGTAAAAAAGTGGCCGGAAGATGGCCGCTGATAGACAATTTTTCACTAGCCATTTTTTCTCATTTACTGGCCCTATGGCCAGTGATAATTTTGCCCTTTAGTATTTAAGAATGTTTCTATTTTGATGTATGACATTTTCTTGTTATTTCATATAATCTTTAAAATGTGTGGTATGTGTAGAGCTATAATAAAGAATTCCAAACCAATACTTTAGAGTCAAATTTAATGTATTCTTCTGAATATTTATAATTTTTTTTCTGACATAATGCCTTCGCAGTTGCATTCTAGCAGTTATAAGGATTTATTTATTTGACAAAATTTAATAGAAGTTTATATCTTTTTAGTAGAAAATATTTCTAAGTGTATTAAAAATAAATTAATTCAAATTTTATATGAATTATCTATAAACCAACTTTTTGAAAAATAAAAGCCGTCTTTTTTCAATTAAAGCCGGCTTTTTTTAAGTGGTTAAAACCAAAAAAAGCCGGCCGGCTTTTTTTGGCCTGGCTAAAAGCCGGCAACCCTGGGAGCAGGTGCACTTGAGATAAATTTTCCAATTTTTTCCTGATGTACCTAGTGAAAATGTGTTGCTTAATGAAAATAATTATAAAATAAATATATAAAATAGCTGTATCAATAAATTTTGCAGATGAGGCAAATTTTTAATGTATTTTCAATGTTACATAGAGAAAAATGACTTCTGAATGAAATTAGACACAGCAAGTATGTATGAAAAGTGTAGTATTGACATATATGATTTAATCTTCTAATTACCTGAGATTAGTGATACTTTAATTTAATTTACGTCTGTAGAACACTTAAAATAAAAATAAACTCGCAATGCACCTGAATATCTGATATTAGTCATTCAGCAGTATATTATTTCTACGTAATGCGAAATATAACATTCTGCCTTGTCTGCAGATTTTCTTTTTTTGTTCATCTTTATGGGTGGAGGACAGAATTTACTTCTAAAAAATAGTGTTTATTAGCCTTAATTATCAACCAGGTGCAAAAAGGAAATCTGTCAATAAAGCAATTTTCTTCCTTTTTTCTGTAATCCATTTCATTCGGCAACAAATTTTCTTTACACAATGCTAGGAAAATATTAATAATGTGCCTCATTTCAGATTAAATTATTACTAAATTTTTCTGATTTATTTTTTACAATTGATTTCATTTATCGAACCATCTTCTCTACGTAATGCTGGGGAAAAATTAAAAATCTGTCCTATCTGCAAATTTCACCATTGCAGAAATTTTCTTATATATTATAAAATATTATTAATATAAATCTTATATGTTATAAATTATTATTTTACAATTATTTTCATTAGCAACCCGTAATCTCCATGATACGTTGCGAAACATTAAAAATCTGCCTGATCTGCAGATTTGGTCGATACAGAAATTTTCTTATATATGTTTTATAATTATTTTCATTCAGAAATTCGTTTTCTCTACTTAACACTGGACAAACACTAAAATCTGCCTCATCTGCAGATTTCATTAATAAAGAAATTTTCATATGTATTTTTTATAATAAGTTTGATTTGACGATTCCTCTTCTATACGCGATCCTGCGGAAACATTAAAAATCTGATTCATCTGCAGATTTAATCATTGCAGAAATTTTCTTATATATTTTTTATAATTATTCTTATAATCAACCATTTTCTCTACTTAATGTTGTGAAAATACTAAAAATCTGCGTTATCTGCAGGTTCCACTGAAACATCAATTTTTCTTACATAACTTTTATAAATATCACCATGCTGCATCATATCTACTTCATGTATTGCTCAGAAAACATTAAAAATGAGTCCCATCTCAAAATTGTGTTGATTTTCTACATGAGGTGTTTGCGAAAAATGTACCCTAAAAATAAAAATGTACTTTAATTACTTGCGTATAAACCGCGGCTAAAATAAATCTGTTCTAAACCATAAACTTTACTTAATAAATAACGGCAAATAAATACCAATTGGAAATAAGTTACATTTTATTAAATAAAATTTCTGGTAGGAAACAAAGTTATTAACAGACTAGGCTGTTTGCAAAGAGCCGGGTTTTTCAATTAGCTTACGATATATATATATAGCAACAATTTTAGAATAAATGAATTAAAATAATATTTAATATATATAGAAACAATTTTCGAAGAAAGGAATTAAAATGCAATAATCAGGGAAAATATCTGCTTGTATTACTGTGTATTATTGTCACTTTAAACAGCATTTTAACCCCTTAACAGTGTGTCCCGAACTGGATTCGGGCAAGAACACCTCGCTTGCTTCGTTATTAAAAGCATTTTGATACCACTAATTTGTAACTGTAAATTTATCTTTATTGATTGTCAGATATTTTTCGATTAAGTAAGGTAAATATTTTAGTATGGAAAAAGTAGTGTCCAGCCCCATTTTTAATTTTTTTGTAAGAAAACAAATGTCACTGTTAAGGGGTTAAACAGAAAGTCCGATTTTTAATACGCCATTCATTTATATTTGTATTAGGATACATAAATCTCGCAATTTCATAACAAATGAATGACATCTCTTAATTTATGATGTATCTTGATCAAATATAAAATAATGAAGAATTAACTTCCTCCCACATTTTTTTTTCTGGATTAAACAAACACACGTTAAAAATCATTTTAAAACTTCTATTTTAAAAAGCTTTATCTTCTTTTTACAAAGCTGGCATCCATACGTCCGATAACGCGTTTGTTATACTAACTGGTAACTCAAAACAGACCTTCCAACACATATAAGAATGCGCCAAATCTAAAAGCGCCAGGCGCCAACAACATACATGACACGTGACTGATAACAGCGAATGAGAATGCAGTAAAAGCCAATAATGCTAAAACGTGACTATCTTTTAGAATCTCGCACTCGGAATACTACCGTCTTCCATGATATTTTGCAATAAACTGGGATCAGAAAATATGCGCAAGACATGCGCAGATAGTAGATATTCTGTCATATATGACGTCATACTGAAAACCCGCGTATTTGTATTATTCACTCCATCCACTAGATGACGCAGATGTGTCAATGTACTACAGATCCCAGTATTGACATTGTACGCTTACTTATATCGCTTTGAACAAAAGCCTTCGCGCAACGTGTTTCCCTATAAATTGGATAGCGTGGATTTATAGTTGGTTTACCAATTGAATGATGAAATAATTTTAGTAAAAACTGTTAAATAAAGCTTAATAACTAAATATTAAGGAAGCTTCATTATGGAAAATGAAAATATGCGGGACGAACTTTTAAGATTGGAAAAGCTATTTCCAGACGCCATTTCAGGTGACTATACCGAAGAGAAATACAAAAATATTTCAGAGATAGTGAACTTTATGAAGAACCTTACTGAAATTTATCAACACTTTTCTTGTGATAAAGTGATATTTATTATTGGCTCAACTGGCGCTGGTAAAAGTACTTTGATGAATTATCTATCTAAAGAAGATAATTTATTAGTTTCTGAATACGGTAAATTATATGCTAAAGATAGTATAGCTGATATTGGAGAGGGAACCACAGGCTCAACTACTTTATTTCCTAATAGATGGAAACACAGTGACATAGAAGGAGTCTTTATAGATTGTGCAGGGGATTTTGATACTAGGGGATTGATAACAGAAGCTATTAACTCTAAAATTAAAGCTCTTATGGCAAATAGTGTAAAATCTGCAAAAATACTGTTTGTTATTCCTGAAGCGTCTCTTGGTGCTGAAGGTGCTTATGGAAAAATTTTCAAAGAGGCTCTAGATAAAAATGCTAAATTTTTCAATGATATAAATTATTTTAGAGATAATATTGTTCTTGTCATTTCACACGCTAATCGCAATATAAAATCTTCTGAAATGATTAATATGCTACTACACAATGTATTGGAACAATCTTCTTTAAATAATTACACTGATACTGTCAAACATGTAATTGAACAAAAGAATATGGTTACGTTTTGTAAACCTTCTGAAGAAGCAATTTCTAGCAGTTTATATAATGCTCCTACATGGAATACTGGTGAAAGGCATTTGATAATAAAAAAAATCACTGCATTAAATTTTATTGCCATTCCGCAAAAAGATTTCTTCAATATCTCTTTGTCTCTGGAAGTTAAAGAGCAAATGGGCAAGGCACTTGCTATAATAAAAAAAAAAGCATCACAAATTTTAACGAATGCAGTTGAGGAGGCTATAACACCTAAATTAGTTATATATGCAACAGAATTGAAGCCTTTTGCAGACTTTTTGAAACAGTTGGTAACTAAAAAAATTTCTACTGGTTTAGAACAATATGTAAAATACTTAAATTATAATAATTTTCTCGCAATATCTCCTGATCCTGATGTGATCAACAGATTAACGGATGAGTTAAAATATTTAGAATCCTTTACTAATGATCAACAAAATAATACAGGAAATTATGATTGGAATAATCTCACAGGAATTCCTTTTTTATTGCATGATATACGTGATGAAGTCATTGCTATTATTAAGTCTTCTGAGTTATTTACAGAATTTGGTTCATATAACAATTTAATAGTTAAAGGTGGTTTCTCAGATTCGGAAAGTGTAAAAAAATGTTTTAAAGAGCTTCATGACAAACATAAAGAAAAATGCACTATTGAGTCACACAGGTATAATACTAATTCGAAATACTATTATGATAATCAAGTGGAAGAATTTGATTATATGGAGAAAGAACCTCATGCAAAAATCGAAACCTATGAGGAGGATGTACCTTATACAAGAATCCAAACCTATGAGAAGGATGTACCTTATACGAAGACTGAGAATTATACTGAGGAAGAAACAGCTGTAGCTAGAACTATTATTGCTGGTGTTGCATCTGTCGGTATAATACCAGTTTTCAAAGCTCTCTTTACAGGAGATGCTTGCATGTATAATACAGTACAAAAAAATAGGAACGTTACTCGTTATAGGAGGGAACTTGAAGAAAAAGAAGTACAGGATTTTAAAAGGGTAACCAAAACTAGAGAAGTAACAGAATACAGAGACAAGCCTGTCTATAAAAATGTTACTAAAAAACAATTTAACGAGTCTGAATATAAAAAAGATATTGAACAAATAGATAATGTTACAACTAAATTACGTAAGAATATTATGGAAATTTTAAATAAAATGAAATTGTCTAATCAAATTATAGAAGCTACGCTCAGTGAGGATGTGCTCAATAAAGTTAAAATGAATACCAGTAAAAGTCAGGAGCATACTCAAACTCCATGTAAGGATTCATACGACCAATGGAAATTGTTAGAATATCAGTCGCTTTTCTTAAATAAGCCTTATATGTCTCTTGATATAAATAATATGCAACAGTTGTTGGGTCAAGATAAACTTCTAGTGAGTGAATATTTGCAACAAGGATTAAAGAGCACTATAGGCTGATTAGTATAATCTGTGCGAAAATCCCTATATATGCGATTTATTGACATAGTTAGCTATAGTTAAATTGGCATTTTTTAACTTGTTTGTTTTTTGTTTAACAACTAACATGAGTTTGTGATTATATTTGAAATTTTCCATAATAAATGGTTCTCTTCATAATTTTTGTTAATGGGTCATGATTTTTATTAATTTCTTGTATAAAAGGAATGAAAGATTGTTCTTCCCCAAAAAGTTTTTCAGCAACAGCTCTTTGTCCCCTATTACAGTTGTAAATAATGCTCCTGATTTTGTAATTGTTTTTGAGGTTCTGAGCTATGAACATCAACACTATTACAAAATTAATATAAATCCTTTTCTGCTCTTTCTACTTTGCCATTCAGAAAGATAAAAATGGTCTAATCGGGTGGAATATAATTTTTTGTTCTTTTAGATAACCTTGTACTAGAACATAAGCAAAAAACTTGCCGTTATCAGTTTGAATATGTTTTATTGGAAATAGCATGTGCTCTAATGCACTAAAAAGAATAAAGTATTCGCTGCCGTAAGTGTCTCATAAAAGCTAATATTTTATATCTAGTAAAGTCGTCTATGGCAGTATCTCTATATAATAAAAGCCAGTGTAACGCTGGGCGGGGCGAATCCATCAATCTTACCAGTCTCCCAGGAAGAGACTCAAGGGGAAAAGGATCCATTCTCCCATTGGTTGACAAGAAACAAGAATCCCGCGATTACTTCTCAAGGTTACAAGTCCTGATAATTGAGCAGTAGTAGACACTTCTTAACAAATCAGTGCAAGGCACTAAAATAAATCGCCAAGTGCCACTTGAGATTATTTCAAGTATTAAGTTGCAATCATATTAAATTTTCTTTGCAACATGTAAGGAATTATAATTTATTTCTCATATAAAGTGATTCACGGAAAACAATGATATGGTATTTTTAAAAATAGCTATCCTTTTTTTTCATGCAAAAAATTGATAAAACTGACTTTCTTTTAAAAAAGTAATCAATTTAAATATTTTAGGCTTATTATTTTGTAACTTATTTTTAAATTACATATTACTTATATTTTCCTTTTCTATATACAGGTGTATGTAAATTTAAACTTAAAAAATTCCATATTCCATAACATATTCCATATTTTAAAAGTAAAAAATTAATATTTATACGAAAAGTAAAATTAATAATTTTTGATTTATAGCTTTGCATCAGGAGGACAGAAGCTTAGGGGATTAGACCCCCCACCGCTCCCTGAAATAATATCCTGGCATTTTGTAACTTATTTTTAAATAACACATTACTTATATTTTCCTTTTCTATATACAGGTGTATGTAAATTTAAACTTGGAAAAAAAAAAAAAAAAACCCATATTTTAAAAGTAAAAAAATTAATATTTATACGAAAAGTAAAATTAATAATTTTTGATTTATAGCTTTGCATCAGGAGGACAGAACCTTAAGGGATTAGACGGCTGGGATTCAACCCGAGATACTTATTTATTAATCAATATACATATTAAAAAAATTTTGGAAGGGGGGGGGGATAAACGATAAAATACAATTTTAAAGTGTTATTAAAAAAAATAGTATTATATCAATAGTTGCAGCAGACTGTTTTAATTACGCACTTTTATTGCATATTTATTAAATTTTTGTTTTATTAAGAAATCTTAATTTTGTTATAGTAGTATTTTAGCCGGAAAACCTGGTTTACCCAGAAATATTGTAAATGCTAATTGTGTGTTTATTAGAACATAAACTAGCCGAACTTTGCTCATCTAAACGCTTTCATATTGTCAATTATTTTTTTTATCAGTTTTTCAAGTTTTAAGTGAAAAACACAATTTTTACCCACCGTCCTAGGACGGGCATTTACTCTAGTATTGATATAAATTACTAGTAACTTTACATACATCCATTTTTACTCTTATTCCTGGAACCTTAGTGCAATAATGTTTCAACTTGGTTACAGCATTCTAAATTTAACCTCCAACATTGTTGTTTTAAATTCAATACTTTACAGTAATGCGAAGTTTTGAAAAATATTAGGTGGGCTCAAAAATTTTGGAGTAAAATAACATACATTTTTTTCCTTTTTTGGAGTGTGAGTATGGAGAGAGAGAGAGGATGGGGGGGGGGGGGGGGTAATGACTAAAGAGGAAAATTAGGTTATATTATGGTTTTCTAAATAAAATATAAAATTATTATAATTTAATTTCTCCCTTTATAAATACTTTAATATTTATAAATAGCATAAAAATTGCTTATTGAAAGTACAAAATAACTAAATATCAAGAAAAATGTGTATTTTAGTCAGCTAAGTACTTTATGAATTCAAGATATTTTAAAACCGGACAGCAAAATATGCAAGAAATTTATTTTGGAGAAATTTAATTATACATCTGCTGAATGGGATTTCAGTCTCTTCTGTAAGTGATGCAAGTTCTACATCACATGTCCTGTAAGCGATGTCTTATTATTTTTTAAACAATTATTTTTAGAACGGCAATAAAACCAAATTTTATTTCAGAGTTTAAATTTAAGTACTGCGCGGCCGCACAGTACTTATTTCCAGTGTCACTTCTCAATGTTAATTTATCATAGTAAAGCCTGTGGAGCTCAGAACTTTTTTCATGTTTATCTTCCTACCGTTTTGTCCCCGATGCCACACTTTTTTTATTCTTTGCTAATTCTAATATTATAAATTTTAAGTGTGAATGTTCTGACGTCAGGGTCAAAACGGATGATAAAATGCCTTTGCATATGGGTAAATTATAAACCAGGGAGTATCATGGGATAATTTTTATTTACATTATTCAAAAGTTTTCTTAATTCCAAATTTCACTTTTTTTATTGAGAATCAACTAACATTTTTCCAATAAAATTTTAAATTTTTTCTTCATTTTTACAAATAATTCAAAAGTCGTAATAATTTGCCTATTTTCAGTTGAAAGATTTCCACGTGAAAAACGAAACCGGAATAGTTGTTTTTTTTTAACAATTAAAAAGATGAATATGGCGTCGTAGTAGAAATAAAAATGATATTATCAAACATATTTTTTAAATTCAGATTGGAAGTTTTTCTCTACAGCAACCTGCATTACTGCACTGGTGAAACATTTTGAATTATACATAGGTAAATTGCATCACAAATTGTGATGAGATACCACATAAATGAAATCCTGATGATGGTACCCTCCATTAATTTTTAATGCAATGTTCGTCTGAATGCAGTAGTTGTTAAAAAAAACTTGACATATTAAACAAAAATTGAATTTGCAGAACAAATTTTAAAAAAAATTTATTTCCTACACTATTTAAGACCAAGAAGGGACAGATGTTAAAACATTTCATTCAATTCGTTTTACATTTAATGTTAAATTTTTGTAACAAATAAGTTAAAACAAATGAACATAAAAATTCATACAATATACTTTGAACACCCGAAAAACTTGGATTCTGTTCAAATGAAAGCAAAATAAATCTTAGACCCTTTTAAACTTCTGTATTTTGCATGTATCTTATTTTATGTACAATCGTCATAAACGTAATACAAAATATGCAATACAAATATTTACAACTTAAATTTGGAAAAAGTAAGATTTATTTAGATTTCATTTGAACGGGATCAAAGTTTTTAGGGTGTTTAAAGTATCATTGTATGACACTTGTTTTTTTTTTTTTGTTGTTGTTGTTCAACTGGTTTAACTTATTTGTTACAAAAATTTAACATTCCAACAAATTTAACACTCCCTTATTTGTTTAAATGATAATTTTTACCATCATTTTTATTTTTAGAAAAAGAAGTAAAGTTTTTCTTTCTTTGAGAAGAATTCGAAGAAAAATGGGAGTTTTGAGTGTGGTTGGCATTTTGCCTAGAAAAGTCAAGTAGATTTCTAAACTTGTAACATGACTCCATAAGATGGTTAAAACGACCACAAAAAGCACATTGGATAACATTTTGTTTGCGAAAATACTCTGAAAAGTTTTTCTTGTGAGAAAACTTGTCAAACTTTGGCCGAAAGAAAGATAGTTTCTGATCTGGCTTATGCTGAATAAAGTTTGTTTTGTTTCTAGAAGCAACGTTTTGCCTAATAGGTGAAGGAGAGTAAGTTACACGCTTTTTTTTAACATCTCTATGTCTAGGAGAATGTTCATTATGAGATTCAGATGGCGAGAATGCTATTTGCGAATTTCAATAAACTCTGTCCTTTTTATGTCTGATAGGAGCTTGTTCAACAAAACTATCGGAAAATTTTAAACTTTCACCATTATTTTCATTATTCAGAGAATAAACTTGGTCATAATGTTGATTAGATTTTTGAGTAGGTGGTGAATCATAGATATCTTGTAAAAATTGTGCTCGTTCAAGAGCTACTCAAATGTGGAAATGTTTTCTTCTAGAAATTTTCCTTTTAATTTGCTTAGGTAAAGCTTGAATAAAATGAGTAAATTTCAAAGAATCTAGAGCAGCTGGATCTAACTTAGGATAAGCAAGTCGAAGCTGTTTAGCCAGACGATATGAAAAATTTTTTACTGACTCATTATAATCCAATTTTAAATTTTGAAGAGACTTCAGAGTGTCAGATTTTTTACTTGGCAGAAAATACAGTAGAAGATCTTTATAATGCAAACCTAAAAACACAAGATTGTGCGTTATATAGAATTTTGCGTTATATGGATCACATCATTAAAATCACCTTGTAAACATGGCCAAATAAGTCTGAAACATATCAAAATACATTAGAATATCTTTATACTGCATTCCTTGTTATCAAGAGTTATCCAAATTATAAATTTTTGCATAATATAAGTCAGATATTGTTAACTTCATAAACATGATCCAAATATAACTGACACAACCATCCCTTATATTAGACATTTTCAAAAATGTTTATTGTGTAATAGCATTTTTTTCAGTAAAAAGGTCTTAAATTAGAAGATAAAGTTGAACTAATGTATCAAATTTAGTCCTGTAGAGAGTAGCAATATTTTACAATGTGAAAATGCAGGTGCTTTTTAACTGCAAAATTCATTGTTTACATCTGAGAAGTTGTGCGTTATAAAGATCCTCTACTGTAGTTAATAAATTCTTTTTGAATGGTTTGAAGGTTAGAATTTTTGAATTGAAATTGTGTTTCGAGAAAGAAATGTAATGCAGTACCCTGTAATTTTGACTTTTTGTCAGAGTAATTATATAATTCCTGCAAATCTGATAACTGGTCGAAGAAAAATTCGACCGTCTGAGGATTTCCATCAAAAGGTTGAATACAAAGGTTTAAATTTGCTTTTGGAGGCATGGTGATAAATTTCAAAACAATTTTGAACAAATTTCAAAACAATTCCGAATAAATTTCAAAATAATGTGGTTTAGGAGTTAACTGAAGTGAAGTAAAAAAAAAATTTAATCTCATATGAAGTCACCTTTTAAAAATAATGTCAATTCAACAGAATAATGTAATAATTGTTCTCGAAATATTATCAAAACAAAATGGCATCAATAAATCAATCATTTACTTATAAGTAAGAAAATTATTTTTCTTAACTCATCCTTTTTGTAAATAACATCATAAGCAATCATTTTTCCTTAATAATAAACTGTAAATATTCCATGAATTCTTTCTCTCTTTTTTTTTTAGAAAGATTATGTAAAAATTTAAGGAAGCCACTTTTTCTAAATATCAAATATTTCAATAATAATACACTAAAACAAATTTTTATATTAAAATATAATTTAATAACTGTCATATCATAAAGGTTTCTAAAGGTTCACGGTACCAGGAAAGAAGCTGTTGTGATTGGATGACAGGAAGAAGAATAATATCTTAAAGTTATTTGTAAATATTGAAATTCCAGTTAATAATCCAGAAAATCATTTTTTAGGATCAATCGTATAGTGTTATTTACAATGTGCTGTGGCCAGAAAAGACCACTCTTGACATAACAGTCATTAATTAAAATAATTCTGTACTTATTTTCATATATTTGATAAGAACAATAAAAGCAAAAGCATTATCTGTATTGACCTAAAAAAAAAAAGAAATGATCGACTCATTAGTGAAATGAAGTACACAGATGATAAGCATCCTTGAAAAATCTGTATTCATAATGAAGATCTCTTGAAGCAAAGACACCTTCTATGTAGTACATCTCGTAAGAATTAGATGCTCTTCTTTTTCTGATGAATATAAACAAATCTCTCTTTTATGTGCATATATTTTGAGATAAATATATCAGATTTTCTCCAGGGGAGTGTAGAGAGGCATATAAATAAAAACGTACATTTATTTTACTTAAATAGGTGTCACAAATAAAAATCAATTTGATTTTTATTTGTGACACCTATTTAAGTAAAATAAATGTGTTTTTATTTATATGATAAGAAAGGGTGAAGTAAAATTTGTTTGAGTTTTTACGAAGACTTACAACGGTTTTTGACGTAGAGAGGCATGTCTAAAACAACACAATTCTTTTATATGATTTTTTTTAGCAATAGATTTCTATGACTCATAACGGCAGCAACATTTGAATGAAAAAAATGATGCAGCCAGGGGCCGCAACCCATTTCAGCGCTTACTGTCAGAACTCTAATAGCTGGCGTGGACATGAATCTTCACGGAACGGCAAAAGGGGAGCCATTCTGCATTGAAATCCGAACTCAACTGACTGCGCAAAACATACTGCGATGTAAAAGAAAGAAAAGGTTACCATAATAATGAAAGACGCCAATTTTGTGGAACAAACATACAAGAGCCTTGCATTGGCATAAATTGCGATGCTAAAGCATATAAAAACTGCTTTAAATTAGAGGAAACTTTATATATTTCACTAAGATAAGATGCCAAACAGTAGTAAAGTGTTACAAATTTTGAAATTACGTATTAAACTGATTTAAATTTTATTGGCCAAGGGGCGGAGCTACAAAAGGAAATGATATCAGAAATAGAAAGTTATGGAATTTTCCAGATAATTCTTTTACCGGAAGTACAGATTTCAAAACGATGTTTATGATTTTAAAATGAAATGTTACACCAGAAAGGAAAGCTTACAGGGGAAGTTTGAAAAAAAAAGAGGGAATTAAAATCATTTTAAATGTGAATATTAAAATTAAATGAATAAAGATTAATAAAAATATTTTCTAAATGAAATTAAATAAAAATATGGCAGTGGTTTTAAGTAACCACAACAAGCAAAAATATCTGGTCACCAGTAAAAAATATTTATCTCTTTCTCACCATTGTTAGTTTTTGTCTATTTTTTTATTTAATTATGAATTATCTATTATGAATATTTAAAAAACCATAGTGTTAGTTTGTTTGCCTAAGTAATTTCTTCTAAAATAATTTTCTTATAAGAAAATAACTTTAGTAAAAATAGTTTTTTTTTATGATATTGTGTAATTGTTTTTTGGTCAAATTTTATAACGTGTTTATATTTTCTTAGAATAATAACTTGTATAAGTTTTTTCAAAATTCATTTATATTAACTTTCCAAATTAATTTATTAATTTAATTGAAGAGTTAAGGCAGTTCAAAATGTATTATTGCTATTCTTATATACTTTTTAAATCAATTCATAAAATAATTTTAGTTGTTTTTGAAAAATTTGTAATTAAATTTTAAAAAGTTGGCAAAAACTGACAACAGTGAGGAGGAGGTAAATATTTTTTACTTGTGACCAAAAATTTTTGCTATCCACCAGATTTTTTTGTAATTTGTAGAGCCATGTATGTGCATGTCGCTTTTTGTAATGTCTCTTATAATATTTTAGCGACTTTGTGTGACCAACATCTTTTTCCACCTTTTAAGAGCCTACACTAGTCAAGCGAAGAAATGCTCAAGCTAATGTTAATCCTATGGGAGCATTGTTTCTCACTCTCATTTTAAACATTTTAATTTTTTTTTTTCACTGGATATCTGAGGCTGATAACTTGTATTGTGCATCTGTACTTTTTCGATTTTTGTTAGTTTTTTTATATGAAGATAGTTTCACTTTAAAAACGTGTTCCAAAACTGATAGTATCTGCATATAAAAAAACAGTAACAAATCGAAAAAGTACAAACGTACAATAAATCATATCTGACCTCGGGTACCCTATGAAACAAAAAAAAACAATTAAAAATATTAAAATGTGAGCAAGAAAACTGTAAACAGCGCTCCCATAGGATTAACATTACCTTGAGCTTTTCTTTACATGGCCAGTGTAGGCTCTTAAAGCTGTTCTTAAATGCTGTACTCAACAAACGCAAAACGTTTTGACACATTTACAAATTGATTTTTTAACGGAAAGGTATAAAATCGGAAAGCCTGGCTATGGAAGCGAGTTGGAATTGAACTGTTTTTACCATATTTTGATCCATCAATTACCTATTGAGTTATAAGCAATTTTGATCACGTGATAAACACGTTTTTCGCCCGCTCTTGAGTGCTCTTTCTTCCTTCGTGCAAAAATTTGGCTCAAAACACCCACTGTGACACTATTTTTTGAAAGATCTATTGCGTTTGAAAAAGAATGGAAAAAACAGCTCAATTACATAATTTGTGAACAACACCACCAGCTAGTTTCATCCATTTTAGAACAAAAATAAATTAAAACTTATGTCAGAAAGTTGCCCTTTTGGATTTGAGAACATCCTTAAGCATGGTTCTTTTTAGTGTTAAGCTTTTGTATGACGATATTCAATAGATAAATAGAAATTTTACGAGAGGTTCATTTTGGCATCCATAAATTCTACTCTAAACTTTGTGAAAAAAAATTTTCTTTTAAAAATGTTAAAAATGTTTTTAAAATGTTTTAAAAATGTTTTTTGTTAGCTTTTTTTTTTTTTTTTTTTTTTTTAATTATTTAAAGGGGCACATTCTTTGAACTTTTTTTTTTATTATTTGACTCTTTTATAATACCTTTTTATTATATTATTAAATGATTTTATGAAGGAAATGATGTAATTAAGAAAAAAAGCAATTCTTTTTGTAAAATTTGAAAATTTTAAATTTCTAAACAGTTTTGAAAATTTTTAAACATATTTTTTGAATGCTTTTCTTATAAATATGTTCTATAATGATAGGGATTAGATTTACAAAAATTTACTTAGTTAACAAAAAGAAAAAAGTTTTCACATACGTAAAAATATAGTGAAAATGACTATTTACATTGCCTTTTTATTTTTTAAAAATAAGTTACAGTAGAGGATCTTTATAAGGCATGTAAACAATGAATTTTGCAGTTAAAAAGCACCTGCATTTTCACATTGTAAAATATTGCTACTCTCTAGAGGACTAAATTTGATACATTAGTTCAACTTTATCTTTTAATTTAAGACCTTTTTACTGAAAAAAATGCTATTACACAATAAACATTTTTGAAAATGTCTAATATAAGGGATGGTTGTGTCAGTTATATTTGGATCATGTTTATAAAGTTAACAATGTCTGACTTATATTATGCAAAAATTTATAATTTGGATAACTCTTGATAACAAGGAATGCAGTATAAAGATATTCTAATGTATTTTGATATGTTTCAGACTTATTTGGCCATGTTTACAAGGTGATTTTAATGATGTGATCCATATAACGCAAAATTCTATGTAACGCACAATCTTGTGTTTTTAGGTTTGCACAGGGGCGGACTGGCATAGTTTGGCCCACCCCGCTAGAATTATGCATCGGCCCATCAATCGACAACCCCATTGTTAAAAGGTTTGAATACTGACTATCAACACGACCCTTTGGTCTAGCTCTATGAAGATGACTTAACTCCAATTCAAAACATATTAGCATCTTGTAATAGTTTATTTTCAATTAGTAGTAATTTCATCGAGAAAATAAATCTTGTGTGTGTGGGGGGGGGGGGGGGGGGAGGATAAGTTGCTTAATTTTTAATTTTTAAACATGTAAACTTTAAACAATTAAAACTTATACACGTAATAAATAAAAAGTTTTAAATTTCTTATGGGAATTCTGTTCAGATATTTTTATTCTTTGTATTTAAAAAAAAAAAAAGTGTTTGGTCCAATAGTGAGTCAATTGCGCTATCAGCATCAACCAACGATATCGTTAGAATAGATGTTGGCTGGCTACTTGTGACGGGGTTCCGAACGGGAATAGGGCATCGCTGACTCTAACCTGTGCAAATAGAGAACATCTAGGAACACCCACCCCTTACTCGGAATTTGGAACCAGGCCCCTTTGCGTGGAAGGCAACATGTTAACCACTATGCCGTCAAAAAAGTTTAGACTTGTCTGAACAAATGCATTGTAAATTTTATACTGGAAAGAGTTAGTACTATTAAAATTGACACACATACATTGATTAATTTGTTATTTAAAATATCATTATATTTATTTGTACATTTTATTTTGTTATTTGAAATTATCAATATATAGGGGAGATGGGGGCACATGTGAACAGGGGGCAGATGTGAACATCGCAATTTTTCAACAGTTATTATAAGTTTTTTAATTTGAAAAAAATTACTAAAGATGACAGCACCTATAGACATATGGTAAAACTTTTTTGAAGCTTTTTGACATTTTGTTTGTCCTCTGTAGCCAAAACACTGTTTTTAGATCTCAAAAGTAAAATCTTTGTTCCAAGTTGATAAGCGTATAACTTTATTTATTTATTCATTTATTTGAATTTGAGTGTTTTAACATATACTATGAATACTAATAAATATTTTTGATAACGTTCTTTTTCTTCTAAATGTGAGAAATGTTAATTATTTATCAATCTAACAGAAGCAGCAATGTGGGGCACTTGTGAACAGATAAGTTGGGGCAAATATGAACAGTACATAAGTTATTCAATAATCATTCTGTGATTCTGTTCCTTTCAGTTAACTTAATGATAAATAATGTCAGTTCCATTATCTATAATTTTCTTGAAATGGAAGATATTTTCCTCACAAAAAGTTGATTTTGCATTGAAACTTCATCAAACACATATTTCAGCAAATACATAAAGAGAAACTAGCTCTTTTACATTCAATTGTACTTTAAATAAATTTAATGTTTTCTAAAATGCAATAAGTGTTATATATTATATTACTAAACAGTTTACAACAATATTTTTTATGCATTGTTAATACAAAAATATTACCTTGAACAACTTTGCAAATTTTTCTATTACATTTGTTCTAAACTTGCAATGATGGCTTACTTCCATACCTAAAACAGTTATGTATATGATGCTTTGAATGGAGATAGATATGAGTAATATTTTAAGAAAGTAAATTTTTTAAACTGATAGCTACCGTAAAATCTCTATTGTAACCCCCTCCCTCTTTCAAAAGCAAAAGAGGTTTGGGAAGGGGGGGGGGGGGAGTTATAGTCGAGATTTTTTTTAAATCGTTAAAAAACCCTCCTTTATCTATAATTTACACGTAAATAAGGCAAATACAGCAGTGGGAATCTTTCGTATTTCGGCAGATTTGAGATAAATAGTATGTAAACGCCCCCTCCCTAAAATTTTCCCCAAACAAAAACCCCTAAGCAAAATTTAAAAGTTTTAATTTCTTTTTTAAAATTACTATTTTTTTTATTTTATTTCAGCAATACTTAATGAATCATCTAAGCCTCCACCCATAAAATCTACTTATTTTCATTTTATAATCTTTTGCTTAAACATATCATCCAGAAACTAGAGAAATATACATATATATATATTTCTTTATGGTGAATTTCACAGTTAATTAACTAATGATTACGATGACAAATGAATAACAGAAAAAAAGCATGTGAAAGGATATTTTTTCCTTGTGTTCACATGTGCCCCACGTGTGTTCACAACTACCCCGCTGATGGGGCACATGTGAACGATTTTTCGAATTTATAAAACTATTTAAAAATGTAAGAAGAACTATACAGGTGATTTTTAAAAAATTACCATGTATAAAAGAAAGCTCTATTTACTATATTGAGAAGGTTTTGTTTATAGAAATTAATGAGAAAAAGCTATATTTATGCGAACTGTTCACATGTGCCCCCATCTCCCCTATACACTTTGTACATTGCTTATAGTTTGTTTAAACTACCAATATAGCACATGAAAATTGAATAGTTTGTTTTATACCCTCACTACTAATTTGAATGTCAGATATTTGGAAAATTCTTTAGAACTTGAGGCATCTTCACCTATTATCTTATCATAATCGTAATCAAAAGACCATTTACCACTGATTAGGATAAAATCTTCTAACAGTTCTTGTCCTAGAGATGAACGTAAGCAGTTCTTTATAATTTTAAGTTTTGAGAACACTCGGTCACAAGACACTTGACTGCATGATAAAGTCAATATGTACTTATAAGCTATGTACAAGGTTGGATAAATACGATCATAGGCATTCAAGTCGCACAGTAATTCCAATGCACAAGCTAGTCATTTTTTACATTTCTTATTAACTTTACAGCGATTCTGATCATATTTCATGAGTTTTACTGAATCGTTCGTTTCTCTGCTATAAGCGGCTGGGAGCTCGTTAAAATTTTTGCTGCAATAGCGACTGATTATAATCGGCTTAGTGCCGGAAAAATTGCAGCAACTCTTTTCTGACATAGTCTTTCTTGACTTTTTCCAAGTCAGACAGATTACTAAGATTCTTCAGCAAGGTCATTTAACAATTTAACCTCACTGAAGCGGTGAGGATCGAACCAAAAAATGTCTTTCATGAACTAGTCATTTACACATGTATTCAACTGCTGAATAGCTGTGTCTAAGATGACATTATAAACGTTTACCTTAAATACTTTTGACGGTGATCCGATAATACTTCTTGCCTCATCGTGAGAATATGCACCACATCGACCATTTGCTATAGCTATTCTCTCTTCCAGTAGGAAACTCTCAGTTTCAATGTTGTACTCATTTTTTATTAGTTGCTTCTGAAGGTGTTTCGCAAATTCAGAAGTATTTTTCAGAACCATATCAAAATTATTTCTTTTGTGTATCAGATTAGATTTCAGGGTTTGAATTTTGTTAGCAGCAGTAAGTAGTCAAGGCCACTTATCTGCAGATACTTCTATGTGGGCGTAGATATATTGAATAGGTTGCTGAAAATGGTTGCTATTAATATATACTGAAAGTTGCACCAATTATAAATCAATGATCTTGCCGAAAAGATACATGTGACGGAAAATCGTCCATTTTGGTGATACCTTGTAGGCACTTATGCAATGTTAAAAACTTATGTCGATCTTTAAAAATATTTGAAGACTCGTCAAACATGCTATTAAGTGCCTAATCCTTATTCCACCACCTGGTAGCGTTTATTTTTTGTAATTGGCGAAGATGTTTAGTTCGACCAACAGACTCCTTATTCATTGAAGTTCATACTTTCATTCGCTTATATTGCCCTGAGCTAAACACGGTTGTAGCTTGCATTAAGTCCGAAATGTCCGTTGTCAATTTGCAACATTCTTTTGCATCTGTCAGGACCAAGTTTAGCACATGTGCAGCACATCAATGCACATGCTGTATATTTTTATTTTCCTTTTTCAGTTTTGCCTGCAGACCTTTATATCTCCCACTCATATTTTCTGGGCCATCAAAAGAAGTGCCAACTATTTTTGAAGAAGGGAGTTTAAAGTTTTAAGTTCTTCTTTTACTTGGAGATAAAGGGCTTCCTTTGTTGTTTTGAGGCATCAACCAATTTTAAAAACTAACCTTCACTTTACCATGCTGCACATAACGAACACAAAGTGCCAACGGTTCATTTACCGATATATGTTGTATGAAATCTACTTCGATACTGAATTAACTTGACTGTTTTACTTCATCGGCAATGTTTATGTGGATCTGAATGGATAGATGAGTAATTAACGTATTTATAAATGACTTGGACAGAAATGTAATAAACAAACCTCTTCCATACCCTTTAGGATTTTCATTTTGTTCTTCTTTCTGCTCTATTCTAGACTTCTTCATACTTTCTGAAGATCTTCTTTCTTGGCTTCACTTGATAGCCTCTGCTACATAACCGTGCAAAATTTGATCATATTTACATAGCCGCATTACCAATTCTAAAAAATTGTCATGTTTAACGTCTCTATTATTCATGTTTGCCATTTTTAACGTCTCCATTATTCATGCCTGTCGCTGCCTCCAGCTCCACTTGTTTTTCTCTATAAGCTAATCCTTGCCTCCCAAGATTCTTGATCTGTAGATCATCCCTAGATATGTAAGCTAATCCAGGGCTGGCTATTTGCCGGCAAAAAAGGGTTTCTGCCTTGCCAGTGGCAGAAACTGGTTATAACCGGTTTTAACCGGCAGAAACTGGCAACAACTGGCATAAACACATTTCATGACATAATATGAGACTTTTTTACTAGTATTAAATTCCTTAAGTACATTTTATTCCGTATAAATAACAAATTAAATATTGTTGGTAGTTTTAATTAAAAAATAAATAGATTTGTATTAGAAAAAATGAGTAATGTAACAGATAAAATTTTTGTTATAGTATGGTTATATAATTTTATATGTAAACAATTATTAGAGTATTTTAAAATTTCAGTTTAAAAATCAAATACAAAACTATATCCAATACTTATTTTAAATTAAACAATGAAAAGAAAAGAAAAATATTCAATACTTGCTCAAAATAATTTTCTGTAATTTAACATATTAATTTAATAATAACACTATAAATTATCTCTCATAGAAATGTTATAGTTATATGCAGATCTTGTAATTCCATGAATTTAAAAAACATTTCATTTAAATACAGTATTCAAAGGAACAAATCTGATTTTTTTTTTTTTTCAATTTAAGACTGTTATAAGCATAGATCAAACTTTGTGCAAATTTTAGTAAAAAAGCTAAAATCTTTAACAATGATTTTATGCACAAATAACGTACAGACACGACAAAAAACGATTATATGGGATATTTTTGTTGTGTCTGTATGTTATTTGTGCATAAAATCGTTGTTAAAGATTTTAGCTTTTTTATTAAGGCTGTTAGTTGAAAATGTTCCAACCACATTTTGCACTTACAAAACAAACAACTACAAAGGTTCAAAGCAGATTTGATACAGTAATAACCGACTACCATATGCTAACTTATTTACTTCATCCTAAGTATATGGGATCAAAATTGACAAATGAGCGTAAAGAAAAGGCAAGGAAATTGCTTTCTGATATTAATCCCAATTTTGTGCTACATATAATATCCTTTGAAGCAAAATCGACTCCTGCCTCAGAAACATATTTCTCCAAGGAAGCCCTAGAAAATGTCTTGCCCTGTGGAGATGATGTGGTGGTCATCTCTAAAAGATGTGGTGGTCATCTTTAAAAACGAATACTGGTGAAAATGAGGATTTTTCAAATTTGCATCCTCAATAATGACATTGCCAGCAAGTAATGATAGTCTTGAAAGTATATTTTCAAACTTTTCTTTCATTCAAAACAAAGAAACAGTGTGTTTAGAAAGATTAGCAAAATTTTGTCTTATGCTATGGAATGTTCTGTGGAAAAAGTAATAATAGTATATTTGAGTGGCAATTTTGTTCTTTCAATATTGTAAAGATATTTCATTAAATTTTTTTTCTGTTATTTATTGTGCTTCAATTATTTACTTATATATTTTCACAAGAATCATAATCTTTAAGTTATTGCATTGTATTATTTATTTGAAAATACTCTGAAAAATACATTTGTTAAAATATCACAGATTTTTTTGTAAATTTCTTTTTTTACTTTTAAATAAAAATTCAACTCTAAACAATAATATAAAATAGTTAAACTTGTACAGCATCAGACTACCATTGAAAATTTCTGTTTTTCAAGTGAAAAAAAAATTAGTACCTATTATATAAACAAAGTATATTTATATGATAATTTTGAAACTTTTTTACAACTTTGAATAACATTCATAATCTTTAATTTTAATTTTTAACTTAATTGTTTACACATCAAATACATGTATGAATTAAGAATCATTGCACATTAAAGTTCTTATTAATATTATTTCTAAGTTTCTGCCAGTTTTTGCCACTTACTGGCAGAAACTAGTTTCTGCCATGCCGGTTTTAACCGGTTATAACCGCTGGTTTTAACCACTCTGGCAGAAACTTGCCAACCCTGAGCTAATCTTTCCCTATCTTTTGTTACTACGCAAATGTCCGCAGACAGACCTATCCCACCGAACAACTGCCCACCCTTCACTGACCATATGGACCTTTTACTTTATCCCCTATCTCTCAGCTTCTATAGAAAATGAGTAATTTGCACAGTTCCTCCAAAGATTGCTGATGGTAGATGGAAAGGAGAAATTAGGACTTACCCGATCGAAAAAAAAAGGGGGGGGGATGGGAATGCTTCACGAGGGAAAAAAAATTTTAGAGTTTCACAATTTTTTTTTAGTTTTATTGAAAAGAAAAAAATTATTATTATTTTGGCCCACTACACCCGTTTGGCCCACCCCGCGATCGCGGGTTAGCGGGGTGGGCCAGCCCGCCCCTGGGTTTGCATTATAAAGATCTTCTACTGTATTTATATTACTCAAATCCTATCTCTTATTTTATGAAATGTACCTTAAGTTGGTCCTCAAATTCCCTGCTCAATAACACGAAATTTTCTGACACATTTTTAAACATAAACACATAAAATTGGTAAATAAATTACTTGTGCTATCCTGCCAGAAATAAAGTTCAAAACATCCACAGTTCTTTAAAAACTATTTTTCTGCACTTTACAATACAGATATGCTTTTAAACATAGAAGAGTGAAATGGAAAGTATGAGTATAAAGTTACTTAGAATGGAGTAGCATTTTTTTATTTTTTAATAAATTTATTACATTGTGAGTTATATGCAGAGCCAGCATGTGGAATTTTTTGTAGTATGTGCAAAAAATTACATGGCCCTTTAGTGGGCATATTCTCTCATTACACGTGAATTATAATACATACATCCTACGCGGCTGGAAAACAGGGAATTGTCAGAAAAATGACAAGTGCTCAAAAAGTCAGGGAAAACTATTATTTTTATGCACTATCATGTGTCGGGACTCTCTGAAGTCTGTCCGAAAAAAAGTTCTGATTTTTCAGTTGCAAGTAGAATTTTTGCTAAATTCACATTTTTAATATAGATATTTTAGCTATACAAATTTGTCACCAAATAGACAATACTTCTGCGAAAGAAATGTTGAGCCATGTTAACTAGGATGAGATATAAATACAGTAGACTCCCTCAAATCCACAACCCTAAAATCTGCTAATGCCTAAAATCCGCACATCATCACAGATGTAAACAATGAAACTTTCAGTTCAGATGCAAAGACAAAATTACAGAATTTTTTAGTTTTATATCATTCCATATGTATTTTAATATGTAATTCTCAATAATATGGCTGAACTAGTTTTTCATGAAGGAAGTATAAATTTATTTCTGAAAAAGATCAAGATATTGATGATATCACTGGTAATTGCAAGCTTTTTATCAAATATATTTATGTATTAATCAAGCATTTTTGGTTTTTAAGACTGGCTAAACCTGAAATAAAACTTCCTTACTTTATGATTTTGATGTGAATTAATAGGGTACCTTTATGGGGAAAGTTTCATTAATAATTCAAGGAAAATGCATCTTATCTTTATTGTGCTATTTAATTATACATTATTATTATTTATTTTACCTTTACTTTTAAAAATTTAATCATTTTTATGATTTTAGTTTATTACTTTACTTATTTTACTATATTGCAAGTATTCATTATAATTTTGATTGCATTATTACATTCAAATTACTGTTTAAAAAATGTAAACAAAGCAATAACCAGAAATCTGCAAAATTCTAAAATCCACACAACCTCTGGTCCCAATCTTTGCAGATTTGAGTGTGTCTACTTATTTAAATAAGAAAATTATGAAGCAGTGAAAAAAAGAGAAAAGCTGCAGTTGAAATTAAAATGTAAAAGACAAAAAATTTAAACTTGTGCAAAAAACTGCTTCTGAAACAACACAAATAAATCATATGATGGCAGAAGTGCCTAAGAAAATTTTGATGCGCAAATTAAAGTTATATAAATAAAAAGTTACTTTGAATGCATCTTAGTTGTATTTTAGGGTGGGGGGGGGGGGGGTGTTAGTCTAATTGTTTTTAATTTTTTATATTTTAAATATCAAACGATATAGGTTTTTAGTTTCAATTTTATAAGTTATTTTCATTTTCAGAGGTCTTTACATTTTATTCTTATTAATGTATCAATGTTTTCTCTTTTGTTGTATAAGTTAAAACATTAAGATCTAAAATTGTAATTCGTATTTCTAAAAATGTCATGAATTGTGGCCAGGGAATTGTAGGAAGTGGTCTGGTAAACCTGGAAAAGTTAAGGATTTTTTTTATTAAAGTAGAATATGAACCCTGATACATTTTGTAGAATCGTGGAAAAAAAAAAGTAATCAGCCTCTATTAACTCTGTTGCATATTATCATACAAAAAAAAAAAAAAAAAAAAAAAAAAAAAAGACTGATACCAGTCAAATAGTAATAACACTACAAGTTTAATGCATTTCCTAAATTTTGCTTAAGGAGTCATCTACATATAGAGATTGTAACAAACTTTGAAATTCTCTATCTTAACACTTAACTTTGACACCATAACATTTCTTGGTAAATTTTACTTTCAGAAACCAAACCAGAAGTCTTTTGGTCAAGTAGTTTAGGAATTATCCAAGTTTACAGCTTGGAACTCCTAATGTAAATTCATTTTTAATCACTGCAAAACAGATCACAATGTGGATAGTTTTTTTAAAAATTACTTGGCAAAATAAACTGTAATTTTGGGTTCGCATACTTGAAATTCCTACAAATAGATTTCTGTTAAAAAATTTATGGATTGTAATTCATTTTTACTTTCTTCTCTCTTTACAAGAATTGTATTGGATTCATGAAAATTTTCGAATTCCGGTTTTCGATGGATTTACACGTTTTAAGGGTCAGTGATTCCAAAAAACATGTTTTTACAAAATGTCTGTCTGTGACTCTGAGTCTGTCTGTCTGTCTGTGTGTATGTGACACAAATTTTGTGGGCGCTCTATCTCAAGAACTAATGCACGGAATTTAATAAAAATTCATATTCAGTTAGTCCCTAATACAAGTTGATGCTGATTAGGTTTTGGTGTAAACCGCTCAACAGGTGGCGCTGCTATGCTGCATTTTTCACGATTTTCGCAATAGCTCTATCTCACGAACTAATGCACGGATTTGGATAAAACTTCAGATTTAGTTAGTCCTTGATATGCATTGATGCTGATTACGCTTTGGTGTAAATCGCCCAACAGGTGGCGCTGCTATGCTGCATTTTGCAGGATTTACACTATTTCCGCAGTAGCTCTATCTCAAGAACTAATGCACACATTTTCATCAAACTTCGGATTTAGTTAGTCCCTCATATGAAATGATGCTGACTACGTGTTGGTGAAAATCGCCCAATAGGTGGCGTTGCTGTGCTGCACTTTGAACTATTTCCTCAATAGCTCTATCTTAAGAAGTAATGCACGAATTGTCATCAAACTTCAGATTTAAGTATAACTTGATTAATATTGCTGCTGATTATGTGTTGTTGCAAATCGCTCAACAGGTGGCGCTTCTATGCTGCATTTTTCATGATTTGCGCAATACCTCTATCTCAAGAACTAATGCACGAATTTTCCTCAAACTTCATATTCATTTAGACGTTGACATAAGTTGGTGATAATTAGGTTGTGGCGTAAATAACCCAATAGGTGGCGATGCTATGCTGCATTTTGCGGGATTTACACGATTTCAGCAACAGTCATACCTCGAGAACTAATGCACTGAATTTCATATTTTTAGAATTCTCATGATGAACACAGATTGCCATTTAGTTTGGCACTGAGATAGTGAATTTTGAAGTATTGACATGTATGAGATAGTAGAAAGTTTTGTGATGGCCACAACATACTAGTTTTAAATTGATTTCAAAATTATATATCTTTTTAATTATTTTTTGAAAGAAATATGAATTGTAAACCATGAATTTTTTAATGGAAATTGATTTTTAGAAGCTTCAAATATACGACTCTAAAATTATAGATCGGGGACGGTGAACCTATGGCATGCGTGCCATAGATTATTTTCAGCACGGCATAGATTCATGTTCTAAATTAAAATATTACAGGGCTCGCATGTAAAGCAAGGTAATTAACAAAATAAAATTTTTGATCTATTCAATTTTCAAATTTTGTAAAGAAAATACACACAAAACTATTATGATTCCTTCCTGCAAAACAGCTGATTTGTTTACTTATTTTACTATATTGCAAGTATTCATTATAATTTTGATTGCATTATTACATTCAAATTACTGTTTAAAAAATGTGAACAAAGCAATAACCAGAAATCTGCAAAATTCTAAAATCCACACAACCTCTGGTCCCAATCTTTGCAGATTTGAGAGAGTCTACTTATTTAAATAAGAGAAATTATGAAGCAGTGAAAAAAAGAGAAAAGCTGTAGCTGAAATTAAAATGTAAAAGACAAAAAATTTAAATTTATGGAATAAACTGCTTCTGAAACAACACAAATAAATCATATGATGGCAGAAGTGCCTAAGAAAATTTTGATGCGCAAATTAAAGTTATATAAATAAAAAGTTACTTTGAATGCATCTTAGTTGTATTTTAGGGTGGGAGGGGGGGGGGGGTGTTAGTCTAATTGTTTTTAATTTTTTATATTTTAAATATCAAACGATATAGGTTTTTAGTTTCAATTTTATAAGTTATTTTCATTTTCAGAGGTCTTTACATTATATTCTTATTAATGTATCAATGTTTTCTCTTTTGTTGTATAAGTTTAAACATTAAGATCTAAAATTGTAATTCGTATTTCTAAAAATGTCATGAATTGTGGCCAGGGAATTTTAGGAAGTGATCTGGTAAACCTGGAAAAGTTAAGGATTTTTTTTATTAAAGTAGAATATGAACCCTGATACATTTTGTAGAATCGTGGAAAAAAAAAAAGTAATCAGCCTCTATTAACTCTGTTGCATATTATCATACAAAAAAAAAAAAAAAAAAATGACTGATACCAGTCAAATAGTAATAACACTACAAGTTTAATGCATTTCCTAAATTTTGCTTAAGGAGTCATCTACATATAGAGATTGTAACAAACTTTGAAATTTTCTATCTTTACACTTAACTTTGACACTATAACATTTCTTGGTAAATTTTACTTTCAGAAACCAAACCAGAAGTCTTTTGGTCAAGTAGTTTAGGAATTATGCAAGTTTACAGCTTGGAACTCCTAATGTAAATTCATTTTTAATCACTGCAAAACAGATCACAATGTGGATAGTTTTTTTAAAAATTACTTGGCAAAATAAACTGTAATTTTGGGTTCGCATACTTGAAATTCCTACAAATTAGATTTCTGTTAAAAAATTTATGGATTGTAATTCATTTTTTTTAAATTGATTTCAAAATTATACATTTTTTTAATTATTTTTTGAAAGAAATATGAATTGTAAACCATAAATTTTTTAATGGAAATTGATTTTTAGAAGCTTCAAATATACGACTCTAAAATTATAGATCGGGGACAGTGAAACCTATGGCATGCGTGCCATAGATTATTTTCGGCACGGCATAGATTCATGTTCTAAATTAAAATATTGCAGGGCTCGCATGTAAAGCAAGGTAATTAACAAAATAAAATTTTTGATATATTCAATTTTCAAATTTTGTAAAGAAAATACACACAAAACTATTATGATTCCTTCCTGCAAAACAGCTGATTTGTTTACTTATTTTACTATATTGCAAGTATTCATTATAATTTTGATTGCATTATTACATTCAAATTACTGTTTAAAAAATGTGAACAAAGCAATAACCAGAAATCTGCAAAATTCTAAAATCCACACAACCTCTGGTCCCAATCTTTGCAGATTTGAGAGAGTCTACTTATTTAAATAAGAAAAATTATGAAGCAGTGAAAAAAAGAGAAAAGCTGTAGCTGAAATTAAAATGTAAAAGACAAAAAATTTAAATTTATGCAATAAACTGCTTCTGAAACAACACAAATAAATCATATGATGGCAGAAGTGCCTAAGAAAATTTTGATGCGCAAATTAAAGTTATATAAATAAAAAGTTACTTTGAATGCATCTTAGTTGTATTTTAGGGTGGGAGGGGGGGGGGTGGGGGGGTGTTAGTCTAATTGTTTTTAATTTTTTATATTTTAAATATCAAACGATATAGGTTTTTAGTTTCAATTTTATAAGTTATTTTCATTTTCAGAGGTCTTTACATTTTATTCTTATTAATGTATCAATGTTTTCTCTTTTGTTGTATAAGTTTAAACATTAAGATCTAAAATTGTAATTCGTATTTCTAAAAATGTCATGAATTGTGGCCAGGGAATTGTAGGAAGTGGTCTGGTAAACCTGGAAAAGTTAAGGATTTTTTTTATTAAAGTAGAATGTGAACCCTGATACATTTTGTAGAATCGTGGAAAAAAAAAAAAAAGTAATCAGCCTCTATTAACTCTGTTGCATATTATCATACAAAAAAAAAAAAAAAAAAAAAAAAAAAAATGACTGATACCAGTCAAATAGTAATAACACTACAAGTTTAATGCATTTCCTAAATTTTGCTTAAGGAGTCATCTACATATAGAGATTGTAACAAACTTTGAAATTTTCTATCTTAACACTTAACTTTGACACCATAACACTTCTTGGTAAATTTTACTTTCAGAAACCAAACCAGAAGTCTTTTGGTCAAGTAGTTTAGGAATTATGCAAGTTTACAGCTTGGAACTCCTAATGTAAATTCATTTTTAATCACTGCAAAACAGATCACAATGTGGATAGTTTTTTTAAAAATTACTTGGCAAAATAAACTGTAATTTTGGGTTCGCATACTTGAAATTCCTACAAATTGATTTCTGTTAAAAAATTTATGGATTGTAATTCATTTTTACTTTCTTCTCTCTTTACAAGAAGAAAGTATTGGATTCATGAAAATTTTCGAATTCCGGTTTTCGATGGATTTACACGTTTTAGGGGTCAGAGATTCCAAAAAACATGTTTTTACAAAATGTCTGTCTGTGACTCTGAGTCTGTCTGTCTGTCTGTGTGTATGTGACACAAATTTTGTGGGCGCTCTATCTCAAGAACTAATGCACGGAATTTAATAAAAATTCATATTCAGTTAGTCCCTAATACAAGTTGATGCTGATTAGTTTTTGGTGTAAACCGCTCAACAGGTGGCGCTGCTATGCTGCATTTTTCACGATTTTCGCAATAGCTCTATCTCACGAACTAATGCACGGATTTGGATAAAACTTCAGATTTAGTTAGTCCCTGATATGCATTGATGCTGATTACGTTTTGGTGTAAATCGCCCAACAGGTGGCGCTGCTATGCTGCATTTTGCGGGATTTACACGATTTCAGCAACAGTCATACCTCGAGAACTAATGCACGGAATTTCATATTTTTAGAATTCTCATGATGAACACAGATTGCCATTTAGTTTGGCACTGAGATAGTGAATTTTGAAGTATTGACATGTATGAGATAGAAGAAAGTTTTGTGATGGCCACAACATACTAGTTTTAAATTGATTTCAAAATTATATATCTTTTTAATTATTTTTTGAAAGAAATATGAATTGTAAACCATGAATTTTTTAATGGAAATTGATTTTTAGAAGCTTCAAATATACGACTCTAAAATTATAGATCGGGGACGGTGAACCTATGGCATGCGTGCCATAGATTATTTTCGGCACGGCATAGATTCATGTTCTAAATTAAAATATTGCAGGGCTCTCATGTAAAGCAAGGTAATTAACAAAATAAAATTTTTGATCTATTCAATTTTCAAATTTTGTAAAGAAAATACACACAAAACTATTAGGATTCCTTCCTGCAAAACAGCTGATTTGTTTACTTATTTTACTATATTGCAAGTATTCATTATAATTTTGATTGCATTATTACATTCAAATTACTGTTTAAAAAATGTGAACAAAGCAATAACCAGAAATCTGCAAAATTCTAAAATCCACACAACCTCTGGTCCCAATCTTTGCAGATTTGAGAGAGTCTACTTATTTAAATAAGAAAATTATGAAGCAGTGAAAATAAGAGAAAAGCTGTAGCTGAAATTAAAATGTAAAAGACAAAAAATTTAAATTTATGGAATAAACTGCTTCTGAAACAACACAAATAAATCATATGATGGCAGAAGTGCCTAAGAAAATTTTGATGCGCAAATTAAAGTTATATAAATAAAAAGTTACTTTGAATGCATCTTAGTTGTATTTTAGGGTGGGGGTGGAGGGGGGGGGGGTGTTAGTCTAATTGTTTTTAATTTTTTATATTTTAAATATCAAACGATATAGGTTTTTAGTTTCAATTTTATAAGTTATTTTCATTTTCAGAGGTGTTTACATTTTATTCTTATTAATGTATCAATGTTTTCTCTTTTGTTGTATAAGTTTAAACATTAAGATCTAAAATTGTAATTCGTATTTCTAAAAATGTCATGAATTGTGGCCAGGGAATTGTAGGAAGTGGTCTGGTAAACTTGAAAAGTTAAGGATTTTTTTTATTAAAGTAGAATATGAACCCTGATACATTTTGTAGAATCGTGGAAAAAAAAAAAAAGTAATCAGCCTCTATTAACTCTGTTGCATATTATCATACAAAAAAAAAAAAAAAATGACTGATACCAGTCAAATAGTAATAACACTACAAGTTTAATGCATTTCCTAAATTTTGCTTAAGGAGTCATCTACATATAGAGATTGTAACAAACTTTGAAATTTTCTATCTTTACACTTAACTTTGACACCATAACATTTCTTGGTAAATTTTACTTTCAGAAACCAAACCAGAAGTCTTTTGGTCAAGTAGTTTAGGAATTATGCAAGTTTACAGCTTGGAACTCCTAATGTAAATTCATTTTTAATCACTGCAAAACAGATCACAATGTGGATAGTTTTTTTAAAAATTACTTGGCAAAATAAACTGTAATTTTGGGTTCGCATACTTGAAATTCCTACAAATTAGATTTCTGTTAAAAAATTTATGGATTGTAATTCATTTTTTTTAAATTGATTTCAAAATTATACATTTTTTTAATTATTTTTTGAAAGAAATATGAATTGTAAACCATGAATTTGTTAATGGAAATTGATTTTTAGAAGCTTCAAATATGCGACTCTAAAATTATAGATCGGGGACAGTGAAACCTATGGCATGCGTGCCATAGATTATTTTCGGCACGGCATAGATTCATGTTCTAAATTAAAATATTGCAGGGCTCGCATGTAAAGCAAGGTAATTAACAAAATAAAATTTTTGATATATTCAATTTTCAAATTTTGTAAAGAAAATACACACAAAACTATTATGATTCCTTCCTGCAAAACAGCTGATTTGTTTACTTATTTTACTATATTGCAAGTATTCATTATAATTTTGATTGCATTATTACATTCAAATTACTGTTTAAAAAATGTGAACAAAGCAATAACCAGAAATCTGCAAAATTCTAAAATCCACACAACCTCTGGTCCCAATCTTTGCAGATTTGAGAGAGTCTACTTATTTAAATAAGAAAAATTATGAAGCAGTGAAAAAAAGAGAAAAGCTGTAGCTGAAATTAAAATGTAAAAGACAAAAAATTTAAATTTATGCAATAAACTGCTTCTGAAACAACACAAATAAATCATATGATGGCAGAAGTGCCTAAGAAAATTTTGATGCGCAAATTAAAGTTATATAAATAAAAAGTTACTTTGAATGCATCTTAGTTGTATTTTAGGGTGGGGTGGGGTGGGGGGGGGGGGTGTTAGTCTAATTGTTTTTAATTTTTTATATTTTAAATATCAAACGATATAGGTTTTTAGTTTCAATTTTATAAGTTATTTTCATTTTCAGAGGTCTTTACATTTTATTCTTATTAATGTATCAATGTTTTCTCTTTTGTTGTATAAGTTTAAACATTAAGATCTAAAATTGTAATTCGTATTTCTAAAAATGTCATGAATTGTGGCCAGGGAATTGTAGGAAGTGGTCTGGTAAACCTGGAAAAGTTAAGGATTTTTTTTATTAAAGTAGAATGTGAACCCTGATACATTTTGTAGAATTGTGGAAAAAAAAAAAAAGTAATCAGCCTCTATTAACTCTGTTGCATATTATCGTACAAAAAAAAAAAAAAAAAAAAAAAAAAAATGACTGATACCAGTCAAATAGTAATAACACTACAAGTTTAATGCATTTCCTAAATTTTGCTTAAGGAGTCATCTACATATAGAGATTGTAACAAACTTTGAAATTTTCTATCTTAACACTTAACTTTGACACCATAACATTTCTTGGTAAATTTTACTTTCAGAAACCAAACCAGAAGTCTTTTGGTCAAGTAGTTTAGGAATTATGCAAGTTTACAGCTTGGAACTCCTAATGTAAATTCATTTTTAATCACTGCAAAACAGATCACAATGTGGATAGTTTTTTTAAAAATTACTTGGCAAAATAAACTGTAATTTTGGGTTCGCATACTTGAAATTCCTACAAATTGATTTCTGTTAAAAAATTTATGGATTGTAATTCATTTTTACTTTCTTCACTCTTTACAAGAAGAAAGTATTGGATTCATGAAAATTTTCGAATTCCGGTTTTCGATGGATTTACACGTTTTAGGGGTCAGAGATTCCAAAAAACATGTTTTTACAAAATGTCTGTCTGTGACTCTGAGTCTGTCTGTCTGTCTGTGTGTATGTGACACAAATTTTGTGGGCGCTCTATCTCAAGGACTAATGCACGGAATTTAATAAAAATTCATATTCAGTTAGTCCCTAATACAAGTTGATGCTGATTAGTTTTTGGTGTAAACCGCTCAACAGGTGGCGCTGCTATGCTGCATTTTTCACGATTTTCGCAATAGCTCTATCTCACGAACTAATGCACGGATTTGGATAAAACTTCAGATTTAGTTAGTCCTTGATATGCATTGATGCTGATTACGTTTTGGTGTAAATCGCCCAACAGGTGGCGCTGCTATGCTGCATTTTGCAGGATTTACACTATTTCCGCAGTAGCTCTATCTCAAGAACTAATGCACACATTTTCATCAAACTTCGGATTTAGTTAGTCCCTCATATGAAATGATGCTGACTACGTGTTGGTGAAAATCGCCCAATAGGTGGCGTTGCTGTGCTGCACTTTGAACTATTTCCTCAATAGCTCTATCTTAAGAACTAATGCACGAATTGTCATCAAACTTCAGATTTAAGTATAACTTGATTAATATTGCTACTGATTATGTGTTGTTGCAAATCGCTCAACAGGTGGCGCTTCTATGCTGCATTTTTCATGATTTGCGCAATACCTCTATCTCAAGAACTAATGCACGAATTTTCCTCAAACTTCATATTCATTTAGACGTTGACATAAGTTGGTGATAATTAGGTTGTGGTGTAAATGACCCAATAGGTGGCGATGCTATGCTGCATTTTGCGGGATTTACACGATTTCAGCAACAGTCATACCTCGAGAACTAATGCACGGAATTTCATATTTTTAGAATTCTCATGATGAACACAGATTGCCATTTAGTTTGGCACTGAGATAGTGAATTTTGAAGTATTGACATGTATGAGATAGAAGAAAGTTTTGTGATGGCCACAACATACTAGTTTTAAATTGATTTCAAAATTATATATCTTTTTAATTATTTTTTGAAAGAAATATGAATTGTAAACCATGAATTTTTTAATGGAAATTGATTTTTAGAAGCTTCAAATATACGACTCTAAAATTATAGATCGGGGACGGTGAACCTATGGCATGCGTGCCATAGATTATTTTCGGCACGGCATAGATTCATGTTCTAAATTAAAATATTGCAGGGCTTGCATGTAAAGCAAGGTAATTAACAAAATAAAATTTTTGATATATTCAATTTTCAAATTTTGTAAAGAAAATACACAGAAAACTATTATGATTCCTTCCTGCAAAACAGCTGATTTGTTTACTTATTTTACTATATTGCAAGTATTCATTATAATTTTGATTGCATTATTACATTCAAATTACTGTTTAAAAAATGTGAACAAAGCAATAACCAGAAATCTGCAAAATTCTAAAATCCACACAACCTCTGGTCCCAATCTTTGCAGATTTGAGAGAGTCTACTTATTTAAATAAGAAAATTATGAAGCAGTGAAAATAAGAGAAAAGCTGTAGCTGAAATTAAAATGTAAAAGACAAAAAATTTAAATTTATGGAATAAACTGCTTCTGAAACAACACAAATAAATCATATGATGGCAGAAGTGCCTAAGAAAATTTTGATGCGCAAATTAAAGTTATATAAATAAAAAGTTACTTTGAATGCATCTTAGTTGTATTTTAGGGTGGGGGTGGAGGGGGGGGGGGGGTGTTACTCTAATTGTTTTTAATTTTTTATATTTTAAATATCAAACGATATAGGTTTTTAGTTTCAATTTTATAAGTTATTTTCATTTTCAGAGGTGTTTACATTTTATTCTTATTAATGTATCAATGTTTTCTCTTTTGTTGTATAAGTTTAAACATTAAGATCTAAAATTGTAATTCGTATTTCTAAAAATGTCATGAATTGTGGCCAGGGAATTGTAGGAAGTGGTCTGGTAAACCTGGAAAAGTTAAGGATTTTTTTTATTAAAGTAGAATATGAACCCTGATACATTTTGTAGAATCGTGGAAAAAAAAAAAAAAAAGTAATCAGCCTCTATTAACTCTGTTGCGTATTATCATACAAAAAAAAAAAAAGTGACTGATACCAGTCAAATAGTAATAACACTACAAGTTTAATGCATTTCCTAAATTTTGCTTAAGGAGTCATCTACATATAGAGATTGTAACAAACATTGAAATTTTCTATCTTTACACTTAACTTTGACACCATAACATTTCTTGGTAAATTTTACTTTCAGAAACCAAACCAGAAGTCTTTTGGTCAAGTAGTTTAGGAATTATCCAAGTTTACAGCTTGGAACTCCTAATGTAAATTCATTTTTAATCACTGCAAAACAGATCACAATGTGGATAGTTTTTTTAAAAATTACTTGGCAAAATAAACTGTAATTTTGGGTTCGCATACTTGAAAGTCCTACAAATTAGATTTCTGTTAAAAATTTATGGATTGTAATTCATTTTTTTTAAATTGATTTCAAAATTATACATTTTTTTAATTATTTTTTGAAAGAAATATGAATTGTAAACCATGAATTTTTTAATGGAAATTGATTTTTAGAAGCTTCAAATATACGACTCTCAAATTATAGATCGGGGACGGTGAACCTATATCATGCGTGCCATAGATTATTTTCGGCACGGCATAGATTCATGTTCTAAATTAAAATATTGCAGGGCTCGCATGTAAAGCAAGGTAATTAACAAAATAAAATTTTTGATATATTCAATTTTCAAATTTTGTAAAGAAAATACACACAAAACTATTATGATTCCTTCCTGCAAAACAGCTGATTTGTTTACTTATTTTACTATATTGCAAGTATTCATTATAATTTTGATTGCATTATTACATTCAAATTACTGTTTAAAAAATGTGAACAAAGCAATAACCAGAAATCTGCAAAATTCTAAAATCCACACAACCTCTGGTCCCAATCTTTGCAGATTTGAGAGAGTCTACTTATTTAAATAAGAAAATTATGAAGCAGTGAAAATAAGAGAAAAGCTGTAGCTGAAATTAAAATGTAAAAGACAAAAAATTTAAATTTATGGAATAAACTGCTTCTGAAACAACACAAATAAATCATATGATGGCAGAAGTGCCTAAGAAAATTTTGATGCGCAAATTAAAGTTATATAAATAAAAAGTTACTTTGAATGCATCTTAGTTGTATTTTAGGGTGTGGGGGGGGGGGGTGTTAGTCTAATTGTTTTTAATTTTTTATATTTTAAATATCAAACGATATAGGTTTTTAGTTTCAATTTTATAAGTTATTTTCATTTTCAGAGGTCTTTACATTTTATTCTTATTAATGTATCAATGTTTTCTCTTTTGTTGTATAAGTTTAAACATTAAGATCTAAAATTGTAATTCGTATTTCTAAAAGTGTCATGAATTGTGGCCAGGGAATTGTAGGAAGTGGTCTGGTAATCCTGGAAAAGTTAAGGATTTTTTTTATTAAAGTAGAATGTGAACCCTGATACATTTTGTAGAATCGTGGAAAAAAAAAAAAAAGTAATCAGCCTCTATTAACTCTGTTGCATATTATCATACAAAAAAAAAAAAAAAAAAAAAAAAAAAATGACTGATACCAGTCAAATAGTAATAACACTACAAGTTTAATGCATTTCCTAAATTTTGCTTAAGGAGTCATCTACATATAGAGATTTTAACAAACTTTGAAATTTTCTATCTTAACACTTAACTTTGACACCATAACATTTCTTACTAAATTTTACTTTCAGAAACCAAACCAGAAGTCTTTTGGTCAAGTAGTTTAGGAATTATGCAAGTTTACAGCTTGGAACTCCTAATGTAAATTCATTTTTAATCACTGCAAAACAGATCACAATGTGGATAGTTTTTTTTAAAATTACTTGGCAAAATAAACTGTAATTTCGCATACTTGAAATTCCTACAAATTGATTTCTGTTAAAAAATTTATGGATTGTAATTCATTTTTTTTAAATTGATTTCAAAATCATACATTTTTTAATTATTTTTTGAAAGAAATATGAATTGTAAACCACGAATTTGTTAATGGAAATTGATTTTTAGAAGCTTCAAATATGCGACTCTAAAATTATAGATCGGGGACGGCGAACCTATGGCATGCGTGCCATAGATTATTTTCGGCACGGCATAGATTCATGATCTAAATTAAAATTTTGCAGGGCTCGCGTGTAAAGCAAGGTAATTAACAAAATAAAATTTTCTATATATTCAATTTTCAAATTTTGTAAAGAAAATACAAACAAAACTATTATGATTCCTTCCTGCAAAACAGCTGATTTGTTAAGAATGGAACTTCTGCTAACTTATGTGCGATATTTTTTCCCTGATAGACATTATTTTAGGACTTATGTGCAAATAGTTTTCATTTTGTAAATTCAGATGTAAAAATTATTGAATAAATATATACATACAGTGGAACCCGGTTAAGACGCTCACGGTTAATTCGCGGATTTTTTCCGATCCCTTGAACATCGCCTATAAGGCTAATGCAAAAATATCACGTTTAATATGCGAACGGTTAATATGGACCCCGCTTAATACGCGAGAGATTTCTGGTCCTTTAAGGCAAAAAATCACGCTTAAGACGCGAATTCATTGATCAAGATGCGGATTCCTTGTCTGCTTTCCAGTATTGACAATTTATCAGATTTTTTATATTAAATTGAAAAACAGCGACTTCAAATAGTAATATTTACTTTATTTAATAACAGATTAACTAAGGCGATCATTACTAATCGGAAATAGCGGTAGATATTTGAATTTTAAAAAACCGCTAAATTAGAAACACTGGAATTCTTTGATCCCGTGTCCTAACTTTCTGTGTTTTTCGCTTCGTGTATGTTTTCACTGTAGAGAAAGACGAATTCAGGGTACTCAGATATGTCATAAAATTAGGATTAAAGATGATTATATCTATTGTTAGTGATGTTTTAAATGTAAGTTATATACCTAATGTGTTTTATAATGCATATTAAAGGTAAATAAAAATAAATTAAAAAATCCCGACTGCGTAAAAAGCGAACTAATTAATTATTTCTCATCAATGTGAAGCTATTTTTTATATCACTGAAACTATTTTTTTATTTACTTGTATTGATTACTTTTAAGTTGTGTTTAATTGTTAGTTCCTATCTATAAACACTGTTTTGATGAGGCCTGTAGATGTCTATGAAGGTTAGAGCTGCAGTAAAGCTAGAGATCCTACCTACACAACTTCATGGTTGTATGATATTTTAACGGAGCTTCTGACTGTACAATAGTCAGTGAAACATCGTCTTCATTTTGAAAGACCTATCCAATGTTATGCCATTCAATATGGAGCGTAAATTTTTTTTCGTCTCTACCACCATTTTTTATTTTATAAAAACAAAACCTAGCCTATAACCATCGGACGGTTCAGACGAATCGATAGAGACCTCACTCTTTAAAATCCATCCAGCCGTTCGGATGTTTCGAGGGTATAAAGAAATCCACTTACCCAGATATACGCGTGAAACACACAACCTTTCTTGGCAGTCGGGTAAGAAAAAAGAAACTCGTAAAGATTAAATAAATACGACTGAGGTTGTTTAATTATTTTATGTTTTCTTTTCTTTTTGCTATGTTAACCATATTTTTTACAAAAAGATTAATAAGGATAATTTTCTTTTATAATGAAAAGGATAGATTATAATGGCACTCATTATCACAAGTACTAAATATGATTTTAACAACTGGGTTGTGCTTTCAAAAGTTTAATATTTTAAATTTTTTACCTCTGCAAAAAAAAAAAAAAAATAAAAAATAAATAAATAAATAAATAAATAAAAAATAAAATAAAATAAAATCCCTGCCGGCCCGGCCTACAGGCGGAGGTAGATTTCGAAGTTAAGCATACTAATTTCACAAACAAAAACCAAATCATGATTAGAGATAAAACCCACTTTAACAATTTTATCTGGCCGCTTTTGACGAGTTTTTATTTCCTTTTTATATAATAACTGGTTTTATCAGAATCATGTTAGGGCGGTATTCAAAAAAATACTTTTCCATGCTCAACAACTTGAAATTTTCTGGCATAACTCCAGGATTAATTTTTAATAGGAAAAATATGAAACTTGTTGACGTGATTTTTGAAGAAATTTATAAGCGACCTGTGTTTTTAATTTTCGTTCAATTAATTAAAACTTGACATATAAACAATTATTTTCTCAGTAAGACAATATTTTTCGTTTCTAACACAATCGCTTCGGGAAATTCCGTTCAAAATGCCCACTTTGACATCATTTTTTGAAATATATTCTGTCTGTGTCAAAAAATCGATCATTGCGGTACATTATATAGTTTCTGAATAAGCGAATCTACCAATTGGATGTGTTTGAGAGCAAAAATGAATTTAAAAATGAGTCAGAAAATAAGCAGTTTGGATTTGAATACTCCCTTAATGCGATGATTTTTCCAACACAATCCGCATCGGGAAATTCGGTTCAAAAGGCCCACTTTGACAGCATGTTTTAAAATATATTCTACCTCTATCAAAAAATTGACCATTACAGTACATTATATAGTTTCTGAGTAAGAAAAGGTACCAATTGGAAGCCTTTGAGAACAAAAATGAGTCAGAAAATAAGCAGTTTGGATTTGAATACACCCTTACTAAGATGATTTTTTTCTTCAGCCGCTATGTATTTTTAATTTGTTTTTGCTGTAAGAATTGCTCCTATCCAAAACTTGTCTATATAGATGTTGTAGACAATATTAAGAAGATATATGATAAATTCATGGGGATTTTATCTTTTGAATTGACGGAGTTATGGATTTTTTTCTTCTTCAAACGCCTTTTTGTTTTCGTTTTTAATTTTTTTTTTTTTTTTTTTTTTTTTTTTGCGGTACAAATGGGTCCTATCAAAAACTTGTGAATATAAAAGTTGTAGATAATGTTAAGGAGATTCATGATAAAATTAATTGGATTTGATATCTTGAGAATTGACGAAGTTATGAATTTTTTTCTCCCAAAAACCCTATTTTTTGCACCCCTTGAGCCCATTTTTAACTTTATCAAAAATCTGTGATACATAAATTTTTGACCCTATTTTTAGAAGTAATAAAAACTTTAAATTGATTTGATATGTACAAAAATTTAGAAGTTATGGGGGGGTTTCGGTTTTCACAAAATCCCTCCCTATTTCCATCCCCTTGGTCCGATTTTGCCCATTAACGAACTTGACCGAGATTTTATGCCCCTTGATTTTATGTATCATTTTGGAAGAGATTGATGCAGAATTGTTATCGTGTCCAGAAGAAAGTGATATACATAGATAGATACATACATAGATAGATAGATAGATAGATAGATAGATAAAGTTTTTTACTGAGGGTGGTTTTGGGCTCTAGGGGTCATGATCGGTGGAGATCTGCGAAAATTTTTCAGAAATTCCAACATAGGAACGACGCCAATAGGTAGTATTTCATACGAAATCTACCTAAAAATAGGCTAGCTTGAAATTAATTTTTTTTTATTTTTGGTTGTAAATTAGTCTAGCTTGAAATTATTTTTTTTTTATTTTTGGTTATAACGTATTAATCTACATTAAAGCCGTTTAAATTCATTTGATTTTTATTTTCAGCAGTTATTCTTAGTCGCTCCTAAAAAAAAATAATGAGTTAAAGTTTAATACAATTAAATTTCAATCTAAATATACCTAAAAGATAAAATTTTCAACCGTAAGCATCTAACCAAAAGCCCTAAAGTTCATTTAGACGATTAGATGTGTAAATAAGCGCAGTTTCTGCAACAATAAACAAATCACGTTTAATGTGCGATCCCGCTTAATACACGACTTTTGTCCACTCCCTTGAAACGCGTCTTAATCGGGTTCCACTGTATATTGTGTAAAATTTCTATACTTCTAGAAAGTTGTTACGATGCAGTTAAAGAATTTAAAAAAATCAATCAGAAAAAATTAAAAGAAATTCAGTTACCATGCTTTTACACCCCAGCCTTTCATATAATGAAAATGCACAAATTGCACTATTTTGAATTTAGACTTGCTGAGTTTTTCTAAATTAGGTTGCTTGTCGCTGTCATACAGATTGAATAAACTGAAATGCAACTTTATAAATCCCAATCTAGCTCAATATTGAATTTAAAAAATTTGGTATTGAGAGAATTAGGAGATTATCGGGAAATAACGATCCTAATAAAAAATTCCGATGGTAAAATTATAAGCTGGAATTTTGAATTCAATTCCATAGAAGAAGTTTTTTTTTCAAAGAAGTCATTTTGATATATTTTTTACTTATATTTATTTATTTTATTTTATTTTTTTGGGGGGAGGGGGTCCGATGACTGACGTCTAAAATATGATACAAAATTAAAAATATATATATTGTTTTAAGTAATTACTGAGCATCTATTTAAAATTTACCTACCTTTTATTTATTACAGAATTATACTTTCTTAAAAATTACTTTAAACATTGCAAATTTTTCAGCACTTCAGTGCCAGTCATCGTGGCACTCAACGTGTTAAATAACAAAAGAACAAATAAATTGTTATAACATTAATAAAAATACGAATAAAACGTCGAAATAAAAATCATTTGATGACGTAAACAAGTGTAACTTGCTTAAAAAGTCAATTAAGTAATCAAATCAATCAAGTAATCAAATCAATCAAGTAAAATTATAAGCTGGAATTTTGAATTCAATTCCATAGAAGTTTTTTTTTTTTCAAAGAAGTCATTTTGATAGATTTTTTACTTATATTTATTTATTTATTTTTTATTTTATTTTATTTTATTATTTTATTTTTTTTTTGGCGGGGGGGGGGGGGGGGGTCCAATGACTGACGTCTAAAATATGATACAAAATTAAAAATATATATATATTGTTTTAAGTAATTACTGAGCATCTATTTAAAATTTACCTACCTTTTATTTATTACAGAATTATACTTTCTTAAAAATTACTTTAAACATTGCAAATTTTTCAGCACTTCAGTGCCAGTCATCGTGGCACTCAACGCGTTAAATAACAAAAGAACAAATAAATTGTTATAACATTAATAAAAATACGAATAAAACGTCGAAATAAAAATCATTTGATGACGTAAACAAGTGTAACTTGCTTAAAAAGTCAATTAAGTAATCAAATAAATTAAGTAATCAAATCAATCAAGTAAAATTATAAGCTGGAATTTTGAATTCAATTCCATAGAAGTTTTTTTTTTTTTCAAAGAAGTCATTTTGATAGATTTTTTACTTATATTTATTTATTTATTTTTTATTTTATTTTATTTTATCATTTTATTTTTTTGGCGGGGGGGGGGGGGAGGGTCCAATGACTGACGTCTAAAATATGATACAAAATTAAAAATATATATATATTGTTTTAAGTAATTACTGAGCATCTATTTAAAATTTACCTACCTTTTATTTATTACAGAATTATACTTTCTTAAAAATTACTTTAAACATTGCAAATTTTTCAGCACTTCAGTGCCAGTCATCGTGGCACTCAACGTGTTAAATAACAAAAGAACAAATAAATTGTTATAACATTAATAAAAATACGAATAAAACGTCGAAATAAAAATCATTTGATGACGTAAACAAGTGTAACTTGCTTAAAAAGTCAATTAAGTAATCAAATCAATTAAGTAATCAAATCAATCAAGTAAAATTATAAGCTGGAATTTTGAATTCAATTCCATAGAAGTTTTTTTTTTTTTCAAAGAAGTCATTTTGATAGATTTTTTACTTATATTTATTTTTTAATTTATTTTATTTTATTATTTTATTTTTTTTTTGGCGGGGGGGGGGGGGGGGTCCAATGACTGACGTCTAAAATATGATACAAAATTAAAAATATATATATATATTGTTTTAAGTAATTACTGAGCATCTATTTAAAATTTACCTACCTTTTATTTATTACAGAATTATACTTTCTTAAAAATTACTTTAAACATTGCAAATTTTTCAGCACTTCAGTGCCAGTCATCGTGGCACTCAACGTGTTAAATAACAAAAGAACAAATAAATTGTTATAACATTAATAAAAATACGAATAAAACGTCGAAATAAAAATCATTTGATGACGTAAACAAGTGTAACTTGCTTAAAAAGTCAATTAAGTAATCAAATCAATTAAGTAATCAAATCAATCAAGTAAAATTATAAGCTGGAATTTTGAATTCAATTCCATAGAAGTTTTTTTTTTTTCAAAGAAGTCATTTTGATAGATTTTTTACTTATATTTATTTATTTATTTTTTATTTTATTTTATTTTATTATTTTATTTTTTTGGCGGGGGGGGGGGGGGGGGTCCAATGACTGACGTCTAAAATATGATACAAAATTAAAAAAATATATATATATTGTTTTAAGTAATTACTGAGCATCTATTTAAAATTTACCTACCTTTTATTTATTACAGAATTATACTTTCTTAAAAATTACTTTAAACATTGCAAATTTTTCAGCACTTCAGTGTCAGTCATCGTGGCACTCAACGTGTTAAATAACAAAAGAACAAATAAATTGCTATAACATTAATAAAAATACGAATAAAACGTCGAAATAAAAATCATTTGATGACGTAAACACGTGTAACTTGCTTAAAAAGTCAAGCGAATGTAACATTTACGATCAACCATTATTGACATTTAACCCCTTGCGGGGCACCGGTATATATTATATACCACCTACGATTAATGAAGTTTTACACCAGAAAAATTTTATTAAATTTAACTTTTCTAACTTTGGTGGAAAAAAGCCGTAAAATTGCTTTTACTTATTTTGAAATAGAATTTTTCAAAGATTCCGGTGGGAATTCAGCATTTCACAAACGTAATTGCTTGCCCCTCAAGGGGTTAATCTTATAGTTTGGCGATAGGTTTTTGGTCGACTGGATAACTAAGTAGTACCGAATATTTTATACCCCAATTTTTATTTAAAACTATTTACCGTATTTATTTAACGTATTTCTGTATGGCTTATATTTAACTTATTTTATTAATAAATTTCTAGTTCAAATCGACATTTAATCATTTGGTTGGAGATGAATTGACTCCTTCTGGGCTTTCGCTTGTTAAGAGAGAGATTGAAAACTTCTCTAACATAGTTTATAACAAAAAATTTAATTGCCCTTGAGGAAAAATAATCATGATACAGTCGAACTCGCTTATAGCGAGCGTGAAAGGACCGTGATATGTGCTCGTAAAATACGGGTTCCTAAAAAATTATAAAAATTCATGCATTACTTACTTTATTATACATATTTATTTATTTTTTATTTCTGTACAGTACAAAAGAAGTTGGTTAATTTTCTTTGAACTGTCTTATTGTCTCTTTTTTGTGTTATTGTTCTTGGGAGAAGACTCATGGCCCGAAAAACATCGTCATTTGCACCCCTGGCTTTGAATAAAGTTTAAAGTTTTTCTGTGCACTCAAAAGCCATTGAGTAGATTGGGATCAATTCAGCTTCAAATTCTTCACATCATTCTTCGTTATCATGATCGCTCTCAAGATTTATGACTCATCACTAACTTTCGGTTGATTTCGGAATATTAAAGAAATATTTCCAAAAAAGATTAGCTGAGCTGGAGAGGTGGAAGTCGATAGAAATTTTAAGAATCACAAAAAATATTACTCGCTATAACCGGGGTTTGCTCGTTAAATGCGAGTTATGTTTCTATAGACTTACTTAACATTGTACCAACCAAGTATTTCTGATTTCCTCATTAAATTCCGGTTCTCGTTAAAAGTGAGTTTGACTGTAATAACAAGATTTACAGAAAATTTACTATGTGGGAAAAAGACTCCATGTATTTACTTTATGTTAATTCCTAAATTATTTTGAATAAAAAATATCATTTTCAAATTACCTAATACTGAGAACTGTGTTGTGTTTTTTTTTTTTAGGGGCAAAAATACAATTGTTTGATCCATGATTTGTATTGTTTGAACCAACATTTATTATTAAAGAAGTTAAAAGAAATATAGACTGGATTGATCTGAATATTTTTTTTTCTTTTAACATTTGATTTAAATTTTAATATCCAAAACATTCCTTTTTTGCGTGACTCATTAAGATTATCAATAGCATTCGACTACTTTTAATTTAATTTAGGAAAAAAAATTAATTTAGTGACTAAAACACATAAAGTCAGACGAATTTTAAATGCTATCATAGTATTAAGAAGGACTGATCATTGAATTAGTAATTTATAATTGATTCTGAAGATTGCATCTGAACTCTAAAAAGTTCTCTAATTTTTTATAAAACAATTAAAAAAAAATTTCACAAAAATGAGAAGTAAGCGTTGAAGTCCATTGGTATTTATTTTTAAAGCAATTGTCTTTCTAGAATAATACATAACTATTACGGTATATTAGTTGTTGTTATGACAAATGAATAAGTTTAAAGGATTTATTTACGAATGATAATAATGTTTAAAAAACAAGGTAACAAAATTTTTATTTAGATTTGAAGCAAAATTGTAGAGTATTCGTATCAGATGTCTGGTGTCGCCATCTATTTAAGAAAATCAGCATTGAAGTTTTATTTATATTTCAGTGTCATAGTGTAAAAAAAAAAAAAAAAAAAAAAAAAAAACTAATAATATTTATAATAAGTCTTGGAAAAAGTTTTCATTTTTTTTTTTTTTTTTTTTTTTTTTCACGATTTAATTAAGGAAGAGAAGTTAAAATCATTAGTAAGTTGTAAAAGAAGAACAAAGAATCCAGTAGGTTTTGTTAACAGAAAGATCGTGAAATTTTGAAAATAGATAACATATGTTAGAAATAAGCATTATTATAATATTAAAGTCGCATGAACGGAAAAAAAATCTAGATTTTACTGTTTGAATTACCACTTCAAGATTATTTTCATGATTACCTGTAAGAAAGGTGGATATAGAATTATTAGATGCGTATATGTGTAACACGTATTTTATTACGATTTCAGAATTTATAAATTCATAATAAAATTTATAAAATAATATACTAACACGGTTCAACTATCATAAATATAATATCTTAAAATGTTTTCGACTTTATAATTGCGATTTTATGAAAAGAAGATAAATTACTAAATAAATTATCTAAAAAATACTGCTGAATAAATGATTAAATTAAAATATATATATATTATTTTGAATGTAACAGAGAAGGAAAATATTAAAGTTCGTTAAAAAAATTGAAATTTTCTCGCCATTTAAACATTTTTCAAGAATTTAATTTCTTTGTTTGCATTCATAGATTCAGCACGTATTAGCGGTACTCAACTGTAATAGATTTTTTTTTTTCCTTTGGGGATATTGTTGCTTTCATACACATGTTCCCTGAATAAAACACATTCATCATGCAATTTATTTTCTTTAATAATATTTTGTCAGATGATTAGTTCCCCGATGAATTTGAAATTGTTGAATTTTAGAAGGGCGTCCCTACAATGGTTTGCCCCACTCCAGAGTAATATATATTTTATTAAGGGTGTTCTCAAATCCAAAAGGGCAACTTTCTGACAGAAGTTTTAATTTATTTTTATTCGGAAATGCATGAAACTAGCAGGTGTTGTTGTTCAGAAACTATGTAATAGAGCTATTTTTATCGTTTTTTTTGCAAACGCAATAGATCTTTCAGAAAAGAGTGTCAAAGTTGACGTTTTGAACCGAAGTTCCGGAAGAAAGCAGAAAAACCAGTTCGTGAGGGGCGAAAATCGTGTTTGTCACGTGATCAAAAATGCTTATAACTCAATAGGTAATTGATTGTGCAAAAAATGGAAAAAACAGTTCAATTCCAAATCGCTTCCTTGGCCATGGCTTTCTAATTTTATATCTTTCCGCTAAAAAATGAATTTGTAAATGTGTAAAAACGTTTTGCGCTTGTTGAGCCGAAGCCGCCTAAAGACTATGAAGCCAGACACAATTTCATTCCCCCTCATATGTGACGTAACGGTCCACATACGGGGGTGGACCAACGAGGAGCATTTGTATCTGGCTGTTTAGAATTAGAGTACAACGTGTTTTTTATTCGGAAACAAAGAACGTATTCTTTTTAAGGTAAGTTTATTTTCAAATTAACTATTTATACACTATTAGTACTAGTTATCTCTTTTTGCTCACTATGTATTTTATTTTTAATTTGTTTAAAATAAGTTAACTAGTAAATCCTAATGAAATATCGTGTTGTAATATTCCGCATCTAAAAAAAAAAAAAAAAAAAAAAAAAAGATATTAATCTAGTTGTGTTTCATTTAAATACAGCAATAATTTAAAATGGAAAAAATGACAAGATCGTGTCGAGACTTACATCATTCCCTGTCTCTCGTAATTTGCTAAAAATTGGGGCTTGAATTGTATGAATAGGTGAATTATCTCAAAAGTTATTGATTAATAAAGTTTCCATTGTTTAATTATAGCCTTTATTAATTTGTCAAAATAATCTGATTTCAATATCTGCTAGACAATTCTATTGGCGTCAGCACATTTTGCCTTATAATTTGGAAGCTATTTGTCCGATTCGCTTGAAATTTTAATGTCCTATGTGACATATTTTTCTACCTCAACTGTTAAACTTTCAAGTGCAAATTTTAATCAGTTCATTTAATTTAAGAAAATTAGTGAAAAAACTTTAAAATTATTATTACTCAGAAATTTACCACTGAAAACTGATGAAATTTTGTATACAGTAAGTACAGCATAAATATTATTAGTTTAAACTTTGCCTTTCTTGCTATTCAATAATTTCGATTAAAACTTCTGACTTTATTTACTCGGAAATACTGGCATCAGATAGCTGAAATTTATGTCAGACTGAGTTTCTTGAATACTAATCATGCTAAAACATTTTCAGCCAAAAGTCTTAATTACAAGCTTAATTATTATGTAATTTATAACTTGTCACACCTTCCTATCTTTTTAATTTGTTCTGTTTTCTCTCATTAGAGTGACTTTTAATGATCGACTTTTATTAGAAAACACTGGTCGTGAGAATAGTAACTCTGATTATTCTGTAGGCAGAATTGATTGAGCTTTAATTTGATACCAAAATTTATATATTTTTATAGATATTTTCATACTTAAAAATTTAAATGTACTAGAAACTTTCATCATAATTTCTATGGATGCATAACATTGTTATCTTGTTTATTTCTTTTAAAGGCCGATCAATATACATACTAATTTATTGGTATTTTTTAATCTTAAACTCTTAATAAAAATTCATTTTATAATATTTGTTACACAGTGCATGCTTATACATGACAATTGCAGATATGGGAATGATGTGTCTGAATCTTTTTATTTTTACAATGACTGTAAACAATTTATCCACCCCCCTCCCTTTCCGAATTCGCAAAAATTTTATGTGTTTTTATATAACTTTTAACATTTAATTACAAATAACAATAAATAAAATTATTGTTACATAACTATAAATTTACTTTTCTGTGTAGTCAGGACCCGACTTTGTCTATCTAGGTCCTCGGAGCAAGCACCATTCTGGGACCCCCATTTTATCTATCCGTAGAAATTATTCGCGAATAATGCATAAGTGGTTAGTGCTAAACTTCATACGTATTGTATGCATGCATAAATTTCGTACCAGGTACTATTTACATTTGTATACAGGGTATCACAAAAAGATGGTCACAACTTTATGAAAAAATATTAGTAGAATAATAGTAGAAAAAATCATGGATTTATTGCAAAGGAGTATTTGTTTGCAAACATTTATTTGTTTTTCTATTTATGTTATAAGGTGTCTAAAAAAAATACCCCCAATTGGTCCATAATAAATGATTTCAACTTGACTCGTTATGAGGAAAACGTGTATGAAGAATTTCTTTTGAAAACAATGTAATACTAAATTATAATAAAATTTAAATCATTAGTTTTCTAATGATATATAGTACAAAGTCCAAAATCTTAATTCTTGAATATCTGAACAAAATAAATATATGTTAGGAATATTTCAATTCCAATTGATGAAAGTGTTTTCTTTCTTTCTTTTGTTCTCACCAGGTTTCAGTACACTTTTTAAAAACTGTATTGCTTGTACCTTGCATAATATCTTAAAATAATACAAAAATTAAGAAAATAATAATTTTCTGTTTCATGACCTTGTTTTGTTTTATTATGAGAGCTTTATGTTTTTTCAATTTAATCGATTTTATGTGAAAATTACCAATTTCTGCTAAGTAAACTTTACAGTAAGAAAAATTTATCTGTGTTGTTACCTAATTTCATGCACTCCGTAGTTTTACTATTTATTTATATTAAATTTATTATACTCCTTTGCATGTTTCAAATCACTAAATATTTAATAGGATATTCATTGTATAATTTCAAGCCACAATGAATAATAAAAATAGCATACAACTTGAATTTGTTTTCATTTAACAATCATTTTTCATCCACTTTAATTTAATTTTAAATGTGGGTTTTGATTGACAGAATATTGGTATTTATTTATTTATTTTTGAAAATGAAATAATTGAAAGCAAAGTAATTCTCTCTATGTGTTTAAAACTGCATATATATGTTTATATATATATATTATATACATATTTGTAGATTTTGCTTATATATATTTATTAATGTCTTGTTTTAGAATATATAGAAAATAGATAATTGGTATTTTTGTAAATTTCAAAGTAGAATAAATAATGAAAACTGTTCACCAAATTAAATTTAATACTTCGATTTTTTTTTTCATTAACCAACCATTTTTCTGTAATGTAACTTTAATTAAGTGCACATTTTGACTGACACAGTGATATTACTTCATAAATTTTGTTTTTGTGTTATCGTTATTATTATTGTTTCGAGTGATCGAAATTGATTAAAAAGCACTTAATTAGCGTCTTTAAACTATAAGTTTTTATTTTTTTCCCATATGCTGTGATAATAAGTTGGTATATAGAGGAAAGAATTAATATGTTTTAAATAACGCATGTGCTCTTCACGGCTGATCTAAGCCCCGCGTCGTGACGTCACGAAACCTCGTGTTTGACTTGTAGTCTTGAGGCGTCTTTGGTTGAGCAGAGCAGTTTAGAACAGCCTGAAGAGACCACGTCACTCACGCGAAAACGCTGGCTGTATAATATTAATCCTATGACAGATCTTTTTAAAAATATCTCGTTTGATATCTATAATAAATAGCATAATCTAATTTCATGCGTCTCAAGTTTAAAATTGATTTCATGAAAGTTGCGAGTTCAGATTTGAGAACAGCCTTGATCCTAAAAAGAAAATCCCCAGGGGGATACCTTCTTTAGGTATTCACGGGCTTCGCAACCCCGGGTTCCTGAGCGATCTGTCTCTTTTCCTTTTCCTCTTATTTCTCTCGTGTTTCTTTCCTCTTTGTTTCTCTTTCGTTGTGGATTCCTCTTCGGAGGTGAGGGCAATTCTGTATGAGCCGATATCATCCTGTATATCGACTCATAGAGAATTGTAAACCACCCACGTGTTAGCCGTGCGTGGCGACCCGTGTCCCTGGAAAGGGGGATCCTGGCAGTTGAGGGAAACCAACACACTGCTTTGGCCTCTGCTTCAGGTAGACGGGAGGTGCATATTGGTCCCGTATGCATCAATCGGCTGGTCAGCTGACTTCTGTCACTGGCTGGGGATCAAGTGAGCGAGTACTTACTAGCCATCTCATTAAGGGTAGAGACTGGCATAGGAGTGTCTTGTGACCGTATGGGCCCTGGTTAGCACTGGAGCACGAATGTGCATCCCCTTGTTGGGCTCGGTAGTGGGTGGTGCGGCCGGGGTCTGAACTATTTTTTTTTTCAAATATGGATGGAAATACTAATGTTCCTTCTACTTCTCTTCCATGTGGAGAGCAACAAAGTGTACAGTCGTTATTTACTCGTTTTTTTGTTATTAAACGCACTGATAGTCTCTCTGATAGTTCTTTCAAAAAAACTTCACCATTTCTTATAGCAAAAACTTTCCAGTCTCTCTTGGGGGATGGTCATTGTCTAAAAAAATTACAATCTGGGGATTTACTGGTTGAGGTTTCTTCAGCCAGGCAGTCTGAACTTTTGTCAAATTCCAATGATATGGGTACTTTTTCTGTTTCTGTTAAAGCACATCAAACTCTGAATACTTGCCGTGGTGTAATATCTGAACCAGATCTTTTATTTTCCACTAAAGAAGAACTTCTATCTAATTTAAGCGATCAAAACATAATAGATGTTCGTCGTATCACTATCCGTCGAAATGGGCAAATTCTTCCTACAAAACACATTATTTTCACCTTCAACAGCCATATTTTACCTACTAGAATCAAAGCTGGCTATCTAAACTGTCCAGTCAGACCTTATATACCTAATCCTCTCCGCTGTTTCAAATGCCAACGTTATGGCCATACTAATACAACCTGTCGTAGCAATGTTACCTGTGCACGCTGTGCTGAGGTCGAGCATGATGGTAAAACTTGTGAAAAACCCGAACGCTGTGCAAACTGCAAGGGTGATCACACATCATATTCTCGCTCTTGTCCTAATTGGATCCGTGAAAAGGAAATTCTTGCTGTTAAAATAACCCAAAATCTCTCCTATCCTGAAGCTCGTAAACGTGTTGAAATCAGGACCCCATCTGTTGGGGCATCATACTCCAGTATACTCAAACAACAACCAAAATCCGTAAGGCACATCAGTACCCAGACCGATTGCTCTTTTCCACCAAATAATACATCTATGACACATTCAACCAATACTTCACCTAAAAAAACCCGGGACGTCTCTCTTGGTAGTAAATGCTATGGTACCCCATTATTGGAACGTTGGCTACCATCCTCAGAACCAGTTACAATAGAATATCAACTTACTCAGTCACAGAAATCTCCAGTTGGATCCAAAAAGTCATCTAATCATCAGACTGAAACTAAGGCTGCTTCATCTCCAGTTCTATCATTACAGAAACCTAATTCTCCCCGAACATCATCAGTTAAATCAAAAATATCAACCGAACATAAGACAAAGAAAACGCCAGCTACAGATAAAAGCAAATTAGTGAAACCTATTGTTTGTCCAACTCCGAAAGCAAATGAAAAAACTTTCGCGCAAAAAGAAAGAAAGAAACCTCCAACTCAAATCTCTTCACAGTGGAAAACTGTGAAGAGAAAAGGCAATAAATCATGTCTTAGCCCAGAAATCAGTAATATAAAAGATCACAAACAGCTCCTCAACTATGCAGAAGAGGCTATGGACTCTTGTAGCTATGACTCTGATAATGACGACAATAATACTGTTTTCGAAGTTATTAATCCTACGTGACTTTATATCATTTTTAAATTTTGAATTCTAACTTTGTTTTTAAAGCAGTATTATATAACATTTTATGCTTTAATTTTATTTTTGACTAATTATAATTTTCATAACTTTAGAGATTTTAGAATTTAGAATTTTTTAATTTAAATATTCTAGTGTTTTAACTATTTTTTGTCTTTTAAAACCTTGTGTATTGTCGCTTTCATTGTGCATTATTTTTAATTACTTGTATCATCACATTGCTTTCTTCATTTTGTTTTGTTTTTTCACTTTTATATCTCTGACAATCTTTTAATGTAACTTTTAATTTTTAACTATGTTTTACTCCTTAACTTTTTCTTGGCGCAGCATGTCCCTATGAGGACTTTGTGCCATAAAACTCTAATCAACCAACCAACCTAAAAAGAAAATATCTTTTAACTAGTATGTTGTGGTCGGCACAAAACTTTCTTCTATATAAATCACGTCAATTAAATCATTTAAATAGTGCAAGAAATTACACCAATTTAGCACCAATTCATATCAAAGTACATCTGAATTTGAAGTTTGATGAATTAGTTTTTGAAATAGAGCTATAGCGGAAATTCTGAAAAATGTAGCATAGCAGCGTCCCCTGCTGAGAGATTTACACCAAAACATAAACAGCACTATCAAGGTATACCTGAATCTGAATTTTGATGAAAATTCGTGCATTAGTTATTGAGATAGAGCAATAGTGGAAATTCTGAAAAATACAGCATAGCAGGCCACATGTTGAGCGATTTGCACCAAAACACAAACAGCACTAATTCATATCAAGGTATACCTGAATCTGAAGTTTGTTGAAAATCCAAGCATTAGTTATTGAGGTAGAGCTATTGCGGAAATCGTAAAAAATGCAGCATAGCAGCGCCATCTGTTGAGCGATTTACACCAAAATATATAAAACTTCAATTTATGTCAAGGACTAACTGAATCTGAAATTTGACGAAAATCCTTGCATTGGTTCTGGCGATTGAGTTATTGCGGAAATCGTGAAAAATGCTGCATAGCAGCGCCATCTGTTGAGCGATTTACACCAAAAACTAATCAGCACCAATTTATATCAGGGACTAACGGAATATACATTATTAAAGTCCGTGCATTAGTTCTTAATATAGAGTGCCCACAAAATTTGTGTCACATATAGACAGACACACATTTTGTAAAAACATGTTTTTCGGAATCTCTGACCTCTAAAATGTGTAAATCGGTCGAAAACCGAAAGTCGAAAATTTTCACGAATCCAAAACTTTCTTCTTGTAAAGATAGAAGAAAGTAAAAATACAATTTACTAAATATGAATAAATGTAGCATAGTCATTTTAATTTTCTGGATAAGGTGGGCTTTGAAATTCACGCCCTCAATGAAATATACAGTAAAGCCTCGATTATCCGCGAGCCGATGATCCGCGGTGCGGTTTATCCGCAAAGCGAATATATATATATATATATATATATATATTTTTTTTTTTTTTTAATTCAAGCCAATAGCAAGGAAAATACAATAAGCCCTACTAATAAATGTAAACAGAAAAATTCATGCATTCGAAAGTAATAGAAGAATATTTCTAGATTTAGTTGCCATGTTTGAAATATCAGATATAAAGTCTTTATGTCTTTTCTTGATTTTATTAAACAAACGTAAACACAGCAATTAAAATATTTAACAATAATATAATACTATTATGATAAATTCCGGGAGAGCACATCTAGAATAACTTCATTTTCCAAATAAAAATTATTCCATACTAAAAGATAAACAATAGTTTACAATTTAGAATAAAGAAAAGGTGTTTCCGAAGCAAGAAGCAAAAACAAGTGACTGATTTTTTTTTAAAGGTGTAACTCGGCTCTTTTTGTATAGTATGTATGGCATTGTTTCTTGTTTACTGTTCTTTATTTTAGTGATTTAGACGTAAAGCAATTGTTTCTGATGTACTGTGCATATGTATGTATTTTAAACGTTTTATTACGTTTTTTGTACACTATAACATAGTTTTTATGTTGAATTTTCTTTTTTTTCGTGTTTGCACCCTCATTTTCAGTCTTTTTCGGGTTATCCGCGATTTTTATTATCCGCGATGCCCTTGCCACCCAATTCCGCGGATAATCGGGGCTGTACTGTAGTTAGATTTCAGTGATATTTAATATAGTTCCATAATGATTTAAAAATCCAACAAACCAAAAGGTCTAATATTGTATTTATGATTTTTCTTTTCTTTTTCTTTTTTTATTGTAAAATCTTGTTGTAGTTTTATCCCTTAGTTAATTTAGAGGTAAGTACAAGTTTATTGAATGGATCTTAAATGTTTATATATAAATCTATCTTCTTGTTTTGCAGAAAATGGAAACTAAAGAGAAATACGACTGTTTATCCATGATTTGTTTTGGCATTTGTTTTCTATTTCATGTAACAGCTAATTTAGGAAATGTTTTACAGTGTACGAGAACTATTTGATGCAAGATTTGGTTTCAAATTTGGTTGACACTTCATGTAACTAAATTAAGAAATTTCGAAGAGAAATAAAATTGTTTGATCCTAGATTTGTTTTAGAATTTCATGTAGCAGTTAAATTAAAAGATATATTGACAGGTTTGATGTATAGTGTTTTTTGCGTTTGATTTAAATTTTATGTAACAACTAAATTTAATAAAAGGTATTTAGTTGAGAATTGTTGCACAGTTTTTTCACCAATTATGTCATCCTTATTCGAATGACTTTTAAAATATCCAGTTTTTGTCCTATCTCTGCATTGTCGCGTCCGAAAATTCGGCTCAAAACGTCATATTGGCAGAATTTCTTGAAAGATCCTCTTTTATTGAAAAATACGGACACTTAGCAATTTTATACATTTGTGAATAAAAATTAAATGAAGAATGTGTAAGAAAAAACCCAGATTAGATTTGAGAAATAGTCTTAAGGCTGTTCTCAACTGCTCTGTTCAACAGCGCAAAACGTTTTGACCCATTTACAAATTCATTTTTTAGCGGAAAGATGTAAAATTGAAGAGCCTGGCCATGGAAGCGATTTGGAATCGCATTGTGTTTTCCATTTTTTGATCAATGCATTACCTATTGAGTTATAAGCGATTTTGATCACGTGACAAACACGTCTTCCAACCTTTTTTGACTGGTTTTTCTCCTTTCGCGCGGAAATTCGGTTCAAAACGCTCACTTTGACACTATTTTCCGAAAAATCAATTGCGTTTACAAAAAAAAAAAAACCCAGAAAAAAAACAGCTTGATGACATAGCTTCTGAACAACAACACCTGCTAGTTTCATACATTTCCGAATTAAAACTTATGTCATTGTTATAAACAGAAATAAAACCCCTGTGAAATTAGAATTAAATGATTACATGAAAAAAGCAGGAAAATATTGAAAATTACGTCATAAAAATTGTTTATACACGTGAATATTTAAAAAGAAAGAAAACTATAAAATAATTAATTATTTAATATGTGTTAAAAGCAGTAAATGCGGGTGAAATTACATCTTATTTCAAATGGCCAAATAATAACATTGCCAAATAGTTTTAAATTAAAATATATTTTTACACGCACACAACAAATTTATAGCACATTTCGAGATGATCTTTTTAACTATTGTTGTCAATTCTAAGACAGTGCTAATAATAATATTTCCTTCCGCAAAATAAAAATATTTTCAGTGAATATTACAAAAAGAAAAGTTTGGTGAAAATTACGTCAGATTTAAAACGTGTCATTTAAAATCATATTATTATAGTGTTATTAAAAAATACCGGGAAGCAAAGACTCTGTTGACTTTGTTCAATTTATATTAGCTAATTTTCAGATGTTTAACTAATCTTATTTAATCAAACACGAAAACGGCATTCAATAGCAGCTGATTTGGTCTTAAAATGCTTCCGTAAAAGAAAAATGACTGGAAACCTGTTTACAGGGAGATCGCCACTGGTTTTTCAATTATAATTCAATCTTTTATAATTTAATCTTTTTAAAACCGATCAAACTAAGGGATTTTCATACTTGCCAACATTCAACTAAACTTCAGTAAAATGTGAGTTAAGTTGACCCACGTTATACGCGTTACTAACCAGAAAATTTATTTGATGTATCATTATAAATTTAAAATCATGTTTCTCTATGAAAACTATTTGATTTAATTTCTTTAGTAAATTTCTGGTTCGAAACGCGTTTAACCTGGGTCAATTTAATTCATATTTTACGGAAGTTTAAGGGAATGTTAGCAAGTATGGATTTTTAGAGTCTGAACGGGAGTTGGCAAACTACGCTTGCCAACTCCCGTTGCAGCTAAAATAATAACAACAATAATAATAATAATAAAGCTAGGATTATTAACCAAACAAATCGTTCGGGATAAATTAATCATACATTAGTGACTTTTCAGATCTTCTTAAACACCAAGTGGGAAAATATAGTTTATTATTATTATAATATTTATATAATTTTAAGTATGATAACCAATGAAAAACAAATGAAAATGCTCCTTAAATGTCTTATATTTTAGGACTTTTCTCGAAAAGTATAGGTAATTGTTGTATTATGAATTGAAATCAATCGGATGAATAATCCTTAAGAAAATTTTGTCCCCTCTCTCCCAAAGTAAAGATAAACTGAATTTATTTTAAAGCCTACATGTTTTTCTTCATGCATTCAGGGAAAAAAATTTTTGGTGTCAGCTTAATAATATATGCTTAAAAACTGAAGCAGTACCTGGTATGTTTTAAATTAGTTGATTTCGGAATTAAGGTTTACAGAAGCTCCTACAACACACTGAGAATATTTTCATTTAAGAGTTGCATAGTTTCTATCGGAAGCAACTTTTATAGTGTGACACCTAAGGTGGAAGTGGTAGCGCGCTAACTTCAATAAGGCGGAGGCTCAAGTTGTAATCAAATTGAATAGTTATTATAAAACATAACATAAAATAATAATTTTTTATTAATACTTGGAATAAAATACAACTACTAATATTTGTGGGTGCGTTCAGCTTACGACAACGTCCATTAAAAGCTTAAAGTTCTGCAAACCAGAAATTAGCTTATATTCCTGTAGTAGGGGCCTTCTCTCACCATAAATTTAAAGAGTCGCTCATAGTCCAAGAGCCGACAGCACAGAAACCCAGTGGCGTAGCTAAGGGGGGCGGCCACCCCGGGCGCCGAGGCTAAGGGGCGCTGAATTGACAGAGCTTTAAATCGAAATTATCGCACATATTTTGACAAAAAATACAAATTGTTGATTTTTATTTTATGTGTGTGTCTGTGTGTAAATATTTTCTTTAGTAAGATATTTTTTTATATCCGAATAATGAAGAAAGAAAAAGCTTCTCTAAATGTTTCTAGGGGTGGCTCAACATATTTGGTACCTAAGATAATTAGGTACCTGAATTGAGTCGCAAAATGATTAAATAGGGGCGCGAAATTGAGAGAAGCTTTAAACCGAAATTATCCCACATATTTTGACAATAAATAAGAATTGTTGAGTATATATATATATATTTTTTTTTTTTGTACGTGTGTGAGCGGGAATGTTTTGAAGAAATTCGGTAAAGGTGGGGGAGGGGGATAGAGAGATCCATAATTGTCAATCGCTGATGGAGGTTTCTAACTGTCTAGTCTCCAATTTACAAATCAAAAGACTTGCTGGAACTTGGAGTCACATTTCTGATATCAAAAGAACGTTGCTCAGTTGTATACTAGCTGAACCGCCCGTCGATTTTTGCAAACGAACAGCGGATGATTTAAACCCCTATTCTTATTAAAATAAAAATGCAAAAAATGCAAAAAAAGAATCTCTAAAATTAAACCTTTGTTTCCACTGACTTTGACAACGTAGACCGGGACGGCCTGGGCCTTATCTCTAGTCAATAAAGATCTCCATTCAAATTTACCGCTTTCAAAATAAATCTCCGGCACGGATCCTCGCTGACTACGTCCCCGTATAGCAGGCGTGCTGCGTACGCGCCAGAAAATTTTAAGAAAATTGTAAGATGAGTTGAAAGAAAAAAAATGCAGAAATCAGGCCCATGAAAGCTCAGATAAAAATAGGAATAAACCCTTGTGAACGAACTCGTATCACGGGGCTCTTGCCACAGAACACACTAATAATCTTCCATTAAATTGATAAAATACTTTTAAATTATATTTTTAGCATTTGGCAACGTTTAATAATTCGTTTGTCTACATGCTATAGAATCTCTGATCCATCGATTTTCGAGAATTAAAATGGAGGGGAAGGCCGGAAAAAGATCTTTCTTTAGTTTTGTTTTTAATGAATGTTCGTCCCTGCACGGTTCTTTCTCCGAACTTTTTCACTGTCACCGCCAGTTTTTTGAAAAAAATTAAGAAACATTACCTACCGATTTTTTAAATTTTAATACACAGGTGTAAAATATTTTTCTACTTGTTCTCTGAAATTTTCAAATCGATATCCTAATTAGTTTTTTTAATTTTCGCTGATTAGTGAAAATTCTTAATTTCTTTCATTTCGGCTGTGCAATCAGGTGCAGATGTGCGTGCGACCATTTTGTAAAAAGCAAAACAAAAAAAAACGCGTGTTTGATGAGTTTTTATTTAATACTCTCAGCTAATTATTAAAAAAATTAGAAATCTGAGCCTCATGTGCATCAGGACCTGCCTTGGACTACCCTAACTCACATTTTCAGACTTGCAGTGCGGTAAATATTTCTAGCCATCTCCGTCACACACACACACATAGATTTGTTTTCACGCTGATTTTTGTGTTCTTAACATTCCATATGAATATTTTCGTGTAATGGGGGCTGGCATGCAAAAAATAAATGCAAAATTGATTTAGCTGAAAGAACAAGTAAAGATATTATTTCTTCTTTATTGAAAATTCTTTTTTTCCGTCGAACTTCCATTGAGAAAAGCGAAATAATAGAATGTGGATGACTTACATCCAATTTTTCCCTTTTTAGATCGAATAGGGAACAAAGTAGGACTTTTCATTTTCCTAGTATGACCAGTACAAATGGCTGTTTTCGTCGTTTCAAATGTGAAATATATTTGGCATATACTTAAATTCAGCGCATTTGCATTAGAGAAAGCTACATCTACAGGTATATCTATCAATGTAAGGAATAACTGGGAGATTAAAGTGAGAAAAGAATTTGACTTAGGTACCTCTTTGTGGAACGAACTCGTTTATTTTGTCGCTGCATCTTACAATCACCTTCGTGAGTTCGATCGGATGTCCACGAGCCATTTAAGTCTACTTCGGGATCTACATGGTCGCTTGTTGTGCACGTGCAGGCATCTCAAATGGGCAAAATCTAATTTTTTTGTGCTAATATGTTCGAGCTTGTAATATTTTCCAGCAAGTTGCAAAAGTGTCACATTTAGTTTCATTCGTTAATTAGCTCTTGATTGACATTGGTTAAGACTCACACAATTCCAGGGATCTGTGAAGTACAAGGCTTTAACCACAAACGAACGAGAATCGCCCAAATATCATCATTTTCTATCTTAAGTTACTCTCTGATTTTAATGGTGAAAGTGATAAATATTATGCTGGGAAACAAAGTTACTAGGGATAAAACAGATTTTAGAAGTAAACATCATTTTCATTATGAAAATAAAAATAAAATAAACATCCAATTAAAATAAAAAAACTAGTTGGATGTGCCAATCCCAAAACTTTCTTCTATCTTATATATCTTAATATTTCAAAAACTAGTTACACATGTTAATACTTCAATATTATTAGTTCGATACTATACCAACTTTGATTTTCATCTTAAATTTCTGCTTCAGTCAGTTAAACGGACTAAAAACGAGTTAATCTATATCATGATATTTGTTAAAATTAATAGTTTTTCCTTATTCTGTTGTTATCAGATGTTTGCGAATAGCCGGCTTAGCAGGAAGCGAGTTCCCACCTTCGCACAAGCCGCCGATGGACAATAGAACAAGGAAAAATCAAGAAAAGTATGCAAAAATCGCTATCACAGAGCCCCTTTACCGCGCGATACTTCCAAATTCAAGAAGGGCATTGTAAACATGCACAAAAAATTTGGTTCAATTGTATGCGTAATTTTATACATTTTTCGATTGTACAATAAAGAAAATGGCACAAACATCGCTATTACAGCGCTCCCTTCCGGCAGATTTTTTTCAAATTCAGGGAGGATTTGTTTGCCATAGCCAGAAAAGTACACAAAAAATTTGGTTCAATTCTATGCATAAATTCATACACTTTTCGATGGTACAATATTCAAAATGGCACAAAAATCGCTATTACAGCGCCCCCTACCGGCAATTTTTTTCCAAATTAAGAAGAACCTGCTTGCCATTGCCAAGAACTTAAAATAAAAATTTGGTTCAATTCTATGCATAACTTCATACACTTTTCGATGGTACAATTTTCAAAATCGCACAAAAGTCGCTATTACACAGCCTCCTAGCGGCGAATTTTTTCCAAATTCAGGGAGGAACTGCTTGCCATATCCAAAAACTTAAAATAAAAATTTGGTTCAATTCTATGCATAACTTCATACACTTTTGGATGGTACAATATTGAAAATTGCACAAAAATCGCTATCACAGCACCCCCTACCAACGAATTTTTTCCAAATTCAGGCAGGATTTGCTGCCATAGCCAAAAACTTAAAATGAAAATTTGGTTCACTTCTATGCATAACTTCATACACTTTTTGATGGTACAATGGCGACAGACAGACGGACACACGGGCAGACAGACATTTTCTATAAACATGTTTTTTGGGATCTCTGATCCCTTAAACGTGTAAATCTGTCGAAAACCGGAAGTCTTTCGAACTTCGAGTCTTCGGAAGAAGAAACTTTCTTCTATTGATAGAAGAAAGTAACAAAGTGCATAATATGAAAGAACACGTGGAAAACTGAATGATGGCGTTTCATAGACCGTGCAAATTTAGAATAGTTTTATTTATTTGTTTTGAAAATGACTCGAGGCGAGTCGAAACATGACAACAATCGAAATAAACGTATTTTTACTGGTTTTAAAGTTTTAATTTACGCCTTTTAGCAACTAAAATTAGTATATTCTATTGAAGCTGTTTGAAGAATAAAAAACTGGCTTTACTGTCCTTTTCTATTTAATTCTAACTTCTATACGTTTTTCCCGACATTCATCTTGTAATCCAAAAAATTTCGTAATCATGCTTCGAGTCCCGAACTTGCGGGATTAGAGGATGTTTACTGTATAAGATTTAAAATTAGGAAAAAGAACTTAAGGATTTTAATTTAAACTTTTGAAATTTAATTTTAATTTTGAATTTTAAAAGGATTTTAATTCTTATCTCTTTCATCTATATATAGTATATTCTGTTTCTATCTCTATAGATATCTGATCATTGTCATGCGACTGCGCTCGTATTTATAAACCTATTTGTATGTGATTGGATATATGCTAAGGTTAGCTGAATCCCTAAAAGCAAGGAAGAGTGCTGTTTTCTTCCCGGTACAAGCCAAAAGCACTTTTTTTTCGTCTTGATGGAAAGTATTGTGTTTTTTCTATTTTGGGGAGGTGGGGGGGGCGCAAAATTTCTTCTTGCCCCGGGCGCCAAAAAACGTAGCTACGCCACTGCAGAAACCTATATTATCAAGCACAAGAAAAAAAACCTTTATTTTATGGGAGAGTAGAAGTAGGGGAATCTAATGATCCATGTCAGCCGGAAGTGAAGTGGTGCATAAGCCAAAAATTAATACCACCAGTGGTTGACTCGTAGGTTTATCATTGTGTTTGTCCTACAAACAAAGATATGAAAACATGGAGGACTGGGAGCAAAAAAAACACAATGATAAACCTACGAGTCAACCAATGGTGGTACTATTTTTTGGCTTATGCACCACTTCACTTCCGGTAGACATGGATCATTAGATTCCCCTACTTCTACTCTTCCATAAAATAAAGGTTTTTTTCTGGTGCTTGATAACATAGGCTTTTGTACTGCCGGCTCTTGGACTACCAGTATTTGTTCATGAAAAGCTAGCTGTCTCTGTTTTCTTGTGTAAACTAAGGAGTTGTCAATGGACTATATTCCAAATCTGGGTCCGAGACTGAAAAGAAGTCACGTGGTGCCGGTAATTTACCCAAAGAACTTCAAACTGATAAGAAGGGAAACTACTACTGCTTTCCTCCAAGAACTGTTTCACTGGCTGGCGGAGATTTACATTGCGTCTACGGAGCTTTCCCTTCTTTGCGCTAGAAGTTTTTTCCTTGATCACTTGATCATAACGTAGATGGAATATCCTCCATTGGGGTCCCTCGCTATCTTAAATCTTACTCTCCATCGTAGGATAGGCGTTCCTGAGATCGATTTGCGGTGCCTCAGCGTAAAGCCGGGAACCCACATGCGGGAAAATACGACGGATATTTGCAGCGGCAAATTTTCCGCTACGCCAAATTTCCGACTTGGAAATGAGAATCGCACTTGCGTTTTTCTACTGCGTATGTCTGTGATACATGTCTGTGTACAGATGCCGTCGCGGGAAACGGAAAAAGTTAAAACATGTTTAACTACAATTCCGCTGCGTTTTCGCATTTGTACGCGGCAAATATGGGGTCAATTTGCCGTTCCGCTGTCCAATTCCGTCGTATTTTTCCGCATGTGGGTTCCCGGCTTAAGTCTCGTCATAGAGGAGGAATAAGAAGAGAACGAATCTTTCCTTAGAAAGTTAATTCCAACATTACAGTGTCTAGAATACAGCGTCTAGAAATCCTAGTGTGGAAATATGCTATCCAAACAATGCTAAAAATTTGTATCCCGTAAATGTTCGACGATACTGCTAAAATATCTGCGGGATTTTCGTATTACATTGTATAGACTAGCAAAATCTTACAGTTGTAGGAAATATCCAGCAGATGTCGCTGCGATCTTTATATTTCAGCAGCATCGGTGCATACTTAAGGGATACAATATTTTAGCGCTTTTTTAAGTGTTAAAGGGATAGCCGGTTTCCACACTATATCTAGATCGCTATATCTAGAATACATAGTGTGGAAATCTGCTATTCAAACAGCGCTAAAATGTTGTATCCCTTAAATGTACAATGACGCTGAAATCCAGGGAGCCGATCGCAGCGACATCTGCGATATATTTCCAGATTTCAAAGTAAACATCGTATTATTACAGCGTCTAGACCAAATTTGGTCTAGACAAATTTGGTCTGTCTCCAAGACGATTAAAAGTATTACTGGGATAGTCGATTTCCACACTATATATTCTAGACGCTGTAATAATACGATGTTTACTTTGAAATCTGAAAATATATCGCAGATGTCGCTGCGATCGGCTCCCTGGATTTCAGCGTCATTGCACATTTAAGGGATACAACATTTTAGTGGTGTTTGGATATCAGATTTCCACACTGTGTATTCTAGACGCTGTACTGGTGGTATTTACGGCTACGCCGTACTGGCATCCTGGAGGTAAGCTGCTAGAATAATAGATCAAGATACCGCCAGATCTAGGATGTGACGTCAGGTGCATAAAGTCCAATACAATGACAGTTTTTTTGGGGGGTGGGGTGGAAACGGTATCCTCTCACCATCACGTAATGGTGAGAAGAGTGATCTTAGCCTCAAGAAAAGGTTAACAGTTATTGTTCCAGTTATTAGAAGTACAGCGTCTAGAATATATAGTGTGGAAATCGGCTATCCCAGTAATACTTAAAAAAGTGCTAAAATATTGGAACGCTTAAGTGTCAAACGATGCTGAAATCCAATGAGTCGATCACCGCGACATCTGCAGGATATTTTCTAAAACTCCAAGAAGGTGTATACGCTGTAAAAGTAGTAGTTTACTTTGAAATCCCCACGTAGGCATTCAAGAAACAATCGTCTTTGACCGTTGAAAATATACCGCAGATGTCGCTGCGATCGGCTCCCTGGATTTCAGCATCATTGCACATTTAAGGGATACAACTTTTTAGCACTGTTTGGGTAGCTGATTTCCACACTATATAGTCTAGACGCTGTACTCTAACGGTATAGCGCCTAGAGTACAGCGCCTAGAAGATACAGTGTGGAAAACGGCTACAAAATAGTGCTAAAAAATTGAATCCCATAAATGTACAACGATGCTGAATAACAAGATGTCGATCGTAGCGCCATCGTAGTGATTTAAAAACGATAGTCATTCTAAAAGAGACACTCTTTAACCTATTTCACGTATTTCCTTAACTAAATTAGCTTATAACAGACCAAAATATCTTATATTTATAGTTTTCGATATTTAACATTCTATAATTTTTGAAAACACAGTGTTTATATTAAAAGAGTTACGAGATGGCGCTCGTATCAGCATATTGCCGCTGAGCATTGTTGGAGATTTATGGGGTACAAGTTTTTAGCACTTTTTAAAGCATTATAGGAATAGCCGTTTTCCACACTGTATCTTCTAGGCGCTGTAGCCTAGGGTATATAGTGTGTAAAAGTAGTAGTTTACTTTGAAATCCCCACGTAGGCATTCAAGAAACAATCGTCTTTGACCGTTGAAAATATACCGCAGATGTCGCTGCGATCGGCTCCCTGGATTTCAGCATCATTGCACATTTAAGGGATACAACTTTTTAGCACTGTTTGGGTAGCTGATTTCCACACTATATAGTCTAGACGCTGTACTCTAACGGTATAGCGCCTAGAGTACAGCGCCTAGAAGATACAGTGTGGAAAACGGCTACAAAATAGTGCTAAAAAATTGAATCCCATAAATGTACAACGATGCTGAATAACAAGATGTCGATCGTAGCGCCATCGTAGTGATTTAAAAAGGATAGTCATTCTAAAAGAGACACTCTTTAACCTATTTCACGTCATTCCTTAACTAAATTAGCTTATAACAGACCAAAATATCTTATATTTATAGTTTCCGATATTTAACATTCTATAATTTTTGAAAACACAGTGTTTATATTGAAAAGAGTTACGAGATGGCGCTCGTATCAGCATATTGCCGCTGAGCATTGTTGGAGATTTATGGGGTACAAGTTTTTAGCACTTTTTAAAGCATTATAGGAATAGCCGTTTTCTACACTGTATCTTCTAGGCGCTGTAGCCTAGGGTATATAGTGTGGAAATCGGCTATCCTTGTAATCAGAGCCGTCCTTAGGGGTGTGCGACAGGTGCGGCCGCGCAGGGCCTCGCACCCGAAAAAAAAATTATACAAAATAGCTAAATATATATTAATCATTTTGTTGTGAGTTATTTCTTTCACAATAAAATTTATAAATATGTAAACATGCTTATTTATAAAAATGTAAAATGGTTTATCACTAAAATACTCGGTGCAAGCTGCTGACCCTAAGAAGAGAATAGCTTGTTTATAGCTTATATTAAACATATGGACATTGTTATATACTAGCCTCTAGCATGGGAAGTACCAGGCGCATAACAAATTTGGACAGGCACATGAACTGAATGTGAATTTTGTCAAGAGGCCGATGTTCTTGATGATTCTGACAAACTTCGCACTTTTAATCGTTATTTGTTACGTAACAACATGCTTTTTTTCCCTCCTTGTGCAATCAAACTCTCTTCTTTATTATACGACCGCCCGGCGTAGTCCGAGCCCGTAATAATAAGCTTAAAATACCCACAAACAGTAATGAATGATTTTATATTTTTAAACAAAAATCTTTCTTAACAAACCGAATGATGGAAGCCCCACTGACTCCGGCAGTGTAAACGCTCGAATGTGTATGATTTTATATTTTTAAATGAAAATCTATCCAAACGAACCTAGAGTTGGTGGCGCATTACATTCGGCAGTGTACAAAGGGTATGCTACATACGCTCCTGTCAGTTTTGATTTTATATTTTTAAATGAAATACCATCGTATCCTGGGGCGTGATAATAACTTTAGATTATCTAAAATCAGTGCTGAATGATTTAAATGAAAAAATTTCCAAACGAACGGTGTGTTGGCGGCCTCCCACTGCCTTCGCTGGTCTACACTCTCGAATTTGCCCGATTTTATATTTTTAAACGAAAATATTTTAAAGTTACCATTGGTCGGGGGTTCCACTGCCGAAGGCAGTGGAACATTATTAATAATCACATAAGATAATTACATTCAAATGAAGAATTAAAATTAAATAGTTTAGAATGGAAGAAAAGGGTGAATGAAAAAGTTATAATTATAAACTTCTATAAAAGAAAAAAGTATATTAAAAAGTATATTTATCTTTATGTTATATAATAATATCCTTTCCAATTAAAATTAATTTAAAAAACTATTTTAAAATATTTAAATTAAATCAAAAAACTTCTTTACTTTCAAAATTTAAATTCTACCTTTAAATATTCATTAATTTTCGTTAAGTTCGTTTTTCAGTTAAATTTCACTCAAAAACAATTTTAATTTAATCGCCATAAAAGATCGTCAAAAATTATCAATAATAAAATAATAAATCTTAAAATTAATACATTCTACTGTAATAGAATATTTTTATAATAATTTTCAAATCTAAAATTCATTATTTAACGTTATTTCATTCAAACACTTTTATTACTCTGTGTGGCATCGTCGATTTTAAAATCAACCAATCAGCATCTTTGGCGCCCAACGCTAGTTCGTTGATAGCGTCATCTCGCTCTCTTGGGCTTTGGACGGCGACGTGCCAAGAAGGGCATGGAGCTGCTCCGCAAAATTCTTCCTTTTTTACCGTTGGATTAAACAGATCCTTTGGTTCTTTTGTTTCTCATGATTTTGCCTTTAAAAGGAAATATCCTAATCAAAAGGGTGCTATAAAGTTAATGTCTACGAATTAGTGATTATCGGAAACTTCGTAATAAGGTTGAAAATAGCGGTGTCAAACCGTTACAGAAGAGTTACAATCAAATTTTTTGGAGTCACGGAATTTAACTGAAAGAAAATTCCCACTTAGAAAAATTATAATGGAGAGAAAAATAAATGTGTTACAAGAGGCATACTGGATAATGGTATTGGGATTTAATAGTTTCCTGAATATTTTACAAGATGTTGGTATGTAATCTTCATTCTTACACTAACTCTACGTAATTATGGATAAACGCCCTTTCCATTACAATTAATTTTTTGTCATCGTAAGGCTAATAAACTGATGATCTGTCTTTCTTAAATTATGCTGGATGACAACAAAAAATACAGTGATCCTAAGACTGCAATTTGACTTTGAACTTATTTTCAGAATAATGGACTCAACTACGAATCCCGATGCTTCAAAATTCGTAAATAATGATTAACTTGTTCAAACAAATTTAATTAATTGATCTCAGAAAAGTAAATGTTAATTAACCCATATTGATAAATAAGTATCAATGTTATTCTAAAAAAAAAAGTAAAAATGTATGTCATGAATGAGTGATTTATTAATATTTGTATGATAAGTGTGCACTTCTCTCCCCCCCCCCTTCTCCCCATTCAATAAATATAATATTTTAATAAAGGAAATTGCTTATTTAAATATATTTGTGTATTTTCCTGTGTTTCGATTTATGTGTCTCTTAATATTATCATAAAGTGCCAAATTAATTTATTACAATTATATATTAAAGATTTATTAATTATAAAGGTTCTAAAGTAAATATTTAACACTTGGCACAATTTAAATATGTTCAACATATACAATTTTCAAGCAAGAAGTATTCTCTCAGTTCAGGTGAGTCTAAAATTTATAATTTATATTTTACCATGACGTTACCAAGTTATATTTATTTACATCTCTCATATGCAATGTTTATCATTAACCACTAACGATCATTGGCCATATTTAATAGTAAACTTTCTCCTCTCCAATTCATATTAAAAATCACATAATATATATATAACTCCCAATTTTAATTAATTTAAATTCATTTTCTCCTTTCATCTTATTTATTTATTTTTTTTTCTTCCTAACACTTTAATTTAAAAAACCAAAATAAAAGCATAATCCTGTGCGTGCAATTGTGTATCTCATGCGAGCATTTTCAAAACATGATTGTGTTGTGTTGCAAATTTAGCGGAATATTTTTCGAAATATCTAGCAGAATTCCTGAATAGTTAAAGTGTTATTACACGAGGAGTCAAAGTCGCTTGAGATTCCAGGCGTCTAGTGACAACAGCCGCCTCACGGCCCGTCAGATTTCCTGAAACATACGTATTGTCTAAGCATTTCATTGGCTGTTCCGGAAAAGGCTTTTCCATCGTCAGATTTCCAAGCATTTGATTGGCTGTTACTGGCGACTCGCCTCGTTTCAGGTGTCAAAGACGCTCCGACAGAAAAGAATCGCTTGCTTTCGAAGCGACTCCCCTGGAGCCATAGGAATAACATGGAGACGCTTGGAATTTGAAGCGACGTTGACCCCTCGTGTAATAACACCTTTACTTTCACTTCATTAATTACGGAATGTTTGTTATTAAATAAAGCAAAAATTACTATTTGAAATTTCTGGAGTTGAATAAAAATTCGGCTGAATTGGCAACATTGGGAGGAATAGGAGGGTATTATCTGGTTTGGAAGGGGGCCTCGCAACAGTTCTTGCACCCAGCCTCGCTTTCGCTAAGGACGACTCTGCCTGTAATACTTAAAAAAGCGCTAATATATTGTATCCCTTAAATGTGCAACGATGCCGCTGAAATATGAAGATCTCAGCACCATCTGCAGGATATTTTCTACAACTGCAAGATATTGCTAGCCTACAGCGCCAAGAAGATACAGTGTGGAAAACGGTTATCCCTATAATGCTTCAAAAAGTGTTAAAAACTTGTATCCCATAAATCTCCAACAATGCTCAGCGGCAATATGCTGATACGAGCGCCATCTCGTAACTCTTTTCAATATAAACACTGTGTTTTCAAAAATTATTGAATATTAAATATCGGAAACTATAAATATAAGATATTTTATTAGATGTAATTAGATTACATCTAATATGACTTTTTACCAATTAAAATAATTGTGTGAAAATTAATCTAGTATAAGATATTTTAGTCTGTTATAAGCTAATTTAGTTAAGGAATGACGTGAAATAGGTTAAAGAGTCTCTTTTAGAATGACTATCGTTTTTAAAACACTACGATGGCGCTACGATCGACATCTTGTTATTCAGCATCGTTGTACATTTATGGGATTCAATTGTTTAGCACTATTTTGTAGCCGTTTTCCACACTGTATCTTCTAGGTGCTGTAGCTAGTCTATACAATGTAATACTAGTAATACGAAAATCCCGCAGATGTCGCTGCGATCGACACTTGGGATTTTAGCAGTATCGTCGCACATTTAAGGGATACAAATTTTTAGCACTGTTTGGATGGCATATTTCCATACTAGGTATTCTAGACGCTGTACTAACGGTCTGTAAAAAAAAGACACTTGGATGCTCCGCTTTAGCCTGTCTTTTTCGTTAGCCTCGTGTCCGTGAAGTGTTCCTCCAGTATCGCTCTTTTTTTTTCACCGGTGGTTAATGGAGGATACTCCAAATATGGGTTCGAGGCTGAAAAAAGGCACGTGATACCGGTAATTTTCCCAAGGAACTTCTAACTGATAAGAAGGGAAGATACTACTGCTACAGCGTCTAGAATACCTAGTGTGGAAATATGCTATCCAAACAATGCTAAAAATTTGTATCCCTTAAATGTGCGACGATATTGCTAAAGTCCCAAGTGTCGATCGCAGCGACATCAGCGGAATTTTCTTATTACATTGTATAGACTAGCAATATCTTGCAGTTCTAGAAAATACTCTGCAGATGTCGCTGCGATCTGTATATTTCAGCAGCATCGTTCCACATTTAAGGCTGTTCTTAACTGCTCTGCCCAACAAGCCCAAAACGTTTTGACACATTTACAAATTCATTTTTTAACGGAAAGTTATAAAATTGGAAAGCCTGGCCATGGAAGCGATTTGAAATTGAACTGTTTTTTCCATTTTTTGATCAATCAATTACCTATTGAGTTATAAGCGTTTTTGATCACGTGACAAGCACGTTTTCGCTCGCTCTTGAGTGCTTATTCTCCGTTCGCGCGGAAACTCAGTTCAAAACGTCCACTTTGACACTATTTTCTGAAAGATCTATTGTGTTTGCAAAAAAATGGAAAAAACAGCTCGATGACATCGTTTCTGAACAACAACACCAGCTAGTTTCATGCATTTTCGAACAAAAATAAATTAAAACTTAAGTCAGAAAGTTGCCCTTTTGATTTGAGAACTTAAGGGATACAATATTTTACCACTTTTTTAAGTATTACAGGGATAGCCAATTTCCACACTATATATTCTAGGCACTATACTACAGCGCCTAGAAGATACAGTGTGGAAAACGGCTATTCCTATAATGCTTTAAAAAGTGCTAAAAACTTGTATCCCATAAATCCCCAATAATGCTCAGCGGCAATATGCTGATACGAGCGCCATCTCGTAACTCTTTTCAATATAAAAACTGTGTTTTCAAAAATTATAGAATGTTAAATATCGGAAACTATATATATAAGATATTTTAGTCTGTTATAAGCTAATTTAGTTAAGGAATGACGTGAAATAGGTTAAAGAGTCTCTTTTAGAATGACTATCGTTTTTAAATCACTACGATGGCGATACGATCGACATCTTCTTATTCAGCATCGTTGTACATTTATGGGATTCAATTTTTTAGCACTATTTTGTAGCCGTTTTCCACACTGTATCTTCTAGGCGCTGTAGTGGAAATATTCTATCCAAACAGTGCTAAAAATCTGTATCCCTTAAATGTGCGACGATACTGCTAAAATTTCAAGTGTCGATCGCAGCGACATCTGCGGGATTTTCATATTACTAGTATTGCATTGTATAGATTGGCAATTTCTTGCAGTTGTAGAAAATATCCTGCAGATATCGCTGCGATCTGCATATTGCAGCAGTATCATTGCATATTTAAGGGATACAATATTTAGCGCTTTTTAATTATTACAGGGTTAACCGATTTCCACACTATATATTCGAGGCGCTATAACCACGTGATCAAAACGTAGATGGAATATCCTCCGTTTACCCAAAGAACTTCTAACTGATAATAAGGGAGGCTACTACTGCTTTCCGCATGAACTGTTTCACTGGTTGGCGAGGGTTTTTCATTACGTCCACGGAGCCTTCCCTTCTTTACGCTAGAAGTTTTTACTTGACCACGTGATCAAAACGTAGACGGAGTATTCTCCTTTTCAGATTTGCAATCTGCGGCTGCAACCGTTTCACCTGTATCCGCGGCACATGTAAAACAAACGCGCTAGCTGCTACTTCTAGCCTTCGCACAACGTGTTTCACTATAAATTGGATATCATGGATTTGTAGTTGGTTTGCCAATTCAATGATGAAGTAATTTTAGTAAAAACTCTTAAATAAAGGTTAATAACTAAATATTAATGAGGGGTCATTATGGAAAATGAAAATATGCCGGACGAAGTTTCAAGATTGGAGAAGCTATTTCCAAATGCTGTTTCAGGTGACTATACCGATGAGAAATACAAAATTATTTCAGCGATAGTAAACTTTATGAAGAACCTTACTGAAATTTATCAATACTTTTCTTGTGATAAAGTAATATTTATTATTGGTTCAACTGGCGCTGGTAAAAGTACTTTGATGAATTATCTATCTAAAGAAGATAATTTATTAGTTTCTGAATACGGTAAATTATATGCTAAAGATAGTATAGCTGATATTGGAGAGGGAACCACAGGCTCAACTACTTTATTTCCTAATAGATGGAAACACAGTGACATAGAAGGAGTCTTTATAGATTGTGCAGGGGATTTTGATACTAGGGGATTGATAACAGAAGCTATTAACTCTAAAATTAAAGCTCTTATGGCAAATAGTGTAAAATCTGCAAAAATAGTGTTTGTTATTCCTGAAGCGTCTCTTAGTGCTGAATGTACTTATGGAAAAATTTTCAAAGAGGCTCTAGATAAAAATGCTAAATTTTTCAATGATATAAATCATTTTAGAGATAATATTGTTCTTGTCATTTCACACGCTAATCGCAATATAAAATCTTCTGAAATGATTAATATGCTACTACACAATGTATTGGAACAATCTTCTTTAAATAATTACACTGATACTGTCAAACATGTAATTGAACAAAAGAATATGGTTACGTTTTGTAAACCTTCTGAAGAAGCAATTTCTAGCAGTTTATATAATGCTCCTACATGGAATACTCGTGAAAGGCAATTGATAATAAAAAAAATCACTGCATTAAATTTTATTGCCATTCCGCAAAAAGATTTCTTCAATATTTCCTCGTCTCTGGAAGTTAAAGTGCAAATGGGCAAGGCACTTACTATAGTAAAAAAAAAAGCAGCACTAATTTTAATGAGTGCAGTTGAGGAGGCTGTAACACCTAAATTGTATATGCAACAGAAATGCAGCTTTTTGCAGATTTTTTGGAACAGTTGGTAACTAAAAAAATTTCTACTGGTTTAGAGCAATATGTAAAATACATAAATTATAATAATTTTCTCGCAATATCTCCTGATCCTGAGGTGATCAACAGATTAATGGATGAGTTAAAGTACTTAGAATCCTTTACTAATGGTCAACAAAACAATAGAGGAAATTATGATTGGAATAATCTCGCAGGAGTTCCTTCTTTATTGCATAATATACGTGATGAAGTCATTGCTATTATTAAGTCTTCTGAGTTATTTACAGAATTTGGCTCATATAACAATTTAATAGTTAAATGTAGTTTCTCAGATTCGGAAAGTGTAAAAAAATGTTTTAAAGAGCTTCATGACAAACATAAAGAAAAATGCACTATTGAGTCACACAGGTATAATACTAATTCGAAATACTATTATGATAATCAAGTGGAAGAATTTGATTATATGGAGAGAGAACCTCATGCAAAAATCGAAACCTATGAGGAGGATGTACCTTATACAACAATCCAAACCTATGAGAAGGATGTACCTTATACAAAGACAGAGTATTATACTGAGGACGAAGCAGCTCCAATTAGAACTGTTATTGTTGGTGTTGTATCGGTTGGTTTAATACAGAGACAAGCCTGTCTTTAAAAATGTTACTAAAAAACAATTTAACGAGTCTGAATATAAAAAAGATATTGAACAAATAGATGATGTTACAACTAAATTACGTAAGAATATTATGGTAATTTTAGATAAAATGAAATTGTCTAATCAAACTATAGAAGTTATGCTCAGTGAGGATGTGCTCAATAAAGTTAAAATGAATACCAGTAAAAGTCAGGAGCATACTCAAGAACAGTTTTCTACTCCATTTAAGGATTTATACGAGCAATGGAAATGTTTAGAATATCAATCGCTTTTCTTAAATAAGCCTTATATGTCTCTTGATATAAATAATATGGAACAGTTGTTGGGTGAAGATTAAACTTTTATAAAGTGAATAGTTGTAACAAGGATTAAAGAGCACTATAGGCCGATTGGCGTAATCTGTACGAAAATTCTAATGTGTGATTTATAGACATAGTTAAATTGCCTTTTTAATTTGTAGCTAGTGATGCAGATTGTTTTTGTTTAACGACTAACATGAGTTTGTGAATATATTTGAAATTTTCCATGGAAATTGTTTAACAGCTAGCACGAGTTTGCGATTATATTCGAAAATTTCCATAATAAATGGTTCTTTTCATAATCATATTTTTTGTTAATGGGTCATAATTTTTGTTAGAATCTTTAATTCCTTCTATACAAGAACTTGTCTTTATATTTTTCCCAAGAAGTTTTTCAGCAATAGTCCCCTATTATGATTGTAAAATAATGCTCCTGATTTTGTAATTGCTTTTGAGGTTCTGAGCTTTAAATATCAACGCTACTAGGAAAAACAATTATATATAAATGAGTTTTGTACCCTTTCTACTTTGCTATTCAGAAAGCTAAAAATGGTCTAATCGGGTGGAATATAATTTTTTGTTCTTTTAGATAACCTTGTACTAGAACATAAGCAAAAAACCTGCCGTTATCAGTTTGAATGTTTTATCGGAAATAGTATGTGCACTAAATACTTGCACTAAAAAGAATAAAGTATTTGCTGCCGTGTCTCATAAAAGCTAATATTTTATATGAAGTGCAGTCGTCTATGGCAGTATATTGATATAAATTACTAGTAACTTTACGTACACCCATTTGTACTGTTATTCCTGGAACCATTGTGCAATAATGTTTCACTTGGTTACAGCGTTATAAATTTAACCTCCAACATTGTTGTTTCAAATTCAATACTTTACAGTAATGCCAACTTTTGAAAAATATTAGGTGGGCTCAAATTTTGGAGTAAAATAACATAATTTTTTCCCCTTCTGGAGCGTGAGTATGGGGAGAGTGTAGAGGGGGGAATGACTAAAGAGGAAAATTAGGTCATATTATGGTTTTTCTAAATAAAATATAATTATAATTTAATTTCCCCCTTAAGTTCTCCCTTTATAAATACCTTTAATACAGTAAATTCTGTCTAAGGCGGACTCGGTGCAAGCCGGAAATCTGTCTACCGCGGAAAATTTTTCCAGTCCTGGCGATCCCATAGAAAATAACATTAATTCTTGTTGCATAAGCCGGAATCTGCCTAACGCGGAAACGGAACTGTTTTTAAGGTCCCACCAAAACCAAAATTTCACATAAGGCGGAAAAAAGGACATTTTAAGCATGAAAAGCATTCTGTTTACGAAACTTTAAAAGTGATATACATGGGGCTTTTGGAAAAAAAAATCTGGCGAAATTAAACTTGCTAAAATAACATTTTAATCAGACAGACGAATGCCTTAATGAATCAAAATAAAGAAAAAATGGTCAGCAGCGAAAAATATTTTTAAAACTAAGGTTTAAGTTAAACTTGAGAGTTTAATTTTTCTTACCACTTTACCCCTATAACTTTTTATTTTCTTCTAAATTTTTACTTATAATGAATTTGCATAATACCCACAGGACATTCAAATAAGAAATAATAAAAATGTAGTACTTTTAATACAGAATTTTTGTATAACATTGTCTTAAAGGGGTGTTAAAGAAGGGACGGTAAGGTAAAAAAGGGGGATGGTATAGGAGAAAAGGGACGAAATGGTAAAAAAAGGGACAGTAAGGATGGAACGGTAAGGAAAATTATCACCTATTTTTAGGAAAATCATGTTAAGACTAAGTGATAGCCACAATGTTCATTGATTTTTAGAAACAATCGTTAACATTGGATTAATTTTTTTAAACCTCGAAAAGTCCAGGAAAAAACCTTGGTGACGGTAAGACTACCAATAAAGTCACGATCTTGAAATTGATATTTAAATGCTGATTTAAATTCTGTAGTAAATTTCCTGTCAAAGAATTTGACATTCTTTCTCTAGCATACTTCAGCATGAGAAAAAACTTGAAAAAAATTCTGTGGCTGCATCTGAAGTGATTTTCTGTATAAGTTTAGCAAGAGGGACGGTAATGGTGTTATTACACGAGGACTCAAAGACGCTTGGAATCCCAGGCGTCTAGCGACAACAGCCGCCTCACGGTCCGTCTTTTCCAAGCATTTCATTGGCTGTTCCGGAAAAGGCTTTTCTATTATCTGATTTCCAAGCATTTGATTGTCTGTTACTGGCGAGTCGCCTCGTTTCGGGCGTCAAAGATGCTCCGACAGAAAAAAGACGCTCGCTCTCCAAGCGACTCCCCTGGTGCCATAGGAATAACATGGATACGCCTGGAATCTGAAGCGTCTTTGACCCCTCGTGTAATAACACCATAAGGATGAAAAACCCAGGGACAGAGTTAAAATAATATCAGCGGTAAAAATGTGTGCAGGTTAATTTTTTGCTACATATTTATATAAAACAATTGTCCCAGTTTCGGAAAAAAATTACATTACATCGAATTACTTTTATTGAAACAATTTTATACAGACAGCTCCAAACTTAAAAATCAGCATCAGGGACACGGGACGGTATAGGAGTTTTCCTGGTATTTGGACCCCCCACATCGTCCAAAACTTACCTCGTTGATATTGTTATGCAATCATGCAATGGGATGTTCCCCAATGTATGAAATAATAATAATAATAAAAAAACACACACAGTGTATTAAAATAAAAATTATTATTCAGGAACATGAAAGTCAAGATTGTGAGAATGCCCCACATACGTCATATAATCAATGCCGAGAATTTTAATTTAATTCCGTAATAGTTTAAAAAAGTTAATTTAACTAGAAACTGTTTAAATTTTAAGAAATTTTTGCATTTAAAAAATAAAATCATTTTTCCTATATAAATTTGCATGTAAAAATTATTATTAGAATGGTGCACATTTATGAAAATAAGTATTTTCTAAAGTACAATATATTACGCTTTAAGCTTGTACTGAAATTCAAAGTGATAGCTTACTGTCTCATTCCCGAAGTTATTTTGTCTCTGTGTGTGTTTTTGAGTGTAAACTTCAAATTTGCAGGTATTACAGCAGTACTAATAAATTGAATAGCATTTCTCATTTATCTGTAATGACTTTCAGAATTTCAGTTTTCAACCAATTTTAGAGTCAGGACAATCAATGAAAGATCCAACCTTTTTATCGAAAACATAAAACGCTATTAGATTAACGTATGCTTCATTCCAATAAATCGTGTGTTCAGAAAACTCGATCATAGCACGGGTTATTTGTTCTTCGTCGTTTTATCTTGTCTAAGGATATTAGTAAGTGCATCGTAAAAATGTCTTCAAAATCTAAATTCAGTATTCCATCGCCGCAGGATAAAGTCGAAGTTATCAAACTACAAGAAAAATAATTATTCTGTAGGAGATCTTTGTATTGGGTTTAATTATGGTAAAACTCAAATTTATGATGCTTAAGAAGAGAGAGTTGAAAACATCCAATAGAAAGAGGAAACGTGCTTTGAAAGATGAAGTCCTGAAGATGTGCTTGTGAAGATGCTTTAACTTTTGAATGTTTTTCGAGTGAAAATTTTGCTCGCATCTGGACTATATTGCGAAAAAATGGGTAAAATGGATTTTAAGGCTTCTAGGAAATGGTTAATGAGTTTCCATAATCTACACAACATTGCCATGAAGCATGCTTGCTGACACCCGAAAAATATCCCACCGCATGAAATTCGGGAATGGAAAGGAAACTTTCATCTACTGATTTAAAGATATCAAGAGAAGGACATATATCATGACTGTACTATTTTATAGTGTGTGCCAAATAAGTCCCTTGTAAAAAGATGAAGCTAGTGCCACTGAGGTAAAACCTTCAACGAGAGTGTCACTGTTTTGCTTTTTGCGAATTTGTAGGGCAGTTTAAAAAGTTAATGATTGGGAAATTGAAAACTACATTATATTTCAAGAATGTAAATATTGTTAAACTGCCTGTGACTTGGAGATCTGAGAAAAAATACTGGTTGTCGTCTAACTTTTTCTTGTTCAGAGAAATTAAAAATAAAATAATACCGATAATAACATACTTACGTATTAGTGCAAAATGCATGGTAAACCGGAAGGAAAAACAAACATCAATAAAGAATTATTTTTTAATTTTTTTAAACTACTATGCGAAATATGAAGTATGTAATTGTATTGATTAAATTAAATGATTTTCTTTAAATTTCAGAATTAGAGCAATTTCGTATTGGTAATATTTATTTTTGTGTTCAAATAATGAGTTTCAAAATTATTAAAAACAATAATCTAATTTCATTAAAAATTTCATTTTAGAGAACATTACTAAAAGTTACCAACGTAAAAAAAATAAGATTTGACGCATTTTCTTGGAGGGGGGAGGGGGGGGCTCTTTTGTATAAGCCGGAATATTGTCTACCACGGAAAATTTTCTCAGTCCCTACCGATTCCGCCTTAGACAGATTTTACTGTATTTATAAATAGAATAAAAATTGCTTATTGAAAGTACAAAATAACTAAATATAAAAAAAAAACATGCATTTTAGTCACCGACGTGCTTTATGGATTCAAGACATTAAAACCGGACAGCAAAATATGAAAGAAATTTATTTTGTAGAAATTTAATTATACATCTGCTGAATGAGATTTCAGTGCTTCTGTAAGTGATGCAAGTCCTGTAAGCGATGTCTTATTTTTTTAATAATTATTTTTAGAACGGCAATAAAACCAAATTTTATTTCAGAGTTTAAATTTAAGTACTGCGCGGCAGCGCAGTACTTTATTTCCAGTGTCACTTCTCAATGTTAATTTATCATAGTAAATATAGCCTGTAGAGCTCATAACTTTTTCTTGTTTATCTTCCCACCGTTTTGTCCCCGATGCCACAATTTTTTTATTCTTTGCTAATTCTAATAACATTATAAATTTAAAGTGTGAATGTTCTCCTGACGTCAGGGTCAAAACGGATGATAAAATGCCTTTGCATATGGGTGAATTATATATCATGGGATAATTTTTATTTGCGTTATTCAAACTTTTTCTTAATTCCAAATTTCGCTTTTAGAATCAACGAACATTTTTCCTATAAAATTTTTATTTTTTTCTTCATTTTTGCAAATAATTTAAAAGCCGTAATAATTTGTCTATTTTCAGTTGAAAGATTTCCACGTGAAAAACGAAGCCGAAATAGTTTTTAAGAATTAAAAAGATGAATATGGCATCATAGTGGAAATAAAAATGACATTTTCAAACAGATTTGTAAGTTCAGATTGGAAGTTTTTCTCCAAGCTACACAAACCTGCATTACTGCACTGGTGAAGCATTTTGAATTATACATAGGTAAATTGCATCACATTGTGATGCGATACCACATAAATCAAAGCCTGATGATGGTACCCTCCATTAATTTTTAATGCAGTGCTCGTCTGAATGCAGTAGTTGTTAAAACTTGATATACTAAACAAAAATTGAATTTACAGAACAGATGAAAATTTATTTCCTACACTATTTAAGCCCAAGAAGGGACAGATATTAAAATATTTCATTCAATTCGTTTTACATTTAATGTTAAATTTTTGTAACAAATAAGTTAAAACAAATGAACATAAAAATTCATACAATATACTTTGAACACCCGAAAAACTTGGATTCCGTTCAAATGACAGCAAAATAAATCTTAGACCCTTTTAAACTTCTGTATTTTGCATGTATCTTATTTTATGTACAATCGTCATAAACATAATACAAAATATGCAATACAAATATTTACAACTTAAATTTGGAAAAATAAGATTTATTTAGATTTCATTTGAACGGGATCAAAGTTTTTAAGGTGTTTAAAGTATCATTGTATGACACTTTTTTTTTTTTTGTTGTTGTTGTTCAACTGGTTTAACTTATTTGTTACAAAAATTTAACATTAAATGTAGAACGAATTGAATGAAATATTTTAATCTGTCCCTTCTCGGTCTTAAATAATGCAGGAAATAATTTTTTTTTTTTTAATTTGTTCTGCAAATTAAATTTTTGTTCAATAAATGAATAGCTAAATAAATCAATGGAAATCGGATGGGAAAAAATTATTGGGTGTGCTCGCGCCTCAAGGGTCCATGTAAGTTGGCACCACTGATACTTTATGTATAGTAGCTGTAGAAAATTAAATTTAATCTAAACGTTTTAACTCATTCTGAATATTTCTTTCACTTAATCTTTCTTTACGTTTAAGAAAGTAGAAAAAAAAAGGTGCAATTGTTTTTTTTCAAAGGATGTAGATGTCTTTAATTTTTCGCTTATATCATGCAGTCCCTCTATCCCAAGTAACTCAATGTTTATACCATTTGCTCAAATTACTTTGAGCAAATGGTATAAACATTGAGTTACTAGGGATAGAGGGACTGCATGGTTACAATGTTGTCCCTTGAATGGTTACAATTTTTTCTGCATTACCTCCATTTTTGTATGGATAGTATTCTCGTGATGTCGCAGTTGGTAAAATGGCGGTGTGATAATTTGTTTTAAGCTTCGCATTCGTCAGTTTTTACCCGGCTGCCAAGAAGGGTTATGTGTTTCACGCATATCTGTGCGTATGTGGATTTCTTTATACCCTCGAAACATCCAAACGGCCGGATGGATTTTAATGAATGAGGTCTCTATCGATTCATCTTAACCGTCCAATGGTTATAGGCTAGGTTTTGTTTTATAAATTCAAAATGGCGGCCTTAAAATACAAAAATGGCGGTAGAAACGAAAAAAATTTTTACGCACTATATTGAGTGGTATATCATTGGATAGGTCTTTCAAAATTAAGACGATGTTTCATTGACTATTTTATAGTCAGAAGCTCCGTTTAACCCCTTCGGGACGATCGTCTTTTACAGAATTTTTAATCTGTTATCACCGGTTTTTTGAAACAAATGTTTGTCTCATTGAATCGGGAAAATGATCGGATTAAATAAGGCAAAATTTGCAATAAAAATTTACTGGTGAGAATAATCACTGATTCTGATCCCCTTACGCGTCACGAAAACCGGTTCTCGTCCCCAAGGGGTTAAATATTACACAAACTGGAAGTTGTGTAAGTAGGATCTCCAGGGCCGAAACTAGCCTTTTTTGCGCCCGGGGCGAACATGAATTGTGGCGCCCCCCCCCCCCGCCCCTTCTTTCTTCCTCAAAGTATATTTACAAAAAGAATTTTACTAATGGCCGACTTATTTTAAAATTCAAAATATATAATTATAAAATATGTAACATTGAACTACAAGAATTGAATGTGACGTTTGTTGCAATTATAGTTCGTTCACATAAAAGTATTCGCATGTATTACCGGCTATTTACAGTGTTTGCTTATACAGTAGAATTCCGATTATGAGAGTCCCGTTTAACCGAGTTTCCGCTTTAACAGAGTTATTTTCTTCTGATGGACTGATGGCTTTCATTATTATGAAACAGCCATTAAAAATAAAGTGTTAGGTGAAGATGAAAGAGCAGTAGTAAAAAGTTTGAACTCTGATTTTCTAAAAAAAAAAAAAAGTATGGCCATTTTTTTTTCCCCCATTCTGACCAGAAAATCAGAGTTCAAACTTTTTACGACTGCTCTTTCATCTTCACCTAACACTTCATTTATAATGGGTGTTTCATAATAATGAAAGCCATCAGTCCATCAGAGGAAAATGATCTATTCTAAAGGTATAATCTTTCATTTGGCGCCTCTGGCGCCTGGGGCACATGCCCCCTCTGCCCCCCCCCCCTAGTTTCGGCCCTGAGGATCTCTAGCTTTACTGCAACTCTAACGATCATAGACCTCATCAAAACAGCGTTTATAGATAGGAACTAACAATTAAACACAACTTAAAGGTCATCAATACAAGTAAATAATAATAAAAAAAAATAGGTAAGTAATATTAAAAAAATAGTTTCACATTGATGAGAAATAATTAGTTCGCTTTTTACGTAGTCTGTTTTTTGATTTTTTTAATTTAATTAGTTTATTCACTATTTTTCTTCGTAATGTTATTTTACTGTCACACTTGTGAGATCAGAAACGAAATTAACGGAAATAAGATTATACTTCGTTATTAATAAAAAAAATTATAAAATTTATATTTGCAAAATTTAAATGATATATTCTAAATACCAAAAAATTAACATTGAAATCATGAAGTAAAAGCATATTTAACTAAAATAAGTTTCATTCCCATAATTTATAAATAAACCTCCTATTTAACCACTGGAAATTTCCAATTTTTTTAGAAAATAGATATTGGCTATAACTTAATTTATTTTAATGTTATATTTCTAATTCGAAAATAACACAAAATGAAACTGAAATTAAATGGATATTTGTTATATTTTCAAATCTATTAATATCTGTTCTTTCATTAGCAGAACAATAAAAACGTGAATTCTTCAAGAATGTAATACTTTTCAATGAGCGATTTCCCAAACAGCTTCTTTTTTATAGCTTCGAACCCTACTCAAGAATAGGGTTCTATGGACCCTATATTTTAGGTAGCTTTCTTTACAAAAAGCTACCTATTGCAGCCGTTCGGAGGAAAGCGATTTCAAAAAATTTTGGTATATTTTCATCGATCATGACCCCCAGACCTCGAAACCACCCCCCGTTCAAAATTAATATGCATATATATCTATCTATCTATATATATATATATATGACCTATGTCACACTGTAACTCCCATAATTATGAACCGATTTCGATGTAATTCGGTGTGTACATAGTACATACCAATGTCTCGACCGAGTTCGTTGGCCAGCTTCATCCGCCGTTTTGTTTCAAAATGGCGACGATTTAAAATTTAAAAAAAAATTTAAAACTTGAAATGTGGTACCAAAAAATTAAAAATGGAAAAATATTTTTTTCTTATGTATTTGACCTTCATACAAAGATTACGGAGCAGTTTTTGTTTCGTCTATATCTTAAAAAATGGCAGAGTTATAGCATTTTGAATTTCTAGCGTGGCTGACATTTTGAAACGTCCTGAATTTTGTCACGCGATAAAAGGCGTATTTATGAACCGATTTGGATGCAATTCGGTGTGTACATAATACATACCAATCTCTCGACCGAGTTCGTTGGCCAGCTTCATTCGCCATTTTGTTTCAAAAGGGCGGCCATTTAAAATTTTTTTAAAAATTTAAAACTTGAAATGTGGTACCAAAAAATTGAAAATGGAAAGCTATTTTTTTCTTATGTATTTGACCTTTATACAAAGATTTCGGAGCAGTTTTTGTTTCGTGTATATCTTAAAAAATGGCTGAGTTATAGCATTTTGAATTTCTAGCGTGGCTGACATTTTGAAACGTCCTGAATTTTGTCACGCGATAAAAGGCGTATTTATGAACCGATTTTGATGTAACTTCGTTTATACATGGTACATACCAATGTCTCGACCGGGTTCGTTGGCCAGCTTCATCCGCCATTTTGTTTAAAAATGGCGGCCATTTAAATTTTTAAGAAAAATTTAAATTTGAAATGTGGTACCAAAAAATTGAAAATTGAAAAAATATTTTCTTCTTATGTGTTTGACCTTGGTAAAAAGATTTGGGAGCAGTTTTTGTTTCGTCTATATCTTAAGAAATGGCTGAGTTATAGCATTTTGAATTTCTAACGTGGCTGACATTTTGAAACGTCCTGATTTTTCTCACGTAATAACAGGCGTATTTATGAACCGATTTGGATGCACCTTGGTGTGTACATAGTACATACAAATATCTCGACCGAGTTCGTTGGCCAGCTTCATCCGCCATCTTGTTTCAAAATGGCGGCCATTTAAAAAAATTAAAAAATAAAAAATTTTAAATGAGATACCAAAAAATTGGAAAATGAAAAAGGTTATTTTTTGTATGTGTTTGACCTTAATACAAAGATTCCGGAACAGTTTTTCTTTCGTCTATATCTAAAAAAAAATGGCTGAGTAATAGCATTTTGAATTTTTCTTGTGGCTGACATTTTAAAACGATCTGATTTTTGTCACGCGATAACAGGCGTATTTATGAACCGATTTGGATGTAACTTGGTCTGTACATAGTACATACCGATGTCTCGATCGAGTTCGTAGGCCAGCTTCATCTTGTTTCAAAAGGTTTGCCATTAAAAAAATAATTTAAAATTTAAAATGAAGTATTAAAAAATTGGAAAATGAAAAAGATTTTTTTTATGTCTTTGGCCTTGATACAAAGATTCCGGAGCAGTTTTTGTCTCTGAAAATTTGTTCTTTTGTTTATATCTTAAAAAATGGTTGATTTATAGCACTTTGAATTTCTAGCATGGCTAACATTTTGAAACGATCTTGTATTTGTCACGCGATAACACACGTATTTGCCTATTTCGATGTAAGAAGGCATGTGGATAGTATACATCAACACCTCGACCAAGTTCACTGGCCAGATTCATCAGCCATCTTGTTTCAAAATGGCGGCCATTAAATTAAAAAATATATATATATTTAAAGTGAGGTGCAAAAAAATTAGAAATTGAAAAAGGTTTATTTCTTAAGTATTTGAGCTTGATATAAGGATTCAGGAGCATTTTTTGTTTGTCTTTACCTTAAAAAATGGCTCAGATATAGCAGTTTCAATTTCTATTGTGGGTGACATTTTGAAAAATCTGATTTTTTGTATGCGACAGCACTCCTATATATTAACCGATTCTGATGTGAGTGAGCATGTGCACAGCAATTACTAAGGTCTCCACCAAGTTCGTTCACTGCTTAGCCTCATCCACCATGTTGTCTTAAAATGACAGGCACTTTAAGAAATTGCCGAATTTGGCAGCCAAATATAAGTTACTTTAAAGAAAAGCAGCTTGGATAAAGCTGACTAATTTCGCGAAATTCTCATTCATTATATTGATAAAAATTAGTATTGAATCTTCTATATTCGGTTTCCACTAAATTGAGCTTCGTGTGTTTGAATGATATAAGTTGGCTTTTTTAAAATAAGGATTATGAAAGCTACCTCTTCCTCCCGGCACTGGCCGGAAGGACTTTTTCCAATTTAAGAGTAATTTATTCTTGGGTTCCATGGTGCCATTTTAATAATTAACCGTATTGAGTACTTGGTACTCTGCCAATAAAGAGTGGTTCAAAAAAATTTAATATTTTAAGCATATTTAAAGACGAATGAGTTTATAACTGATCTTTAGAAAAGTTATTCGAATATAAATGTATAATACACTGCTCAAAACAATTAAAGGATATTGCAGTTTTAGGTGGATTTTGTATCTGGTAAACTGTTTAGCTGATTGATACATGGTCGACAGACATAGTAGGTTATATGAGAATAAATTACACATGTTTGGCAGAAAAAAATGCATTTTATTGCGCATTTGTGTACTAAAGGAAAAAAACACAATTTGTGCATATGAGAAAAAAAGAATAAGAAAAGGTGTTTTCTTCAAAGAAAATCATTTTCAGTAGGGGGTATGGTTTCCCCGGGCGGCCAGCAACGTTGAACACCTTTGAGGCATGGATTCAATGAGGCTATTAATGACGAGTTGGGGTATTCTGCCCCACTCTTCCAGAAGCGCTCTTTCCAGTTCTTGGAGAGTTTGTGGGGGTTGTTGGCGGCCAGAAACTCGTCTTCCTAGAGCGTCCCAAACGTGCTCGATTGGATTCATGTCTGGAGAACACGCTGGCCATTCCATTCGAACGATTCCTTCTTCGAAAAGGAAATCCTTCACCAGGTTTGCACGATGTGGCCTGCAGTTATCGTCCATTAAAATGAAGTTATCTCCGATTGCTGCAGCGTAAGGGACTACAATAGGTCTGAGGATCTTATCCCTATATCGGCGACCAGTCAGAGCTCCATCTCGAATGATGTAGAGGTCAGTGCGCCCGTCAATGGAGATGCCACCATACACCAACACTCCTCCACCGCCAAATCTGATACTTTCGTGCACGAACGCAGGATTATTCCTACTGCCACGATCCCTCCAGATGAAAATACGCCTATTATCCGGATGCACAGAAAAACGGGACCCGTCAGAAAACAGAATATTGCTCCATTCATTTCTCCTCCAGTTGACATGCTCGGTTGCCCACTCCCTGCGGTCGCGACGATGCCTTGATGTTAATCTAACACATACCATCGGTCGGCGAGCATACAGACCTACAGCATGGAGCCGGTTTCGGACAGTCTGAGTTGAAATCGTGGTGCCTGTAGCCGAGCGAAGGTGTTGTTGGAGAAGAGTAGCGTTCTTGGTTCGGTGTCTCCGAGCTGTTAACGCTAAATACCGATCTTCATTGGGCATTGTTGCCCGTCTACGACCTTGCCCTGGTCTTCGGCCTGCACATCCACTCTCCAAAAAACGGTTCCAGATCCTGGAAATGACACTTTGTGACACTCCAATGGCTTGCGCTACTTCGGCTTGAGTTTGGCCCCCTTCTAACCTACGAACAATTCTCAAAGTTTCTGAATCTGTCAAATGACTTCGCTGAGACATCGTACTCATCGAAACAAAGCAATCACTGAATGCCGATCATCCTTGTCTTCATTCTCTTTTATCCAGTTGAAAGTCAAATTTCATTCGCTGCCGCTGAAGCGACGTTTTTGACGTCGAACTCAAAATTTGCATACTCCACAGTTTGAAAACCAGAAAAATTTGCATTTGTGATTCTCTTCTTCTATTTTCGGCAAAAAAAATTTCGTTTATATCTTTATTTTATATAAAACTTCAAATATCCTTTAATTGTTTTGAGCAGTGTATATTCAATGATTCATAAACTATTTACTCGGTACATTAAAATATATCTACAAAATATGGAAAAAGGTAAGAAAAAAATGTAAAATCAAATCGGATTAAATTTTTTTTATTTATGCAATCAAAATTAAGTAATTTTTAAATCTGTAGGAAAAGGCTATGATTTTGGATAAACAATTTGTGGAAGCAGAAATACAGTAAATACAAAATAATTATTAAATTTGCTATGGTGCAAAAACGCCAATCATTTTATATTTTCGGGATATGGGCATTCCTTTTATTCTTGTAAATTTCGCCTGCCTCAGAAAAATGTGTTTACTGCAAGTGCACTGCTAAATTAACATCCTTATATACTGTACTGTACGTATTAAAGGAAAAGAAACTGTAAAGCCAATTCAATTTTTTTTTTTTTTTATCAAAAGAAAATAAGGTACAGTAAAAAATAAAACATTTCCTTATTCAATGAACTGTTACAACAAGCAATAACCACTTTTGACAGGCATTGCATGTATGAGAATAGTAATGATGGGTTAACCCTTTATGTACTGAATTATGAATTCATGAAAAATTTATCTTCTAGAGCCGCCTTCGTGAATTGTTTAAACTACATTAGATGATTTACATAATCATTTAATAAATTTTAGGGTTGAAAGATTTAGGATTAATAAAATTCGAATGTATAGGGATTTTGTGCAATATTTATAACCTCACTCAAATCCTTTTATTTTAAATATTTTTCTTAGTATTTTGTAGAATTGGGAAATGTACAAATATAATGTTCTTACGATAGAAATATTTCCGAATTGAAAAAATTACCCCCCCCCCCCTCCCCTCCAACGCCAAGAAAGCTGCAAAGGCAAAATAAATCGTCGTTTAAAAATATTTTTGTTTTGTGTAACCAATAATGCTTTTGGAACAAGATAAAGTAATGTATCTATAACTCATTCTAAACTGTATTACAACTAATTGATGTATTAAATGAATTTTATAACAAGTTATTTTAATGGTACTTATAAGTGCCGTCAGTAGATAATGGGTTAAAGAATCTGTTTTAATTGCATATTGATTGTCCTTTTAATATAACAATTTTTTCATATTTTTTGTTACTGTTATAAAATTTTTGAATTTATAAAAATTGTCTTTAAAAGATGCACAGTAAATTAAATTTTTAATTGAAGTTAATTAAAAAAAAGGATTATATACACACTCCTTGAGGTATTATCCCAAAGCTCACTTCATATGTGCATCAATGATTCTTTCTTACACATAATTATTCATTTCAGTACTTGGTATATGGCCAAGTATTCAGCTAAAGTACTATTCGGTACACAACTATTAATAATTATAATCTTACATTGTTATTGTATTTAAACAGGGTTGGCTTGATTTTGGCCAACTCAAAAAAGCCCAAGCGGGATTTTTTCAAAATTCTTATTTAAAATTTTACTTATCTAATTACATTAACATTAACTACAGTAGAACCTCTTTTATCCGAAACTCTTTTAACCGAAACTCTCGGTTAACCGAAATCCATTTATAAAGTTTTTTTAATCTTACTATCATATTCCTTGTGGGCAAGCGGTGTTTTCCAAACTACAAGTATGAGTACATATAAATATTTTCGATCCTCTCTCTGCGTTTCTTTGACTTTAACTTGTAGTGCCGTAAGCTGCAGAGTGGAACGAAGAAAACGAACAAATTAGTCAGCTTGATTCTTTTGAATGTTTCGCAAAAGGGTTAGCATAGCTGGAGCAGCAGAAAGTGTGATACTGGTGAACTAATGATATTAAAGTCCGTTATAGGGCTTCAAAGCAAAGGCAATCGAAACTGCGACAAACAAAACTTTTTTCAAACCCTTGTGATATATATAAAAGGTACTTAATTTCAAAATTACAATTCAGGTAATTTATTTTTGTTTCTGTTTTGCTATTGTTTTAATTTTATTAAGTGCTTGTTACCATAATAAGAAATATTGTATATATTTCTCTTTAATCTTAAAATTGAAGCATTCTCGATTATCCAAAAAGTTCGATTTTCCGAAAGAGGGTCGGTCCCAACTATTTCGGATAATCGAGTGTATACTGTACTTACTAACATTAACTTAAATCGAATATAATATGCATATTATATAATAGAAAATACCCTAGTAAACCTCGAACTAAAAAAGGGAAAAACAAGTTTGAAAAATGCTACAAATGAGTTAAAATATATAATAAAAATTATCGGCGATAAATCTTAATGCATTATAATTAATATTTAATATCAATATTTAAAACATGTCTTCTAAAGTTTAACCCTTTGCACTTGTGAGCTGTCTCTCTCACTCACCTCTCGATGTATTGCGACAACCCTAGAAATGACTCATTCACCAACCTCTCAATGTATTGTGTGAACTCTAAGTGACTGAGCATCATCATAAGGAATTACTTGAGTTCTTTTTATTAATAAAAATGCTCCGCCATGACATACTTAAGAAATAAGTATTAAATAATCATATATTATTTGGCGCCATCTTTTAACCAAAGATACAAACGAAGAAAGAAATGCTGAAAAAAAAATAAAAAAAGGGGGGGGGGGGTTTCATTGACATTTCAAAATAGAAAGCTATATTTCTGGGATATGAAAGGAAACATTATCATTACACACTTCATGGTTTCTTAGACGAACTTCTAAAGATTCACGATTAATAGCAATGCGCGGATAAACTTGCTTGGAAAAAACTTTAGCATGGTCAAATTAGCATAGTCTCATTTCATTTATAGACTTTTTTTTTTTTCTTTCAGCATTTCTTTCTTCGTTTGTATCTTTGGTTAAAAGATGGCGCCACTGAACTGTTTATTTGGGAGTAAGAGGTTTCCGTTAGATTGTTTTGTATTTTGAATTGATTTCAAAATGTAGCATGTAAAGAGTTTGTTGTCGATTTATATTTTAGAAAATTTTTCTCCTGATGAAAGTTTTAAAGATTAAACCGAAACGTAGAGTTTTATGTTAAACTTGTGAATAAATTGTACGTTGGATAGCAACACCTATTTGTTTAATTCTTTTATACCAAAAAAACCCCGAGTGCAAAGGGTTAAATAAGGGATGAAGAGGAATTAAGAATAATATGATTAGCCTTCATATCTTACATTAACGTTTCACATATTAAATATATTGGGAATGCAAGATTGAAATTATTTTGCCTGCCCTGGTTTGTATTTAACCCTCCAGCCTCGGGAAACGCTATTTTCGCGTTCCAGTGGGCTACTTTTAAAAAATTCAGATTGCTTGATTTCCACGACTTTTTTAAAAGCGTATAATTAATAATTAGGCTTATTCTCGCATTGTTTAATACGTAATTAAATAAAGTGATTATTTCTACTTCAAAAAAGTTTTGGGAATCAATCTTAATTTTAAAAAAGTAAACCCAGTGTAAAAGTCGCCCGCGGCTGGAGGGTTAAATTTAATTTTAATCTGTGTTTGTGGTTTTCGCAACTTTTTGCATTGTTCTCGGGAATTTGAAGGGCTATCCTTGATAACGTTTAAAAAAAAATCTTTTATCCGATTTAAACTGCAGCTGTTTGTTGTAAACTTCTGTAAAGTTATCATAGAAATATCTGTGTCGTTAGTTTGTTACAGTTCATAATTAAATAATTGATATTTTATTTCTTTTAAATCTGCATAAATTCGGTAGATTAAATACAAAATAATATCAAGTTAAAACACATCTATAACCCGTCCCTTTTCAGTCTTATATCCGATTATAAACAAAGCTACAACTAAAAATTTGAAAATTTTTAAATCTGTTTGATTAGACTTAAGAAATAAATATTACATAAGCATGTATTCATGTAATGTAATAAGTATTATAAACATATAATCAGGTAATAACTAAACGTGTTTAAGTGTTAAATCAGCGAATCATTATAACATATACACATATAAACTGGCAAAGCTACCTGCCGTTACAAAAAGTAACAAGTTACCCAATTGCAGCAGTGCGGAGATAAGAATCTCTAAAATTTTTTGCTATATTTCCACTGATGTTCAAATATGGATTTATAAGGTGAAAAAAAAATCAGCTAAAGTACTACTCGGTACACAACTATTAATAATTATAATCTTACATTGTTATTGTATTTAAACAGGGGTGGCTTGATTTTGGCCAACCCTTCAAAATTCTTATTTAAAATTGTACTCATCTAATTACATTAACATTATCTAATTACACATGTAATTAGATAATACTAGCTGACCTGTCCGGCGTTGCCCGGTCAGAAACTGTGCCGGAACTTTCATTGAAAAATATAACACTAAAATGGACTTCATTAAAAAAAAAAAAAAAAAAAAAAAAAAAAAAAAAAAAAAAAAAAAACATTGAATAACATTTATTTGGCACAGATTTCATATACACGCCAGGCCAATATAGCTATATATCCACAGTTACGCTCCGGAATGTTTAAACCAGTAATTTGGATTTCAGAAGCAATGCGTTCGCCCATGCGACGGTTATTAAGCCTATTTTGGTGATCATTTATGCTCTGTGTTGACGCCGTTTTCGATTCAATCTATTTCGATTTTCTCTTCTTAATGCGGCTTCTTCTTCACTTTCAAGCATTCTCCGAGATCTTTTACGGGCATTTCTAACGATATTGTGAAGTTCCATAATTGCAGTGAAAGAGAGAGCGTAAATAAATAAACGCGAAACGTAAATAAACCGGATTTACCTCTGCCTAAATCCTGCCAAATGACTTTTACACAATAACCAATGAGATGCGTTTCTCGGGCGTTGCCATTAAACAATAACAAATAATCGCGATTTCTGTGCCACGTACGTTAGCGTAATATATATATAGATTCCTTTGAAGCTAAAATATCAACACAGGATATGTTAAATTCATTCTAGAAAACTTCGCTTTAGTGAAAATACAACAAACGACACACAGGAAAGAATATCAAGGACGGGTTATAGAAGTGTTTTAACTTGATTTTATTTTGTATTTAATCTACCGAATTTATGCAGATTTAAAAGAAATAAAGTAGTATCTCCATTATTGACACCTAACCAGTAACTGAAACTTCAGCAAAAATCTAACTTCAAATAAGCATTTTCTTGTGAAATTCTGCAATGTATTGTCATCTAATCAGGGCCCGATTATCACAGGGGCACACGGGGCATGTGTCCCGGGCCCACATTTTCAAAGGACCCCAAAATACATTTTTTCCACTCTCTTAAGATACAAATCGATGCAAATTTACATTTATAGTTCACAGAAAATATTTTTACCATTCAAGCAAACTAAACTATCGCCGTGTTCTTCACTAATGACAATAAAATGCAATATAAATTTCGAAATCCAGAGTAGAACGGATACATCAAACATGTTTCTCCCTTTTTTAGATCTACAATTTTACTCTCTTTAAATAGCATATAGTGCAGAAAATTTTACTCTCCCATAATTTTTTATGCATTTTTACATGTGTTTATATGTATTCTGTTTCTTTTTTATAAAGCTGTGGTTAAAATTTTGAACTGCAACACATGAAGCTTATTTATAATGCAATTTTCTTGAGAAATTGTGGCCCCGACACAGTCTGTGTGCCTTGGGTTCTAGTTATAGTTGATCAGGCCCTGCATCTAGTCGTAACTTAGACACTTATCTTTATTTTGGAGTCAGTTTATTCACCTTTTAATAGGTCAAGAACATATTTAATAAGGAAGAAATTTTTGAGAACACGAAGTACCATTTTAAGGCATCCATCTTATTTTTTAAATTAAGGTAGTGCTTTTTTTAACCTATTTGTAATGCAACCACTCTAAACCTTTCCTTAAAATTATACTTGTAGAAATTATTTAAAAGATCACTATGATACATTAGGACTATGATTTCTAGTTTATAGTTATTTTAGCTTTATTGGGAGAGCCAGTTATTGTTTCCAATAATTTCCTTTCTCCAGTCTCCGACAGAGTTGTTAATATGAAAGAAAGTTTAAATTTGTTTGAACTGTTTAAAAAAACAAAACAAAAATAAATTAATTTAAAATTCGAGTTGTTCTACCAGGGCCTGACACCAGTGTTCTCGCTGGCTTTTGACCAACATTAGAGATTTGGCGAATAAGAAATAAAAAACAGTAGCCAAATGAACAAAAATGTTAGCAAAATAGATTCGGCTTGAAACACCGAAAAATCTATTTTTAACCCTTTACTGTATCCCTTTTTTTCAATACGTTCTAAAATAACCTAAGTTTTTGTAATTGATTATACAATAGAAATTCGAGTATCCGCTACAGAAAATATTAAAAATAAGTACATTCTAAATACCCCCTAAATGTGTAAATGTTTCAGACATTCTTTTAGCTGTCTAAATAAAAATTAAATACAACAATCTTCGATTTACCTTTGTGAAAATATACACTAAAAATATCTGAGATCTTGACTCTTAACCGATTGAAAAAAATTGACCAGCCAATGATACTTTGCATACATTTTAATAAATAGTATGGTAAATGGCTATTTTCAACATCGCATTCCAGCAAAAATTTTCTCCATTTTGGCGCTTAATGCGAGTAATTTTGTTTGCGTTTTTACTGCCGCGACGCTGGAGCATAGATAGTGATTCACTGACAATAGAGAAATACCTATCGTATAATCCTTTCTGTGGCTTTACATTCTTTTAAACTAAATTGGTGTTGAGTCAGTATCTCTATAAATAGATCAATGTAAATGGCACGGTGCGATTGAACATGTAAAGCGACATCCATCGTTCAGTAACGCACCTAAGAATCGCGACTGTATTGGCACATCACACACACAAACTGAGCACTCGTAATTTAGCGAATTTGACTATTGGTTTACTCGCCAAATGAAGCACTGTGTCGCGATTTGGCGCAATGGCGAGCGGCAGCGAGAACCCTGCCTGACACCTTTTGTCAGTTACTAGTTCATAAAGTCAGTTCTGCATTACTGTTCTGCATTATCTGCATAACTGAAAATTTAAAACATGAAAGTAGGGGCACGTGCATCTGTAGTATATCGTATATAAGTAAGGTTTGATTATCATGTTTCTACAATAAAGATTAAAGTATTTTTCAATTCCTACTATTAGTTCACATTCTCATTATATTTATTTATATATCTTGTTCAAATTTTCAATCGTTAATAAAATACTTATTATTCATCCTATCAAGTTGAAATAAATTTTTTTAAACTTGTACTGGATGGCAATTGATGTTAATACATATTTTTCAAGTATTAATTCATTAATTAAATTTTAATTAATTTTAGTTTTATATGGGAGACAAAATGGCGGCCATTGATTATTGAACAGCATTTAATGCATCTTCATATCTATAAGGGGAGTTACCATAGGGGGAGCCTGTTCTGTCGCCAAATACGGCCAAGTTTGTCGCCAACTTGGGAGATATATCGCCAAATTAGGCGACCAAAATGAGTCGCCAAAAGTGACGCCAACTTGGCTATATCTCTAATATTTCGCCAAATTCCCACAGACTTCCGTTGCAAACCTACTTACTTATAGAAAATCAACAAATTGGGATATTTTAATGCAACAAAAACTAATATTAGCTTAAGGGATTATATTAAATTTTTCTTTGATGACCTAAGTAGGAATTGACTTTAAAAACAAAATTTTTATATTACTTGTTAACCCCTTGGGTACGAGCGACACGTATACGTACCGAAAATAGGGCTAAGAATTCTCGTTTATCCTCACCAGTAAAATTTTACTGTAAAATTTGCCTTATTTAATCAGAGCATTTTCCCGATTTGAATAGGCTCAAACTTCTGTTTTTTAAAACCGGTAGTAAACATTTCATAAAAGGCTCCCGTCGCGAAGGGGTTAAAAAATAAACTTTTTTTTTTTTCCATTTGATAGTGTCAGACTGATTCCCTTTCTGTCAGTTACTGGAGTTGACAATATTTATGAAAAAAAAATTATGATACAAAGTAATTTTTTTTTTTTTTTCTTTTAGAATATTTCCATATATCCGTTTTTCTGACTTCTTTTATTTATTTTTTTATAAATATTGTCAATAACTCCAATAACTGACACAACTGGCACCAGTTTGACACTTTGCTAGCAAGAAAAGAAAGAAGTTATTTTATGTTTCAATGAATTATGCTTTAAAAATACTTTAATCTTTATTATAAAAACATAATACTTAAACCTTATTTATATATAATATCATACTACATATGCATGTGTCCCTATTTTCATGTTTTAAATTTTTAGTAATGCAGATATCCAATAAAAATAATTTTTAAAAATAAGAATAAAATGTTGATTTCGAACATGAAAGAATCTTTAACGTGACAGTTACTTGGGGGTTTCACCTTATATGTGAAATATAAAATGATTAATTAGCATTGAATTTTGCATCTAATTTTATTCTGGCAAATAACAACTAAAAGTAACACTTAGAAAGTACTTAAAGTTTAATACGGTACCAGTGTTGAATTCAGGGAGTGGCCCAGGGGGAATATTCCCTCCCGGAGTAATGAGATCCCCCCACAGGAGGATTTGATATTTTGTGTTTTTAATGCTCAAAAAGTACAATCCATCCCCTCCCCCGGTGCCACAGAAATCCTCCCCGGAGAAAAGTGTCTGAATTCTACAAAGCACAGTAATTTTCCTAAGAAATGACCCGCTGTGTGTATTTTTTCAATCCGTAGGTATCCTCTGTCAATGTACCGCCGTCAATGTTTCAATTACGTAAAATTAAGTAAAGAAAATCTCTAAAAAATGAAATACGGCATTCGAAATAACATGAATAGTAATCACTGAATTGACGTTTAAATAAAAATTATGTATAAATTTTCAGTGCTTTTCCTTGACAATTTCTGTATTTCTAAATTTCAGTGCAATACCTCTTTTAGGTGTTCATTATCTTAAATGATAGCTATTGGTCGAAAAATTTTAACTAACTTTTTCCTCTTTTTGTTTCTATGTATTATTTGTTTGAATTATGCGTCGGAAACATAGCAAAAGTCTTTATTACTCTACTCCGCCCCTTTAACTCCTTTTTATGTTTAAATCCCGCCCATTGCCAGTGCGATCGATATGTTTTCATTTGTAACGCAATCAATGCGGAAATTTCATGAAGTGTTTCAGAGTTGTGTTTCAGTTCTTGTTAAATAGCAGTGTAAAAAATGTTCTGTTTTAGCGCTGAAAAGTATCCCAATAAGTACCGGGCCTGACTAATGCAGGAAAGCTGCCCCGAACCGCCCCTTCCCCATGGGAGTAATCAGGGTTTTTGTTTGTTAAATTGTTTTTGACCAAACACATTTTCAATTATTTAGAAAAGTAGTGCGGTCCTCCCCTTCCACTCTCTGCTTCCTTCGCCCATGCCTTCACTCCCCCCCCCCCAAAAAAAAAACTAGCTACATCATCATCACCATAAAACTAATCATTAAAATTTTATTATAGCAACTTAGTAGTTTATAGCTGAAAAGAGAAATTCATTATTGATTCTTTCCTCTTAACAAAGGAAGTTAAAACCATTTATGATGACCAAATGGAGGAATTTTTCTTTTACACATCTTATGACATACACAATAGGGTGGGCCAAAAAAAATTTTTTTTTTTTCTTTTTGATTCGCTATACCGCGGAAAACTTGTGTCTAGGGTAGCTTAGTAAAATGCAATAATAAAATAAATACATTTTCATGTTTGGCGGTAGCGCATCGGGCCTAAAATTTGAGAAAAAACACGATTTTGATAATTTTTCTAATAAATGGAAATAAATCAAATAACTTCTATAACAAGCAGCTATATACATATTTTAGTAGAAAAGAGTATAGGAATGATAAATAAATGAAAAGATAAATACATTTCGCAATACATTGGCAGCGTATTATGTTTTTTTAAAAAAAGCATTTTCTTTAAATGACAAATTTTCATTGAAATAAAAACTACTTTTCTGATTGTACTATTACCTGATTTGATTACCTTTTTCTGATTGTACCTGAGTGTAATTTCACTTTGTAATAAAATATAGTCCTTTACTTGTCTTTACTGTCTTTTGGCAGTTTGAAATAAGATTTGCTTGAAAAACTAAGCATTGAACATCTCGAGAAAAGTGTTGTTGTTATAAAACCATTTCTGGAATTGGACCCGAAGACTTTTTGGAGCCGCCTCAGTTACCAGCTTCACGCACCGTTCTACTGTTTGGGTGTGACATGGGAATTGGTCAAAGTTCCACTGAGCCGCTGTTTCACCTGATTCGACCTTAGGCCAAATCTCTTCGTTGGTGACTCTTCTCAGAAAAGGTGGAGGTGAAAGAGTAGTAGAGTTCCAGTGAATCATTTCGATGTAGTCTGTAGCTAGAAAATTGATTTTGGATGTTTGAAAACACCTGATTGACTTTCTTTTAGCAGCTAAGTTTCTAGCCTTTATAATTCTTCTGAAACATAACTCTTGTATATGATCGCTTTTATTTACTATTATACTCAAAAGCAAGTTTTCTGGATTGGCAAAAAAATGCGTTTCTCTCAATCACTAGGTGAAAGACCTTCAGCAAGTTTTCAGAGAGGAATTTTGGTGATTTTATAACTTCCAATACATGTTCCGATCCATTTGTGAAGCATTTACTTTTTTTTTATATACTTAACCATACAGGTACATATGACTTTAGGAGAAAAGAAACTATAATTTTGTGTTCGTCTGTTGGATTTTCAATACTTAAATACAACTGGAGAATTCTGTTCGCCGTCGTTAATCACCTTGAGTGGGAAGTCTGCCAGGCTCAGGACAGATAAATCTTCAGGACAGCTTCTTGCTTTTATAGCACAACTAATGTCCAGTAGGTATTGCTGATCTTTGCTTAAAATTTGCCGGTCAGTTCTGGAAATTCACCTTCAACACTGTCAAAACTTACCACTGGGAGTTTTTCACATTTCCTGAGCTGCGTGCCAATCAGACTAATGATTTTGGCCCAGTCGTTTCACCATCTAAAGTTTGAAACAAATGCCGGAATGACAATTCATTGAAATGTAAGAGGCATACCCCCTCCCCCACTGTAGTGGTCTTTTAACTTCTTCTACAATTGTGTGAATAACACCGGTTTTCCACCCCGTATTAGTAATGGTGCCATCCCATCCAATCACATCTTTTTGTTTCCTTTGCGTCCACACTTCTAACTTTACCATGCATTCTTTGGAAGTACAAAAATTTTAGTTCAATGATGGGTATCTTTTTTGCTTTTTTCACAGTTACAAATAATAGAGACAGGACACTCACAAACCTCAGGGACCATTTTACAATTGCAGTCTAATGTTATTTTGCTCTTAAACGCAGAGACATCAAACAGAAACAAAGATTTTTTTTTAATTTAACTCTCTTTTTGAACTTTTACTTTCCCTTATCACGCTTAAAGGAGTGCATAAGATTACGATAATTGTCTTGACATGCATTTATTAACGGAAATATTCTATAAGGTGTTACTGTCAGTATTGAAGCTTAATCGAACACAGATCTAACTTGTGGTGTCACAATAATCGACACATGAGAAAAATTAACTGATTTCAAGTCTAAGTTGTAATTTTCATGGAAACAACACTTGAGAACATCTTCATAAGTTGGGAGTTTATTCACAGATAAATAACTCTTTTGGATGGTCAAATAACGGGCAGTTAAAGTCATTACGAGTAATTTCCTTGGAAACAGCCATAACACAGTAGTTAATATAATCAATAAATCGAAACACTAATTTAGCGGTCACTAATTAAATCAGTTTTTAAGAAACGCGATTGAAACGCACAAGAAGAACACACTGCTAATCATTGCCGGCAGAATTCTAGTGAATAATTCACAGAAACCATTGTGTCATAAAGCACACGCATGCGTATCGCACAGTGCATTGTGAAATGTCAGTACAAGTAGTATTGACGGACTCCAATTCGCAGCAGGACGCGGCACGGTGGACTGCTGCCAGGACTCAGAATACAACTTAAATGCGTCAATTTAAGGATTTTTTAATTGCTTTGCGCTACCCTAAATGAAGTAATTTTCTTTCTTTTTTTTTTTTATTATAATGTGTTTTTTAATCTTTTCTTTAAGCTTTTTCATCAGAACAGTTTTTTATTTTTTTTGTTTATAGCTTTAAAAAATCGAAAGGAAACTACTGCTTTTTCAATAAATTTCAAATATTCAAGTGCAATGCGCTACCGCCAAACGTAAAAATTTATTTAATTTGTTTTTGCATTTTACTAAGCTACCCTAAAGCCAAGTTTTCCGCGGTATAGCGAATCAAAACACAAAAAAAATATTTTTCGGCCCACCCTAATACACAAGTAAGTAAAGGAGGAAAATTGCAGTCATATTCCCGTCAACCAATCCATAATTTTTTCCACTAGTTTCCTTCCTACTAATATTTTTCGTAAAGTTGTAAGCACCTTTCCTGTGATACCCTGTATACAGATGTGAATAGTACCTGGTTGAAATTTTATGTATATATACAATATATATGAAGTTTATTACTAGTCACTTACATAAAAAATCCGCCTGATGCGGAAATTCGTAGTCCACATGGACGTAGGCGTTATACGTCTGGAAGTCGTCTACAATAAAATCAGGACGTACGCATCGTACGTTCTGGATGTCAAGGGGTTAATACCTCATATATAAATATCGATACTTTGAAAATGTGTAACGCCATTATCAAAATCTGCTCCAACAAAAATCTGATCCTAGACACTGAAAGTTAGCAAAGTAAAGGCAAAAGCAATGTTTAGGGTTTCACAACTCTCGTAAATATAACAGGGTTCGCACGCTACTAAGGCACGTCCCATTTTGTAAGGACTCTACCACCAGTATTATTATAAAGATAATTATTTTCATGATTCATTAGCTAGGAGATAGTTTTATGCGATTACTGGTGGTATTCTATCTTATGACCATGAAGCATGTCGTGAATAAGCACAGCTTCTGTAACTAGTAATATTTTATTATATATCAAATAAAGTCAATCCATAATCTTAGATGTCTTCTTGATTGAATCCAAGAATCAAACAATACCACTTGTTTAATTTTTAATTAAAAAAATACTTTTAATGATTTATTAAAACCTTTCCTGGGATTAATTTTTAATTTAATAAAAATTTCTTTAGGCAGTCGTAAACTCATAAGTGGCTAAAATGTTTATAAAATATTACGCTTTGCAAATTAAAGCCAAAACATTACTAAAGCGAGGGATAAAGATTTTTCTTCAGTTTAGTCATCAAGCAAAATTTTTTTCTTTTCTTTTTCTTTTTTAACACTTTCCAACAAAGTTGAAAAGTGTTTATGATTTCGGTTTATCTGTCCGTCTGTCCGCGCTCGAACTCTCGTAAATATACTCGAATTTCCCTGAAATTTTTAGAATTTATTAAGGTTCACCATAGCACGATCTCTATTTCGAATGAAGTTTGTAGCATGTTTAGTTCATTTACAGGGACAGTTAAAAGTATTCCGTTACATTACGGCCAGTGGGAAAAAATCGTTTCAAATTATTTTTAATGATGTTACACGCTTTAAAGTATAAAATAATTGGTATGCATTTATGAAGTGTACTAAAATAAGCATTCTGAAGAATGTGTGGTGCAAGAACAGTTATTATTCATTTATGGGGCCACACAAAGGAATTGTTTGCGGCGTATTTTAATTATGTTAAACTATTTGATACATAAGGAAATTGGTATACGTCGCTGAGGTTTACTATAAGTTATTTCATGCATAATAAGAAGTGAATAGCATTTACAGGGACACACAAAATATTTCAGATATTATATTATGTCCGAGGTACTGTGCATAAGCGATGATTGCTGGAAATGCGTTTTTAATTATGATATGCGCTTTTATGTTTCACTATATTTATGCATACTATACGGTGCGTATAAATGCTGTAGTTCATATACAGGGCTACACAAAAGAATTCGTAAGGATTATTGAGTGTGAGCGTAAATTTCTTAAAGGTGGTTTTTAAAGGAGTTAAGCATTTTTACGCTGAACTGCATTTAGTTTACTAAGATATAATAGTAATATAAATAAAATTATATACAGGGTCACGCAAAGAATTGGATACATAAACGTCTATGGATGATAATATCTGGAAATGTGCAGTTTAAATTAAACTTTAGCTAAATAGTGGCGTGTATTAAAATCACTATTGGCTATGGACGGTAACTGCTGAAATCAATTTTTAAAATATTTTATGCGTTTTCTAAAATGTTTACTTAGTTATCAAATTTATCTCATTTCCCTAAATAACGAAGTGTTTTTAAAGCAATCAGGGAGTGTTGGAAAGTGTTTCATACTGTATGCTTACCGCATGATTTTTCTTTCTTGTTTATTTTTAACCCAACAAGGAATTGCACAAGGAGGAACATTTTAGAATCATTCTTTAAAATACAGTAGAACCTCGATTATCCGAAGTAATTGGGACCGACCCTCTTTCGGTAAATCGAAATTTTCGAATAATCGAAAATGCTTCAATTTTAAGGAGAAATATATGCGCTATTTCTTATCGTGGTAACAAGTGCTTAATAAAAATAAAGCAATAGCAAAATAGAAACGAGAATAAATTACCCGAATTTTAATTTTGAAATTAAATACCTTTTACATATTTCACAAGGGTTTGAAACAATATTTTGTTTGTCGCAGTTTCGATTGCCTTTGCTTTGAAGCTCTATCACGAAGCTTTTTAAGGGGTCTTGTACCTTTTAAATGCGTCGAGAATTAACGAAAATCTTCAAAGTTTGAATTAGTCTATCTTCAAAACATTTTTATGTATAAACATGAAATTTAGGATATTAATTAAACAGATTGTGCTTTGTAATATACTACCAACATAAATTTATTAACCCTTTACAGAATTTGTATATTGTTGAATCAAAATAGCTCTTTAATTTACCCCATAAGTCATTGCGCGCATGTTATCTTGAGAAAGTATGTATGGATTGTCATGAAATTTCGTAAATATACTAAACACATATGTGTGTTTAAAATGATCTACTTTTAAGTATTTACAATGGTAATATTTTTAGTTATGACTATTTTTATTCATTAAAAATACACAATTTTTATTTTTTTTTACAAAAATATTTTTTTTATATAGTTAATGAAAGAATTTTAACCTAAGAGTAGATCATTTTAAACACACATATATGTTTAGTATCTTTGCCGAATTTAATGCCAATCCATACATACTTTCTCAAGATATCATGCGCGCAATGACTTATGGGGTAAAAAATAGAGCTATTTTGATTTCAACAATACTCAAATTCTGTAAAGGGTTAATAAATTTCTGTTGGTAGTATATTACAAAGCATAATCTGTTTAATCAATATCCAAAATGTCATGTTTATACATAAAAAGGTTTTGAAGATAGACTAATTCAAACTTTGAAGATTTTCGTTAATTTTCGACGCGTTTAAAAGGTACAAGACCCCTTAATATTATCAGTTTACCAGTATCACAGTCTTTCTGCTGCTCCAGCCATGCCAGACCTTTTGCAAAACATTCAAAAGCTTCAGAATTGCTAATTTGTTCATTCTACTCAGCAGCTTACGTGAACTCAAGTTAAATTCAAAGGAATTCTAAGAAAGGGGATAAAAAATATTTATATGCACCCGTGGTTCGGAAAGGACCGCTTGCACACAAAGAATATGATAGTAAAAAAAAACTTTCAAAATGGATTTTGCGCACAAGAAATGTGATAGTAAAAGAAAAAAAAAAGCTTTAGGGTCAATCCATTTCAAGTGGTCCAGCACTGGTTGCTCGACCATTTTTAAAAAATCTGAAATTTTTTGTACAACAACCCTAACATGATGGAAGTTCAAAATGACTATTATTTTAATTTTATTAATTTTTGTTTGTGCATGGCGGCCATCTTTGTTTCATCGTCTGCAGCAATTTTCTCACAAGAAGGGTTTACGGAATTGTAAATAATTCATCGTTTATTATTCCAATTCAATTGCGGATTAAAGCAATTTGTACAGAATACATTGGGCTAAAAATTTGGTAATGGAGTAGTTTCCGAAACTAACTGCTTATTGGTAAAATTTAAGCATAAAGTTTCCATTTTTTTCCAAAATTTGTCCGTTTACAAGAGGAAATTTTTCTAGCAAGGAATACTGACAACGTGACATAATTTTTTTACAAATAGGCTGAAAGTACTTGTACTCACACGCCGAGTTCCAGATCTGGGACTTGCTTTCTCTTCGCTAAAAGAAATCCCAAATTTTTCAAAAATGACAAAAATCGCACTTTTCAGGCTTTGATATCTCTGGTGGGGCACGAGATAAAAATCTGAAATTTTTTTTTATAAGAGTATTGTATGGTAGTGTTATGCACAAGGAATTTCAAGATGGAGATTTGACTACAAGCTAAGATATGGCAAGGGCAACATGTCAAAACAATACTGCCAAACTATTGTTTTGTTGTAGTCACAGCTAAGTATTTATCTCAGAGTGTCATTTAAATTTATGTTTTTGATTATCTTTAAATAATAGTAACAGAAAATAAAGCCCTTTCCCTAGCTTAGCAATTAATAAAAAAAATAATTATGCCTAAGGCCACACATTTTGTATGGTTTCAGTAATTTTTGTTGTAAGTAATTTTAGTAACTAAAAGAAACCTCAGCACTTTTACATAAAGAAAAAAAAAATATTTTTATACAAGACCTGAGACAAAAACAACATAAGGAAAAAGAAAAGCTGTTAATGTTGTCATACAAGTTGAGACATGATCAAACGTGTCAAAACACATTCTTGCTTTTTGGTTCAAAAACCACAATTTTGATCTTTCTCAAAATTTTATTTGTAGGAACCAAGTCTTGTCATCTCTTGATAACTTGATTAAAGATTTTGTCCCTGCTGGCCTATAGAAATATACTTTGAAATCACTGTGTGCAAGTCTCAATTCATTAATAATTCCTAGCTTACTTATGAAAAAATGTGATTTTTCTGCAGTATAAATTTTGAAAAGGCTTTGGGTATCTTTACTTTCTGAAAATTACTTGAGGCTGATGCATGGTAACGTCGCATAATGTTTCATTTGCAGGAACATACTTATGGTAGGAACAAGTTTCAGGGACTGGCAAGCAGCATTAAAATTGTGGTTTTTAAACCAGCAAGCAGGAATGTGTTTTGACACGTTTGATCATGTCTCAACATGTATGCCAACATTAACAGCTTTTCTCTTTCCCTATTCTGTTTTTGTCTCACGTCTTATATATATATATATATATATATATATATACAAGACAATGTAAAAGTGCTGAGGTTTCCTTTAGTTACTAAAATTACAACAAAAATTACTGATACCATACAGAATGCAAGCCTTAGGCATAATTATTTTTTAAATTAATTGCAAAAGATTTATTTTCTGTTACTATTATTTAAAGGTAATCTAAAAAATAAATTTAAATGATACTCTGAGATAAATACTTAGCTGTGACTACAACAAAACAACAGTTTGGCAGTATTGTTTTGACATGTTGCCCTGCCATATCTCAGCTTGTAGTCAAATCTCCATCCTGAAATTTCTTGTGCATAACACTACCATACAATACTCTTAAAAAAAAAAAAAATTCAGATTTTTATCCCGTGCCCCACCAGAGATATCAAGGCCTGAAAAGTGCGATTTTTGTCATTTTTGAAAAATTTGGGATTTTTTTTAGCGAAGAGAAAGCAAGTCCCAGATCTGGAACTCGGCGTGTGAGTACAAGTACTTTCGGCCTATTTGTAAAAAAAAAATTATGTCATGTTGACAGTTTTCCTTGCTAGAAAAATTTCCTCTTGTAAATGGGCAAATTTTGGAAAACTGAAACTTTATGCTTAAATTTTACCAATAAGCAGTTAGTTTCGGAAACTACTCCATTACCATATTTTCAGCCCAATGTATTCTGTACAAATTGCTTTAATCCACACTTGAATTGGATAAATAAACGATGAATTATTTACAATTCCGTAAACCCTTCTTGTGAGAAAATTGCTGCAGACGATGAAACAAAGATGGCCGCCATGCACAAACAAAAAATAATAAAATTAAAATAATAGTCATTTTGAACTTCCATCATGTTAGGGTTGTTGTACAAAAAATTTCAGATTTTTTAAAAATGGTCGAGCAACGAATATGACATTTTCTGGATCACTTGAAATGGATTGACCCTTTAAAATTGGGTTTCGGTTAACCGAGAGTTTCGGTCAAAAGAGTTTCGATTAAAAGAGGTTCTATTGTATACAAAAAGAAAAACCATGCTTCACACATAGATTAGGAAACATTTTCCTAACACTTCTGGATTATTATAATCAAACTTATCATCTTTTGAAATGAATGGAGAAAGAATGAATCGATGAAGGAAATTTCTAAATAAACAATTCGAAAACGTATAATACATTTTCAACAATTGTTATTACTTATAGACACACTAACAGCATACTTGGTGTGTCCTTGTAAATGAACGATAAATCTACGCATTCCACATTCTGTAGAAAACATAATGTAGCGCACCTCACTAATACATACAAATTTAATTATGTTTGAAATAGTGTAACATCATTAAAATACATTGCAAACCATTTTTTACCATAGGCTATAATACAACAGGTTTCCAAGAAGTTTTTTTATTTATTTTTATTTACGAATACTATCTTGAACAATATTGAAATCTTTTGTTTTAATTTTATGAACTTTTAATTATGAGTATAGAGATTTATTTGTTTATTTATTTTTTTTAATGCTTAACATATTCTATAGTATATCAGAGTTTAAAAGCACACCTGGAACATTTAGCGAAAAGCGTTGCTTTCTGAAGTTAAAAAATTAAAAAAATCTTAACTAAAAAAATTATATTTTATATTTCACTTCATTTAATATTTATATAGGTGGTCGTTTAGTCTTCTCTTTACTTGATGCTTAAACCCTTTGAGGGGCAAGCAGTAATATCTATGTAACATTGAATTATCATCAGTATAATAAAAAAAAAAAAAAAATTTTAAATAAAGAAAAGCAATTTTTCAACATCCCCCCCTCCAAAGATAAAAATATAAAATTTAGTTAAAATTTTCTGGTGAGAATCTTGCTTAAATTAGGTGGGATATAATATATCCCACCGCCCCTCAAGGGATTAAGGGGCTACAAAGTCAGTCTTGCAAAAAGACCCGATCGCTAATGGGAAGAGTTTGTGGAAGAGTTTTCTTTTTTAAGATATCTCGTATGCATTTCAATATTTTTAAATGATTTTTTTTTTCTGCTTTGAATAGCTAAGCTAGTAAAAATGTCCTAGTTAAAAAAAAAAAAAAAAAAAAAAAAAAAACCTGTAAACAAAATCGAAAAACTAAAAAACGACCTTTATACAGATCGATCTCAGCTATTCAGTGCAAAATAAATAAATAAATAAAAATAATGAAATGCAAACGAAATAGGTGTGGAAAGATCAATTGTAAGGCGTTTTCAAACTAAAAGTTGTGTTTTTTAGAAATATTTTGTAAGCTTTTTTTCAGATAAAATATGTTATAGAAATTTAAGTAAGTAGGTTTTAAGTAATGCAGAAATATCGAGCTTTCATTGCAGGCATAAGGATTGTACCGTAAGTTAGGCTTAACATAACAATGTGCTATTCTTTAGAAAAGGGTTGTGTGGAGAGGCTTGACCCAATCAATGTGAGGGAGGGTTGACCAGATGTTGAAGGCTCCCTTAATTAACCCTTTCCGGCGCGGAGTAAGTCTATTTGTAAAATGATAAAATGATGGACCGACACCAGAATTTACAAAATAATTTATTAGTAAATAGGAACTACCACATTTTCACGTACATTATAAAAAGAAAACTTTCATTGAATATTCTTGGTGCAATTAAACTTAAAATTATGTATCCTTTTTTTAAGGACACCGCCGGCGAAAGGGTCAAATGGTTTTGGAAATCTTTTTATTATACACTGTGCATAATGAAATGTTAATGGTTATATATAAAAAATAATTTATCCGGTAAAGCTACAGTAAAATGAGGTGATGGAAAAGAAAATGTTTAAAACTGATTAAGGCTGTTCTTAACTGCTCTGCTCAACAAACGCAAAACGTTTTGACATATTTACAAATTCATTTTTTAACGAAAAGATATAAAATTAGAAAGCGTGGCCATGGAAGCGATTTGGAATTGAACAGTTTTTTCCATTTTTTGATCAATCAATTACCTATTGAGTTATAAGGAATTTTGATTACGTGACAAACCCGTTTTTCGCCCGCTCTTGAGTCTCTTTCTTCCTTCGCGCGGAAATTCGGTTCAAAATGCCCACTTTGACATTATTTTCTGAAAGGTCTATTGCGTTTGCAAAAAAATGGAAAAAACAGCTCAATTACATAGTTTCTGAACAACAACACCAGCTTGTTTTATGCATTTTCGAACAAAAATAAATTAAAACTTATGTCAGAAAGTTGCCCTTTTGGATTTGAGAAAAAGAAACAAAGAAAAACCCTTAAAGGTGTGAAAAATTGCTACACTGCAAAAAAAAAAAAAAAAATAAAAAAAAAAAAAAAAAAAAAAAAAATAATGAAATATAAATGGGAAAGCTGATAGGATTTTTTTCTTCATTTAAATATTACTTAAAATAGGTAACTAGAAACAGTGGAAAGGGCTAGAAAGTATGAAAGCAGCAGTCTTAACCCTTTCAGGGGCAGTGGTATGTTTATAAAACCACTTAATTTCGATTCCCAAAATCTTTTCCATTTAATATGTATGCGTAATATAGCCTTTTTCTTATTTCCAAATAAATTTGTTCGCAAATTCCGGTGCCAGGCATTTATTTCAACATTTTATTACTGAAAGTACTTTGCCCCTGAAAGAATTAAAAGATGTTAATGATAAGTTAAGTGCTCATGCGGCTGCAAAAGAACATAACATTGATCGAAAAACTTTAGGAAGGTATGTAGACAAATTTCACCAGGATGAATACAGTGAGATGAAGCCAAACTATTTAGTCTGACCTGAAACTGTGCTTGGCGGTTTCAAGTGGTACTTTATAACTATCTAAAAAAGTATTTGAGGCATGCTGAGATTGAGACAGAATAATATTTATGCCTAGAAAGAAATATTTTGAAAAGGACAGAAGATTTTGGTGGAACTTTCTACTTGCCAGGCGGTAGGGAATGTTAAACGCGAGTGCCAGTAAAGCTCGGCTTGCGGTGCCTCACTGAAGATCCATTTACTAACTTACGCTATAAACAAAGCGTAAACCGCGTTGCAGTGCCTCGCGAAATAATCTTAAAATGAATTTCAATTGGATGCGTGCGCAATCGCAAAAGATCTAACTGCGATAGGCTCTCGCAATACCACGTGACTCATAGCAAGCGTGCAGTTGTTCCAAAAATTTTCAAGTAGTTAAAAAATTCTTATTCATAGTGAAGCATTTGCAGCTTTAGAAGTGCTATTTTGTTTGTTTATTAAAATATTTTTCTTTTTATATAATACGCGTTACTTATATAGTAAACTCTGTGTAAGGAGGACTCTGTGTAACACGGACTGTGTGTAAGACAGAAATCTGTCTAACGCGGAAAGATTTTCAAGTCCCTGCGAATCCATAGACATACGGTAAAATTTGTCTAAGGCGGAATATTGCCTACCGCGGAAAATCTTTCTTGGTTCCGATCGATTCCGCCTTAGACAGAGTTTACTCTATTAATCATACAAAGTAAAAAATTTGTGTTATTTGCGCAAAAAGCGATGGAAAAACCATTGTTTTTAGTGAAGAAACGGAACAAAAAATTCGTGAAGTGTTGAAAATTCGGCAGAAACATATAATCAAAGAGCAACATCAAAAACACGTTATTTTAGCAAGGCTCGTTTTTCTATATGCCCTTCCATTCTATTTTGTAGTACGTATGCGGACGGTCTGGTTGGCGGTAGACGTTGCGTTTACCTGTGAGTGTAGGGGTTATGCAGGTGAAAAAAACTGCAAAATTAAATCGTTTTCGCATAAGTTTTGTTTATAACATCTATTTCTACTTACTATTCGTGATTTTAATCCATTATTGCCAGACGTTTCCAACGTTGTTAAGACCTTGCCAGATCCCGATTTATAGGTAAAAAAACATGTCATCTTCACGTCATTTTAGCAAGCTTGAAAATAGTAATATTTTGTTAAATTTATATAATACTCTTTCGCTACCAGACAACATACTGAAATTCACCAGATTGAAATTCGGTTGATAAGTTATTGCCAGACGGCTTTACATCTGGCAGAGAAAGTGGCATGTTAGAAGAGTGGTTTGAAGGTTAAAAAGTATATTTCATCTTTACGTCATTTTAGCAAACTTGAAAATTGTAGCATATTACTCTTTGAGTGTGTTCAAGAAGCACGCGCGCCGCGCGCGCGCGAGCTCAGGAGACAGGAACAGGGAGTGGTTCTTCATCGTGGATGCAATAAAAGTTTACCGCGTTCACGAACAAATAACGCTTTGATTAATTATGGTGCTAATTATAAAGATAATTTGTTGCAAATAAAAGACGAGCTAGATGGCTGAATCGATAACGCTTTGACCTCGAGACTATGGGCTATGGGTTCGAATCCTTCGCGTCTCAAAATATATTCATGATTTTTATTTTATTTTTTATTGCTTTATATTTTTCATATAAAGTAAGATATTTTTGATAAAGATAAATTTTTATATTAATAATGCAGAAGCACATGTATTACTATTATAATAATAAAATACTTATTTAAATACGAGAAAATGAGGTATTTCTCGATGAAAGTTTTAGATTTGAACGCCTTTTAATATTTAAAGTTTCGTTTCAAAGTGATATATATGTATGTATAGGGTATATATATATATAAAGCAAATGAAAAAATAAGTATTGTGCGAAAATATCCGTTTGAGCGTAAGGTGATTTCTTGATGTTTTTCTTTCTTTTTGAGTACTTTAGGAGTGAATTTTTATCGAGATTAGGATGCTAATCATATTTTATGGTATTAAAATCAATATGAAAATATTATAAAAATAAAATGTATTAGATGTATATTATTTTAACTAAAAATATCTGTTATAAAAACATGTATAATAATCACTTATAAACAAATTAAGTTAAATAATGCTATAAAAAGTGATAGAATATCTTTATTAAGACTTACGATCGTTTCATCGCACAATCGGCGACATTTTCAAAATCAATCATAATAGAAAATATTTTCACATAACTTAAAAACAATAACATAGTAAACAATGTCACGAGACATGAAGCATAATGAAAATATTGCAACCATAAAATAAAATAATAAAATTGTTTTTAAGTTATGTGAAAATATTTTCTATTATGATTGATTTTGAAAATGTCGCCGATTGTGCGATGAAACGATCGTAAGTCTTAATAAAGATATTCTATCCTTTTTATAGCATTATTTAACTTAATTTAAAAATATCTGCACAATATTTTATCTCTTTTTTAAAGAGATAAAATATATGGGGTTTGCCATCTAGTTTTGTAGTGAATAAAATATTATTAGAATGTTTATAAATTTTTTACTGAAAGTATAATTAAGTATTTTGCTTATACTAACGTGATTTTGAGCGTCATTTGTTTCTCATGTTTTATGATGCATTTTGTCTGTTATTCACACGGTATTAATCCGCACGGCAATCATAAAATAAGAAATATATATACTAAAACCTTCTCAGAAAAATTGTCTAACTAACATTGCAAATTTCAAAATCTTGTAATATGTTGATATCACAATTTTGGTTTATTAACAGCATTCTATCACGAAATATATAAAGCAACTGATAAATCATTTTTAAACAAATAAAAAGAAAATTGTTAAAAAGTTAAAATATTTAGATCTCCAATTGAATTGTTAAATTGTATCAGTCAACCTACCAAACAAAGCATAACCAATGAAACATAAGCACAAAATGCACAATCACGTGATCAAATCGCCCACATAATAGTTTGCGCGATATTTGTGTGCGGTTGACTGATTGCTGATCAAGCTGAAGTGGATAAAATAGGTCACGTGACTCTTTCCGGAATATTTTGAATTTTATCTGAGTGAACATAAGCATGTATTCCTGTTACAAAAACCATGTTTTGGAAAGATAAAGAAATATAGTCGTTGGTTTTACCTGTTTTGAACCATAAAAATAATGAAATAATTGAATTATTTGAAAATTCCTTTCTTCGATAAGACTTACTCCATGGCAAAAACTTCTGAGCGCGCGCGCGGCGTGAGCTGCACTTCTGAACAGGCCCTTTGACTACCAGACAACCTATAATTAACCCTCCGTCTACCAGACGGGTCCATTGGACCCGACAGGTACATACAAAATATTCATTCAAACCAGAAATTTCTTTAAAATAAACTAAGTATATAAACCAGACAAAAATAAGGTAAATAAATAAGTTAAATAGTTTTAAATAAAAATTCTGGTTTCATTAAAACTTGAATAAAATTCCCGGTAGATCTAGGGTTAATTTGCCAGAGAGAAATTCGATTGATAAGTTAATGCCAGGTGGCTTTAAATCTAGCAGCGAAACTGGCTGTCAGAAGAATGGTTTATTGGTAAAAAATATGTCCCCTTGACGTAATTTTAGCAAGCTTGAAAATTGTAACATTTTACTCTTTTGCTACTAGACATCCTATAATTAATTTATTTCCAGACAGAAATTTGGTTGATAAGTTAATGCCAGACGGCTAAATGACGTGAAGATGAATTGCTTTTTTTTTTTTTTTAATCTATAAACCATTCTTGTAACAGGCTGTTTCGCTGTCATATTTTAAACCGTCTAACATTAACTTATCAATCGAATTTCTGTCTAACTCATACTAGACGTAATTTTGTAGTTTTTTCATCTGCCTAATCCCTACTCTCACAAGTAAACGCAACGTCCGCCGCCTGCCAGACCATCCGCATGCCTACTACACCCTACACCATAAAACGGAAGGGCATGTAGAAAAATGAGCCTTGTTAAGATCTCGTGATTTTTTTTTACGTTGTTAGCTCTTTGACTACATGTTTTTGCCGAATTTTGAATACTTCACGACTTTTTTGTAGAATTTTTTCTCTGAAAACAATGATTTTTCCATCGCTTTTTGCGCAAGTAACACAAACAATTTTTTTACTTTCCACGATTAATGCATATAAGTAACGCGTATTATAAAGAAAGACAAATATTTTAATATACAAACGAAATAGCACTTCCGAATCTGCATCTGTTTCACTACGAATAAGAACTTTTTAACTTCTCCAAAATTTTTGGAAGAACTGCACGCTTGCTATGAGTCACGTGGTCTTGCGAGAGCTTATCGCAGTTCAATTTGTTGTGATTGCGCACGCATCCAGTTGAAATTCATCTTAAGATAGCTTTCGCGAGGCACTACAACGCGGTTTACGCTTTGTTTGTATCGAAAATCCGTTTCAGTAAATGGATCTTCAGCAAGACACCGCAATTCCAGCTTAACTGGCACTCGCGTTTAACATTCCCTATCACCTGGCAAGTAGAAAGTTCCACCAAAATTGTCTGTCCTTTTCAAAATATTTCTTTCTAGGCATAAATATTATCTGTCTCAATCTCAGCATGCCTCAAATACTTTTTTTCAATAAATAATAGGCTTTTACATTTTTTATTTCATTAAATACTAAATTTGAAGATATTAAAATTTCAAAATCCCTGATTAAAATTAAGATTAAAATTAGATATTAAAATTTCAAAAATTTTGTAAATTTAAAAATTCACTGGTTGGCTATGTGTTTGGATCCAGTCCAGGTCTTCGATTTTGTATTAAGACATTACAAAGGAAGTGTTACGCAAATTTTCATGGTGTCTCAAATACTTACCCTGAAATGTTTAACAGCTCTCGGACTTAATAGTTGCTATGATGTGAAACGCAAAATACAGCGGTGGAGCGCATGCGCGGCGGTGGGAGGGAGTGAACTGATCGGCTATGTTCGTGCGTGCGTGGCGTTGGGACTAGCCGGCTGCGTTTGGGCACAGGCGTGACGGTGGGAGGGATGGAAATCGCCGGAAGCGTTTGTGCGCATGCGCAGCGAGGAGACTGACCGGTTTCATTGGAGCGCATGCGTGAGTGGATTCGTCTTGTCAATCGTAGATTGCGATCTTGTGCGGAGCTTTTGTTAATTTATGTTGTTATCAGTGGCGTAGCCAAGGGGGGGGCAGGGTGTCCGGAGCTCCCCGCCTCGAACCCGAACAAAGAACTAGTTTATTGAATCATGGATACAACAGTGAAAACGCCTAAGACGGAATCACAAAGAACCTATGAAAAATTCCGCTTTAAACAGGTGTTTGTATTAGAAGGTATAATTCAAAGATATGTCATCTGCCGTGACTACGAAAATTTCCGTTTTAGGTAGGTTTCCGTTATAAACACTTTCCGTTTTCACTTTATCCATCAAAACTGTTAAAACGTACTCACTCTATAGTACACATCTGAAGAGCATAAATGTATTATAGTAAAATCTGCGAAGATGACCTAACTCAAAGGAAAACAATTCAAAATTCGACGAAAACAACACTATATATTTATGCTGCTAACGTTTGAAACCCATCTGAAATTAAACCTGTTCCAATTGTGATTCCTTCTTGGCAGGTTTTCTGTGAACACGATATCCTCTCGTAAACGGAAACATTTTAATGTCTCGAGACGGAAGGATAACTATGCAAGTATACCTGCTATTCCGTTTACACAAATTTTGTGTAACTAGATTAAACGTAAAACTTCTTTATCTTGGACTTCGATGGGACCAACTGTTGCCGACACTTATGGGAAAAGACGAGTTCACACGAACACAATAATAGCACATTGGTTGAGTTTCGCGACCGTTATCTTTGTTTACTTTATAACGGTCAATATTATCAATTATTTTAAATCTGCTGCAGCAATTAATAAAAGTAACTTTATTTTTGAACTGGTTATTTGTTACCACTTTCAAAATACACTGGCGAGAAAAGTTAAGGGAATAACCATAAAAAGGTGCTTTGTGTTAATTCTATTAAGGGAACTTCAATGAAAGGTGATTGATTGGTAACTCAATGTCAACGTTATCACGTTGTCCAATGGAATTAACCTTCGGTACAGAAAAATATGCAAATTTTTCAGCCCGTTCCTTCGGTTCACGTGTGAAAAGGATTGTACGTGGTTGATTTTAAGTCTAATTTCAAAGATTGCATCTGGGTGATTTGAAGTCTAATTTCAAGGATTGCACGTGTAGTTGGGTAAAATTTTCGCTTGTAGTAGGTGGAACGTGTCGTCCAGAAGACGTCTGATCGATTGCAAGAAATGGCGTGCGATAGGTAGAATGGAAGCAGAACAGACACTCTCAGAGGTCTGTAAATACTTAAAAATACCCAAAAGCGTCATGTCAAGAATGTGGAAACGATTAACAGACACTGGTAATGTGTACAGACAACCAGGTCAAGGTAAAAAACATGCCACAATAGATTCTCAGGACCGTTATTTGGCAACGATTGCTAAAAGAAACAGGCAACTGACGTCAGTTCAGATTGCATGGGAGTTCGCTGCAGCAACAGGAACTCGACTATCCAGATTTACTGTGAATAACAGGCTGTATAAAAAAAGGCTGCATACAAGGAAACCCATTATTTGTACTGCACTAACTCCGACGTGAAATGCGCCCGGTAAAGTGGTGCAGAGATCATCGTCATTGCAGTACCACGGGCTGGAGCCGAGTTCTCTTTACCGATAAATACTGATTTTGTTTGGAGAATTATTGCAGACCTGTTATCATATGGGGGGAAAACACATGCAATAAAGCTACAAACATCCGTGAAAGGCATCGATACAAAGGTCGTAGAATCATGGATGGATGGCCATCATTTTGAATGGCCACACTGGCCTACACATTTTTACCAGTGCAACTGTGAATGTTGAAATATATAGAGATGAGGTTTTTGATCCTCATGTCAAGTTAACCCCTCCGGGACCATGAGTGCATATATGCATCTTGAAAAGGTGCTTACAGAACTTGTTTTTAATACCACTAAAAATTAAATGTAAAATCTTCCTTATTTAATTAAGACATTTTCTCGATTGATAAACTAAATTTAATTATTTGACAAAAAGTGGTGTCAAAGGAATAAAATTCATGTAAAAGATACTGGTCTCCAACGGGTTAAGGGTGCAAACGAAAGATTTGTGATTTTATGCTTATTAATAATCTAGAAGTGCTAGCCCTTCCACGGAACTCCGAAGTGTCCCTTCCAGAGTGCAGAAATCCCACACAAAAAAAATGTCTGGGTTCAACATTTCCTTTGACCCCAGTTACTAATTGTGAATGGCCAGTTTAACATTGCTTCAAGAAATTTCATGGTGGCAATAATAATTTTGTGTATGGAGAAGGTCTTGGGTGACACTTTGTCTTTAACAATAAGAAATCGAATTGAAGCTAATCCACGTACCGAAGTCTGGAGCTTACTGCTGAACCTGGAAAATGCTCTACAACTGTTTCGAAATATATAAAATAAATTGGTTTTGAAGTACAATAACAGAAACCACCATTATTTCTTACACATCTTGATACTTCCAAAAGCGTGCTAATCCATCACAAATAAATTTGTTACAAAAATTTAACTTCCAAAGACGACCAGATATCGGAAGCAACTATTAGATCGAATATGGTATCAAAAATGGCGAAACATAGAAACCAAAGAAATTATGGCTGTTTTAGATAATTGTAACAAAACTATTTTTTCCAGCATGAACCAGGGTTGCCAGTTTGGCCTCCATTTTCATTAAGAAAATTCAAATTCGCACCATAAAATAAAAATAGTATTTTTTGCTTTCTGACAGAAATTTTGTGATTACAGAAAGTAAAGATTCTTCTTTCAAAATTTCCGGTGTGAATTTGAAATTTCGAATTAAAAGTAGAGGTCAAACTGGTAACTCTGGCATGAACTATATTTGATGTGTGTGCTTCTTACATTACTAGCTTGTGTAGCTGAAATTGCAAGATCTTTTTCTTAAAGATTAAAACCTTATCTTAAAAACTCGCAACTAACGACTCAGTGACACTTATGTGAAATCATTATCCAATGTTTATTACAGTGCAAGCTCTTAATTCAATGGCAAGAAATCAAACATGGAAATTGCTGTTTTAAACTTAACCACTTGATCCAATAAAGTTATAACTTTATTGTAGGCAAATGTTATGTAGTATGATACTTGATTTAAGAAAATTACAAATAATTGCTAAATAAATTAATACTCTTCATGTGCGCTCAGTTTTTTACATCATAGTGTTTGTAAAATCTTTTTCACTGATAAATATTAATGTAACTCCAATGTATTATTAACTGCATTTACAGAGATTGATCTTACTTTTTTTTTTTAATCCATGCTTTTTTAAAATTAAGAAATAAAACAAGGATATACCTAAATTCTTAAAGTTACTCGAAATACTTCTATTATACATACACAGTCAATCCTGTCAAGACGTGAACGGAAGGGACGGGAAAAAAGTTCCATTTTAGACAGGCTTCCGTTTAAAGAAGTGTAATTAATTATGCTTCTAAGATACACTACCGCAATAAGACCTATTGCTCGTTTCGTCGGGAACCTTAAACTTTTCCGTTTGAGACAGGATTACGTTATAGAAAGATTATGCTTTGAGAGGTTTTACTGTGTTTCACTAAAAAGAGGTGAAAATCCCCTTTCAGACAGGTTTTTAGCAAATTTAATTGTATGGCAATACATATTAAAACCATGTAACAACTTCCGCTTAAGGCAGGATTCTATTAGAGATAATTACTATTTTGACAGGTTTTACTATTCATATAATATAAATAAGTATATTCATATAAATACACAAAACTTGTAAAAATGGAACCTGCCTATAACGGAATTCTGTCTTGAACGAAAATGTTCCACGGTGCTATCGAAAAGAATGCTATATAATTACACCTGCAAACACAAAAACCTATGGAAAACGGAATTTTTCACCAATATTTGCAATTTCATCTTGACAAGTTTTACTATATATAACCTGAAGGAAAAATTTTGGACCCCCCCTCCCCCCCCCGAAATGAAATCCTGGCTACGCCACTGGTTGTTATTGTCGTGTGCTAAAATAACGTTGGGTGAATCAATATGTATTCTAAAACGCGTAAAGTTGACAATGAAAATTGGAAGTTTCTGGCTGAGTGGGCAGAACAATATTGTTTTACACTGCCGGATAGGCCTGAAGCTGTTGCAGTTTGCCACATATGCAACAAAAGTGTCGCTATTGTTAAAAGTTCCAATTTAAAAGCGACACTACGAAACAATTCATCAGCAGTTCCATAAAAACTTTCCTCTTGCCGGTAAAGCTCGTCAATAAAAACTCCTGGCAAGTGTAATTTTTCGCACTCTCTTTACAACGAATACCTGTCTTTTCTATTTTATTATGACTATATAAAACATTGCAGAACATATACATATGTATGTAGACATTTTTCTGAACGAATACCTGACTTTTCTATTTTATATTATACGGGGTGTTTCGAAATGAATATCGGGGTTTTAACGCTTGGTAGTATTTATTACATAAAACTTAAAATTATAATTAATACATAAAATGAAAGAACAACTCAAACAGTTTTACCTACAAGCTTACAAATGTTCAATGTGAGCACTTTTCGTCACACGGCACACATGAAGTCGATAGCTTAGTTCTTCCCAAACGTTGATTAGCAAAGAAGTTCTGTTCCGGCGCTCACCAGATCTGACGCCATGTGATTTCTACCTGTGGAGGTTCATAAAGGATCGTGTGTATGTGCCTCCACTGCCAGCTGACCATTGCAGCTGTTGCAACAATGACCCCACAAACACGGATGTAGTGGAGGATATACGCGGGTATACACCGTATACCTTCTGGGTTTTTTTTGAAGAAGCACCGTATACCCTCTGCTTCTCAAATAAAACTATAGCGTATACTCTAGGCATGACATTCATGGCTTTAGCATATACCCTCTGCCTATATCGTATACCCTCTGTTTTTTTACGGCTACATCATTGCCCACAAACACTAATCAACGTTTGGGAAGAACTGAGCTATCGACTTCATGTGTGCCGTGTGACGAAAGGTGCTCACATTGAACAGTTGTAAGCTTGTAAGTAATACTGTTTGAGTTGCTCTTTCATTTTATGTATTAATTATAATTTTAAGTTTTATGTAGTAAATACCACCAAGCGTTAAAACCCCGATATTCATTTAGAAACACCCCGTATATGTGCACGTAAAAATAAAAAAATTAAAGTAATAAGTACTTATGTTACTTGTGTGCTTTATTCTTTGGACCTCGATAAATTTTTTCAAAATTACTCGGACCCCACTTAAAATTACTTGCCGACCCCTGCTATAGGCCCTACTTTGAAGGCGACAAAATAAATTTTGTAAATAAATTATTATTATTATTATTATTATTATTATTATTATTATTATTTTGCGTTTGAATTAACAATTCCGAGTAGTTTTTACACAGAATGTATATCAATTTCAATATGTTGAAACAGTCTAACATCATTAAAATACATTGCAAACGATTCGCCCCCACCCCCCGCCCCATAGACCATAATGTAATGAAATTCATTTTGAGTACATTTTCATCTATAGCCAAAAATGGCTGAAAAATCGTAGCACACTTTGTGAAATACAGTCGAACCTCGTTATCTCGACACTCTAATGACCAGAAAAAAAGGGTCGTCATAAGCGGAGTGTCGTGGTAACCGGAGTTGGAGAAAAATTTGTTTATAAAAAGCTGTATTTTTAATTAATTTAAAACAATTTTAAATTCCTAACTGTTCTTGCAGTTTTATGAAATAAAACATTGTTAATAAAATACATTAAAAAACAAAATTGAAAAGAATAAAAATCAGATTTATGATGACTTGTTTTTTTTATTGTTACATGAAATATTGATGAATTAAGGTTTGCTTATTCCTAGATGTGCTTTTTTCAAGTCTTTATTCAATGTTATACAGTGAATTGTAATCAATATTCGTTGTTTCAGAAATGGATGTTAGATAATTTCAATGCAATGCAATGATTCGGTTTTAGTCGGATGAAAAACGCCGTATAACCACAAGAAAGTGCCGCCTGACCAGAACAAAAAGACCTCGAGTAGACTGACTCGTCTATCTGGAGCTTAAGTGGGAAATTCATAGTGTGTGAGTTTATTTATTGAAATAAATGATTGAAGTAAAATTTCTCCTTTATCTCCATTTGTATTTTAGATACTTTTGTGAAAAGTTTGGCTAAGACGTTTCTTACCGCTTAATTTCCGTGCTTATAAGATGGATTATGAAAAATGGACAATTTTCCTAAACTGTCGGAATATCAGGAGTTGAAGATTATTCAACGACCCGGTGTTTGTTTACACTAAAATCATATACAGAAAATCGTGACTTTGGAAAATCTGATGTGATAAGCGCGGTGACGTGAAAATCGGGTGTCGGAATAACGAGGTCCGACTGTATGTACAAACTTATAAATCACATAAAGAAGTGCACAAAAGAATTCGAGTATATTTTCAGATACGGTCCTTTCTTGCGTAAATCTGGTTTACACATGCATTATACGTTTTCTAAATTGTTTACTTAGGTATCTTCTGTACCTTATTAAAACAGTGCAGTTTTGTTAAGGTGACTCTTCACTCACTTGAAAACACCCGTCCCGTAATGTTAAACCTATGGGCAGGTTCTTTTCGAATTTCTCGTTTAAATTTGAATATTTTTAAATGATTTTTTTCTGCATAGGATAGCTCAGGTCGATCTCTAATAGGGCTATTTTTACTTTTTCGATTTTGGTTGCAGATTTTTTTAATAAAGGTACTTTCACTTTCGGAACCGGTTTCGAAAGTGAAACTACCTTTATTAAAAAAAATCTGCAACCAAAATCGAAAAAGCAAAAAATAGCCCTATTAGAGATCGATATCAGCTGTCCTATGTTGAAAAATCGTTTAAAAATACAGTGGGACCCGGTTAAGACGCGTTTCAAGGGAGTGGGCAAAAGTCGCGTATTAAGCGGGATCGCGTATTAAACGTGATTTGTATAATGTTGCAGGAACTGGGCTTATTTACAACATCTAATCGTCTAAATGAACTATAGAACTTAAATTTATATGTTTACGGTCGAAAATTGTATCTTTTAGGTATATTTAGATTAAAATTTAATTTAATTCAACTTTAACTCATTGTTCTTTTTATAAAACCAAATGGAATAATAACTGAAAATAAAAAGTGAATTTAAACGGTTTTATTATGAATTAATATGCTGCAACCAGAAATAAGAATAATAATTTCCTGCTAGAGTAATTTTTTTAACAGAGCTAAAAAAAAAAATATTAAACCTTTGAAGCACTTGTTAAAATCATATTTAGTACTTGTGATAATGAGTACAATTATAATTTGTCCTTCTTTTCATTATAAGAGAAAACTATCCTTATTAATAGTATTTGTGTAAAAAAAATTGTTAGCATAGCAAGGAGTAAAGAAAAACCATAAAAGAATTAAACAATCGCAGTCATATTTATTTAATCTTTACGAGTTTAATTTTTTTGCCTGTAATACGTATCATGAAACATAGTAGGGATATAACGTACATTTAAAATCTTACTAACAATAGGTATACTAATCTTTAATAATAATAATTTCATGACAAATCTGAGTATCCTGAATTCGTCTATCATCTCTCTCTACTACTGTAAAAACGTACACGAAGCGAGAGACAAAAAATTTTAGGACGCGAGATCAAACAAGAATTCTAGTGCTGCTAATTTAGCGAGTTTTTAAAAATTCAAATATCTGCCAATATTTCCGATTAGTAATGTTCGCCTTAATTAATCTGTTATTAAATAAAGTACATATTACTATTCGTAACCAGTGTTTTTTTTTTAATATAAAAAAAAAAACTGGTAAATTGGCAACATTGAAAAACAGACAAGGAATTCGCATCTTGATCAATGAATTCGCGTCTTAAGCGTGATTTTTTGCCCCAAAGGACCAAAAGTCTCTCGCGTATTAAGCGGGATCGCGTATTAACCGTTCGTGTATTAAACGTGATATTGTAGCATTAGTCTTATGGGCGATATTCAAGGGATCGGAAAAAATCCGCGTATTAAGCGAAATCGCGTATTAACCGTGAGCGTCTTAACCGGGTTCCACTGTATTTAAATTTAAACGAGAAATTCGAAAATAACTTGCCCATAGGTTTAACATTACGGAGCGGGTGTTTTCAAGTGAGTGAAGTGTCACCTTAAGGAATATCACACACTAAACAGACAAGCGACAAAAAAAACGTAAGTTAAGAGACATTTCACGCTAATAACAAAGAAGAAACCGGTTTGAACGCTATAATTTGCCTCATGTCGCACGTTTTTGTCTGCTTGTCTGATCAGTGTGTGATCTGCCTAAGGCTGTTTTCAAATCCAAAGGAGCTACCTTCGGACACATTTCTGAAATAATTTTTGTTCGGAAACGCGTGAAATTGGCGGGCATTTTTATTCGGAAACTATGTAATCAAATTGCGTTTTCCCTTTTCTAGTAAAGACAGGACATCTTTCAGAAAATACTGTCACATTTTTAACCGAATTCCCATCGTGGCTACGCGAAAAAGGGGAAATGTGTCGTCACATAACAATAATTGCTTATAACTCGATTGAAAATTTATTAAAAGAAAAATGGAAAATGCTATTCGATCCCACATTGCTTCAGTAGTCAGGCCTGCCAATTTTATTCCATTATATTAAAAAATGAAACAGAAAATCTCACGTTTTTGAGCTTGGAATTTGAGGATAGTCTTAAACAATTCTGAAGGCGTTGGAAAGTGTTTCATAGGCTTTGCTGAAGATGAAGATGGAAATGTGATTTTTCTTTCTTTTTTTTTTAAGCTACGGTTACTGTAGCTTAGAATATGATAAATTTCATATCAGGAAATCCTCATATCGATGAAATTCAGCTTAAAATAATAAATTAAAATTTAACATATAAAAATAGTGGCGGGAGTATAATATTTTGGATTCAATTTCATTTTCAACGCACAAATATCTTTTTTTAATTACGTTTCAATGTTATATTTTCCCTTATCATTAATACATTTGTTTTGAGACTTTTTCATTAAGTTTGCTTGATTTCTACCACTTTTTACATGAAAATGTGTTTAAAATCAATGCCGAGTGTGGAGTCGCGTCTAAATGTGCAGCAGCTAATTTCAAACTTCAATAACTCGGCTAAAAATAGACATAGCGTCACCATCTTGGTTTCGTTTTAATATAAGAAACATGAAAGTTTCTGGCAGTACTATTACGACATTCGTTGCATCGGTATATCCGCAAACTGGTCGTGCAAAGTGAACCCACGATTTTCGGCTTTCCGGAATCGACATTATATCTCAAATAGTAATTATCCGATCCGAGTAAACTATGTGTTGTTTTGAAGAAGAGTCATAAGTGATATAAAAAACCTGCCTCAAAGTTTGTATCTAAAAAAATCAAAAAGATATAAATATGTGAATTTGAAAAATTCAGAATTTTATTAACATATTACAATATACGATCCCAAAGTTTAACCAATATCACGAAAATCGGGCATTAATGCATAGAACCAGGATTCGTATGGGTCCTGAAATTTTTAGACCAGGAAGTTCTTCGGTACCAGTATTATCTTATAGTAATTATCCGATCCGAGTAAACTAAGTGTTGTTTTGAAGAAGAGCCATAAGTGATATAAAAAAATCCTGGCTCAAAGTCTGTATCTCAAAAAAAAAAAAAAAAAAAAAAAAAAAAAAAAATAATAATAATAATAATAATAATAATAATAACAATAATGATAAAAAAGATACAAAGTTGTGAATTTGAAAAAGGTTAGAAAAATTCAGAATTTTAGGAACATACTGCAATATACAAGCGCAAAGCAAAGAAATGGAAGAAACGCAACTTCGAAAAGTCGTAACAGTGCCATCTGGAGGCTGCCTTGTAAGTTCGCGGCGCTTTCAATATAGGAGGAAAGCAAACATTACAGGATGAAGCATGAAGCGGCGCCGAGAGGAGCGCATCCCAAGAACGAGTTGATATGTGCGCGCATTCTAGATGAAAACAATCGGGGAAGAACACGCTTTTCCACCGAGAATTCAATCTTGTTTGTTTGGCGTTTGGCAGCCATCTTCCTTCGCTATACGCAGTACGTGCGTAAAAGCAATGGATAGAGGACAATATTCAAATCTTTAATGATTTTCAGCCTTCTTATTTAAAACATGGTAAGTGACAGATGTTTATGTATATGTTGTTTATTTAAATGATCCCATAAGTTTCCATTTTAATTTAAAACACTGTCAAAAAGAACATTATTGTGCGATGGGGAATATACCATATATTGTTAATACACTATTATTACATTTTTATATTAGTGTGCTTTTATATTATTATTATGTTGATAGTATTATTATGCATAATAATTACATTATCAGTAATCTGTATTTCACAAAATTCAGTCTCAGAAAAGTGGACAGACACTTCATAAATCCAAAACCTTTATTTCTACTTTTTTAATAAATTCATTTAAAATTATTTCCCAGATTTCACTCATCGCTTTTCCTTTTCTCATCTTAGAGAGTGAGTAAATAAATGAATAATAATAATAATATGATTATTAAATAGTTAAATGTTGCTGTATAGCATAAAAATGCAAATTAATAGAAAGGTGTTTTTACTAAATAGCTGTGAGAATATTATGTCATTTAGGAATTATGTACTGTAAAGTAAAATTATAACTTTTTTTTTTTTGACATATACGTATTTACTTCATCAACAGTTAGAAAGCAGCTGAATAAAATCTATATGCACGAGAATATTCTTATTATTCTCGTTGAATGTTTTCTATTCACACAATTAATAAAGTAATCTTTTTAAAGGAAAATTAAAATTTTAAACTCTGTGATAGGTATGTGTTTTTTTTTTTTTTTTTTTTTTTTTTTGGGGGGGGGGGGAGGCGTATTTGGAATATTATTGTTATTAATTCAGAAACATTTTAAATCATCGGGTTTTGCGGTATTAAATTTGTAGTATTAGGAAAGAAAATACGGTGATTGAAATCTTGAAAATTATTTAAAATGAATTTAATAAGAAAGTGAAAATCTAGGTTTTAAGAGTAGTGAAGGGTCCATTTTTGTGACATCAGATCTTGTGAAAGACAGATCGCTAATAATGTAACATATATAACAACGCAATAATAATATATTATTATTATTCTTTTATTAAAATGTTCTTTCCAAAGCTTTTTTTATTAATCAAAATGGAAATTTATGCGAATATTTAAATGCAATATAAATACATAAAAATCTCTCACTTATATCTTAAAATGAGAAGGCTGAAAATGATTAATTGCAAAGAATCTATTGCTATCTCAAATGAAGTTCATAAAAAAAAAAACGAAAAAAATTTTACTTTATTCTATTTACAAAAGAGTTGAAACAATGTCTCAAAAGAAAACATTTTTCATTCTTTTAAGAGATAATGCAAGATCAGCTATTTCATATATATATACATACTTTACCTTTAACAGAAACAAAGAACTAATTGAAACTCATTAAAAGTCTTACATTATATATAATTAAAAAAAAAAAAAAAACTATAAATAAAAGTTATTCTTGAATCTTTCTTTACATGTCTGAATAGAAAAGCACCTGAAGACAAAAGCAGGATTATCAAAATATTAAAGGGTCGAAAAGCGCGGACTTTTTTTTTTTTCCCCCTTTTCTGTTTTGGAGCAGAGTGAGCGCGCGCCTCGCTGCGCTTCATCCCTGTAAAGTTTGTTTTGCAACGCTGTTAGAAGCGCCGTCATGACGTAGACCGCAGTTTACATTGGCCCTATGAGAGCTTTCTATCTTTAAAGTATAACCAGAATTACGAAAATCGGGCATTAATGCATAGAACCAGGATTCGTACGGCTCCTGGAATTTTCAGACCAGGAAGTTCTTCGATACCAGTATTATCTTATAGAAAATCTCTCCTAAAAAGGGGGGGGGGGAATTTCGCGCGTTTAACCTATATTTATTTGTCTATAAAAAAAATACTGATATGTTACCTAGAAAATAATGGGACCAGTATGAACCCTGAGAACACAAAATTTAAATGAAAATGACACCCAAAACCACTGAGCTCCATATATAACAGATCTATCTATCTTCCTATTTCCCAACATATGATTTCCAGCGGTCAGCGCGGAAGGATACAATGAGGTCAATTTTAATTCGTATTCAGGACAAAAAATGTTGTTTACTACATTCCCTTACATGATTACAGAATCATTCATTATTTTGATACGTATAACTTAATTAGAGACTCCTAAATTAGGATAATAGTAAACGATAACACTCATATATAACATTGATAACGCGGACTATCTTTTTACCTTTGCCTTGCATGCTTCATTTGCCTTACAAGCTTCTGACCGCTGACTAAGAACTCCTGTTATGCATGGAGCTCAGTGCCCAAACAAACACGCAGTCCTGCCATGAATCAGGCCCTGATCAACACAATATGTGGTGTCTGGGTATATAGGCCATACCGGGATTTAAAAAAATTCATAGATTATAAACATCACAAACAGCTTTAAGTGCAATATTTTAAATAGTAACTGCTTTAAGAAAAAATAATATGTTGTAGACACATGCAAAAAGGCATTATAAAATTAAGGGAAAGTAAAATTCTTTTGCACTATATGCCATTTAGAAACCTGAACCTACTTCCCATGAGCAAAGTAAACCCCTAAAACTAAGGGATTGAATGAAACATTTTTGATGTAATCCTTTTTTTCTCAGAATTTCGAAGTTTAAGTAACAATTAATTGTCGTTAGTGAAGAACAGTGAGGTAATTCAATTTACATGAACGAAAAAATTAATTTTTTCTGTAAACTATAAATGTAAATTTTTATTTTCAGAGATTGTACAAAATGCATTTTTGGAGCCCCTGAAAATGTGGCCCAGGGGCACTTACTCCTATGATAATCAGGTCCCGCCACGAATATAGGCAACGTAAGCGTGATCGGACAACTCAGGTGGCATCTGACGAGCCTAGGTCAAGTAGAGATATGGATTTTCGACAAATAATTTCAATACAGTATGTAATATACTTGCCAACATGGGACTTAACTTCTGTAAAATGTTGCTTCATTTGTTCCGGTTTAAAGACGTTTCCAACCAGAAGATTAATCATATGTAACATTATGTATTTCATTTCATGTTTCCGCTGGAAATCTTTCTCGTTTCATTTCTTTAAAATATTTGTCGTTTGAAACGTCTTTAACCTGGATCAAATTAATCGACATTTTACGGATATTAAGTTGAAGGTTGGCGAGTATGTTACTTGACACATCACACGCTGTATTCCATAAATGTGACCTCCAAAAGAATTTCAGGAATTAAAAAAAAAAAAAAAAAAGGATTCAATTCACAAACCTGATTGACATTTTCACAGAAATAACTGCGATAGTGTCCAACACTGTCTATCCTACTTTTTAACACCTTTCAACACAGTTAAGTGTTTATAGATTCGGTTTATCTGCCTAACTGCCGCCTGGATATCTGTCGGTCAGAAGTCTGTCTCTTCGTGCTCTCTCTCGCAGATATACTCGAATTGCCATGAAATATTTATATGTTATTGAGGTTTACTATGGCATGTTTGGTATTGAAAATAGAGAGTGTAACGTTAATAGTTCGTTTACAGTGACACACAAAAGAATTCCATTAAATTATGGTGTGTCCAGGGGAGAACCATTTGCAGTGCATTTTATTGCTGTTACGATATTTCAAAGATCATCACTGAGTTGCGTCACTGGTGAGTGAAGCACTCACCATGCTTCACACATAGATTAGGAAACATTTTCCTAACACTTCTGGATTATTATAATCAAACTTATCATCTTTTGAAATGAATGGAGAAAGAATGAATCGATGAAGGAAATTTTTAAATAAACAATTCGAAAACGTATAATACATTTTCAACAATTGTTATTACTTATAGACACACTAACAGCATACTTGGTGTGTCCTTGTAAATGAACGATAAATCTACGCATTCCACATTCTGTAGAAAACATAATGTAGCGCACCTCACTAATACATACAAATTTAATTATGTTTGAAATAGTGTAACATCATTAAAATACATTGCAAACAATTTTTTACCATAGGCTATAATACAACAGGTTTCCAAGAAGTTTTTTTATTTATTTTTATTTACGAATACTATCTTGAACAATATTGAAATCTTTTGTTTTAATTTTATGAACTTTTAATTATGAATAGAGATTTATTTGCTTATTTATTTTTTTTAATGCTTAACATATTCTATAGTATATCAGAGTTTAAAAGCACACCTGGAACATTTAGCGAAAAGCGTTGTTTTCTGAAGTTAAAAAATTAAAAAAATCTTAACTAAAAAAATTATATTTTATATTTCACTTCCTTTAATATTTATATAGGTGGTCGTTTAGTCTTCTCTTTACTTGATGCTTAAACCCTTTGAGGGGCAAGCAGTAATATCTATGTAACATTGAATTATCATCAGTATAATAATAAAAAAAAAAAATTTAAATAAAGAAAAGCAATTTTTCAACATCCCCCCCCTCCAAAGATAAAAATATAAAATTTAGTTAAAATTTTCTGGTGAGAATCTTGCTTAAATTAGGTGGGATATAATATATCCCACCGCCCCTCAAGGGATTAAGGGGCTACTTCAGTCTTGCAAAAAGTCCCGATCGCTAATGTTAATCTTGTGGAAGAGTTTTCTTTTTTAAGATATCTCGTATGCATTTCAATATTTTTAAATGATTTTTTTTCTGCTTTGAATAGCTAAGGTAGTAAAAGTGTCCTAATTAAAAACCTGTAAACAAAATCGAAAAACTAAAAAACGACCTTTATACAGATCGATCTCAGCTATTCAGTGCAAAATAAATAAATAAATAAAAATAATGAAATGCAAACGAAATAGGTGTGGAAAAATAAATTGTAAGGCGTTTTCAAACTAAAAGTTGTGTTTTTTAGAAATATTTTGTAAGCTTTTTTTCAGATAAAATATGTCATAGAAATTTAAGTAAGTAGGTTTTAAGTAATGCAGAAATATCGAGTTTTCATTCCAGGTATAAGGATTGTACCGTAAGTTAGGCTTAACATAACAATGTGCTATTCTTTAGAAAAGGATTGTGTGGAGAGGCTTGACCCAATCAATGTGACGGAGGGTTGACCAGATGTTGAAGGCTCCCTTAATTAACCCTTTCCGGCGCGGAGTAATTCTATTTGTAAAATGATAAAATGATGGACCGACACCAGAATTCACAAAAGAATTTATTAGTAAATAGGAACTACCACATTTTCACGTACATTATAAAAAGAAAACTTTCATTGAATATTCTTGGTGCAATTAAACTTAAAATTATGTGTCCTTTTTTTAAGGACACCGCCGGCGAAAGGGTCAAATGGTTTTGGAAATCTTTTTATTATACACTGTGCATAATGAAATGTTAATGGTTATATATAAAAAATAATAATTTATCCGGTAAAGCTGCAGTAAAATGAGGTGATGGAAAAGAAAATGTTTAAAACTGATTAAGGCTGTTCTTAACTGCTCTGCTCAACAAACGCAAAACGTTTTGACATATTTACAAATTCATTTTTTAACGAAAAGATATAAAATTAGAAAGCGTGGCCATGGAAGCGATTTGGAATTGAACAGTTTTTTCCATTTTTTGATCAATCAATTACCTATTGAGTTATAAGGAATTTTGATCACGTGACAAACACGTTTTTCGCCCGCTCTTGAGTCTCTTTCTTCCTTCGCGCGGAAATTCGGTTCAAAATGCCCACTTTGACATTATTTTCTGAAAGGTCTATTGCGTTTGCAAAAAAATGGAAAAAACAGCTCAATTACATAGTTTCTGAACAACAACACCAGCTAGTTTCATGCATTTTCGAACAAAAATAAATTAAAACTTATGTCAGAAAGTTGCCCTTTTGGATTTGAGAAAAAAAAAACAAAGAAAAACCCTTAAAGGTGTGAAAAATTGCTACAGTATCCAATGAAAAAAAAAAAAATTAATGAAATATAAATGGGAAAGCTGATAGGATTTTTTTCTTCATTTAAATATTACTTAAAATAGGTAACTAGAAACAGTGGAAAGGGCTAGAAAGTATGAAAGCAGCAGTCTTAACCCTTTCAAGGGCAGTGGTATGTTTATAAAACCACTTAATTTCGATTCCCAAAATCTTTTCCATTTAATATGTATGCGAAATATAGCCTTTTTCTTATTTCCAAATAAATTTGTTCGCAAATTCCGGTGCCAGGCATTTATTTCAACATTTTATTACTGAAAGTACTTTGCCCCTGAAAGAATTAAAAGATGTTAATGATAAGTTAAGTGCTCATGCGGCTGCAAAAGAACATAACATTGATCGAAAACCTTTAGGAAGGTATGTAGACAAATTTCACCAGGATGAATACAGTGAGATGAAGCCAAACTATTTAGTCTGACCTGAAACTGTGCTTGGCGGTTTCAAGTGGTACTTTATAACTATCTAAAAAAGTATTTGAGGCATGCTGAGATTGAGACAGAATAATATTTATGCCTAGAAACAAATATTTTGAAAAGGACAGAAGATTTTGGTGGAACTTTCTACTTGCCAGGCGGTAGGGAATGTTAAACGCGAGTGCCAGTAAAGCTGGGCTTGCGGTGCCTCACTGAAGATCCATTTACTAACTTACGCTATAAACAAAGCGTAAACCGCGTTGCAGTGCCTCGCGAAATAATCTTAAAATGAATTTCAATTGGATGCGTGCGCAATCGCAAAAGATCTAACTGCGATAGGCTCTCGCAATACCACGTGACTCATAGCAAGCGTGCAGTTGTTCCAAAAATTTTCAAGTAGTTAAAAAATTCTTATTCATAGTGAAGCATTTGCAGCTTTAGAAGTGCTATTTTGTTTGTTTATTAAAATATTTTTCTTTTTATATAATACGCGTTACTTATATAGTAAACTCTGTGTAAGGAGGACTCTGTGTAACACGGACTGTGTGTAAGATGGAAATCTGTCTAACGCGGAAAGATTTTCAAGTCCCTGCGAATCCATAGACATACGGTAAAATTTGTCTAAGGCGGAATATTGCCTACCGCGGGAAACCTTTCTTGGTTCCGATCGATTCCGCCTTAGACAGAGTTTACTCTATTAATCATACAAAGTAAAAAATTTGTGTTATTTGCGCAAAAAGCGATGGAAAAACCATTGTTTTTAGTGAAGAAACGGAACAAAAAATTCGTGAAGTGTTGAAAATTCGGCAGAAACATATAATCAAAGAGCAACATCAAAAACACGTTATTTTAGCAAGGCTCGTTTTTCTATATGCCCTTCCATGCTATTTTGTAGTACGTATGCGGACGGTCTGGCTGGCGGTAGACGTTGCGTTTACCTGTGAGTGTAGGGGTTATGCAGGTGAAAAAAAACTACAAAATTAAATCGTTTTCGCATCAGTTTTGTTTATAACATCTATTTCTACTAACTATTCGTGATTTTAATCCATTATTGCCAGACGTTTCCAACGTTGTTAAGACCTTGCCAGATCCCGATTTATAGGTAAAAAAAAACATGTCATCTTCACGTCATTTTAGCAAGCTTGAAAATAGTAATATTTTGTTAAATTTATATAATACTCTTTGGCTACCAGACAACATACTGAAATTCACCAGATTGAAATTCGGTTGATAAGTTATTGCCAGACGGCTTTACATCTGGCAGAGAAAGTGGCATGTTAGAAGAGTGGTTTAAAGGTTAAAAAGTATATTTCATCTTTACGTCATTTTAGCAAACTTGAAAATTGTAGCATATTACTCTCTGAGTGTGTTCAAGAAGCACGCGCGCAGCGCGCGCGAGCTCAGGAGACAGGAACAGGGAATGGTTCTTCATCGTAGATGCAATAAAAGTTTACCTTGTTCACGAACAAATAACGCTTTGATTAATTATGGTGCTAATTATAAAGATAATTTGTTGCAAATAAAAGACGAGCTAGATGGCTGAATGGATAACGCTTTGACCTCGAGACTATTTTGTTTGAGGCTATTGGTTCGAATCCTTCGCGTCTCAAAATATATTCGTGATTTTTATTTTTTTTTTATTGCTTTATATTTTTCATATAAAGTAAGATATTTTTGATAAAGATAAATTTTTATATTAATAATACAGAAGCACATGTATTTCTATTATAATAATAAAATACTTATTTAAATACGAGAAAATGAGGTATTTCTCGATGAAAGTTTTAGATTTGAACGCCTTTTAATATTTAAAGTTTCGTTTCAAAGTGATATATATGTATGTATAGGGTATATATATGTTACCGGCCAAACCCGATTTTAGGCGAAACTAGTTTATCCTAAGGCCTATAGGATAAACTAGTTTTTCCTAGGCCAAACTAGTTTATCCTAACGCCCATAGGATAAACTAGTTTTTCCTAGGCCAAACTAGTTTGGCCTAACGCTCATAGGATAAACTAGTTTAGCCTGTTATTTATTGGTCTGAACTAGTTTGTCCTAGGCCGATCTAGTTTATTCTAGGCCAATTCAATTTGGCGTGCATTTATTGATCACAAAAACCGCTTCCGCGCCAACCTTCTATTTTATCCTAAGCCAATCTAATTTATCCTACGCCAATTCAATTTGACATTCTTATATTGATGCCACAAAATGGAAAAAAAAAAGGAGCCGAACCGAACTAATTCAAACTCAAATTCAAGCTCAAATTCGAAATTGTTCAAACGAATCCGCTCAACTCAAACACATCTATGGAAGTCCACTAAAAACTCGTATTTTTAATTATTATTTTTAAATATAATAGAAGCTTAGCGACTAAATTTACAAAATTTTGTAAGCTAGTCTTTGGTTATTAGATGTAAAGGTCTCTACTGGCCCGCTAAATTTTCCTTAGATGTAAAGGTCTCTACTGGCCCGCTAAATTTTCCTTCCCGACACTCGGTCCGGGCTTGGTTTGGGATTACTTTTTTCGAGAGGTTCAGACCGAGTTGGACCCGGACTTCCGTGATTTTTTTCCCGGCTTAAGTAGGGATTGGACTGCATTCTTCTTGATGTCTGCACAGGCAGAAATATTAAGTCCAATTTCCAACCCAGCTCATATGAAAATCATTTGGACCCATCTCTGGTCTGTTCAGTAAAAATATCAGTAACATTCGGCACGTCCAAACTTTTTTTTTTATGCACGTTTTTTTTAAATCGCTTTTATTCCACAATTAAAATTTATATATTTATTATTATTATTTTTTTTTTACTTTCTTCTATCTTTAAAAGATTAAAATATTGGATTCGTGAAAATTTTCGACAGATTCACACGTTTTAGGGGTCCAGAGATTCCCAAAAACATGTTTTTACAAAATGTCTGTCTGTCTGTATGTATGTGACACAAATTTTGTGGGCGCTTTGTCGCAAGAACTAATCCACGTAATTTAATAAAATTTACATTCAGGTAGTCCCTTATATAAATTGGTGCTGATTACTTTTTGGTGTTAATCGCCCAACAGGTGGCGCTGCTATGCTGCATTATTTTGACGATTTACGCAATAGCTCTATCTTAAGAGCTAAAGCACGGATTTTCATGAAACTTCAGATTCAGCTAGTCCTTGATATGAATTGATGATGCTTACGTTTTGGGGCATATCGCCCAACAGGTGGTGGTGCTATGCTGCATTTTGCAGGATTTACACGATTTCTGCAATAGCTCTATCTCAAGAACTAATGCACAGATTTTCAACAAAGTTCATATTCAGTTAGTCCTTGATATGAATTTATGCTTATTAGGTGTTGGTGTAAATAGCCTAATAGGTGGCGTTGCTGTTCTGTATTTTTCACGATTTCCTCAATAGCTCTATTTCAAGAACTAATGCACGGATTTTCATAAAACTTCAGATTCAAGTACACCTTGATTAATATTGTGGTTGATTATGTTTTGGTGTAAATCGCTCAATAGGTGACGCTGCTGGGCTGGATTTTTCACGATTTTCGCAGTATCTGTATCTCAAAAACTAATACACGGATTTTCACCAAACTTCAGATTCAATTAGACGTTAACATAAGTTGTTTCTGGTTAGGTTTTGGTGTAAATTACTCCACAGACTGCTATGCTGCACTTTGCTGGATTTACAGGATTTCAGCGATAGTCATATCTCAAGAACTAATGAACGGAATTTCTATCTTTAGAATCCTCAAGATGTGCATAGATTGCCATTTAATTTGTCATTGTGATAGCGAATTTTGAAGTATTAACATGTTTGAGATAGAAAAAAGTTTTGGCATTCGTACATCCTACTAGTTTTAACATGAGTAGATGCATTTTTATGTAATACAATTAAAGTACGGTAAAACCTGAGAAAAAATAACCAGCCTATGAAGGAATCCCGTGTTTAACAAAAAAAATATTTTGATATCTGTAAAATGAGTATATAAGTTACTTGTAAAAAGAATATAATGCATTTACAACAGTCGATGAACCTTCTAATAAGGGAGCCTGCCTATAACGGATTTTCTTCTTCCCTGTGCAATTCCGTCTTAGATGATTTTATTGTATAGGATTTTAAAAATTTTTAAATCTCCAAGCCACAGAATGTGTATTAACGATATTAATGATTCTATTGCAAATTATACTGATTTTTTAAATGAATATCTATTTGTATGTAAATATCTGAATACTTACCACTAATTTTTTCACACGGCTTGGAGACTTGAAAATCTAAAAAAAAATTATATAGAAAAACCTTCAAAGTCGGAATCACATAGAAAAGAAAAAACTTCGTTATAGTTAAGTTCCTTTTTTAGCAGGCCCATAGTCTCTAGCAAATGTATTATGTTTTTTTCAAACGGATTATTGTGTCCAATTTGCACCGATTAAAAAAAATTGTGTTTAATACAGAATTTCGTCATACACAGATTCTTCTAACAGGTTTTACAGTATTGTACCCCCATCCGTATATGTACTATTCTTTAAAGATAATTTTAATTGTGAAATAATGGTAACTTAAAAATATATGTATTTTAGGCCAAACTGGTGCCGGGACTTCGCCGGATTTTTGAAAATTCCAGATTTCTGAAAGAATATCAAATGTACTTCTTACATTCTTAATGATGCATTTATTCATAAATAATTCAAAGCCAAGTGATATTTATGTGAAAAAAAATCTGTAAATTCTTCCTCTCCTAAATTTTATGATAACCTCTCATCCCATTCTTTGGTACTCCAGCACACAATTTGTTATATGGAACATATTTTGCAACTACCGGCGGCGGTGAAATGGGGAAGATAGGGAGACAGTATCCCACTCCTCATCAAGTAAATTTTATTATACGTGGGGGGTTGACGGCAATACTACTTTGCACAGGCACCGGAGCGGTAGTTGGGATCAATAAAAGCACGTCAAATTGCATTGGCCTACGATAAACTAGATCGGCCCAGGATAAACTAGAAAGTTGGCAACGTTGCGGTCTTTGGGATGAATAAAATCACGCCAAATTGAATTGGCCTAGGATAAACTAGATCGACCTAGGACAAGCTAGTTCAGACCAATGAATAGCAGGCTAAAGTAGTTTATCCTATGAGCGTCAGGCCAAACTAGTTTGGCCTAGGAAAAACTAGTTTATCCTACGGGCGTTAGGATAAACTAGTTTGGCCTAGGAAAAACTAGTTTATCCGATGCGCGTTAGGATAAACTAGTTTGGCCTAGGCCAATCTAGTTTGGCCTAAAATCGGATTTGACCGGTAACATATATATATAAAGCAAATGAAAAAATAAGTATTGTGCGAAAATATCCGTTTGAGCGTAGGGTAATTTCTTGATGTTTTTCTTTCTTTTTGAGTACTTTAAGAGTGAATTTTTATCGAGATTAGGATGCTAATCATATTTTATGGTATTAAAATCAATATGAAAATATTATAAAAATAAAATGTATTAGATGTATATTATTTTAACTAAAAATATCTGCACAATATTTTATCTCTTTTTTAAAGAGATAAAATATATGGGGTTTGCCATCTAGTTTTGTAGTGAATAAAATATTATTAGAATGTTTATAAATTTTTTACTGAAAGTATAATTAAGTATTTTGCTTATACTAACGTGATTTTGAGTGTCATTTGTTTCTCATGTTTTATGATGCATTTTGTCTGTTATTCACACGGTATTAATCCGCACGGCAATCATAAAATAAGAAATATATATACTAAAACCTTCTCAGAAAAATTGTCTAACTAACATTGCAAATTTCAAAATCTTGTAATATGTTGATATCACAATTTTGGTTTATTAACAGCATTCTATCACGAAAAATATAAAGCAACTGGTAAATCATTTTTAAACAAATAAAAAGAAAATTGTTTAAAAGTTAAAATATTTAGATCTCCAATTGAATTGTTAAATTGTATCAGTCAACCTACCAAACAAAGCATAACCAATGAAACATAAGCACAAAATGCACAATCACGTGATCAAATCGCCCACATAATTTTTTGGGGGGTAGTTTGCGCGATATTTGTGTGCGGTTGACTGATTGCTGATCAAGCTGAAGTGGATAAAATAGGTCACGTGACTCTTTCCGGAATATTTTGAATTTTATCTGAGTGAACATAAGCATGTATTCCTGTTACAAAAACCATGTTTTGGAAAGATAAAGAAATATAGTCGTTGGTTTTACCTGTTTTGAACCATAAAAATAATGAAATAATTGAATTATTTGAAAATTCCTTTCTTCGATAAGACTTACTCCATGGCAAAAACATCTGAGCGCGCGCGCGGCGTGAGCTGCACTTCTGAACAGGCCCTTTGACTACCAGACAACCTATAATAATTAATTTGCCAGAGAGAAATTCGATTGATAAGTTAATGCCAGGCGGCTTTAAATCTAGCAGCGAAACTGGCTGTCAGAAGAATGGTTTATAGGTTAAAAAAAAATATGTCCCCTTCACGTAATTTTAGCAAGCTTGAAAATTGTAACATTTTACTCTTTTCCTACCAGACATCCTATAATTAATTTATTTCCAGACAGAAATTTGGTTGATAAGTTAATGCCAGACGGCTAAATGACGTGAAGATGAATTTCTTTTTTTTTTTTTTTTAATCTGTAAACCATTCTTGTAACAGGCTGTTTCGCTGTCATATTTTAAACCGTCTAACATTAACTTATCAATCGAATTTCTGTCTAACTCATACTAGACGTAATTTTGTAGTTTTTTCATCTGCCTAATCCCTACTCTCACAAGTAAACGCAACGTCCCCCGCCTGCCAGACCATCCGCATGCCTACTACACCATAAAACGGAAAGGCATATAGAAAAATGAGCCTTGTTAAGATCACGTGATTTTTTTTTTTTTTTTTTTTTTTTTTTTTTTTTTTTTTTTTTACGTTGTTAGCTCTTTGACTACATGTTTTTGCCGAATTTTCAACACTTCACGACTTTTTTGTAGAATTTTTTCTCTGAAAACAATGATTTTTCCATCGCTTTTTGCGCAAGTAACACAAACAATTTTTTTACTTTCCATGATTAATGCATATAAGTAACGCGTATTATAAAGAAAGACAAATATTTTAATATACAAACGAAATAGCACTTCCGAATCTGCATCTGTTTCACTACGAATAAGAACTTTTTAACTTCTCCAAAATTTTTGGAAGAACTGCACGCTTGCTATGAGTCACGTGGTCTTGCGAGAGCTTATCGCAGTTCAATTTGTTGTGATTGCGCACGCATCCAGTTGAAATTCATCTTAAGATAGCTTTCGCGAGGCACTACAACGCGGTTTACTCTTTGTTTGTATCGTAAATCCGTTTCAGTAAATGGATCTTCAGCAAGGCACCGCAATTCCAGCTTAACTGGCACTCGCGTTTAACATTCCCTATCACCTGGCAAGTAGAAAGTTCCACCAAAATTGTCTGTCCTTTTCAAAATATTTCTTTCTAGGCATAAATATTATCTGTCTCAATCTCAGCATGCCTCAAATACTTTTTTTCAATAAATAATAGGCTTTTACATTTTTTATTTCATTAAATACTAAATTTGAAGATATTAAAATTTCAAAATCCCTCAAGGATTTATTTATTTTTCTTTTTTTTAACAAAAATTTTGTAAATTTAAAAATTCACTGGTTGGCTATGTGTTTGGATCCAGTCCAGGTCTTCGATTTTGTATTCAGACATTACAAAGGAAGTGTTACGCAAATTTTCATGGTGTCTCAAATACTTACCCTGAAATGTTTAACAGCTCTCGGACTTAATAGTTGCTATGATGTGAAACGCAAAATACAGCGGTGGAGCGCATGCGCGGCGGTGGGAGGGAGTGAACTGATCGGCTATGTTCGTGCGTGCGTGGCGTTGGGACTAGCCGGCTGCGTTTGGGCACAGGCGTGACGGTGGGAGGGATGGAAATCGACGGAAGTGTTTGTGCGCATGCGCAGCGTGGAGACTGACCGGTTTCATTGGAGCGCATGCGTGAGTGGATTCGTCTTGTCAATCGTAGATTGCGATCTTGTGCGGAGCTTTTGTTAATTTATGTTGTTATCAGTGGAGTAGCCAAGGGGGGGGGGGTCCAGGGGGTCCGGACCGCCCCGCCCCGAACCCGAACAAAGAACTAGTTTATTGAATCATGGATACAACAGTGAAAACGCCTAAGACGGAATCACAAAGAACCTATGAAAAATTCCGCTTTAAACAGGTGTTTGTATTAGAAGGTATAATTCAAAGATATGTCATCCGCCGTGACTACGAAAATTTCCGTTTTAGGCAGGTTTCCGTTATAAACACTTTCCGTTTTCACTTTATCCATTAAAACTGCTAAAACGTACTCACTCTATAGTACACATCTGAAGAGCATAAATGTATTATAGTAAAATCTGCGAAGATGACCTAACTCAAAGGAAAACAATTCAAAATTCGACGAAAACAACACTATATATTTATGCTTGCTAACGTTTGAAACCCATCTGAAATTAAACCTGTTCCAATTGTGATTCCTTCTTGGCAGGTTTTCTGTGAACACGATATCCTCTCGTAAACGGAAACATTTTAATGTCTCGAGACGGAAGGATAACTATGCAAGTATACCTGCTATTCCGTTTACACAAATTTTGTGTAACTAGATTAAACGTAAAACTTCTTTATCTTGGACTTCGATGGGACCAACTGTTGCTGACACTTATGGGAAAAGACGAGTTCACACGAACGCAATAATAGCACATTGGTTGAGTTTCGCGACCGTTATCTTTGTTTACTTTATAACGGTCAATATTATCAATTATTTTAAATCTGCTGCAGCAATTAATAAAAGTAACTTTATTTTTGGACTGGTTATTTGTTACCACTTTCAAAATACACTGGCGAGAAAAATTAAGGGAATAACCATAAAAAGGTGCTTTGTGTTAATTCTATTAAGGGAACTTCAATGAAACGTGATTGATTGGTAACTCAATGTCAACGTTATCACGTTGTCCAATGGAATTAACCTTCGCTACAGAAAAATATGCAAATTTTTCAGCCCGTTCCTTCGGTTCACGTGTGAAAAGGATTGCACGTGGTTGATTTTAAGTCTAATTTCAAAGATTGCATCTGGGTGATTTGAAGTCTAATTTCAAGGATTGCACGTGTAGTTGGGTAAAATTTTCGCTTGTAGTAGGTGGAACATGTCGTCCAGAAGACGTCTGATCGATTGCAAGAAATGGCGTGCGATAGGTAGAATGGAAGCAGAACAGACACTCTCAGAGGTCTGTAAATACTTAAAAATACCCAAAAGCGTCATGTCAAGAATATGGAAACGATTAACAGACACTGGTAATGTGTACAGACAACCAGGTCAAGGTAAAAAACATGCCACAATAGATTCTCAGGACCGTTATTTGGCAACGATTGCTAAAAGAAACAGGCAACTGACGTCAGTTCAGATTGCATGGGAGTTCGCTGCAGCAACAGGAACTAGACTATCCAGATTTACTGTGAGTAACAGGCTGTATAAAAAAAGGCTGCATACAAGGAAACCCATTATTTGTACTGCACTAACTCCGACAGTGAAATGCGCCCGGTAAAGTGGTGCAGAGATCATCGTCATTGCAGTACCACGGGCTGGAGCCGAGTTCTCTTTACCGATAAATCCTGATTTTGTTTGGAGAATTATTGCAGACCTGTTATCATATGGAGGGAAAACACATGCAATAAAGCTACAAACATCCGTGAAAGGCATCGATACAAAGGTCGTAGAATCATGGATGGATGGCCATCATTTTGAATGGCCACACTGGCCTACACATTTTTACCAGTGCAACTGTGAATGTTGAAATATATAGAGATGAGGTTTTTGATCCTCATGTCAAGTTAACCCCTCCGGGACCATGAGTGCATATATGCATCTTCAAAAGGTGCTTACAGAACTTGTTTTTAGTACCACTAAAAATTAAATGTAAAATCTTCCTTATTTAATTAAGACGTTTTCTCGATTGATAAACTAAATTTAATTATTTGACAAAAAGTGGTGTCAAAGGAATAAAATTCACGTAAAAGATACTGGTCTCCAACGGGTTAAGGGTGCAAACGAAAGATTTGTGATTTTATGCTTATTAATAATCTAGAAGTGCTAGCCCTTCCACGGAACTCCGAAGTGTCCCTTCCAGAGTGCAGAAATCCCACACAAAAAAATGTCTGGGTTCAACATTTCCTTTGACCCCAGTTACTAATTGTGAACGGCCAGTTTAACATTGCTTCAAGAAATTTCATGGTGGCAATAATAATTTTGTGTATGGAGAAGGTCTTGGGTGACACTTTGTCTTTAACAATAAGAAATCGAATCGAAGCTAATCCACGTACCGAAGTCTGGAGCTTACTGCTGAACCTGGAAAATGCTCTACAACTGTTTCGAAATATATAAAATAAATTGGTTTTGAAGAAACCACCATTATTTCTTACACATCTTGATACTTCCAAAAGCGTGCTAATCCATCACAAATAAATTTGTTACAAAAATTTAACTTCCAAAGACGACCAGATATCGGAAGCAACTATTAAATCGAATATGGTATCAAAAATGGCGAAACATAGAAACCAAAGAAATTATGGCTGTTTTAGATAATTGTAACAAAACTATTTTTTCCAGCATGAACCAGGGTTGCCAGTTTGGCCTCCATTTTCATTAAGAAAATCCAAATTCGCACCATAAAATAAAAATAGTATTTTCTGCTTTCTGACAGAAATTTTGTGATTACAGAAAGTAAAGATTCTTCTTTCAAAATTTCCGGTGTGAATTTGAAATTTCGAATTAAAAGTAGAGGTCAAACTGGTAACTCTGGCATGAACTATATTTGATGTGTGTGCTTCTTACATTACCAGCTTGTGTAGCTGAAATTGCAAGATCTTTTTCTTAAAGATTAAAACCTTATCTTAAAAACTCGCAACTAACGACTCAGTGACACTTATGTGAAATCATTATCCAATGTTTATTACAGTGCAAGTTCTTAATTCAATGGCAAGAAATCAAACATGGAAATTGCTGTTTTAAACTTAACCACTTGATCCAATAAAGTTATAACTTTATTGTAGGCAAATGTTATGTATTATGATACTTGATTTAAGAAAATTACAAATAATTGCTAAATAAATTAATACTCTTCATGTGCGCTCAGTTTTTTACATCATAGTGTTTGTAAAATCTTTTTCACTGATAAATATTAATGTAACTCCAATGTATTATTAACTGCATTTATAGAGATTGATCTTACTTTTTTTTTAATCCATGCTTTTTTAAAATTAAGAAATAAAACAAGGATATACCTAAATTCTTAAAGTTACTCGAAATACTTCTATTATACATACACAGTCAATCCTGTCAAGACGTGAACGGAAGGGACGGGAAAAAAGTTCCATTTTAGACAGGCTTCCGTTTAAAGAAGTGTAATTAATTATGCTTCTAAGATACACTACCGCAATAAGACCTATTGCTCGTTTCGTCGGGAACCTTAAACTTTTCCGTTTGAGACAGGATTACGTTATAGAAAGATTATGCTTTGAGAGGTTTTACTGTGTTTCACTAAAAAGAGGTGAAAATCCCCTTTCAGACAGGTTTTTAGCAAATTTAATTGTATGGCAATACATATTAAAACCATGTAACAACTTCCGTTTAAGGCAGGATTCTATTAGAGATAATTACTATTTTGACAGGTTTTACTATTCATATAATATAAATAAGTATATTCATATAAATACACAAAACTTGTAAAAATGGAACCTGCCTATAACGGAATTCTGTCTTGAACGAAAATGTTCCACGGTGCTATCGAAAAGAATGCTATATAATTACACCTGCAAACACAAAAACCTATGGAAAACGGAATTTTTCACCAATATTTGCAATTTCATCTTGACAAGTTTTACTATATATAACCTGAAGGAAAAATTTTGGACCCCCCTCCCCCCCCGAAATGAAATCCTGGCTACGCCACTGGTTGTTATTGTCGTGTGCTAAAATAACGTTGGGTGAATCAATATGTATTCTAAAACGCGTAAAGTTGACAATGAAAATTGGAAGTTTCTGACTGAGTGGGCAGAACAATATTGTTTTACACTGCCGGATAGGCCTGAAGCTGTTGCAGTTTGCCACATATGCAACAAAAGTGTCGCTATTGTTAAAAGTTCCAATTTAAAAGTGACACTACGAAACAATTCATCAGCAGTTCCATAAAAACTTTCCTCTTGCCGGTAAAGCTCGTCAATAAAAACTCCTGGCAAGTGTAATTTTTCGCACTCTCTTTACAACGAATACCTGTCTTTTCTATTTTATTATGACTATATAAAACATTTCAGAACATATACATTAGGGTGGGCCGAAAAAAACTTTTTTTTGATTTTCGATGATGGGTAGTGCGGAAAAGTGGCCACTAGTGGCACCAAGTTCACACAAAAAATTTGAGATTTTTCGGACAATTCCTATATTTGCCGCTTTTGGCTTGAAGTTTTGCTAAAAGGCTGATTTTTGAACTTTTTTAGCAAAAAATTAAAAAATGTTAAATTAAACTTATTTTAATCGTATTTACTTGAAAGGCATATTTAATGTTCCAAATGTATAAATAAGCTCTGATAATGTATTATTTAATTGCTATGTGTATTTTAAATTAGACGATTTTTATAGCCTTTTCGCGTTTAAGTGAGCAAAAGTTGCATGTATTGTTTGAATCTTTCAAAGGTTTCTCTCTTTGGTCTTGTTTATGTCCCTTGGTCTTCCTTATTTTTTTCGATGCTTTAAGGGTCATATATTTGGGTGACGGACAGCAGAATCCCTCAGAAACAAATCTGGAAGGAGAGAAGGGGGTGAGGCAAGAACTTAAGCGAAAGCAGTGACTCATCGCGATGTTGGGGGAGTGAAGCATGGAATACAAGAGGGGAGAAAATGCGATAAGGGATGCTTATTATTTTCAGTGCTCAGTTTCCCTGAGACATGGCAGACGCTGTGTTAGACAGGAATATGCATTTAGGAGTATTTGGCTTTGAAGGGCCTGGTTTAAATTCAGATTCAGTCGAACTGCTTGCTTGAAAGCTCCCACTACTTGAATCTACCAACAATATAACTGTCTTCCATCGGTATCTAACTCCACTCGTTGAAGGCTTTGTCGCAGAACCACTATTCCTCGTTGAAATTGTATCCCTTTTCATTTTCCGCGATATTTTCTTTGCAAGAGTTTTGCTTGTTTTTAAATCAATATTTCCAATAAACATTTTTCGAACAGTTCTTTGATCTTTCAAGAAGTTCACCTCCCGATGTGGAACTTTACGTCTGATGTCGCAGCTACAATTGTTCAAGCCTCACTTACAAGCTGCAATGTCAAAGAGAGAGGTTTCCGCATTTTGTATAAAATCTTCGCTGATAGCCTTGCCTTTAACGCCCGTATGATTACAAGATTTCTCCAATGATCTACACTCATTGTAATAGTTTTTAATCTTTCCGTTAATTGTTCGTTGGGAAACCACTGGTATGGAAGATTTTATCCAGATTTCGGAAACTTTTTCACCTACCATTTTAATAATATCATCCACTGGTTGAAGATAAATATCTCAACTTTCTTCTATCCAAAAAGCAATGTATTGCACGAGAAAAAGGTTTTACTTTTACACTGAACAAATGTCACAGGGAAACCGAGCACTGAAAATAATAAGCATCCCTTATCGCACTTTCTCCCATCTTGTATTTCCTGCTTCACTCCCCCAACATCGCGATGAGTCACTGCGTTCGCTTAAGTTCTTGCCTCACCCCCTTCTCTCCTTCCAGATTTGTTTCTGAGGGATTCTTCTGTTTGTCACCCAAATATATTACCCTTAAAGCATCGAAAAAAATAATGAAGACCAAGGGACATAAACAGGACAAAAGAGAGAAACCGTTGAAAGATTCAAACAATACATGCAACTTTTGCTCACTTAAAAGCGAAAAGGCTATAAAAATCGTCTAATTTAGAATACACATAGCAATTAAATAACACATTATCAGAGCTTATTTATACATTTGGAGCATTAAATATGCCTTTTCAAGTAAATACGATTAAAATAAGTTTAATTTAACATTTTTAAAATTTTCGCTAAAAAAGTTCAAAAATCAGCATTTTAGCAAAACTTCAAGCCAAAGGCGGCAAATATAGGAATTGTCCTAAAAATCTCAAATTTTTTGTGTGAACTTGGTGCCACTAGTGGCCACTTTTCCGCACTACCCATCATCGAAAATAAAAAAAAAGTTTTTTTCGGCCCACCCTAATATACATATGTATGTAGACATTTTTCAGAACGAATACCTGACTTTTCTATTTTATATTATACGGGGTGTTTCGAAATGAATATCGGGGTTTTAACGCTTGGTAGTATTTATTACATAAAACTTAAAATTATAATTAATACATAAAATGAAAGAACAACTCAAACAGTTTTACCTACAAGCTTACAAATGTTCAATGTGAGCACTTTTCGTCACACGGCACACATGAAGTCGATAGCTTAGTTCTTCCCAAACGTTGATTAGCAAAGAAGTTCTGTTCCGGCGCTCACCAGATCTGACGCCATGTGATTTCTACCTGTGGGGGTTCATAAAGGATCGCGTGTATGTGCCTCCACTGCCAGCTGACCATTGCAGCTGTTGCAACAATGACCCCACAAACAGGGATGTAGTGGAGGATATACGCGGGTATACGCCGTATACCTTCTGGGTTTTTTTGAAGAAGCACCGTATACCCTCTGCTTCTCAAATAAAACTATAGCGTATACTGTAGGCATGACATTCATGGCTTTAGCGTATACCCTCTGCCTATATCGTATACCCTCTGTTTTTTTTACGACTACATCACTGCCCACAAACACTAATCAACGTTTGGGAAGAACTGAGCTATCGACTTCATGTGTGTCGTGTGACGAAAGGTGGTCACATTGAACAGTTGTAAGCTTGTAAGTAAAACTGTTTGAGTTGCTCTTTCATTTTATGTATTAATTATAATTTTAAGTTTTATGTAGTAAATACCACCAAGCGTTAAAACCCCGATATTCATTTAGAAACACCCCGTATATGTGCACGTAAAAATAAAAAAATTAAAGTAATAAGTACTTATGTTACTTGTGTGCTTTATTCTTTGGAGCTCGATAAATTTTTTCAAAATTACTCGGACCCCACTTAAAATTACTTGCCGACCCCTGCTATAGGCCATACTTTGAAGGCGACAAAATAAATTTTGTAAATAAATTATTACAGGTTGGCTACTAAATACTGATACAAATATTTAGACATTTTATTTTACAAATATAAAATAGAAAAAAAATAATTACACTAATATGATGAACATCATACATGAAAGTTTACCTGTAAACAAATTCACTCAAATCGACCGCCATCTTTATCAATTACCAAAGATAATCTCTTATGCCATTGTCCGAGGGCGGCACGAATCATTTTAAGAGGTAATTTGTCCCATTCACGCAATATGGAAGCTTTGAGAGAGTCCAAACTTCTGTGTTGTTTGCTATTTACTTTAGCCTCTAAAATCCCCCAGACACAATAATCTAAAGGATTTAGATCCGGTGAAGAAGGTGGCCAATCTTCGTGCATGATAAAATTCGGACAATTGACCTGGAGCCAAGCTTGTGTTGATTTAGCTCGGTGTGAAGGTGCAGAATCTTGCTGAAATATCCAATTCTTTTTTGGATACAACCTGTCAGCATGTGGCAATAAATGTGCAGCCAATATGTTCTGTTTGTAATATTCCGCATTGATTTTTACCCCTTTATCTATGAATTTCAAAGGCAATTTCCCATTGTTTGACACTGCAGCCCAAACCATAACAGAATTCTTGTTCTGAAAGCGTTTAACAGTTCGGAGAGTTTCAGGTATATCCTCAAACGTTGCTGAATATACGACATCATTTTTAGCATTATAACACTGTTCAGTGCAAAATAGCTTCTCATCAGAAAATATCATTCTGTCAATATTTTTCTTACCGTGCCGCTTCAGCAATTTCTTGCATCTTTGTAATCTTTTTATCTTTTGGGCATCAGTCAAACCTTGAACTTTTCTTTTCCGATAAGGACGAAAACCCAGGTCTTCATTTATACTAACTTGCATAGTTCTGCGACTCACGTTCTCTTCTGCAGCCATTTTATTTGCAGAGCGTTGTGGATTTCTTCGTATCTTTTCACGAATTCTTTTGATGCGCTCTTTTGTGCGAACTGATCGTGGGCGACCAGACCTAGGTCGATCTTTACAGCTATTAGTATCCAATAATCGATTTATAGTTCTATATATAAATAATCTATTAAAACCAAGGCATTTCAATTGCTTAAATATTTGACCTGCGGAAAGCCCGCGATCAAAGAGCTGTTTAATCATCATTCTTTTAGCTTCCATTTTAAAAATAATTCTAAATATTTGATTTTTACAAAAATCGTCTGCACTAATAGAAAATTGCCAAACGCTGAAATACAGAAATAAATTATTTTACCAAACGATTAAAATTAATTCTTATTTTTTGAAGTGTATCAGTATTTAGTAGCCACCCTGTATTATTATTATTATTATTTTGCGTTTGAATTAACAATTCCGAGTAGTTTTTACACAGAATGTATATCAATTTCAATATGTTGAAACAGTCTAACATCATTAAAATACATTGCAAACGATTCGCCCCCAACCCCCCCCCACCCCGCCCCATAGACCATAATGTAATGAAATTCATTTTGAGTACATTTTCATCTATAGCCAAAAATGGCTGAAAAATCGTAGCACACTTTGTGAAATACAGTCGAACCTCGTTATCTCGACACTCTAATGACCAGAAAAAAGGGTCGTCATAAGCGGAGTGTCGTGGTAACCGGAGTTGGAGAAAAATTTGTTTATAAAAAGCTGTATTTTTAATTAATTTAAAACAATTTTAAATTCCTAACTGTTCTTGCAGTTTTATGAAATAAAACATTGTTAATAAAATACATTAAAAAACAAAATTGAAAAGAATAAAAATCAGATTTATGATGACTTGTTTTTTTTATTGTTACATGAAATATTGATGAATTAAGGTTTGCTTATTCCTAGATGTGCTTCCTTCAAGTCTTTATTCAATATTATACAGTGAATTGTAATCAATATTCGTTGTTTCAGAAATGGATGTTAGATAATTTCAATGCAATGCAATGATTCGGTTTTAGTCGGATGAAAAACGCCGTGTAACCACAAGAAAGTGCCGCCTGACCAGAACAAAAAGACCTCGAGTAGACTGACTCGTCTATCTGGAGCTTAAGTGGGAAATTCATAGTGTGTGAGTTTATTTATTGAAATAAAGGATTGAAGTAAAATTTCTCCTTTATCTCCATTTGTATTTTAGACACTTTTGTGAAAAGTTTGGCTAAGACGTTTCTTACCGCTTAATTTCCGTGCTTATAAGATGGATTATGAAAAATGGACAATTTTCCTAAACTGTCGGAATATCAGGAGTTGAAGATTATTCAACGACCCGGTGTTTGTTTACACTAAAATCATATACAGAAAATCGTGACTTTGGAAAATCTGGTGTGATAAGCGCGGTGACGTGAAAATCGGGTGTCGGAATAACGAGGTCTGACTGTATGTACAAACTTATAAATCACATAAAGAAGTGCACAAAAGAATTCGAGTATATTTTCAGATACGGTCCTTACTTGCGTAAATCTGGTTTACACATGCATTATACGCTTTCTAAATTGTTTACTTAGGTATCTTCTGTACCTTATTAAAACAGTGCAGTTTTGTTAAGGTGACTCTTCACTCACTTGAAAACACCCGTCCCGTAATGTTAAACCTATGGGCAGGTTCTTTTCGAATTTCTCGTTTAAATTTGAATATTTTTAAATGATTTTTTTCTGCATAGGATAGCTCAGGTCGATCTCTAATAGGGCTATTTTTACTTTTTCGATTTTGGTTGCAGATTTTTTTAATAAAGGTACTTTCACTTTCGGAACCGGTTTCGAAAGTGAAACTACCTTTATTAAAAAAAAAAACTGCAACCAAAATCGAAAAAGCAAAAAATAGCCCTATTAGAGATCGATATCAGCTGTCCTATGTTGAAAAATCGTTTAAAAATACAGTGGAACCCGGTTAAGACGCGTTTCAAGGGAGTGGGCAAAAGTCGCGTATTAAGCGGGATCGCGTATTAAACGTAATTTGTATAATGTTGCAGGAACTGGGCTTATTTACAACATCTAATCGTCTAAATGAACTATAGAACTTAAATTTATATGGTTACGGTCGAAAATTGTATCTTTTAGGTATATTTAGATTAAAATTTAATTTAATTCAACTTTAACTCATTGTTCTTTTTATAAAACCAAATGGAATAATAACTGAACATAAAAAGTGAATTTAAACGGTTTTATTATGAATTAATATGCTGCAACCAAAAATAAGAATAATAATTTCCTGCTAGAGTAATTTTTTTAACAGAGCTAAATAAAAATATTAAACCTTTGAAGCACTTGTTAAAATCATATTTAGTACTTGTGATAATGAGTACAATTATAATTTGTCCTTCTTTTCATTATAAGAGAAAACTATCCTTATTAATAGTATTTGTGTAAAAAACATTGTTAGCATAGCAAGGAGTAAAAAAAAACATAAAAGAATTAAACAATCGCAGTCATATTTATTTAATCTTTACGAGTTTAATTTTTTTGCCTGTAATATGTATCATGAAACATAGTAGGGATATAACGTACATTTAAAATCTTACTAACAATAGGTATACTAATCTTTAATAATAATAATTTCATGACAAATCTGAGTATCCTGAATTCGTCTATCATCTCTCTCTACTACTGTAAAAACGTACACGAAGCGAGAGACAAAAAATTTTAGGACGCGAGATCAAACAAGAATTCTAGTGCTGCTAATTTAGCGGGTTTTTAAAAATTCAAATATCTGCCAATATTTCCGATTAGTAATGTTCGCCTTAATTAATCTGTTATTAAATAAAGTAAATATTACTATCCGTAACCAGTGTTTTTTATTTGAATATAAAAAAAAAACTGGTAAATTGGCAACATTGAAAAACAGACAAGGAATTCGCATCTTGATCAATGAATTCGCGTCTTAAGCGTGATTTTTTGCCTCAAAGGACCAAAAGTCTCTCGCGTATTAAGCGGGATCGCGTATTAACCGTTCGTGTATTAAACGTGATATTGTAGCATTAGTCTTATGGGCGATATTCAAGGGATCGGAAAAAATCCGCGTATTAAGCGGGATCGCGTATTAACTGTGAGCGTCTTAACCGGGTTCCACTGTATTTAAATTTAAACGAGAAATTCGAAAACAATTTGCCCATAGGTTTAACATTACGGAGCGGGTGTTTTCAAGTGAGTGAAGTGTCACCTTAAGGAATATCACACACTAAACAGACAAGCGACAAAAAAAACGTAAGTTTTTTTTTGCTATTTCACGCTAATAACAAAGAAGAAACCGGTTTGAACGCTATAATTTGCCTCATGTCGCACGTTTTTGTCTGCTTGTCTGATCTGCCTAAGGCTGTTTTCAAATCCAAAGGAGCTACCTTCGGACACATTTCCGAAATAATTTTTGTTCGGAAACGCGTGAAATTTACGGGCATTTTTATTCGGAAACTATGTAATCAAATTGCGTTTTCCCTTTTCTAGTAAAGACAGGACATCTTTCAGAAAATACTGTCACATTTTTAACCGAATTCCCATCGTGGCTACGCGAAAAAGGGGAAATGTGTCGTCACATAACAATAATTGCTTATAACTCGATTGAAAATTTATTAAAAGAAAAATGGAAAAGGCTATTCGATCCCACATTGCTTCAGTAGTCAGGCCTGTCAATTTTATTCCATTATATTAAAAAATGAAACAGAAAATCTCACGTTTTTGAGCTGGGAATTTGAGGATAGTCTTAAACAATTCTGAAGGCGTTGGAAAGTGTTTTATAGGCTTTGCTGAAGATGAAGATGGAAATGTGATTTTTCTTTCTTTTTTTTTAAGCTACTGTTACTGTAGCTTAGAATATGATAAATTTCATATCAGGAAATCCTCATATCGATGAAATTCAGCTTAAAATAATAAATTAAAATTTACCATATAAAAATAGTGGCGGGAGTGTAATATTTTGGATTCAATTTCATTTTCAACGCACAAATATCTTTTTTTAATTACGTTTCAATGTTATATTTTCCCTTATCCTTAATACATTTGTTTTGAGACTTTTTCATTAAGTTTGCTTGATTTCTACCACTTTTTACATGAAAATGTGTTTAAAATCAATGCCGAGTGTGGAGTCGCGTCTAAATGTGCAGCAGTTAATTTCAAACTTCAATAACTCGGCTAAAAATAGACATAGCGTCACCATCTTGGTTTCGTTTTAATATAAGAAACATGAAAGTTTCTGGCAGTACTATTACGACATTCGTTGCATCGGTATATCCGCAAACTGGTCGCGCAAAGTGAACCCACGATTTTCGGCTTTCCGGAATCGACATTATATCTCAAATAGTAATTATCCGATCCGAGTAAACTATGTGTTGTTTTGAAGAAGAGTCATAAGTGATATAAAAAACCTGCCTCAAAGTTTGTATCTAAAAAAATCAAAAAGATATAAATATGTGAAATTGAAAAATTCAGAATTTTATTAACATATTACAATATACGATCCCAAAGTTTAACCAAAATCACGAAAATCGGGCATTAATGCATAGAACCAGGATTCGTATGGGTCCTGAAATTTTTAGACCAGGAAGTTCTTCGGTACCAGTATTATCTTATAGTAATTATCCCATCCGAGTAAACTAAGTGTTGTTTTGAAGAAGAGCCATAAGTGATATAAAAAAATCCTGGCTCAAAATCTGTATCACAAAAAAAAAAAAAAAAAAAATAATAATAATAATAATGATAAAAAAGATACAAAGTTGTGAATTTGAAAAAGGTTAGAAAAATTCAGAATTTTATGAACATACTGCAATATACTAGCGCAAAGCAAAGAAATGGAAGAAACGCAACTTCGAAAAGTCGTAACAGTGCCATCTGGAGGCTGCCTTGTAAGTTCGCGGCGCTTTCAATATAGGAGGAAAGCAAACATTCATAGATATAGGATACTAATTCTATTCCTTATTCCATGCAAACATTACAGGATGAAGCATGAAGCGGCGCCGAGAGGAGCGCATCCCAAGAACGAGTTGATATGCGCGCGCATTCTAGATGAAAACAATCGGGGAAGAACACGCTTTTCCACGGAAGCGACTCAAGAGTGAAAGGTTCCATTCTCTCATTGGTTGATCAGAAACCGGTCTTGGCTTGCTTCTCATGTATGATTTGGCGATGAAATGCAACCACGTTGAGAAATATCGTACCTAGTTAATTCATGCTATTTTGGTGAGAGATTTCTGTGGACGAACTTGTCTAGTGGTTAACGCGCTTGTCTAGCAAGCTCAAGTACGCGGGTTCTATCCTCCCGGTTACATTTTTTATTTGTGTCTTGTTTCGATTTTTATTAAGTTGGTTAATAAAGATTTATCGACTTTTATTATCCGTTCATTTCCAATAATTTTTTTAATTGTCAATTAAATAATTAAATAAAATTTTGATTAAATTAAGTTTTAATTGTTATTAAATAAAATAAAATTTAGTTTTAAATAAAACTGAAATTTAATTTTTATAAAATAAAATTTAGTTTTAAATAAATTTCAAAATTCATATAAGCTATTTTTTTTATGAATTAAAGTGAACATTTATTGTAATTAAATAATAATATCTCCTAAACTTACATACATTATTTTTTTCCCTTATAACTTTAGTATCAGATAAATATTAATTTGGCAAAATTAATTTTTCAAAGTTTTCTTTTAAAATTAATTAGTATTTTTCATACAGAAAAACTTTATTCATTTATTATCAAATGCTTTGTAATTTTTTATTACGTATAAAATAATGTTAATGAAATTAATTTTTAAACTCATATTACTTATAAGCTATTTATTTCAATTTCTTAAAATGAATATTTTTGAAAATATAATGTTATTTCTTACACTTATATAAATATTTTTATGTTTATCTTATATTATTTAACAATATATCTGAATACATAACTATATTCAGTTTATTTTATTTGAAAGTAAAATTTTATTAATTTATGAATTCATATTAATAATATTATTAACTTAGCAAGTAATTAATTATTTAAACCAATTTGTAATTGTTAATTGTTAAATACTTTTTATTAAATTTTCCTAAAAAAATTTTAATTGTTATTATTAAAAAATTCTAATAAACTACTATTCAAAACAATATATATATTATTTGAAAACTCAGTCAAAAACATAAATTATTTTTATTAAAAAATTATTATAAATTTCCCCTTCACTATTACCACCCTAAATATTCGAAAACTAAATTAAAGCTATAAGTCCAAGTAATCATTAACTAGAAATATTTAATGCGACAAAATACATTATAAAAACTTCTTATAGTTTTTGGTAGTTATTGCTCAGATATTATTGTTTTGGGTTCCAACTTTTTTTTCTTCTTTTGGGTGTGTGAAAAAAAAAAAAAAAAAAAAAAAAAAATCTGTCATTATTATTTAATTTATTTTTTCATTATATTTCACTACAAGTGTGAGCTATGATTTATTTTAGATATTAATATTGCAAATTACTATAAGGGCAAAGTAGAATTTAGATGATCTAAATCCCTTTCTGACAATTTTGATTATTTGAATACTAGTTTGGCCATTTAATTATTTATATTTACGCATACAAACTGCCATGAAAAAAAAAAAAAAAAAAAAATGCATACAATTTGACTGAGTATTTTTATTAATTGTTTTTATATATTTATTATTTTTTTAAAACACATCAGCTATCGAGGAAGGGGAGGGGGAGTGCTTGAGTTTACTGTTCTTTGCACAGATAACTACAGTCAAAACACATAGGTAATTAAATGCAGTTGCGTAGCCAGGATATTATTTCGGGGGGGGGGGGGGGCGTCTAATCCCCTAAGCTTCTCTCCTCCTGATGCAAAGCTATAAATTAAAAACTATTAATTTTACTTTTCGCATAAATATCAATTTTATACTTTTAAAATATGGGATATGTTTTTTAAGTCTAATTTACATACACCTGTATATACAAAAGGAATAATGTGTAATGCATAATTTAAAAATAATAAGTCTAAAATATTTAAATTGATTACTTTCTTAAAAGAAAGTCAGTTCTATCAATTTTTTGCAGGGGAAAAAAGATATTTTTAAAAATACCATATCATTGTTTTCCGTGAATCACTTTATATGAAAAATAAATTTAAATTCCTTACATGTCGCAAACAAAATTTAATATGATTGCAACATAATACTTGAAATAATCTCAAGTGACACTTGGCGATTTGTTTTGGTGGTGAAATGAGATGTGCCCTCTGATTTGTTAGGAAGAAATGTCTACCACTGCTCAATAATCAGGTCTTGTAACCTTGAGAAGTAAATCACGGGATTCTTGTTTCTTCTCAACCAATGGGAGAATGGAACCTTTCACCCTTGAGTCTCTTCCCTTTTCCACCGAGAATTCAATCTTGTTTGTTTGGCGTTTGGCAGCCATCTTTCTTCGCTATACGCAGTCCTTACTCAAAAGCAATGGATAGAGGACAATATTCAAATCTTTAATGATTTTCAGCCTTCTTATTTAAAACATGGTAAGTGACAGATGTTTATGTATATGTTGTTTATTTAAATGATCCCATAAGTTTCCATTTTAATTTAAAACACTGTCAAAAAGAACATTATTGTGCGATAAAAAAGGGGAATATACCATATATTGTTAATACACTATTATTACATTTTTATATTAGTGTGCTTTTATATTATTATTATGTTGATAGTATTATTATGTATAATAATTACATTATCAGTAATCTGTATTTCACAAAATTCAGTCTCAGAAAAGTGGACAGACACTTCATAAATCCAAAACCTTTATTTCTACTTTTTTAATAAATTCATTTAAAATTATTTCCCAGATTTCACTCATCGCTTTTCCTTTTCTCATCTTAGAGAGTGAGTAAATAAATGAATAATAATAATAATATGATTATTAAATAGTTAAATGTTGCTGTATAGCATAAAAATGCAAATTAATAGAAAGGTGTTTTTACTAAATAGCTGTGAGAATATTATGTCATTTAGGAATTATGTACTGTAAAGTAAAATTATAACTTTTTTTTTTTTTCGACATATACCAGAGTTGCCAAGTCTCCGGCTTTTTGCACACCGCTATTATTGTAGAGAAAATGTTGTTGTTTTAAATCGCCCAAATGTTCCAATTAAATAAAATGAAATTTTCTGTATTAAAATACTGGTATCCAAAAAGCCGGAGACTTGGTAGCTCTGCATATACGTATTTACTTCATCAACAGTTAGAAAGCAGCTGAATAAAATCTATATGCACGAGAATATTCTTATTATTCTCGTTGAATGTTTTCTATTCGCACAATTAATAAAGTAATCTTTTTAAAGGAAAATTAAAATTTTAAACTCTGTGATAGGTATGTGTTGTTGTTTTTTTTTTTTGGGGGGGGGGGGGGGGGAGGCGTATTTGGAATATTATTATTATTAATTCAGAAACATTTTAAATCATCGGGTTTGGTGGTATTAAATTTGTAGCATTAGGAAAGAAAATGCGGTGATTGAAATCTTGAAAATTATTTAAAATGAATTTAATAAGAAAGTGAAAATCTAGGTTTTAAGAGTAGTGAAGGGTCCCTTTTTGTGACATCAGATCTTGTGAAAGACAGATCGCTAATAGTGTAACATATATAACAACGCAATAATAATATATTATTATTCCTCTTTTATTAAAATGTTCTTTCCAAAGCTTTTTTTATTAATCAAAATGGAAATTTATGCGAATATTTAAATGCAATATAAATACATAAAAATCTCTCACTTATATCTTAAAATGAGAAGGCTGAAAATGATTAATTGCAAAGAATCTATTGCTATCTCAAATGAAGTTCATAAAAAAAAAAAAAAAACGAAAAAAATTTTACTTTATTCTATTTACAAAAGAGTTGAAACAATGTCTCAAAAGAAAACATTTTTCATTCTTTTAAGAGATAATGCAAGATCAGCTATTTCATATATATATACATACTTTACCTTTAACAGAAACAAAGAACTAATTGAAACTCATTAAAAGTCTTACATTATATATAATTAAAAAAAAAAAAACTATAAATAAAAGTTATTCTTGAATCTTTCTTTACATGTCTGAATAGAAAAGCACCTGAAGACAAAAGCAGGATTATCAAAATATTAAAGGGTCGAAAAGCGCGGACTTTTTTTTTTTCCCCCCTTTTCTGTTTTGGAGCAGAGTTTAAAAAAATTCATAGATTATAAACATCACAAACAGCTTTAAGTGCAATATTTTAAATAGTAACTGCTTTAAGAAAAAATAATATGTTGTAGACACATGCAAAAAGGCATTATAAAATTAAGGGAAAGTAAAATTCTTTTGCACTATATGCCATTTAGAAACCTGAACTTACTTCCCATGAGCAAAGTAAACCCCTAAAACTAAGGGATTGAATGAAACATGTTTGATGTAATCCTTTTTTTCTCAGAATTTCGAAGTTTAAGTAACAATTAATTGTCGTTAGTGAAGAACAGTGAGGTAATTCAATTTACATGAACGAAAAAATTAATTTTTTCTGTAAACTATAAATGTAAATTTTTATTTTCAGAGATTGTACAAAATGCATTTTTGGAGCCCCTGAAAATGTGGCCCAGGGGCACTTACTCCTATGATAATCAGGTCCCGCCACGAATATAGGCAGCGTAAGCGTGATCGGACAACTCAGGTGGCATCTGACGAGCCTAGGTCAAGTAGAGATATGGATTTTCGACAAATAATTTCAATACAGTATGTAATATACTTGCCAACATGGGACTTAACTTCTGTAAAATGTTGCTTCATTTGTTCCGGTTTAAAGACGTTTCCAACCAGAAGATTAATCATATGTAACATTATGTATTTCATTTCATGTTTCCGCTGGAAATCTTTCTCGTTTTATTTCTTTAAAATATTTGTCGTTTGAAACGTCTTTAACCTGGATCAAATTAATCGACATTTTACGGATATTAAGTTGAAGGTTGGCGAGTATATTACTTGACATATCACACGCTGTATTCCATAAATGTGACCTCCAAAAGAATTTCAGGAATTAAAAAAAAAAAAAAAAAAAGGATTCAATTCACAAATCTGATTGACGTTTTCACAGAAATAACTGCGATAGTGTCCAACACTGTCTATCCTACTTTTTAACACCTTTCAACACAGTTAAAAAGTGTTTATAGATTCGGTTTATCTGCCTAACTGCCGCCTGGATATCTGTCGGTCAGAAGTCTGTCTCTTCGTGCTCTCTCCCGCAGATATACTCGAATTGCCATGAAATATTTATATGTTATTGAGGTTTACTATGGCATGTTTGGTATTGAAAATAGAGAGTGTAACGTTAATAGCTCGTTTACAGTGACACACAAAAGAATTCCATTAAATTATGGTGTGTCCAGGGGAGAACCATTTGCAGTGCATTTTATTGCTGTTACGATATTTCAAAGATCATCACTGAGTTGCATTACTGATATGGACTGCAACATACTTTCTCAGGAATATAAAATAAGTAGCATTCATAGTTCGTATACAAGGACGTACAAAAGAATTCCATTACATTGTGATCTATAGGAAAACCCATTTGCGATAGATTTTAACCCCTTGGGGACGAGCGGCACGTATACGTGCCACATGAAGAGCTCAGAATCCTTGTTTATCCTCACCAGTAAAATTTTACTGTAAAATTTGCCTTGTTTAATCAGCGCATTTTCTCGATTCAAGAAGACACAAATTTCTGCTTTAAGAAAAACGGTGACAATAGATTAAAAATTTCGTAAAAGGCTCCCGTCCCGAAGGGGTTAACGACGTTTTAATATTTCAAATATAATTAAATCACTGAAGTGCGCTACAATAGATTTTCTATGGATTATAAAGTGCATAACAGTGCATGCGTTTAATTACAGAGACACACAAAAGAATTCGGTTACTTGACTGGCTGAAATCGATAACTGTTTGAAGTGCGTTTTTCGTAGTAGTACACATTTTCATGCATCTAATTTTTAGTGTATTAGGCAGATCCCACACCGAACAGACAACCGCGCGACATGCGACAAGTTGTAGCGTTCAAACTGGTTTTAACAAAGAAGTAACCGGTTTGAACGCTACAACTTGTCGCATGTCGCACACTTGTCTGTTCGGTATGGGATCTGCCATAGGTGGTATCTAATTTTTAGTGTATTAGGTGGTGCGTATAAATTCTGTAGATATCATACAGAGCTACATGAAAGAACTCGCACACATTACGGGATGTGGGCATTGAATTTGTAGAAAGTGCTAAAAATCTATTTTTATTGAGGTTTTTTTTTTTTTCTTTTTTGCACTTTCAGCTAGTTTTATTAGAAGAAAGTTATTGCATTTGTGAAAATTTTCGACTTCCGGTTTTCGACAGACTTACACGTTTCAGGTGTCAAAGATCCCGAAAAACATGTTTTTACAAAATGTCTGTCTGTGAGTCTGTGATTCTGTTTGACTGCATGTGACACAAATTTTGTGGGCGCTCTATTTGAAAAACTAGTGCACGGAATTTAATAAAATTTTATATTCAGTTAGTCCCTGACATAAATTGGGGCTGATTAGTTTTCGGGTGTAAATCGCCCAGCAGGTGGCGCTGCTATGCTGCATTATTCATGATTACCGCAATAGTTCTATCTCAAGAACTAATGCACGAATTTTCATTAAGGTTGTTCTTAACTGCTCTGCTCAACAAGCGCAAAACGTTTTGACACATTTACAAATTCATTTTTTTAACGGAAAGATATACAATTGGAAAGCCTGACCATTGAAGAGATTTGGAATCGAACTATGTTTTCCATTTTTTGATCAATCAATTACCTATTGAGTTATAAGCGATTTTGATCACGTGATACGGCATTTTTCTCCTCTTACTAATTGGATTTTCTTCTTTCATTCGGAAGTTCAGTTCAAAATTCCAACTTTGACAGTATTTTCTGAAAGATCTATTGCGTTTACAAGAAAACGGAAAAAACAGTTCGATGACATAGTTTCTGAATAACTACACATTCTAGTTTCTTGCGTTTGCGAACAAAAATCAATTAAAACTTATGTCAGAAAGTTGACCTTTGTGTTCTCAAATCGAAAAGGTAACTTTCTGACATAAGTTTTAATTTATTTTTGTACGAAAATGCATGAAACTAGCTGGTGTTGTTGTTCAGAAACTATGTAATTGAGCTGTTTTTCCATTTTTTTGCAAACGCAATAGATCTTTCAGAAAATAATGTCAAAGTGGGCGTTTTGAACCGAATTTCCACGCGAAGGAAAATTCTCAAAAGCGGGAGAAAAACGTGTTTGTCACGTGATCAAAATTCCTTATAACTCAATAGGTAATTGATTGATCAAAAAATGGAAAAAACAGTTCAATTCCAAATCGCTTCCATGGCCAGGCTTTCAAATTTTATAACTTTCCGTTAAAAAATGAATTTAGATTTGTGTCAAAACGTTTTGCGCTTGTTGAGCAGAGCAGTTAAGAACAGCCTTAAACTTCAGATTCAATTAGAAGTTGATATAAGTTGTTGCTGATTAGATTTTGATGTAAATCACCTAACCGGTGACGTTTCTATGCTGTATTTATCAGGAAATATTAACATGTATGAGACAGAAGAAAGTTTTGGGATTGCCATGATCGACTGGTTTACGTCTAATTTTGAGTGCATTAGGTGGTGTGTATAAATTCTGCAGATATCATACTGGGATACATGAAAGAACTCGCACACATTACTGGATATGGGTTTTGAATATGTAGAAATTGCTAAAAATCGATTTTGATTGTGAAAATTTTCGACTGCCGGATTTAGACGGATTTACACGTTATAGGTGTCAAAGATCCCGAAAAATAAGTTTTTACAAAATGTCTGTCTGTGACTCTGTCTGTCTGTCTGTCTGTATGTGACACAGATTTCATGGGCGCTCTATTTCAAGAACTAGTGCACGGAGTTTAATAAATTGTATATTCAGTTAGACCCTGATATAAATTGGTGCTGATTACATTTTGGTGTAAATCGCCCAACAAGTGGCGCTTCTACGCTGCATTTTTCACGATTTCTGCAATAGCTATATCTCAAGAACTAATGCACGAATTTTCATTAAACTTCAGATTCAGGTATATCTTGATAAATATTGGTGCTGATTATGTTTTGGTGTAAATCGCCCTAGAGGTAGCGCTGCTATGCTGCATTTTTTCACAATTTGAGCAATAACCCTATCTCGGTGAGCTAATGCACGAATTTCCATCTAATTTCAGATTCAATAAAACGTTGACACAAGATGTTGCTGATTTGGTTTTAGTGTTAATAGTCCAATAGGTGACGCTGCTATGCTGGATTTTTCACGATTTTCGCAATAGCTGTGTTTCAAAAACTAATGCATGGATTTTTATCAAATTTCAGATTCAGTTAGACGTTGACATAGGTTGTTCCAGATAAGGTTTTTGTGTAAATCGCCCAATTTGTGGCTTTACTATGCTGCGTTTTGCAGGATTTAAACGATTTTAGCAATAACCTTATAGCTCAAGAACTAATTCACGGCATTTCATATCTTTAGAATCGTCATGATGGGCATAGATCGCCATTTAATTTTGGCACTACGATAGTGAATTTCGAAATATTAACATGTATGAGATAGATGAAAGTTTTTGGCTTGGCACATTGGACTAGTTATTTTTATTTTTTTAAGTTGCTTACTTAAGTTGCTTTATGTCATTTCATTCTACGAAAAAAGGAAATTTCTTAACAATATCATGTTAATGTTGCAAAGAGTTTCAAATGCCTGATGCATAATTTGCCGGGTTTCTTTTTCCTTTTTTTTAAATTGTGATTTTCATCTTTTTACTTTCTTCTATCTTCAATAGAAGAAAGTATTGTAATCGAAATTTTTTTCGACTTCCGGTTTTCGACGGATTTGCATGTTTTAGGGGTCAGAGATTCCAAAAAACATGTTTATAGAAAATGTCTGTCTGTCTGTGTGTCCGTCTGTCCGTCTGTCCGTCCGTCCGTCTGTCCGTCCGTCCGTCTGTCCGTCTGTCCGTCTGTCCGTCTGTCTGTCGCCATTGTACCATCAAAAAGTGTATGAAGTTATGTATAGAATTAAACCAAAATTTTATTATAAGTTTTTGGCTATGGCAAGCAGGTCCTCCCGGAATTTGGAAAAAATTCGCCGGTAGGGGGCGCTGATATAACAATTTGTGTGCGATTTTGAATATTGTACCATCCAAAAGTGTATGGAGTTATGCATAGAATTGAACCAAATTTTTAGTTTAAGTTTTTGGATATGACAAGCAGGTCCTCCCTGAATTTGGAAAAAATTCGTCGGTAGGGGGCGCTGTAAATGCGTTTTTTGTGCGATTTTGAATATTGTACCATAGAAAAGTGTATGAAGTTATGCATAGAATTGAACCAAATTTTTATTTTAAGTTTCTGGCTATTGCAAGCAGGTCCTCCCTGAATTTGGAAAAAATTCGCCGGTAGGGGGCGCTGTAAATGCGTTTTTTGTGCGATTTTGAATATTGTACCATAGAAAAGTGTATGAAGTTATGCATAGAATTGAACCAAATTTTTATTTTAAGTTTCTGGCTATGGCAAGCAGGTCCTCCCTGAATTTGGAAAAAATTCGCCCCAGGGAGCGCTGTAATAGCGATTTTTGTGCGATTTTGAATATTGTACCGTTCAAAAGTGTATGAAGTTATGCATAGAATTAAACCAAATTTTTATTTTAAGTTTTTGGCTATGGCAAGCAGGTCCTCCCTGAATTTGGAAAAAACTCGCCGGTAGGGAGCGCTGTAATAGCGATTTTTGTGCGATTTTGAATATTGTACCGTCCAAAAGTGTATGAAGTTATGCATAGAATTAAACCAAATTTTTATTTTAAGTTTTTGGATATGGCAAGCAGGTCCTCCATGAATTTGCAAAAAATTCGCCGTTAGGAGGCGCTGTAATAGCGATTTTTGTGCGATTTTGAATATTGCACCATCGAAAAGTGTATGAAGTTATGCATAGAATTGAACCAAATTTTTATTTTAAGTTTCTGGATATGGCAAGCAGGTCCTCCCTGAATTTGGAAAAAATTCGCCGGTAGGGGGCGCTGTAATAGCGATTTTTGTGCGATTTTGAATATTGTACCGTCCAAAAGTGTATGGAGTTATGCATAGAATTAAACCAAATTTTTATTTTAAGTTTTTGGCTATGGCAAGCAGGTCCTCCCTGAATTTGGAAAAAACTCGCCGGTAGGGAGCGCTGTAATAGCGATTTTTGTGCGATTTTGAATATTGTACCGTCCAAAAGTGTATGAAGTTATGCATAGAATTAAACCAAATTTTTATTTTAAGTTTTTGGATATGGCAAGCAGGTCCTCCATGAATTTGCAAAAAATTCGCCGTTAGGAGGCGCTGTAATAGCGATTTTTGTGCGATTTTGAATATTGCACCATCGAAAAGTGTATGAAGTTATGCATAGAATTGAACCAAAAAAAAATTTTAAGTTCTTGGCTATGGCAAGGAGGTCCTCCCTTAATTTGTAAAATAATCGCTCGTAGAGGGCGCTGTAATAGCGATTTTTGTACAATTTTTGTGCTATTTTGAATATTGTACCGCCGAAAAGTGTATGAAGTTATGCATAGAATTGAACCAAATTTTATGTGTTTATTTTTGGTCATGTCACGAAGGTCCTCCCTGAATTTGGAAAAATTCTGCCGGAAGGGGGCACTATAATTGCGATGTCTGTACCATTTTGATTATTGTACCATCGAAAAGTGTATGAAGTTATCCATATAATTGAACCAAATTTTTTGTGCATGTTTCTGGCTATGGCAAACAAGTCCTCCCTGAACTTGAAAAAATTCCGAAAGAAGGGGGCGCTATAATTCCGATCTCTGTGCCATTTTCATTATTGTACCATCGAACAGCGTATAAAATTATGCATACAATTGAACCAAAATGTTTGTGCTTGTTTTTGGCTTTGGCCAACAGGTTCTCCTTGAATTTGGAAATATTGCGCGGTAAAGGGGCTCCGTGCTAGCGATTTTTGTATACTTTTCTTAATTTTTCGTAGTTCTATTGTGCATCGACGGCTCATGCAGCGGCGGGAACTCGCTTCCTGCTATGCCGGCTATTCGCAAACAGCTGATAACGACAGAATAAGTAAAAATTAATAATTTTAACAAATATCATGATATAGATTAACTCGTTTTTAGTCCGTTTAATTGACTTGAGCAGAAATTTAAGATGAAAATCAAAGTTGGTATAGTAATGAACTAATAATATTGAAGTATTAACATGTGTAACTAGGTTTTGAAATATATATAATATATATATATATATATATGTATAAGATAGAAGAAAGTTTTGGGATTGGCACATCCAACTAGTTTTAGCTTGTCATTAAAATAAGACATTAAATAAGCAAGGTTTGTACGCTCCTTCTAATTTCCAAGGAGTCTGATACTACTATTTCAATTCAGAAATTTTTGATTTAATACAGTTGGACCTCGTTATCCCGACACCCAGTTTTCATGTCACTCCGCTTATCACGTCAGTTTTTCAAAGTCCCGATTTTCTGTATATGATTTTAATGTAAATAAACTCCGGATTTTACGTCGTTGAATAATTTTGAACTCCGGATATCCCAACGGTTCAGAAAAATTGACCATTTTTCATAATCCATCTTTTAAGCGCTGAAATTAAGCGGTAAGAGACGCTAAGACAAACTTTTCACAAAAGTGTCTAAAATACAAATGGAGATAAAAGAGAAATTTTACTTCAATCCTTTATCTGAATAAATAAATCCACGCTCTATGAATGACACACTTAAGCCTCAGATAGACGTATCAGTCCACTCGCGGTCTTTTTGTTCTGGTCAGGCTGCGCTTTCTTGTGGTTACACGGCGTTTTTCATCCGACTAAAACCAAAGCATCGCATTGCATTGAAACGATCTGAAGTTATCTAACATCCATTTCTAAAACAACGAATATTGATTACAATTCACTGTATAATATTGAATAAAGACTTGAAGGAAGCACATCTAGGAATAAGTAAACCTTAATTCATCAATATTTCATGTAACAATAAAAAAAAAAAAAAAAAAACAAGTCATCATAAATCTGATTTTTATTCTTTTCAATTTTGTTTTTGAATGTATTTTATTAACAATGTTTTATTTCATAAAACTGCAAGAACAGTTATGAATTTAAAATTGTCTTAGATTAATTAAAAATACAGCTTTTTCTAAACATATTTCTCCCAATTTCGGTTACCGCGACACTCCGCTTATGACGACACTTTTTTCTGGTCATGAGAGTGTTGGGATAACGAGGTTCGACTATATTAAAATCGTAGAATTCGTAATTGTTTCGTTTAATTTGAATAATAATTTTAAAGAAATCTGTGATCTGCGATAAAATAAGACAAAAAATTTCTATTAAAATTTTCAGTTGAGGTTCAGAACGGTAAGCTCGCTGAATAACGCTGATTAATATTTCAAAAAATTAGAATCGATCAATTTGAAAAATAAATAAATAAATAAACCAGAAAACAGCTATTCTGCTTTTTCAGAATTTAGTGTCGTCCCCGATGAAAAAAAAATGTATATAAATATAGATAGTACAAAACATATTTTAGTTTTAATATTTAACACAAAAAAGACCGTGAGGGTTCATTTTAACCCCTACCATATGAATATATTTCGGTTAGAACCAGACATTTCTTTGCAAAATAAATTTAAAAGTCAAAAAGAAAAATGTTAAATAAATATGTTAAACAGATTTAAATAAAAATTTCGGTATAAAATAATTTTATAAAACATGAGTAACATTTTCGGTCGTTTTAGTTTTAAAACACACGCTTTTTTTTTATATGAAAGGACGTCATTCGCATCCGCTGAAGCATTCCTCAATTACGATCCAGTCTTATACAACATATAGAGTAAAGTACGCATAGGACATCACTATCGCTGAATAATACACAAATCCAAAAAAGGGATGTCATCATTCAAGAAACTCGACAAAAAAAAATCGGCTATCTCATAATTCATATGCCTTCACTTGCTTGTAATATTAATATAGATACTTTAAATTTAGTTTATAATAGCTCCATTTTTTACCAGAAATCATTCATTTATATTTTTTTCAAAATAGCACGTATTTTAATTATATTTTTTTTTCAGTTTTTATGGGAAAATGGAAACAAAAAGTTTAATTACTATTGAAGTTAGTTACTATTTTCGAACTATTTTTTTCCCCAATACGACGGAATAAAAATTGAAAATGTGCGATGATTAGAAGTTTAAAAAATTGCAGTAGAGTATTTAACCGTACAATGATACATCTGCTTTGCTTTACGACTGGCTTATAAAACGGAACGTTATTTTTTTTTTAGACGACACTTTAATTTCTGGGAGAAAAAAAATAGCACACTGGGGGCTAATAAAAAAAAAATAAAAACGCCGGCCAACTGGCAACACTACCATTCGGATAATATGGGTTAACATTTACCCCAAGCAACCGAGGCTAACGAGAAAGACAGGCTACCGCGGTGGGTCCGATTCTTCTTTTTTTACAGACCGCTGGAGTCACGTGATGCCTTTTTCGCACACCTTCATTGGTGCATTCGAGCATCACGTGACTCCAGCGGTCTGTAAAAAAAAGAAGAATCGGATCCACCGCGGTGCCTGTCTTTTTCGTTAGCCTCGCCAATCAACTTTAGTTATTTGAACTAGTAATCGAAGACATTAGTGAATGAACATATTAAGTAGAATTTTTGGAGAAAAAAAATAGTTGGCTGGTTGGTTGTATAGGGTTTATGGAACAAAATCCCTTAAAGGGAAAAAAATGGAGATTGCCAGGTGAAATTACTTAATTTCATCTAATTTAAATATAAAACATTAACTTTTCAACACTTTTCAACATAGTTGAAAAGTATTTATGAAATTGGTTTATCTGCCACGAGCTCTAACATTTGTAAATATACTCGGTTTAGCAAGTAATTAATATAAGTTATGAAAGTTTACTATGCTGTGTTCGCTATTGAAAATGGCGTGTGTAGCATTTATAGTTCGTTTATATTGGCACTCAAAAGAATCCCGTTACATCATTGTCAAAGGAAAAAAATCGTTTGCGATGTGGTTTGATGATTTTTTATCATTTCAAACACAATGAATTTGATCTGCTTTTATGAAGTGCACCAAAACATGCTTTCTGTATAATATGGCGTGCAAAAATTTATCATTCATTTACAGGGTCACTCAAAAGTATTCGGTTATTTATTGGTCTACGGGGAAAAAAATTGTTTGCAAAGTAATTTAATAATATTACACCCAGGGCCCGACTTAGGCTATGGAAGGCCCCGGGGCAAGCATCATTCTGGTGGGCCCCCTTCTATCTAGTTATGGAATTTTTTTGTGAAGAATGTGGAAGTGGCTAGTACTAAACTTCACAGATATTTTATGTATGCATAAATTTTATACCCGGTACTGCTCACATCTGTATACAGCGTATCACAAAAAGATGGTCACAATTTTAAGAAAAAATACGAGTAAGATAATAATAGCAAAATTGATAGATTGGTTGACACGAGTATTTCTTTGCAAATTTTTACTTTGCGTATCTACGTACGTTATAAGATGTCTGAAAGAGAATGACCCAAATTGGTCATAATTAATGGTTTAACTTGCCACGTTACGAGGAAAACGTTAATAAAGAATTCCTTTTGAAAACAATAGAATACTAAGTTGTTATAATAAAATTTTAATCATTAGTTTTCTAATGATATAGTTTGTTTTTTGCATGAGTGGAGGGGGTACTGGAAGCAGAGAAGGGAAGGGGGAGTACACTCCCTTCCTAAATGTTTGGAAATACATGAATTTTGGTCACTTTTGGCTAATTTTAATCATTTGGCACCTTTTAATGAAAATCCTGATTACTCTCATGGAGGCCCCCGAAAAGGGGGACACGGGACAGCTGCTCCGCATCTGCATGCCCCTGTATAAGTCGGGCCCTGATTACACCATTTCAAACATAATGAAATTTTTATACATTATTGCGGTTCAATAAAAGATGCTTACTGTAGAATGTGTCGCGCATAACAGTTATCGTTCATTTAGAGGGACCAGGGACGCACAAAAGATTTCAGTTCAGTACTGTCTATGACTCATAAATGCTGGAGGTGCGTCTAATTTTTTGTATGCACTACGTGATGTGTATAAATTGTAGATGATATTCAAGACTACACCAAAGCATTACTGTATATGATCGTGAATTTTTCAAGGATGTTTTTTTATTGAGTTTCCACCTGAACTACATTTGTAAGAGATTTTTGTAAAATGTAAATAAATTCAAGACCACACAACAAAACCGGATAAATTGGTGTGGATGGATAATAATTTCTGAAAGTATGTTGTCAGTTGTGTTGTGCATCCCCCCCCCACCCCCCAAATTAAATTTTAGGTTAATGTGAAGAGTGTATAAATATGTGTAGGTAATATACAGGGCTATACAAAAATTATTTAACTGCATTTCTACCTATTGGTGGAAACTGCAGAAATCGAATTTTCGACTGTGTTAACCCTTTCAGGGGCAATTAAGCCCTGCTATAGATGATATGCAAGCAACACAAAATTATTCTTAAGCATTACTGTGCATGAGCTTGAATTGCTTAAGAATGTCTTTTAATCGAGTTTCCCAGCTGTACTACATTTAGTTACTAAGATATTTTTTGTAAAATATAAATAAATTCAGATCTACGCTAAGAACTGGATACATTGTGTTCTATGGATAGTAATTTCTGAAAGTGTGTTTTCAATTGTGTTCTGCTGGTTTTTTTTTTTTTTTCTGAATTAAATTTTAGTTTAATGAGAATGTGTGTAATAAATATCTGTAGACAATATACAGGGGTATACAAAATTATTTGAGTGTTTTTTTTTTTTGCAGAGGTTAGCTGAGTTTGATCTCTAATAGGGCCATTTTGTACTTTTTCGATTTTATCTGTAGATTTTTTAAATAAAGGTACTTTCACTTTCGATATCGGTTCCGAAAGTGAAAGTATACTTTTACTAAAAAAAAAAAATTGCAACAAAAATCAAAAAAGTACAAAATAGCCATATTACAGAGAGTTCAACTATCCTATGGAAAAAAAAAAAAAAAAAAAAACTTTAAAAATACTCAAATGTTAACGAGAAATTCGAAAATAATCTGCCCATAGGTTTAACATTACGGAGCTGGTGTTTTCAAGTGAGTGAAGAGCCCCATTAAGCCCGTTAAACTACTACTTAACTACTTAACCTCTTTAATCTGTACTTAAATTTTTAAAAATACTCCATTCTGCTTTTCTTTCACAGTAATTGAAATAACAGTTCAAAGGCAGCCATAAAAAAAACAATAGTTTTTGTTTTAATTCAGTCAATTACTATTGATGATCAACTTTGAACTCAATTTACTCCATATCAAAATTTTGTCACTTGTGTCCATTGACTTCTGGGGTCCTCATATATAAAAGCAATGCTGATTTTAGTTTAATCAAGAATAACGTTTGAGCGTGTGTGTGTGAAAGGGGGAGGGGGAGAGCGAAGGAGTAAAAAAAAAAAAAAAAAAAAAAAAACTTTACATACAGAGATATTAAAGGGGATGAATTATAGATAAAAAAAAAGGGAAGATTTTAAATTACCTAATTTTTAAGGTGAGCGAGGGGTAGATTTAGAAGCAAGTAACAGAAAAATTACATAAAATCTTGAGATTTGGTCGGGAGGGTGGGACTTTCTGTGTGTGTATGTGTGTGGGGGGGGGGGAGGGTTAATTTAAAAGAAAATACAATTTATAGATTCTTTCACCTCTCTACATGTATAAGTAAAGGTGCCGGCAAATGTTTAATTTATTCTTAATTTATTGTCTCCTCCTATATCTCCAATGGTAAAAATTGTTGAAAGTTAAAAGAAAGTAAGCTTCAATATATAATAATAAGCTATCAATGTAACGATTTGGAAGAATCTGCAATTTTTTTTTCTTTTTAACGCGCCATCTCCTCTCCACACGCAGAAACCTACCTTCCTGGAAGAAAAAATAAAATAAAATAAACTTTTCTCTCAGTATAATGTCATGGTTCGGATTTATGATACATATATCTCAATATTTTATTTAATACTCGTGTATAAGTCGAAAAATTTTGGACAAAATTTGGGAGTTGAAAATGGGAGATCGACTTATGCACGAGTTAGGTAAGAACAACAACAACAACAACAAAATAATAATAATAAAATAAAAAAAACAATTTAACAAATTACAACGACCATTTGGAAAATTATTTTTTCGAAGAGTAAAATTTAAGACATAAAAAATCGCACCGAGTTGATCATACATTACGTACGCCATGGATTAAACATTAACATTCCTGGACCCATCATGAACAAATTTTAAAAGAAATTTCAGTTTTACAATTTTCGGTACTGTAATTTTTTAAACTTCTACGGAGCTGGTCATACATTACGTACGCCATGGAATAAACATTAATATCCATGGACAAATTTTAAATGAAATTTCATTTTTAAACTTCTAAACATCCCACAATATTACTTTTTATATCGTCGTATAGAGAAAAAAAATGTACTTTTAAATGCAATTTGTTTGAAAGCTGTATCTCAATTTATTTCTGAGTTATTTTTTTTTTTTTTTGTAGTTTTTATTACTTTTTTGTCATAGTGGCAACAGAAGTATCCATCTCTGGTGAAAGTAAAGGGAAAATACAGATTACTGTATAGATCAATCAGAAAACGAATAAAATGCGGGATTCAACTAATAAAACGCTTCAGATGTGTTTTTGATTTCCTACCGTGTCCGAGGACAATAACCATTTTTCCAAATGGTTAATAAATAAATTTTGCATATAATCGGCGAATGAACAATTATTTTTAAGTAATCACACATGGGTCTAGGTTGGAGAGAGGGATAAAAGCGAACAATGGTCATTTCCCTGTGATTGACAAAAAAAGCTTAACAATAATGTCCCTGTAATTGTTCTGCAGTCTCCACCCATTTTCTCTAGGAATAGAATTCCCTTCAATACAGGGGTATTTCTTTCAACATTTCAATCCCCTTTTTAAAAAGAGTTTTCAAATTGAGAATGCTTCTAGATATCTCTCCCAAAAGTCCTACAATACAAAGAAGTACTATATTTTAGCAGTCTAAGAAGTTGTTTACTCTTGTAAATAAGGCTTGAATAGATTTTTAGAAAGAATTTCTTTTCTAAGTACCATTAAATTGATGTGATTAGATTTTAAAATAATTTAAGCTTCTTCGGTTTTACATAATTATACAGTTTTAAAACGTTGAATTAAAAAAAAATGTCTGATTAGAAACGTAAAAAAAAAAAGTTTGCTAATTTAATGAAAATGTTTTTTTTTTTTTTTTTTTTTTTATCCTCGATTACAAATTATTTTTCAACATACTACCAGAAATGTGGTTCGACTTATACACGAAAATTCAATTTTTTTCAAAATTTTGCTTACGAATTATGGGGGGGGGGGGGGTGTTCGACTTATACACGAGTATATACGGTATTATTTTTCTGTTAGTTCTTTAAATCTCGCCTTATCATCTGCAACTTTTTTTATTTCTAAGCATCGGACATTTTTAATTTTTATACCGTCGTATAGAGGGGAAAAGTACTTTTAAATGCAATTTATTTGAAACTGCATCTCAATTCATTTTTGAGATATTATTATTATTATTATCATCATTTTGTTTTGTAGTTTTTAACGTCATTCCCCTAATATTGATAGCAGAAGTACTTTATTTCTGTAGAAAGTAAAGGAAAAATAGTTAAGATAAGTAAGATAATAGATTATTTTATCTTTTTGTTGTCATTTTCTCATAACAAATGAAACAAAATTAACTAAAACGTGCTATTTTGAGAAAATTTAAATGTATTATTTCTGATAAAATATGGAGCTATTATAAACCATTTTCGATTTTAAGTATCTATATTAATGTTGCAAACAAATGAAGGTATATGAATCATTAGATAGCTGGTTTTTTTTTTTTTTTTTTTTTTTTTTGTCAGGTTTCTTGTATGCCACCGATCAGATAGAAAAATTAAAATGTAGTCTAATTTATGTTTCGCGTAGCTCCAACGAATAAATTGATTTCCAGTTTTATGCACTAAGTAAGCGTACACTGCCAAAAATTTCTCCTTGCCGTTGTTAGAAATAATTATTTTCATATCAAATTAATATAAAAATTCAAAAACTAAAACTATTTCTTAAAAATCAATACAATTAAGAATGCGATTAAGAAATTATATAGAAATTACTATTAGTGAAATAATGTAATAGAAAAGAAGAATATTACGAAAACTAAAAGCGAAGGACTTGAACTAGAAAATCTAACATTATGGTTATAAAGTCTTTTAAAAAGTACAAAAGAAAAATTATTTAGCTGAACCTTTTATGACAAATCAGGAGGTTTTCAGGGTATTTCAACATTTATTGCATTCCTTAGGTGCAATAAGTTTCGGTGAAACACGTTAATGGATTTTGATATAGTTTACAGAGCATTTTTCTCTATTTAAATAAAAAGGGATAGGAATGAAGTTTATATTTACGAGTATATCCTAAAGGTCTTTCTATTTATCTGGCATAGCTTGTCAAAATTACAATACAGGTTTACATTTTTGTTACTCAAACCTAAGCCCTTTTGTTACTCAAACCAAAGGGATTCTAGTTTACCCCTGTTGTCCATACCAGTCCCACCGTGACCTTCAACTTCACCCACGGTCCTAGAGACAATAGATAAGCATAGGATAAAACCCTGAGGAAATCCCTGCGTAAAATGTCATATTTTGATATTAGTAGACTAATCTCAAAATTTCATCTCATATTTATCTATTTTATTACACCCACAAATCTGCCCCTTACCTAAAAAAGTAAGGTAATGAAAAAATTTCTCTAAAGAAAATTTCTCTAAAGAAAATGCCTCTTCTCTTCATCTTTATTTTATTCCCTTTACAAGCTCTGTACGTATTTTTTCCCTTCCCCCTCCCTCCTCCCCCTCCACTGCACCCAAAAGCCATTATTGATTAAAGTTTTATAAATATATGTAGAACATCTTTGCTTATATATAAACTATCAATGTAGCGAGTTGAACGAATCTATAAATTGTATTTCCTTATTACCCCCTCCCTCCCTCCCCCCTCCACTGCACCCAAAAGCCATTATTGATTAAAGTTTTATAAATATATGTAGAACATCTTTGCTTATATATAAACTATCAATGTAGCGAGTTGAACGAATCTATAAATTGTATTTCGTTATTACCCCCCCCCCCCCCCCCGTAGGAAGCACCAGCTTGTATCTTGTAGAAGTCGTGTTAAACTTCTCTTAATGAAATGTTAAAATTGTGCTTTCTTGCACCAAATCTTAGAGTTTTCTAACCCACCCGTTAACTCTGCCCCCCCCCCCCCCCCCTACGCTGTAAAAAACTGACAGTGGAATAGGTTTTAGCATTTATTTATTGACAAGTTCGATATTTAACAATTCCTTGTCACGTTTTTTTCGGTCACTTTTTTTCCCTCGATTCTAATGATTGGAATTATAATGATTGATGGTAATCAAATATCAGAAATTAAGGAGCCCTTTTCCGAAAACATTTAAAGATATTAGCACTATATTAGGCTTTATTAAATTATTAAATTTGAGGATAATTTTTCTGTAGATTGAATTAAAAAGACAATGCTGATCTCGGAAATTGATTTAAAGTTTTTTTTTCTCTCTATCTCCACGTTTAACAATGCGGAACTTTTGACATATTCATGAACTCGTTGTTGCATATAGTTTGTTTTAACGCTTGTCTTTGTAATCAATCTACAATCGTGTTTACATTGGGGGGGGGGGGGAGGCAACATGTCAAGCCGCACTTAAAAATGGGTATTTATAGAACTTGTGCTAAATTTGTCCGGCAGGTTAGTCAAACCTTGAGAAATAATAAAAGGGTAAAAATTGCATTTTGTATGGCTAAATTTGTAATAATATTGCGAATGCGAAATATGCCTGATAAAAGACCATATTTTACTTTTAAGGGTAGCATAATATAAAACAGAAATTAAGCGGTTATTTAACAAACCTTATTCTTTTTTAACTAAGACATTCTTTTTATTTCCATACACACACACACAAGAAAAAGATAAGAAAAAAAATTGGGAAAAAAACATGAATTGCAGTCAAAAAATGAGGCATTATTTTCAAGGTGAATATTGAATTCTTATAAAAGAGGGGTTTTTTCTTAACTATTTTTAGTTTTATACTTATTTATTTATTTATTTTATTGGTCCCAGACTGTACTTTAAAATAGTACTAGTTACTCATAAATTCCTAGACTGTATTTTTGAAAACGGGTAGGGGCTACTTCAGTCACGTGAAAAGACCAGCTCGTTAATGTTAATCTTATGGAAGAATTTTTTCAAGATGTCACGTGTGCATTTTAATATTTTTAAATTATTTTTTTTTCATTAAATATCTGCGGTTGATCCCTACACACGCCGTTTTACACTTTTTCGATTTTGTTTGCAGATTTTTTTTTATGAGGATGCTTCCGAAAGTGAAAGTGAATTAAAAATACTTATAAAAAAATCAAAAAAAGTAAAAAACGACCTTTGTAGAGATCGATCTCAGCTATTCAAAACAAAAAAAATCATTTAAAAATATTGAAATGCAAATGAGATACCTTAAAAAATTTCTCCCATTAGATTAACATTAGCGAGCAGGTGCTTTCGCTTGACTGAAGTAGCCTTTTAAGGCTGTTCTCAAATCCAAAGGGTCAACTTTCTGACATAAGTTTTAATTCATTTTTGTTCTGAGGCGCTTGAAACATAGAAGGTGTTGTTATTCAGAAACTGTCATTGAACTGGTTTTTCCGTTTTCTTGTAAACGCAATAGATCTTTCAGAAAATACTGTCAAAGTTGGCATTTTGAACTGAACTTCCGAACGAAAGAAGAAAATCCAGTCAATAAGGGGAGAAAAATGCCGTGTCACGTGATCAAAATCGCTTATAACTCAATAGGTAATTGATGGATCAAAAAATGGAAAACACAGATCGATTCTAAATCGCTTCCATGGTCAGGCTTTCTAATTTTATATCTTTCCTTTAAAAAATGAATTTGTAAATGTGTCAAAACATTTTCCGTTTGTTGAGCAGAGCAGTTGAGAACAGTCTTAAGTTAAAAATAGTATTTAGCCAGTGTTTTTCGACAGTAATTAATGTCTCATTTAATGCCCATATTACACTTACATTTTCTTATACCTATATTTCAGGCATTATAGTAGCCACCAGTATAGACACTTTTACCACATTTGTTTTACATTAATATATAAAGATTCATGACACTTAATTTTCATTTTAAAAAATCTTTTATCTTTCGTTTTGTACATATTAAAATCGAAAATTATAATTTACATTTCTTTACTTTTCTTAAAAACAAAAACACATTTTTTTACTTAAAAAGGACATACATTCCGGTATATCGTTAAACCTATGCTATTTATAAATATATACTGCATTGTCCGTACTCTCTGGCACTTCTCTGAAAAAAAAAAAAAAAAAAAAAAAAAAAAAAAAAAAATCTTTTTCAGAGAAGTGCCAAAGAGTATGGACAATGCAGTATATATTTATAAATAGCATAGGTTTAACGATATACCGGAGTATATGTCCTTTTTAAGTAAAAAAATGTGTTTTTGTTTTTAAGAAAAGTAAAGAAATGTAAATTATAATTTTCGATTTTAATATGTACAAAACGAAAGATAAAAGATTTTTTAAAATGAAAATTAAGTGTCATGAATCTTTATATATTAATGTAAAACAAATGTGGTAAAAGTGTTTATACTGGTGGCAACTATAATGCCTGAAATATAGGTATAAGAAAATGTAAGTTAAAAATAGTATAATGACCTAAAGTAAAAAAAAAATCTGTATTCTCAAATCTGTGAAATGGTCTGTAAGGCTGTAAGCGGCCGCGGCCTGTGTAGTAAGTACCACTGCATTAAATCAAAACAATTTTACTCGTTTATTGTCTCTATTCTCAAAATAAAATAATGAATACCTTGAAATTCCAGTTGATTATTGTTGTACCTGTTCTGTATTTCCGTCCTCCTGTGTTTGTTGTAAAGAGAGACATTCCATAGCAGATTTTTTGAAAACGAAAAGAAAATAAAGACGTTTCTGTTCGCGAAAGATTCGGGTTAAATAGTAAATGAGCTTTTCATTGTTTGAGTTGAATCGTTCAGTACGAGCCAGAGCTGAAAGTCCTGCATGCATTCTTGTAATGTAAACTAGAAATCAATCTTATCGAGAGAATAAAAAGACTTACCAACTTGTTAGAGAATCTTTTCTCCATACTGATAACTAAGGAAGAATCGACCGAAATAGGTTTTTAAAACCGAAACTGAAACCGAATTTCGTTTATTTTCCTATTTTCGGCCGAAAACGAAACGTCCGAAATTTAAAAAAAATAATAATACATACATACATTAATATACATAATTATTAGTGTAATTATATGTGGGTTATTCTCCCATAAGTGTACATTTTCAATACAAATTTTTCCCGTAAAAAAACTTTGTTTTTCAAGACAAATGTTATCATTTTCAGAAACTACTCACTTACTGCAAGTAAAAATCAGCAATGGCCCAGCTATATTATATTTATTTTTTTCAGAAACACAATTTTTTTTAAGTAACCCATTAACCGCCGGAACTATATGATAGGGATCTTCAATTTTTTAGCAGAAAAACATTTAACACCACAAATTTTGAAAGAAAATATTCGCTCTATTTAATGATCAAAGTTTTTGTTATAAAATAAGGTAATTTTTTTAATTAAAAAATAGTGGTAGCTAGATAGTACATTTAAGCATGGACATTTAATTTTAATGTTGTGTGAACACACCAGCGGGTAATGGGTTAACATCATTCACGGAGATGAAATTTATGCTACAGTTAAATGTTTGTGTAGTGCGACAAAGCATAAAAAACTATTTATTCTATTAGATATATAACTAAGGAGCAATTCTATATATTGTATTTATTTGGAATGAATATAAAAAACACAAAAAATTCATCTCCTATCTGGAGCTTTTTTTATCACCCATTTTTTAAATGTTATTCAATTCTTTTCTTTTAAAGTTTTAAAACAATCTTTTTTGATTTACTGTCATTGTAAATTCTTGTTAAGCATTTTGCTCTGAAATATACATTTTCAAAATTAAGAGATTCACGGAGATGATAATCACGGAGGTGAGGAACATGCTCTAAATATTAACCTACACACACACACACACATATATATTTTTTTTTTGAGAATTTTTTTTTTGTTTTTTGTTTTTTGTTTTTTAAATTAACACTTGTTGATATAAATACATAAGCAATACATAAGCAAATATCTTAGTGTTGATTTAGTCACCTTGAATTACAGTTCACGGAGATGAGAATCTCCAATAACCATCGTTACTTTTTTAACAAATTCTAATACCTGAGTATATATATATATATATATAAAATCTGACTTATAATTTAACTATAGCAAACATACTGGCTAACTTTAGCATCATAGGAAACAAAATCTGATGATAATTTTGCTATTTTTTAATATGAAAATGTAACTTAATGTTTGGATCATGGAGGTGAGAGTTTATTTTGTGACACTCTTTTTCGTACTCAGAAAACAAAGAAAGTAATTAACTATGCTAAGTTACTTTGCTCTTGAGATAGTAGTATCTAGAATAATAATTAGTTAACTATTTTATTTTCAATTAAATAAGTAATCAATCATTTTCCTTAGTAACATTGGGTGGTGTGAAATGACACGGACGTGAGATCTCACATTACTGTGTACTAAGAAATAAAAAATATAAAGTAATTATAAAAAATGTATAAACACAACACATTTAGCCTTCTTTTACTTTCAATAGAAAACATAAATTAATTCAAGTCAAAAAGGCTTTGTGACTGGAATAGTACACTTTTTGGAAAATGACCCAAGTGTGGCTCAAATTGGCTCTCTATTAGAGGTCGGCACGGGGCCAGGCTTGGCCCGAGACCCGTACCCGGCCCGGCAGAATGAAGGCGAATTTTCAAACGGGTCGGGCCGGCAGAATTAGGACAATTTTTTCACAAAATAAACGAGCAGGCAAAAAAAAAATTGAACGGGCCTGCAGAGCCGATAAAAATAATCGCGCTTATTGGCGCGATATAAGAATTCAAGCGAAGCAGATAAAATACGAGCCATTTTCAATGAATATGATTTTCTCGACAAGTATAAATGCGCGACACACACGAGCCGATGCGAGTTTAACAATATCAATACAGAAATGTAACTGTCCATCGTAGAGATCGGCAGGGCCGAAACTAAGGGGGCGGGGGGGGCAGAGGGGGCATGTGCCCCGGGCGCCAAATGAAGGATTATACCTTTGGAAAGAATCATTTTCTTCTGGTGGACTGATGGCTTCTATTATTATGAAACGGCCATTATAAATGAAGTGTTAGGTGAAGATGAAAGAGCAGCCGTAAAAAGTTAGAACTCTGATTTTCTGGTCCGAATGGAGGAAAAAAATGCCCATAATTTTTTTTGCAAAAAAAATTTCTGCCGGAAAATCAGAGTTCTAACTTTTTAAGACTGCTCTTTCATCTTCACCTAACACTTCATTTATAATGACTGTTTCATAATAATAGAAACCATCAGTCCATCAGAAGAAAATAACTCGATGAAAGCGGAAACTCGGTTAGGCGGGACTCGGATAATCGGGGGACTCTACTGAATATGTCATTTTAAAAATGATCTTTAGAATATTTTTGTTGGTGTTCAGAGGGACTTCCGCCTTGGATCCGCCATTGTATATTACGTAGCTCAGTATTACATATTTTATGATTACATATTTTAAATTTTAAAATGAGTCGTCTATTATAAAATTAGTAAAATTCTCTTTGTAAATATACTTTGTGGAAGAGGGGTTGGAGGGGGGGGGCGCCAAAATACATGTTTGCCCCGGGTGCAAAAAAGGCTAGTTTCGACCCTGGAGATCGGCATCGTACAGTTACAAGATGTCTGATTCCGGGTTTAATTTTTTTCAGCAGACTCGTGCAGGGACGGGACTGGTCTTAATCAATCTCAGGATGTGTAGGATAGGCATTATGTTTTGTAAAAGTATTAATAGTGATAATGAACTTCTGATAACAGTATCTTTGAAAATATACCTTAAGGTGGTTCTCATATTCACTGCTCAACAATGCGAAACTTTCAGACACATTTTCTGACTCATTTTTATCTATACAGGCATAAAATTGGCAGGCCTGACTATTGAAAGCATTTGGAAACGAACAGCTTTCTCCATATTTGATAAACTACTTACAGAGGGAATAGAGATTCTTGTCACGTGACTGTACGTTTTTCTCCTTTCTGTGCTATTGCTTCCGGAAATTCGATTCAAAACGCTAACTTTGGCAGTATTTTCAGAAAGATATATTGCTTTTATCTATGAAAAGAACGGCATTTACATAGTTTCTGAATAAGAATACCTGCCAATCTTACGCGTTTCCGAAAAATGTGTCGAAATGTAGCTTCTTTGGATTTGAGAAAAGCCTTAAAAATGAGAGAAATATTTTCACAAATCTACTTTTTGTTATACAGCTTCAAAAGTTATCATGTTTTTAATCCTTTATTCTGAACTACATTAATCTTTTAATGAATCCTTATTTGAATTTCGAAATGTCTGTAGAGACGATGACTAGTGCACCACCGTAGTGGAGATTGTTTTGGGACCTATAGCAACTATGGCTTTTCGCCTCGAATGATCGCTATTATATACAGAAACAACCACAAATCACAACAATTTTTATTTATTGTTCCATTACATATTTATATAAATACAAAGCCACATCCACAAATACATCCATGTCTTACCAGAGGATTCGAACCCGAGCCCCCGCCGCGGCAGCAGCTATCACTACCGACCACGCCACTGGGCGACAGACGAAAACACTGTAAATAATCGTTAATGTTTATCATTGTGTGTTTTCTGTTTTGCGAACACATAGTAATCTAAAATATACTGTAAAATGTTCCCATAAATATGTATGTAGCATTTAAAGAATCTTAATTGTATGTCGAGAAAAAACGGATTTTTTTTTGTAGAAATTGAGTCGGGCCGGGCCTCACCGATTTGTGTACGGGCCGGGCCGAAAACTGTAAAAATGCAAACGGGACGGGACGGGCTCGCGCCGAACTTTCAATTTTTACACCGGGCCGGTCCCGGGCCTGGAAATTCCGGCCCGTGCAGACCTCTACTCTCTATGCATCTGGCGAAAACTTTTTCTTTTTCATATGAAATATAATGCAATTAATTCAACAACGACACAGAATGATTTCTAATTATACAAATTTCATCTAATTAAAAAAGGTTTTAGGTACACATACGTCGATTTATCTTTCTTTTATAATGATTTTTTTAAGTATATCTGTTATGCTAGAACTTTTCGAAAAAGTATTTGAAACACTTATGCCGTTTCAAACTAAAAATTTTCTATTACTGTTAAGTCTGCAGCCTTTAATGAATACGTGAAAAGCGTCTTCAAAGTTTACTCATATAGGTATTATTTGCTTTATAGTTTGCCCTCACGTTTTGAGTCAGTCATGACTGATCATTATTATCAGAGAAATTCATAGCAATAAATAAAGAGTGCCTAATTTGAGCCGATACAGCTCAAATCAATGAGTAATGCTAAAAATTTCTGAAGGAAGAAACAAAAATTTTGGAATGCAGATCGTTTCGGCCCTGCCGAATGTTCGGCTACATTTTCGTCGAAAACGAATGTTTGGCGAAACTCAGACATTGGCCGAAAACGAAACCGAATTTTCGTTCTATCTCTACTGATAAATGATATGTGATGAATTCTTTTCCGGACGATTTAAGATTGGACACCATCAAATCAAAATTGCCTATTTCTTGAAATCCTTTCCACCAGCCATCAAACCCTCAAATCAGTATTTTATGACATAAAAAATCAGTATGAAAAGTTTGTAGTTTCTGGAAATATGGATGAATGTATGTAAAAAAAAAAAAAAAAAAAAAAAAAACTTAGCATTATGTGCAACAAATTTTAAATACCGTATATACTCGTGTATAAGTTGACCCCCCCAATTAAGAAAAATTTTGAAAAAAAAAATGAATTTTCGTGTATAAGTCGAACCACATTTCTGGTAGCATGTTGAAAAAAGATTTGTAATCGAGTATTTAAAAAAAAAAAAAAATCAATTTTCATTAATTTAGTAAACTTTCTTATGTTTCTAATCAGATTTTTTTTTTTCAAATTCAACGTTTCAAAACTGCATAATTATGTAAAACCGAAGAAGCTTAAACTATTTTGAAACCTATTCACATCAATCCAATGATACTTAAAATGAAAAAATTTTTTTTTTCAAAAATCTATTCAAGCCTTATTTACAATGGTAAACAACTTCTTAGACTGCTAAAATATAGTACAGTAAATTCTGTCTAAGGCGGAATCGATCGGGACCAAGAAAATTTTCCGCAATAGACAATATTTCACCTCAGACAAATTTTACTCTATGTCTATGGATTCTCAGGGACTTGAAAATCTTTCCGAGTTATATAGATTTCCGTCTTACACAGAGTCCGCCTTACAAAGGATTTACTGTACTTCCTTGTATTGTATTATATCTAGAAGCATTCTCAAGTTGAACTCTTTTAAAAAAGGGGATTAAAATCTTGAAAGAATGCCCCTGTGTTGAAGGGAATTCAGTCCCAAGAGAAAATGGGTGCAGAACAATTACAGGGACAATATCGTTGAGCTTTTTTTTTTTTTTTAATCAATCCCAGGGAAATGACCATTGTCCGCTTTTATCTCTCATGTGATTACTTAAAAGACTTACGCATTCGCGATTATCTGCGATTTTTTTTTTTTTTTTTTTTTTTACTATCTCGTGTAAAAGTCGACCCCCTATTTTCAACTCCCACATTTTGTCTAAAATTCTTCGACTTATGCACGAGTATATACGGTATTTATAAAGGAAAAACCTCTCGTCCAAATGAATTAAAATTTGATATCGAAACATAAAATAATTTTATCTATTACGTGATGTTGTTGAAGGTTTTAATCTCCAAAATATAATTTATTCAATACCATTTAATAGTAGACATTGTTTCCTATTCATTGACATGAGGATGATTCTTTTACGATAATTTGAGGCAGCGTTCGTTGGGAATATTTCACTTCTTTCTTTTTAATTTATGGAACTGTAAAAAGTACAGTAAACATGTAAAATATTTCTGAAAATGCATGCGTTCAGTCAAACACGATATACAGCTTGTATACATGGAAGAAGAAATACAGGAATGAGTTTCAACTTCTTTGCTTGTATACAATCATGAAGGTAGAGTAGATGCTCTATCTCCCTGATACAATGAAGTCGACACCGCCCCACAGGTGTGAAATCCCACAGAGTAAGGAGATTTTATACTCTGTGATTACAGTCACATAATAGATAAAATAATTTTATCTATTATGTGATGTTGTTGAAAGTTTTAATCTCCAAAATATAATTTATTCAATACCATTTAATAGTAGACATTGTTTCCTATTCATTGACATGAGGATGATTCTTTTACGATAATTTGAGGCAGCGTTCGTTGGGAATATTTCACTTCTTTCTTTTTAATTTATGGAACTGTAAAAAGTACAGTAAACATGTAAAATATTTGTGAAAATGCATGCGTTCAGTCAAACACGATATACAGCTTGTATACATGGAAGAAGAAATACAGGAATGAGTTTCAACTTCTTTGCTTGTATACAATCATGAAGGTAGAGTAGATGCTCTATCTCCCTGATACAATGAAGTCGACACCGCCCCACAGGTGCGAAATCCCACAGAGTAAGGAGATTTTATACTCTGTGATTACAGTCACATAATAGATAAAATAATTTTATCTATTATGTGATGTTGTTGAAAGTTTTAATCTCCAAAATATAATTTATTCAATACCATTTAATAGTAGACATTGTTTCCTATTCATTGACATGAGGATGATTCTTTTACGATAATTTGAGGCAGCGTTCGTTGGGAATATTTCACTTCTTTCTTTTTAATTTATGGAACTGTAAAAAGTACAGTAAACATGTAAAATATTTGTGAAAATGCATGCGTTCAGTCAAACACGATATACAGCTTGTATACATGGAAGAAGAAATACAGGAATGAGTTTCAACTTCTTTGCTTGTATACAATCATGAAGGTAGAGTAGATACTCTATCTCCCTGATACAATGAAGTCGACACCGCCCCACAGGTGTGAAATCCCACAGAGTAAGGAGATTTTATACTCTGTGATTACAGTCACATAATAGATAAAATAATTTTATCTATTATGTGATGTTGTTGAAAGTTTTAATCTCCAAAATATAATTTATTCAATACCATTTAATAGTAGACATTGTTTCCTATTCATTGACATGAGGATGATTCTTTTACGATAATTTGAGGCAGCGTTCGTTGGGAATATTTCACTTCTTTCTTTTTAATTTATGGAACTGTAAAAAGTACAGTAAACATGTAAAATATTTGTGAAAATGCATGCGTTCAGTCAAACACGATATACAGCTTGTATACATGGAAGAAGAAATACAGGAATGAGTTTCAACTTCTTTGCTTGTATACAATCATGAAGGTAGAGTAGATGCTCTATCTCCCTGATACAATGAAGTCGACACCGCCCCACAGGTGCGAAATCCCACAGAGTAAGGAGATTTTATACTCTGTGATTACAGTCACATAATAGATAAAATAATTTTATCTATTATGTGATGTTGTTGAAAGTTTTAATCTCCAAAATATAATTTATTCAATACCATTTAATAGTAGACATTGTTTCCTATTCATTGACATGAGGATGATTCTTTTACGATAATTTGAGGCAGCGTTCGTTGGGAATATTTCACTTCTTTCTTTTTAATTTATGGAACTGTAAAAAGTACAGTAAACATGTAAAATATTTGTGAAAATGCATGCGTTCAGTCAAACACGATATACAGCTTGTATACATGGAAGAAGAAATACAGGAATGAGTTTCAACTTCTTTGCTTGTATACAATCATGAAGGTAGAGTAGATGCTCTATCTCCCTGATACAATGAAGTCGACACCGCCCCACAGGTGTGAAATCCCACAGAGTAAGGAGATTTTATACTCTGTGATTACAGTCACATAATAGATAAAATAATTTTATCTATTATGTGATGTTGTTGAAAGTTTTAATCTCCAAAATATAATTTATTCAATACCATTTAATAGTAGACATTGTTTCCTATTCATTGACATGAGGATGATTCTTTTACGATAATTTGAGGCAGCGTTCGTTGGGAATATTTCACTTCTTTCTTTTTAATTTATGGAACTGTAAAAAGTACAGTAAACATGTAAAATATTTGTGAAAATGCATGCGTTCAGTCAAACACGATATACAGCTTGTATACATGGAAGAAGAAATACAGGAATGAGTTTCAACTTCTTTGCTTGTATACAATCATGAAGGTAGAGTAGATACTCTATCTCCCTGATACAATGAAGTCGACACCGCCCCACAGGTGTGAAATCCCACAGAGTAAGGAGATTTTATACTCTGTGATTACAGTCACATAATAGATAAAATAATTTTATCTATTATGTGATGTTGTTGAAAGTTTTAATCTCCAAAATATAATTTATTCAATACCATTTAATAGTAGACATTGTTTCCTATTCATTGACATGAGGATGATTCTTTTACGATAATTTGAGGCAGCGTTCGTTGGGAATATTTCACTTCTTTCTTTTTAATTTATGGAACTGTAAAAAGTACAGTAAACATGTAAAATATTTGTGAAAATGCATGCGTTCAGTCAAACACGATATACAGCTTGTATACATGGAAGAAGAAATACAGGAATGAGTTTCAACTTCTTTGCTTGTATACAATCATGAAGGTAGAGTAGATGCTCTATCTCCCTGATACAATGAAGTCGACACCGCCCCACAGGTGTGAAATCCCACAGAGTAAGGAGATTTTATACTCTGTGATTACAGTCACATAATAGATAAAATAATTTTATCTATTATGTGATGTTGTTGAAAGTTTTAATCTCCAAAATATAATTTATTCAATACCATTTAATAGTAGACATTGTTTCCTATTCATTGACATGAGGATGATTCTTTTACGATAATTTGAGGCAGCGTTCGTTGGGAATATTTCACTTCTTTCTTTTTAATTTATGGAACTGTAAAAAGTACAGTAAATATGTAAAATATTTGTGAAAATGCATGCGTTCAGTCAAACACGATATACAGCTTGTATACATGGAAGAAGAAATACAGGAATGAGTTCCAACTTCTTTGCTTGTATACATCATGAAGGTAGAGTAGATGCTCTATCTCCCTGATACAAAGAAGTCGACACCGCCCCACAGGTGTGAAATCCGTGACGGGATTGTTATTTCACCCGGAAATGCTATGAGCGTACTCTCATAATAGAATTCTCCAGAACAATGAACAACGTTAATCTCAGGACTTTAAGGACTAGTGTAAAATTGATTATTCTAAACAGGGATCGTAAATATGATATTTTCGAAAATATCAAAAATATCCGATATTTTGATATATGTCCGATATTTTCGATCTATATATACTATATCGATATTTTCAAAATTGTCAGCGTATTGCTGATTATAAATATTTTTAGACTTAGAATCTAAATAATATTACAATTAGCATGAAAACATACTAAAACAGCATTCTAAATGTCTGTTCTAATTTTTTTTTTCTTACAAAATTTATGATCAAATAATTGGAAACACAAACAATTTTGTGTAAAGTTCAAAAGTTGCTTTTTCTAATCTAAATCCAATCATCAATTAGCCCCTTTATCCCATTCTTGCTGCCGCAGTCTAAAAATAGAATTGAGACAGGTTGAGGTATTGTTCAAAGACACATTTCTTATTATGGTAACGAACATTCTCGTAAGTGAATATTCGCGCCATTTTTCAAAATTCGCATTTGTAGACATTGACTTAAGGCTGTTCTTAACTGCTCTGCTCAACAAGCGCAAAACGTTTTGACACATTTACAAATTCATTTTTTAACGGAAAGGTATAAAATTGGAAAGCTAGGCCATGGAAGCGATTTGGAATTGAACTGTTTTTTCCATTTTTTGATCCATCAATTACCTATTGAGTTATAAGGAATTTTGATTACGTGACAAACACGTTTTTCTCCCGCTTTTGAGTCTCTTTCTTCCTTCGCGCGGAAATTCGGTTCAAAAAGCCCACTTTGACATTATTTTCTGAAAGATCTATTGCGTGTGCAAAAAAAATGAAAAAAACAGCTCAATGACATAGTTTCTAAACAACACCAGCTAGTTTCATGCATTTTCGAACAAAAGTAAATTAAAACTTATGTCAGAAAGTTGCCCTTTTGGATTTGAGAACAGCCTTAAAATATTTGTATTCGCCTGGCTGCATTATAATGGCTCCATACCGGACAAAGCACAGATTATTATCTTATAGGATATATATTATCGGAGTTTCTAATTGTCTGTGGGACAAAGTACAAGCAAAACCAAACGGTCCCGTTTTTTCCTTGTATCTCTTTGTCCGGTCATGTTTTTCCGCTCTTGTTTTTTTCTGTCCCCTTTTTTCCTGGCACTCTTTTTTTCCGATGACCATGGAGGCAGGTTACCATGCAGGTACAGTCCAAAACTAGTTTTTGGGGGATGTCAAATATTTTGTGAGCTATATTCTTTTTAGTTATTTATTTACAGATGGGCTAATTTTCAATAACAGTTGAAGACTTCATTTACACTTCTTTTGAGTAAAAATATTTTAAAAATAAAATATCATATATATGAAAATATCAAGAAACTTGACATTTTGAAGATAAATATCAAATGCATGAAAATATCAAAAACATTGATATTTTGAAAATAAATATCGGATATATATCAAGATATATATCAATTAATATATATCAACGAAACCTGATGTTAAATAATCTATTATAATATATTATTATAATTCTTTAGGCTGGTAGGTGGTAGAAATGTAAGATAGCAGAAGTAGACACAAATCAATATTTATGATTTTTTTAAAAATTTTAACTTTGTCTTCAGCCTTTTTTTAACACTGTTCAACATAGTTGAAAAGTGTTTATGATTTCGGTTTGTTTATCGTCTGCCTGTCCTTGCTCTAACTTGCGTAAATATGTTCGGATTGACATGTAATTGATATACGTTATTGAGGTTTATCATGGCTTATTTGGTTCAAAATGAAGTGCATAGCATTCATGTTTCATTTACAGGGGCACTGAAAAGTATTCCGTTACATTATGGTCTATGGGGGAAAATGATTTGCGGTGTACTTTAATAGTGTTACACAATCTTAAACATAAGGAAATTTATACACATTATTGAGGTGCACTAGAAGATGGTTACTATCGAATGTGCTATATTTAACACTTACAATACGCATGCGCGAAAGCTCAAAAGTATTCCTTTATTATATTACGATTTATGAAAAAAAAAAGTCGTTTGCGGCGTATTTTAAGGATGTTACTTGGTTACAAACATAATGATGGTTTCATTTATGGTGTGCGTTTTAAGTTTAAATAAATGTTTGCACACAACGGGGGGTGTATGCATACATTCTAAAGGCCATAATCACGGCTACACAAAAGAATTCGTAACCATTACAACCGTTCACGTTCACCTGCTAACATATGGACAGTATATCCAAGGTTATTAGACTATAAAGGTTGGCTCGTAACTTTTCACCAAATCGGAGGGGTCTTTCTCTGCTACGTCACAAGAATCCACAGTCGGAATCCCTCCTGTGCTAATAGCGTTATATACAGTTGAATTGTTATGCAATTTTAAGGGGAAAAAATTTTTAATACTTTTTTTTACGTGTAAAGAAATAAGAGACCTTATTAGTTTTAAAACTACATAGAAGAAAATTAATAAGTTTTAAAATCTTTACAGTGACACGGGGGTGAAAAATTAAACATTTTTGAAAAAAAGAGAAAAAACAGTTACAGCTGCTCTATATTCTCTCTCACTCTTTCTCTCTTATTTTGTTATTATGATATATATTTTTTACTTACTAGTTGACAATTTCTTATATATATATATATATATATATATATACCGGGTGTCCCAAAAAGGACTGACTGATTTTAAAATTCAATAACTTGCAAACGGTGACAGATATTTAAAAAATTCTTGCAGGAGGGTTATGCATAAGGTCAAAAGTTTTTTTACAGTGATTTTCAATTTTAGTTCGAATTACAAACAATAGATGGCGCTGCGATCAATAGACGCTGAATTCAGGCTCGATTTTTGGTTCTTCGTGGCCCGGATAATACATATCCATCTCCTTTTTCAGCATGGAACAAGAGAAAGGACTAGAAATCGAGCCTGTATTTAGCGACTATTGCTTACAGCGCCATCTATTGTTTGTAAATCGAACTAAAATTGAAAATCACTGTAATAAAACTTTTGACCTTATGCATAACCCTCCTGCAAGAATTTTTTTAATATCTGTCACCGTTTGCAAGTTATTGAATTTTAAAATCAGTCAGTCCTTTTTGGGACACCCGGTATATATATATTTATTAAATTAGTAAAATAGTGGGTTGCAACTTGAATTCATTTAATTAAAATGTACGTTTTAATATGGAATTTCTACAAATTAGAAAAACAAAATAACTTCTCAGAATTACGTTTATAAAGACTAATAAATTTTAAAATATTTGTAAGTTGTAAAAAACAGTAAAAAAGACTTAAACATATGCAATTATGATTCTTTTAAAGCATATATTAGTAAAGTACAAAGTCAAAAATTCGGAATCGTCCAGAACTCGTCGATTGGACTTTCCGAATTTTTGTTCATTTGCATAATTAAAAAAAAAAAAAAATGAAAACTTTATCCACTTTCACCGGTGAATTAGTTACGCATTGGAAAGCATTTTAATACTAAAAAGAAAACAATTAATTAATAATTAAAGGAAAATAAATTAAAATAATACTAAAGAGATATTTTAATTGGGGAATATGTGTTTTTCAAAAAGTAAAAACTATCTCAATTACAACAATTTTTTTTAATTTAATTTTTTACGTGGTTTTTATCGTTTTTATGAATTTTCCGAAAAAAATTTTACTTTACTAACATGATTCTGATTACAATATTCTAATTCAATATAATAAACTTTGACCTCTTTTCAGTGAAGTTTATTTGGAAATCCTACATCGACTTTTCAATGTATCGCATTTTTTAAGCGATTTTAAGAGTTTTTGTTTTCGTTATACGGCGATTTATTGACATTCGTAAAAGTAATTCGATTTCAAAGTTTTAGCCCCGTGATTGACTTTTTAGGGATTTTGAATGCGTTATTTTGCGATTCACAAAAGCATTCTGGTTACAATGTCTTAGACAATAAATTTATCTACAATAAATTTTGTTGTTTGCGATTTTTAAATAAAAAAAAAATTTCCTTCTTTTTTCGCGCGTGTGGCACTTTTCCCAAATCATTAAAAGGTATCTGGTTTTAGTCATTTAGCTTAATATGGTAAATGTTGTCCTCTTTTTAATAATGTTTATTTGGAATTCGTATAGCGTTTCTTGAAATTTTCGCGAATTTTTTATGTGAATTTTAGATTTTTAGAGGCAATTTTTTGACATTCGTGTCTAACGTGACATATATGTCTAATAACATATATGTATATTCGTGACATATATGTCTAATAACCTTGCAGTATATCCACTAGAATTGAAAACGGTTATCGGAGCCCAAGCTCGGAATATTTTGCGTAATCAGAGCCCGAGCCCGATATCGAAAGCAGACAATAGAGAATTGGATACTTTTCTGTTAGTCGGTCGCCAGTGCTATATAGATACATATATGTTATGTATAGACACATATATGTTATATATTATGCATTATTTCCGGGGAGAATTTCTGCATTTCGTCACAGGGAAGAAGGATTACACTTTTGACTATTGATAAGGGGGAAATTCCAAATCATCTGAAGAGACACTTCGAGAGCTTCAGCACCCCTTTCTCCCTCTCCTCCCGAGCCTTCACCTAAATTCACCACTGTTATGAGATGACTACTTTATTTATAAAGAGAATGAATTATTCCCTTTTTTGCAAACCTATTATATTTATTTATATCCAGTATTATATAATTATTAGCCAATATGTATTTATTTTGCAAATAATTGCTGATATTATTAAGTATGATATAATTGCTGATGGATGTGTTCATTATTTCCGGGGAGAATTTCTGCATTTCGGCAAAGGGGAAGATGGATTACACTTTTGACTATTGATAAGGGGAAAATTCAAAATCGTCTGAAGAGAAACTTCGAGAGCTTCAGCACCCCTTTCTCCCTCTCCTCCCGAGCCTTCACCTAAATTCACCACTGTTATGAGATGACTACTTTATTTACAAAGTGAATGAATCATTCACTTTTTGTGCAAACCTATTATATTTATATCCAATATCACATAATTATTAGTCAATATATATTTATTTTGCCAATAAATGCTGGTGTAATTATAGACATTTTTAATGAACAAATTCTTTCTATTTTACATGTTTTTATTACACAATTTTTCGTATCTATCTTATTTAAAACTGAAAATAAATACTCGCCATTTGCCAACAGACGTTAAAACTTTAGAATGTGGTGAAAAAAATTTTTGCCAGATTTTTTTTTCTTTCTTTCTTTCTTTATTTAATCAATCGATTTCGTTTCAACTGAGCAATGGTATCTCTAGTATTAGAATATCTGGTACAGTCGGCCCCGTTTAATTGCATACAAGTGGTTCCACTAAATTGTATGCAATTACGCGGGATATGCATTTAAGCGAGTTCAGAAATTAATGTTATCAGTATAGGTTATAATTTGATTATATACCATAGATATGATAAATACTAATGGACAATAACAGTTTATAGAATAATTTAAAAATTAATTAGTTTAATAATAATTTTAATCAATAATTTATTATTACTCTGTATATGATAATATATATTCTAAAGTATAATGTATTATAATACTATTTACGTTACATGGTTTAATTTTTCAGTATAATTTATATGATTTTGAAAATTAAAGTAAAATAACACATTTTTGTTTTTAAATCATACTTTTGAAAATAAATAAATTTCTGCATAAATTCATTTTATTTTTCATTATTTGCCCTTTTATCCTTTGTTTGCTGCTTACAAAAAATCCTTTATAGAAATTTGTTTTTTTTCTCCTTCGGACAAAGCATTTCTCCTCTACCGGCGTTAAATATTGCTGTTTTATTCTCTTGACTGTCTCTATTGTATTGTCCCCCAATTCCAGGATTTTCAAAGAAGTTGCCACCAGCATCTTGAGTCGCTATATGCATGGCAAGCTTTAAAAGAAAATCACACCTACTCAAAATAAACTCGTCCATGCGCTTCAAAGAATTAAGGCTGTTCTCAAATCCAAAAGGGCAACTTTCTGACATAAGTTTTAATTTATTTTTGTTCGAAAATGCATTAAACTAGCTGGTGTTGTTGTTCAGAAACTATGTAATTGAGCTGTTTTTTCCGTTTTTTTGCAAACGCAATAGATCTTTCAGAAAATAATGTCAAAGTGGACGTTTTGAACCAAATTTCCGCGCGAAGGAAGAAAGAGTCTCAAAAGCGGGAGAAAAACGTGTTTGTCACGTGATCAAAATTCCTTATAACTCAATAGGTAATTGATTGATCAAAAAATGGAAAAAAAACAGTTCAATTCCAAATCGCTTCCATGGCAAGGCTTTCCAATTTCATACCTTTCCGTTAAAAAATGTATTTGTAAATGTGTCAAAACGTTTTGCGCTTGTTGAAAAGAGCAGTTAAGAACATTCTTAAGAGAATAAAGTCTATTCTTTCACGAACGATTCCTGTTCTTCTATTTTACAGATAACAAATCATTATTACAAAAGAAAGTATCCCCGTTCTTAATTTTCCCTCATTCATCGCCTTCATAGGAATTCACAAAATCCAGATTACTAGATTGAGGATATTTTATGCGATTAACCGGAGATTGATATGCCATAAAACGAGTATCTTTAACATTAACCTTATGGAGACCGTTTGTGTTCCACGGCATTCTATGTATATTATCCGTTACCCGATTAAGTGGGGCTGACTGTATTAGAATATTAAAATATCTCAGGAAAAGGAGGAGAGGAATTACACTTTTAGACTATTGATAAGTGAAAAATTCCAAATCATCCGAAGAGGCATTTCGGGAGCTTCGGCGGGGAATTCCCCCTCACGAGTCACTACATAAATTCACCACTGTTAGCACTAATTTATTTATAAAGGAATGCATTATTCACTGTTTGTGTAACCGCATTATATTTATTTATATCCAATAATGTATAATTATTAGCCAATATATATATTTATTTTGTGAATAATTACTGATGTAATTACAGACATTTTTAATGAATGAATCCTTTCTATATTATACATATTTATATTATACTAGCAAACCCCGCGGCTTTGCTCGCGTAATAGTTGAAATATACCAAGTGATATTTGCATGACTATTTTTTATTAGAAGAACACTTTTCGAAATAATTCAAAAATTACAAATTAAGCCACAGTTTGACTAAACTTCGTTATAAAAATGCAATAGACAGATATGAGAGTTTGATTAATAAGAAAAACTAAAGCTAATTCCAAATAAATGATAATTTAGAAAGTATTTTGAGACTTTTATGCTCATTTCATACGCTCATTTCATACGCTCATTCCACTATTCAGTTGAAGATTTGAATTTTTTAGAAACCATCTTAACAAATTTACATCTTAAAACTAACCATCATGTCAAATTCCAAGCTTCTTGTCTAACAATCTACCACCTCTTTGGTGTTAGTGGCACCAACATAAAATGCCGAAACAGAGTTGAAATAGAAAATCTCGAAAAATGTTGAAACAGAGACTATCACCATTACTTTGCCAATATTAACCTTAAAATCGGTTGGTATTTCCTAATATTCTATAGAAAACGGAATTTAGATGTTTTTAACCACTTGAGGGGCAAGCAATTGCGTTTATGAAATCCTGAATTCCCACCGGAAAGTTTGAAAAAATTTATTTCTAAATAAGGAAAAGCAATTTTTCAACGATTTCCCCTCAAAGTTATAAAAGTAAAATTTAAAAGTTTCTGGTGCAAATCTTCATTAAACTTAGGTGGGATAAAATATATCCCACCGCCCCTCAAGGGGTTAAAGGCTTTCTTGTTGTTCCTGCCAGCCAGGTGGTAGTGACACCGGCATAAAATATAGCCCGTAAAGGATCAGAGACTATCACTATTCATTCGCAACCAATAACTTCTCTAATCGGTTTATTATTTCCTGAGATTCCATAGAAATCGTAATTTAGGACTCTTTTAGAATGCTATTCGCTCCTTCCCTTCGCTTCACCCCTTTTTAATTTCGAATTTATTTTCTACTGTTCTTAGAGGACATTTATATTTTATAAGTAACTACCGTGCTATATTTAAATTTTCTAGCCTCTTCAGTACCGCAGAAATCGCAATTTAGAAAGTTTTTTGCTGCTGCAACCCTCGACATAAAATATAGCTTATGTTTGAGCAGGTTCAATCACCATCAATTTGCAACCATTATGTTTGAAATCGGTTTCGTATTTCATACGATTGCATAAAAATCTTAATTTAGAACGCTTATACAACCAGTGTTGATTTCAGGGGGTGGGCGGGGAGGACATTCCCCCCCCCTCCCGGAGCAATGAGATGTTTATCCCGCTCGGAAGATTTGAGATTTTGTGTTTTCAATGGTCAAAATGTACAATTCCCCCCCCCCCGGAACTCTATAATGCCCCCCCCCCGGGAATCACATAAATCCCTCCCGGAGAAAAGTGTCTGAATTCAACACTGTATAGATCGTTTTTCGCTCACTTCATCCTTTTAAATTTGGAATTTTCATTCGACAATTCTTAGAAAGCATTTGCATCTTTGAAATAATTACCATTCCAAATTTAAAATGTTAGACCCCCCTCAGTAACACACACAAAAAAAAAAAACGCAATTTAGAACATTGTTTGCTCCTATAACCCCCAGGTGGTAGTGACAACAACGTAAAATATAGGATATGTTGGAGCGGGGACTGTCATCATCAATTTGAAACCATTACTTCTGAAATCGGTTTATATTTTCTGAGATTGCGTAGAAATCGCTATTAAGGATGTTTTTAGAACGATTTTCGTTTATTTTCACCCCTTTTAAATTTCAAATTTTTAAGGAACTCTTCTCAGAGAGTATTTGCATCTCATAAGTAATTACCATACCAAATTTCAAGTTTCTAGCCCCTTCAGTATCACAAAAATAACAATTTAGAACGTCTTTTAAAATGCCACCGCAAGGTGGTAGTGACGCCGACATGAAATAGATTCTACATTGGAGCAAGAGTTGTCATCATCCATTTCCAACCATTACTAATGAAATCGGTTGGGTACTTTCTGAGAATGCGTAGAAATCGCAATTTAGAAAGTTTTTTTAAAACATTTTTCGTCCATTTTCACCCCTTTTAAATTTCTATTTATTTAGGAAATGTTCTTAGAGATCGTTTATATCTTATTCATAAATGGTCAACGGAAAAAAGGTGACAGGAAAAACAAGAGCGGAAAAAACGGGACCGAAAAAAATGTGACAAGAAAAAAAGGTGACCGGAAAAAACGTGACAAGGAAGTGTTAAATATTGAACTTGTCGATAAATAAATGCTAAAAACTAAAGTAAAGTTTTTGCATTGTCAGTTTCTTACAGCGTAGGGCGGGGGCGGGGGGGGGGGGCAGAGTTAATGGGTGAGTTAGACAATTCTAAGATTTGGTCCAAGAAAACAAAATTTTAACATATCATTAAGAGAAGTTTAACATGACTTCTACAAAGGACAAGCTGATGCTTTCTACGGGGGGGGGGGGGGGATTAAGAAATACAATTTATAGATTCTTTCAACTTCACATTCGCGAGCGCCAATACAAATATTTTTCGTCGATGTCTACGAATGCTAATATTGAAAAAATTTGAAAAATCGCTTACGATAATTCTAATTAACATCACTACTTGATATTTGATATTCGCGAACGGTAATACCAATATTTTCCGTTGATGTTTAAGAATGCTATTATAAAAAAAAAAAAATTCCTGAATATTCGCATATGAAAATTCACATTTACACTACTACTTAATTTGGACATTATGTGAATAAGAATACTTTCCGTTGATAGAATGCAAATATTGAAAAATGTTGTGAATGTTCGCATACGAGAATGCTCATTTACATAACAACTTGTTTTTAGACTTACGCATGTATAATATCATATAAACTTTTTTTTTTTTTTTTTTTTTTTTTTTTGTAAATTTTAAAGAAGTTAGTTATAATAGATTCGATCGGAAAGTTTTATTTTTATTATTTTTATTTTATTTAACGCTATTTGATTTTTTTGTTTATTAACATAAAATTATATTAATAATGATAATAATAATAATAACATTTTTTAGACTTTCTGAATCACTTATCAATTTATAATTTTTTATGTCCTGATCAGTGGCATTAGTATTTTCAGATATTAACAGAACAAATAAGGAAAAAATAATAATAAGTAAATATCTTTGTTAAGATATGCCTAAAATTAGAAATTAGCATAGTTTGTTACTTTTTTTTTTTTTTTTTTTGTTATATTAAGCAATTGATTGAAGTCGATTTTTTTGTAATTTTTGGTTTCATCATGGAATTTCCAGATATATATTTCTAACCATTTAAACTAAACAAAAATAAATTAAAATAAACATTTCTATAAGATACTGGAATCACGGAAAAAAAGCGCACATAGGAAAAAACAAATCGGATAAAAGACCACGGGAAAGTATTCTATTTATTTTATTCTACATTTATTTATATTTATTTTATTTTATATTATTTATATTTATTTATCTACATTTATTCTATTTAAAGTATCTATTTATAAATTTGTGTCACATACAGGCAGGCAGACAGATAGACTCACAGACTGACATTTTGTAAAAACATGTTTTTCGGAATCTCTGACCCCTAAAATGTGTAAATCCGTCAAAAACCGAAAGTCGAAAATTTTCACGAATCCAGTCTTCTTGTAAAGATAGAAGAAAGTAAAAATCAGAATTCCAGTTTTCAAGTTTTTCTATCCCCCCCCCCCCCCCCCTCCTTCCATCCACGCAACGGCATTCTTGTTCAAAGTTCAAAAAAAATATAGAAGCAGATATATTTCTACATTCTCCCTAACAGTGGTCAACTCTTTTTATCCGATTCTTTTCCAATCTACAACATTTCTACAAATATTGCCTAAATCGAAACTGTCAATATTATAGAAATTCATATCAAAATTACAGAATTTTAGCAACATCAAGAAATGCTTGATCACGAGGTCAAACAATGCTTGTAATAAATAGCCGGTAAGGAAGAAATTTATTTCAAAAGTTTCATGTTGCAATGTTATCTACATTTTGCTTTAAAAATTTAAATCTTAGTATCTATGATATTACAATCATAAATTTACTGTAGATTTATTTAACTTTGATCTGGAAACGTGCTTTATGCCAGACTAAAGCATATCACTTAAAAAAAAAAAAAAAAAAAAAAAAGAAAAACAAACACCATTTAAAAAAAGTCTTTGCTTTAATATAATCGTAGATTTTCTATCATTAAAAGAGGTGAATATTACTTTTTGCAAATAACGGTTTGATAGCATTTCTCGTAAAAAGTGTTTCCAGTTAAGGACTTTTTTTTTTTTTCGGTTACAAGGCCACCGATCACATAGAAAAATTAAAACGCAGTCTAATTTATGTTTCGTGCATCTCCAACGAATAAATTGCTTTCCAGTTTTATGCACTAAGTATGCGTCCACTGCCAAAAATTTCTCCTTGTCGTTGTCAGAAATAATTATTTTTATATCAAATTAATATAAAAATTCAAAAACTAAGACTATTTCTTAAAAATCAATACAATTAAGAATACTATTAAGAAATTATATAGAAATTACTATTGGTGAAGTAATGTAATAGAAAAGAAGAATATTACGAAGACTAAAAGCGAAGGTCTAGAAGTAGAAAATGAAACATTATAAAGTCCTTTACAAAACACAAAAGAAAAATTGTTTAACTGAACCTTTTGTGACAAATCAGGAGGTTTTCCGGGTATTTCAAGATCTACTGCATTCTACAGGTGCAATAATTTTTGTTGAAACACATTCATGGATTTTGATATAGTTTACAAACCATTTTTCTCTCTTTAAATACAAAGGGATAGGAATGAAGTTCATATTTACGAGTATATCCTAAAGGTCTTTCTATTTATCTGGCATAGTTTGTCAAAATTACAATACGAGTTTACATTTTTGTTACTATAATCAAACCTAAGCCCTTTTGTTACTCAAACCTAAGGGGTTCCAGTTTACCCCTGTTGTCCATACCAGCCCCGCCCATAGAGACAATAGATAAGCACAGGATAAAACGCTGAGGAAATCCCCGAGTAAAATGTCATATTTTGATGTTAGTAGACTAATCTCAAAATTGTATCTCATATTTATCTATTTTATTACACCCACAAATCTGCCCTTACCTAAATAAAAAGAAAAGTGCCCAGTTAAACTGGTGGCATTGAGCTCACATGCTATTCACACTAATTGTATATTATACTATTATTTCAAAGAATAATGCACCTCAAAAAATAAATGAAGGGGGATTACCCTCCACCCCCCCCTTATACTTAACCAATGAACCTCCAAATCTAATCAGGAAAGCCCCTTAAGATAATAAACTGGTATGCGGTATACCAAATTTGAAGCATATCAGATAATTCTGCATAAAAAAGGCATATCGGTAAATTAAGCTTTATACTTAACTAATAAACCTCCAAATCTAATCAGGAAAGCTTTTTATCAGAATGTACATAGAAAAAATAAAATAAATTGGATAATTCCGTATGAAAATCCATCTATCTAAATTAAGAAGAGGGAACTTGCCCCCTTTCCCCCTTTTATATTTAACCAACGAATCTCCAAACCTAATGAAGTAAGCGCCATATCGGAATAAACCGATGTATCAAACTTGAAGCAAATCGAAAAATCCTGCATGAAAAATCCATTTATTTAAATTAAGGGGGGACTAGCCCCCGCCCCCTCTTCATACTTAACCAATAAACCTCCAAATTTAATCAAGGCAGCTCCTTAGTATAATAAACCGGTATACTAAATTTGGTGCAAATCGAATAACTCTGCATGAAAAACCCATTTATCTAAATTAAGGGGGGTCTAGCCCCCCTTTCCCCCGTGTATACTTAATTAATGAACCTCCAAAACTAATCATGGAAGCTCCTTAACATAATAAATCGGTATACCAATTTTGGAGCAAATCGAATAATTCTGCATGAAAAACCCATTTATCTAAATTAAGGTGGGGGGAGTAGCCCCCTTTATTCTCAACCATAAGGCACTTCCCTGATTAGTTTTGGGGGTTATCCCCAAAACTAATCAGGGAAGTGCCTTATCAGAATGAACCTGGAAGAAAAATTAAAGCAAATCGGATGTTTCTGTCAAGAGTTATCGCGTTACGTATATACAGACGTTAGTGCATACATACATACAGAACCTGCGTGCACATTAGCCCTTGGGCTTTGATAGCCTGCGAGCAAAAAACAGGGTAATGAAAAAATTCCTCTCTAGAAAATGCCTCCTCTCTTCGTCTTTATTTTATTCCCTTTACAAGCTGTGTACGTAATTTTTCCCCTCCCCCTCCGCCTTATAAAACATATTTGCTTATATATAAACTAAGAATCAATAAATTGTATTTCCTTAACCCCCCCCCCTCCATAGAAAGCACTAACTTGTCCATTGTAGAAGTCATACTAAACTTCTCTTAATGAAATGTTAAAATTGTGTTTTCTTGGGCCAAATCTTAGAATTGTCTAACTCAGCCATTAACTCAGTACTCCCCCCCCCCCCATCCCCTACGTTGTAAAAAAGCTGACAGTGGAAAAGCTGCACTTTAGTTTTTAGCATTTATTTATATACAAGTTCGATATTTAACAATTCCTTGTCACGTTTTTTCCGGTCACCTTTTTTCCCTGACACGTTTTTTCCGGTCCCGTTTTTTCCGCTCTTGTTTTTTCTGTCACGTTTTTTCCGGTCACCTTTTTTCCTAGATTCCTTATAAGTAACTACCATGCGTAGTTTCAAGTTGCTTGCCCCTGCAGTATTACAAAAAACGCAATTTAGATAGTTTTTTGCTCTTTTAACCCCTTTGGGGTAGTGGCGCCGACATGAAATACAGCCTATGTTGGAGCGAGGTCTGTCACCATCGTTTTCACAATATTATATTTTAAATCGGTTCGGTACTTCCTGAGATTGCGTAGAAATTGCAATTTAGAAAGTTTTCTAGAACGCTTTTCGCTCATTTTCGCCTCTTTTAAATTTCGATTTTTTAGGAAATGTTCTTAGAGATAATTTGTATCTTATAAATAACTGCCCTGCCTAATTTCAGGATTCTAATTTCTTTCAGGTTTTTTTTTATAGGCCTTTCAGTAACACAAAAATCGCAATTTAAGAAGTTTTTTGCTTCTGCAACCCTTAGGTGGTAGTGACACAGACATGAAATAGAGCCTATCTTGGAGCAAGGGCTGTCATCATGATATTCCAACCATTACTTTTGAAATAGGTTGGGTACTTTATGAGATTGCGTAGAAATCGCCGTTTAGACCGTTTTTTAAAACTCTTTTCGTGCATTTTCACCCCTTTTTAAATTTCGAATTTTTAAAGAAATGTTCTTCGAGATCATTTATATCTTATTAGTAACTACTATTCCAAATTCCATGTATCTGGGCCCTTCAGTAACACAAAAATCGCAATTTCGAACTCTTTTTGCTCCTGCACCCCCTTTAGGGGTAGAGGCACCGACATAAAATGTAGCCTATATTGGACTAAGGGTTGACCACCATCATTTTGAGACCATTATTTTTGAAATCGGTTTGGTACTTCTTGAGATTGCGTAAAAATCGCCATTTAGAACGTTTTTTAGAACGCTTTTTGCGCATTTTCACCCCCTTTTAAATTTCGAATATTTTATGAAATGTTCTTAGAGATAATTTATATCTAATAAGTAACTACCATGCCAAATTCTATGTATCTGGACCCTTCAGTAATACAAAAATCGCAATTTCGAACGTTTTTGCTCCTGCACCCCCTTTAGGAGTAGTTGCACCGACATAAAATAGAGCCTGTGTTTAAGCAAGGGTTGTCACCATCATTTTGACCCCATTATTTTTTAAATCGGTTTGGTACTTCATGAAATTGTGCAAAAATTGCCATTTAGAACGTTTTTTGCGCATTTTCACCTCTTTTTAATTTTGATTTTTTAAAGAAATGTCCTTAGATATCATTAATATCTTATAAGTAACTACCATTCCAAATTTCATGTTTCTAGGTCCTTCAGTAACACAAAAATCGCATTTTTAGAACGTTTTTTGCTCCTGCACCCCCTTTTGGCCAGTGGCACGGGCATAAGATATAGCCTATGTTCTAAGTTGGACTAACACCATCATTTTGATACCATTACTTTTGAAATCGCTTCGGTAGTTCCAGAGCTTACCTCCTACAAATAAACAATTTTTACCTCTTTATAATATTAGTATAGATAATTTATTTTTTCTACCGTGCATATTCGTGTATAAATCGAAGAATTTTAAACAAAATTTGAGAGTTGAAAATGGGGGTTCGATTTATACACAAGGTAATTAAAAAAAAAAAAAAAATCGGAGGTGAATGGGCAAGTCTTTTTATAAAAAAAGAGTTCAAATTGAGAATGCTGCTAGATATCTCTCCTAAAAGTCCTCAATACAAAGAATTACTATATTTTAGCAGTCTAAGAAGTTGTTTACCCTTATAAATAACTCTCTATAGATAGATATATCTTTTTTTTTTTTTTTTTTTTCTCTAAGAGTTCAAATTGAGAATGCTTCTAGATATCTCTCCTAAAAGTCCTCAATACAAAGAATTACTATATTTTAGCAGTCTAAGAAGTTGTTTACCCTTGTAAATAACTCTCGATAGATATCTCTTTTTTTTTTATAAAAAGTTCAAATTGAGAATGCTTCTAGATATCTCGCCTAAAAGTCCTCAATACAAAGAATTAGTATATTTTAGCAGTCTAAGAAGTTGTTTACCCATGTAAATAACTCTCTATAGATAGATAGATATCTCTTTTTATAAAAAAAGAGTTCAAATTGAGAATGCTTCTAGATATCTCTCCTAAAAGTCCTCAATACAAGAATTACTATATTTTAGCAGTCTAAGAAGTTGTTTACCCTTGTAAATAACTCTCAATAGATAGATAGATATCTCTTTTTTTTTTTTTTTTTTTTTTTTTTTTAAGAGTTTAAATTGAGAATGCTTCTAGATATTTTTCCTAAAAGTCCTCAATACAAAGAATTAGTATATTTTAGCAGTCTAAGAAGTTGTTTACCCTTGTAAATAACTCTCTATAGATAGATAGATATCTCTTTTTATAAAAAAAGAGTTCAAATTGAGAATGCTTCTAGATATCTCTCCTAAAAGTCCTCAATACAAAGAATTACTATATTTTAGCAGTCTAAGAAGTTGTTTACCCTTGTAAATAACTCTCGATAGATATCTCTTTTTTTTTTTTTATAAAAAGTTCAAATTGAGAATGCTTCTAGATATCTCTCCTAAAAGTCCTCAATACAAAGAATTAGTATATTTTAGCAGTCTAAGAAGTTGTTTACCCTTGTAAATAACTCTCTATAGATAGATAGATATCTCTTTTTATAAAAAAAGAGTTCAAATTGAGAATGCTTCTAGATATCTCTCCTAAAAGCCCTCAATACAAGAATTACTATATTTTAGCAGTCTAAGAAGTTGTTTACCCTTGTAAATAACTCTCAATAGATAGATAGATATCTCTTTTTTTTTTTTTCTTTTAAGAGTTTAAATTGAGAATGCTTCTAGATATTTTTCCTAAAAGTCCTCAATACAAAGAATTACTATATTTTAGCAGTCTAAGAAGTTGTTTACCCTTGTAAATAACTCTCTATAGATAGATAGATATCTCTTTTTTTAAAAAAAGAGTTCAAATTGAGAATGCTTCTAGATATCTCTCCTGAAAGTCCTCAATACAAAGAATTACTATATTTTAGCAGTCTAAGAAGTTGTTTAACCTTGTAAAAAATGACTGAATAGATTTTTGAAAGATATTTTTCATTTTAAGTATCATTGAATGGATGTGAATAGGTTTCAAAATAGTTTAAGCTTCTTCGGTTTTACATAATTATACAGTTTTAAAACGTTAAATTTTAAAAAAAGTCTGATTAGAAATGTAAAAAAGTTTACTAATTTAATGAAAATTTATTATTATTTTTTTATCCTCGATTACAAATCATTTTTCAACATACTACCAGAAATGTGGTTCGAACATTAAAATTCAATTTTTTTTAAAATTTTGCTCAAGAATTTGGGTGGGTGGGTGGGGGTCGATTTATAAACGAGTCGACTTACACGAGTATATATGGTATCTCATTTAACTAAAAATAAATACTCGTCAGTCACCAACAAACGATTAAATTTTAAAATGTGGTGAATAAATATGTTGCCGTTTTTTTTTCTTTTCTTTCATTTTTTTAATCACTCGATTTCGTTTCAACTGAGCAATGGTATTAGAATATCTCAAAAGCTTCGTAGTTGACTTTAAAAAGTTAGATTTAAGACGGTTCTCAAAATAAATAAAATGAAATAAAAATAAATATTTTTCTCCACTCTGAATAATAAGAAACTTTCGGACCCATTTTAAAACATGAAAGCATGATACTTTGAGGAATGATTATCGAAGGAATTTGTAATCTGACTGTGCTTTTCATTTTCTTTTAAATAATTTATATCTTGAGTTATAAATGATTATGTCTAAGAACGCTATTTATTTTTCTTCTCCCGCGCTTTCGCGTCCAGATATTCGATTTTAAACGCAAAATTTGAAAGCATTTTTTGGAAGATCTTCTATATTTACCGAAAAACGGAAAAAAAAAAACAGTTCGACTACACATAGTTTCTTATACGAGAACCTGCCAATCTATGATACGTTTGCGAACAAAAATGAATTAAAAAAGCTGTTTGGATTTGAAAATTTATTAATAACTTTTCTTCTCTATTGTTAGATTAAAACGAAAACAATTTTCAGAAAATTCTATTCGTTGCTTCTTTAGTTTTCCGTTTTTACTTTGCGTTTTGTCTATTAAGGCATATTTGTCTATAGTTTGTCTATCTAATACAATTCGTAACTGCTCTGCTCAACAAGCGCAAAACGTTTTGACACATTTACAAATTCCTTTTTTTAACGGAAAGATATAAAATTGCCCAAGGAAGCGATTTGGAATTGAACTGCTTTTTCCGTTTTGTGATGCACAAATTACCTATTGAGTTATAAGCGATTTTTATCACGTGACAAACATGTTTTTTGCCCTTCGCTGACTGGATTTTCTGCTTTCTTCGGGAACTTCGCTTCAAAGCGTCCACTTTGACACTATTTTCTGAAAGATCTATTGTGTTTGCAAAAAAACGGAAAAAACAGCTAGATGACATAGTTTCTGAAAAACAACACCGGCTAGTTTCATGCATTTCCGAAGAAAAATAAATTAAACCTTATGTCAGAAAGTTGCCCTTTTGGATTTGAGAACACCCTTAATGGAAATATTCACGCCAGTGGATGGGTAGTGTAATTAAAAAGCAATTACCGGCCGGAAACTGTCCATTAAGAAAAATCTCTATATAGCTTCACATTGGCACATAAAATTTAGATGTAAGGTTCTTCTCAAAATAATAATAAATAAATAATAATTATAATAAAAATTCCCCTTTCAATAACGCAAATATTTCTAACTTATATTTAAACATAAAAGCAGGAAATTTTCAGACATTATTATTCAAGTGTGTAATCTAACAGTGCTTTCCATTTTCCAATAAATGATTTACATCTTGAGTTATAAATGATTATTGTTGATAATGATTGATAATGTTGATATTGTTATAAATGATTATTGTTGAGGTATAAATGATTATGGCGGCTGTTTTTTTCTCTCTTCTGCGCTGTCTTGTCCAGAAATTCCGTTCAAAACGCCAACTTTGACAGCTTCAACGTTTTATTACATAGTTTATGAATAAGAGCATTTGCCAATTTCATGTGTTTGCGAACAAATATTAATTAAAAAATGTGTCAGAAAGTAGCCAGTTTGGATTTGAAAATGTATTAAAAATTTTTTCTTTACTATTAGATTAAAAGAAAAACGATTTTCAGAAATTTCTATTCATTACATTTTTCAGTTTTTAAATGCTAATATATACGTTTTGCTTATTAATGTAAATATTCACGGCAGTGGATAGCTAAAGTATTTCAAAAGCAACTAATAACCTGAAACTGTTCACTAAAAAAATTTCTATATAGTTTCATGGTTGGCACATAGAAGTCAGATGTAAGGCAGTTCTCAAAATTATAATAATAATAATACATAATAATTATAAATCCCCTCTCAATAACACGAAACTTTCTGATGCATTTTCTGACTCATTTTTAAACGTAAAAGCATGATACTTTCAGGAATGATCATTTAAGTGATTCGTAATTTTTGTAATTGAACAGTATTTTTCATTTTAAGATAAATCTATTCTCAGTATGAGTTATAAATGATTGCTTTCTCTGGATGGCTCCCCCCCCCCCCCTTTCTTGAGCTGCTGCTCCGGGAAATTTTGTTCAAAACGCCAACTTTCACAGCCATTTTTGAAAACTCTTCTGCCTTTATCAAAAAACGAAAAAAACAAAAAAACAATTCCATTGGATAGTTTCTTAATAAGGGTACCTGCCACTTTGATACATTTGCGAACAAAAATGAACTAAAAAATGTATCTGAAAGTAGTTTGAATTTGAAATTTTATTATTTAAACAAAAGCAACGTTGATACGTTTGCGAACAAAAATGAACTAAAGTGTGTATCTAAAAATAATTTGAAATTGAAATTTTATTATTTAAACAAAAGCAACGTTGATACATTTGCGAACAAAAATGAACTAAAAAATGTATCTGAAAGTAGTTTGAATTTGAAATTTTATTATTTAAACAAAAGCAACGTTGATACGTTTGCGAACAAAAATGAACTAAAGTGTGTATCTAAAAGTAATTTGAAATTGAAAATTTATTATTTAAACAAAAGCAACTTTGATAGTTTTGCGAACAAAAATGAACTCAGAAATGTATCTGAAAGTAGTTTGAATTTCAAAATTAATTATTTAAACAAAAGCAATTTTCAAAAATTTCTGTACATTGCTTTTTTAGTTTTCAAGTTCTATACTTATGTACTTTTTCAATATTCACGCCAGTAGATTGCCAGTAATTAAAAAGAAATCACTGGCCAGAAACCGGTTAATAAAGAAATCTCTGGCCAGTGGGTACTAGTCAAAATTTCTTATTTCCAACTTTTAATCTTCAGTTATTAAGGGGTCTTGTACCTTTTAAACGCGGCGAAAATTAACGAAAATATTGAAAGTTTGAATTTGTCTATCTTCAAAACATTTTTATGTATAAAAGTGAAATTTTGGCTTTTAATTAAACAGATTGTGCTTTATAATATGCTAGTATTAGAAACTGATTAGCCTTTCGCGGAATTTGTGTATTGTTGAAATTAAACTGGTCCTTTTTTTCACTCCTTTAGCCAATGCGCTCATGATATCTTGAGAACGTGTGTATGGATTGTTATGAAATTTGGTGTAGATTCTAAGCAAATATGTGTGTTTAAAATGATCTACTCTTAGGTCAAAATTATTTCATTAACTATGTCAAAAAAATGTTTTTGAAAAAAAATTATTTTTTAATGAATAAAAATAATCATAACTAAAAATATTACCACTGTAAATACTTAAAAGTAAATCATTTTAAACACACGTATCTGCTTAGTATCTACACCAAATTTCATAGCAATCTATACACACGTTCTCAAGATATCATGTGCGCAATGACTTACGGAGTAAAAAAAAAAAAAAAAAAAGCTATTTTAATTTCAACAATACACAAATTCCGTGAAAGGCCAGTTTCTATTACTAGCATATTACAAAGCACAATCTGTTTAATCAATATTCAAAATTTCACCTTTATACATAAAAAGGTTTTGAAGATAAGACTAACCAAAACCTTGAATTTTTTCGTTAATTTTTGCCTCGTTTAAAAGGTACAAAACCCCTTAAGGGAGGGAGGTATTGCTTCATTTATAATTTTGAACAAAAGGGGAATCAAGACCGGCAAACGCCACTGCACCTACCTATCACCTAAGTTGCAGATAACCCCGAAATAACCAAATAGATAAAGTTGGGTCAGGGAGCCTTTCTCGTAAGAATGTATTCCAGGAGTGTGAATACCATGAACAGGTTTTCCCCCTCTCTTTATGTTTGCTTAGTATTTAAAAGTTTTCAAATTGAGAAGATCATCTTGTTGGTAATCCGTTGGGGGAAATATGACATTTCCAAGTATCTATTCAATTAGTAGCCAGAAAAATATTCTCAAGTAAATGAAGATAAGGATCATTGCTAGAATTGAGATAGTCTGGGATTGGGAAGGTTGTGCTTGCCGTATTGCTAGTTGAACTACCGTGAACTCATATCTGCTTGAAATTCTAAATTTATTTCATTTTCTGTGTGGCTTTTACGATTTTTTTGGACTAACTACTATGCAAGGTAAGTTTTATTGCATTGCACGTATTATTACTTTAAATTTGTGTAAATGCAGGGCTGCAATTAGAAATAGTGCTGTCTTAAATTAAAGCTTTTCTAGATTTAAAAAGAATGAATAATTTTACTAGTAATGATTTTTTTTTTTTTTTTTTTTTTTTTTTTTTTTTTTTTTTTTTTTAAGCGCGAAGCCTTAACAAAGTCCAAGTTTTATGTAAATTCAGCCCTGAATTCTAGCTTTGAAATCTATAAAACATTCAGGAGGGGAGATCTTTTATTTTTCTAACAACTTTTTGTTATGATATATAAAAGTCTTTTTGTGTATTATGATTTTTAATTAAGAATTATCTTTTCTCTGGTGCATTTTAATTTTTATTGAATAATAAAAAAAAAAGAGCTTAAGCTGTTATCACTTGGCAATTTAAGATCATCGCTTACATTCTATCAAATGCAACAATTTTTAGACTTTTTTTTTCTGCTTGAAAAGATTTTTCTAATATTTTAATTGTAAAACAATTAATGGGTCTTTTTAACACTTTCCAACGTAGCTGTAAGTTCAAAGCTTACAGTCTACCGAATGCAACAATTTTTATACACTTTTTTTGCTTGATAAGATTTTTCTAATATTAATTAATGGGTCTTTTTAACACTTTCCAACGTAGCTGTAAGTTCAAAGCTTACAGTCTACCGAATGCAACAATTTTTATACACTTTTTTTGCTTGAAAAGATTTTTCTAATATTTTATTGTACAAACAATTTATGGTTTATGGATCATGGGAGTTGTAAGTTCGATGCTTACACTTGACCGAATACAACAAGTTTTATACTTTTTTTTTTTTTTTTTTTTTTGCTTCAAAAAATTTGTCTTATATTGTATTGTAACAACAGTTGATATAGTTGAAAAGTGTTTATTTTATGAATTTGATTTGTCTGTCTGTGCTACTCGCGTAAATATACTCGGATTACCCTGTAACTGATATGTGTTATGGATGTTTACTATGGCATTTTCGGTATTGAAAATGAAGTTTGTAGCATTTATAGTTCGTTACACTCAAAATAATTCCGTTACATTATAATCTTCGGGAGGGGGTGGGATCTTTTGCAATCTATTTTAATGATGTTACTGTACCTGAAACATATTGAAATTAATATACAGCACTGAGGTGCACTGTAAACAAAACTCTAGAATAGGGTGTGTGTAGCATTTTATCGTTATTTTACAAGGACATAAAAAGGAATTCCGTTAGAGTACAATCGATCGATATTATAAAGGACAAACAAGTCTATGTGTAGCGCTCAGGGCCGAAACTCAGGGGGGGGGGGGGGGGCAGAGGGGACATGTGCCCCGGGCTCCAGAACGAAGGGGCGCCAAATGAAGGATTATACCTTTGCAATGGATCATTTACTTCTGATGGACTGATGGCTTCCATTATTATGAAACAGCCATTATAAATGAAGTGTTAGGTGAAGATGAAAGACCAGCCGTAAAAAGTTAGAATTTTGATTTTCTTGCAAAATGGGGGGAAAAATGGCCATATTTTTTTTTTTTTAAATTATGGTCATTTTTTCCGACTGGCCAGAAAATAAGAGTTCTAACTTTTTACGACTGCTCTTTCATCTTCACCTAACACTTCATTTATAATGGAATGGGTGTTTCATAATAATGGAAGTCATCAGTCTATCAGCAGAAAATAATTCGGTTAAAGCGGAAACCGGGTTAAGCGGGACACGGATAATCGGGACTCTACTGTATATTTCATTTTAAAAATGATCTTTAGAATATTTTTGTTTGTTCAGAGGGAATGGGGGGGGGGTCATGACCCCCGTGACCTCCCCCTTGGATCCGTCATTGTAGGTTACGTAGATCAGTATTACATATCTTATGATTACATATTTTAAAATAAGTCGGCTATTAGAAAATTAGTAAAATTCTCTTTGTAAATATACTTTGCGGAAGGGGGGGCGGGGGTCCAAAATCCTTGTTTGCCCTGAGTACAAAAAAGGCTAGTTTCGACCCTGATAACGCTGACGTCATTTTGCGGCTGTTAACAAATTTCGCTCATACTGCAATCCACTCCTACTTCGCTCCACTGCAATTTTTAAGTTTTTTTTTTTTTTTTTCTAAATGTCGCATAATTTCGATTTTTACATATTTTAAATTTTAAAATAAGTCGGCTATTAGAAAAGTAGTAAAATTCTCTTTGTAAATATACTTTGCGGAAGAAGGGGGGGGGGGGTTGCCAAAATCCATATTTGTCCCGGATGCTAAAAAGGCTAGTTTCGACCCTGGTAACGCTGACGCCATTTTGCGGCTGTTAACAAATTTCGTTCATACTGCAATTTTTAAGGTTTTTTTTTTTTTATTTCTAAATATCGCATGATTTTAATTTTTACTCCGTCGAATAGGGAAAAAAGGGATTTCAAATGAAATTTTTTTAAAAACTGCATCGCAATTTGTTTAAAAAATGTATCGCTATTTGCTCAAATTTTATTGTTTTTAAAATAACCTTCGGGTATGATTTTTTAAAAAAACTAACAAAGGTGCCAGTCATAAATATCACGATAAGTATAACCTGTTAGTTAGTCAACAAACCTGTTAGTTTCTTGCATTTCCGAAAAAAAAAAAAAAGAATTAAAACTTATGTCATGTCATAACGTTGTATTTTAGGATTTCAGAACTGCCTTAAGGCTATTTTGAAATACAAAGGAGCTACTTTCTGAATTCATATATCTCTTAATTCATTTTTGTTCGAAACGTATGAAATTGTCGTGTGTTCTTATTCGCAAACTATGTTATCGAGAGACGTTTTCCATTTTTTGGGAGCGGCAGAAGATCTTTCCGAAAATGCCGTGAAAGTTGGTGTTTTAAACCAAATTTCCGGACGCGACATCGTGAGAAAGGAGGTAAATCGGTGTCGTAACAGGAACATAATCGTTTATAACTCGATAATTAATTTATTTAGGGTGGAAAAAATGGATAACGCCATTCGATCCCAAATCGTTTCAATATTTATAATCGCTTCAATTTTTCACAAAACAATAATAAATTTCACAAAAATAACTTTTATTTTTCATAAAATGGGCCCACAGAAAAAAAAAAAATAAATAAAAAAAACCTGTAATGACATTTGCTATATGTATGAAGTTTAGTACTGGTTATAGAGCTGTTTGAGCATAATTCAAGATATTTGTTTATCTGTAGATATAAAGGAGGGGGTCCCACGGGACCTAGATAATCGGGCCTTGAGTATCCACGGAAGCTAATTTTTGTAGAAGATGGGGACGATAATGCTTATGACAAACGTGTCATTTAATAAAAAGTGCAACCATTTTATCAAATACAATAAAATATAGATGAAATACGCAAATAAAAATAGTAATATAATAATAGTATTTCATTACGTAGTCCATGTAAAATTTATTATTTAATTTAGTAATGGTTCCGATTAAGACAGGATTACGTTTCAGACAGTCCCCCCCCCCCCCCACACACACACACAGATTTCACTGTACTTAAATTTTTCCTCATAAAATCTGTACATGGACATAACTGAACAGAAAATTTAAGACTTATTTTGGTATAGCAAACAATATCTGATTTTGTTTCCTTTTTTAACTCACAGGCTATCAAAGCCTGAGAGCTAATGTGCCCGCAGGTTCTGAATGTATGTATGTACGTACGTAACGCGATAACGCTTGATATAAATATCCGATTTGCTACAAATTTTTTTCTAGGTTCATTCTCATAGGGCGCTTCCCTGATTAGTTTTGGGGATTCATTGGTTAAGTATAAAGGGGGGGAGGGGTCGGGTACCTAATACCTCCCTTAACTTAGATAAATGGGATTTTCATGCAGAATTATCAGATTTGCTTTGATTTTGGTATACCGGTTAATTTTGATAAGGTGCTTCCCTGATTAGATTTGGAGGTTCATTGGTTTAGTATAAACGGGGGGCTGAAACTTTCCCCCTTAATTTAGATAAATGGATTTTTTGATCCGATTTGCTTCAAATTTGGTATACCGGTTTATTCTGATAAGGCGCTTCCCTGATGAGATTTGGTTCATTGGTTAAGTATAAAGATGTGAACCAGGGGGGGGGGGGGTAATCCCCCTCTTAATTTATTTTTCGAAAGGCATTATTCTTTGAAGTAAGAGTATAATATACAATTAATGTGAATAGGCTGTGAGCTCAATGCCATCAGCTTAACTGGGCACTTTTCTTTTTTATTCATTTAGTGGTGCTATATGAATTCAATTTAGTATGATTCATTGAATATTCACAGAAATTTATAGATGTACAGCCGGCAAAAAAAAAAAAAAAAAAAAAAAATATATATATATATATATATATATATTATACATTTCAGGGATCTGTTTAGGAAAATTCTAGGTCCTTTAAAGGACCCTTCACAATTTTTTTTTAAATCTTAAAACAGGACCCTTCACAAAACTTTTCATCCCAAAACAGGACCCTTCTCAAAACTTTTTATTCCAAAACAGGACCCTTCACAAAACTTTTAATTCCAAAACAGGACCCTTCACAAAATTTTCCCACCTTCAAATTGAACTTTTCACATATTTATTCATTTAAAAGTAAAATCTGACTTGTAAAATAACAGCCGAACTCATGAAATGACATATTATTTAGCTTTTTCATATATGAAGGATATAACTTGAATATAATCAGGGCCCGACTTAGGCTATGGGGGGCCGCTGGGCAAGCATCATTCTGGGGGGCCCCCTTCTATCTATCTATAGAATTTTTTTGTGAATAATGTGCAATTGGCTAGTACTAAACTTCATACATATTGTAAGTATGCATACTTTTTGTACCCGGTCGAATGGTCACACGGTTTTGTCTGCTCACATCTATATACAGAGTATCACAAAAAATGGTCATAACTTTAAGAAAAAATGCTAGTTGGATAATATAGTAGAAAGAATGATAAATTGGTGGACACGAGTATTTCTTTGCAAACTTTTACTTCGCTTATCTACGTACGTTATAAGATGTGTAAAAGAAAATGTCATAAATTGGTCATAATTAATGGTTTTAACTTGCCATTACGTGGAAAACGTTAATAAAGAATTTCTTTTGAAAAGAATAGAATACTAAGTTGTCATAATAAAATTTTAATCATTAGTTTTCTAATGATTAGTTTGCTTTTTGCATGGGTGCAGGAGGTACTGGAAGTAGAGAAGGGAAGTAAGGCCGCGCTCCCTTCCTAAATGTTTGAAAATATATGAATTTTGGCCATTTTTGCCTAGTTTTAATCATTTAGCACCTTTTAATGAAAATCCTGATTGCTCTCATGGGAGCCCCCTAAAAAGGGGGGCCCTAGGCAGCTGCCCCGCCTGCCCTTGCATAAGTCGTGCTCTGAATATAACGACAGTTTCAAATTCACAAAATTATCACTAGAATTTTCACAAATATAAGGAAAACTTCACAATTTCACAAAAACAAGACCCTGTGAAAAAAGTCTGGACAGACTCCTGCATTTATATTAATTACCAAATCATGATCATCACAAAGAAGAAACATGACAATAGCCATTGGATTTGGAACTATGCCGCTTTCATGGATAAAGTGAAACAAACTTTGCATTTTTCTATTCTAACACCTAATTTTAAAACCAAATTTGGATTTATTTATTTATTTATTTTTAAGTTTTACTCTAGGATACCAAATAAGAAACCTTCCTTTTTAGGGACAGTTGGGGGAGGGAAAGGGGGAGATTGCATACAATATGTAATTGAACTACACAATTACATATAACCGACATAGTATTGTACAGTTGCACCTATAAAAGCGAAATCCTGTCTTAAACGGAATACTTTTATGGTCCCGGCTAAAGGAACAACATACAATTATATATTCCACGGCGAAAAGCTGTCTAAAACGGAACTTTCTCTTCGTCTTAGCAATTTTATTTTCACAGCTTTTACCAGGGTTGTAGTGGGTAACTGCCCGGGTACCCGCCCAGCTGCCCGCCCGGGCTGGGTTTTTTTAAATAAAAAACCCGCTTAAAAAGCCCGGGTTTTTTAAAATATATTTCTGGAAAGAAACAAATGATGTATTTGTTGTTTATAGTTACTTTGTTTTATTTATTCACTTCTTTGAATCTTACAAAATATATTTGTACTAATTTACTTGCACTTTTAGATTGGGAACCCTATAATTTTAAAACGTTTTAGCTTTTAATTTAAAACATAAATTTAAGCTTTTCAGTTAGCTTCGAGAGTATTATATTTACTAAACTTATTATATTTATTAAATTATTTTATGTATTTTTTACCGCTGAATCCAAAAAAGACCTTCATTTTTAACCATCACGTAAGGAAAATTAAATAAAAAAAAGTTTTACATCTGTTTTATAGTATCATTTTTTACCGCTGAATCAAAAAATGACCTTCATTTTTAACCATCACATCAGAAAAAATAACTAAAAAAGTTTTACATCTGTTTTATAGTATCAGATTTTTTCTATATTTTAACTCTGACATTTACGATTTGCAAAAAAATTATAACGTGATGGTTAAAAATTAAGGTAATTCTCGGATTCAGTGCTAAAAAATACATAAAAGTTAAAAAAACACAACCATCGCAGTCTTGTGTTATCTAATCTAAAACTTTTTCTCAAAATTCTTGGCAGTAATCTATCCGAAATTTTTTGTGTTATCCTTTAAAATAAGTGTGGATGCTAACTACCGAAAATCATAATAATATTAGATTGTCATCGGATTTACGTCGGTATACATGTGAAATGTAATCTCGATCGAATATTTGAAAGTGAGTTAAACTTAGAGTATAAATTTTGAACTGGGAAAACATACACACGATCGTTGAAGTTAAATAAAATAACATAATATTTCTTAAAAGAAATAGTCTCAAATCCTTACAAAATAAAACATATGTTAAAATACAATAATTTTAGCTAATCTGAAACTTAATAAAAGTTAACTCAATCGTAACACTTGTACTATTTTTTTCAAAGCGCAGATACACATGAAAAGTTCTTCGAATACTTTAAGCGCTTATGATATGAACCCTCAAAGCATGGCCGAACTCATTTGTGTTCAGATGCAGAAAAGTGATATAAAGTCATGCATTTTTAAAGTTTCATAACTCAGTCAATTTTAGTGTTATATGAACGGGACTTTTATTATCTGTCTTGTCTGTGTAATAGGAAAATTTTACTAAATATAACTTATAGGACCGGGGGCCGTATAAAAAACATAAATTTCATAATTTTTAAGAGATGTTTTTATTGACCCAAATAGCTTTTAAAATATTTCTTTGTCTCAAATTAAAACATTTTTTGTAATTGGAACTATATGTCTGTGACTAATGGTTTAGGAATTAGCCATTGGACACCGTTGAGAGTGCATTATACATATTATCAACATTTGCTAATCTTATGATAATTTCAAAGGAGCAAATTTTTTTTTTAAAGTTATATTTATATTTTATTATAAAAATAACACACAAATGATAGCTTTCCAATTTAAAATTTGTTTGTTATTTAAATTAAAGGGATCGTATATATATGTATTTTAAGAACAGAAAAAATACTGAGATCCTTATTAAGACTATGAAGTCATTCCCATCTATTAGACTATGAAGTGTTCACAAAGATGGTATTTGAGATCAGGATTGCCACTTATTTCGGCAATCAAATTCCTTGCACTTTCCTAAGCAAAAAATTTAATTTTCTCTGAGTAATTCCTCTGAGAATTTTCAAAATTTCAACGGATAAATTTTGAAAAGTACCAAAATTTAGTAACATGTCTTGTTTTTAATATTCATTTTTAAATTCCTTCACTTTTTCCAGTTTTCCTTATACAGTGGCAACCCTGAAGATTATTATTTGGGAGGAAGGTGGAATCATATTCCACATTTTGGCATTTTAACCCAATTTACATGGGGAAAATTGCCCATTTAACCCGGGTTTTTTTAATAAAACCCACCCGGGCTGGGTTTTTAACAAAAAACCCGGGTTTTTTACAACCCTGGCTTTTACTGTACGAAAAAAATGGCATTATATATGGGTCATAATGTATGTTAGTTAATTGATAGACTAATAACTGTTTAACGGAACTTGTCTATAACGAAATTCATACTGCCGACGGGTCGTACAAATCTTTATTCTAAAACGGGAAAAAAATTTAACATAATTTTTTCCGGTTTCTAGCGATTGCGTTTTCTCAAGTTTACTTTATGTTATGTAGTTCATTTTTAACTGTTAAATTAATAGAAAACTAATATACTAAAACCTGCTAAGACGGAATTGTCTGGGACATGAGAAAGTCCCTTTTTAGATAATTTTCGACCTTAGTAAGTATAATTGTAAGGTATATCTTTCACTGGGACCATGAAAATGATGTCTGTAACGAAAGAACTGTCTATAACGAAATCCTGTATTGACGGAGGAATTTTATGCTCCGTGTGAAAGGATTGAAATATAATTATGCCTGTTAACCCTTTATGTATTGAATTATGAATTCATGAAATTTTATCTTCTAAAGTTTTTTTCTTGAATTTTTGAAAGTACATTAGAAGAGATTTACATAAGATTACATTATATTTAGATTTACATAATCATTTAAGGCTGTTCTTAACTGATCAGTTCAACAAGCGCAAAACGTTTTGACATATTTACAAATTCATTTTTTAACAGAAAGATATAAAATTGGAAAGCCTGGCCATGGAAACGATTGTGGATTGAACTGTTTTTTCCATTTTTGGATCAATCAATTACCTATTGAGTTATAAGCGAATTCGATCACGTGACAAACACGTTTTTCGCCCGCTCTTAAGTGCTTTTTCTCCCTTCGCGCGGAAATTCGGTTCAAAACGCCCACTTCGACACAATTTTCTGAAAGATCTATTGCGTTTGCAAAATAAGGAAAAAAACAGCTCAATTATATAGTTTCTGAACAACAACACCAGCTAGTTTCATGCATTTTCAAACAAAAATAAATTAAAACTTATGTCAGAAAGTTGTCCTTTTGGATTTGAGAACACCCTTAATAAATTTTAGAAAAATTTTAGAGGTATTGAAGGATTTAGAAGGATTAATTAAATTTGAGTTTATAGGGATTTTGTGCATTATTTATATTATAAACCCACTCAAATCTTTTAATTTAAATATTTTTCTTAGTATTTTGTAGAATTAGGAAATGTACAAATATAATGTTCTTACAACAGAAATATATAGAAATGTTTCCGAATTTGAAAAATCCCCCCCCCCTCCCCCCGAACACTAAGAAAGCTGAAAAGATGCAAAGGCCAAAGAAATCATCCTTTTAAAAATATTTTTGTTTTGTGTAACCCATAATGCTTTTGACACAAGATAAAGTAATGCACCTATAACGCATTCTAAACTGTATTACTACTAATTGATGTATTAAACGAATTTTATAACAAGTTATTTTAATGGTACTTATAAGTACCGTCAGTAGATAAAGGGTTAAAAGGCAAAATTGTTTAAAACTGAATATTTCCTAAGTTCCTAGCGGTTTCTTCTGACCAAGTTTTTCAGCATTTTATTAACATTAGAAAAAAGTTCTGTATGGAAGAACTCCAGTACTACTTAATCTGCTATTACAATAGTACTTCTCAAAATATTTAATTTTTTCAGGGGCAAATAAGTGGTATAAAATATATCCTAACGTCCTTCAAGTGGTTAAAAGTAACCATTAGGTGACTTTAATTTTCAGAAGAATTAATAAGAAAATATTAATATATTAAAAATTAATAACGTATATACTCGTGTATAAGCCGACACCCCCTCCCCCCCCCCCCAATTCTTATACAAAATTTTGGAAAAAAAATTAATTTTCGTGTATAAGTCGAACCACATTTCTGGTAGTATGCTGAAAAATGATTTGAAATCGAGGATTAAAAAAGAAAATAATAATAATAATAAATATTCATTAATTTAGTAAGCATTTTTTTTTTAACGTTCTTATTCAAACTTAAAAAAAAAAATCAACGTTATAAAACTGTATAATTGTGTAAAACCGAAGGAGCTTAAACTATTTTGAAACCTATTCACATCAATTTAACAATACTTAAAAAAAAAAAAAAAAAAAAAATGAAATGTCTATTCAAGACTTCTTTACAGGGATAAACAACTCTTTGGACAAGGGGGATTGAAATGTTGAAAGGAAATTGCCCCTGTATTGAAGGGAATTCTATTCCAAGAGTAAATGGGTGCAGAACAATTACAGAGAAAATATCGTTGAGCTTTTTTTTTTTTTTTTGTCAATCACAGGGAAAGGACCATTGTCCGTATTTTATTTTTCTCTTCAACTTAGACACAGATGGGATTACTCAAAAGACTTGCTCATTCGGCAATTATCTGCATTTTTTTTTTTTTTCACTTATTCGTATGTTGTCGACCCTCTATTTTCAGCTCCCAAATTTTGTCTAAAATTCTTCGACTTAATACACGAGTATATACGGTATATTAATATATAAATTCAAAAGAATAAATGAGAAGATACAGTAAAACTTGATAAAAAGAAAACCTGCCTTAAACGATAATGTTTCACGTTTCCGGCGAACGGAAAGTTCCTCCCATGGAAAGTTTTAGCAGTGTGCTGCACTGTTCCTGCCCTTTGGTTTAGAAAGTATCCCTCATCTTGATTCTTGGTAAAAAATAAGTGCCCTTGCCCATTTTTGCAGTAAAAAATTGTGTTGCAATCTAAAAACTGACTCAAATGTTGTCTTGCAAAAGATACCGTAACTTTTAAATATTAAAAACGGCTTTAAAAGTCAAAATAATGCCTTTAACAAATAAAAACAAGTCGAAAATTGAACGTCAAATGTGGCAAATGAGATGCGTTCATACTGTAACCAATTTTATAAATATTCAGATCTTGGTGCAATAGCTATTGCACTCTTATGCAAAAATGTTTGCATGAGTGCAAACTTTATGACGATTATATATATTAAATTCATCAATAATACGGAAACAATAGAACTCCAACTTAATGAGACAATCACTATGGCACCCTTAGAATCATTACCTATCATGTGATATCATTGAATTAATTACGTATGAAAGGATGTAATAGAATGAAGAAAACTTTTATTAATACAGTCGAGCCCCGATTTAACGAATTTCTCCATTTAGCCAATTTTTTTTATGATCCCGACGAAAATGGAACAAAAATACTTCGATTTAACGAATTTATAATCCCGATTTAACGAATAATTTTCGATGTGAAAAAAAATGAAAAATTTAAGAAATTTTCTAATATTTATTATAAATTTTCAATGTCACTGATTGTTAATTTTCTAAATATGTAACTTGTGATGCAGAAATATCTGCATGCGAAAAATGCACGTTACATCGAGGTTATTAAATCCGTAGTAGTGGATCGGATAAAGAAGATGAAATAGAGATAAAGCATGTAACGTTTAAAAAAGCGATAATTTGAAATGGTAGTTGATAGCTCATGATGTTGATGAGACTGTTTTCATAGCTTCAGAAAAACAAGTAATATAAAAATTTTGTTTTTAAAGTCAATTCCTACTTAGGCCATCAAAGAAAAATTTAATATAATCAAGCTAATATGAGTTTTTGTTGCATTAAAATATCTCAATTTGTTGATTTTCTATAAGCAAGTAGGTTTACAATGGAACTCTATGGGAATTTGGCGAAATATTACAGATATCGCCAAGTTGGCGTCACTTTTGGCGACTCATTTTGGCCGCCAAATTTGGCGACAAACTTGGTGGTATTTGGCGACAGAACAGGCCCCCCCCCCTATGGTAACCCTTATTGAAAATACTTTCATTGAAATTCAATAACCAATGGCGGCCATTTTGTTTCCCATGCAAAACTAAAATTAATTAATTAAAATTTAATTAATTAATTAATATTTGAAAAAACTTTATTAACATCAATTGTCATCCAGTACAAGTTTAAAAAAATTTATTTCAACCTGATAGGATGAATAATGAGTATTTTATTAACGATTGAAAATTTGTACAAGATAAATATGTAAATATATAAATAAATATAGGGAGAGTGTGAGCTAATAGTAGGAATTGAAAAATCGATAAAGAACTTCTGAATACAAAATCAAAACAAAGCAAAGAAACATCTATAAAATATGTCTTATTATTTACCGATAAAATTTGAATAAATGAATTTTTTTCTTAATTACAATGCTTTTGATTTATAGTAGTACATAAAAAAAAGAATAACTTTTTATACAGAGTGTTTTCTTAAAGCAACAAATGTTTAACATCAATTGAGCATTGTTCTTCTTATTTATTGCCTTTTTTTTTTTTTTTTTTTTTTTTTTTACTTGTTTTGTGTGATAAACATATTCCTTTGCTTATCCCAATTTAACGAATATTCTCGATTTAACGAACAAAGTTGATAGTCCCGAACGATTCGTTAAATTGGGGTTCCACTGTATCTTTTTAGCAGTGCTCGAAATTAGCGGTTGTTAGTCGTCAAATGCAACTAAATAATTGCACTTGACGACTGCAAAATTATTCTCGGTCGTTAAATTTGACGCCTAGCTTTATAAAAAATATATTTATTGTGCATTCGGGTCCAAATTAAGAAAAAAAAAATCGGTCATCAGCGAATTTCGTTATAGGATCGAAAAAAAAAATATATTCTTCAAAAAATCGCGGAAAAACTAAAATTTCTTCAAAGGTTGCGAAAAAACGCGAATTTTGCCAAAGAATTAACGGAAAAAAAGCGAATTTCATCAATGAGCCTCGGAAAGAATCCGAATTTTTTCAAAGAATCACGGGAAAAATGAAAATCTCTTCAAAGGATCACAGGAAAAAAAAAACGCAAATTTCGTCTAAGGATTGCAGAAAACGCGAATTTCGTCATAGGATCGCGAAAAAAAATACAAATTTCTACAAAGGATCGCAAAAATGCTAATTTCGTCAAAGAATCGCGCAAAGAACGCAAATTTCTTCAAAGGATCGCAGAAAAACGCGAATTTCCTTATAAGATCGCGAAAAAAACACTAATTTCTTCAAAGGATCACGGAAAAAAAACGCGAATTTTGTCAAAGGCCGCGCAAAAGACACAAACTTCGTCAAAGAGCAGCAGAAAAAATGCAAATTTCATCAAAAGATCGCACAAAAAACGCTAACTTCCTCAAAGAATCGAGAAAAAACCGCAAAATTTTGTCAAAGGATCGTGGAAAAAACGCATAATTACCGATAGGGGGGGGGGGGGGGTATTCTTAACCCTTCCCCAATTTCAGATTTTTTTTTTTTTTTTTTTACTCAGAATCACCCCTTGATTCAAATGTAGATGCATTATGTTTTTTTTTTTTTCTATTTTTACTAAATACAACTGTAATTATCAATACTGGATAAAATTTTGTTTTAGTTTTGCTAAGAAGTTACCAAGTTTTAATTTTGTTTTGCAGATTAAGTGCTCTTTTCTATTAATTTCTAAATATAACAATAATTAAAGAAGCTTTACATCAGTTTTCAATTATTAAAATCTTAGAAATTAATAACTTCAATAATTTTAAGTAAAAACAAATATTTGTGCTTTTATAAAAAGTAGCATACAGTATTACAGTAATGTTAAAAGAGAATTTTAGAAATGCTACAAAAAATTTTAATTTGACGCTTCGGATTTTTACAATAGCCGTCATTTGACGTCTACCTTTTGCTTCCCAATTTCCACTCCTGCTTTTTAGGTTTGATTCGATTTTCATAAAATTTGAAATGACAAATTCTGCAAGAATTATATATATTAAAAACATTCGGTTGGTTAGTTTTTGCGCAGTTTTTCTTTCTTTCTTTCTAACCGATGACCAGGCCCCTACCTGCCGGGATGCCCCAGCTTAACGGGTTTAGTACCTGGCATCGGGGCGAAAGACCGCCTAACCGCCGCGAAGCGGCAATAAACCTGACATCATTGCCTCGATCGTCATCCTATTTGCAGTGTCTACTGCTCGTTTGTGTATACTATGTTTTGCCGGTTACTTAACGTTATAACCTGTTGTTCGGCACCTGCACATTGCTACTCATGTTGGTCTCGTAATTTAGAACCTTGATCAGATGACGAGACCTTCACCTGGCCAGGCACCTCCAGAGGTATAATTCACAGGTAACTTGGAGGACTTTGCACCCACGACGGATTTTACATGCACCAGGCGCCATTAGCGTACATGGCGTTTTTGGGCAGTTATATACGGACGGGACGGACCTATAGGTGCTACGTATTTATGTAACTACGAACGCATCTAAGAAGGTGCCCTTAAGGCTGTTCTAAAATCCAAAAGGGCAACTTTATGACATAAGTTTTAATTTATTTTTGTTCGGAAATATATGAAACAAACAGGTGTTGTTGTTCAGAAAGCATGTAATAAAACTGTTTTTTCCATTTTTTTTTTTTTTTGTCAAACGCAATAGATTTTTCAGAAAATACTGTCAAAGTGGGCGTTTTGAACCGAATTTCCGCGCGAAAGAAGAATAACCACTCAAGAAAGGATGAAAAATGTGCTTATCACGTGATCAAATCCCTTATAACTCAATAGGTAATTTATTTATATATAAAAAAAATAGAAAACACAGTTCGATTCCAAATAGCTTCCATAGTCAGGCCTTCCAATTTTATACCTTTCCGTTAAAAAATGAATTTGTAAATGTGTCAAAACGTTTTGCGCTTGTTGAGCAGAGCAGCTGAGAACAGCCTTAAGAATCTGAAAAGTGACCATAAGAAGAAGGAAAAGGTGCCCTTTCTGACTAGCAGCATCAGTAGGGGATTAAAACTTCGACTGCACTGGGTAGCATAAAGAAATGGGGAGTAAATCAAAAAGTCCCTAGCCTGCTTTGGCACGTTGTTTTGTTGGTGTTTATGTTCGTTTGTACTTGGTACTTATCCATGTGTTTTATATTTAGTTGTGAAATTATATTTTATTTTTCTCATACTTTTATTACTATTGCTGTTGTTATTATAATTTAAGATTTTAATACTTGAATATAATGTATTATAATTATTAATATTGTAATGTTAAAAAAATTATGAGATGCTCTCATTATACATATGTTATAAAATAGGAACTGAAATAATCATGAAATTAAAATATGTTTAGTTCAATGTAATAACTAAAAAAAAAAAAAAATTGAACTGTGCCCTCTCAATTGGGATTTTTTTTTTTTTTAAATACACATATATATAACAAATAAACATTTTAAATTGAAAGCAAAAAGAAAAAAAATAGTAATAGCTTTTAAATCTTTCTAAACTAAAAAAAAAAAAAAGCCACATTAACGTACTACATATAATAATATTTACATATACATAATTATACTTTGGGAACAAGTATTAAATTATGTATATTTTTATTATAGAAGTATATACTAGTTTAATCATATTTATTGTTTCCTAAAGCCTTGACTGTAAGCGAAGACAAAAGATTTAGCTTAAGATTAGAAATAATGATTTTATTATATAGCTTGGAGACTAATTTTCTATAGCTTTAAAGCGGTTAAAATGCCACATACATATCCCTATCAATTTATTTGTATGTAATGAGTTAAATATTAAATAACATTATTTTGACATAAAAGATGAACTGCTTTTAAATTTTAAAAGTAAATGTTGTAGGTTTACTTGTTTATATACTTCTTACTACGATGTTGAAAAGATTATGTTCTAAAGATTTCACTTTTAATATTATTGTTAAATATTTTGGATACGTGGCGCCAGTATTAAATGCAAAAGCTTATTATTATTTTTTTTTTCCAAACCAGGTTTAAAGAAATCCCTACGAGATTTCCCTCTCCCTTCTTCTATTACGCTGGCTCTTCTTTAACATTGTTGCATTAAGCTGTCCCCATCCGCTACTAGCAGCATCCTGCCCTTTTTTTAAACCCGAGGGAAACTCTTCTAAAACAGAAATTTTCCTTGATTCTGTCTGGGTCTCAGTTGGATTGCAGCAGTTAGATTAGTGCACCAAAGAAGGGAGGGAGGGGGGAGTGGCGGCACATCATGGAAGTCCCAATCTCCCTCGTAAAACTGATTTAAAATAAACAAAAACTAAATTAAAATATTTCTAAAATAAATGAAATTTAAAATCATGGTATGAGACACTTCATCATTATACCATTTTAAAATTTTCTATGAAAAGCCCTTGATAAATAATAGAAGTGTGTATTATGTACAGTTCCCTCTTCGGAGACGGGGCTAGGTATATCTTTGCCTTAACCATCGTTCTATAAAAGGTGAACAAATTCGGTAATGACAGGGGTTAATCCAGGCAAAATTAGGGGCCTATTTTGGGCCCCTTCACAAAAATCAATTTAATAAAACCGGTCCCTTGACAAAATTATTTTTAATAAAATAGGCCCCTTCACAAAATTCCTCTTTATAAAATAGGCCTCTTCACAAAATTCCATTTCATAAAAACATATTCTAAATTAATTATTTTTATTTTGTTAGATTTTAAAATGCGCATTTTGTAAACAAAACAAGTTCACCAGAAAGCAAAACTTTAGTAGTAGGTCTTAAAGAAGTTATCATTAATTAATACTTGGTTCAAATTTGAGTAACTGGATTTCATCTTTCATTATAAAATGCATTTTTCACAAAAATATAAAAAAATTCACAAAAATAAAAATTCATAAAAATAGAAATAAAATTCACAAAAGTAACTTTTATTTTTCACAAATGGACCCCAAGAAAAAAATTCTGCATGGACTCCTGGAAAGGGATTAGGAAAAACTCATTGCGCTGCCAATCAGGCTTGGAGGATAAAAAGCTGTTTTAAGCATAGAATAGAAGAGAGCTAGAGGTCTGCAGGGGCCGGGTTCGTGTCTATTCTTTTTCACGACATTCGGGCCGGTCCTTATGTTTTCCTTACGGAGCAGGAACTGGCTTCGTTATTCCTAGGTCTGCACGGGCCGGATGCTTCAGTCCCGTTCCCGTATAAAAATAATTGTCTCAGCGTGGCCTGGTCAGTGCAAAAATCAGTAAAAGTATCTCGACCCAAGCATTTTTGCAAAAAATGCATACATTTTAAAATCTTCATTATTGTGCAATTAATCTTTTAAATTAATTCTTTTTAAAGAATAGTAGATTTCCAGGCAATAAAATTAAAATACAGTAAAACCTGTGAAAAAGAACCTGCTTATGATTGAACCCTGTCTTAAACAGAAAAATGTGTTGTTCCCTGCAAAAAGAATATAATACATTTGCGCATGCTAGAAGGGAACATTTGTATATCGCATTTTTTTTCTTTCTTTCCTATGCAATTCCATCTTAGAAGATTTTGCCTCAAAGTACTTTTCAGATTTTTAAGTCTCCAATACATGGAATATTGATTAATGATAACTGAAATATTTACATACAAATGGAGATTCATAAAAAAAAATAAATAAATAAATAAAAATAAAAAAATATATCGCAGCCTAGGGCGCTTTTTAAAAAATAAAGATTGCATAATCATGAAAAAGAAAATGCTAAAATAAGTATTTTTGGTCAGAATTTTTCGTACTAAGGGGCCGTTCAAATATTACGTAAGCACCTAAGGGGGGGGGGAGGGGGTTAGCGATTTGCTTATTTTTGCTGACAAGGGGGGAGGGGGGGGTTTGAATGATGCTTACGTAAGACATTTTCAGAATCTCTAACTTGTAAAAAAAAATATATATATATAAAATTTCAAATTGAAAGAAAGAAATAGCAAAAGAATATTAAACTTGAAGTTCTGATGTCAGCTATTTTGACCGCACAAGGAAAACATAAACGATCTCTTTTATCTAGAGGTGACTGTTCATGTTTGATGCATGAGGGCTTATTATCTCTGAGAACTTACTACTATTTCCAATTGTGAAAATAGAATAGAATAGAATTGAATGGACCGATGCGATATGATGTATTGTGACAATATGAGTTTTCCGGGAAAGCTTCCAAAACGTAAGTAAAATTCCATCTTTTTTGTTTCTACCCCTCCTCTGTCAAGTGGTTGAACCCCATAACCATAGTGACCGACTGCTCTACTGTCTGGTGTCTCGTGAGTTTTGAAAACCTCTCAGTACAGATCTGCACGGGCCGGGCTCGGGCCTATTTTCATTCACAGCACTCGGGGCGGGCCCGGGACATACATTTTTCTGAAGGCTCGGGACGGGCCGGGCGTAGTTACTACTCTTTACGGGACGGGCCGGGTTCGGGCCTTACTTTTTTCCTGGGGGATCGGGCAGGGCCCATTTTTTCTGTACAGAGCCGGGACTGGTTTCATTCCAAGTCTTCAAGGCCCAAAATTTTAAGTCCTAGTTTTGACGCAGCCCGTATGAAAATCATTGTCTCGGCGTAGCCTGATCCGTTCAAAGATCAGTAAAATTAGGTCAGGCTCAAAAATTTTTTTAAAAAATGTACACATTTTTAAATCGCTATTATTCTACTATTAAACATTCAAATTTATTCTTTTTAAAGAATAGTAGATTTCTACGCTTATTAAAATATAGCTAAATGAAAATATAAGAAAACATGTGAGAAGGAACCTGTCTATGACGAAATCCTGTTATAAACTGAAAAACGTGTTGATCCATACAAAATTAATATACTAATACGTAAGAATAGGATATATAATACATTTAAAACTTGCTAAGAAGGGCACTTGTCTATAACGGATTTTTTTCTTTTTTATGTAATTCCGTTTTAGAAGATTTTATTGTATAGCATTTTTCAGATTTTTAGCACTTCAATTCATGGAATATGGATTAACGATATTAATGATAACGGATTCATTTACATACAAGAAATAGAGATTGATTAAAAAAAATAAATGTCGCAGCCTGCGCCACTTATATAAAAATGAAGATTATAAACATAAAAAAATAGTTAAGACATATTTTGGCCAGAACTCCTCGTACGAGACAAATCTTTCACCAAATCGACATAAAAATCAATGTTTTGTAGAAATTCAATCGGGCCGGGCCGAGATTTTAACTTTTTTTCCGGGTCGGGCCGGGCTCGGGCCGAACTTTTAACTTTTTTATCGGGCCGGGCCAATAATTTTTTTGTACGGGCCGGGCCGAATTTTTTTTTCTATGAGTCGGGCCGGGCCCGGGCCTGGAAATTTCGGCCTGTACAGACCTCTACCTCTCAGTACTGCAGTGTAGTGGTGTTTAAAATAAATAAAATCAGAAATATGTCTTCATTTCGAGAAATCTTGTATAAAAAACTTTTTGAAAGTTTCAAAAAGTCTGCATCAGATAAACCTTTGAAGGATATCCAATGTAAAACTGATGATGTGTGGCGGCAGTACAAAAAGTCTTCTAAAACTGACAAAGAGTTAGAGGTATTGGTGCTAAAAAGAATTGAGGGCGAACTGCGTAAGGCAACCAAAAAGAAATCAGTCTTTCTTGATTATTTTATAAAGGTAATTATAATCAATTTATTCTTAAAATTTAAAATATATTTTATCATAACTAAACTTTAAGTTTACATAATTACTTGTAAAAATTGGAAAAAAGATAGATAAGATAAAATGACCGTGTAGCCTTGGCAAAACATGGTCAGTATGGAAATAAATAAAGACCAAAAAAACGTCAAAAAACGAGTTACTACTTTTTAAATATGGCGTAGCCAAGCTAAGCCTTATTTTTTCTTTTCAAATAACTCAAAAATTAATGCATCCATGGGTGAAAAAAATTAAAAAATATGTTAGTTTTGTAGCAGATAATCTTCTAACTGTTTTCAAATTATGAACCTTACTAAAAATGAAATGTAACCCAATTGAATTGAAACCAATGTATCTCAGATTCAAAAACAGATAAATAAGGTTTCCAGTGATCTCAAAAAAGGAAAAACAATCCTTAAAAAGGAAACGATAAAATGCTGAATACCAAAGAAAACATCGAACCACCAAACGAACAAAGCTTGGAGAAATCTGCCATGATAATCCAGACATTAAAAAAAATGCCTTTTAGGGAATCAGTAGGAAGATCAAGTTTAAACAACCATTATTACATAAAGCACTAGCAGACATAGCTATTATTGGAAGCGCTGCAGATGCAAAAAGAAGAAACAAGTCCGAACTGTCAAAACTCTCGATGACTTGACTGCAAATCTGAAAAAGGTTGGTTTTGCAATAAGCAGGAGTAGAACATATCTTCGTTTGCTTCCAAAAAATTCCTCAACCATCGAGTGTCGAAGACATGTCACCACAGTGCCGATAAAACCTTCTTGGATTCTGGCTGATTATCACCGATCTCACATTGATACCCAATTTGCAGTAATATCCATCCATTATTTAGAAACTTTAGCTTCAATTTTTGGAACCATGCAAGTGTTTCTTCTTTTACATGATGACAAAGCGCGCGTACCTTTGGGAATTACAGCAGCCAATAAACAGGCTATGATACTGATGCATATGGAGTATCACGTATCCTTAAGCGATCACGACTGGGTCATCGCTGAACGCCGCAAACTTATCCCATGTGTTTACGCTGGTATTGTGATTGCTCCTGGCATGGCAGGTCAAAGTAAAGCCATACATAGGTTATTCTGGTCCAACGTTAATAGCTATAAGAAGTAGGAAACACAGTTCTTCCACAGCAAATACTCATGCTCAGGATTTTGAAACTCTATTAATACTCAAAGATTTTGAAAAATTAGTGAAAACAGAAGAGGGTTTCATCAAACCTGTAATCATAGTAACGGTTGATGGAGATCCAGACAAGAATCCCCGCTACCAGAAAGTTATATCGTTTGCTATTAACCATTTCAAAAAGCATGATTTGGATGGAATTTTCATAGCGTGCAATGCTCCTGGAAGAAGTGCATATAATTGAGTAGAAAGGCGAATGACACCACTCAGTCGAGAACTGTCTTGTCTTATACACCCTCATAACCATTATGGTTCCCATCTCGATGAGAACGATCGCACTACTGATGAAGAAATGGAGCAAAATAACTTAGCATATGCTGGTAAAACTCTCGCAGATATCTGGAACTCATTAAACATTGACAGTTATCCCGTTACTGCCACATATGTTGATTCAGGCGAACCAGAGTCTCTTGGTTATGACTTGGATTGGTATTCGAAGCTCGTACAAGAAAATCAATACTTGCTGCAAATTGTAAAATGCGAAAAAAAGAATTGTTGCTCTCCTGCACGCAGTGGATTATTTCGTATATTAAAAGGACGATTCATTCCTCCTCCAATTAAAATGATACAATCGTCAAATGACATCATTGCAAGTGAAGAGGGGGAATTTATAGATTTAAGTCTCCGTCTGGCCTTAAATCTGAATAGTACAGAAAAGGGATTTTTAAAGATGCTGTATGATTATTTTTGCTCTTCCATAAAGTTCACGCATTTATCCGCAAGAACTTGTGGAAGTTGTGACCAATATCATTCATCTCAGAAGTCAGCAAACAGACACAAAAAAATTCAACAGAGTGAAAAAAGCGAGAAGAACTGCCTTATACGACCATTGAGAATTGCTGCTCGTCGAGCAAATGAACTTATGCGCTTCGTAAAATTCGTGGAAGATATGGAAGATGTTGTGTGGATCAATGAAGATGAAGTTGATAAAGATTGCATCCGAATAGTAAGCGATGAAGATAATCAAGTAAAACTGGAAACCAATATCATAACAGATATGGAAAAATGGCTTGAGCAGCCGTGGTCAGCATCGGAATAGATATTGTCATGTTCAAATTTAAATTTTTCAAATGGCTAAGTTCTTCTAAAATTGTGATCTAAGAAATTTTCTTAAGTAGAATTGTAAAGAAATAAAACAAGCGTTTATTATTATTTAGTAGTTATATTAATCGAGTAGAGTTTTATAATTTGTACTGTGTCCTAATTTTTTTTAAGTAGGGGGGGGGGGGGTTCCAATTTTCTTACGTAATTATTAAGGGGGGGTTCGCGATTTGCTTATTTTTGCTGACAAGGGGGGAGGGGGGGTCAAAAATAGTCAAAAACATGCTTACGTAATATTTGAACAGCCCCTAAACAATATTTAACTATATCGACGTAAAAATCCATGTTTTGTAAAAATTCAGTCGGGTCGAGATTTTAACATTTTTCCAGGCCAGTCTCGGGCAGAACTTTTATACCAGAACGGGCCAAACTTTTTTTTCTATGGGTCATGCTGAGCCCGGGCCTGAAAATTTCGGCCCATGCAGACTTCGAGAAGAGACTATGTTTCTTTTTGTCGTATATTTGGAGTGGTCATGTGCTTTCTTTCATGCTTTATGACGCCTGTCCAGAGGTAAGCGGTGGACGCCGTCGACATGTTTATCTCCGCCTCTTTATTTCTTGATGACCAGGGAAAGGTCAGAGGATTGATTTAGGACTTTCGTCGGAGATTTTTGGGAAAAAAAAAATCACATGTAAACGCATTTTAACCCTTTAGTGCGCAGCTTTGCATATATGCAAACAACAATGTTTTGAATTTAATAGATTTTTTAAATTCATATATACCTAATTCACACGAGAAAATTAAAATAGCAATTTGTGCTATAATTAATAGCAGACATTCCCTTCTTAAATAAAGCGAAATTAACCAATGAAACTTTTGGTGTAAAGTCAGATTCTTTGAACTACGTAATTTCTGGAATCCGTATTATATCATGGGGATTAAAGGGTTAAATGTTAAGTTTTATAAAATAAATAATAATATAAATAAGTAATTTGGAGACATACTTATTAAAATATTTACTAATGTGCAATATTTTAGCGTAAAACAGTCACACGACAGTAGTTTTTACTTGTATTGCAGATGTGCAACAGAAGAAAAGATTGACGTATTATACGAAACATGTATCTCTGATTTTTTTTTTTCATTATTTTTCCTGTGTAATAAACCTTTCAGAGAATCATATATATTTTTTTCGAAACAAAATAAAAAATCGCGCAGTTAATGGTTAAGACAGCGTTTATATTGGGGTTTGAATAAACACCGACAACATCTCGTAATACATCCATTCATCTGGCCTTTCTTTTCTAAAGGTTCTGTGTTCATCAACAAACGAAAGGGGCCTCAACAAAAGGTAAAGGCGGTGATAAACATATGGGGAATCTCTTCCACCGACTTCTAGACAAGCTTCTGAAGACTAACCACATGAAAAAGTACATGAAAGACTGACCATATAAAAAGTGCTGCTTAGCAAAAACGTAGTCTGTTTTAAACCTTAACCGCCTTGTTGGGGAATAGAAGCGAGGATTCTATTGAAATCACAGGCACTATTATTTTTCTCTTTAAAGAGACCCAATTAAAAAAAAAAAAAAATCGTGGGGTTTCTCAGGTATTTTCAAAGAGAAAGCAGGGGTCGATCCAAGCAAACTTTGAGGCTTATTTAGGGCCCTTTCGCAAAAATCTAATTAATAAAATAAGCCCTTCACAAAAATAAATTTAATAAAATGGGCCTCTTCACAAAATTCCTTTTAATAAAACAGGCCCCTTCATACAATTCCTTTTTATAAAATAGGCCCCTTCATACAATTCCTTTTCATAAAAACTGTTTTAAAATATGTAATTTGTCAATAAAACCAGGTCACGAAAAACAAAACTTTAGCCAGAGGATTTAAAGTAGTTTTTGTTAATGAAATCTACTTGGTTCGAATTGGAGTAAATGGATTTCAACTTTCGTTAACAAATGTTATTTTTCACAAAAATATAATAAAATTCACAAAAATAACTTTTACTTTTCGCAAAATGGACCACAAGAATAAACTAGTTGGATGTGCCAATCCCAAAACTTTCTTCTATCTTATATATCTTAATATTTCAAAAACTAGTTACACATGTTAATACTTCAACATTATTAGTTCAATATTATACCAACTTTGATTTTCATCTTAAATTCCCGTTTCAGTCAATTAAATGAACTAAAAACGAGTTAATCTATATCATGATATTTCTTAAAATTAATAGTTTTTCCTTATTCTGTTGTTATCAGATGTTTGCCAATAGCCGGCTTAGCAGGAAGCGAGTTCCCGCGTTTGCACAAGCCGCCGATGGACAACAGAACTATGATAAATCAAGAAAAGTATACAAAAATCGCTATCACAGAGCCCCTTTACCGCGCGATATTTCCAAATTCGAGGAGGACCTGTTGGCCAAAGCCAAAAATATGCACAAAAAATTTGGTTAAATTGTATGCATAATTTTACACACTTTTCGACTGTACAATAAAGAAAATGTCACAAATATCTCTATTACAGTGCCCTCCTTCCGGCAGATTTTTTTCAAATTCAGGAAGGACTTGTTTGCCATAGCCAGAAACGTACACAAAAAATTTGGTTCAATTCTATGCATAAATTTATACAATTTTCGAGGTACAATAATGAACATGGCGCAGAGATCCAATTATAGCGCCACCTTCTGGCGGTATTTTTTCAAGTTCAGGGAAGACTTGCTTGCCATAGCCAGAAACATACAAAAAAAAAAAAAATTGGTTCAATTCTATGCATAGCTTCATACACTTTTCGATGGTAGAATAATGAAAATGGTACAGACATCGCAATTATAGCACCCCCTTCCGGAGGAATTTTTCCAAATTCAGGGAGGACCTTCGTGCCATGACCAAAAACAATCACAAAAAAATTGGCTCAATTCTATGCATAACTTCATACACTTTTCGATGGTACAATATTCAAAATGGCACAAAAATCGCTATTACAGCGCCCCTTACCGGTGAATTTTTCCAAATTAAGGAAGGACCTGCTTGCCATAGCCAAGAACTTAAAATAAAAATTTGGTTCAATTCTATGCATAACTTCATACACTTTCGGATGGTACAATATTCAAAATCGCACAAAAATCGCTATTACAGCGCCCCCTACCGGCGAATTTTTTTCCAATTTCAGGGAGGATCTGCTTGCCATAGCCAAAAACTTAAAATAAAAATTTGGTTCAATTCTATGCATAAATTTATACACTTTTGGATGATACAATATTCAAAATCGCACACAAATCGCTGTTACAGCGGCCCCTACCGGCGAATTTTTTCCAATTTCAGGGAGGATCTGCTTGCCATAGCCAAAAATTTAAAATAAAAATTTGCTTCAATTCTATGCATAAATTAATACACTTTTGAATGATACAATATTCAAAATCGCAGAAAAATCGCTGTTATAGCGCTCCCTACCGGCGAATTTTTTCCAAATTCAGAGAGGACGTACTTGCCATATCCAAAAACTTAAAATAAAAATTTGGTTCAATTCTATGCATAACTTCATACACTTTTAGATGGTACAATATTCATAATCGCACAAAAATCGCTGTTACAGCGCCCCCTACCGGCGAATTTTTTCCAAATTCAGAGAGGACTTACTTGTCATATCCAAAAACTTAAAATAAAAATTTGGTTCAATTCTATGCATAACTTCATACACTTTTAGATGGTACAATATTCAAAATCGCACAAAAATCGCTGTTACAGCGCCCCCTACCGGCGAATTTTTTTCGAATTCAGAGAGGACTTAACTTGTCGTATCCAAAAACTTAAAATAAAAATTTGGTTCAATTCTATGCATAACTTCATACACTTTTAGATGGTACAATATTCAAAATCACACAAAAATGGCTGTTACAGCGCCCCCTACCGGCGAATTTTTTTCCAAATTCAGAGAGCACTTACTTGCCATATCCAAAAACTTAAAATAAAAATTTGGTTCAATTCTATGCATAACTCCATACACTTTTTGATGGTACAATGGCGACAGACAGACGGTCACACGGACAGACAGACATTTTCTATAAACATGTTTTTTGGGATCTCTGACCCCTAAAATGTGTAAATCCGTCGAAAACCGGAAGTCGAAAAAAATTTCGATTACAATACTTTCTTCTATTGAAGATAGAAGAAAGTAAAAACTGCATCAACCCCTGGAAAAGAAAATTATTTTAATCTCATTTGAGCCCTGTACGTACCGGAAGCAGGCCCTGATTTTCGCAAGGGCACCCGGAGCCTGTGTCCAGGGCACGGAATTTTTGAGGGGACAAAAATTTTTCATAACTCTGTATATAATAATATATGTATTCTAAAGTATAATGTATTATAACACTGTTTACGTTACAGGGTTTAATTTTTCATTATAATTTATGTGAAAATTAAAATTAAAATAAAATAACAAATTTTTGTTTTTAAATCATACCTTTGAAAATAAATAAATTCCTGCATAAATTCATTTTATTTTTCATTATTTGCCGATTTCTCCTTTATTTGTTGCTCATAAAAAATTATTTATAGAAGTTTTTTCCTACTTTAGACACTGAATTTCTCAACTTCCGGCTCGGCGCTAAATATTGTTCTTTTATTCTCTTGATTGTTCCTATTGTATTTCCCCCCAATTCCAGGATTTTCAAACTAGTCTAGGACCACCAGCAACTTGAGTTGCTATATGTATGGCAAGAAAATCACACCTGTTCAAAATCAACTCACATCGCGCTTTCTATTAAGAGATTAAAGTCTATTCTTTCACGACTATTTCTGCTCTTCTATTTGATAACAAACCATTATTTCAAACGAAAATATTTTCGTTCCTATTTTTTTTTTCTTCTATTCATCGCCTTCACGGGAATTCACAAATCCGGAATACTAGATTGGGGATATTTTATGCGATTAACCGGGTATTGTTATGCGATAAAACAAAAGTATATTTAACATTAACCATATGGCGACCGTTTCTGTACCACGGCATATAAGCGGGGTATGCAATTATCCGTTACCCGATTAAGAGGGGGCTGACTGTATTAATATGATGAAATGATAAAAATATATCTCACCGTATGGTTAAAAGAGCATTTCAATAAGTAATAGAAAAAAATATTTTATTTTTATTCCTGGAACTGTTTCTCAATTTTACAGAAAACATAATTTTTTGAGTTGACACTTTTCGAATAAGTGTGTAATATGGAAAAAAAACTAGCACAGTGCAATCTCGATTATCCGAGCTAATTGGAACCGCTAGTACCTCGGATATCGGAAATCTTGATTAATAGAAATTGTGTATAAAAACTCGCCGTGCTCACGAATTTAGCATCTCTTAGAATAAAAAACAATAGGACGTTTTTTAAATGATAAAATAGACATATAAAGTTATGTTTCACTCAGGGCTGAAACTAAGGGGGGCAGAGGGGGCATGTGCCCCGGGCTCCAGAGCTAAGGGGCGCCAAATGAAAGATTATACCTTTGGAATCGATCATTTTCATCTGATGGACTGATGGCTTACATTATTATGAAACAGCCATTATAAATCAAATGTTACGTGAAAATGAAAGAGCAGGCGTAAAAAGTTTGAACTCTGATAAAAAAAAAAAAAAAATGGCCAATTTTTTTTTTTCCATTCTGACCAGAAAATCAGAGTTCAAACTTTTTACGGCTGCTTTTTCATCTTCACGTAACACTTCATTTATAATGGCTGTTTCATAATAATAGAAGCCACCAGTCCACCAGAAGAAAATAACCCGGTTAAAGCGGAAACTCGGATAATCGGAACTCTACTGTATAAGCAAACATTGTAAATAGCCGGTAATACATGCGAATTCTTTTATGTGAACGAACTATAATTGCAACAAACGTCACATTCAATTTACGTAATTCAGTATTACATATTTTAAATTTTAAAATAAGTCGGTCATTAGAAAATTAGTAAAATTCTCTTTGTAAATATACATTGAGGAAGATATGGGGGGGGGGGGGGGGGGCGCCAAAATTCGTGTTTGCCCCGGGCGCAAAAAAGGTTAGTTTCGGCCCTTTCACTTTTGACTTCTTTTTAATGTCGAGCGTCATTTTAAGGCCTTTGATGAATCCACCTTTGAACAAAAAGCCTCTTTTTGAGCTTTTTTACGTCTCCAATCACCTACTATGGTTTCACCAACTCCAAATTCCAGAGCAGTTTTTTTAATAGCCTCAACCTTTTTACCCATCGAAACAACAACATTTTCTCTGTTTAGATTCTGCATTTCAAAAATGAACGACTTATACTATTAGCGCGATGGTCAGATGTGAAATTATTAAAGAAAAGGTTCACAACAAAACAGGGGATTTGCGAAAGAAAGGGCAAATCCCCTGTTGGCAAGTCCCAGCAAACAGAAAAATGTCATGAAACCCAAATGTCTATTGTGAGAGTCAAGTGGGGAGGATGTACTAATTCTCTGGTAACTTAGTGTTCATAGAGCCACACGGGCACTATCGCTGGAAACAATGCATTGCTCGCTGTTGACTTCTCAAGGTGCAATGTTTCTTGGAAGTAGAGTGGTTTTGGGGCAGAAAAATTTTCAAGACTCATTCACACACACACAAAAAAAAAATCAGACTTTGTTATCGGCTCGGCTTACAGAAACCTCGATTAATAGAAGCTCGGTTAATCGAGGTTCTACTCTATCAGTAAATCCAGTGCCATCGCTACGTCTTTTTATTGGTGGGGGAGAGAACCTCAAATTGCCAAGTCAAATTTCAGTATTTGCCAACTCATTTTACAATTTTGCCAACTTACCACAGTTAGAAAATGTAATATATTTCTTATTTGTTAAAAGTTTAATAATATTCCTAATTAGTTTTGTAATTTTTGCCAAGTCTATCAGAAATAGAAAATATATTGTAGTTTTTATTAAAGTTAAAAAGAAATTTGACAACTAAGTTTGTAAATTTGCCAAGTGTAATAACATTCACGAATGTTTGCGGGGAGGATCCCCCCCACCCCCCTTAGCGAGGCCCCTGAGTAAATCAACCAATCTAAGGGGGCACGAAAAATTCAAAGAACTTGCTAGTCGGGGTCTGGCCGGAAGCAAAGTTTTGAGAGCGTAACATTTTACAGTCTCATTTAGCCTGCCACAGGTGAGAAATCTCCAAATATTTTCTTAACTCGCACAATTGTATACAAGTTGAAACAACAAAGGATTTGGCCAAATGCTTGGAAAACAGCAACAACATTTTAAAAACTAAAAAGAAAAAAATCCATTATAAATAAAAGATAAAGTGTATAATATTAAAAAAATATGCATTTATCAATTAATATTTTAATATTAATTTACGATCATACGCTGATAAATCGACATAGAAATCCTAAAAAATATAGTTAACATAATGCTTCACTTTTCTTTTCCTGTTGTGTTGCCCTATCTTTAAAAAAAAAGAGCAACAATTTTATATTTTTTAATAAATTCACTTGCTTGCCCTTTTTACTAAGCGTTAGCGTTAAGGCTGTTCTCAAGTCCAAAAGAGCAACTTTATGACATAAGTTTCACTTTATTTTTGTTCGGAATTGTATGAAATTAGCAGATGTTAATCGTGCTGTTTTTCCCGTTTATTTATTTATTTATTTATTTATTTATTTTTTGCAAACGCAATAGATTTTTCAGAAAATAGTGTCAAAGTGGAAGTTTTGAACCGTTTGTTCCACGCGAAAGGAGAAAGGGGGAAAACGTGTTTGTGACGTGATTATAATCGCTTCTAACTCAATAAGTAATTTATGGATCAAAAAATGGAAAACACAGTTCGATTCCAAATCGCTTCTATGGTCCAATTTTATATCTTTCCGTTAAAAAATGAGTTTGTAAATATGTCAAAACGTTTTGCGCTTGTTGAGCAGAGCAGTTGAGAACAGCCTTAACCCGAGAGAACTCGCTGCATGAGATTTTCTCTCACCGTCGTACTTTTTTTAAGGCTCTTATTTAAACCATTTTTCATTTTAATTAAAATTTAAAAATGTTATTTCAATTATTTTACCTATTTGTGAGTAAAAGTACTAAGCCGAGCAAAAAAAAAAAAAAAAAAAAATTATATATTAAGCGAATGTAAAGTAAAAGAAAAGCAACTGGGCACCGTGAGAGAAATTCTCACTAGCGAGTTCTCCCGGGTTAAAAGAGCAGTGAATTCAATAAGGTTGTGTCTACTTTCGCTTTTGTCTCCAAAGGAACTACTTTCTAACACATTTCTGAATTCATTTTTGTTCAGAAACACGTGAAATTGGCAGGTTTTCTTATTTAGAAACTATGTAATCGAAAGACGTTTTCCATTTTTCAGTAAATGTAGAATATCTTTCAGAAAATATTGTCAAAGTAGGCGTTTTGAATAGAATACCTGACGCAGCAGCTGGAGAAAGACGATCAGGAATCGCTTGTAACTCGATAAGTGATTTATTTATCAAAAAATGGAAAACTTGTTTCGATTTGAAATCTCTGTAATAGTCATCCAGCCAATTTTATACCTTAACGTTTTCGCGTTGTTGAGCAGGGGACTTGAGAACCGCTTTAATGTAACAGGCCCCTTCACCAAATTCCTTTTAATTAAACAGGGTCCCTTCACGCAATTCCCCTTAATAAAATAGGCGCCTTTACAAAATTCCATTCCATTATAGCATATACTCTTCATTCGTTATTTTTGTTTTGTTGGATTTTAAAATGTGCAATTTGCAAGCAAAACAAGTTCACTAGAAAAGGAAACTTCAGCAGAAGGACTTATGGAAGTTATTAACCCTCTCGCTGCGCAACCGGAGATTTTATCGGGATGCATTTTTTCCTCATAACTAACCCTCCTTGATTATTCCCACCAGTTATTTTTTTATTTTAAATTTTGCCTTATTTAATCGGAGCATCTTCACGATTAAATTAAATAAAAATTTTTGTTTTGAAAAACCGGTGACAAAAGAATAAAAATTTTATAAATACGCACTTTTTGAAGCTATATTGATAAAACAATTACGCCGCGAGAGGGTTAATTATACATGCTTGGTTCGAATTTGAGTAATTGAATTTCCTCTTTTGTTTAAAAAAATGTTATTTTTCGCAAAAATATAATAAATTTCGCAAAAAAAAAAAAAAAAAAAAAAATCATTTCACGAAATAGGCCCCAAGAAAAAGAAAAAAATCTACATGGATTTACAAGATGTTATTTTTCACAAAAATATAATAAATTTTTCGAAAATAATTTTTACGTTTCAGAAAACAACCCCCCCCCCCCCCCCCAAAAAAAAAAAAAAAAAAAAAAAAAAAACTGCATGGATGTACAAGATGTTATTTTTCACAAAAATATAATAAATTCGTAAAAATAATTTTTACGTTTCACATAGGTCCAGAGAGAGAGAGAAAGAAAAGATACCTGGTTGTATTTCAATGAATATTGGACTCCAATATAACCGATATTTATTTACTATTTGGGATCACATATTAGAATTTTGAGGCTCGGTCAAACACGAAGCCCTAAGCAAGAAATAAATAAATAAAAAACGCTGCATCAGCCAATATCTACTTACTACTTGGGATCACATACTAGTATTAGAATTTTGAGGCCCGATCAAACACGAAGCAATAGCTTAGTTCAGGTTACGTTTAATACAGGGTTGGCTTTTTGCCATACCAGTGGCAAAAACTGGTAATAGCCGGTAAAAACCGGCAGAAACTAAAAAATGTCTTTAATAGTTCTAGTAATTACTAAATGACATACATTTAAGTAAACTAAAAAATGGAACTCAAATGGAATCCATTTCATCATTGTAAAAACTTGATATAATAATTAATATTTAATAATTGACTGTAAAAAAATTGTTACATTTCAAGACTGAAATTTTTGAAACAAAGCAATTGAATTGGTTATTGTTGAAATTGTTCTGCATTTGAAATTTTAGCCTTGTAATCTTCTTGTAACTTTAACAAACTTTTCAGTTCATTGTTTGTAAATATATATTATTCTGTTTATATTAAATATAAAGAGTGTATATCAAATATTTATATGAAACTAGCTGGCCCGCCCGGTGTTGCTCGGGTAATAATATTCTTAAATGAACCTGAAATTTATATTAGTCGAGAGGGTGGCGATTTTAAGTAAGAATTAGATATTTAACAAAACTGTATCTGAACGAAACTCCGTTCAAAACCCCATCCGTAGATATATTAGTCGACGGGTGTGGTTTAAATTTTTTTACCCTCCCACCCTACCCCCTGTCTAAACTCGACGCCCCTGCCTTTAAAAAAATTATAGTCAACGAGTGTGGTTTAAATTTTTTTACCTCCCTCTAAATTCAACGCTCCTACCTTTAATTTTTTTTTTTTTTTTTTAATTGTTTAGGTTTAGAAACTGCATCAAAACTTGTCTTTTGTTATAGAAGACTACTGCAGAGTGCAAACGATGTAATATTTGATTTTGAATGGTGATAGTATTGTAAATAAATTGTACTTTGGTTAATATTTAATTGTTTTTCCTATGCGTTATCTATTGTATGTCATGTCAGTAATCACTTTTATGTCATTTTTCTGAGTTTCTGCCATGTGGTGGCGGAAATGCCATGCCGGTTTTAACCGGTTTCTACCAGTGGTTTTAACCACCTCGGCAGAAACTTGCCAACCCTGGTTTAATGTGGGCGATATTTTGTATTTACAGTTTTCAAGATAAGTACATTTCTTCGAATTCCCTAGGAGCCTTGCACCTTGCCTTGCATCTGCTTTGTCTGGTATACTCTTTTGTAATTTCAACTGGTTTTGAAAGGATATCCGGATATCCGTCCTCCCCACTACATCTTATCGTTGTCAAGGCATTAAAGGTATGTGTCTACCTTCGGGGTACTTTTTTTTCAAAAATATGAAATTTTTATGAAACACGTGTTTTTAGTTAAAACAGGGAATAAATACATGAATTCATATAAATTTTTAATGGAATTTTAATTAACTTTTCAAATTTAGGCAATATTTAGTCAAATTTTAGTAAAAAAATGCGTTTATGCCAAACCTTCTGTAACGAAATCTATTCAATATATATATATTTTTTTCAACAATATATTAGCAAACAACTTGCCTGGGTTATGAAGCAAAAGATTTACAATACCTCTTAAATTTATTAACATATACCAAATTTTGTATACAAAACATGATTAAATAAAAAAGCAATTTAACAAATTACAACGACCATTTGGAAAATGATTTATTCAAAGACTAAAATTTAAGACATAAAAAATCGCACGGAATTGATCATACATTACGTACGCCATGGATTAAACATTAACATTCCTGGACCCATCATGCACAAATTTTAAAAGAAATTCCAGTTTTACAATTTTCGGTACTGTAAATTTTTAAACTTCTACGGAGCTGGTCATACATTACGTACGCCATGGATTAAACATTAATATTCCTGGACCAATTTTAAATGAAATTTCATTTTTAAACTTCTAAACATCCCACAATATTACTTTTTATATCGTCGTATAGAGAGGGGAAAAAATGCATTTTTAAATGCAATTTGTTTGAAAGCTGTATCTTTTTCAATAAAAATAGCTCTTAAATTAATAAAAAAAAAAACTTACAAGCTGTATTTTACTTATACCAATAGATAAGTAGAACCTTGTGACAAAATTTTACTTCAATATCTTAAAAACGTTTTAAGAAATTATGTTTCTCGTAAACGTACACAATGAAAAACACAGTTTTCCAGAAAACGCAAATCAAGATTTTAATACAGCACAAAAAATGAAGTATAAAGTTTACAACTTTAAAATCCTCCTTATTTGTAGGTGTTTATATATTATGTATTTATGTATTAAAATGTACTGTTTACCTTTCTGTTGCTCTTTAAACGGTCTCTTCCGGTTTCAGAAAGTTCATTTCCGGTTTATATTTTGGGCTATAACTTTGCTTTTAATTATCGCTGAATCAGAAGTAAGGCATTTTTGGAATCCTAAATGTTTGAACTCCAATAATAATAATAAAAAAAAAATCAAAAGCTCTTTTCAAAAACAGGGATTTCAGGGTAGGCACATACCTTAAAACAGGCATGAGATTTTTCCGCGGATCCGCGTTTTTCAGCTTTTTTTTGTCATTTTTGAATTTCCGTTTTTTTTTCCGATTTTCCGATTTTTTTCAAATTTTCGCTTTTTTGCCATTTTTTCGATTTTTAATTTCTCATTTTTCAAGAATTTATTTCGTGCAGACGTACGTTTTTTATTCGTTTAAATAAAAAAAGAATCATGAAATGATTTTAATCCGCATCAAAATATGCTTATATTTCAACACTTCAACTACGAGAAGTCTTTTATCGCGTGCAGTGGTTATCCTATTTCATCGTGATCGCTGAACCAGGGATGATTCTGTTCCAAAAAGTCCAAGAATTACGGCAGTCATTTCCGAAAATGAAAAAAAAAAAATCGGTCATAAATCTGAAAATTCGGACACAAAATGTATCGCGAATTTAGACAAATGGTCATAAGAAAAAATCAATTACGTCAATCGTTCAAAGAAAAATCGCCAATTTCGTCAAAGGATCGCGAAAAAACGGCAATTTTTGTCAAAGATCACTAAAGCACGACAATTTTGTCAAAAGATCGCGAAAAAACGGCAATTTTTGTCAAATGATCGCGAAAAAACGGTAATTTTTGTCAAATGATCGCGAAAAAACGGCAATTTCTGTCAAAAGATCGCGAAAAAACGGCAATTTCTGTCAAAAGATCGCGAAAAAACGGCAATTTTTGTCAAAGGATCGCGAAAAAACGGTAATTTTGTCAAAGTATCGCGAAAAAACGGCAATTTCCGTCAAAATATAGCAAAAAAGGCAATATTCGTCAAAAGATTGCGAAAAAGGGCAATTTCCGTGAAAGAAATCGCGAAAAAACGGCAATTTTTGTCAAAAGATAGCGGAAAAGAATTTCCGTCAAACGATCGCGAAAACACGACAATTTCCGTCAAACGATCGCGAAAACACGACAAATTTCGTCAAAAGATCGTGGAAAAACGGCAATTTCCGTCAAAAGATCGCGAAAAAAAAACGGCAATTTCCGTCAAAAGATCGTCAAAAAACGGCAATTTCCGTCAAAAGATCGCGAGAAAACGGCAATTCCCGTCAAAAGATCACAAAAAAGGCAATTTCCGTCAAAAGATCGCGGAAAAACGGCAATTTCATCAAAAGATCTCTAAAAAATGGCAAATTTCGTGTAAAGATCACACAAAAAATGCAAATTTCACATTAATGTTCTGTATCTTGGTAAAATAAACTTTTCATTAGAGTAAATAAATAATTTCTGCCTAATTCGTGTTCATAATTTATTTTTAATTTACGCAAAGCTAAATTGTATGTAAATTATATATTAATAGCAATTATATTTGTTGAGCTTGAAATTCATAATTGTCATTGTTCAAACGTCGTTCGTGCAGTTTTCAGCTTTTTAGGTAGCTTTCATTACAAAAAGCTACCTATTGCAGCCGTTCGGAGGAAAGCGATTTCAAAAAATTTTGGTATATTTTCATCGATCATGACCCCCAGACCCCGAAACCACCCTCCGTTCAAAAGTTGATATATATATATATATATATATCCATATATATATATCTCAGTCAGATATATATATATATCTGACCTTTGTCATACTGTAACTCTCGAATTTATGAACCGATTTGGATGTAATTCGGTATGTACATAGTACATACCAATGTCTCGACGGAGTTCGTTGGCCAGCTTCATCCGCCATTTTGTTTCAAAATGGCGGCCATTTAAAAATTTTTAAAAAATTTTAAATTTGAAATGTGGTACCAAAGAATTGAAAATGGAAAAATGTTTTTCCTTATGTATTTGACTTTTATACAAAGATTCCGGAGCAGTTTTTGTTTCGTCTATATCTTAAAAAATGGCTGAGTTATAGCATTTTCAATTTCTAGCGTGGCTGACATTTTGAAACGTCCTGAATTTTGTCACGCGATAAAAGGCGTATTTGTGAACCGATTTGGATGTAACTTCGTTTGTACATAGTACATACCAATGTCTCGACCGAGTTCGTTGGCCAGCTTCATCCGCTATCTTGTTTCAAAATGGCAGCCATTTAAATTTTTAAGAAAAATTTAAATTTGAAATGTGGTACCAAAAAATTGAAAATTGAAAAAATATTTTTTTCTTATGTATTTGACCTTGATACAAAGATTCGGGAGCAGTTTTTGTTTCGTCTATATCTTAAAAAATGGCTGAGTTATAGCATTTTGAATTTCTAGCATGGCTGATATTTTGAAACGTCCTGATATTTGTCACGTGATAACAGGCGTATTTATGAATCGATTTGGATGTACCTTGGTGTGTACATAGTACATACAAATATCTCGACCGAGTTTGTTGGCCAGCTTCATCCGCCATCTTGTTTCAAAATGGCGGCCATTTAAGAAAATTTAAAAAAATTAAAATTTAAAATGAGATACCAAAAAATTAGAAAATGAAAAAGATTTTTTTTGTATGTGTTTGACCTTAATACAAAGATTCCGGAACAGTTTTCTTTTCGTCCATATCTAAAAAAATGGCTGAGTTATAGCATTTTGAATTTCTATTCTGGCTGACACTTTAAAACGACCTGATTTTTGTCACGCGATAACAAGCGTATTTATGAACCAATTTGGATGTTACTTGGTCTGTACATAGTACATACCAATGTCTCGACCGAGTTCGTAGGCCAGCTTCATTCGCCATCTTGTTTCAAAAGGGTTGCCATTTAAAAAAAATTAAATTTAAAATTTAAAATGAGGTATTAAAAAATTGGAAAATGAAAAAGAATTTTTTATGTGTTTGGCGTTGATACAAAGATTCCGGAGCAGATTTTGTTTCTGAAAATTTGTTCTTTTGTTTATATCTTAAAAAATGGTTGGATTACAGCACTTTGAATTTCTAGTATGGCTAACATTTTGAAACGATCTTGTATTTGTCACACGATAACACACGTATTCGCCTATTTCCATGTAAGAAGGCATGTGAATAGTATACCTATACATCAACATCTCAGCCAAATATAAGTTACTTTAAATAAAAGCAGCTTGGATAAAGCTGACTAATTTCGCGAATTTCTCATTCATAATGATTTAGTATTGATAAAAATTAGTATTGAATCTCCTATATTCGGTTTCCACTAAATCGAGCTTCTTGTGTTTGAATAATATAAGTTGGCATTTTTAAAATAAGGAATTTGAAAGCTACCTCTTCCTCCCGGCACTGGCCGGAAGGACTTTTTGGTTTTTGATCAATCTCATCCCTGCTTAAAAATACATGCCACGTTACCTGTTTTTCCCATTGCTATAATCTGGCAAAGAAGGAAACTTTCCATAGATATTAACGTGGTTGCCTACGTTCGAAGCACTTTTTTTGAAAAAACTTTGCAAAGAAACATTGTATTCACATTTTTTTGACAGTTTTAATAAAAATTTATAATTTACCTTTAAAATTCCATATACAGTAAAGCATCGTTTATATGTTTCTCATTTATACGTCTTTTACATTTATACGACGTTTCAGCGTGGTCCCGATTCATCCCAGTGTTGTAATGTTTCGTTTATGCGAGGCATAACTTCGGTTATACATCGTTTCTTTCATGCCGTAACCAATTTTCCCAGAATTTTTTGTCCTAGCGTCGTTCTTCTTTTTCTTTTCGACCTAGCAATATTTGGGGAAAGATGAAAGATAAAGAACGTGTGTGACTGCTACGGGGTTTATTTCAAGCACGTGGAACCCAGGGCTAAAGAAGATAGCCCTGCGTGGAACCTCCGGAGGGTTAGGACGAAAAGAATAGACACTGGGTGGTTGGACTGCATTAACGGGAAACTTTTGTCTCACAATACTAGCGAGAAAAATTTCTAGAAACACAACTCCATACATAATGCTTTGCTAATTCTCAAAGGCACGTCAGAAGAGGATTAAATATTATTTTAATTGAAATCTGCTTTCTGCTTGTACAGTCGTGGAAAAAAAAAAGTAAACACCCCCTACTATCTCTGCAAAAAAAATATCCTAGAAGAAAGTTACTGGTACCGCACGATTGGTAATAAAGTCTACATTGAAATGACGTATATAAAATTTGCTTAGAGGGCCATCTACACATTAAAACGAACCATAACTTTGTTTTTTTCTTTTTTTCAATAGCAGCACATAATTCTGACAGCATAAATGAACTCTACACCCTTCAATTAGCCTTAAAACGAAATTTTATTCAATTCGTACGGTAAGTTTCCGAGAAATTAATTATTTTAAAACGAGCATATTTTAGAGGCTGTATTCAAATTGAAGTTCCATATTCGATTGTTGACCGAGAGAGCTTCCTTCTTGATCAAGACATCTTAAGCACTACTCAAGCAGCCATTGATGACCGCTAGATTACAGAATTGCATAAGAAATTTCAAAATATCTAGTCACTTCTATCATAAACGGCCCCTTACACCATCATTTTGCCGTCTTTTAAGCATAATTTGAAAACTACTTGGAAGAAAAATGTGAAAATTTTTATTTCCATAAAGCAGGACTTAATAAATCTAAATTCACCAAAAAAAATTGTAGGTTGCAATTCATAATTTTTTCGAATATTAATTTCGTAATTCATATCATAAAGGTATAAAAATTGCAAATCCAACGTATTTATGTTTGTGTATTTTAGTATTATTGTTACACAAAAAATTAGCACATTAGGAGTTTAATTTCAGGAGATATTAATAAAAATATGAAAATGTAATTTAGCATTAGAAGCAGTAAATTTTGAATGTTTATAATTCAAAAACTTATCATTCAAATGACTTGAAACTTGTTGTCTAGGCATAGTTTGAACCGAAGATTTGAAATATCTTGTTAAAATTGGGTATTGCCACTGAAAAAAATTAAGTTTAGGTTCATTTTAATATGTAGATGCCCCCTAAGCAAATTTTATATACATAATTTAAAAGTAGACTTTATTTCCAATCGTTTGGTACTAGTAACTTTCTTCTACGATAGTTTGTTGAGGAGTTAGTAGGGGGTGTTTACTTTTTTTTTTCCACGACTGTACGTTCGATTGCAGCATTATATTTCTGCAGTAAAACATTTTACACATTAGGCGACTTCAATTTCGATTGCACGTCTTTCTCAGTTATACGTTGTTTCAGAACGGTCCCCTGAAAGACGCATAATCAGTGCTTTACTGTATTTTCCTACAAATTTAAAAAATGTTAAATATGTATGAAAATTGGAAGAAATTTTTCAAAAACTTGAATAATGCTACATGGAAAAACAAATAAACTTATTAAAAAAACAACAACAACAGAAAAAAAACAACATCTAGTGCACCTACTACAAGTTAAATGGTATTTTAGTAAAGAAACATTTTAGAGACGATCGATGAGTCAATTATAAGATTTGCAACAGTTTTACCATGTTTTTGTAGGAATAACAGACCATAATTTTGAAAAGTCATGCAATTAAAATACTTTTTGTAGATGCACTAGACAACACTATATAGACAAAGCCCACAAAGTTTTGTGGAAGAATGATAATAATATTTTTATTTATAATTTTTTAAGTAAGTTTTTTGTGTAAAAATCAATTTTGAGAAAAATGCATTTAAACGTTAATTTAGTTTATTTTAACTATAAATAATCGATTCACTTCCCTTCTAAACATGCTAGGAACAAAAACAAATCAATTTTAGAATAGTAAAAAGTTGTATATTTTGAAATGGAATAATAAAAACAAAATCGATAATTTTTGCGTAAATGCTCATTTCAACGTAGGCAACGTTACGTGGGGCAAAATATCACAGGACTCGTAAGGTTGTTCTCAAATCCAAAAGGGCAACTTTATGACATAAGTTTTAATTTATTTTTGTTCGGAAATGCATGAAACTAGCAAGTGTTGTTGTTCAGAAACTATGTAATCAAGCTGTTTTTTTTTTTTTTTTTTTTTTTTTTTTTTTTTTTTTTTTTTTCAAATGCAATAGATCTTTCAGAAAATAGTGTTAAAGGTGTTGTTTTGAACCGAATTTCTGCGCGAAAAAAGAAGACCATTCAAGAAAGTCTGAAAAACGTGTTTGTCGCTTGATCAAAATTGCTTAGAACATAATAGGTACTGTAGTAATTTATTGATCAAAAATGGAAAACACAGCACGATTCCTAATCGCTTCCATGGTCAGGCTTTCCAATTTTATATGTTTCCGTTAAAAAGGGAATTTAAATGTGTCAAAACATTTTGCGCTTGTTGAGCAGAGCAGTTGAGAACAGCCTTAATAGTTTGCAGAATCAATAATGACTACCTTATAAAGACAGAGAAAAAACGCTAGTCCAGCATATTGCAAGCAGTATCAACAAAAGATGTCATAACCTCACCGCGATAACAAATCAGAACAAAAACAGACTTCACGGCCTTAAATGCATGTTATCACACGTAAGTAACGCATAATTGTTCACCAAAAAACCAAAGAAAAGAGAGCATCAAATGGCAACAAAAAGATCATGTAACTCCTGAGTTAAAATAAAATTAGACCAATCCCAAAACAGCTGTAACCAGTACCTAGCTATCTATTTATATTATAAAGAATAAACCACAGACTTCTAATATAAGAAGTCTGTGGAATAAGCCTGTCTGTGCATAATGCTGACGTTCTTTTGACGGTGCAACAGCAGACTATTAAATTTAACATTTATTAATTTTTATTCCAATTTTTAAAATTTCTAAATACTGCACATTTTTAATTGTTACACCGTTGAATAGGGAAGAAAATGTACCAACAAATGCAATTTGTTTGAAAACTGTGTCGCAATTTACTCAATTTTTATTGTTTTTAAAATAATTTTCAAGTATGAGTATTTTTTTCAAATCTATGTAGCTCAACATTTGTTTCCAGCTTATATTTTATAACGAAATTAAAACATCCAACAGTGAATAAATAAAATATAATTAAAACACCGGTTTAAGACATATAATTGAATTTAGAGCTTAAACCACTGAAATGAAAAGAATCAAAATGGCTGATTCTAAATACCGTTTTTTCTTCTGGGGGGGGGGGGGGGGGGTCTTCAGATGTCAACTCCTGACCGGCGGCCAATAACAAAATATCGCTTTTAATACGTTTCGAAACTTTATTTCAACACATTATTGCTATTTTTCATATAAATATGATTTTTAGTATTGTTAGTGGGCAGGGGTGGGGAATTTCTAGAAAATATTACCAGGATTAAGGATTTATTTCACCAGCCAATAAAATGCAACGTACAGTTGAAAATTTTTATGACAAAATTTACGCAACTCAAAAATAGTTGGTTACGATTACTATAAACCATTTTCATATATTTTTTTCCCTGTAAAATTAAGAAATATAAACAAGGGATGAAAGTTTCTCTCTAACGTTGTCACCGCCGCCGGTTTTGAATTTTTTGTGACCGGAAGTCTTTCTTCGTTAATATTAAGAAAAATATTGCACACAAAAATATGAAAATCGTGGTATTATAGAGAAATGTTTGATAAACGCGCTGATGCAGACAGGTTTCAAATCGAAGAATTATTTTAAGAGATATTTAATGCTAAAGTTGGACAAAATCGTTCCATTAAAAAAGTTTTATAGGAGAAAAAACTATACATGGGAATTTAAACATTTTTAGATCATATTATGCATTAGAATTTCCCGGCGTGCAGAGTGCATTTATTTCTTTCATTTGACTCTTTTTTTTTTGAGGTTTTATTTCTATTTTAAATTCAAATTTTCAGCATTTCGAGAAATATTTTTTACATATTTTAGAAAATGGTATTAATTTAAACTGTAGCCAACTGTATAAACAGCGAAAACAATAATGTTTGCTTCAAATTAAAAAATTATTTACACGTGACTATTATAAACAGAAAATATAAAAAGCAGGAACTCGTTAAAAATTACGTAGTAAAAACTATATTTACACGTGAATTTTAAAAGAGAAAGAACATTGTAAAATAATAAATTCATTAACATGCGTGAGAAATCTTAAATAGGATAAATTGCGTCACATTACACTTATTAAGTAAAATGAACAAAAAATAATATTGCAAAACAGTTTAAATTTAAAAATTGCGCGAGACATTTATTTGATATTTTGAGATGATCTTTATGACTATTTTTGTTAGGACAGCGTAAATAATATTTCATTTCTAACAAAAGTATTTTCACGTGAATATTAAAAAGAGAAAAGAACAGTTTGGTGAAAATTACGTCATATTAAAAACGATACATTTAAAATGTCTTATTTAAAAAAACTTTCTTTTCGCTTTGTTAAAAAATACCGGGAGACAAAGACTCTGTTTACTTAATTCATTTTATATTAGCTTATTTTGAAATGTTTAACTGATTTTATTTAATCAAAGACGGAAACAGCCATTGTTTCTTTTAATAGCAGCTGATTTGACCTTAAAATTCCCCAATCAAAGGGAAATGAATAGAAACCCGTTTATAGGGAGATCGCCACTGTTTTTTAAATTATAATTCAATCTTCCGAAATCTTTTTAAAGCCAGTCAAATTAGCATGCTTTTAGAGTCTGCGGTGTCTGAACTGTGTGACGAGCGTAGCTCGCAGGGGGCAGAGCCCCCTAGTAATATAAAATAAAACTTAGTACCATGTTTACATCGCAGTAATTAGGAAAGTTGAAAAATATAGCTAACAACTAAAAAAAAAAAAATTCCGCATATCTCTATAGTGGTAACCGGAAGAAACATGACAGGAAAAAAAGGGACAGAAAAAACAAGAGTGGAAATAACATAACAAGGAAAAAACGTGACCGGAAAAAGCGGAACCGTTTGGTGTTGCTTGTACTTTGTCCAGTATGGAGCTGTTACAACACAGCCAGGCGAATACAAATATTTTAAGTCAATGTCTACAAATCCGAATTTTGAAAAATTATGTGATTATTCGCATACGAGAGTCAGGACACTCGGTAAGGGGGGACGCAAGGGAGCCCCCCCCCCCCCCCAAAAAAAAAAACGTTCGCGAATGCTTTTACACTTGGCAAATTTACAAATTTAGTTGGCAAATTTGTTTAAGACTTTATTCGACATCGACGAAAAGTATTTGCATTCGCGTATGTCAAATTTCAAGTAGTGATGAATACGTGCAATATCGTACGCGAATATTCTCACTTTTTTACACTATTGCTAATAGCATTCAGAAATATTTACAGCAAATATTCGCCTACGGGAATAATATAAATCAGACATTTGTTACCTTGCTAGTTTTTAGCACTTATTTATCAGTAAATTCAATATTTATCAATAAGTTCAATATCTATCAATTCCTTGTCACGTTTTTTCCTTGTCACCTTTTTTCTGTTCTTGTTTTTTCTGTCACGTTTTTTCCGGTCACTTTTTTTCCAAGATTCCTCTATAGCTTGCAGTTTTCAGTCTACCTAAAAATTCACTTGCCTTTGGCGATTAAAATGATGCATTTACCTACCCCGGTTAGTGGGCATTCTAAAAAATATATACAATTGGACCTCGTTATCCCGGACACCCGGTTTTCACGTCACTCCGCTTATTGCGTCAGTTTTTCTAAGTCCCGATTTCTGTATATGATTGTAATATAAATAAACTCCGAATTTTACATCGTTGAATAATTTTCAACTACGGATATCCCGACAGTTGAGGAAAATTGACAATTTTTCATAATCCATCGGAAATTAAGCGGTGAGAAATGTCTTAGCCAAACTTTTCACAAAAGTGTCTAAAATACCCATTAGATAAATAAAAAAATTTATTCCAATTCTTTATCTGAGTAAATAAACCCACACACTATGAATGACCCACTTAAGCTCCGCTTCAGATAGACGTTTCAGTCTACTCGCGGTCTTTTTTTTCTGGCAAGGTGGCGATTTCTTGCGGTTACACGGCGTTTTTCATCCTACTAAAACCGAAGCATTGCATTGCATTGAAAAGGTCAGAAATTATCTAACATCCATTTCTGAAACAACGAATATTAATTACAATTCATTGTATAATATTGAAAAAAGAATTGTAGGAAGCACATCTAAGGACAAGCAAACCTTAATTCATCAATATTCCATATAACAATTAACAAGTAATGTAAAAATTTTGTTTTTAAAGTCAATTCCTACTTAGGTCACGAAAGAAAAATTTAATATAATCCCTTAAGTTAATATTAGTTTTTGTTGCATTAAAATATCTCAATTTGTTGATTTTCTATAAGCAAGTAGGTTTACAATGGAATTCTATGGGAATTTGGCGAAATATTAGAAATATCGCCAAGTTGGCGTAACTTTTGGCGACTTATTTTGGACGCCAAATTTGGCGATATATCGCCAAGTTGGCGACAAACTTGGCGGTATTTGGCGACAGAACAGGGTCCCCCCTATGATAACCCCTTATTAAAAATACTTTCATTTACCTTCGATAACCAATGGCCGCCATTTTGTTTCCCATGCAAAACTAAAATTAATTAATTAAAATTTAATTAATTAATTATTATTTGAAAAAACTGTATTAGCATCAATTGTCATCCAGTACAAGTTCAAAAAAAATTATTTCAACTTGATAGGATGAATAATGAGTATTTTATTAACGATTGAAAATTGAACAAGATAAATATATAAATAAATAAATATATAAATAAACAAATATAGGGAGAGTGTGAACTAATAGTAGGAATTGAAAAAATGTCACCATAAATCTGATTTTTATTATTTTCAATTCTGTTTTTGTGTTTATTTTGTTTAATAATAATGTTTTGTTGCTTAAAACAGCAAGAAGAGTTATGAATTTAAAATTGTCATTAATTAATTAAAAATACAGCTTATTATAAACATATTTTTCTCCAACTCAGGTTACCGCGACACTCCGCTTTTTGGTGACATTTTTTCTGGTCATTAGAGTGTCGGGATAATGAGGTTCGACTCTATATGAAATGTAAAAAAATCTATCAGAGTTTGTATTAAAAAGAAAATAAAAAACTATAAAACCGTGCGAAGCTTTCTCGCCGCAATCTTTAGTATTCACTGATACGTTTTTTCATTAATTTTATGTTTAAAAAATGTGTCAGAAAGTTTCGCGTTGTTGGGTAAAGAATTTGAGGACCGTCTTAAGGTTGTCTTCAAATACAGGGGAGCTACATTTTTAACAGATTTTCTAAATTCGTTTTTATTTGGAAACACATGAAAGTGCCAGGGTTTCTTACCCAGAAACTATGAGATCGAATAGCGTTTTTCATTTTTGGATAAAGGCAGAAGATATTTCAGAAAATACTGTCAAAGTTGACGATTTGAATCGAATTTTTGGACACCACGGTGCGAGAAAGGAGAAAAAACAGCTGTCACTTGACATCAATCGTTCAAAACTCAATAAGTAGTAGTTTCGCTTTGTTGAGTAACGAATTTTAGAACCATCTTAGTCTTAATGTTGTCAGCAAATCGAAAGAAACTAATTTCTAACACATTTCTGAATTCAATTTTGCTCGAAAACGCATGAAATTGGCAGGTGTTGTTATTAAGAAATTATGTGATCGTTGCGTTTTTCATGTTTTAATAAAGGCAAAAGATCTTTCACAATATACATTCAAAGTTGGCGTTTTGAACTGAATTTTCGGTGCGACGAGACAGGAAAGTACAAAAACTTGACGTCATGTGACAAAAATAGCTTTCAATTCGATAATTCATTTATCAAAAGATGGAAAACACCATTCGATTCCTAATAGCTTCAATAATCATTTCTTCCAATTTTATGCTATTACGTTTAAAAATGAGTCAAAAAGTTTCGCACGGAATTTGAGAACCATCCAGGCATAAGATTCTTCCGCGGATCCGCGGTTTTCCGCTTTTTAGTCATTTTTGAATTTCCATTTTTTTTTTTTTTTTTTTTTTTTTTTTTTTTTTTTTTTTTGCCATTTTTTTCGATTTTTAATTTATCATTTTTCAAGAATTTATTTCGTGCAGACATCCGTTTTTTATTCGTTTAAATTAAAAAAAAAAGTCATAAAATGATTTTAATCCGCATCAAAATATGCTTATATTTCAACACTTGAACTACGAGAAGTAATTTATCGCGCGCGGTGGTTATCCTATTTCATCGCGATCGCTGAACCAGGGATGATTCTGTTCCGAAAGTCCGAAGAATTACGGCAGTGATTTCCGAAAATTAAAAAAAAAATCGGTCATAAATCTGAAAATTCGGACATATATCGCGAATTTAGACAAATGGTCAGAAAAAAAAAATCAATTTCGTCAAAGGATCGGGAAAAAACGTCAATTTTCGTCAAAAGATCACGAAAAAAATGACAATTTTTGTCAAAAGATCGCGAAAAAACGGCAATTTTCGTCAAAAGATCGCGAAATAAACGGCAATTTTCCTCAAGAGATCGCGAAATTAAAGGCAATTTTCCTCAGAAGATCGCGAAAAACGACAATTTTCCTCAAAAGATCCCGAAATAAACAGCAATTTTCATCAAAAGATCGCGATAAAATAGCAATTTTCTTCAAAAGATCGCGAAAAAACGGCAATTTTCGTCAAAAGATCGCGAAAAACGGCAATTTTCGTCAAAAGATCGCGAAAAAGCGACAATTTTCGTCAAAAGATCGCAAAAAAACGACAAATTTCACATTAATGTTCTGTATCTTGGTAAAATAAACTTTTCATTAGAGTAAGTAAATATATAATTTCTGCCTAATTCGTGTTAATTATTTCTTTTTAATTTACACAAAGCTAAATTGTGTGTAAATTACATATATTAATAGCAATTATATTTGTTGCGCTTGAAATTCATAACTGTCATTGTTCAAACGTCGTTCGCGCTGTTTTCAGCTTTTTTGCTTTTTGGTCAATCTCATCCCTGGAACCATCATAACACAGGATTTCCAGTGATATAGAATATCTGAAAAGTCAAGGAATTTCAAAGTAGTCAAATTTAAAAATATATAGGGAAAACGTATATGTTTTATGATTATATAGGAAATAATTTACAATTATTTTCTAAAAACTCATGGGAAGGTCTGTGGAAAAAAAAGAAAAATGACGCGAAATTCGTCAAATGTGTTCTCGGCAAAAAATCGCGAAATTCGTCAAATGGATTTTCGGGGGGAGGGGGAAGTATCGCGAAATACGTCAAACGACCACATAATAATCCGCAAAATTCGAAGAGCGATCGCTGAAAAAATTGCTAATTTTGTCAATGTATTGGGAAATAAACAACGAATTTCTTTGCATGCCTGTTTCGTCCTGGAATTTTTTTAGATTTGGTCTGTCAAAGTCAAGGAAATTGCATGTTTTGCTCGGAATCCTGTAACGTGTTTGAAATAACATGTATGTAAGGCAAATTGACAATGAAGATTTGAAGATTTTGTATCGTATGCCTGTACACGAACAAAATGAACGCTATCATATATATTAAAACACAAACCTATTTCTGTGAGTATCGATTTTTCGTGCATATGCGCATGCGCCAAAATTCTTTTTCGGACTTCTTCAATTTAGAGGAAAGTAGAATGAGTTCCTGGTGACGGAGAGGACTAAGGCACACGTTTAAACGTTTAAAGCACTGATTTTTTTTTTTTTTTTTTTTTTTTTTTTTTTTTTTTTTTTGTGGAGGACGCAGGTTCGAATCCAACGCTCGGCAAAACAACTTCTGTGACATTTTTGGCGATAATTTATTTCAATAATGCCATATTTTATTAGGAAGAGAAGTTATATGATTTTTATTTTATTATTAGTATTATTTGAATGCTTTATAATTAGTAAAATGTAACACTGAACAATATTAAAAGAAATAATAATGATAATTTAATATTTAAAATATTTTGCATGTAATTATCAATTAAATAAATTGAGCTGATCTACAATTTTTGTTATATTTTCTGCCCTTTATCAAGAATATATAGATGTGTGTATGTCAGAAAGAAAAGTTTATCTTTCTTTTACGTAAAAAATAAAAGGTAAAGAAAGAAAAATATTCATATAAGAGCTATAAAAGAAATTACCTTGATATCCATGATTTAATATATTTTTTTAAAGCATAAAAATGTAAAATGAAATTCAAGTAATAAAATATATATTATACATTGTTAGCTGCATCCAGTTTCAAATTTAGGGTTTTAGAGAATGAGACTGATAAAAATAAAATTCATGGCAGCTTTTAAAGGTCATGCAGTTAATAATAATAATAATAATAAATATGGTTTTTTATTGGAAAAAAATGAGACCGTTATATGTAAAAATAAATGCTCTACCCAATATTTTTAATTACATTTCTGATAAAAAGCAAGCGAAATTGGTTGTAAATTATAAACTTAAAATTCTTTGACTTCATTGAATAGGTTTGGATGACAGCATCATCTAATGTCTTAAAGAAATGGGAATCAATTATGCAATATAGAAATTTGTCACAATTTTAATGATTAATTAAAAACAACTAATTAAAAAATCAAGAATTTTTCAATTAAGGCTATTTTTAACTGCTCAGCTCAACAAGCGCAAAACGTTTTGACATATTTACAAATTTATTTTTTAACGGAGAGATATAAAATTGGAAAGCCTGGCCATGGAAGCGATTAAAAATTGAACTGTTTTTTCCCCTTTTGGATCAATCAATTACCTATTGAGTTATAAGCAAATTCGATCACGTGACAAACACGTTTTTCGCCCGCTCTTGAGTGCTTTTTCTACCTTCACGCGGAAATTCGGTTCAAAACGCCCACTTTGACACAATTTTCTGAAAGATCTATTACGTTTGCAAAAAAAAATGAAAAAAACAGCTCAATTACATAGTTTCTGAACAACAACACCAGCTAGTTTCATGCATTTTCGAACAAAAATAAATTAAAACTTATGTCAGAAAGTTGCCCTTTTGGATTTGAGAACACCCTGTAATTGAGCTATTTTTTCCGTTTTTTTGCAAACACAATAGATCTTTTAGAAAATAGCGTCCAAGTTGACGTTTTGAACCGAAGTTCCCGAAGAAAGCAGAAAAATCAGTCCGTGAAGGGCGAAAATCGTGTTTGCCACGTGATCGTAAAGCTTATAACTCAATAGGTAATTGATTGATCCAAAAAGGGAAAAAACAGTTCAATTTTTAATCGCTTCCATGGCCAGGCTTTCCAATTTTATATCTTTCCGCTAAAAAATGAGTATGTAAATGTGTCAAAACGTTCTGCGCTTGTTGAGCAGAGCAGTTAAGAACAGCTTTAAAGCATTCAAGTTATTTACCGTCAAATGTTGACGGGTACCTCTAGTATGCATTATATATATTGATTTTCTTTATTTTAGGTACAAACTTTTGCTATAGAAGATAAAGACATGACAATACCTGAGGAGTTTCTTCTTCTTATGATTGAAGACGTCGTATACAATGAACTCAACCTCAAGCTCAACACGCTCATGGAAGACGACAACGATTGTCTTGATGAGTTCGGAGTTGACAGCTACCTTCCAGGTTATATTATACCGCCTCAGCACTTAAATACGGAATATATTAGACAAACACTTCTCGACAACAGCAATGATAGTTTGTGCACGGAAATGTGGCTCACATATTGTAAGGACTTAGCTCTAGAAGACACGTTACGTGGCTTAGAACACGATCATTGTTATCCAAACACTTCCCAGTATAATGGATTAGTCGGTTTACCAAAATCAAGTGTTAATAATAATGTCATCACATCTAATACAATAACTAAGTCTTCTCCGTCATTATATTTGATGGGATTTGAAGATGAGACTGAATCTAATGACATGGACTGTGATACTTTTAACCAAACTTCGTCTTCATATACAAAAGAATCTTCAGATGTGACTGAATCTAATATTATGGACTGTGATACTTTTAACCAAACTTCGTCTTCACATGCTATAGATTCTACAGATGTGACTGAATCTTATATTATGGACTTTGATGCTGTTAGCCAAATTACAGCCATCCTTGAAGAACTTGTATATGAACTTTGTTACAGGCTACCGTATGATATAAGAACTGTACCTCATTTTGCACGATATCTCATTAAATCTTCAGATGGGACTGAATCGTATGACCTGGACTATGATAAGTTTTTTCAAGAGAGTTTTTCTAACGACGATTTGACACAAAAATTGCTAGATGTGCTGCTTAATAAGATAAATGAGAAAGTGAGTTCATTACATATGGATTCAGGAGATACTCCCGTCGGTAAGTTTGAAAACGTACAGTAGTGGGGGGAAAAAGTAAACACCCCTTACTAACTTTGAAAAAAAAAATATCGTAGAAGAAAGTTACTGGTACCCCACGATTAGTAATAAAGTCTACTTTTAAATGATGTATATAAAATTTGCTTAGGGGGCCATCTACATATTGCAACGAACCACAACTTTGTTTTTTTCAATAGCAGTACACAATTCTGACAAAATAAATGAACACTACACCCTTCAATTAGCCTAAAAACAAATTTTTATGCAATTCGTACGATAAGTTTCCGAGAATTAATTATTTTAAAACGAGCGTCTTTTAGGACTGTATCCAAATTGATGTTCGGTACTCGATTGTTGACCCAGAGAGCCCAAAAGTATTTTAAGATTATTATTATTATTAAGATTATTTCTTGATCAAAGTATCTTAAGCGCTACTCAAGCAGTCATTAAAGACTGCTAGATTACAGGATAGCATGAGAAATTTCAAAATATCTGGTCACTTTTATCATAGACGGCCCCTTAAACCATCATTTTGCTGTTTTTTAAGCATAATTTGAAAACTACTTGGAAGAAAAATGTGAAATTTTGGATTTCCATAAAGCAGGACCTAATAAATCTAAATCCATAAAAAAATTGTAGGTTGCAATTCATAATTTTTTTTTAATATTAATTTCATAATTCATATCATAAAATTGTAAAAATTGCAAATTAAACGTATTTATGTTTGGGTATTTTCGTATTATTGCTGCACAAAAAATTAGTACATATGGAGTATAATTTTAGGAGATATTACTAAAAAAATGAAAATGTAATTTAACATTACAATCATTATTTTTTTAATGTTTATAATTCAAAAACTTATCATACACATGACTTGAAACTTGTTGTCTAGGCATAGTTTGAACCGAAGATTTGAAATATCTTGTTAAAAAATTGATTGAAAAAATTTAAGTTTTGGTTCGTTGTAATATGCAGATGGCCCTCTAAGCAAATTTTATATATATCATTTAAAAGTAGACTTTATTTTGAATCGTTCGATACCAGTAACTTTCTTCTACGATAATTTCTTGAGGAGTTTGTGAGCTGGGGATGTTTACTTTTTTTTTTCCACGACTGTACATTTCTATATATCGCAACTCTTTAGCTGGAATCTCTCTCGCTTTAGTTTAAATATTTCAAAATTTAATATTACCAGAAATTTTAACATTCACCACTTATCTAATTATTAGGGATTAATTCGGGTGCACATATTTCGCAAGAATATTGATCTTAAATTAACTTAGCTAAAATGTTTAATTTTTTTCATATAGCTAAAAATTTTTTTGTTTATTATAATCCTATTTTATACACTATAAACGTAAAAGCGCTTTTTAATACCAGAAAATGCAGAAAATTGATAAAGTTTAAAGTACCATAACTCACTACCTTTTTGTGATACAAAAGCAAAGTCTTTTTTTTTTTTCTTTCTTTCTTCTAAATCTAAGGAGGTTCTGCCACCTACGATCTACGCTCGCTAAAACCCGACCAGACACCGCAGGCTTTAAAAACATGCTATTTTCCTCTGTTTTAAAAATACCACCTAATTACGAAAGTTTGATGTTATCACGAGCAGTGGCGATGTTGTTGTGTAATCGCGTTGCCATTCATTTCCTTTTAAATTGGGTATATTTTGGTGCCCAAGGCTGCATCCACCATTGCCGCCACAGCTGGCGGATGTTTTCTGATTAACCCTTTATTTACTGAATTATGAATTCTTGAAAATTTTATCTTGTAAAGTATTTTTCGTGAATTGTTTAAACTACATTTAGAAGATTTATATAATCATTTAATAAAATTTAGAAGGATTGAAGGATTTAGAAGCATTAATTAAATTTGAATTTATAGGTATTTTATGCAATATTTATAACACCACTCAAATCTTTTATTTTAAATATTTTTCTTAGTATTTTGTAGAATTGGGAAATGTAGAAATATAATGTTCTTACAATAGAAATATTTCCGAATTGAAAAATTCCATTCCCCACCCCCCTACCACACACCGCCAATATTTTTATTTTACTAATAAGTCAATAGATGGCAACACCATACTGATTCATTTGAATACGTGGAGCAGTTCATTCTCAATTCTAAATTATCTATAGGGGGTGCTGGTTAGATATATATATATATGGGAGTGTGCTTGACTATGCTGTATATTGTTGATCCTTGGTCCACCATCATATACAATTTTTTTTGGAATATGTGCTGGGGAACTCTAATGGTTGTATTTGTTATACCTAATGCCATGTTAACATGGATTTTAATTTGATAATTTGTTTTTTATTTTCCCTCTATCCGTTTTAATCTTGTTTTATTTTGAACATAATTGGTGTTCAATGGTTTATTTCTCTGTTTTATGTGTGCGGTTGTCCCAAATTCATATTCTTTAGCTAATTTATGGCTAATATGAAGATGAAACCACACATTTTATTGGTAGAAATTCAGGCATTTGGGACCCGACGATTCTGTCTAAGTTCTACAAATTTTCATTATTCCATTTCTGTTATTCAATTTCTGCTTTTTTTTTTACTATGTTTTTGGAATCTATGTTAAGTGTGTTGGGGGGGGGGGGGGCTGTATTTTTGTCAATTTGTTAATGTCATTTTATTCATAATTTCACAGTTTTTGTTGGTGGTCGATGTTTATTTAATTTAATGGTTATATATATATATAATGTATGTATGTACTAAATTTTGTCCGCACGATAAAAGTCGTCGCAATTATGCACGGATCGTCTTCAAACTCGCCAAAAAACTTTGAGACGCCTAATATCTCTGCGGGGATTGCAAATGAGTAAAATCGCACAAAATCTATTTAATTCACAAGCCCCACCAGTGGCCGAGAGGTTCTGCTCTTGAAGCTGGTAGACGGGAGGTGCTGGGCTCGATCCCAATCGCGCCCGTCGGCCTAATCGTTCGGAGTTTTCGTGGTTTTCTTCGAGCCGTGGATCTTCCATGCGTTAATACGGATTAGGTACCCTTAGAAAGACCCCCACGGAGGGCACTCCCCCCGGGCCTATATCCCTCGTGTAGATAATTGGCCGTCAAAAATCAACCCTATTTAATTCACAAAAATCTATTTAATAAAATGGGCCCTTTCACAAAAATAAATTTAATAAAATGGACCCCTTCACAAAAATAAACTTAGTAAAATGGCCCCCATCACAAAAATGAACTTTATAAAACAGGCTCCTTCACAAAATTCCTTTTAATAAAATAGGCCCCTTTCGAAACATTCTTTTTCATAAAAACTGTTTTAAAATGTGTAATTTTTAAGTAAAACCAGGTCACGAAAAACAAAAACTTTAACAAGCGGGTTTAAAGAAGTTTTTGTTAATAAATTCTTGGTTCGAATTTGAGTAACTTGATTTCAACTTTCGTTACAGAAAGGTATTTTTCACAAAAATATAATAAAATTCATAAAAATAACTTTTACTTTTCACAAAATGGGCCCCAAGAATAAAAACCTGCATCGACCCCTGAATTTGTATTTTCAAAACCAATTGCATCGTCGAACAGAAGAATGTCTTAGCTTTGTGTATTTTTGTGAATCGGTACCTTTGAAATCGAACTGTAAGGGAAAGGCAGCGTCGCCAAAGGATAGAAAAAGTCAATCAATAAAAAGAACCTTTTTGAATATTTTTCAAAGGGTTAACAACAATATTTTTTCAAAATGATTGCAATGTTTAAGACCGGTCATAAAAGTGCGAAATTTAAGAATATGTCTTCCTTTTTTCCTTATACTAAACTGCTGGGTGAATGATTGTTAAAATATTCGGGCATAAAAAAATAGCATTTGGGTTTTCTCTTCTACCAGCTTCAGAAAGCAGGGAATGAGCATGCGCGGGCGCGCTTGAATGTATTTTTTGTGAATCGGTATCTTTGAAACCGAGTCCTAAGGAAGCGTCACCAAAAGGTAGAAAAGTCAACCATCTTGGGTTTTTTTCAAAAAGTTAACAACAATATTTTTTCAAACTGGTTGGAACGTTTAAGACCAGACGTAAAAGAACGAAATTTAAGAAGATGTCTTAATGTTTTCCTTATGCCGAACGGTTCGGTGAATAGATGTTAAAATATTCGGTTATATATACAGTAAAGCCCCGAATATCCGCGAGCGGATGATCCGCAAAGCGAATTTTTATTATTATTATTATTTATTTATTTATTCAAGCCAACAGCAAGGAAAATACAATAAGCCCTACTAATAATAAGTATAAATAGAAAATATCATGTATTCGAAAGTAATAGAAGAATATTTCTAGATTCGGTTGCCATGTTTGAAATATCAGATATAAAGTCTTGATGTCTTTTCTCGATTTTATTAACCAAACGTAAACACAGCATTTAAAATATTTTACAATTAAATAAAACTATTATGATAAATTCCAGTGGAGCATATCAAGAATAGCTTCATTTTTGAGATATAAAAGGTGTTTCCAAAGTAAGAAGCAAAAACAAGTGGCTGATTTTTTTTAAAAAAAAGGTGTAACTCAACACTTTTTGTACAACATGTATGGCATTGTTTCTTGTTTACTGTTCTTTATTTTAGTTTTTTAGACGTAAAGCAAAGGTTTCTGCTGTACTGTGCGCATGCATGTATTTTAAATGTTTTATTATGTTTTTTGTACACTAAAACATAGTTTTTAGGTTGAATTTTCTTTTTTTTCAGCTTGCACACCATTTTCATTTTTTCTTGGGTTATCCGCGATTTTTGTTATCCGCGGTGTCCTTGCAGGGTGTCTACAGAATCTGGAAATCAGGGAATCATGGAAAAATTAGGGAGGTTTATCAATCTGGAAAAATCAGGGAACTTTGTAAAAATACTCGAAAATCAGGGAAATTTGTCTATATTGCAAAAATATTTGCATTACCTTACCAACAGGACTGATTCGTCTATTTTATGTAGCATATTTTTTCACATGCTGATTAGTCTTTCTCAATTTTTTTAAAAGATACGCGTGGTATGAGTTTTTTATATTTAAAGCAAAGGAAAGTGATCAGATGTCCTGATTTTCTGTACACAGCGCTTATATTGAAGGCAATTTACCCATTTTAAAAATTTTTATAAATGATAGATTAGCATAACCTGACCAGGTGGCCAGCTTAATCTAATTAGTATCCCGTTATATGTAAATTTGTCATAGAATTGAATATTTTTCAGAAAATGAGGACATTTTCTGGTTACCCTATATCCATTGGCCATTATATGAAGTTATTGGGCTAAATTTTGAGTTCGGATTTATAAAACTGTCAACCAATCCAATACTTACAAGAAGAGGGCCAACCTTGTTAATCACAGATTTTGATTATTTTAATATATGTTGCAGGGTAGAGACTCCTTAGTGTCATGTTAAACGGATTTTATCCAACGCTCCTTAGCTCTTGAGAAACCGGGGGGGGGGGGGGGTGGTCTAATAATAGTACACAACTTAAATCAACTTAAATACTTACATTGCAACTTCAATGATAGATTGGTCGTAGCTCAGTTGGTACGGCTTTCGCCGGCTGATCTGCTGCCCCAGGTTCGGAACCCAACCGCGCTACATTTGTTTTTCCCATTTTTTGATTTATAAATATACTTGTAATTATAATTTAATAATTTCAATTACAAATTTTAAAACCATACATTAATTATAATGTTAACAAACTTAAATTTATCATTTTTTATATTTAAACTACTATTTCTCATCCTTTAAAGAGGTTTAAAAGGAAATTGGATCTATTATTGAATGATAAAAATTCCAAAATCGTGACAAAATCTGTTGTGTTGCCATTTAGTTATGGTAAAATAAAAGAATATTCAAATAAAATAAAAATAAAAGCAGAAAGAAGATAAAGGTGAAAGCAAAATAATTGAAAGCGCAAGCATACATATTACAAATTTAAAAATCTTTAATATGCAAAAAATCGGTTGTAATTTAATTCTGATGCTAATTTTTAATATAATTATACTTGTTACTTTAAAAACAGAATATCACTGCTCAATATCATTGCATCGATAAAGAATATATGAAATACATTTTAAAAGTGGTTTTTAAAAAATTAACAGTTTTATGATGCTTTATACAACTATTTAGTTAAAAGTAAAAAATTAAATAGGTTAAAATTAGAATTGATATACAATATTATAAATTTTAATTGACAATTAGATTATTAATTATACTTACAAGTATATTTATAAAACAAAAAATGAGAAAAACAAATGTAGCGCATTCAGGTATCGAACCCGGGCCCGCGGATCAGCCGGCAAACGCTATACCAACTGAGCTATGACCAACCTATCAGTGCGGTTGCAAAGTAAGTATTTAAGTTGTGTACTATTATTAGACCCCCCCCGGTTTCTCAAGAACTAAGGAGCGTTGGATAAAATCCGTTGAACCTGACACTAAGGGGTCTCTACCCTACAACATATAGTAAAATAATCAAAATCTGTGATTAACAAGGTTGGCCCTCTCCTTGTTAATGAATATTATGCAATTTTTATGTTTTTCTCTTGTTTTTTCTCCCAAATGAGATATTAGCAAGCTGGATAAGTGTGTTATACGAGGAATCGGCATACATGAAAAAATACCGTATGTGTATTGTTAATAATGGAAATCAGGGAAGTCTGATAAAGATAGTCATGGAAATCATGGAAAAATCAGGGAACTTTTTTTTTTACAATTTCTGTAGACACCCTGCCTTGCCACCCAATTCCGCGGATAATCGGGGCTGTACTGTATATAAAAAAACAGCATTTGTTTCTTCCTTTCTACGCGCTCCAGAAAAGAAGGAAATGAGTATGAGCGGGTGCTCTTGCCGATTTCCAGGAGAAAAAAAAAAAAAAAGAGAGAGTATTCGGTGAGTTTTTAACTAGTATCTCGGCTAATAACAAAAAAAAGTTAAAATCTGAGCCTCAGGGACATCAAGACCTGCCTCGGACTATCTTCATACAAATTTTCGCCAACAGACACGTACAGGGACAGAGCGAAACTTTCTTTTATTTGTATAAATAGAGAGTAAAAGAAAAAATGAATGTGATATGGAATCTTCGGGGAACCTTCACTTGCACAATTCATACCAAATATATGTTATTTCATCGAATATTGTCGTTATAAGGCCTGCAAATGCCGACATTAAGATTCATCGAACATATGGGGAAAAAAAAAAAAAAACCCAGAAAGAATCGAAGTACAATGAACGAAGAAATTAATGAAAAATCAAGAAAGTTAGACAATTAATTTTTAAAATGAACAAAACAACTCACCAACAATTAAAAAAACAAAATGCCTCCAGATTTAAAGTTGCATAATTATCTCTCTCTCTCTCTTTTTTAAAGTTGTTCTCAAATCCAAAAGCGCAACTTTATGACACAAGTTTTAATTCATTTTTGTTCGGAAATGCATGAAATTAACAGGTGTTGTTGTTCAGAAACTATACAACAGAACAGTTTTTTTTTCTCTTTTTTTTTTTTTTTTTTTTTTTTTTGCATACGCAATAGATTTTTCAGAAAATAATGCCAAAGTGGGCGTTTTGAATCGAATTTCCGCGCGAAAGAAGAATAACTACTCAAGGAAGGATGAAAAATGTCTTTGTCACGTGATAAAAATCGCTTATAACTCAATAGGTAATTTATTTATCAAAAAATGGAAAATACAGTTCGATTCCAAATCGCTTCCATAGTCAGGCCTTCCAATTTTATATCTTTTCGTTAAGGCTGTTCTCAAATCCAAAAGGGCAACTTTCTGACATAAGTTTTTAATTTATTTTTGTTCGAAAATGCATGAAACTAGCTGGTGTTGTTGTTCAGAAACTATGTCATTGAGCTTTTTTTTCCATTTTTTTGCAAATGCAATAGATCTTTCAGAAAAGAGTGTCAAAGTAGGCATTTTGAACCGAATTTCCGCGCGAAGAAAGAAAACACACTCATGAGCAGGCGAAAAACGTGTTTGTCACGTGATCCAAAACGCTTATAACTCAATAGATAATTGGTTGATCCAAAAATGGAAAAAACAGTTCAATTCACAATCACTTCCATGGCCAGGCTTTCCAATTTTATATCCTTCTGTTAAAAAATGAATTTGTAAATGTGTAAAAACGTTTTGCGCTTGTTGAGCAAAGCAGTTAACAGCCTTAAGGGTGTTCTCAAATCCAAAAGGGCAACTTTATGACAATAAGTTTTAATTTATCTTTGTTTTGACATAAGTTTTAATTTATCTTAAAATGAAAAAAAAAAAAAAATCCCTGCCGGCCCGGCCTACAGGCAGATGTAGATTTCGAAGTTAAGTATACTAATTTCACCAACAAAAACAAAATCATTATTAGATATAAATCCACTTTAACAGTTTTATCTGTCTGCTTTTGACGAGTTTTTATTTCCTTTTTATAAAATAGCTGGTTTTATCATAATCATGTTAAGGCGATATTAAAAAAAATATTTTTCCATACCCAACAACTCGAAACTTTCTGGCACATTTTCAGATTCATTTTTAATAAAAAAAAAATATGAAACATGCTGACGTGATTTTTGAAAAGATTTATAAGCGACCTGTGTTTTTATTTTTCTTTCAAAAAAATTAAAACTTGATTAATAAACAATTATTTTCTCAGTAGGGCAATATTTTTCGTTTCTAACAATCGCTTCGGGAAATTCTGTTCATAATGCCCACTTTGACATCATTTTTTGAAATATATTCTGCCTCTATGAAAAAATCGATCATTACTTTACATTATATAGTTTCTGAATAAGATAATCTAGCAATTGGATGCGTTTGAGAGCAAAAATGAATTTAAAAATGAGTAAGAAAATAGACAGTTTGGATTTGAATGCACCCTTAATAAGATGATTTTTTTCTTCAATCGCTATGTATTTTTAATTTGTTTTTGCTGTAAGAATTGGCCCTATCAAAAACTTCTCTATATAAATATTGAAGACAATATTAAGAAGATATATGATAAATTCATGGAGATTTCATATCTTGTGAATTGACGGAGTTATTAAAATTTTTCTTCTTCAACCCCCCTTTTTTGTTTTAGTTTTTATTTATTTTTTTTTTTTTTTGCGGTACGAATCGGTCTTATCAAAAACTTGTGAATATAAAAGTTGTAGATAATATTAAGGAGATGTATAATAAAATTATTGGATTTGATATCTTGAGAATTGACGAAGTAAGGAATTTTTTTCTCCCAAAAACCGTATTTTTTGCGCTCCTTGAGCCTATTTTAAATTTTATCAAAAATCTGTGATGCATGAATTTTTGGCGCTATTTTTAAAATTAATAAAAACTTTAAACTGATTTGATATGTACAAAAATTAAGAAGTTATGGGGTTTTTTCGGTTTTCACAAAACCCCTCCCTATTTCCATCCCCTTTGTCCGCTTTTGCCCATTAACAAACTTGAGCGAGATTTTAAGCCCCTTGATTTTATGTATCAGTTTGAAAGAGATTTGTGCAGAATTGCGGAAGTTATCGTGTCCAGAAGAAAGTGATAATACAATTGCTTCGGGAAATTTCGTTCAAAATGCCCATTTTGACATCATTTTTTGAAATATATTCTGCCTCTATCAAAAAATCGATCATTACTTTACATTATATAGTTTCTGAATAAGAGAATCTAGCAATTGGATGCGTTTGAGAGCAAAAATGAATTTAAAAATGAGTAAGAAAATAGACAGTTTGGATTTGAATGCACCCTTAATAAGATGATTTTTTTCTTCAATCGCTATGTATTTTTAATTTGTTTTTGCTGTAAGAATTGGCCCTATCAAAAACTTCTCTATATAAATATTGAAGACAATATTAAGAAGATATATGATAAATTCATGGAGATTTCATATCTTGTGAATTGACGGAGTTATTAAAATTTTTCTTCATCAAACCCCCTTTTTTGTTTTAGTTTTTATTTTTATTTTTATTTTTTTTTTGCGGTACGAATCGGTCTTATCAAAAACTTGTGAATATAAAAGTTGTAGATAATATTAAGGAGATGTATAATAAAATTATTGGATTTGATATCTTGAGAATTGACGAAGTAAGGAATTTTTTTCTCCCAAAAACCGTATTTTTGCGCTCCTTGAGCCTATTTTAAATTTTATCAAAAATCTGTGATGCATGAATTTTTGGCGCTATTTTTAAAATTAATAAAAACTTTAAACTGATTTGATATGTACAAAAATTAAGAAGTTATGGGGTTTTTTCGGTTTTCACAAAACCCCTCCCTATTTCCATCCCCTTTGTCCGCTTTTGCCCATTAACGAACTTGAGCGAGATTTTAAGCCCCTTGATTTTATGTATCAGTTTGAAAGAGATTTGTGCAGAATTGCGGAAGTTATCGTGTCCAGAAGAAAGTGATAACACAATTGCTTCGGGAAATTTCGTTCAAAATGCCCATTTTGACATCATTTTTTGAAATATATTCTGCCTCTATCAAAAAATCGATCATTACTTTACATTATATAGTTTCTGAATAAGAGAATCTAGCAATTGGATGCGTTTGAGAGCAAAAATGAATTTAAAAATGAGTAACAAAATAAGCAGTTTGGATTTGAGTGCATCCTTAATGCAATGATTTTTCCAACACAATCCGCTTCGGGAAATTCGGTTCAAAATGCCCACTTTAACAGCATTTTTTAAAAATATATTCTGCCTCTATAAAAAAATCGACCATTTCGGTACATTATATTGTTCCTGAGTAAGAAACCGTAACCATTGGAAGCCTTTGAGAGCAAAAATGAATTGTAAAATGAGTCACAAAATAAGCAGTTTAGATTTGAATACACCCTTACTTAGAATTTTTTTCTTCAACCGTATGTATTTTTAATTTTTTTTTTTTTTTTTCTGTAAGAATTGGTCCTATCCAAAACTTGTCTATACAGATGTTGTAGACAATATTAAGAAGATATATGATAAATTCATGGGGATTTTATATCTTTTGAATTGACTGAGTTATGGATTTTTTACTTCTTCTAACCCCCTTTTTGTTTTCGTTTTTAATTTTTTTTTGCGGTACGAATTGGTCCTATCAAAAACTTGTGAATATAAAAGTTGTAGATAATATTAAGGAGATTTATAATAAAATTAATTGGAATTGATATCTTAAGAATTGACGAAGTTATGAATTTTTTTCTCCCAAAAACCCTATTTTTTGCGCCCCTTGAGCCCATTTTTAACTTTATCAAAAATCTGTGATACATAAAATTTTGGCCCTATTTTTAGAAGTAATAAAAACTTTAAACTGATTTGATATGTATAAAATTAAGAAGTTATGGGGGGTTTTCGGTTTTTGCAAAACCCCTCCCTATTTCCATCCCCTTGGTCCGATTTTGCCCATTAACGAACTTGACCGAGATTTTATGCCCATTGATTTTATGTATCAGTTTGGAACAGATTGGTGCAGAATTACGAAAGTTATCGTGTCGAGAAGAAAGTGATATAGATAGATAGATAGATAGATAGATAGATATAAAGTTTTTTTACTGAGGGTGGTTTTTGGGTTCTAGGGGTCATGATCGGTGTAGATCTGCAAAAAGTTTTCAGAAATTCCAACATGGGAACGATCCCAACAGGTAGTATTTCATACGAAATCTACCTAAAAAAAAAACCTAGCTGGTGTTGTGTTCAGAAACTATGTAATCGAACTGTTTTTTCATTTTTTTGCAAGCGCAATAGATCTTTCAGAAAATAGAGTCAAAGTGGGTATTTTGGAACCGAATTTCGGCGCGAAAGTAGAATAACTACTCAAGAGCGGGCTAAAAACGTGCTTGTCACTTGATCAAACTCGGTTATAATCCAATAGGTAATTTATTGATCAAAAAATGGAAAACACAGTTCAATTCCAAATCGTTTCCATGGCCAGGCTTTCCAATTTTATATCTTTCCGTTAAAAAACTAATTTGTAAATGTGTAAAAACGTTTTGCGCTTGTTGAGCAGAGCAGTTGAGAACAGCCTTAAGGGGCCGCTGCACTGAAACTCCCCTATCGCGAAATCCCAAGTAAACCTATGGGAAAACTTTGAAGCGCGGTGACTCATTACCTAATATAATTATTAAAATAAATTAAGTATTTTAAGTATTTTTAAGGGTGCTCTCAAATCAAAAGGGCAACTTTCTGACCAAAGTTTTAATTTATTTTTGTTCGAAAATGCATGAAACTAGCTGGTGTTGTTGTTCAGAAACTATGTCATCGAGCTGTTTTCTCCATTTTTTTGCAAACGCAATAGTTCTTTCAGAAGAGAGTGTCAAAGTGTACGTTTTGAACCGAGTTTTCTCGGGAAGGGAGAATAAGCACTCAAGAGTGGGCGAAAACGTGCTTGTCACTTGATCAAAAACGCTTATAACTCAATAGGTAATTGATTGATCAAAAATGGAAAAAACAGTTCAATATCGAATCGCTTCCATGGCCATGCTTTCCAGTTTTATATCTGTCCGTTAAAAAATGAATTTGTAAATGTGTCAAAACGTTTTGGGCTTGTTGGGCAGAGCAGTTAAGAACAGCCTTAAGAAGATAAAATTTAATCAAATGGAAATTTCAGATTTTATAGAAATTTTTTATGTATTTAAAATTTATGGAGATAATTTTTAAAAACACACACCATCTGCATCTGACGTCTTCTTTCTGATGGTGAAAACGGTATTTTAATAATTATTTTAGGTAATGGGTCATCGCGCTTCAAAGTTTTTTCATGGGCTAACATGGGATTTCGCGATTGGGGGGGGGGGGGGGGGGGAGGAAATGCAAGAAAAACATGCGCTGCCATCTAGAATTGGAATGGATATCTACGTTGGAAATAACAATCTGCAAACTGATGTGGAAAATATCGATGAAAGAAAAAAATGAACTTACATTACCAAAAATCTAAATATAATTAAAAGGATTTTAAATTAAAGAAGGATAAAGAGGTAATAAAACAAACAGAATTTAACCCTTTATCTACTGAATTATGAATTCATGAAAATTTTATCTTCTAAAGCCTTTTTCGTGAATTGTTTAAACAAAATTAGAAGATTTACATAATCATTTAATAAATTTTAGAAGAATTTTAGAAGTATTGATGGATTTAGAAGGATTAATTAAATTTTAATTTATAAGGATTTTGTGCAATATTTATAACCCTACTCAAATCTTTTATTTTAAATATTTTTTTTAGTATTTTGTAGAATTAGGAAATGTACAAATTCAATGTTCTTACAATAGAAATTTAGAAATACTTCCGAATTGAAATATTTCTGCCCCCTCCCCCTCAGCACTAGAAAGCTGAAAAGACGCAAAGGCAAAAGAAATCACCCTTTTTAAGATATTCTTGTTTTGTGTAACCAATAATGCTTTTGGAACAAGATAAAGTCATGTATCTGTAACTCATTCTAAACAGTATTGCTACTAATCGATGTATTAAATGAATTTTACAACAATTTATTTTAATGGTACTTATGAGTACAATCAGTAGATAAAGGGTTAATAAAGGAAAGTAATTTATATTATTTAAAATATATTGAATGATGAATATAGAGGATAAATTAATATTAATTAATTATACGTAAAAAAGGGAAAAATAAATGTATATCTATATTGTGTGTTAGTCTTGATATTCGCATGTTTATTTCAATATATAATATTATTGTAGTTGTTGTTGTGGTTAATATTATTGAGGCAGTGTTAAATCAATGCATGACAATGCTAGTATTGTATACAGACCTGTTACTTTTCCACGGAAACACGGAATTCCGCTTTTTCGGCACTGAATTTTATTACTCCTGGGATCGATGCAAATATGCATTAAAATTTGTTGACATTTTTATGGGGGAGGGATGGGGTAGCGGTAGCGGATGAAATACAACAAAAACGCGAGTACGAATCATGCCAAATTGAGCAAATTTCTTATAGATGTGGCGGGGAAAACGCAAAAAGCATCAAAGGATCGCGGGAAAATGCAATTTATTTCGAAGGGCCGCAAAAAACGCGATATCCGCCAAAGGGCTGCGGAAAAATGAGAATTTCTTCAAAAGTCCGTGAGGCCGTAAAACTTCAGCTCTTTTTTTTTTTTTTTTTTTTTTTTTGCTGAGTCTGTACCATGTCTGTGTATATAACTGTTAGTGAAAACAGAAATTTATAGGTATCTGTAATTTTCAGAATATTTATGCGGCAGCCCAACCAAATTCCTGAATTCAAAGGACTAGATGAAGCGAGGAAAGTGAAGAAATTTTCTTGGATCCAATTGCCAATTTTTCATCTCATTGAAAATTGCGTGTGATATTGCCGGCTACTGACAGTGTGCAATAAATCTCTGTTTCTAACAACTGATCAAGCCAAAAAACAAGCGCCAGAGTGTCACTTTTTCACTACTGTAAAAATTTGAGAAACGTTATTTGACTTGTACAATACAAATTTAAAGTTGTTTTTAAATTTCAACTGATTAATTGTGACAAAAGATAGCTTCCACCTATTTCATACAAATAGCTTCTTTCTGAAAAAACTTTGAAAATTATTGTTTAAATGTGTTTTGGGGAAATAATGGACACTTCGAAGAAATACTTAACATGTAGCAATTTACAGCAATAAAAGATGTAACTTTTATAGTTATATAAATAACGCAGAGTTTTCCCCAGGCAGTTTCAGGAGGGTGCTGCATCCTTCTTGCCCTTCAGAGAAAAAATTGTATCCTTCTTTCCCCTCAGTCAAAATATTGTGCCCTTACTATCTTTTGTATTGAAAAATTTGAGAATTCTCTGACTTTTAAACATTAAAGTTGCCTTTAAAAAAAATATCCGTAAGACCCTAAAAAGTGCCTATAGGAATCTAAAAAGCGCCTTTACAAATCTAAAAAGTGCCTTTTCCCCACTAGCAGCACCCTGCCCTTTTTTAAAACTGGGGGAAACTCGAAATTTCGCTCTTTTGCAAGTGAAAGAAAATGTGTCAAGGAACACTTATTAAGAGCCTGCACTAGTTATGAGACGACTCCCGCAAGATAAGGTTAAACCAAAAGCACCGTTCTTTTCAAATTTCTCGTTTACATTTCAATATATATATATATATTATTTTTTATTAGTATAGCTGAGATCGCTTTCAAAACGGGGCACCTTTTTTTTTCGCTTTTTCGATTTTAATTACAGTTTTTTTTTTTTATGAGGATAGTTTCACTTTTGTAACCGGTTCATGAATAAAAAGTGACCTCATATGAACTCTGCTACTAAAATCGAAAAAATACCCAATTATACTCCTTTTCACTAACAGAGGCGCGCGACCTTCACACGCACCTTCGCCTATTGATATGAAAATCACATATGGTACCGTCTCTTCTACCCTGCGTTATCGCAGAAACACGGTCTCAGCTTGTAAAGGTCATTGAAAGACATGCGCCCCTGTTAGTGAAAAGGAGTATAGAGATCAGTATCCACTAACATATGCCATTTTTTTTCAATTTTTAAAATATTGAAATGCAAATGAGGAAATTTTAAAATAAGGCTGTATTTGGTTTACCATTAACTTGCGGTTGTACTCACGTGACTAGGGCTACCAGTGACTGAGTGACTTTAAGAGTGGAGGTGCTGGGTTCGAATAACCGTTAGGAGTTTTCCATTGTACTTTTCGAGTCTTGCTTATCATGAAAAAATAGGGGTTAGGTTCCCTTAGAAAGATCTCCCACCCCCACGGAAGGCAACCGCTTACATTCGGCTTATATTTCTCGCGCAAATATTCGGTCTTAACAAAACACCAAAGCCATCACGTGACTAGTGTAGGCTCTTAAATTAGTTGTATCATTTATTTTCTCAAAATAAAAAATAATCTTTAAAATGTAGGAAAAAGTTTTTAAATGTTTGAAAATGAACTTAGAAATTTTTAGAAAACCGGTGTCCATATAAACAAAGCTTTGCTCTGCTGTATTTATGCTTGTTCTCATTTTGTTTCAGTTCTCAGCCAATGTTTATATTTTAATAGGTGTCTATATTATTCATCTAGACTGTTGGATTTATGCTTGTTCTCATTTTTTTTCAGTTCTAAGCCAATGTTTATATTTTAATACGTATCTATATTTTTCATCTAGATTGTTGGATTTAGCTTTATTTATTTTTAAATATAGTAATTAACACATATCAATATTAAAAATAAACAAACAAATTTCATTGGAAAAAATATAAGAAGACAATAGTGTTGAAAAAACAATAACTTCTTTTTTTTTTACTCATATACATTTATGGCTAAAATATATCTTTTAACTAATTTCTAAATTAATACTTGGAAATTTTTTCAGAGAGAAACATATATATATATATATATATATATATATATATATATATATATAGTTGTATATATGTTTCTCTCTGGATATATTGTTTCTCTCTGGGATAGCTATATTGTTTCTCTCTGGAAAGAAAAAAAAAAAATCCAAGTATTAATATAGTTTCAATCGATGCTGGATTTAATTAAGTTTCGTGTTTGCCCCATGTCGGTGGCTCACGGATAATATTCCATCTTGTGCTGCGTTTGCAGCCTTACCAACCTGTAATAGTGAGAAGTTCCAGGCTGGGTATCGTTCCATGTCGTTTACTTGGTAGAACGTCAGTGCGCTATACTGATGGTCTGGGTTCGAGTCCCGGCATGGAATTTTTTTTCACTAGGTTGGCCTTTGCGCCTTTTAAGCAAATAATTTGAAATTTGATTTTCATTTGAAATAATTTCTAAACTTTTATGTTTACTTATATTTCATTACTCAAAATTTTACATTTCTTTCAATCACACTTTATTAATATTTAGTCTGGAAAAAATAAACCGGTGTGTATGATCCATATTACGCAGTACAATAAAAAATCATTTCTTCATACTTATCAAATTTTAATATTTAGCTAAAGTTAACGCTTATTTTTCAGTATTTATTTATTCTTTCCTTTTTGAATTATATCTTCAAATAATTTTCTTTTAAATTTTTAAATACTTAAATCTATAGAATAATAGAAATAAATTTCTTGAAACGTGCAAAAATCGCACATTTCATAAATGACAGTAGGCCCCACCAGTGGCCGAGAGGTTCTGCTCTCGAAGCTGGTAGACGGGAAGTTCTGGGTTCGAACCCAATCGCGCCCGTCGGCCTAATCGTTCGGAGCTTTCGTGGTTTTCTTCGAACCTTGGATTTCCAAGAGTAAATACGGATTAGGTTCCCTTAGAAAGACCCCCACGGAGGGCACCCCCCCTTAGGGCCTATATCCCTCGTGTTGATAATTGGCCGTCATAAACACAATCAGCCATAAATTTCAGTAAATTGCATGTGAGCAGCTGTATAAGCCATATATGATATACATTTGGAAATACAGTAAATTCTGTCTAAGGCGGACTCTGTGTAAGCCGGAAATCTGTCTAACTCGGAATTTTTTCAAACTGCCGGCGAATCCAAAGCAAATAACATTAATCCATGCTGTTTTAGCCGGAATCTGCCTAACGCGGAGACGGAAAGGTTTTTAAGGTCCCACCGAACTGAAAATTTTGCATAAGACGGAAAAAATGATATTTAAAAAATGAAATGCATTTGATTCGCGAAACTTTAAAACTGATATATATATACATCAAATAGTCTCGAACATTTTAATTAAATTTCGTAATAGATTAATAAAGTTAATTCAAAAGAACCATATTTCACTTTATGGTTAAATATGGTAATTTTTAACCTCGAGTAACACAGTGTGACTCAAAATGTGTTACTGAAGAATGCTTGTTAAACCGGAAGTAAAAACAAGCATTAATAAAATATTATTTTCCGTCTCGTCATAAACTATTTTAAAGATTAGGTATATGATTGTATTTGTTAAAGTGGATATTTTCCATTAAATTCCAGAACTGAAGCAATTTCTAATCAATACTATTTATTCAGTGTTCGAATAATGTTTTTCAATATTATTAAAGACTATAAATTTAATAAAAAGTTTAATTTCATTAAAAATTTAATTTTAAAGAACGGTACTAAAGGTTACGAATGTAAAAAAATATCCAACTTGTGCATTTTTTAAATTTTATTTATTTATTCATTTTATTTTTTATTTATTTTTTTTTTTTTGGGGAGGGGGGAGTTATTTTGCATAAGGCGGAATAGTGTCTCCGGCGGAAAATTTCATCGGTCCCGATCGATTTCGCCTTAGACAGAGTTTACTATATATAATATATATATAAACTTTTTGGGCAGTTAAACCATTTAAACATATGAAATATACCCAAAAATTATGCAATCACCATTTAGAAACAAGAGACGAAATACTGGTTAAATTAAGTAATACTATGAAATAACTTATGAAAAAACAAATGAAAGAGCAAGTGGATGGATGACGAAGAAACTTATATTGTAAACCACTCCTTCAGGGGTACATGATTTACAAATATAAGCAAAAAATAGTCGATTTCTGTAGACAGTCAAGCTATAAGCTGAAAATTTTATTCTCTATGTACGCAATCGACTGTAAACCAAGAAATATAAAAACAGCGTAAAATAAGTGTCACATAGATTGAATAAACTAAGAAATTTTATTTCATAAAACTTGTTAAAATAAATTAAACTTTCTCCCCAGAAAATCATTGAAGGAACCCTAAAAAACTTACATGTGAAGCAATGATACGGTTAAAGGTGATTAAAACCGTTAGAATTTTTTTTTAACATTTCAGCAACTATAATAATTGTCGATGATAAGTTAATATATTTCATCATTTTTTTTAAATGTTTAACTCTTTGTACAAGGGTGATTCTGTGTTCCGAATTTTCCGAAAAATTAAGGTAGTCATTTCCGAAAATTAAAAAAAAAAATCGGTCATAAATCCGAGAATTCGGACATGAAATATATCGCGAATTTCGACAAATGATCGGTGAAAAAGATCAATTTCGTCAATCGTTTAAGAAAAATCGCCAATTTCGTCAGAGGATCGCGAAAATAACGCAAATTTCGTTAAAGAATCGCAAATTTCGTCCAGGGATCACGAAATAAAAGCTAATTTCGTGAAATAATCGCGAAAAAACGCAAATTTCGTAAAGGATCGCGAAAACAACTGCAATTTTTGTCAAAAGATCGCGAAAAAAAGGGCAAATTTCATCAAAAAATCGCGAAATTTCGTCAGAAGATCGCGAAAAACAGCAAATTTCGTCAAAAAGGCGAAAAAATATTAAATTTTGTCAAAGGATCGCGAAAAACGGAAAATTTCGCCAAAAGATCGCGAAAAAACGCAAATTTTGTCAACGAGGTGCGGAAAAAACCCCACGTAGGGGAGCGCCGGGAGTGGGTTTCCTCCCCCCTCTCTCTGTTGTAACCTTTCAGAAAATTTGCTGTGAATTTCAGATTTTATTTTTTTCTTTTACACAGAATCACCCCCACCTTTGTAACTCAACACCTCCGATTTAAAAAATATTTACGTAGATGTTATAATATATCATTTTAAGCACGTAAAAATAATTTTAAAAAATGAACGTAAAAAAAAAAATCTAAAAAATTCTTTTTTCACATCTGCAATTAACAGAAAATTGCATACTTCTCATAAATAACGCCCATTTTCTAATGCAAAATTATAAAGTATACGAATTCACCTTTTTAAAAAATCTTAATTTGAACGTTTTCAGCCTTTTTAATTTGGCAAAATTTATGATGTCCATTTTAGCAACAACGATGTAAAACTGCTGAAATGATAAATAAAGATAGGAGCAATAAATAAAATCGTCTTTTAAATCCCACTGTATAAGTAACATTGACTTTTGGGTATGCTGTAGACATGCAACTTCTATTCTAATCAAGATAATGTTTATGATAATTTTTTATGTATATTTTCTATTATATGTATAATTTTCAGCTAGATTTATAAATTTCTGTCTATCCAAGTTTATTAACAGTTAGTTGGTTTATCATAGCTGTACGTGTTATACATGCGTTCAAAAATATATTTTACTAGAACTTGTCCCTTTTTGTTTCTTAACAAAAGCAAACGTTTACGCTTTAGCTAAACGTGCCATACCATATTTAATGTTATGTCTATATTTCAATCCTCTGCTAGATTTTTCAATAGAAATAAAAATGTCAAATTTTATATTTTGTAAGATATCATTCTGTTCTTTTTTAAAACAAATAATAAAGAAGAAATGTATTCTTTATGCCTTAACCAATTACTTCTGACTTTGTCCCATGCTATATCAAACGCCGTATTTAATGTTGTGCATATGTAATTTACTCTTCTTCTAGAATTTTAGGTAAGAAGTAAAATCTAATCGGTTAGATTTGATAGTTTCAGAAACTTTTTAGACATAAATTTTACGACTTTTTACTTTATATCAAGTGTTTTTGCAGAAAGGAAAAAAGGTGACCGAAATTGTGTTTATCTTAGCATTTCTAGCATTGTTTCTTAAATTTATCTTACGGATTATACTTCACATTTCAAGGTGAAGTACCCATACACGTAATTTTTTTTTTTTTTTTTTTTTTTTTTGTAAATCTTAAATGCACCTTTTTAAAAATATTTAACTAAAGTAATGATTTCTGATGTGTTTTCTCTTTACTTACATATTCTTTTACTACTTCTTTTTTGCTTTCTTTCAAAGTCGTGCAAATTATTCATATTTAAACCATCATTCCAATTATTTTCATAACTCGCACATAGGATGCACGCATGATTTTCTTCCTTATGAAAAGTTTATTTTAAATATGTATATTTTTTATCTAATTGTATACATACTTTTTTGTTTAAAAAATGAAATAAATGTGTTATTTAAAAAATATGTTGCTGGTATTATTTCATTTTGCTTTGTCTCTTTTGCTGAAATCTCTTCTTAACCAACTTCACACAAGATATTCACTCAATTGAAATCAGAATTCCTGATTTTTTAAGTTTTTTTAAAAATAAAAATCAATAAAATCTATTTTTTTAAATAGTTTTTTTAAAATTTAAATCAGATTTTTTTTTATTTTCTTAAAAAAAAAAAAAAAAAAAAAAAGAAAAAAAAAAGAAAAAAAAACTCACTAAGTATTATTGTTTTATGATGTTTTTTTAGATTTATAAAATAAGTTATACCCACACACACATGCATTTTATAAGCATTAACAATATATACAGTCGGACCTCTATTTAACGAAGTCGCCAAATCCCGAAAAAAAGTTCGTTATATGGAAAATTCGTTAAATAGAGAGTCACATTTTAAAATACTTTAAACTACGTAAAACACATTTTAAGTCCATAAACACTAAATATAATTTTAAAAAAAGTAATTAGTCACAGTTTTTTTATAAATTATATCTTTGTTTTACTTATTTTACCTATCAAAAAGAAATCTGCAAGGGAAATAAGAATGAAACGAAACATTGTCTGGAAATACATTGTATTTTCAGTTAAAAAAATAATCTTACGTTAAAATCACGATTTTTTATTATGGTTGATAAGCTGTTTGGAGGAATACCAACTTTTAAAGCAGTATTCTTTTTCTTCATGCCTTTATCCACCTCATCAAGAATATATATATATATATATATATATATATATATATATATATATATATATATATATATATTTAGGCTCAAGCATTTTCGCTTTGACATTTTCGAGCTACAAGAACCGAAATTACCAACACGATTGATCATGATCAACAATCTGAAAACGGGAAACTATAGTTTAAAGACACGGGGAAGCTCCATTGAGGGTTAAAAAGGGATATTGAAACTTTGCTCTTCTTGGATGGAAAGCAAAGAATCACAACGATTTTACTGCTCTCGCCGAATTAGGTGCATGGTAAGACCTGTTCATGGTCATTGATCATCATAAAATGTGTTAAAAGAAAAATGTCCAGTAATATTTTAAGGAACAGGGAGAAAAAAAATTTGATCCCAAGGAAAAGTTCGTTAAATAGAGAATACACTTCGCTATTTGGGGGTTATTTTACGAAGAAATTTGCAAAATGTTCGTGGTTCCAAGTAAAAATTCGGAAAATAGAGAAATTCGCAAAATAGAGGTTCGTTAAATAGAGGTCCGAGTGCATTAATATTACGCAATTTACATCAACCCTTAAGGCTGTTCTCAAATCCAAAAGGGCAACTTTCTGACATAAGTTTTAATTTATTTTTGTTGGAAAATGCATGAAACTAGCTGGTGTTATTGTTCAGAAACTATGTCATTGAGCTGTTTTTTTTCCATTTTTTTGCAAATGCCATAGATCTTTCAGAAAAGAGTGTCAAAGTAGGCATTTTGAACTGAATTTCCGCGCGAAGGAAGAAAAAGCACTCATGAGCGGTCGTGTTTGTCACGTGATCCAAAACGCTTATAACTCAATAGGTAATTGGTTGATCAAAAAAATGGAAAAAACAGTTCAATTCACAATCGCTTTCATGTCCAGGCTTTCCAATTTTATATCTTTCTGTTAAAAAATGAATTTGTAAATGTGTAAAAACGTTTTGCGCTTGTTGAGCAAAGCAGTTAAGAACAGCCTTAAGGAACTGGTACAAAAAAAAGGAGTTTAGCAGCTTTATCAGTCTATTACTAACTTTTGAATGTTCCAAACCGAAGGTAGAAAACATTCGTTCTAATGAAGCAGATGAAGCTATAGCAGTGAAAACTAGTTTATCTAGAATTCTATAAGTTTTTTAGTATCAGCCTTTTCGATAACTATAACAGGTACCTTCCACTATTCTAAAGGACATAAATCCACTATGTTAGATTCAAATGAAAATTCATTGAAAGATTCAGATTTTGCTCAAACTTTAATATAATGGGTATCACCAAAGTAGAGCACAAAAAGTCATACAATTTTATTTTACCACAACTTGCAAAAGTTTTTCTAAAAATTAACAAGTAAATATTCCAATACTTAATATATTCTTGCTTAGGTTTCTTTACAGTTGCAAGATTATTTTATAATTTGATTCAAGTGAAATTCGAAAGCCTTTTTTTCTAAACTCTACATTGTACTTTACTTTTTGACAAAGATTAAACTTTACCTTTCTAAAAGCTGTTTGATTATTTGTATTATATAAAACTAAATTTTATTAAAGTACATTATTATGTTTGTTTACATTTTGAATTTTATATTAAAAAATAAATAAAAAAAAAAATAAAAATAAAAACTGATTTAAATCAACGATTTAAAAAAAGTGAATTGATTTAAATCGTGATTTTAATCATGATTAAAATCAAGCTGATTTAAATCAACGAACCCTGATTGGGATACTTTATTATTATTATTATTATTTTGCACAGGTTTCATGCTCATCGGGGGATTATGAGATTCAGGGGGAAATTGTGGGTTGTAAAAATCAAATGGTAATGTAACAAATTCCCCAAACCTGGGAAAACATGGCAAAACGACTGGCTACTCTGAGAAATTGAGGGCAATGGACTCTATTCAGATGACGTCAGACGCCAGAGCTGGCGGTATGATGATCTGTTATTCTAGTTACTGCACCGGCAGTATACCAGTATGCGCAGGCGTAAACACCGCTAGCAGACGACTTTATCCTTGACCCAGGTTGAATGCATACGTTTTAACTGAAAATTTGCAAACTTAGGGAATTTTCTCGCTTAAAGAACAACATTTTGAATTTAGATTACAATATGTTAAATATATGGTGCTGCATCAAAGAATTCTTTAGCGGTATTTTTAACAAACAAGCCTTAATAACTCACACTCCATAGACTGCTATGCTAAACACCGCCAGTAAATACCGCCAGCAGACGAATTTTAGCCTCAACCTCAGGTCGCGTGCATAAGGTCCATTGCTGCTGTTCGCATACTTTATGACGTCACATCTGTCGACATCCATCAGTCACTAGACACATCTTCTAATACCGTGGGGTTTGACAACAGTTCAAGAGGAACTTAAGGCTATTCTCAAATCCAAACGGGCAACTTTCTGACATAACTTTTAATTTATTTTTATTCGAAAATGCATGAAACTAGCAGGTGTTGTTGTTGAGAAACTATGTCATTGAGCTGTTTTTTACATTTTTTTGCAAATACAATAGATATTTCAGAAAAGTGTGTCAAAGTAGGCATTTTGAATCGAATTTCCGTGCAAAGGGAGAAAAAGCACTCAAGAGCGGGCGAAAAACGTGTTTGTCACCTGATCCAAAACGCTTATAACTCAATAGTTAATTGGTTGATCAAAAAATGGAAAAAACAGTTCAACTCACAATCGCTTCTATGGCCAGGCTTTCCAATTTTATATCTTTCTGTTAAAAAATGAATTTGTAAATGTGTAAAAACGTTTGCGCTTGTTGAGCAAAGCAGTTAAGAACAGCCTTAAGAAAAATGAAGGACATTTTTAAATTGATATTTGCACTTGTAGGCTTCATAATACTTTCCAAACAGGTTATAAAATCATAAAGTAGAAATTATATTCTTGCAGCAAACTACCAACTTTTTAAGGGCAGCCCTACACAGCATACAGATTTTATTTCTATTTTACACAATTTAAAGTTGTGTTCATATTGTTTATATAGATAATGTATAAACTTTATTTTCGAGATTACCTTGTTTTTATTTTATTTTGAGGAGATGGAAGTGTCATGATACTGGTTTAAAAAATATCGTTAATTGTTGACATGGAAAAATTGTACATCCCGAAAAACACATCAGGGGATTTTTTCTTGGAAAATGAGTATGAAACCCTGTTGTATGTTTACGATATACATATCTTTGAAAATTAAAAAAAATATATATATATATATATAAAACCCTAATATAATTACAAATCATCATCTATTTCCAATTACTGTTATATACATATATATATATATATATATATATTACAAAATTTAAATTTTTGCGCCAAGTTTAAAGTATTTTATGTAAATTTTCCTTTTTCAGTAATATTCCGTATATTATACCGGCTTATTAAATTAAAACCCTAGTCTATTAATCTCTAAGATCTTAATTCATATTTATTCCAAATTGCGTAAATCTAAAAATGGCTCAATTATTTATATTTCTTTAATAAAACTTTTATTATTTAAATTCCTATTAAATTCCGCTGTTAAATCCCGGTATATCATATTCCCCTTAAATCTTTATTTAACTGCTAAAATATTATTCCGTCTTAAAGAAAAAACCTACTTATTTCAATTTATTCTTTTATTTAAAATATCCAGGTGTAATTAAAATATTTCAAAGATTAAATGTTCGCAGACATAAATTCATTTCTTTTATCGTCTGAAGAGGGGAAAAAAAGGTTATTTTTGCATAATCTCGACTCCAGATTTTAACATTTGTTTATGCTTTAGATATCTGGGGCGAGGATATAAGAATTTTCTAGAACAATCTTTTCAGCAGAGTATAAATACGGATGGCGGGAACCAGAGAGAAGGATATGGGCTGTGAGCTTAGAAGCTTTTTAGTTTTTAGCATGTAGAGGTGAACGTAGTGGATTGCAGTCGTGGTAGACTGGATATTCAATGTGACTGCTCGATGGAGGTAGTAAAATGGTGGATGAATACTGTTTATTATGTGTGTAGAATGAGGAAGAAACGGTATCGTAATGGGTGATAGATGTTAGATGTTAACGGATTAAAGAATAGAACGCAGTCAAGAGATGGAGTGTTTTTAAAACTACTTGTGAGATGAGAATAGACTTTATTCTTTTTACCATAGAAGGAGTGAGCATCTTCCCTAGATTCAATCGTGAGTGTGGAAATAAAGTGAATAATGTTCCAAGCGACTGCCTTGTGTTAATTCTTCATTTTTCTTTATTATTTTAAAACCAATCGGCTGCCACCTGTGCTGTTCAGGAATGGAAACCCTCATTTTTTTTTCGACAATACCAACTACTTGCCGTCAAAATGTCACATATACATATATATGTGTGTATGTGTATGTATACATATATAGTCAAACCTCGTTATCCCGACACTGTAATATCCAGAAAAATGTGTCGCGGTAACCGGAGTTAAAAAAAATACGTTTATAAAAAGCTGTATTTTAAATTAATTTATGATAACTTTAAATTCATAACTATTCTTGCAGTTTTAATCAATAAAACATTATTATTAAAGAAAATAAACACAAAAACAAAATTGAAAAGAATAAAAATCAGATTTGTGATGACTTGTTTTTTTATTGTCACATGAAATATTGATGAATTAAGGTTTGTTTATCCCTAGATGTGCTTCCTACAATTCTTTTTTCTACATTATACAATGAATTGTAATCAATATTCGTTTAAATTAAAATAATAAAACTTTGTAAAAAATCACCATAAAATAAAACAATACACAGGACACGTTTCGAGCTAAAAACATAACAGCTCGTCATCAGCTACAGCAAACACGTGTCCGCAAGTTGTGTTTTATTTTATGGGGATTTTTTACAAAGTTTTATTATTTTAATTGCTTCATATCGCCAGTTTTCGGTGCTGTTTCGCTCCATCAATATTCGTTGCTTCAGAAATTGATGTTATAATATCAGATCGTTTCAATGCAATGCTTCGGTTTTAGTCGGATGAGAAACGCCGTGTAACTACAAGAAAGCGCTGCCTGACCAGAACAAAAAGACCACGAGTAGGCTGATACGTCTATCTGGTGCTTAAGTGGGTCATTCATAGTGTGTGAGTTTATTTATTCAGATAAAGGATTGAAGTAAAATTTCTCATTTATCTCGATGGGTATTTTAGACACTTGTGAAAAGTTTGGCTAAGACATTTCTTACCGCTAAGTTTCTGTGCTTGTAAGATGGATTATGAAAAATGGACAATTTTCCTAAACCGTCGGCATATCCGGAGTAGAAAATTATTCAATGACGTAAAATCCGGAGTTTATTTACATTAAAATCACATATAGAAAAACGGGACTTTGAAAAACTGGCACGATAAACGGAGTAACTTGAAAACCGGGTGTCGGGATAACGAGGTCCGACTGTATATATATAATATCTGACAAGTTCGTAGAATAATAATAATCAAATCTCTAATTAAAAGATGACATGTAATAATACTTTACATGAATTGTTATAGTAAAAATATATGTATATGAAAACATCTCATTAAATGTAACTGACCCAGAAATCGCAATACATAAATATTTTTAAAGATCAATAATGCCCAAAAAGAATCGAAATAAAAAGGACTTAATCATATCTTGAATCAAAATGGAATAAAGGAATATGAAGAAGAAACTAAAAGCAAAGCAACGCATATTTTTTCATCATTTGGCAAGTACATCCACGTGTCGCTGAAAATGCATTTATATAACAGTAACAGACTGACAAAAAACTAAAATAGTCCATAACTTGCCATTATGATCATAGATGCCAATACAGGGTTCATACTCATCAGGGATTATGGGATTCAGGGGACACTCAAGGGATAAATTTTTGGGTTGTAAAAATCAGGGGAATCTCAGGGGATAATGCAAAAAATTCCCCAAACTTGAGAAGCCTTGACAAAACGGCTGACTACTCTGGGAAATTGGGGACAATTGCTGTTGTTCGCGTGCTTTATGATATCACATCTGTCGACATCCATTCAGTCACTATGACACATCTTCTAACACCGTGAGGTTTGACAACAGTTCAAGAGGAACTCAAGAAAAGTAAAGGACATTTTAAAATTGATATTGGCACTTGTTGCCTTTATATTATTGATAGTGCTTTTCAAAGAGGTAATAAAATCAATAAGAGGAAATTAAATTCTTGAAGCAAGCTACCAAGTTTTTAAGGACAGTCCCACAAGGCATACAGACTTCATCTCTGTTTTACATAAACTAATGTTTTTCCTTTAAAGTTCTGTTAATATTATTTATATAGGTGATGTGTAAACTCTATTTTTGAGATTACCTTGTTTTTATTTCATTTTGAGGGGGTGGGAGTGTCATGATACTGGTTTAAAAAATGTCGTTAATTGGAAAAATTATACATCCCGAAAAATACATCAGGGGATTCTCAGGGTATTTTTTCTTGGAAAATGAGTATGAACCCTGCAACATCTTTTAATTATTCCGGAGTCTTATCCAACACAAACATGTTTAAAACTGGAAAGTGTATATAAGGAAATGCGTCTTGGTTTTAAGAAGTGCATAACAGATCGCATTAAAAATTTTATTAAATGACATTTCCGGCTGGAATCATATTTGTCTTGGATCAGACTCCGGAATAATTAAGAGATGTTAGCATCTATGTTATATGCATGTTTAAAGTAAAAAAGATAAAATGATACAAGAGAAAGAATAATTGAATTAGATGTTTAAAAAAAAAAAAACCGGATATATATATATATATAAATGCATGTGTACATGTACGATATTTATTTAACAAAATATGAATTATTATATACATATAATACTTTTGAAATCCAAAGATAACAAACAAATTCGTATAACGAAATCTGACCAAATCTCTAATTTAAAAATTACACACATATATAGTACATACACTATATGGCCGTTAGTGACCGGACACTTTCAATTTTGGACATTTTGTCGAATATTTAGAAATATACTTGACAGATTCTTCTGGAATTTCAGGATTAAAAATAACAGTTTTAACGTCATATTTATCAACGTCGATTTGATAAGGAGGACAAATAGGGGGCCAAAAAAAAAAGTATATATATATATATATATATATGGGATCACCCTGTAAAATAATGTGCCCGAAATTATCTATCGCTACAGAATATAAATAGGCAGACAATGTACAATATGTGTATTCATTTGTGTAAGAATAGCACGTATATTAATAGAGATATAGCGATTTTTTTTTTTTTTTTTTTTTTAATAAAGAAAATTCTTGCATGTTTTTTGCTTATAACATGCAGGGTTTTCAACCAAATTTAACGCCGGTTTCAGACAAATTGACAAAATATAGTAGAAGTAAGATAGTGCAATTGGAATATAAATATATTAAATACTAGCTAAAGTACCCGGCGTTGCCCGGAATTTTAAGAATGATGTTTCTTTTAAAAAATCAATTTCAAAATTTAACATGCAACGTAAAAAATAAAATAACAAAAAAACCACTCGAAGTGTTGTACACATGAATCAAATGAAAACCCAATATAAGAAGTGGGTAAGTGTGATCACAGATCGATCGCACAGAGGGTTTCGTTTAATAGTCTTTTCAAAACACTTTATCCTTTTGAAAAATCTGATAGCTCCACATTTCGCAACCAGGGGCACACTCTATTCTAAACAAACCTCTATCCGAACAAAACTCCGTTTTATATACTATCCGTAGATATATTAGTCGAGGGGATTGGGCCGATAGCACCCGAGATAAGTAGGCGCCCCTGGCGGTAAAAAGTGAAAGTATAATATGTAAGGCTATGGTGCATAATATGACAGAATGGGTTTCATATTATGCACCAATTCGGCACCATATCACCGTACATCGGCACCATATCATTCGGCACCATATCACCGGTTCGGCAAAAGTCGGAAAAGTGTTCCCTGGGTGAAAAGGGAGGAGGTTAGAAAAATTGCTTAAGATACGCAAGTTAGAGCCCGGAAGAGTAAATACTTTTTGAAAATTTTATGATTTGTCGCCTGGCCTCAGGTGTTCTGCTATAAGTATGCAAAATTTCAAATCTCCAATTTAATAAGGGGTCAGTTAAAAAGAATTGCTTAAAATACGCATGTGGCAGCCCAAAGGGTTAAATGTACGATTTTTTCAAAAATTTATGATTTGTCGTATGATGTGTGGTGTTCAGCTATAAGTATTCAAAATTTCACGCCTCCAACCTAAATAGCGGCCCACTTAGAAATAATTGTTTAAAATACACATGTGGGAGCCTAAAAGGTTAAATGTACGACTTTTCAAAATTTTATGGTTTGTCATTTGATGTGAGGTGTTCAGCTATAAGTATGAAAAATTTCACGCCTCCAACCTAATTAAGGTTTCACTTAGAAAGAATTGTTTAAAATAGCATGTGGGAGCCCAAAGGGTTTTAAATGTACGACTTTTTCAAAATTTTATGATTTGTAGTATGATGTGTGGGGTTCAGCTATAAGTATGCAAAATTTCAAGTCTCCAACATGTATGGTTTCTGAGAACGGGGCTCTGTGACAGATGGACAGACGGACAGACAGACAGAGGAGCGAGACGAATAGGGTTTCGTCAGATGAACGAAACCCTAAAAATGTATAAATTTATTTAACGGACGCAAAATAATACAGCTATAAATGAACTTATTTCCATTCATCATTGGAGCATTAATGTTAAAATACGCCAATATTTGCATAATTGAGTTTTTATCATGCTTCAATACATTTTTTCACACTTGTAGGACGTTATATATTCACCACGTCCTTTATATTTCCAATATGACGTAATATTCCATCTTTTTTATTCGTTAAATTAATTAAATAACTATAATTTTTCACACAGAATTCATAAAACAGAAAAATTATGACGTAACACTGACTTTTGTTTTTAATTCGTCAAACTATTTATTTTATGTTCTTTTTGCACGTAGAAATTTTGCTGTAGATCAGTTATGATGTCATTTTCACTTTTTTTAAATTCGTCAAACTATTTATTTTATGTTCCTTTTGCACGTAGAAATTTTGCTGTAGAACAGTCATTTTCACTTTTTTTAAAATTCGTCAAACCATTTATTTCATTTTTTTTTTTTTTCACGCGGAAATCTTGCAATACAAAAGTAATTGTTGTGGTAAGAGTTTTATTGTGGATTTTTAAGTGTTGGCAACAGCTATAACGAAAAATGTTTCAATTTGATTGGAAATTGCTGTTAAATTTGTGGTTTTTTGTTAATTAAAAATGAACTATAAGTTATTTCGATTCCGGATTACTTTAGTTGCCTCGGCCGTGTTTTAATACACATATACGTAGCATTTCACAATTCTGGCTTCCAAACTGTGGATTTGTATAGCATTACAGACAGACAAATTTTCATTTTTATATATTAGATTTTAGGAAATGTGAGCAGTTGTATGAAACAATTTTTATCTGCGCATGCGCGAAGGATAACAAGGATCTTTTTGCATAATTTAATGGACAACTCTATGGAGCAACTTATTAAAAAAAATCCAGTCAAATATCGTAAAAATTCAGAACGATATCGGCGTTAGAGTGAGCTAATTCTTAGTTGTTACCTAAAAGCCGCTGAATGATAAGGTATTTTACACAAATTGTCATTTTTTATTAACTGACTTTCAGAAAAAAGTTAGTATTTAGTAACTAAGGTGTGTCCCCCCTCCCCCCGAAATAAAGCCACCATGATTGTGTGCTGTAACTGGGCACGAAACAAACCAATAAAAACGAAACAACTGTATTAAGAAAGTCTATTTACAAATACGAATGTTACAAGGAGTAACTCACCCCCGGCCCCACTTGGACGGGAAAAAATGAATGTGTAAAAAAAGAGGGGGAGGGGGTGTCCCGCCGAAATAAAGTTTCTACAGTTAATAGCCAATATAGCTGCCATGTTTATATATAACTTGGTATTTACAGTGTGGCATACTATTTACCAATCCCTGGAGGACAGTAGCATCAATATTATCCCAGACTTCAATAATGGCGGCCTTCAATTCTGCCACAGACTGAAACTGTCTGCCACTGGTATATACAGCCCTACTGAGGATACCCCACACATTTTCTTGGGTATTGAGACAAGGTGAAAGTGCAGGCCATTCCATGACATGCACCACATTATCCAAAAACCATTCCCAAGAGGATTTTGAAACGTGAATGGAGGCGTTGTCCTGCTGGAAAATCCGAATTAGGTCATCAATTCTCTCTGCAAATGACAGTAAATGGGTTTCTAGCATTTCTTAGTAATCGGTAGCCTTCATACGGCCTGAAGAAAAAGCCAGGTTAAGTTTACCGCCATAACCAAAGCCTCCCCACACCATTAATCAGCGTCCACCTTTTTGTCTTTCGGAGAAAATTTCCTCTTCTTTCCTCATGTCATGCCAATAGAAAGCAAGGCCGTCTGGGCCATCCAAATTAATTTTTTTCTCATCTGAGACTATAACACGAGGCCACTGGTCCTTCCAAGTTTGCTATTTGGCCCAATCGACTCTTCTTTGCATGTGTATAGCTTTCAACATGGGCTGCTGTTTCCTTTTCTTATATAGCAACTTGCTTGTAAGTTTTTCAATCCATGACAGGGTTGGTTTTGTCACAGGGATGTTATCCTCTTTGGCCAACAGTTTTAGGGAAATACCATCTCGTGAAAGACGACGTAAAACATCTCTTTCTTGTCTGGAACTCATTTTTCAGCATGTGCACCTCCTTTTTTTTTTAATACCCGTACGCATTGCCTTAACATACAAAATTATTTATTGCGGTTTTAGATCGTTTGATTTGCTTAGAAATTGGTCTAGGTGAAAGACCTTGTTCCTTAAAAGCTGTTATCTGTCCTTTCTCGCACTTTGATAGCTGGGTTTTCTTTTCCATTGCAATACGGCAGGAGAAATAGAAAATACAACCTTCTAAAATCTGCACAAAGTTCGAGAGGTACTGAACAAGTATTTGACAACTTTCTGACGTCATAAACATGTGAAACTGCAGCAGCTCGAATGCCGGTAGTTATCAATCAATGCTAATATTGGCAGTGGCTTTATTTCGGCGGGACACTTTTAACCCTCTTTTTTTACGCATTCATATTTTTCTCCTGCCCAGGTGGATCAGGGGGTGAGTTACTCCTTGTAAATATGTATTTGTACATAGACTTTCTTAAAGCTGTTCTGAAATCCAAAGGGTCAAACTTTCTGACATAAGTTTTAATTCATTTTTATTCGGAAACGTCTGAAACTAGAAGGTGTTGTTATTCAGAAACTATGTCATCGAACTGTTTTTTCCGTTTTCTTGTAAACGCAATAGATCTTTCAGAAAATACTGTCAAAGTTGGCATTTTGAACCGAACTTCCGAACGAAAGAAGAAAATCCAGTCAATAAGGGGAGAAAAATGCCGTGTCACGTCATCAAAATCGCTTATAACCCATTAGCTAATTTATTGATTAAAAAATGAAAAAAAAAAAAAAACAGTTCGATTCCAAACCGCTTCCATGGTCAGGCTTTCTAATTTTATATCTTTCCGTTAAAAAATGAATTTGTAAATGTGTCAAAACGTTTTGCGCTTGTTGAGCAGAGCAGTTGAGAACAGCCTTAATATATTTGTTCCGTTCTTATTTGTCAGTTTCGTGTCCAGTTATGGCACAAAATTACGATGGCTTTATTTCGTTGGGACACACCTTATAAACGAGTAGATTTGGAAAAAATGCTTTGATTTTGATACTTCTTTTTATCATGGCTCGTTCTGGTTTTTATCCGAGAAGAACTAATGCATCAATAAAAAATGAAAAGGAAAATCTTTTTTTAATTAAAATTGACAATTTGTGGGCAATCTCTTATCATTCAGCTAGTTTTAGCGAGCAACTAAAAATCAGCTAACTCTAACGCTGATATCTTTCTGAATTTTTACGATATTTGACTGGATTTTTTAAGCAAGTTGCTCCTTAAAGTTAACTATTAAATTATGTAAAAAGATCCTTGTTATCGTTCGCACATGCGCAGATAAAAGTTATTTAATACAACTGCTCTTATTTCCCAAAATATTTACTATATTTATATTCCAATTACACTATATTGTTTTTACTATATTTTGTCAATTTGTCTGAAACCGGCATTAAATTTGGTTGAAAAACATGTATGTTATAAGCAAAAAACAGGCAAGTATTTTTTTTAATTTAAAAAGAAAATCGCTATATCTCTATTAATATACGTGCTATTTTTAAACAAATGAATACACATATTGTACAGTGCCAGTTTATTTATATTCTGCAGTGATAGATCATTTCGTGCATTTTACTTTACAGGGTGATCCCAAGTATTATTTTTTCTTTGTTTTTTTTGCTGGCCCCTTAATTGTCCCCCTTATCAAATCAACGTTGATAAATATGAGTTACCTGTTCTTTATAATCCTGAAATTCCAGAAGAATTTGATAAGTATATTCCAAAATATTCGGGAAAATGCTAAAATTGAAAGTGTCCGGTCATTAACGACCATATAGTGTATAAACTAGTTCACTTCGTTATTTATTGCTGTTGAAAAAATATCTCTGTGTCTGCTTGTCAAACCATGCACTTTGGTAAATATACACTATATATATATATATATATTTTTTTTTTTTTGGACATGTTGTTAAAAGGCAATAAAAATAATTTCTGGAAAGTGTCAGAAAATAGCTAGTTTACATTTTGTAACCAGGGTTCGTACGGTTCAAGGAACTTTTACCAGAATTTTCGTAAAGACAAATTTGATGAAAAAAATTCTTTATTTAGATATAGCGACCAGTACTTTATGAAATTTCTGATATTAAAACACCTAAAATCTCACGAATCTTTTGACGTGTACGAACCCTGATAATAGCGTTAAGGTTGAGAATGGATTTGAAAACAGCTATAGACTATCATTGGTGACCATCTCTTTGCTATTTTGTTTACCACTATTTCTAAATAATAATAGTTTAGATAGTTTAGTAGAAATCTATCACGGTGATTGGTATTTTGAAATAATGTTAGGCAAAATAATAAGATATAGTGGCTAGCAGCAGTCCTGCCTTAAGGCTCAAATCAAAAAGGACAAATTCCTGACATAAGTTTTAATTTATTTTTCTCAAAAATGCATGAAACTAGCTGGTTGTTCAGAAACTATGTCATCGAGCTGTTTTTTCCATTTTTTGCAAACCCAATAGATCTTTCAGAAAATAGTGTCAAAATGGACGTTTTGAACCGAATTTCCACTCGAAAGTAGAAAAATCGCTCAAGAGCGGGCGAAAAACTGGTTTGTCACGTGATTGAAATGGCTTATAACTCAATGGGTAATTGATTGATCGAAAAATGGAAAAAAACAGTTCAATTCCAAATCGCTTCCATGACCAGGCTTTCCAATTTTATATCTTTCCATTAAAAAATGAATTTGTAAATGCGTCAGAACGTTTTTCGCTTATTGAGCAGAGCAGTTAAGAATAGCCTTAAGGCTGCGTTTAGACGCTTGTTTTACCTTCCTTCAGCACTTGTCCAGAAAAAGCTATTAACACATATTCTTCTCCAACCGTTTGTGCTTATGCACAAAAGGATGGAGAGTTTCAACAATGGTAAGAAGATTAGATCGACTTGACGGAAAGATTTTCTTCTTTAGAATTTCCGACTGTTTCCTTGTAAATAAAACCAGGAGACGACTGCGCAGATATCACCTCATTGGGTTGACTGTTGAAATTCCAGGATTAGACATAACTCAATTAGCATATTAAAATAAAACTGGTCTGCCAAGTCATATCTTGGTGTAAACCATCTGCAGACTCGATTTTAGTGGTTGATCGGTAGGTTTATCATCGTGTTTTTCAGCGCCCAAAGCTATGAAAACATGAAGGGCTGGCAGTAGGAAAACACAATGGTTAACCTACCAGTCAACCACTAAAATCGGGCTTTCAGGCAAAGCGATATAAAGTAAGCGTCCTATCTTAAATGGGAGAAATAACCGCAAGACTAAAGGCGAGGTCACATCAATCAAGGTCACACGCCACGTAGCGGACGGGGTTGAACTACAGGAATATACTTAACTGTTTTCTTCTTTATGGATAATCTATTAATTGTACATCTACCGGGTGTCCCAAAAATGACTGATGGATTTTAAAATTCAATAACTTGCAAACAGTGACAGATATTAAAAAAATTCTTGCAGTAGTGTTATGTAAGTTGTCAGGTGTTTTTATGCTGCGATTCTCCGTTTTAGTTAAAAATAGCATCGATAGATGGCGCTGCAAGCACTAACCGCTTAGAGATCCTACATTAGAGAGAGATTGGACATTGAAGAAATGTCCGCCATATCCGTTACAAAGTAGATGGAACACCGTATAACTTAATGCATTTTTATCAGTGTCAAACACTTTTTTTTCTATTAAAATTATGAAAATTTCATTTTATAAGCCTTCAAAGAGTCTTTCGGAACATAATTATAACCAAATTTCCATTTTAATGAGTAAGAATTCTCAGAAAATGCAGTTTTTGTACTCAACTGATTTACGCTACGCAGCAGTGCGATTTTACTTAGTTATCGGTTTTTGATTTATTTATAGAATTCGTTTTTCATATTTTTTATTTATTTCTTTTAACAGCAGTGCCCTTATTTAATTTTTTTTCTTAACTTTCATTTAATGTTTCGATAACAATACTCATTCTATTACTGTATATTTACCAGAGTTCTGTATTTAAAAAGAATATCAAAGAGAAGTAGCAGTACGTAGAAACTTATCATAAAATATTTTCAGCGCACATATTAAATTAACTTTGAATCACATACATAGTTAAATAGGAGTGGTATATGATGTGTTAAAATGTTATTGCTTCTGAAATTATCAATACGAAGATGGTGAAAATTATAATAATTACTGTTGTTTTAAAATGCATAATAAATTATAGAATTTTTTTAAAAATTGAATTCTATAGTTCATTTACTATCTGATAATCGTTAAAACTTATTTTCTCAAATATTGCGAAATTAAAATAAAGTTCTTACATGCCCAATCTTCTTCTGGCCATTATTTTAATTAGTAAAAAAATAGAGCAAAAAATGCATTTTCTGAGAATTCTTACTCATTAAAATGGATATGTACTCATATTTATCTTCTGAAAGACTCTTTGAATGGATATAAAATGAAATTTTCATAATTTTAATAGAATAAAAAGTGTTAGACACTGATGAAAATGCATTGCGTTGTACGGCGTTCCATCCAAATTGTAACGAAAATGGCGGACATTTCGCCAATGTCCAATCTCTCTCTAATGTAGGATCTCCATAACCGCTAAATCGGTGCTCGATTTTTTTAACTCTCTTTTCTTCCATGAGAAAAGGAGATTAAAATATATTGAATGGATCCCGAAGTATCAAAAATCGGGTCTGGACTGAGCGCCTATTGTTCTCAGCGCCATCTATTGTTAGAAATTTGTACTAAAATCAAGAATCCCAGTAAAGAAACGCCTGACATCATACATAACTCTCCTGCAAGAATTTTTTTAATATCTGTCACCGTTTGAAAGTTATTGAATTTTAAAATCTATCAGTCATTTTTGGGACACCTGGTATATATTCATCGGGGCCGACACTAAATTCTGAAAAAGTAGAATTCCTGTTTTCTAGTGCTGAAATTTTCCATGACCGTTTTGCATAAATGTGGCTGAATTTCGTTGATACAACGCTCAATTTCCTCCTTCAAGGTGGGGGTGGTCGTGGGCTTGTATTTGTTATTTTTTGACCTCATAAACTAAATCATTAATTGTAAAATCGATCCTTAGAATTATAAAAGATAATCTGATAAATATCCTGCCTAAAAATCTTGGTAGAATTTTGAAAACTATAGGATAAGAATAATTTTTAAAATTCTTTAAAAAAATTTAAATCCTCAATTTTTAACCAACAAAATGATTTTTTAACCATTTGGAAAAATGGTTATTGTCCTCGGTCAGGGTAGGAAATCAAAAACACATCTTAAGCGTTTTATTAGTTGAATCCCGCATTTTCTTCGTTTTCTGGTTGGTCTATACAGTAATCTGTATTTTCCCTTTACTTTCAACAGAGATGGATACTTCTGTTGCCACTATGACAAAAAAGTAATAAAAACTACAAAAAAA